>OY756945.1:18097500-19462365 GCA_963580275.1 Crataegus laevigata
AGGCTGAGAGCAACCACAAACTTGTGGCCATGAGATCAGATAGAGGTGGAGAGTACACCTCCAATGCTTTCCAAGCATACTGCAAGGAGCAAGGAATTAGGCATCAAATGACTGCTGCCTATACACCACAGCAAAATGGGATAGCTGAAAGGAAGAATCGAACCATCCTTGACATGACAAGGTCCATGCTTAAGGAGAAGAATTTGCCAAAAGAATTTTGGGCAGAAGCTGTGGCGTGTTCGATTTACTTGTTGAATCGATGTCCAACAAAGAGTGTCAAGAGGATGACACCACAAGAGGCTTGGAGTGGATACAAGCCGAATGTTGCACACCTAAAAATCTTTGGTTGTGTTGCATATGCTCAGGTACCAGAAGCCAAGCGGAGGAAGCTTGATGATCGAGGTGAGAAGTGTGTGTTTGTGGGCTATAGTGAAGAGTCCAAAGCATACAAACTCTACAATCCACTAACTAGCAAACTAGTGGTTAGTAGAGATGTCATCTTCAATGAAGAAGAGACATGGAAGTGGAACAACAAAGAAGTCAGTAAGGAAAAGATTGTTTCCACCAGTTTTGAAGAACCAGAAGTTGAGCCACTTGTCGAGCAACAACCTGCTCAAACAACCGTAACAACTCCAGTGCACAGAATTGCAAGGAATGGCCCTACATCCAGTGAAGAAAGTAGCTCATCAACTCCAGTGAGGCTAAGAAGTCTCACAGAGATTTATGGACAAGAAGATGGAGAAGAAACAAACCTATTCTGTCTATATGCAGATCATGAACCTCTATCATTCAATGAAGCTGTGGAGGAGGTTCATTGGAAGAAAGCCATGGAGGAAGAAATCCATGCCATCGAGAAGAATGACACCTGGAAGTTGACAAAACTTCCACCAAATCAGAAGGCTATAGGTGTCAAATGGGTGTACAAGATCAAACGCACTGCAGATGGAAGTGTGGATCGGTACAAATCAAGACTTGTAGCGAAGGGCTACAAACAGAAGTATGGAGTGGACTATGATGAAGTCTATGCTCCAGTTGCAAGACTTGACACGGTAAGATTACTAATTTCTCTTGCCGCTCATCATAAATGGAAGATTTATCAATTAGATGTCAAGTCAGCCTTTCTTAATGGACTTCTTGAGGAAGAAGTATATGTAGAACAACCGGAAGGTTTTCAAATACAAGGGGAAGAAGATAAGGTATATCACTTGAAGAAAGCTTTGTATGGCCTCAAGCAAGCACCACGAGCTTGGAACTCAAGGATCGACAACTACCTTCACCAAAATGGATTTCAGAAATGTCCATACGAGCATTCAGTTTATATGAAGAATGGTGAGAAAGGGGAGTTCTTAATCATATGTCTCTATGTAGATGATTTATTGTTTACAGGAAACAATGAGGCAATGTTCCATGAGTTCAAGCAATCCATGTTCAGTGAGTTCGAGATGACTGACAATGGATTAATGTCATACTTTCTTGGCATAGAAGTGAAGCAAGAAAGTGATGGCATCTACATCTCACAGCAAAGGTACATAAGAGACATATTGAAGAAGTTCAATATGGACAAGTGCAACACTGTCAATACTCCAGTCGCAACTGGATTGAAGCTGTCCAAAGGAGGAGAGGGTGAGTTTGTAAATTCAACCGTGTACAAAAGCCTCGTTGGAAGCCTAAGGTACCTCACAATCACAAGACCAGATATAGTGTATAGTGTTGGACTTGTAAGTCGATACATGGAAACACCAAGGGAGTCTCATTGGCTTGCTGTCAAGAGAATTCTGAGATACATAAGAGGTACTCTAAACTTTGGTCTATTTTATAATTTTGGTGAAGATGCAAAATTATATGGCTATTCGGATAGTGATTGGGGAGGTGACCAAGATGAAAGGAAAAGCACAACTGGCTATGTGTTTTTTCTAGGTTCAACAGCTTTCTCATGGACTTCAAAGAAGCAGTCAATCGTTGCCTTGTCATCATGTGAAGCCGAGTATGTAGCTGTAGCCTCAACCTTGTGTGAGGCAATTTGGCTAAGGAATCTGTTGAAATCAGTGTGTCATCCACAAGAAGAATCAACCTTGATTCATGTGGACAATATATCTGCAATCAAACTTGCAAAGAATCCAGTTCAACATGGAAGGAGCAAGCACATTGATACTAGATTCCATTTTCTAAGGGATCATGTAAAACAAAAGACAATCGAACTTGTCTATTGTCACACCAAGGAACAAGTGGCTGACATATTCACAAAGCCATTGCCAGTTGAGCCATTCAAGTTGCTACGTGAAATGCTTGGAATGAAGGCGTTTTGATTTGAGGAGGTGTGTTGAAAATTCAAATAAAAACAAATGGTAAGTCAAATTTGTCCAAATTCATATCTAGTTTGATGATGTAATTGCTTACAATTGCAAAGTTAGGCAAGGTTTGAATAAGTGTGTGTTAGGCAAAGTTAGGCAAGGTTTGAATAAATGTGTGGTATAGATTTCATTTGGTTTGCTATAAATACCCTAGTCCTCAAGCCTTGTAATTCATCTCATCCAAATCCCATTTCCCATTTCCATTCATTAGCTTGTAAGCTATTAAGTTTGTAAACTCCTTTTTCATATATCAAAGTGCAAGTGTTTTTCCCGAAGCTTGTTGCTTCCCTTCTTTCTCTATTTCTTTGTCCAATTTTATTGAGAGTGAAAGTGAGAGGTGTGATAGAGTTTGTAAACTTATCACCCACATATTTTGGTATTGAGTTAGTAAACTTTTTAATACCAACAGATTCCTCATGATCTACACGCCAACACTGCCTCTAGAAGCGCCTTACCAATAACCAAGTTAATAAGAATAAATTCAAATATTAAACGAATATAAAATGTTATATGAACAACTAAGCAAAAAAATGATTACAACTAAGCATAAATTTTGAGGACAAACTTAAAGCAGATGCTTTTATCGTTAACATAACCATCTATATGAATACTAATTGCATACTCATGTTTCAGGTATTAGAGCATAAAAATCACATAGGTTAGCTTATGTCAAATCCACAATTCCATCTTTAAGTCAATATGAGAAATGGTTATTTGTTCACTACAACTGGAAATGGTGCAAGCAAAATTTTAAGAATCTTAGGATTGACAAAATTTGGGATTTCTCATGCAAATTTTTTTTTTCTTTTCTTGGACACTTTACATGGATGTTCAAACACACCAAAGTTAATGATCATATATTAATCTAGTATTGTATATAAGTATTAAATACAATATGTTTCAGAAGAACACAATATTTGATATATGCTTATGTATAAATTTAAAACCTTGCTGTGTAAAGATTCAATCATGACTGTAATTTCTAAATTTCTTAACTTATACTAATTCTGACACACAATAAGTTAGAAAAATTTATTTTCATATATTTTGAGTTTTTGACATTACTTATTGAATCAAAGCAGTATATGCACTCGTTTGAATGAAATAGCACAGTTCATCCCTTGAATAAATTTATCTCTTGACATAACATCTACTCACATTCTCTTAAGTAGCTAAATATTCAAACTTTACTCCATTTTCTTATCAACCAAACAAATATTAATACAATGCATTTTGTCATCAACCAAGCAAAACATAAAACAACCCAATTATTAAATGGAGTGTTAGTAATTGCAAGATATATATATCGATCACACAACATCGAAACATGATAAACAATTGGAAGCCAACACACGGGTGAACAAATTATTTCATAAGCGGAACAAAAATAATTCCTCAAAAGAACATAATAAACCACAACCTTACCAACTGAAAAGGACCATTGGCGCAAAGCCTCAATGAATGGCGTTGATTCAATGTCACCTAAGAAGAAAGAAGAATAATTATCGTTGTACATAAACATAGATAAAGAATAATGAAGCATGTAATGCATCTATGTATTGACCATTGCTTACCCACAATCCTTCCCAACTCTTTACCCCGATTATGAAGGAAACATACCCTCCAACATATCATTAACTAAAAAAATGAATAAGAGAAGTTAGATATGAATAATCGGTATTGAGCTAAGAAACAATCTCCATGCTCCATGCTGGTACAGGCCACTCCAATCATATCCCTGGTCCTTCAATCTATCAAATCCATTTGTAGAGATTGATTACCTAACTGATACCAAAATGGAAACAAAATCGCCAAAAATTTTGAAATTTAAAGAAGGATGAATCGCTTATCTTCGTAAAGCGGAGGAAAGCTGGAGATACAGAGATTACATTAAGCGATGACCGAAATTTGAAAGCAGCGTTGATTAAAACCTTATGAATAATCCTTTTGAATCGCTGCTCCAATAGGATTATAAGATTCTGGAAACAAATAAAACTACTAAAATCAGCAAAGCAGTAAGATAAGATATGATTAAAACCTTACCTTCTAAGTACGAATCTGGTTTCGGGGATGGAGAGATTCTGCGATGAAGTGAAAATAGAAGGAAAAATGCAAAAGTTAGGGAATTGAAAGTGCGATGATCATTTCCTGCGGACTTCACTGGCCCAATTGGGGAAAGATTGCTAATGTAGTTGAACACAGGGGATTGCTAATGTAGTTGAACACAGAAGAATCCTACAGAAATTACCAAACAGGAACTGATGAGTACATTTTATATTATATTTTTAACCCTATTCTTAGTATAATTTGATTAATATTTTGAAAGAATTTTGATACTTTGAATTGTATTTCTAATATAGGACTTTCCACTTTCTCTGGAGCAAAACATGGTCAAACGGACGAATTTTGGAGTAATTCCAGTTGGAGAACGTTCGCGAGTTACTTGGCTTGATCGTATCAAAGTTTCATGATTTTCTACCCAGCGGTTTATTTATGGCGATGAAATAAAGGAGCAGCGCGCAGTGCTGTCAAACTGACGTTTTGGGCTTATTTGGGCTTTTTGGCGTCTAGGATGATGTCTTTTGGGTTCGAGGCCTTCTGCAATTATGTTCGGGACATCTTAAGCTTTAATTCTAGCCATGTTGGGCCTATTTTGGAGCCCTGAAGATCCAGAAACGTGGGATTCTTTGTGGCTGGACAGATTTTTCAAAGTTAGAATAGGAATGTATTTCCTAGTTATTTTATTCTATTGTATTTCCTAATTTTTAGAAGACCTTTTAGGGTTTTATTTTCGATAGTATAAATAAGGATTTTAGCCATTAGGGTTAGGGACGCTCTGGGAGGCAACATTGGAGAAGAACGCAAAACTCTTGAATTCAAGTTTATTTTCTAGGTGTTTTCTATTCTTATTTTTAATAATATTTTGTTTATGATTGTTAGTAACTAATTTCCGTTTGCTAGGGCGAGACCACGAGCCTTAGCAAGAATATGTAGTTTATTTTCAATTTGCTTATGATATTATGCATGCAAATTTTGAATTATTAATCACCGAGTTAAACTATCTAATTGTCTTAATGCTTAGCTACCATTAGGATTTTTAGAAAAGTCATTTGATGCAATTTTGGTCGGAGGTCGGTCCCTGAAATTGACGAATGCTTCTTGTGATTAATATGTGCAAGTTCACTTAGGATGGATACCACGTCTTAAGGGTTGTATGGTTTTTCAAAAGGTTTCACGAAACTTAATGAGTCATGCATGTTTAGATTTGATCTGAATACCACAGACGGATTGCATGTTTGATATACGCTCTATGTTGGGGGTCCAAGTAGGCATATATTAGGAAAACCTAACCTTCAAAATATGCATGTGTAATTCATAAGTAATTGAAAGAACTACATAGGGTTGTTAAGGTGATGGCAGAACCCTAGGCTTTTACAATTTAATTTTTAAAAACTATTCTTTTAGTTTATTTTATTTTGTCACTTGGCTTAATTATTTTCTATTAAATTCGTTTTTATTATTTGAAATCACAAAATCAACTTTTTCTCAAACTTTGTTTTAAGTAATTAATTAAGATTTGATTTGATACAAATTATTCATTCAATTCCTGTGGAGAACGACCTTGCTAGAGCTGCTATACTACGATTACCTTGTACTCTTGCAAGTATTTAAAGTGTTTTTATCCCTACTTTTGCAGGTGGTAAAAATCCTATCAGGAACCAATTCTCGTTTCTCACTCCACGGCTTCGAAAGCGCAATTGAACTCGAAAGATTGAGAAAAATCGAATGGTTTTTGCAGAAACCATCAGAGCTAGTGAAAAATTGCAACACAACAAATACACCAAATTAAAAAAAATCCCATAGATTCAACTTTCACAATATGGAAAAAAAAGTTCTTACAGAAAAGGCTAAAAAGAAAAAATCAAAATTATTTACCTTCGAGTATAAACGACTTGAAAGCTGCACACAGAAGCCCCAAAAAAGAAACCACAAATTGTCCTGAAATAAAACATAGAACCAAATCACACAATCAAACAACATATCTAAGGATATAAACAAAACACACAAAATTAGAAAAACTAAACTGAAAAGACACATAGAACATCACCCTCTAAAATGAAAAACACAAACAAATTATAGGCCAAAACAACAGATCTAACGATATAAAGAAAATACCCATAATCAGAACAAAAAATTCATGCACAAATCCCACCTCAACATCGAAAACTACCCAAAAAAAATTAAAACAGAACTAATAAAAAAGGTTAAAAACTCACCAACAAACCTTGGAGGTAAGAAATCCACCCTAAGAAAATCAAAAAACCAATCCAATGGGTACGGACCCAAGGGTCTTAAAGAAGACAAATTTGCAGCAACAATTACCTTTTCCAGAGGTTTTAAACGCAAGAAATTTAGACATTGATACCTGCCAAAAGGAATATACCTCTCGATAACATAGTTAGAACTTCTTCAATTTTTCATCTGGGTAACATGCAATTCTAATAAAAATGAAAACTCTCCATCTGGGTTCCTCTATTTTTAAAATTGAAAAGATAGATGATAGGTAAATATTCAAAGAAGAGAAAGCAATGTGAATTATACCTGGAAGATCCCAATGATCATACTTGTAAACGTCGACCTCTGAGATGACTTTAACATGGAGCCTTTTCCCTATTAACTTCCGATTAAAAAGTATTCTAGAAGCTCAACATCGGTTGGTTTAACCGAAACCCAGGAGGCTTAAACAATCATCGATGTTTAAATCAGTTAACTACCCAGTACCGTGGGTAAAATAGAAGGAAATCTGAAGGCAGAGGCTCTATCTGAGCAAGGCACCGCAAGATGGTGATGGATCTAGATCCAATGCTCGGGTTGGATTTTTGGAGATCGATTTAATTTCTTGTTTCAAAGTGTTAATCGCAGAAGACGCTGGAGGCAGGAAGAGAAAAGGTGGGTCGCGAGTTTGAAACGGAGAGAGAGAGAGAGAGAGAGAGAGAGAGAGAAAAAAAACTGAAGATCGGAGAGCCATAAGAGCACGAAGAGCTTCTGTGAGGCAGTGATCGAAATCGAAAAAGGAAGATCCGCGAACTTCTGCAACCATGCAACACGTCGACATCTCATAAAAGCAGAAGACGCGTGGATATCAGGGGCATACATGAAATAAAGCAAACTTAGTTGGGACACAATAGGAAACACACTGTGCTTATGAACAGTGTTTCAAGCGAAAATGAGTTTTAGTATAGATTGAATTTCTAAATTATGTACATCCTTGCTCACGAAAGGAAACCTAAATTAAGATGGTCTATTTCCTGTTTTTGGTGAAGACGGTCTCTCTATATATTCCTCTCTCATAAACTATGTGGGCGCATTCAAACCCTAGAATAGGTTTCTCGTTCATTCCGTCTCAGAAACTGTGAGGCCTTGAAACCCTTGAAGTGGGTGCAATCATCTCATTAGTTCACTAAGGTACTCCTCTCTCTCTCTCTCTCTCTCTCTCTCTCTCTCTCTAATATTTTGGTACTCTGGAAAGTATGTAGGGCGGACTAATCGCTTAACTAGGGTTTCTTATAAAATTTTATTTTTCTTTTAATGATACAATTTATTATTTATTTTTGTTTCTGGTGTTTGAATTCTACATAGGGGGGAGTCTCTCTTCACTTGGTACTCAATTTAGAGATTTAGAAAATTGAAGATTTCTATATGCTTTTAGTTATAAGTTAGAGGTATATATATGTTGAAACTAAAGATGAGTTTAATTTTATGATCAATTTGGCCGGCTTGCTTTCAGTAAGATTGTTTGTGTTCACGTATTTTTCGCATTTAGCTTTGAAATTTTTTGGTTTTCCTACGGATCCGTGTGTTGAGCTCAGAACAAATATTTTTTTCTCCTTTTACTAAAGAATTAGGTTTTCTGTATTTAACAGGATAACATCTCAATACTTACAAAAGTGGTCTTATGTGTGTTTATGTCTGTTGTGTGTGCCCGCGAGCGTGCTTGTGTATGCATGTTCTACGAATTCCGCAACAATTAATCTGGGTTTTCTTATTGTGTTCTGTGCAGGTTGTGATTAGCACAAGGGTGCAGTTTTTATGTGATGGGCTCTATTTTGCCCTTACCAGCTCCTCCTGATGGAAACCTTGAGTCTCTTCCTGAATCACAAGAGACTCAACTGAACAAGAATGAACAGAAACTGAGTGAGGATCTGAGCGAATACAACGCTACGAGGATTATTGGTATGTTACGTCCTCCCAAAGACATCAGAAGCATTGTTGAAAAAACTGCCCAATTTGTCGCAAAGAATGGACCAGAATTTGAGAAAAGGATCATAGCTAATAATACTGGAAGTACAAAGTTCAGTTTCTTGATTTTGGCAAATCCCTACCATGCATATTATCAGCACCGGTTGTCCGAATTCCGTGCCCAGAATCAGTCTTCTGGACAGCAGCCTTCAGATTCTGCTGCACCTGAGTCAGCCCCACCAACTCCAGATGAAGATTGTGAAGCAGGAACCCTAAAGCCTAATCCCTCTGCCCAGTTTAGACCGGTGTGCAAATTGCTTGTACCACCAGAAGCTAAGCAGTATACTGTTAGGCTCCCTGAAGGGATTACTGGTGAAGATTTGGATATTATTAAGCTCACATCCCAGTTTGTAGCTAGAAATGGCAGAACATTTTTACAAGGATTGACAAGCAGGGAAATCAGTAACCCCCAGTTCAGTTTTATGAAGCCTATGCACAGTATGTTCACGTTTTTCACTTCTCTCGTTGATGCGTATTCGAAGGTGTTGACGCCTACAGAGGGTGTGCAAGGTTTGCAAGAGAAACTTAAGAAAAGTGTTGCAGACATGTCAACCGTGCTCGAAAGGTGTGTGAACCGGTTGGAGTGGGAGCGTTCACAAGATCAGGCAAGGCAGAAGGCTGAAGAGGAGATTGAGCAGGAAAGGACACAAATGGCTATGATTGATTGGCATGCTTTTGTTGTGGTTGAAACAATATACTTTGCAGATGATGAGGATGTGGATTTACCTCCTCCGATGAACCTGGAGGAGGTTATAAGGAGGAGCAAGCTCACAGATATGGAAGAAGATATTATTGAGCCTGGTAAGGAGGTGGAAATGGAAATGGATGAAGAAGAGATGCAGCTAGTTGAAGAGGGCTTGAGTACAGGAAGGCTTAAAGAGAACGCTGATGAAAACAGGAATGAGAATAAGGTAATGGAGCATCCAGAACCATCAATGAGAATTGTGAAGAACTGGAAGAGACCCAAAGACAGGATCCATGTTGAAAGAGATCCAACAAAGTATGTCATTTCTCCAATCACTAGGGAGCTTATTCCTATCAATGAAATGTCTGAACACATGAGGATTTCTCTCATTGATCCAAAGTACAAAGAGCAAAAAGAAAGGATGTTTGCTAAGATTCGGGAGACTACTCTTGCTCAAGATGAAGAAATCTCAAGAAACATTGTTGGCCTTGCAGCAACACGCCCTGATATTTTTGGTACCACAGAGGAAGAAGTTTCAAATGCAGTAAAGGGTGAGATTGATAAAAAGAAAGATGACCAACCCAAGCAGGTCAGAAGGGATGGTCACTATGGAAGCGTTGGCCGCACAGCAAATCAAGCTATGTCACAGAATATCAATGTAGAGGGCAAAAATGACATAAAAAAGGATGCAAGTAATCTTGCTGGTCCTGCAGCTCTGCCTCCGAAACCGGGTTTGCCTTCAGTTCGCCCTCTTCCTCCAACACCTGGTCTAGCGTTGAATCTACCTCGTCTTCCAAATACTGTCCAGTGTTGTGCTCCAACTGGCGGTGGCTTCCCTGTACCTGCACCAAGCCCCCCAGTTATCCAATATCAATCGGTTCCACCACCTGGACCTCCAATGACCGTGAGTTCTGGACAGCAGTCCCTTTTGCTAAATCGTCCACCCCCTTTGCCTCCGTCAATGTTTATCAATGTGCCTAATATTCCTGTACCACCTCCACCTGGTTCTCAGTTTACAAACATGCATGTTCCCGGAGCTTATATCCGTGGCCCTATTCCTCCACATCCACTGCAAATGATGCCACCACCACATTTGCCTCAAGCAATGCCTCCACCACCAGCCGTGGAAGCTCCACCACCGCTTCCAGAAGAACCTGAGTCAAAGCGCCAGAAGCTGGATGATTCTATGCTTATTCCAGAAGATCAGTTTCTGGCACAGAATCCGGTAAGCTTTCCTTACATATCCTCGTCTTTACACTGTAAATTCTTTAATAATTAAGCTGTTCTTCTGTAATGGATTGTTGGTAGCCGGACATAAATTTATTGTTTATCCTTTTTGTTACAGCGACCCGTTGGCATCACAATATGTGTCCCTAATCTTGATGAAGGTAATCTCAAGGGGCAACGTTTGGAGATTACGGTCGAGTCTTTATGCGAAACGGTTGGGAGTCTGAAAGAGAGAATTTCCGGGGAGATCCAGCTGCCTGCCAACAAACAGAAATTGAGTGGAAAGTCCGGTTTTCTCAAGGACAATGTGTCGCTTGCATATTACAATGTTGGGCTCGGAGAAACACTTTTTCTTTCATTGAGGGAGCGTGGTGGAAGAAAGAGATGAAGAAATTATTTCTTTTTTTTTTTGGTCTACAATGTAAACAAGGTCTAAAATATCGATGATATCGAAAATATCGGTAGTCTAAAAACAGAGATATTTCGATGGAAATATCAGGATATTATCGATATTGATAAAAATTGAATAAAAACTACGGAAATTGAAAGAAAAACTTGAAAATTTTTATTGAAACTTTGCAGGATGTTTATTTAGTCAATTATCTATTAGTTTATCACAAAAAATTGAAAAGAAATGTATTGCATGATGGATTTAACTGATTTAAGTTAATTATATAGCGAGCTGGCAAACATTGTGAGTGTAGAAAATATGTAGTAATTAATGAAAGAAGTTTAAACACACCATAATCATTTATATATAATGAATTAGTACAATGGAAGGGGTTCGAATATTTTTGCATATTTTCATATTTTCACAAAACCATAACCATTTATATATAAAGAATTCAAAATAAAACCATATATATAAATATTTTAGCATATTTTCACAAAAACATAAGTGATATGGTGGTCAAGGTCTTGAAAGAGTAAAATAGGAGAGGTTCGAATCCCCTTGGATGCGCAAGATTGAGATTTTTTAGCATTTTTTAAGTATTTTTGGGTTTTATCTCGCGATATATGGACGATAATTAAGTGGATAAATGTAAAAATATCGTCTCACGAAAAAAACGAATATCGCCGATAATACCGATATTTTGATTCTTGAATGTAAATATGCAAGATATTTTATAGAGCTCTTTAATTTTACTTTCTTTGATGTTATAAAGGAATCTTAACATTAAGGTCTATGGGTGCCACAGATGCTATATATATCACCATTATCACCATCGTATGCACAAACAGCACCCCTTTAGTACAGTAACACATCTACACTTAAATGAACTTTCATATACCAACTCTTAATCTTGTTTATGAAAAGTAAACTCCACATTTTTATACAATGATATTTTACTCTAAAACTAGAGTGGTGACTGACACACCCACCACTGCTATTTCCCTACCCACATAATCCATCATTGAAAGTTAAAAAAATTAAGAGAACTTTCATGAAAAAAGCTTGGACTAAGTTTATTTTAACCAAAAATCATGCTATAACTTTATTTAATGAAACTTCTCTCACACCTTTTTGACTTTCGGCCATCAGATCAGATGAATTGAAGAAGATCAGCGAACATAAATTAACTAGGAGTGTGTGAGAAGTAAAAAAGAGTGTGTGGATAGCACACCCCTTAATGAAAAAGAATTAAATTTTAATTAAAAAAACCCTTAAATTTTAATAAATAAAAAAAAAGACAAAAAAAACTTAATTTTTAATGAAAAATACACAATTAAAAATTAAAAAAAACTTAAATTGCATAGGGGATCTCGTATACTGTTTATGAAACTGAACACTATGAAACGAAACGGTACTATACTATTTATTGGTCCAATTTCATAAATAGTGCCTAATTTTTTTTCCACTTTCATAAATATTGTCTAGTTCTTGATCATATTTCATAAAAATGCCTAGTTATTGAGTCCAGTTTTCATAAATAATGTATAGTAGTTGGTACAGTTTCATTAATAATGTCTCTTTCTTGGTCCGGTTTCATAAACAGTGTCTAGTTATTAGTTCACTTTCATAAATAGTGTCTAGTCCTTGATCATGTTTCATAAATATTGTCCAGTTCTTACTCTAGTTTCATAAATAGTGTATAGTCAAGTTTCATGAGTAGTTTCCACATATTGGTTTAGTTTTGGAATAATGCCTAATTCTTGTTTTCGTTTCAAAAATAGTGTCTACATATTGGTTCAGTTTCATAAATAGTGTCTACTTATTGGTCTAATTCATGAATAGTGTCTACTTATTGGTGAAGTTTTATAAATAGTGTTTAATTTTTTATTCAATTTCATAAGGTTTGAAAATTAGACCATTTTTGGTGCTGTAAACGCACCCATTATGCCGAAAACGATGAACCCAAAAGTGACTATTTAGATCAAAACCTTGAGAAGATTATGTTCGCAGTAATTATATTTAAAAAGTTGTTTTCAATTACCACATTAAAATTTCTTCACTTTTTTTTTCATATAACTATGATAATAAATGTAGCTCTCCATCCAATTTCTTGAGCTTGGGTGACACACCCCGACCCAAAACATGGTGTGTTGGCTGTCACGTGAGGTGACGTAGCCAAGTGCGCTGTGCGGAAGTGGTATATAAATATGTAACACTATGTTTGGATGAAGAAATTTAAGATTACTAAGGAATTTTAAAATGACAGAAATTGAATTGACGAGATTTTATTTTCTTGAATATGGAATTTTTTATTTTTAAGCTCTCAATCATAGAAATTGGGAAATGACACCTATTTACATGGAATTTAAACTTGGGAATTTGAGGTCTCAAATTCCAAGTTTTTTTCCAATCAGAAATTCTAAATTCATATGTTTATGAATCCAAACAAGGAAATTGGTGCATGTCAATTTACAAATTCTGACTTTTATCCAAATTCCAAGTTTATTTCCCTCATCCAAACATAGTGTAAGTGAATAAAAACCAAACTGAATAATTTACACTAAACGGATAAGCAAATGAGAGTAACGATAATTAAGGATAATTACACATAATCAGAGCGTAGGTAACGTAGGTGTAATCCAGAAGATCAAGCACTAATTATACAGTACCAGAGATAGTCCTACATTAGATATAGTCTGTCAGAACCGCCATCAACTCCTTGTCAGCCACCAACAAGCACTCCTACCTAGAACCTGGAGGGGCGCAAAACAAAAAGTGTGAGTGGGCAAAAACAAAGCTTTTCAAGACCATTCATTTATCAAAAGTTATAACCCCTCGCTATAAAACCCATATAGTTTCCCAGAAAATAGAATACATAGCTATATCCAAACTAAACCCAGAATAGCAAAATCCACATATATGCCATGTCAATAACTCAGCATAATAAAATAAGTAAACCAGGTGAAATGAATCAATGAAAAGTAATATGTCAGCCGGATCCACCTAGCGTGGCATGTATGGCTGAACCTATAGCTCATCAAATATGCCTGCACACGAGTCGGAACCACCTATAGTGGTCGTACGATAGGATTAGGTGTAAATAAATACACTCAAGTGCTACGATCACGTGAAGACTGTGTGATGGATCGCGGGTCACCTACGAGTCAGAACCACCTATAGTGGTCTGTACGACAGGAATGTGTACCTGACTTGGATCCAAGATGACCGAATGGTGCGGGAGGTGAACATCACGTGAAGGACTGTGCCCTGGCCACGGGCGGGAGCACTAACACCAGGGTGTAGGTTAATGAGCTCTAAATACAACCAATCATAGCTATACTCACATGGAACTTACTGAGCATCCAGCAACATTATGCATATCTACACTAATGCATAAACTAAAGTATGATGCAATAGACACGACATTTAAACAAAATTCCATTTAAAACAAATTTCTGGGAAACGTCAATCATATATACGTATATATAAAAAACCAAAAGGCCACTCACTGATACGTCGCAGGGTCGTAACCTCTGAGCCTCGCCTGACTGCGCTCGTCCTCAGGAAACGTCTCACCTATATGAGAAACCATTGTTTTAACGTTATTTTAAACACATACTCAAAAGTATGCAATAACTTCTCATACGTTACTCAATTGGGGTGTTTGAATATACCATCGTGGCCTAGTAAACCCCACGAACAACCCCATATTTTTAGAAAAAATTTCTGATGTCACACGCGCCCTCACGCGTTGGCCAAGGCACATGCCTGGCACACTAACGGATTCCTTAACGGCATTAGGGAATATTCTGTTAAATACTGGAATATACCGTTAACTATAACTGACAACATTAGGAATATTCCGTCAAAATTGACGGAATATTCCTCTCTTTCTTCGTTAGTTCGCGGAGTTCGGCGCCGGCCACCGCTGCTATTGCCGGTTTCTAGAAAAATTTCGAACCCTAATATCTCACTCATTTCGACACCAAATTCCATGAAAAGTTTCACCAAAATGAAGCTCTCAACTAAGAGAACATGTTCTTACCTCTTTGAGGCCCTAAAACCGACGGAAAATGGCTGAAAAAAGCCTCGATAGTTCGGCCACCCCTGCAACTCGACGAACTCGAGTGTCCCGACGTCCAAAACCTTCCAAAATTCCTTTATCAGTTTCATGAAGTAGTTTTAAGACCTCTTATAGCTTTAAAACTCCACAAAACACTCGCGATCACCACAGAGCGATTTGTACCCTTCACCGGAGCTCAGGTATCTCGAGTTTCCGAGGTCCTCACGTCCAACCAAGGGTATGGTTCGACTCTTGAGCTTGCAAGGAGTCCAAAAACATCTACAAGCTTGATCCACGATATTTGAACGGGATTTGGGTGAATGACCGTGCGGGTTGTACGGACAGATGAGAAAGATCGAGAGAGAGAGGTCAACACGTGTGAGTCTGTGTGAGTGGTGATCCAGATTGGGCACACACCTAAAAAATCCCTAAGTTCTAATTGGGCTATCCAAACTTGGTCCTAACAACCCTACAATTCCAATTAGATCCCAAAAATTTGGAAATAATTTAATTGGTCCAATTCCTTAGGCCATTTACACAATCACAACCCAACATTCATCGGCAAAATAGTCATTCCACGCTATCGAGGATAAAATATATTATATTTCGGGATGGGTTGTCACATTGGGTGTGATCTTGGAGAAAATTTTCCTTGTGACCGTAACAAAAATGGTATACCACGTGTTATTAGATAAGTGTTGGAAATTTTTAATTTTTATGTTATTAATTTTTTAACACAAGAATCTCACAACTTGATAGAGTGTACCAACCCGTGCTCTAAGCACATTAAAAAGTTTTTCGTCATCATGACTACTATTGGAAAACAACACCACAAAAATAAAACAAGAGAATGTAATTCAAATCGAAGTATTTTTCTTATTCTAAGAAAAATATATATATTAATGTAGCTGACGATGGGACAAAAAGTTGGGCGAAAAAAGTATAGTGTTTGAAGTTGGGGGGGGGGGGGTGGAGGGGTACGCGCCCTAGCGCAAGTTGGATTTGTTTGGTTTATTTATTTATTAGTCCTTTGTTCTTATTATTAAATAAAATTAGTGGATGATTTATGATTAAAATGTAAAGATTTAAAACATTTTTCACTAGTTTTCCTAAAAAATAATAACACCATTTCCAAAAGAAGATGTTATTCGTTTGATGAGAAATAAAGAAGAATATCAAAAATTCAAGTGGTTGAAGCTGAAGTAGCTACTTTCAAAATAACGGAAACAAAAACAACAATTAAAGTGGAAAAGTAAAAGTCGAAAAGAGAATTTCTCTCATTCAAAACCGCGCATGAGACTTTCGTCTTGCACAGCTCGTAAGTGATAAAAGAAAGAAGCATATAGAATGTTAGTACGATCACCCTATATATAAAATTAACTTGGAGAATGTTAGTACCATCCAATTTCTTGAGCTTGGGTGCGATCTTGGAGAATTTTTTTCTTGTGTCCATAACAAAAATGGTATACCACGTGTTATTAGGTATGTGGTGGAAACTTTAATTTTTTAACACAAAAATCTCACAACTTGTATAGAGTGTACCACTGTCACATCCCGACCCGGGACGGACCACTTCCCGGGCCCGCTGCACCACTGTAGTACGATATTGTCCGCTTTGGGCCCCAACCACGCCCTCACGGTTTTGTTTCTGGGAACTCACGAGCAATTTCCCAGTGGGTCACCCATCATCGGAGTGCTCTAGCCCCCTTTTCGCTTAACTTCGAAGTTCCTACGGAACCCGAAGCCAGTGAGCTCCCAAAAGGCCTCGGGCTAGGTAGGGATGGAAATATACATTTAAGGATCACTTCCCTGGGCGATGTGGGATGTCACAACCACCCCGTGTTCTGGGCACATGAAAAAGATTTTCATCATCATGACTACTATTGGAAAACAACACCACAAAAATCAAACAGGAGAATATAATTCAATTCGAAGTATTTTTCTTATTCTAAGCAAAAAAAAAAAAGGCTGACGATGGGACAAAAAGGTGGGAGAAAAAAGTGGAGTGTTTGAAGTTTGGGGGGGGGGGGGGGAGGGGTATGCGCCCTAGCGCAAGTTGGGTTTGTTAGGTTTTTTATTTATTTATTAGTCTTTTGTCCTTATTATTAAATAGATTAACCTTGATCATCAAGATTCCTTCTGTGCTTCAGATAACTATGAGCGAAAGACGCTTAACTGTTAATATTCATTATTTTGTTTCCTCATTAAAAATGACTATGTAGTAAAAAATTTATGACATAAATTGCTAGACCAAATATGATTGTGACAACCTTGATAGCTACAGAAGGCCTATTGCGCCCACTCGGTAAAGGTTAATTCATATTTGTGAGAAAGTCTGGGCAAATCTTGGAAGGCTTTAGATAAGGCTATTCAAGCTCCTCACTTCTAAAAGTGGGTTCGCTCAAAGTACAATGGACTTGTGTTGGCAACTCTAATGGTGTAAAAGCTAGTTGATTCACATTAACTGCGCATTAATGGCGCGTAAAGCTTAAACACATTTTTTTTTTTCTGCATATTATATTATGCGCAATTGGTCATCTTTATTTTACAACTTAGTCTAGTTCATTGTGGCTATGGTTGAGAGTTGTAGGATTAAATGCACACCACAAAGTAGCACACAAATGTTCTATTGATTTTCCTTGTTATCAATAAGATTTGTCAATTGTAGCATACGAAAATAAGGGTCTTTCCCGCAAAAGATTGTCTTGCCTAACTACTTAAAATATCACAAAACCTGGGGTACTGTTCCTACTGACCAGCCACAGAAAAATAATTATTAGACTGACTTACACTTATCTAAATTCAATGAAATTTTATATGCAGATACTAGACACACAGATGTACACTCACACAATTTTTTGGGATTTTTGGAATTGATTTACTATTTTAATTAAATCCAACAAAAACAGAACAGCAACATGGTAAAATAACAAAAACAGATTACGCAGGTTACTGCTGAAGACGTTAATGAGGGAGACCTCCATGAAGTAGTGGAGATATACGCGGATGATTTGCTGATGCAAGCTCATTCATTTGAAATAGAAGAATTAGAGAATAGGACAATTGCGTACACTGTTGCTGCCGCTGCTGCATGGTTGAGATTGTACTCTACTATGGGTCAGCAGTTCAAAAATTTGATCAAATCCGATAATCGATTTAGGAATTGGTTTAAGTTCTATGGTTCTTATGAGGTTATGGTGCTGGTGGAGAAGATCGAGTTGCTGTTGGATAAGTCTTGTGTCAATTTATCAGAGGCCCAACTTCAAATAGTTGAAAATTGCTATAGGATCAGTTTATCAGATGTCGTCGATTTGTTCTCTCATGAGTCGGTGACATCTGCTGTTCCGATTATTGCTTTGCCACCTGAAAAAACTGAGGTTTTTGTGTTTGTTCAGATAGCTAGTGTCATATCATTTCATCAAAAGGCTACCCCTTCATATGACACGGGCGTTCTTGTAGACGTTGAACAAGATTACCAGAGAATCTTAGAAGCTGTAACTCCTGTGGTCCCGGTATTCTTCGACCATACAAAGGTGGAAGATGTATTTGAAAGGCTTTCTCTGTTGAGGGATGATCTATACCGAAAGGTTGAGGAGTCTGGCAAATTGGTTGGGTTGGACTTGGAGCACATGCAGAAGAGTTCTTTGCAAAGTGTCTCAACTAATTCAGATTTCATTTCCCTAATCAATAAAATGCACAGGAAGAAGGATGT
Organism: Crataegus laevigata; assembly: GCA_963580275.1. Taxonomy (NCBI): domain Eukaryota; kingdom Viridiplantae; phylum Streptophyta; class Magnoliopsida; order Rosales; family Rosaceae; genus Crataegus; species Crataegus laevigata. The sequence continues at coordinate 18,116,233 of OY756945.1, forward strand.
TCTAGATGGATTCCTTCACCTCTATTCACTCGATTATTCCTCTGCCTTCATACACAATCTGTTTCGAACAGGTATATTTTCTTGTTTCATTCAAAATTGTTTACATTGGCCTTGTTTCATTTAAAAGTTGTCGTTTCTTATTATTGTTTTGTTTTTGCGGAGCAGAGATGAACAAGAACATGCTGCATTGCTCAGCAAATAGACTAGTTTATGATGGTGAGGGCATCTCAACTAGTAGGGTGTATAGATACTTGAGGTATCGAGGTCATTTGGCTATATTGCCCGTGGGAGTAAAACGTTTTAACATCTGCGTAGGATCTACTGTTGATGATCTACTATGCCTTCTCAAGGCATCTGTTGGGATAGTTGTTGAGCCTGCCGGAAGCCTTGTGAAACTGGGTACTTGCTTTGGAGTTCAGTTTTTGCCTCTGCTTGATTTGTTGCTGCACCATCAATGCAACCAAGATGCTGAAAGAACTGTGGTATGGCAAAATTATGGCATTTTGTACGTAGCTAAGGATTGGGGTGATGTTTCTGCCTTTATTCGTTCTTTGCATGATATTCGGTAACCAAATTTTTTACAATGGAAGTCCAAACTCCCACTCATATCCATATCTAAAAGGCGGTTTTAACATTCATTTAGCAGATTAGCTGGAGGCAAGAATCTGTGGTCTGGAAATGTAACTACATTGCTCCTTGAATATTTTGTAAATAGTCAGTCAGATACAGTGCACTCATTTCTCACTGAAGTACTGGAAATGCATTAGTGTACTCGTGCAAAAATTGTTCACACCAAGCTCCCACTCATCTCCATACTTAAGAGGTGAAGTCAACGTTCAGTTAGCAGATCAGATGGTGTCAAGAATATGTGGTTTGGAAATGTATCGACGCTGCTCTTTGAACATTTTGCAAATAGTCAGATGTAGTGCATTCATTTTTCACCAAAGTATTGGAACCGCATTTGTGTACTCGTGCAAATATCATTCATACCAAGCTCCCACTCATCTAATGCCTAAGAGGTGAAGTCAACATTCAGTTAGCAAATCAGCTGGAGTCGAGAATCTGTGGTTTTGAAATGCATTAAGGTTGGTCTTTGAATATTTTGTAAATAGCCTGTCAAATCCTCTGTATTCATTTCTCACTCGTGTAGAAAGCATTCTTACTCAAGCATGTATGGTGTCTCGAAGAATCTTCATTGAAAGCTTATAATGATCTGTTTCCATTTCGAGTTGCCTCTGGAAATTTTGACCCAGATATGCTTGTTTCAGATTTCACCTGATTGAAGTGTTGAACTTTATTAGGATCTATCTCTTGTTCCTTCCAGTTTTACTTGGACTCGATGCTTCGTTGAGTTTATTTGTCTACGCTGAGCTTTTTTACCTTGTGGAAGTGTTCAACTTTATTAGGATCTTTCTCCCTTGTTCCTTTTAGTTTTACTTGGACTCGATGCTTCGGTTGAGTTTCTTTAGTTGATTTGTCTACGTCGAGCTTTTCTATGGTAACTTTGTGCCCTCCTTTCACTCGAATTTGTTGTCTACGTCGACCAGTCCGTTGTTGTATGCAAGTTCTGCAGGCCTGTGATTCTGGGGTTATACTCTCACAGGAACATGCGTCAGTCTCGTGTTTTTTATGGCTACATCTGGTAAGTGGTAACCTACCATTTTCCTTATGAGCTAATTCAAGTCTTCTTAGGTCTTCTTTGAACCCTTTTGCCATGAAGCTCTAGCTCATAATCGCATTTTCTAACCGGAGCATATGTAGTTCTTCTACTCATATGTCCAAACCAGCATAACCGATTTTCTCTCATCTTATCTTCAATTCCGGTCACTCCTACTTCACCTTTTACATCCCCATTCTTATTTATACATGTATATTGCCCTTATTTCCTAAGTTTTATGCTATGTTTTCTTGTGAAATTGGTAGTTTGATGTGTACAGTGTGGTATTTTGTAGATAATCGAGTGTAGAGAGATTTTGGAGTCATTTGGTGATTCTGAGGCCGAAAAGGTCAAAGTTGGGAAGAAATGAAGTCAAGAAGTATTCGAAAAAATCATTAGTTTCTAATTGGATGTTCAATGTGCAGAATTGTCATTTTCATTGGGTGGTCAGAAATCCATCAGGTCGAACTGGGTGTTGTCCCACATATGTATGGAAAACTCTGGATGTCCAGTTTTGGCAGAATTTTACAGATCATGATTCCGATGATTCTGATGCTTCTTGAACAGACCTTCTCTCACTAAAATAAGTTTTATTTCTTCTAGAAGCATCAAAATCATGATCCATAAAATTCTACTGAAACTAGACAACTAGAGCTTTCCATACATATGTGGCACAACACCTAGTTCATCCTAATGATTTTCTGACCACTCAAAGAAAATGACAGTTTTGTGCAGCACTTCCAACTCCAGTTGTAATTTCCAAACAGCAGCCATTAAATTGCACGTTGAACATCCAATTAAAAACTGATGATTTTTTTTTTCGAATACTTGACTTCATTTCTTCCCAGCTTTGACCTTTTCAGCCTTAGAATCACCAAATGACTCCAAAGTCTTCTTTACAGTCGTATCTACAAAATACTCACTAGACACATCAAACAACCAATTTCACAAGAAAACGTAGTATAAAACTTAGGAAATTAATGGCAATATACATGTATAAATATTGTGCTATCAAATACACCCAAACCTATCTTTTGTTATTCCTCGAGCAAAATTAAAACAAGACTCAACTAAAAACTAAAAATAGAAACAAGAAGTTAATCTAAGCCACTTTTATAGGGAATCACGATGGCACTCAACATGTGCCACAAACCTTTAACCCCTAGGTGTCCCTAGTAGGAGGAGTTATATCTCTTGAGGGTTTACCTGTTACGCTACCCACAAACGTTTTACTACATAACAAAGGTGTTAAAGACATCACTTCCATAAATTAATGAAACAAAACATATGCCAATCACCCTTCCAAAACTAAAGTTATGCCTTTAAAAGCCAGTATACCACTTGAAAAAGTATGTAGCCAACATCTCAACCACTCGAGCTTAAAAGAATCCACACTCGGTATGTGTACAAATTTGCCTCAACTCTAATTCTTACTTGGATATCTCTCAATTTCTCTCAAAACCTAGGCTTTCACTCTTAACAAGCATATGTGATGAAGTTATGTAAAGGGAATCAAAATATAATCACATATGAGTAATATTAAAAAGAACGGAAAATTTTGAAAATATATCTCATGAAAGGAATCAGATACTAAGAACATAGATATTTATTTTCACCATTTAAGCAAGGCTTCCCCATAAATCCGTTAGGTCTTTACTATGGTTGTAATGTAAGGCTAGGGTAAGGGCTACGAAAGAAGGGTTAGGGAAAATTTTCTATGGTTGTATGATTCTTGGCGTCCAAGACTCATGTAGTAGGAACTGAACAATTTCTAGTTTATCAAATTTCTTAGATACATTTTTTTTCGTTCCCCTTTTTTTCTCTATTTTTTTTGGAAAGTAGAAACACAAAAGAAATGATATGACATGGTACCTCGGAACATGCCATTTCTTTTTTGTAGAGCTCAACCTTTATTTTCATCTTCATTACCTTGTTACCTCTCAAGCTATAGGTATTGCTATAATAGGGCAAAATAGTTAGAGTATAATGTGGGTGATGAGATGAAAGAATTGACTAAGTGTTTGGCTTCAAATGGGATATTGGCGCACACAAAAGACAGGGAATAAGGACATTTATGGTGGAAATATGCATAGCCTAACTTCGTCTCTATAGTTCCATCAAACCCAACAACAAAAATACCCTAACGTAGAGAAAAGTTCTTTAGCATCCAATGCAAATTAGTGTTTATTAGATCTATAGACATCAAAATTTCGCTGAAATATATGATCCGCAACACATTTAAATTTCGACATGTCAGGGCATACGTGACATATGCTCGGTATCTCACAAATCATACACATAGACGTGACTCATCAAAATTGGATGAGTCATCAAGAAGGACACGTGTCAACACTTGGTGGAAAGAAATGATTTGATTTTAATTTAATTAAATCAAATGTTGATTGATGTAGTCAAATCATGAAATGACCCACAAATCGAGTCCTGGTTCTTTTGTCAATTAATCAAGCCCATAATCAAGGCCAAATCCATCAGTAGGCAAGGCTTGGTGAGTCTATGAATAGGAGGCTCCAAGATAAAGAAAAAAATCATTCACGCCCAGATGCTGAAGCTTTCAAGTACTCAAACCCCCAAAACACTCAAACACTTAAGAAGACTCGGAAAACCTCAGCATTCTTCGTCAAACCCGTGAAGAACCACCAAACATCCCTACACTTGCCGGTTCTTCCATTGCCAAGAGCCAAAACCTTGGTATACACATGTGGCAAAAAACTAGTAGGGCAACAACAACATGTGGCAAAAAACTTGTAGGGCAACAACAACATTTCTTTCTTTTTCTTCGATCTTGTGAGCTTTTGATTCATTTTGAACACAAACTTAGGTCATTAGAGAAGCCTAGACCTGGTCCGAATCAATTATAACTCATTCTAGCATGTCTACGGCCTCAAATTATCCTAAAAAAAAAATCCCAAAAGCAAAATAGACTTAGAATCTCAAATATGCTATGAACTAAAAATGCAATTTTTGGAATGATATGATTATCTTGAACCCAACAAATGACTACAAAACAAATTAATAAAAATTAATAATAATTATTGTAGAAGTGTAAAAAATGTAAAAATAAATAAATATATATATATACAATCACTCATAGTGACAAACTTTACAACTTTCATGAAGGGGTTAGTTTCGAAATCCAACACTATAATCTATAAACCTTAAATTTATATTTAACCGTCGATTATCATTTACACTTTATTCTTCTTACTGAATTTCATTTTAAAAATTTTCTTTTTTGAAAACATGATCATTTGGCGGATGTAAGAAGAAGAACTATTCAGATCTTTGATATCACATTTCGATATTTATGGTTAATTGAAATATGAGTCGATGTCATATAGTTTACAGAAACTTTCTAAGCATCAAGCAATATTTTCACTAACCGTAAAACTCTGAACATAATATCAACGATCCAAACCGTTCATCTTCCTACATCCTCTAATAGATTATGTTTTCAAAAAAGAAAATCTGGAAAAAAAAAAATTGATGAGAAAAACAATCAACGGTTAAATTTTGATCTATGATTTATATGATTATAGTGGCGAATTTCGAAGTTAAGCTCTTCATGAAAGTTGTAAAGCTTGTCATTACAAGCGTTTATATATATTTTTTCTATATTTTTTACACTTCTACATTAATTAAAAACTATTAAAGACTTTACTTAAATAACAGCCTTAAGATAAATGAGAGTAAATATGTATCGTTGGATTCTATTTCACGTATATACTTATTTAGTATTATGTTTTTTATTTGATTATTTATTGGTTTAAAATATATTTTCCTTAACTGGTAATGGGTCGGGTCATATTACCTGTTAATATTATCGGGTTGGGTCATTTTACCCAGTTTATTTTAATGGGTGTTACACGACATGACCTGTTAAGATATTGGGTATGACATGGAAAACACGACACAAATGCTAGGTCTACTCATGGGTCATAAAATCATTTACAACCAATACTTCTAAAACACAAATTTGTCCTTTGACTCAAAAATAGAAATTACAAAAAAACAAAAATTTTACACCCCGAAACCTAAACTAAACATTGTCCTCAATGTTTATGACAAGAAAATTATGCAATGAGTAGAACTGTAGAAAAGGTATTGAAGGTATGGAAACACAAACAAATACATAAACAAAAAGAAAAGAACGAAGTTACTGAGGTGGGTTGCCTCCCACTAAGCACTTTAGTTAATGTCTAGGCAAGACGAAATGCACGGCCTAAGGCTTGATCAGGTCAAGGAAATCAACCACCTCAGCTGTAGGAATGCTCGCTAAATATGGTTTCAATCGATGCCCATTCATCTTGAAAGTATTTCCGGTCTTCATATTCTCAATTTCAACATCTCCATGAAGGAATACTTGTCTTACTTTGAACGGTCCAAGCCACTGAGATTTCAATTCCCTGGAAAAAGACGTAAACGTGAGTCGTAAAGCAAAAATTGCAAATCTTGTTTGAACTCCTTCCTTTTAGGATTTTGTCATGGTATAGCTTAGTCCTTTCTTTGTAAATTTTTGCATTCTCATAAGCCTAGTTCCGGAGCTCGTCTAACTCATTTAGTTGAACTTCCTAGCATCTCCAGCTGTCAAATTCTATTTGCTTAATTGCCCAGTATGCCCTATGCTCCAATTCCACTAGTAGGTGGCAAGCTTTTCCAAAAACAAGCCTATAAGAGCACATTCCAATGAGCGTTTCGTATGTCATTCTGTATGCTCAAAGGGCATCATTCAATTTTAAGGCCCAATCTTTCCTTGTAGTTTTTATGGTCTTTCCAATATGTTCTTAATTTGTCGATTACTGACCTCGACTTGTCCCGAAGTTTGAGGCTGATATGGTGTTGCTATCCGATGAGTGATGTTGTACTTTTTCAACAATGCTACAAAAGCTTTGTTACAAAAGTGACTTCCCCCATCACTAATTATGGCTATGGGGGTACCAAATCTAGTAAATATCATGTCTTGCAAAAACCCAAGCGCAACCTTACTATTATTAGTCTTAGTTGAAATTGCCTCAATCCTTTTAGACACGTAATCCATAGCAACAAGTATATAATTATAACCAAGTAGGAAAATGGCCCATAAAATCTACAACCCACACATCAAATAATTCTACCACCAAATTGTTGGTGAGAGACATCTCATTTCTCTTGCTTATGTTTCCTGATCATTGACACTTGTCACACTTAACACAAAAATTAAATGAATTTTTGAATAAAGTAGGCCAAAAGAAATCGGATTGCAAAACTTTAAGAGCTGTCTTTTTGGCACTAAAGTGTCATCCGCAATTTAATTCATGGCTAAATTGTAGGATACTCTGGTGCTTACTTTCTAGAGCACAACGCCTTATTATTTGATGTAATACCCCATATTATAAAATAAAAAAATAAAAAACATGAGTGTGTGTAAATACTTATATTTTTTTCAAATGTAATGATTTTATTAGGTTTATTCTTTTACATCTTGATTTTCATTATTTTTACGGTATCTTATGTGGAAATTTCAATCATTGGAAGCTCATTATTATGGTGATTATTCACCACTCTAAAATGGGAAGGTGGAAGTCTCTGTGGGAAGATGGCAACTTACTGTGGTTAGAACATTTGACGTGTCCTATGCAAGGAATAGCTTGCATGATAATTTTTTTTTTTTTTTTTGTGAGTAACTTCATGTTGCTTTGCCATTTGAACACTTATCATTGTTAATGATTAGAACAAACATTTGATGTGTTTCTATTGGAACACATATTATAGCTTATCATTGTAAAAATAGCAATTTAACTACTTATTGTTGTTTAACATTTGCAATTTGTTCACAGGAATATATTTTCTGTAGTAATTCTCATTCCTACACGATCAATTTGGTGTTGTCGGTACCAATTCTCATTCCTATACAACTACTGATTGTGTGATGAGCTAGTTAAATGTCATTCCTACATAGATTTCAACTATGTGATGAGTTTTAAAATTATAAATGACGTGTGATGAGAATATAAGAATCTAATTAGTAAGGTGATTAGTGAATTTGAATTATTAGCCATCAATTTTCTACTTTGTGTTTATGTCGGCATACGATATTTGATAATTGATATCAAAGGTGGATTTCTTATTCACTTTAAAACTTTCAGAAAGAGTTCGAAATTTACAAATTTGTTAGATTTATGCAATATTTTGATTTGAAGGTTATTTTTCTACATTGGTTTCACTATTAAGTGAGTTTCAGTTAAGATACTAATTTCGTTTTCCTCTCAGGTTCACTCACTAGTACAAAAAACACTTTGTGCGACGCAGGTCCTTCGTTGCGCAAAGTCAAAAAAGGGTCGTGCAAAAGTTAGCACAATGAACCTTCATCGCGCACCAATAGTCACGCCAAGGCAGTGACAGTAGGGTTTGCGCGACGAAGAAGAGACTTGCATCGCGCAAAGCACTTCTTTGTTGCGCAAACCTTTTTTTTTTTTTTTGCAAAAATATTTTTTATTTAATTTTTAATAAATATTGTAATTAAATTCTAAACAATAGTTAATAAACTAAGAAAAAGTATTTAATTATAAAATATATGAAAATGTACATACATGATGTCCGAACAAAAAAAAAAGTACAAGAAGTAGTCTTCTAGGTTTGATACTGCTCGTGAATAAATTTCTCTGTAGGACTCATAACTCTTCCAAAAGGCATTGGAAATTCAATACTGCCCCACCTGAAACATAAAAATAATAATGTAAGATGGTATTGAAAGTAGTACGCTAAAACACTAGTAAATAGCTTGGCATATACATAACAAAACAGAGAAGGTAAAACCAACTGAGGTGAATGAAATTTACTTTTTGAAGTTCTTGAAAGCAGCAGTGTCATCCAGCTCGCCTCTCGTATCCAAAGGATATGGCTTTCCATCAACCAATGCAAAAGGATTCATCTCCAGAAAACTGAAGTCCAAATCTGGAATAGAATGATAATTAGCAAAATTTCTGCTTTGATCTAAAACGAACATGAACTCAAGAGAGATAGCATATGATTGACGCAAGCAAAATCGAGTACATCAATTTTATTTTTGGTCGGAAGTAAACTATACAGAAATGATACCGAAATATCATATCAATAAAAGACTTACCTCCAAGGGAAAGGTTGCAACAAGTGGAGCAGAAACTTCTGATGTAAAAGCAACTCCAGTAGGGACAAATATGGTCTTAACCTGCATAAAGTATATTTCTTTTATAAATATGGAGCGTTAGGGTAGACGAATAGAGCTCATAGAAGATGCACTTCTAAGAATTTTTGTCTTTTTATTGAAAATAACAAAGAATAGCATTTGAATAAGAATTTGGTAACACATTGACATCCAAAAATACCTTATCCCAGTTCTCCTCAATATCAATTCCTCCACACTCAGATAAGCTTATGCTGTTTCCAAGTCGGTCTGAGCCGATATTAAGGTAAAACTCTTCATTGTGGGGGAATGAAGGGTTCAACAATGAATGTTATTATGGGTCCTTTGCAGCCACCCATCTCAACCTGTAACGCCAAAAGAACGAAACACGTAAGCCAAATTCTCGATTCTTATGAAGATCAAAATCATCAAATAAAAAACACACATAAGGATTCAGTTGTCAAACTTGTTTGTATATGCTTCGAGATTACATACGCCAAAAGTCGCAAAAAACAAACATTCAGATATCAATCAAAGGGACAAATTTTTTCGACGGTTATAAAAGAAAAATCACAATTTAACAGTTGTTTTAACTTCGATTTTGATGATTTTTTTACAGCTACATTCCTTAACCCTATATGAATACAATGAACTAATTCAATCGTCAATTTAAAATATTTACACTAGTCGATACCACAAAATCTTATGTTATACTTAATGAAAGTATAAAATAGACTCTAAGTGTTAGTGAATCTATCGTTTTGATGGGATACGTATTCTACAAAACTAGTTTCAACGATCCAACCGTCAAACTTGTTTGTATATGCTTCAAGATCTCATACGCCAAAAATAGAAAAAAACAAACATTCAGATATCAAGTAAAGGGACACACCTTTTCGATAGTTATAAACAAAAAATCATGATTTAACAGTTATGTAGACAGTGAAATTTCGGTAAATAAAATGTTGACCGATGGTCAAAATTTTAAAACTCATGTATTACATAAATTGTACACATAGTGTGTGATTCGACGAAAATTTGAAAAGAGTTAGAAAAGTCGTCAAACAGGACACGTGTCAACACCTGGCAGAAATGACTTATTTCATCTGATTATTTAAATCCAAAAATCAAGTTTTGTAATTCTATAAATAGAAACCATTCCACACCAATTTGGAAGACCAATTTCACAAAACACATTTCTCTACTCCCAAATTGGAAGAGAATTCTCTTGAAGTTCGTTCTTCGTTCATTGTTCATCGTTCTTCGTTCATCGTTCTTCGAGATCAAGCCCCAACGGCCCTTGAAGAAACGCTCATCCACCTTCGAGATCAAGCCCAAAAGCCCTTGAAGAAACTTCGCCCAAACCTTTGAAGAATCAACAAGCACCTTGGTCACGTGCCGATTCTTAATCCAAGATCAAGCCCCGACGGCCCTTGGATCAACACAACTGTTCTTCAAGATCAAGCCCAAAGGCCCTTGAAGATCCGTTCATCCGTTCATCCATCTTCCAAGATCAAGCCCCGACGGCCCTTGGATCCACACATCCGTTCTTCAGGAATCAAGCCCAAATGCCCCTTGAAGTTCATCACTTGTTCATCACCATCGTTCATCGTTCTTCGAGGATCAAGCCCAAAAGCCCCTTGAAGCTCATCCATCGCTCATCATCCTTGTTCATCCCAAGAATCAAGCCCCAACGGCCCTTTGGATCAACATCCCATCAAATCCACAAATCAACATCTCACGGAGATCGAATCAGAGGACCAAAACAAATAGAGATTGTAACCCCAAACAAATCATTAATACAAATATTATTTTGTACACGTGTTCTGTTCTTGTTGTTCTTCAGGAATTTTCCGTGTTTACAAGTTATTTTAACTCTGATTTTAATTATTTTTTACAGCTACAATCCTTAACCCTAGATGAATGCAAAGAACTAATTTGATTGTCAATTTAAAACATTTACACAAGTGGATACCGCAAAAGAAAAAGGCAATCCAAAAACCCCAAAAGGAAAAAAAAAATCTTTGCGCAACGTAGGTACACCTGTGTTAGTGTACCTACGTCGCTCAAAGTTATTTTTATTATTTTTTGTTTATGAACTAATTCGATCATCGATTTAAAACATTTACACAAGTGGATACTACAAAATCTTAAGTTATACTTAATGAAAGTATAAATAAACTCCAAGTGTTATTGAATCTATTGTTTTGATGGGATACGCATTCTACGAAACTAGTTTCAACGATCCAACCGTCAAACTTGTTTGTATATGCTTTGAGATCACATACGCCAAAAATTTAAACAAACAAACATTCAGAGATCAAGTAACGGGACAAAACTTTTCGACGGTTATAAATGAAAAATCACGATTCAACGGTTATTTTAATTCCAATTTTGATGATTTTTTACAGTTACACTCATTGATCATATATGAATACAATGAACTAATTCGATTGCCAATTTAAAACATTTACACAAGTGGATACTACAAAAGAAAAAGACAATGCAAGAACCCCAAAAGAAAAAAAAAGAAAAAAAAAGCTTTGTGCAATGAAGACCTACGTCGCTCAAAGTTGGGAAAAAAAGCAGCAAAGCATGCGCAAAGTGTCGTTGCGCAAATGCCGTTTGCGCGACGTTTTCTGTTTAGCATTGCGCAAACATACTTTGCGAGACCAAAATTGCTGCATCGCGCAAACATGTTTTTGTACTAGTGACTATAAATGTGTTCTATTAATATGCTAGAGTTGGAAGGTACTATAATTGGAGAATTGCAATTCAGTTGACTTTGAAGGGTAGTCTCCATGCAACCACTCTAACTAAATACTTTCTTAATGATTTTGAACTATTACTATTTGTCTGCGTCTTTTAGATTTGTTTACCTTACCTATACAACAATTACTATCGTACAAATATCGAGGAAGAAATTTATTTTAAGGAGGAGGGTATATTGTAATACCCTATATTTTATAAAGCAAAAAAAGAGTGTGTAGGTACTTATATTTATTTCAAATGGGATAAATATTTTCGACAACTCCTCCTTCATATGGGGATTTAATCTTCTTTGTTATTAGCAATGGTCCATCCTATGGCGGTTCTATGCTCCCTTAAGACTCGAAGTAATTTCTCATCTTCCATTGAAGTAAGATCAAAGGCTATGATCACCATAAGAGTCTCATGGTCTCCAAGGTAAGCGTATTTGTGGGTGGATGATGTAAGATATTTCTGAAATCATAAGAACAACAACAAGACATTAGGATTACGGATTTGATAAACCAAAATTACAATAAATCAATTACAATTTACTTATCTTTGGAATACCGAAGACATGGCTTTTGCGGATGACAAAGGAGTCTTCTACTTTCAACAAGTGGAAGTGTTCCAGCAATAATAAGGTTTGCTCGAAATGGAACGTGTGTTTTGTGAAAGCAGGGACACCCTTAATATAGTGATTAGGGTTCCCCTAATTCCACCTATTATAGTAATTAGAGGAATACACCAAATCACCATTTATTCTTAACGTTGTCCCACCGAGGCATGTACAATATGTCTTACTTAATTAGGGTTTCAATTAGTCAACTAAAGATATCTTGGTTCCATGATTCTTGCTAACCAATATTGAATCACGTTAAAAGCCAAATATCTTGAAGATCAAGTTATTTGTCTTTCAAGTAATTTGATTCATAATAATTGACAACTCAACATGTGTCTTACATATGATAGTTGTTTTAATTCCAACTTAGGTGGGGATATAATGGAAGGAAACCAATTTGGATTTAGAAGGCTTGAGAGGCCCATTTGGGCCAGCATTAGGAGGGTATGGCAGTGTTTTTTTAATGTTCCATGAACTCCATTATATCTTTATCATTATGCGCATCTTCTCCTCCCAATGTTAAAAGTACTTCCAATTTATCTTCCACTTTATCCCAGATAAAATTAGAGAAAAAAACCGAATCAAGGTGTCAATCGCGAAACAATCATACACATAAGAACGATAGAATAGAGAATCCAACACTGTAAATTCCATGGTCTAATCAAGAAGTAATGGTGAGCTTGCCATTCTAAACATCAATGATTGTCTTGGCAGTTGCCATGAATGGACGTCAAAGCAAAATAGGCAATTTCCAATCATGGATTCGTGCATCCTCGATATCTAAGACAACAAAATATGCAGGAATGATTAGCTTATTGACTTGCACTAAAATATCATCTACAATACCTCTTGAATATTTAATTGAACAATCAGCGAGTTGTAAAGATATTGTTGTACGCTTCAAATCCCTTAATCTCAATTGAATGCATATTGAGTAAGGCATTAAATTGATGCTTGCCCCTAAATCTAGCATAGCTTTTTCAAGCTTTGTATCACCAATTGTAATATTGATTAGGGCTGGAAAAAAATCCCAAAAATCCCAAACCAAACCGAAAAATTCCCGAAACCAAACCAAAAAAATCCCAAACCAAAAATCCCGAAAATTTCGGTATCCAATACCGAACCGATCCCGAAATTTTGGTACGGGAATCGGTCTCAAGTTTTTGGGATTTCGGTATTCCCAAACCAAACCGAAATATATATATATATATATATATATATATATATTATTTAATTTTTAAATATATAGGAGCACATTTTTAAGGGGAACATCATCTACCTACAATAGTGAAAATTGAAATACTTAAGGAGCATTGGAAATCGATGATGGAACATATACAGGAAGGAGCCCTAAGATAGATAGTGGAACATATGCAGAATTTTTAAATCACAGGAGATTGATAGATTGATACATAGATGCAGAATAAACACGGGAGATTAATAGATGGATATATGGATAGATTATAAGTTACAATTGCTTGAGAAAACTTTACATCTATCTATAATATTTATATTATATATGTACAAAAGTTTACTCAAGTATATATTGACGTTTTAGACATAATTTTGGGGATTGTCATGATTATAGATATATATATTAGTTTACTCAAGCACATATTAACGTTTCAGATTGACATATTACTTTTGAATAGGCAGAAACAAATAGGCAAATACTAACTGGGGCTTGCCATTTGATTGGCAGATTTGTGTGCACAGATTGGTAGAAACAAAATAGTAGATTGGGCCTGCCTATATGTCAATCTTTAAATATAAATGGTTGAATTATAGCCAAAAGCATAATATGTCAAATTTTAGTCCAAAAGCCCAAAATAATTTCGGGATTCCCGATTTGTCCCGAAATCCCGAAACTATTTTGGGATTCCCGAAAATTTGGTTTGGGATCGGTATTGAAATTGGGATTCCCGAAAATTTTGGTTTGGGAATCGGGACAAGTGGTTCGGTATGGGATATTTCGGGATTCCTGAAAATTGGGAATCCCGAAAATTTGGTTTAGGATCGGTATTAAAATTGGGATTCCCGAAAATTTCGGTTTGAGAATCGGGACAAGGGTTTCGGTATGGGATCCCATACCGAACCACCCCTAATATTGATATTAAAACTCCTAAGATCTTTCAATTTAGGTGGCAATTTGCATTAAAGCACTGCACTTACCGTTTCAAAAAGCATTACCTTTTTATGTAGTTCATACCTACGCTTATAAGTATTAAGTTCCTTGAAATTTTTTGCATAAGCCAACATGTTCCTAATCATATCAAGCAAAAGTAAGTTCACATTTACTTTAGATAATACTAGAAAGTGTGACCCGCGCGTTGTTGCGGGGATTATGATATATTATAGTGAAAACATATGAAAGATCATGCATCAAATGATTGTGGACCTAATAATCATGCACTCAACACCGAACACCTAAATGTCATAAAACCAACGTAAACTTTCATTTAACTAAGTTCTTAGCGTTTCAGTTTAATCTTTAGTTCAAAAGAGTAGTTCAATTGACTAAAGTTACACAAAGGAAGGGAGAAAGACAAAATAAACAGTTGTAGAAAGGTGTATAGTGACATTAATCCTGTAAGTTAAATAGGAAAAATGTTCAAAAGAATGAATCAGTAGATTAACAATGAAAAAACAAAATTCGTATAAGTTTATATTGCTTGTTGCTCGACAACTCAGCTTGGGAGAAAAAATGCGAGATAAAAAATATTGTTAAATATCCTATGAATAAGTGAATGACTGTGAATATTATATTTAGTATAACATGAATATGCACGTGCATAGTAAATACTAATCATCAATCAACCATTTTAATGTCCGGTTTGGATTCGCCGAATTCTGACTTCAGATCAACCTCCGGCAAGGGAGCCAGCAGGGTCTCCAATCCCGGACGCGGCGACGACTGGCAAGAAGTGGTTGCGGCTGCTACCTCTTCCTCGAAGCTCTTCATGACCGAGTCGAGGTCCTTAGTGCTCGGCGTCCCCACAGATTCCTCCGGCGACCGATCCGTCGCGACTGTCGTTGTCTCTGGCGACACCTCAAGCTTTCTGTACATTCTGAAAGGAGGGCTGCGGTTCGCGATCCGTGTGGAGCGCACGGTCAAGGAAGTAGTCGACTTGACGGGAGATGTTGGAGACGTAGGCAGCCATGGTGAAGCCTTGGAGCATGAGCAGCAGAGAGGTTCTTAGCTGCATGAACCCAGGAAGCCCACAAGTCAACGTCCATGGTGGTGGTTCAACCTTCTGGCGACCCAGCTCAGTTTTTTATTTTTTTCGGCGAGAACCGCCCCTTGGGGAAATGGCTTGGGACCAAAAAGGCTTAAAGTTTCAAGTTGGACGATCTTCCCGTGTATAAAATGGTATGTTGGCTGGTGGTGAAAGAGGTTTGAATGAGCTTGAGGTCAATCATCTTCTCCGTTTTCTGTGCTGGTTTTGAGTTTGGATAAAGGGGAGAGAGTGAGAGTTGTGGATTTGTTGGTGGTTTCCGAGACAGATAGAAAGAGATAAGGATTGAGTTTTTTTTTTTTTTTTTTTTTTTGGACTTGGATAAGGGGCAGCCAAATTTCCCAGAAAAGTTGAGGTGGCTTTTTGTTGCTGCGTGTCAACTTGTTGTCATTCCCTTTTCCAAGACCCAAATTGTGTGAGAATTGTAAGCCATGGTTGAAGAATGTTTCGGGTTTTTGGGTCTTTGTAGATTCACAGTGGAGGGTGTGAGGGTTTGACGGTGGTGTGATGAAAAAATAGAAAAGAACCGAAATAGTTTTTCGTGTCGATTTTCACAGACGGCGTCAAATGTTGATGCACAAAATCAGGTGAGTCTTGAAACAATGTAAATCCGACCGTGAATCTGCAAAACGCTCAAAGACACAAAGAATACAAAGATGTATCGTGGTTTACCTCTGGATGAGGCTACGTCCACACTGTTGTCGGTTTGGTTTCACTATGAATGGCGAATATATATGGAGGGGGGAGTGAGTCCTTTTATAGAATAAGGGCTCCCTCCTTAATAACATATTTGCCCTTTAAGTTCCCTGAGTATTTATACGAGGCCCAAATACGGAGGCCCAAATTCATGGTACCAACAATGTCTAAAGATGACAATCACATCCTAGATAATGTTTATTACAAAAAGTAGAAATGTTATATCATATGCATTAAACAATTAACAAATTTTCAATGGGCAATACTAAAGGTTTATTAATTGATTTTTATCAAAATCAGCAAGTCATCAAATCCAGGTGCACTTCTTATTTAGTTTCAAGATTTAGTTTCTAGTAGATATGAAACTAAATTACATAAAAGGAGGGGAATATATATATATTTCAACAAAAAGTAGATTACTCTTGGACGAATTAAGTTTCATGTCTATGTGTTGTGCATGCTTATCTTTCTCAGCTACTTAGTCATACAATAAACCTAAGCTACATAGTAACATACACATGATGTATATAGATTGGTATAGTGAAATAATGAAACAAAA
Source organism: Crataegus laevigata (assembly GCA_963580275.1). Lineage (NCBI taxonomy): Eukaryota > Viridiplantae > Streptophyta > Magnoliopsida > Rosales > Rosaceae > Crataegus > Crataegus laevigata. Next base: position 18,132,910 of record OY756945.1, read on the forward strand.
CATGTAGAAAATTTATGCTTAGCCCGTGCATTCCATTGTTTGAACTAAATGTATAACATCACCATTTATACTAATTAACTGTGTAGCTGTTAAAATGATTTACTATATATGTCACCTAATGAAGTAGTTTTGTTAAACATTATTGAGTAAAAAGGATGATAACGTCAAGTACATACTTGTTGAGTAAAGAAAAATGATGAAAGGTACCCAAGGCAATAAAGCTTGAGCTTAGTGCTATCAGTAAAAGGAACAACAAATTTTGCACACTAAGTCCCAAGGGTTTTGATAAAGAAAACCCAAAACAGAAAGTAAAATTTGAAAACTGTGCATAGATGGTCCACTGTGTTCAAATGTCTTCATAAAGTACAGCCACCAAATTGAAAATACCAAGTTGTGAAACTGAAGCTAATTCCTTTCTAGTAACTAATTATAGAAAAATATAAGAGAAATTTTATGGGGTGTGTTAAGTAAAATGGGGTGTGTGGATATCACACCACAATTTTATTTGAACTCATATAATTTGTTTCTACACCCAACTTACTTTTTACACCCATATTAAAAATAATTAAACCATCAAAATCTTTTTAAACACAAATTTACTACGTAAACTACCCTTACAAACCCAATTCAAAATATAAATTTATCTTTACACCCATTCAAAACAAAACTAAATTGAATGAAAACCTATTATACGAAAATTGAGAGTGCAGCATGGAGGATCATGAATGGAGTATTTATCCCCAGCAGTACACAGCTATCAAGAAAAATAAAATCCGTGAGAGTGAATACACGTTTGAGAAAATTTAGCTATTGATTCCTTTCTGAAAGGATTGTCCCTGGGGTGCAGGGCAACCAGGCAGTAATGCAGGTGCATTGAAGGTAAGTAGTACTAGTCACCTTGCTAAAAATTAAACATATCCACAATGCAAAGAAGATGGCGTAAGAAAAGTTGATGCTGGTGATGATTTTATATTCGAGTTGTAGATTTATGTACGAATATGATTGAAACTTTTGCAAGAAATACACTTGTAAACCCTAAACAAAAATAATTAAAATCAAACAAAAAACTCACATAAATCAATTCATACCTTAGTTGAAGGTTCCAAAACTTCAAAATCCTTGTCCATCCGTAAAAAATAGCTTGGTTTTGTCTATGTGATTGTCTAAGGGTTTTAGCTAGAATAGAAAAAAATTGCGTGATGTTAAGGAATCAATTATTAGGTGGGTTTATTAATAAATTTTAGTTTTATTGTTAATTTCATTTTGTGTTTGATGGTAATTATACAATAGGGCAAATATGGCAATTCACATTTAAATTTTAAGTTGGGTGTAGAGTGAGGTTACATAGGTTCATATAAAATTTCCCATAGTAGAATATCACAAACGGATTTGATAATTGGTTTGGATTTACTTAATCCAATCGGGAATGGGAATCCAAATAGTGTATAGGGAGTGAAATATCTATATAAACCTCTTGCTTGTCAAACAATCAAACAAAAGCTTAGATTCACATCCATCTCTCAAACAAAAAGCTCAACACAAACCTTGCGTCTTTCTTCTAATCAAGGACTAATTAACCGTGATGGACAGAGCATGGGGTTCAAAGCCCAGCAGCGGAGGTGCCGCCTCTGTCCAAAACGAAGCGATCGATAACAGAGAGCGTCTCCGAAGGCTGGCCCTGGAGACCATCGATCTCGCCAAGGATCCTTACTTTATGCGCAACCACATAGGAAGCTATGAGTGTCAGCTTTGCTTGACGCTGCACAACAACGAGGGCAACTACTTGGCCCACACGCAAGGAAAGACCCATCAGACCAATTTGGCAAAGCGAGCCGCTCGTGAGGCCAAAGAGGCTCCTGCTCAACCCCAGCCTCACTAGCGCAAAGTCACCAGCCTGAGAACAAAGACCTCCGTCAAAATTGGCAGGCCGGGTTACCGAATAACGAAACAGTTCGATTTGGTAACAAAGCAAAGATCTCTCCTCTTCCAGATAGAATATCCTGAGATTGAAGACAATACAAAGCCAAGGCACCGTTTTATGTCGTCTTATGAGCAGAGAGTAGAATCCAACGACAGAAGATATCAGTATATTCTCTTTGTGGAGGAACCCTACGAGACAATTTCTTTCAAGGTTCCTAGCACAAAGATTGACAAATCCAACCCCAAGTTTTCTCACATTGGGATCCTTACTCAAAAATGTACACACTGCAGATATATTTCAAAACTAAGCCACCTCCATTGTTGCCACCTCCACAAGCCTTTCCGGGACAACACATGCAGGCTCAGGCCGGGCTTCCTCCTCCCCCACCACCACCTTGTTGTTGGAAAAATTAGGGTCTAATTACTATAATAGATCACATAAAAATTTAAGAAATAATTCATGCAATTATATATCACAATAATGCATGCACATGAGTAATCAATGTTAAATGAACATGATATAAAGGATTAGAAAAACCTGAAAATTCGGTCGAGGCAAGTGTTACACTTTTTCCTTAAGACAAGTTTACGCCCCACTACGGTGCTCATGGTTGATCGGGGCATGTCTCCCAAGATACAACGACCCCGTCCTCGTAATAGTAGCACTCCAAATCACAAGGCTCCATGAACCACAATTGTGTTGAAAACTATCTCATATGGACTCAATGAGACTCCCTAATATTTAGTGCACTCTATGTATGCTTATGTAAAGAATGAAAGTTCTTTTGTGATTATAGGGGACTTCCCTATTTATAGAATGTGAGATACCTTTTTGGAAAACATGTGACTATTCATAAAGAGTCAAAAGTTGAAACTCTTCATTTGAGTAGACACATCTTTCTACCAAAAGGCTTCACTTCTAATTTCCATTCAATTAATAAATTTAATATAATAATATTATTATTAAATTTTCCAACAATCCCCCACATGAATGGAAAATGACTTAACACTATGCAAATGACAATGCAGACACTAGAGAGAGAATTCAGTAGGAACAATACTGCATCGAGATAGGTGGCTTTTGGCTTTGAACCGTTCGTAGTGAATTACTATCGGATTTACTTGGCTAATCAGTGAATGCGATGTCTTGAACTGCTTAGCCGTTTGTGTAAACCAAGACAATAATAATCACACAATACCCTTCCAGACACCCTGTGGTTGCTCGGTTGGGTTCATTTTGGCCCTGAACAATCTTGGTTTCTCATGAGTGCTTTTAGAGAACTAAGCCCTTCAAAATATTCTCACAGGAACGGTCCCATTCCTCACTCAAGATAGGTGGCTTCCCATTAAGAGTATCTTGCAATACTCCACTTGTTATTTCCAAGTATAGGAATCATTAAAAGAAAAGCTTATCCTAAATACGTTGCAGATAACACTGTTTCATCATAGGACATGGGTAAGAGGTAATCTCCGCAGTGCTCCCCTTGAATCATCCACAATTCGGTTGTCCCTTTGAACCTAGATCTTGGGATCTCCAGTCAGCTAGGTTGGGTTGCCATTATGGCAATTCTTAAGACGTAGGCTTTTAACCCATTCCCCTCAATAATACAACTTACTCTCTAGTCAAACCTTTAAAAATTGGTACCACTAGGTTGACTATTCATTATATGGCCATCACAAACTTTATATCCATGCATGGAAATTATTTCCTTTGAGAGTAGTTGTTTTCCAATGTTAAGTCTTTCAAAACATATATGGGAACTTACTAAGTAATTTGCCTATGCTTGGGTAAACTCCCCCACATTTAAGGTATTTATCGAAAAGTCTACAACCTTTCAATACCTTAAATACCATTGCAAGAGATAATCTTTATCTATTTCTAGACGCAAATTACTTGTTCATTCTACCTAAGTTGACATATAGTCCAAAGATAACTATGTCACTCCCCCACAAGTCACTCACATTGTGGTTGCTTTTTAATGCTATTAATAATTCATTTCATACTATAAGAAGTAAGAACATGTGAAAGATAAGTTCTCCGTCTATCTTCACTTGCCAAGCCTTTTAGCCTCACCAGCCCTTCTAATTAGGAAAACTTGGCATTTTATTTTAGAAGGCACGGTTCTTAGCACTTTGAACTCTCCAAGTTCTCATGGCTAATGCCTTGTAAACACATTTCAAATACATTTGTAGGGTATTTAATATAGATTAGTCCTAAAAAGGACAAATGCCTTTCTACACTTACTCAAATACTTTTAGTGTCCACAACATCGCTCACTTCTTTTAAATTTGGACTACTGTACAAATGAATGAATCATGTCCATATAACCTTTTAAAATATATGGAAAGATACAAGATTAAACCGCCACACTATCGTGGAAAAAAGATTGATGCAATTATTCAACATTTTGTATCATTTCATTATTTGAACCATATTAGAAGAAGGAATAAGTGAAGTTTGATAGCATACCAAACCTAGCAATTCTTACAATACATGAATTTGCATCAGCATGTCGAGACATCTCAGTCCCGTAAATATGCTCTTATTCCAAAACTTCGCACTAACCCACATATAATTTCCCAAATTCCAATAGGAACATGTATATGGAATTGTCAAACGGTTGCATCCTTTTGCTAACCACCACTTAGTGTTTTGAGTCACCACTCTTCATTAAGAGTTACTCAGACTTTGTCGTATGCAAGTTTGACAATTGCGTCCCCTCAAACAATCTTTGGTATTTGATTAAATGCCAAACTCTTTTATTTGGAGAATATGATATTTCCAAATTATGCACGAATGTTCATCCATTCTTATGCAGTTCATCCATTCACTTCTAATCAAGACGTCCCATTATCAAATGGTGCGACTCGTATAGAAGAATTCACTGGATTTGAATACCCAGATTTTCAGTTGATAAGATTCTCATAGAAAGCACGAATTTTAATCACAATAAAACTGATCAAATTTTTAAAATTTGCATTTTTATTTTTATTTTTAAACAATCAAAGCACATAATTGAATATACTAAAAATGTAAGGAAACGACTGTGCCGCCATGCGCCAAGTGTTAATGATATTAACTACATTGTAAAAGATGAAGATTTGGTATAGAGGAAGAGAAAGAATTGGTAGAGAGAAACCAAAAGAGATTGTATTGATTGATTAGGAAAAAGTATACAACTAAACTTAATGAAATAATAGCTATACAATTCCTTATATAGCCATATATCTCAACTACAATACTACCCTTCTAACTATACTAACAAACTCCACTATTGAAATAGTGCCATGTGGCATTTCTGTTATTACTCCCCCCTTAAACTGAACTTGGTGTAACCAAGTGAAGTTTGAACTAGCTGTTCTTGAAAACCCCAAACAAATGAATCCCATTGGGTGCCAATTACTGCCTTTCCCCTCAGGCCATGTTGTGGTGGAAGATTATGAGCCTTGAGCATCGCAAGAAGCTCAAAACAAATCCTCATCCACTCCCTTGCCGGAACAAACTCAGCACTGCGATCAGCAATACGACCAACAAGGTCAATACAGTTCTCCTGGACTGTCTCGTGCATATTCTTCAAAATTGGAGTCAACATAGGAAGCAAATCCTTTATAGGAGGAGTCAGCTTTGTCATACCAATAACATTCACAATTGCCTTCAGCGCTCCCAGAATTGATCCCAAAACTTCTGGATACTCTTATCCCAAATACTCATACAAGACAACACCAAGATGACCCATCAGTTGCTCCTCTTGGCACTGCTTCATGACAACAACAATTCTTGAAATAAGATCTGCAGCTTGCTGTCTGACCTTTGCACTCTTGTTATTCAAACGCCACTTAATGGTACCATAAATAGGGAGCTGTGCTACGTGGTCTTGGTTTGAACATACCCAACTTTTCGACTGTGAACTGAGAAGCCTTAGTTGACATTGCCAAGAAACTAAATCTACCAAGGAGAATGACACTCCAAGAAACTAAATCTACCAAGGAGAATGACACTCCAAAGCACAACACAAATCTCACACTTCTACTAAAGATACCAAATAAGGAGACTGACACTCCATGAACACAAATATACTGCAACTTAGGAGAATGAAACTCCAAATCATACTGCAACTTAGGAGAATGAAACTCCAAGATTCATAGAAAGAATGACACTTTCTTCTTTAAATCGACAAGAAAACTAATACTTGCAGAGATCAACACATCAAGACCACAGCTTCACTTCAATTAAACCTCGAAAGTACATCAAAGACCACAGCTTCAAGAAATAAGCGTTTCAGATCACCAAACAATTCCAAATGACTGCTATCAACACTTCGATTATCTATCGGACAACCCATATACCAAAATTCATTTACCAATTCAGAAGAACACATAACCAAAATCCCCAAATCAAATTCAAGAAAAGAACCCAGATGAAGAAAATATGAACAATATCACCTGATACGAATCAAATCTTTGAACACAACTCACGAACAATCCGTCGAACACCTTTGTAGCCCAATCGCCTAAGAGCCACGAACAATCCGTCGAACAGCTTTGTAGCCCAGTCGCCTAAGAACCACCATAAATCTTGAACAACACTCTGATTTCGCACCTCTACAACAACCCTTGAAGACGATAACAACGGCGCCCAGATCAACGGTCGACATCCACCAGGCCTACCACCATCCACAGCTTCGCTTAATCTGGCGACCATCTTGGCTTCCAGAAGCTGCTTCGAGAAATCCAGATGGAAAATTGAGGTTCTTAATTACTGTTCTCCATGGAAATGCTTGGATCTTTTTACAATAGATTCAAGAAAACCCAGAAGAAAAGAACATGTGTATTTTCTGGCAGCTCGATGATTCTTTGTTCAAGACTGACAGTATCAAGGCAGAGATGAAGATCGGCGTGCTGAAGGTGGGTATTCTGAAGGTGAAGGAAGAGGAGAGGAAAAATCCAGAGACCAAAAGTAAAAAACTATGAATACAGAAGCATAAACGATCAAATACATGAAAACGAAAGAAAGTAATGAAGAAAAATAGAAGAAGAATCGACCACCAAGATCCATGGCGTAAGCCTTGTGGCTCTAATACCATATTAACTACATTGTAAAAGATGAAGATTTGGTATAGAGGAAGAGAAAGAATTGGTAGAGAGAAACCAAAAGAGATTGTATGAAAAAGTATACAACTAAACTTAATGAAATAATAGCTATACAATTCCTTATATAGCCGTATATCTCAACTACAATAATACCCTTCTAACTATACTAACAAACTCTACTATTGAAATAGTGCCATGTGGCATTTTTGTTATTACTAAACATTTCTGTTATTAAATGACATGTCCAATTTAATATAAACATATAAAAGATTTACCATATCTCATCTAACACCCAGAACATAATTTATTTTATGTTTTTTACTGGATTAAACTTTTAAACACAGAATTAACATGTAGTTGTCATGTTCTTGGAAATAATATGTGATCAGAAAATATTTTGTCCACAGCCGAATCATGCACCAATTATTAAAAGCAAGCAAACCAAATAAAATTGACATCACTATATGGAAACAAAAGTCATAATTTTATGCAAGAATAGATACCACTAGAAATTGATGCCCGCGCGTTGCTGCGGGATAAAAAATTGCATGTAAGATTGTATTCGAAACGTATGAAAGATAGTAAGATAGAAGATTAATACTATTTACATCCAAAATGTTAGAAAATTTTTATATACAAAAAATCGTAGAATTTTTTTTTTTCTATTTCATGCATTATGTTTGATATATATACAATACCTAACCTAAGTTCCAGATATAAAATGTGTATATAGAATCTAAATAGATCTTAATTTGTTAATCCCTATAATAATTGGGGTTACTAATATAGTGTCAAGAAATGATTGAACAGAAGAATATGGGTAAACCTGTGACAGAAGACATACAATAATTCAGCCTTAATGCAAGCTTTCTGCAATTTTCTAGAAATACAAATAAAAAGTCAAAATCCAAGTCTAAAAATTAACCGATATCCCTACTTTCTAATAAATTGTGTTGACAAAATCAACAAAATAGAATAAAAACATGACTTACACATTTAAGGCATACTTGAATCTTGATCTAAAGTTGGTGGTGAGTCGATTGGTTGTCACCAACTCTAAATGAGAATTCATCAGAACCTAGAAATTTAAATAAATTTTTTTACAAAATAAATATTTACTAATTATTTTGTTTATCATGTATTATGGCTTGCCAAAGACTGAATTAAAAATAATAAAAAAAGCACAATAAAGAGTCAAAACTCAAAGTCAAAAATCCATCTTCAAAGTACTATTAAATGCCAGCATTTATCCAAAAATTGAATTGTTAAAATTTAAATACCATGATCAATTCACCTTCCTTAATATTTTCTAAAGTTTCCCCGCACCCTTCTTTAACTGCTGCACAAAAAAAAACATATTACTCTTTAAATACTAAAATTGAAGATCTTAAATTCATAAATTATCCAAGACTTAATAAGCTCGTCAAAATAAGCATCCATCATAACAATAGCACTCAAATCGTGCTCCTTTGTTTTCCAACATTTTCTCATCAACCAAGCAGAGGAAAATTGTGTTAAACTAAATAGGTAGCAGTTGTGAGTTGGGTTTCACCTCTTTAAATTCATAATATTTTTAACATGCATGTCCATAATTTATTTAATTTTCTTTCGAAATGGGGTAAGATCATGTTAGTTTAAAACTACTGTTAACATGTTATCATTCAATATAGTATAACATGGATCAAACAATTAACGTTCGTAAACCAAAAAAAAAGATGAGAAATTAATGGAAAAATTATTAGTCTGACATGATAAGTTGCAAAACCTACATCACCAAATCGTTTTGGCTCAATGCTAATAAAAGCCTAACATGACTAAGTTGTAGTGCAAAGAATCAAAAGTCTCGACTCCCTTGAATGATGAAAATGCTTATAATCACAAAGTTCTCTGAATTTGCAGAAGATATATACCATATAATTAGACTTAAAAAAAATTGATTTTCAAATACATACCAAAGTTGAACTCTTTCTCTAACCAGTATCCGATGACTAAAAGGCTCAACATATTAGCCAATAAACAGAAAACACCTCATGTAACCAATTGCAAATGATGAAAAGCCACCCCTGGTGTCTGTCACCACCTTCTTTACATCCAAAGCCCCCATCTTCTGCATCCTAAACCAACCAAAATCCAACACAACACCATGTTATAATTGCAATCTCTGTCAACTAACAAACTTTAGAGCAAAAGGAGTCTTCTCCAATTGGGATTAAAAACATCCACCAAATGATTTCAAATCAGACCCCAAACTTGTAAAACATGTTTTTATGCAAACAGAACAACGAAAAGTACGAAAAACTTAAAACTAATCAAGTGGTTTTCTTAAAGCAAGAAATTGGAGCTACCACAAACAGAATGTATCAAATTAACAATATGGTATCAATGAACTATTTCAAAACAAAAAAAAGCTAAAGGCTTAGAACCAAATGAGATTAAATGTTAAGAATTCACAAAACAAATTGAAAATCTAATTCCAAAATTCCAAACACCCACCAAATGGTTTCGGATAAAGTTCTAAAGTCGAATACATGTTACCCATACATAAGGGTACATAACAATGAGAAGCAAAGTATGAAATTTTTTTTAAAAAGGGCCAATCGTGCTCTTTGGCAAATTACATTTTGAGTTTGGCTGTTTTTTAGTTTCACTCTACCCTTAGATTTGTTCTTCTTTATGAGTAGACCTTCCAACCCAACATCTATTCACATATATAATTGTCCCTAGCTACACCAACATGAATCCAAAATCACATATATTCTCTAATGTAAACTAATTCCTAGCTAATTAACATGTTCAAATCCTAATTTTCTCATGATTATGTACCAATAGGATTAGGCAAATCTTTACCTTTACCAAACTGATGTCTGGATGCACCTCGTCTAGAATTTGATGACATTATACCTGAATGAGAAATATTTAAAAAAAAAATTATTTGATAACAACATACCTGTAAAACCCAAAAATATAAGTATATATCACTTCCTGTAAAACCACAAAATTATAAAATTAAAAAAATAGAAGTTAATAACATTATACCTAAAGAAACCCAAAATTTCTAGTCAAAGGAAAATTAATACAACCTCTGGAAAAATAATCAGGAGATAAAAACCCAAATACCAAAAAATAGAATCAGCAAAATAATCATATAAATTGTGATTTAGATGAAAATTTAGGAGGAGTGTAAAGATTGGAAATGCACAGAGAGGGAGGCCTTGTATTTCTGCCAATCTGAAATGCAATCCTCCTTGTCCCATTGGCCCTTGACAAACTTCTTCGATTACCACCTACACAAAGAGACAATGGGCTCGTTTGGTTGTGCTTTTGAAAGAGCCAAAAGCGCTTCCTAATGAGTAAAAGCGCTTCAGTTTTAAAAAATGGTTGTTTGGCAAACATTTTAAAAGTGCTTTTAGCTAGAAGTAGAAGCACTAAGAAGCATTTTTTAAGAAGCACCTCCTAGGTGCTTCCTCCTAAAAATGCTGCACAAAGAAAACAAGGGAAGCACTTTGCTCCCTTTAATGATTTTTTTTCAATTCCAAAATTATCCCTATTTTTTAATTTGCAAAGTCTAAAATGTCATTCCACTTTATAAAATCATCAAAACTACCATCACCAATTTTTTCTAGGGTTGCACGTTGAAAACCCAAAACGTTTTTTATTTTCTAATTATTTTGAGGGCTGGAGCAGTCAACTTGGTCTCCATCTCTTCCTCTCCATCTTCCCAAATCTCTCTACATCTTCATAACCTGAAATTTTTGTAGAGGTATGTATGTTATTTCTTATCTTAAACAAAAAAGAATTGCTAATCTTCTTATATCTAGTTAATACTTATTTCACATTTAATTGTCATGCAGCTATAATGTGTTTTTTTTTTTAAGAAACAAACATATATTCTCAATAAGTATGTATCATTTTGTTAATGATCATTATTTCTTTAATTGAATTTTCATCAACACTTTAATCAAGTTGTATGCTAATTATATACAAAAAATATTTATGAAAAAATTATTGAAAATTATTAAGGAAAAGCGCTTTTTTTTTTTTATAACCAAACACTCTATTTAATATAAAAAACACTTCTATACAATACAAAAAGCACTTAGTGGTTGCATGCCAAACAACAAACTGCTTCCTCATAAAAGCGCTACGCAAAAGTGCTACAAACAAAAAGCGCTAGTGAGTAAAAGCGCTTTCTAGAGTAGCACGTCCAAACGAGCCCAATATCTCTTGAACCCTTTTCAAAAAATGAAAAATGGATTTGAGAGAGAGAGGAGAGAGAGAAATTGGGGTTTAAGAGCTAATTAAAGGAGATTGCATTGTGTTCATTTTTTCTTTTGTTTTTCTTTTGAAACTCACTCTTAATCAGGATTTCCTCTTTATCGTGTTCTATAGTCTTTATTGTATATTATGCCTACATTATATCCCCATTTCAGTAAGAAATTGAAATTGGAATCAATATGCTTTTTGAGTAAACATGGTGTTTTCATTACATCTTTTCATTAAATCTTCCATAGATTAATACACCCATGATCAAAATGGTCTACACGAATAGCCAAAGATTGACACAATTCACGTCCTCTCTCTAGCTGAAGAAAAACCTCTATATTTTTCTTTTAAAAGCTCCAATCACATTATCCAAAACAATATGTAAAAAAAAAATAAAAAAAAAAAGAAATCCGAAATGAATACAGGTGAACCACAAAAATAAAAACTGAAATTCAAATACTCAGAAACAATGAACTACATCCCCCATTCATGCACATAATCCACTTCTCTCTTTATCTCCCCCTCTGTCTGACTAAACCAAAACCCTCAATCTCTTTTCAATATTGCAATAACATAACTCAACATAACATGGAATGAAAATCATTTACAGCTTAGAACAAAAGAGACTAACTTATGCAACACTACCTAAAACACACACACACAAAAAGGAAACAACATTCTCCAAATACACCAAAAAAAATTAAGAACAAATGGATTTGCACAGATTCAACGTTCACAATATACAAAACTCAACCTCCACAATATACAAAAAATAAAAATTTTGTTACACAAAATCCTCAAAGGAAGATAGTAAATTATTTACCTTGTGCACAAAGGGCTTCGAAGTCTATACACCAAAGCCCAAAAACGAACAGCAAGGTCTCCTGATCATACACCCAAGCTGGATCTGACAATATAAACAAACTCTCAAAATCACAAAATCAAAATTAAAACAGAAAAGCCATCTGTAAATTCGAAACAACATGCAAAATCACCAATACAAAATTAAACAAAAAACCCATGTGGACATCGAAAACCACAAAACAAAATACGAAACAGCCACACGGAGAAGTCACGAAACTCACCAAAACACGCTAGATTTCGTGGGTAAAAAATCGATCCTGATCGAATTGAAAAATTGATGAAATAGCTGATGAAATCTGTAGCCACCGAGAGGTTTTAAAATCACAAAAATTTGAACAAATAAAAGAGAACTCAAAAACAATATGTTGGAGAACTCACCAGGAAACCCAACGTTTCTGCGGGATTGACGATTTCCTAAAAACCAAGCTTTTCTAGGTTTAAACTTTCTTCCCGAAGGCAACAGATCTAACATTATTTGGAAAGAAAATTCGATCACGATCTGAAAAAAAAAAGTGAGAGAGAGAGAGAGAGACGAACCTTCGTGCGGAGGCTTGCGATCCGGAGATCAAAAGAGATCGAGAAATCTGTGGAAGCAAATGAAAGATCCCTGATTTTTCATCTTTCTTCCGTTCTAGGATGAGCAACACGTGTATAGCAGGAAGAAAATCCAACGAAAAGGCACACGGATGAGGACGCGAGGGCAACGCTGTGCGCAGAGAAATAAAAAGCAGAAAAGCGAACGAAGAAGGCGGAGCAATAAGGCAAATGAGGGCAAAACCGCCTTTTTACTGTGAAAAAAGCACAAAAAATGGCACAGAAAGAAGCATCTGGAGGGCATTTTCGTTCGTTCACTGCCCTAGAACAGTAACCACCCGTTTGGGTTTTAGTATATATAGAATATCATTCTCTCACAAAATTAAATAGGAAGAAATTAGGACAAAGAATTATTATATCACGCATCATTTAATTCTCAAACAAACTTAGCAATCAAACCAATTGCCTATGTTGGAAAATTTAATAATAATATTATTATATTATATTTATTAATTGAATGGAAATTAGAAGTGAAGCCTTTTGGTAGAAAGATGTGTCTACTAAAATGAATTTAATATAATAATATTATTATTAAATTTTCCAACATAGGCAATTGGTTTGGCTGCTGCTGTAGAGACACCTATAGATCAGGTGTCAGCTTCTCCAATGGATCGTTTGGTTGCTGCTAGGAGAGGTTAGTGAGGTACTCGTCCTTCTTCTGCATCATAGAAGTTTACACGCACACACACACAAAACCAATTAAGATTATTGATTATAATTTAAACTTTTTTTTTACTATAATGAAAGTTAATGTAGAATGGAATACTTGTTAGGAGTATTAAGATCCAATGGTTATGAAAGTAACATTTGTCAAGAGATTAAGAAGGTAGTTAGTTTGTTAAAGATTGTAGCTTAGAGAGCAAGCTATCATTGCTATTATATATAGCTGGTTGTAACCAACAAGAAACATAAGATACAAAATACAAAGCTTTTCTCTCTCTAAATCTTTCTAATCTTTTTTTTCTTCTTTACTGCATATTGGTTCTTGAAAACCTTCTAATGGTTTACATGGTATAATCGTCGGAACAAGCATTGCAGCTTGACGATTCTTCGATCTTGGTTTGCTTTTGCTACATCTCAAAGTTTTTCTATGAAATTGTGATTCTTTCTGATACATTTGGGTTCTTCTTCTTCACCCCTTCTTCTGATTTTGTGTCCTACACAGTGTACACACCAATTGTTTGTGGTTATCTCAGTTACAGATTCTCCAGTCTCCGATTACCTTATTGATTTTGTCCGTTTCTAATTCGGTGCATATGAAATTGGATAATACAAACTACTTGGCTTGGCATTTCCAAATGCAGTTAGTTCTTGAAGGTCATAGCATTATTGGGTTTATTGATGGTTCAACACCATGTCATGTGCAATTTGCCCAAGAGTCTTCTTATGATTATGCAGTTTTATCTGGTGATTCTTCCACTTGGGTGGTAATAGATAAGTACAAGATTTGGAAGATGCATGACAAAGCATTGATGCAGTTGATCACTACAACTCTATTTCATGCTGCAATTTCCCGTGTAATTGGCAGTACCAGCTCCAAAGATTTATGGTTCAGGCTTAAAGAACAGTTTTCTACAGTCACAAAACGAGTATCTTTCAACTCAAGTTTGAGCTTCAGAATATAAAGAAGGGTAATGAGTCTATCACATTATATCTACAAAAATTAAAGAAGCAAGAGATTTGTTAACTACTGCTGGTGTGATATTTAAAGATGATGATATTGTGATTTTTGCAATTAATGGGTTGCCTGCTGAGTACAATACCATAAGATCTGTGATTAGGGGTCGTGAGGCTGTCATATCTTTGAAAGATCTTCATTCTCAATTGCTTGCAAAAGAAACTTTACTTGAGAATGTATCTGCATCACCTGTGTTATCTTCACTTATGGCATAGAACAATGGTTTTACTTCCAAAAATCAATCATTTTCCAATTTTGGTGTTAATCATAGCAGTCTTAATTCTAATGCTTACAAGTCATTCAACAACAACAATAAGGGTCGAAATTGGTTCAATTCCAACTTCAATCCAAAGTTTGGCAACAAGAAGAATTTTCATTCAAGTCTTGCCCTTGGAATTCTTGGTACATCTCCACCAAGGGCTCAAAGCTATAGTTTTCATACTCATTTGATGTAATAACTTTTTGGAATACTTATTGTCTTAAACTATTATATGTTTAAAGAAGGCCAAGGTTTATTGTTAATCACTATTTATTGTATTATGTGTTTAAGCGATAAGGGAATCCAAGGAATGTATTTAATCTACGAGAGAAGTGATCTCAGTAAGTTAGATTAACGAGACCTTTCTCTTATGTTCACTCGCAAAACGTTCCTAGCCATAGGATTGCCAATTGGGTTTTGACAATCCGCTAAGGTTAGTAGTATGTGTTATGTTAACTCAAGCGTGAGTATGACTAGTCTCAAGTCATTTAGTGTTGGACACTGAGACAAACATATAGGTGCTCAAAAGGTAATTGAGTACACTAAACAACGATCAAAAGGGAGTTCGAACAAACATGTCATGTAAGAACTCGTAAGTTGCAATATGCAAAGTAGTCCTTTGACCTAAGGCATCATAGATGTCTAATGGTTGGGTCCTTAATCTTTGATCATGTCAAAGGCATTCCATTGAGAGTGTCCACGACATTATTGGGGTCAAGCTATCTAGTCATGTAGACATGTGAATGCACAACAAGAGATCTTTAACCTTCCATGGTGGAAGGAGAATACTCTGAGATATGATTCGAGAGTCTTTGGCCAAAGCATACTAATATGACTTAGGAAGAATGTTCCAAATCATTATTCAATTGAATCATATAGAGAAGTATCACATTGAATAGTAGACATGAAACAAACTATCACTTAAACAATGTGATCAAGAGTATTGTATTAGAGAAGGATCGTATTGCATTGTAGTTGTAATTGGATAGGTTCTCCAACCACTTCTACTTAGCTTAGGTAGCCATGACACACTGCTAGGTGTCACTCATGGTTTGAGGAAGCCCTAAAGATTAGCAAACACTAGTCTTCATCAAATGGAGAATTGAAATGTTGTTTCAATTCACAATCGATCATTAAGAGTAACAATCGCCCACTGCCTTGCTAAATGGAACCTAATGGATCGTACACCGAGTAAGGATGAATGTGAAGATATAAAAGAGACGGATAAGCAATTAAATGGTTTAATTGAGAATGGTCAAGATTAATTAATTAGTTAATTAATTGTACGAAAGGTTCGTATTGGGCTTTTAAGTCGGTTTTGGGTTTCGAGGCCCAAAAGGGTTTTTGGTCCAAAAGGCCCATTGAGTTTAGGTTGTGTGACAACTTAAACTAAATGGAAATTAACCCAAAAAACAAAGTCAAAACCGGCCTAGGGTAAGTGGTAGCAAACTTGGGTTAATTGCAAGTTTGCCAGTCACATATGAGGTGGTATAAAGGCAACTTTATAGCCATTCTCTCACTAGGGTTTTCTTGAGGCAAAGAAAAGAAACAATTTCTCCCTTTTTTCTCTAAAAGAGGCTAGCCCCTTAGGGAAGAAATAGCTAGCAATCATTTCTTCTCTAAGTCATCCATTTCATCTTCACACCTCATCCTTGGTGTGGAGACTTAGAGACACTAAACCTTTGGTGTTCCTGGAGATCCTTTGCTCACATCCTCAAGGAGCAAAGGAGTATCAAAAAGGAAGAAAATCACAAGGAAGATCCAAGGAGCTAGGAGGTGACTTGAAGGCCCTCCACTTGGGTGAATCCCTTGTGTAAACAAGGATAAGCTTCAAGGGTAATGAATCTAAAAAAGCTTCCTTCTCTTTAATGTTGTTAAAGAGTCTTATGGTTCACCATTCACTAGGCCTTGAAAGTCATGGGTTTTAGAATTATTTTTGAATGCATGCTTACTTTAAAGTGTGAATAGTTTGCATATGTGTTCAAATGTTCTCACATGTTCTTAGTTAGGACAAAATTTTTACTTCAAGTGGTATCGAAGCCTAGGTCTAGAGTATGGTGAATCCTTTTGGGTTTTGTGTTGTTCATGATTTGTGATTTAAATGTTGTAAATGTTACAAGCTTTGTTCTTGCTTTTGAATATAAATTTTGCTTGAAAATTTAGCATCTCAAATGTTGTAGATGTAGTTCATTTAAGCATGAATATTGGAACTAAAATTTGGTGCCATGTATGTGGGGGAAATTCGGCCAAATCCAAATGGTGGATTTTTGGGTTCTTGTGTGTCTTGTTAAAAGTGTTTTAAAGTGACTTTTGGAACCCCTAAGTACCCTAGGATGTTAACCCTCTTTTGAGTAGTAAAAATTTGAGTTTTATTGAGTGAAAACTTTCATGGAGCTCTTATGAGTTTTCATGTGTGTTCTTCAATGTTCTTGATGTTCTTACCAAGAACAAAAAGGTTTGGTGTTTTGATTCAAAGTGTTTGATGTTTTTCATAAAGTTTTGTTTTGCTATTGATTGGTGATGGATGATTTGTGTTTTATTGTTTAATAATAGCTACACCTTACCTATTTCTTACAACTCATACCAATCAACTTTTTCAACCATACCAATCAACTTTTCAACTCATACCTTTTACTTTATCAACACTTTATTTAAAATTTTGAATTTTCACCAAAACCTACACTCCTTTTAACCCTCCATAACCGGCCACCCTAATAAGTAGGGTACTTTTGGGTCTTTTATGCAATTACATAAAGTTTTGATACTTTTGTGTATTTGCACCTTGACCCGAAAGTTTACGTTTTTACGTAAAGGCCCAAAATCACTAAAGGACAAATTGTTTTGCTCTTTTAATGAAGTTTTTGTAATTGTTGAAATTTTTGGGTTCTAGTTGTAATTACATGAAGTTGTGGACTCTTGTGTTTTTACAAAGTGACCCCAAAAAGTTTATGTTTTAGCATTGTGGCCCAATAGTTGTGGTCATTGCATTTTCGGCCCAAATTATGATGAGAACAAAATGGTTTTGTGTCTTTAATGAGAATTAGATTTTCATTTCATTTAGTTCCATTTAAATTAATTCTATGAATCCGAAAACCAATTGTTTAAGTTGCTTTCTTAGTTAATGTGATTGATTAAGAAAAGGGTGATTATGAACCAAAGGCATCGATAATTGAGCTATGTGATTGGCTGCTTAACATTATGAATGTTTGGGTTAAGTATTTTAGATTTGAATGTAATTTGATTAATTCGAATGTGTTGTAAAAGGGCATAAGCCCTTCTCTTTATTTCAAGTGTTCCCTTTTGTTTATTTGAATTCAAATTGGAATAGTTTGGTGCAATGCCCAATAGGAATGACGGTTTAAATAGATTAAACGTGTAACTAAAATCAACAACTACCTACCTTAGACCCAATGTCCAACACAAGGCTCGTGTTGGATCAAATCTAACAGTTCATAATCATCCTAAGTCCTTTTAATAAGATTAAAATGAAATTGATGTAGCCCAACACTACCCCCTCAACAGAACGAATATTAAGTTGATAAGCGATAGATGCTTTGAACATCTCTTCGTAGGCCTTCCACCGTGGTGGGCTCCAAATGTTTGTGACTCATACACCGGCTTCACCCTATCACGGGGAAGTTCAAAGTATGTGCTTACCTTCAGGAGGAGTCCATATGAACATACATGATGTGGTGAGGTAGGCAACAAGGATGACCAACATCATATCATTGTGAGGCTATTCTTGAACCCCTACACGAACCATGGTGGGAATAACTTAACTAAGTGCAATGGTGCCAACATCATATCACTGTGAGGCATCATTCTCTAGAGGCCAAACTAGATGGGTAATTACAAGAGTTGTAAATGACTAAAGCGTTATTCTCTCATCATTATTGTTGCTAACCAACATCATATCATTGTGATGTGGGCTTGGTAATGGTGAGCCTCCCATACCCCACTAAGAGTTCAACATAACTCTCGGATTCCATTGAGGGATGTGGAATTTGCCAAAAATATTGGGTGATACTATTTGATTTAAGACCCAATCAAGTAGTTTTAAAATCAACAATCTAATACGATTTATGTTATGTTATGTAGTTAACGACATGCCTAAAATTACACCTACCATTATACTTGACAAAGGGGCCTTAGGGGCCAACGTTTCCTTGCTTGGTATCATCACATTGAGAATGTCTCAAAGATGAATGGCATATCATATGTGCTCAAACAATCCCCTCCTCATGCACCTCCTATGAAACTAGCTTCAAATGAGGAGTATCAAAATTATACTAGACGCTTTGAGGATGACTTACAAGCCAAATGCTTAATCCTCACTTCACTTAGTGAGGAGTTTAAGAAGCTACATAAGCACATGGACACTTCTTGTGCCGTGGTTGATAGTTTGCATAAGATGCATGACATTGAGACAAGTAACGTACGATTCTCAAATGTTTGTAGTCTATTAAATGCCAAAATGGCAAATGGGACATCGGTCCAAATATATGGACAAAAGATGGAAATGATTTTTCAAGATCTTGAGACTTTAGGAACTTCCATCAATGGGAAAATGGCCCAAGACTTTTTCCTTGCATCTCTCTCAGATGATTTCACTAATTTTATAGTAAACTATATTTTAATTTTTATTTATTAATTGTGTGCTTTTTTTCTTTTTTGGTTTCATGGTGGTATACTTATGGAAATGGTGTACCTAAATTACAAATGATGGATTTACTACAAATTCATCCAATAGTGAAATGAATTGGAGCACTTTTCAGCATTGTTCTAAAAATCCCCGCTTAGCACCGCCTAAGCCCCAACCAGCCACCCCGATTAATGCTAAGGGTGCCTAGACCTGCTAAGGCACCGCCTTGAACGCCTAGGCACCCGCCTAGACCCGCTTAAACACTCGTCTAGATCGCAACTCACTTAGACAGAAAATAGATAACTTTCATTTTGCATTTTGTTTTTTTCCAATAAATTGTAAGAGACTTGTTGCATACTTAAATGAACACACATTATATCCTTATTTCACATGTTTTCATTATGTTTCAATACTTCATAATATATATATGCATTCTATTTTGTAGTTTATGATGAAATTATATATATTTCAAGTATAAGCAGGCACTTATTTACACGAAATATGATTGATTTACTTAAATCCACCTAGTCCGCCCAGGCACCTGCCTAGCGGCCTAGGCACTAGGCCGCAGTCCGCCGCCCGACTAGCGCCTAGCGACTTTTAGAACCTTACTTTTGAAGGGATACATACAAAGAAAAGAAATAAACTAGATACAACAAGGTTAAATAATTTAGTCTATTTCTAATCCAATACAAGGATCATGATTCATGAACAAGAAGAATTTAGTCTATCATCCAAATCCTCCTCATTATAGGAGTTAGGCCGGCCACATGTGTAGGGTTTTCCTTTACATGTGTCGGCTTCTGATTGGCCAAGGTGTGTCATACATAGGATGAACGAAGAAAGAATTATCTAAAGGTATTATTTAATGAATAGTAGCTTGGGATTATCTTGTCATATCCTTGATCTGATATGATTGTGATTACTTGCTTGATAGAGTTGACATTCAGTTAGAAAAGTATAAAGATAAGATTTAGTAGTTAATCATATCTTTAATATCTTTGACTTTTCTCCTTGCCATGGGCAGAAGAGCTTGATGAGGTTGTAGTCAGCTGCTTAGGCCCTTCAAGGATGCTGAACTGCACATAGATTAATGTGTTTATGAATTTTTCAGATTTTTTTTAGGTCCATAATTAGCACTTTAAAATCTACACTCCTCCTCCTTCTTCTTCTTGTTTTTTTAATCTTCAATATAATACTATTATTTGTATAATGGAGCTGCCAAAATATATATTTTTTTACGACAATATAGAGAGAAATAGAAGATTACGCGAGAACTACACGCTAACCAATGGGAGCATTTTTGCTCACCACCATAAACTATGGTGTATACTCACCATACACCTCATCATTTGACATGTGTTGTTTTAACTAACTATGATTAAGTTTAATATTAAATGTTCCTTTTCTAATTTTGAAAAAAATTAACTATGGATAAGTGAAATGACACATATCAGATGATAAGATGTATGGTGAGCATACACCATAGTTCATGGTGGTGAGCAAAAATGCACCCCTAACGAATTCACTCAATTACCAAAACATAATATCATTGGTTTTTTTTTTTTGTGGTGTTTTTTGTTGGGGAGGGGGGGTTGGGTTGTGCGGGGTGGGGGTTGGGTTATGGTTCAACGTAGTCCTCAACAGAAATTAGCATGTCCCTAAATACAGCCACCCCACGAAAATTTTATCAATCTTGGTGGCGTTCAATTTGGTCATCCGTGGAGGATATTGCGGCCTATTTCATTCTCAATTTTGGGATTCTAGATGATGTGTTGACAGGCGCTAGTGGTGGGCGACGACTTGTGAAATATGGGGAGTCTCGGCAGCGGGGGGAGTAACTACAATTGTCATAGATGCTTAGGGTTTTTTTTTAGGAAAACTAATGAAAAGGGCTTCAAAAGTTTTAGTTTTAATAAAAAACCATGTTATAAGTTTTGTTTAATGATTAGTACAAGGCCCATATTAAAGCAGTCTAACTAAAAATGGCCCAACTATAATAAATTATGATTTGTCAATTTTACCCCTAATTTTTTTAGGTTGAGTTTCAGATTTTCGTCATTAATGGAGTTCATCGTTGCAACCAGACGCTATAAAGCAAGAGTTGCCCGCAGTTGTTGGCCATAATTGAGAATGTTGATGTAGCTGCTAATTGATTGATGGTGCTGACAAGTTCTCGTCATTAGTGCCCGCTACTGTCGGGGGGTGTGCTAGACAACATCGTGAGCGTCACGGGTCTTCTTGCGCGTCTAGTGCTGCCTCTTTCTTTGTAACCATATCACCAAACCAATCATCATATTTTCGTCTTTAATGGAGTTCATCGTTATTTTGCAGACCTTCTTCTTTTTCTTTGAAAAAAAATATATAGATCCTCATGTTATTTAATTTATATTTTGTATTATTTCGTTGAAATGTGATCGTCGTTATTATTCATAGTATATTTGAGGTAATGTTTTTCAATTTTTTTTCGTTAGTGGAGTTGATTGTTTGTTTCTCCAGAAAATAAATTTGAGATCTGCATGCTATTCAATAATAATGACAGGTCACTGTTTCTGGAATGTAAAAAGAAACTATTTTTGGATTTTAAGTAACATTGTTTCTGGAATCTAAGTCACTGTTTCCAGAGACAGTGTTAGTTTTTCCAGAGACAATGATAGTTTTTCCGGAGACAGCGTTAATTTTTCCAGAGACTTTCCAGAGACAGTGTTAGTTTTTCCAGAGACAATGTTAGTTTTTCCAGAGATAGTGCTAACTTTTCCAGAGATAGTGCTAATTTTTCCAGAGACAGTGTTAGTTTTTCCAAAGACAGTGCTAGTTTTTCCAGAGACAATGCTAGTTTTTCCAGAGACAGTGTTAGTTTTTCGTGAGACAGTGTTAATTTTTTCAAAGACAGTGCTAGTTTTTCCAAATATAGTGTTATGTTTTTCTATAGACAATGTTAATTTTTCCAGATACAATGTTAATTTTTCCAGAGACAATGTTATTTTTTGTATTGACAGTGTTAGTTTTTCTAGAAATAGTTACGGATGCAAAACATAACGGGTCACATTGTTTTCTAAAAAAGTGGCAAAAAAATCATACTATTTCCTAGAAATGTTTAACATTAATAGTGTTATGAAAGTTGAACGCCATGGTTGAAGTCACTTTTCTCTCTCTTTCTTGTTTGCTTTTTCTATTTTCTTTTTCTTTTCCAGATTTTGTAATTGGGGAAGGTGATTTTATCACATGTAGAGATATATTTTTCTTTCTAGTTTTATGGACAAATGGGGGCAAGGAATTGGAATTTTTGATTTTTTCTAGTTCCATGGAAAATGGATTCAGTTTGAAACCAACCAGTGTTGTTTCTAATCACCTAACCCATACCACCAATCGCTGTCTCTTCTCTCCATGCACCAGCATAATTAACCAACCACCAACCAAATGCTAGTTTTCTCCACACAACTATCTCCCTCCTTGTATTCTTTTCCAGGGTGACCTGCTCCTCTACACCATTCTTGCATCCTGACGCAAAATCTACTTCTTCCATGGGAGGTCTAGACTATTGAAAGCTTCAAATGGGATAAGTTTCTTGTTTATTAAATTGAATTTGAAAAGTAATATTTTTAGTTTGTGGGAAATGTGGAGAGGAAAAATGTAAGTAGGGATGGTGAACGCGAGAGAGGAAAAATGGAAATGGAATGACATGGGTTTTAATTGGGAGAATGGGTTGCTGCTGGAAAAGGAATTGAAAATTAAATTAATTTTGGTTTTAGTTGACTTTTTGGGGCTTAATGGCAATTTCGTAAATAATGTGAAGTTGTATTATCAGATGTGGGTTAACTTCTATCAGGGGCAAAGGTGGAAGAAAGATTTAATGCTGCATGTTGGGCTTTGTTTTAGCCCGTGGGATTTAATTTATTTTGGCATGTTTTATGTTACTTTTGTCCTTTTTATTAAATAAAAGTTGTAGATGGTTTTTGGTTAAGAAAAGGTTGGCTCAAACATTTTTCATTAAAACTCCCATTTTTATCCTATTTTGTGGTTTATGTGTGCCAGGGCCCAAAGTTATTTTGTGCGTTTTTGGGGTCTATGTTATCCTTTGTACTTAGTGACTTTGTGTGTTTCTGAGCCTCTTTATTTGTACTATTCTTTTGTTGATAATAAACTTTACCCTTTCACCCAAAAGAAAAGTAGGATGAAAAAGCCATTAAGTCAAATGATAGTATTTTTACCACCTGCAAAATTAGGGATAAATGTCACATCCCAGCCCGGGGCGGATCACTTCCCGAGCCCGCTCCACCACCGTAGCACGATATTGTCCGCTTTGGGCCCGGACCACGCCCTCACGGTTTTGTTTTTGGGAACTCACGAGCAACTTCCCAGTGGGTCACGCATCATTGGAGTGCTCTAGCCCCCTTCTCGCTTAACTTCAGAGTTCCTACGGAACCCGAAGCCAGTGAGCTCCCAAAAGGCCTCGTGCTAGGTATGGATGGGAATATACATATAAAGATCACCCCCTCCCACATTGCCCAAGGGAGTGATCTTTATATGTATATTCACATCCCTACCTAGCACGAGGCCTTTTGGGAGCTCACTGGCTTTGGGTTCCGTAGGAACTCCAAAGTTAAGCAAGAAGGGGGCTAGAGCACTCCCATGGTGGGTGACCCACTGGGAAGTTGCTCGTGAGTTCCCAAAAACAAAACCGTGAGGGCGTGATCCGGGCCCAAAGCAGACAATATCATGCTACGGTGGTGGGGCGGGCCCGGGAAGTGATCCGCCCCGGACCGGGATGTAACAATAAAAACACTTAAAAATACTTGCAAGAGTACAAGGTTATCGTAGTATAACAGCTCAAGCAAGGTCATTCTTCACAAGGATTGAATGAATAATTTATGTTAAAACCAAATCTTAATTAATTATTTGAAAATGAAATTTGAAAAAGGGTGATTTCATGACCTAAAATTTTAAAAACGAATTTAATTAAAATAACTAAATAACTTGGGAAAGTAAATCAAACAAAAGAAAATAGTTTGAGAATCTATTTAAGCACTAGGGTTCCACCGTCACCTTAACAATCATATGTAGTTATTCCAATTACTTATGACTTATACATGCATATTTTGAAGGTTAGGTTTTTCTAATATATATCCTACTTGGAACCTCTAACATAGAACATATATCTAACATGCAATGCGTCTGTGGCGTCCAGATCGAATGCGAACATGAAAGACTCATTAAATTTTGTGAAAACCTTTTGAAAAACCATATAACCCTTAAAACGTGTTGTCCATTCTAAGAAGTTACACATATTAATTACAAGAAGCCAACGCCAATTCCAGGGACAACCCTCTGCCAAAATTGTATCAAATTACTTTTCTAAATATCCTAATGGTGGCCAATTACTAAGACAATTAGATAGTATAAACACGGTGATTAATAATTCAAAACTTGCATGCATAAATTCATAAGCAAATTGAAAAGAAACTACATATTCTTGCTAAGGCTCATGGCCTTACCCTACCAAACGAAACTAGTTACGAACAATCATAAAACAAAATATTATTAAGAATATGGATTAAAAACACCTTGAAAATAAACTTGAAATGTGAAAAGCTTTCCAAAGCCAAACTATTGCATTCTCTCCTTAAAATAATACCTTCCCCTTAATCTAATGGCTAAATAACCTTATTTATACTACTACAAAATAAAATCCTACTTAGAAAAAGGTCTTCTAAAAACTAGGAAACCTAATAGAATAAGATAACTAAAAAATAAAAGTTTTCCTATTTAAACTGAAATTCGGACTTCTCAGAAAATCAGTTTTTCAAGTGATTAAATCAACTCCGATTTGGTCCCAAAAGGTTTTTTTTTGTTAAAAAAAGATTGAGATGTCCCCAACAAATTCTCATAAGGAATCTTCCTCAAAATATGCCATCTTGACCTCCAAAATACGCAAAACGTCTAGAAACATCAATCTGGAAAAGTTAGGCGCTGGACCTTCTTTTCATCACCACGGTCAAATTGTTTGGTAGAAAAATTTGGAATTTTGACACAATCATCTTAAAAGGCTCACGAACATCTTTCAATTGAATTACTCCAAAATTCATCCGTTTCATCACTTTGTGCTCTAGAGGAAGTTGAATGTCCTATATTGAAAATATAATGCAAAGTATCAAAATTCTACCAAAATAACCAATAAACGATAACTAAGAATAGGGTAAAATATAGGGAGCTTTATTAAAAAGGGCTTGAACTAATTTTATTTTAACCAAAAACCATCCTATAACTTTTTTTAACAAAAAACCATCCCAGAACAAGGTAAAACCCACCAAACCAACAGATAACTCGACCACCAGCCAGTCACTCATGGGCTCTCTTTTGGCCCTCATCCTCCTCCTCCTCCTCCTCCTCCTCCTCCTCTTTGCCTCACTGAGTACTACAACTTTCCTTTTTGCATCACCCTATTTCGTTGAGTATTGAAGAAGTTATATCCATTTGAATCTTACCCAGTTTCCAGCGACCTCCGAGGCTTTCGAGGCATTTTCCGGCCAAACCACAACGAGTTAGCCATCGTGAAAGATACCATTCTCTTCGTCTCTTTGAGAACTACGATTTTAGTTTTTGAATCACTCAATTTCGTTGAGTATTGACAAAGTTATGATCGTTTAAAGTTCCCAGTTTCCGGCGACCTCCGAGGCTTTCGAGGCATTTTTCGGCCAAACCACAATGAGTTAGCTATCGTGCAAAGTACCATTCACTTCGTCTATTCGAGAACTACGATTTTCATTTTTGAATCACTTGATTTCGTTGAGTATTGACAAAGTTATGAGCGTTTAAAGTTTCAACTTTCCGGCCGAAATCCGGCCTTCCCTTCCGTTAAGCTCCGGCGAGTAGCAACCACACCAAGCCCTTTGGGCCGTGCACAAACAAACACTGTATCTAGAAAGAAAAGGAACATTAACACTATCGCTGGAAAAACATAACAGTCTCTGCAAAAAGCTAACACTATTGCCGGAAAAACTAACACTGTCTCTGGAAAAACTAACACTGTCGCTGAAAAAACTAACACTGTCGCTGGAAAAATAACACTGTCTCTAGAAAAATTAACACTGTCTCTGGAAAACTAACACTGTCGTTGGAAATAAACTAACAGTGCAGTGACTTAAATTCCAGAAACAGTGACTTAGATTCCAGAACTTAAAATCCAGAAACAATGACTTAAATTCCAGAAACAGTGACTTAGATTCCAGAAACAGTGACTTAAATTTCAGAAACAGTTTATTTTTACATTCCAGAAACAGTGTCCGTCGAAAAGATCCAAAATCCAGAAACAGTGACTTAACTTATAACATGATTTTTTATTAAACAAAACTTATAACATGGTTTTTTATTAAACAAAACTTATAATATGGTTTTTTTATTAAAACAAAACTTATAACATGATTTTTTATTAAACAAAACTTATAACATGGTTTTTTATTAAAACTAAAACTTTTCAAGCCCTTTTCATTAATTTTCCTTAAAATATAAGGTATAATATGGACTCATCACCAAACCTTATCAAAAGAGTTTCTTGGAACTACAAATAGTTATATTTTGGATTAAAATGACTAAGCAAACGAACAGTCTCTTAGAGATGCACTTAATAACTGTGCTTCACTCAAGTTCTGTATGGGCTGGTCCCTTTTAGTCTTTGCCAGAGGGTCTTTTTATTCCGTAAATTTTTTAATTAAATGTTGCTCTAAGTTCGAATATATCCTCCATTAGATTTGAAAACGAGTTGTGTTCGTTTTGTTTTCCTGTTATAATCGTTATCTTAACGGGTTAAACTTGTTTTCTTAATGGGTTCTAAATAGATGGCCCGATAACAGCCTGATTCGTTAACAATCGTGTTGTTCCTGGCAAGTTAACTGGTTATGAAAAAAATTGTCATAGCTAATGTCTTAACTAGCAAATGATATCTTATTGGATTCTTAACAGATGACCGAACAATGATCCGACTTGTTAACGGATTGACTTGAAACCTAGTATTTTCGTATCGTTTCATGTCAGATTAATGAATCATGCAAAAAATTGTTAGACCTGTCCTCTGTTAGTGATTAAAAAAATTAGTTATAGTCCGTCTTATCCAAATAAACAACTAAATATCGTACGCTTAGCGCATAGTCTTGCAATGCTTTCGGAGTAAAACATTCTTTCACTTTCTGCTCAAGTCATTAATTTCGAGGCAAGAGGGGCATGGCCTGTTGATGCGAGAATTAACTCGACACACAAATTAAACCCTCTTTTTGACAGTTGTAGTATAGATGTAAGTAGGGTATCGTTCTAAACCGGGGATTAGGAGGGATTGCTAATCTACTCTAAATTAAATTAAAAATATAAAACAAGACTCAAAGACACAAAATTAGGCTAAAAACTCTAATAACTAAAAACACACTCGAATGACTTAAAACACACTCGAATGACTTAAAACAAAGAAAACAATCAAATTAAACACTAGGAATTGAAATGGACGGAAATTGAAAGAAAAAATTAAAAACAATGAAAACTAACTAAATAATATAATTTAATAATGGGGGAGTTTGGTTTTGACGAGAAGTAACTTAAACTTAAATAAATTACAGAATTGACAAAAACATTAAATTAAGATGAATGGGTAGGCGACGGACTTGCTAGAGGGTTCTTCTCCACACATGACACATATGCAACCTAAATTGATTTTCAGTTGTTCTTTCAATAAATTATGAATTCTCAACACCCCAGATTAACCGTGATTGCACAAATTAACCCTCAGATTTTCCTAACGTTATTGAATTGGATGATTGCATACGACAACCCAAAGCATTCCCCACAAGTTCCCTACATGAATTGCATAATAGAGATACAAGCAAGAATCATTAAGTTCTATGAAAACCATAAGCATTGACGAAGCATTCGTTACTATGAATTGCATGAAACTTATGCCAAGAATTTACTTAACGCGATTGTGACTAGCAACCTCCACTATTCATGAATATAAGTTCATAACGATTAGGTGAAATTCCCTTATATCCTAGCATCAAGTCTAAGCATGCAAATTAAGTGTCGACCCTTAACCCACATACATAAACAAGTTCTTAATCAAACAGTTAAGCAAATTAAATTCACAACTCAGAAATCACAACTGAAGGTAATCAATTCATATTACAAATATATTCATGACTTTGAATTAACCTCTAGCCAAAACAAATTAATTACACATTATTTATAAATTAAAACAGAAATTAAACATGAGTTTGGAGGATTAAACCAAATGAGGAGTTGCTCTGTGCAGTTTCTTTTTGTGCAGCCGCTATTCAGTGCTTCTGTCGCACTGACTTCTCACGAGAGCTCCCCTCAAGCTTCTGCGCATGCTCCCTTTCTGGTTCAAGCTGGCAGCTGCCAGCTGCCTTCTCTTCACAGGAAGCTACTGCGCTGCTCTCGCAGCTTTGGTCTCCCCTTTTCTCAATTGGGCTCTGCCCTTATTTCCCCCGTCAGCTCCCTCTTTTTTTTTATATTTCCTTTTTTTTTTCTCGCAGCTACGCTGCCCAGCTGCAAGGCAGCTCTCCCCTTGGCGCTCCACGATAGCTTCCTATCTGGCTGCTGCACCGCAGCCTTCCTCCTCGCAGCTGCTGCTGCCTTTATTTTACTCCTCCTCGACCGACTGCCGTTTCAAGCAGCAGCAGCCTTATTCTTTTTTTTTCTTTTCCTAGCTGCCTACAGGAAAACCAAGGACGGCCCTCGCCAAAACAGCACCTGGCGCTGCCCAGGCAGCTCACGCTTTGTTTTCTGTTATGCCAGTTGTCCCCGAGGAGCTGCTCTCCGCAGCCTTCTGTAAGCTTTCTCTGGCAGCCCACCGACTGCCTGCTTCTGCTGCCTTCAAGCCTCCTCTCGCAAACTTTCCGAGGAGATCCCCCGTCGCTGCCCTCTCCTCCGTGATTAATCAAATGCCCCCTCTGCTTTTTATTATTTTTTTTTTCTTTTCTTCTTCACAGCTCCGAGGAGCTCCCTCAGGAGCTCCCTCCCTAACTCCCGTCTCTTCCCCCTTCACGCTGCCTAAGAGGCAGCTCTTATTTTATTTTTATTTTATTTTATTTTCTTTTTCTGATTTCTATTTTCTTCCTTCAGCTCGAGGAGCTCCCTAAGGAGCTCCCTCCCTAACTCTCTGCGTCTCCCCTCTGGTTCTCCCTTCCTTTTCTGTTTTATTTTCTTTTCTTATCTCCCCTGGTGGCTTTCATCATTGCCCGTGTGCTTTCCAGCTCTTCCTCCATCATTCTGTCATCTAACCCATTTAACACCTCTTCTTTCTTTGCTCCACCGACTGCCTTTTCATCATTTCTCTTAGTGCAGCTATTATGATGGCTGCTTCCTTTAATTTATGATTTCTGCCTCTTTTCTTCTGCATGTGCCCCACACACACAAATTATATAAATATATATATATATATATATATATATATATGAATATGTATATATATATATATAATATTTTCTTATTTTTATTAACCAAATATAGTGGGCAAGACAGTTTTGACGAATTTATTACTTAAAATCTCACTAGTGCGATAATAATTTACTTAGCTAGATAAATCACATAAAACACAAAAACAAAGTAAATAGCAGAAAATATGAGGATCTAACTAAGAAAAGACACGTGAATTTGATGTAAAAATATATATAAATATAAGCCTATCACCTGTGGAGCAAGCCACAAGAAATTAGCCACCATTTCAAAGGAAAAAGACACTTAAATTTCCCCTTATTATATTCTTTTTCAGTCTAGTTGGTAAGTTGATCTAATTTTGACCTCTTATATTCAAATTTAATGAGTAATTTGGATATGCTAATTTTGACTAAATTCAAATTTGATGTTATTAAGTTGGTGAACATGAATGACTGCCAATTGTTGATGAATGTAAATCTATTTCAACCAACGATTGACATTTAATCATGCGAACGAGTTCCCATCCATTCCTAACAACACCCATAAACTTTTAGAATGGCCAAAGCTTAGGAAACAAAAATTCTTCATACCAAGTTGCAATATTACATTACATGTTTGAATCAAATTTACAAGCTAAAACTAAATGATATGATTGTTGATTAGATTATTACTAAAGCGTTGATTAAAGTACTTACTTTTTTGTTAGTGACACATCATTTAGTTTAAATTTTAATTTCCCTAACAGTACCCAATAAGTAAAAATCTGTTGGTAATGAATGATTTGAGTTATAGATACCGAAGAATATATCAACGGCCATAAAACGTGGTGTGGGTTCAAATCTGATGAGCAAGCTAGTAGATATGTATTGTGGCCGTTCATGCAGTGCACCAGATCCGATTTCCATATCATAATTCCCTTCTTGTATCCAGCAGAGAGTCACTGAAATAATGCATGTCTGGCTCTGTTTCTGATGTTATTTTCTAAGTTGTCACTGCATTTCTGTATTGTGTTTGTGTTGTGCGAGGCACTATGATTTATGGGAATATTTTTGCTAATCATCCTTAAGTAATGACGATATTTACAACTTTATTAATTTAAAAATTGTTATTAGCATTTTAAAATTTTCATCGTACACTCATCAAAAGTGTATAAAGAGGTGTAGTCAATTTGAATTTCAGAGGATTTTAATGGATTTTTTAAAAGTGATAGATTTCAAAAGATTTTAATAAACTCTATAATCCTAAATGGATTTTGGCGGATTTATATAGATTTCTGATGTGAAATTAAATCGCACACAAACTTAAACCCTATCAATGTAGTATGTGTAAGTAGGGATCGTTCTAGGCCGGGAATTAAAGTGATTGCTAATCTGCACAATTTAGACTCTAAAACACTAACTACACTCAAATAACTCAAAAACAGGTACTAGAACTCAATTTGGACAGATTCTGGACTTACTAAACTCAAAACAAGCTAAACAGACTCAAAACACACAAAAACAGGTTCTTTAGACTCAAAACTAAGACCTAAGAATGATTTGGACGAAAGTAAGACTTGACTCGACTTAAAAAACTAGAAAACACAAGCACTTTGCACTTTTGGTCATTCAACAAGCTGTGACATCATAGTAGTAAGATTAGCTTATTGAGATTGTAATTCTGAAATTGCACTTACCTCATTCACTTGTAATTGCCGTGGGGAGTCCCTTTGTCCAATGCCTTCATATTGTTGTGCATTCAATGCTTGGTTTGCAATCAAGGTCTTTGCTTCAATTGGTGTTTTGTCAACCAATGCACCTCCCGCTGAAGTGTCTAGCATTTGCCTTTCAATTGGAAGAAGGCCTTCATAGAAGTACTGAAGTAGAAGCTCTTCTTTCATTTGGTGTTGAGGACATGATGCAACAAGGCCTTTGAAATGCTCATAATATGTTGGAAATGACTCTCCTTGACTTTGTTGAATTCCGCTAATCTTCTTCATCAAAAGTATAACTCTAGAAGTTGGGAAGAATTTCTCTAAAAACGCTATTTTCATGCTTTCCCAAGATGTGACAGTTCCGGGTGCCAATTTGAATAACCAATCCTTAGCCTTGTTCATAAGAGAGAATGGAAAGGCTTTCATCTTCAGAATGTTCCCATCAACATTAATGGGAGTCATGCTTGAACATACAACTTCGAATTCCTTCAAGTGCTTGTTTGGATCTTCCATGGACAGCCCATGGTACTTTGGAACATGATGCAACAAGCTTGATTTCAATTCAAACTCATTGGTCTTGCCTAGACTTGCCACGGGGTATTGGATGCATAAAGGCACGACATTGTCCAACCCTGAGGCCGAAAGTTCCTTAATTGTACGATTGTCCGCTGCCATGACTTATTCCTCTTCTTCAAATTCGGATTCAGAGGTTGAACTAAGTGGAGGTGGCTGCTTCCTTTTGTTCTTTCTCAATGTTCGCTCAAAATCGTCGTCAAACTCAAAGATATGCTCACGAACCGGTTGAGAACTCCGAGTCATAAACTAGTACCTGAACCAAAGCAAAAGAAACAAAACGAAATCAGAAGCCAAAAGAAAAATTCGACAAAAACCAAGGGATTAGCAAGTTTCCTAATCCCCGGCAACGGAGCCAAAAATTTGATGTGAAATTAAATCGCACACAAACCTAAACCCTATCAATGTAGTATGTGTAAGTAGGGATCGTTCTAGGGTGGGGATTAAAGGGATTGCTAATCTACACAATTTGGACTCTAAAACACTAACTAGATTCAAATAACTCAAAAACAGGTACTAGAACTCAATTTGGACAGATTCTGGACTTACTAAACTCAAAACAAGCTAAATAGACTCAAAACACACAAAAACAGGTTCTTTAGACTCAAAACTAAGACCTAAGAATGATTTGGACGAAATTAAGACTCGACTTGACTAAAAAAAACTAGAAAACACAAGTTCTTACGAATTTAGACTAAACTAACTCAATTTAGAAGCAAGGGATTGGTTTTGAACGAATTTAAATTTAAACAAGACAGAATTGAAAACTAGACTTAACTAGACACAAAATTGGTGATTTAGATGGGTGAATGGATAGCTAGAGGATCCTTCTCCACACATGACACATATGCACATAAATCGATTTCCAGTTGTTCTTTCTATAAACCATGAATGACAATGCCCCAAATTAACCGTGACTACACGCATTAACCTTCAGATTTTCCTAAATTCATTGAATTGGACGTAGCGCCACAAACCAAATTATTCTTATCAAGTTCCCTATATGGCTGCATACTAGAGATACATATCAAAGATCATTAAGCTTTGTGAAAATCATAAGCATTGACATGACATTCGTGACTATGACTGCATGACACTCCTGCCAGGAATTTACTTAACGCGATTGTGACTAGCAACCTTCACTACTTGTAAATATAAGTTCGTAACAATTAGGTGAAACTCCCCTATATTTTAGCATCAAATTCATGCATGCAAACTAAGTATGCATCCTTAATCAACACACAAGAATAAGTTATCAATCAAACAGTTAAGCAAATTGCATTCATGACCTACGAAATCACAACTAGATGAAATCAATTCATATCACATATATGCTCATAGTTTCGAATTCCACCTAGCTAAGAAAGGGTTTAGTTCCTCCTTATAGCAATTAAACAAAGAAAACTAAATTGAAACATTAAAAATAAAGATAGACAACACCTAGAAACGCTCCGGCGATCCAACGTCTTAAATGGCATGCACGACTCTAGATGGCACATTTTCCTTCCTTCCTTCCTTGCAAAGCTGCAACACAAGAGGGGTTTTCTGGGTTTGTGGATGTGTTTGGTGAAGGGTCGATGATGTTGTGTGGGGTAGGGTGTTTGTAGAGAAGAATTGCGGATGAATGAGTGCGGCAGAATGGCCTATTTATAGGGCTAGGGTGCGGCAGGTTTGGCTCATGGAATTAGACAACCTAAACCGATCAGGAATAGGGATTCTAGAAGGTAGGAAACCACAAAGGAGAAGGAGAGACATGCGGCAGATTTATAGGCTATCTAGAAGGAATTTGGTCTTCTAGAAGGACCAAAACTAACCAGGAGAAGGGTAATGGAACTCGCTGGGATTTTAGTTTCTAGAAGAATAAAAACCACAAGGAAATAGGAGAGAATTTCAGGTTTCTAGAAGACTTAAGGATAGGCACCAGAAACTTAGGAAACAAGCCTTCTAGAAAGACATAGATGCGGCATGGATTTAGGGGATCTAGAAGGTTAAGAGTATGACACAAAATTAAGATTCTATAAGGCCATAAAAAAGGAACCAGGCG
Source organism: Crataegus laevigata (assembly GCA_963580275.1). NCBI lineage: Eukaryota > Viridiplantae > Streptophyta > Magnoliopsida > Rosales > Rosaceae > Crataegus > Crataegus laevigata. The sequence continues at coordinate 18,166,971 of OY756945.1, forward strand.
CCACCTTTCTAGGGGAAGAGATAGGTCTTCTAAAAACACTTAAAGGATGCACAGATTGGAGTTTCTAGAAGGTAAGGTGCGGCACAAACTTAGGAGGGGGGTAAGGCATTATAGAAACATGGTTTAAATATATCAATTGACAATCAAATTAGTTGGTTGTATTCATATAAGATCAAAGAGTGTAACTGTAAAAAATCATCAAAATTGGAGTTAAAATAACTGTAAAATGGTGATTTTTTGTTTATAACCATCGAAAAGGTTTGTCCCAGTACATAATCTCTGAATGTTTGTTTTTTGTGATTTTTGGAGTTTGCGATCTCGAGGCATAGACAAACAAGTTTGACAGTTGGATCGTTGAAACTAGTTTCGTACAATGCGTATCCCATCAAAACAATAGATTCACTAACATTTGGAGTCTATTTATACCTTCATTAAGTATAACATAAGATTTCGGGATATCCACTAGTGTAAATATTTTTAATTGACAATCGAATTAGTTCGTTGTACTCATATAAGATGAAAGAGTGTAGCTGTAAAAAATCATCTAAATCGGAGTTAAAATAACTGTTAAATGGTGATTTTTCATTTATAACCGTCGAAAAGGTTTGTCCCATTACTCGATATGTGAATATTTGCTTTTTGCGATTTATGGCATATGCGATCTTGAAGCATATGCAAACAAGTTTGACGGTTGGATCATTCAAACTAGCTTCGTACAATGCGTATCCCATCAAAACAACAAATTCACTAACACTTGGAATTTATTTATACTTTCATTATGTATAACATAATATTTTGTGGTATCCACATGTGTAAATGTTTTAAATCCATGATCGAATTGGTTCATAAGCAAAACGGGAAAAAAAAATTGCAGGACGAATGTAAACCTTCGTCGCGCAAAGTTTTTTTTGTTTTTTTCCCCTTTGCATTTCTTTTGGTGTTCTTGCGTTGCCTTTTTCTTGTGGTATCCACTTGTGTAAATGTTTTAAATTGGCAATTGTATTAGTTCATTGTATTCATATAGGGTTAAGGAGTGTAGCTGTAAAACATCATCAAAATTAGAGTTAAAATAACCGTTAAATGGTAATTTTTCATTTATAACTGTCGAAAATGTTTGTCCCGTTTCTTGATATCTAAATGTTTTTTTTTTGCGATTTTTGGCTTATGCAATCTTGAAGCATATACAAAAACGTTTGACGATTGGATCGTTAAAACTAGTTTCGTACAGTGCGTATCCCATCAAAACAACAGATTCACTAACACTTGGAGTTTATTTATACTTTCATTAAGTATAACATAAGATTTCATGATATCCACTTGTGTAAATGTTTTAAATCGATGATCGAATTAGTTCATAAGCAAAAGGGGAAAAAAAAACTTTGTGCGACAAATGTAAACCTTTGTTGCGCAAATTTTTTTTTCCTATTTGCTTTTCTTTTAGGGTTCTTGCATTGGCCTTTTCTTTTGTGGTATCCACCTGTGTAAATATTTTACATTGATGATTGAATTAGTTTATTGTATTCGTATAGGATCAAGGAGTGTAGCTGTAAAAGAATCATCAAAATCGAAGTTAAAACTACCGTTAAATTGTGAATTTTTGTCTACAATTGTCGAAAAGGACTGTCTTGTTACATAATCTCTGAATGTTTGTTTTTTAGCGATTTTTGGCGTATGCGATCTCGAGGCATATACAAACAAGTTTGACGGTTGGATCGTTAAAACTAGTTTCGTACAATGCATATCCCATCAAAACAATAGATTCACTAACAATTGGAGTTTATTTATACTTTCATTAAGTATAACATAATATTTCATGATATCCACTAGTGTAAATATATTAAATTGACGATCGAATTAGTTCGTTGTATTCATATTGAATCAAGCAATGTAGCTTTAAAAAATCATCAAAATCGGAGTTAAAATAACCGTTAAATGGTGATTTTTCGTTTATATTCATCGAAAAGGTTTGTCTCGTTACTTGATATGTGAATGTTTATTTTTTGTGATTTTTGGCGTATGCGATCTTGATGCCTATACAAACAAGTTTGACAGTTGGATTGTTGAAACTAGTTTCGTACAATGCGTATCTCGACCTGACCTTCGTATCGTGTAAGAGACTTATTGAACACTTAAATAAACACACACATTATATGCTTGCTTTCTATGTTTTCATTATGTTTCAATACTTCATAATATATATGTCATTCTATTTTCTAGTTTATGATGAAATTATATATATTTTAAGTATAAACAGACACTTATTTACACGAAATACAATAGATTTACTTAAATCCACCTAACTGCCTAGGCACTAGGCCCCATTCCATCGCCCGACTAGCGCCTAGCGCTTTTTTGAACCTTGATTTTACTTTCTTTGATGTTATAAGGGAATCTTAACATTAAGGTCTATGGGTGCCACAGATACTATATATATCACCATCATATGCACAAACAACATCCCTCAGTATAGTAACACATATCTACACTTAAATGGACCTTCATATACCAACTCTTAATATCGTTTACTTAGCCATGAAAAGTAAACTCCACATTTTTATACAATGATATTTTACTCTAAAACTAGAGAGTGGTGACTGACCCACCCACCATTGCTATTTCCCTACCCACATTATCCATCATTGAAAGTTATTAAAAAAAAAAGAACTTTCATGAAAAAGGCTTGGGCTAAGTTTATTTTAACAAAAAATCATGCTATAATTTTATTTACTGAAACTTCTCTCACAATTTTTTGGTTTTCAGCCGTCGGATAGGATGAATTGAAGAAGATCAACGGACAAAAATTAACAAGTGTTGTGTAGATAGCACACCCCTTAATGAAAAAGAATTAAATTTGAATGAAAAACCCTTAAATTTAAAAAAAAAAAAAGTCAAAAAAAAACTTAATTTTTAATTAAAAATACACAATTAAAAAAAAAAACCTAACGCGCTGGGGATCTATACAGTGTTTATGAAACTGAACACTATTAATGAAACTGAACTATTTATGAAACTGCACTATTTATGAAACTGAACGGTACTATGCTATTTTTTGGTCCAATTTTATAAATAGTGCCCTCCAAAATTCTCATTTTGCATTTCGAATATTCTATATTTAGGGGAGTGTAGTCAAACTAAGATTTTAAAAGATTTTAAAAGACTTTGAAATCATAATGTAGTCAATTAGGATTTTAAAGGACTTTGAAATCATGGTATAGTCAAGGTAGGATTTAACAGGATTTAAAAGAATACATCCAAATCTAGGTGTAGTCAATTAACATTTTAAAAGTGTGCGTACAAATCTGTTGGTATTCAAAATGTCATAGAGTTCGAAGAATTCTTATAAGTGAGATTTTGTAGGATTTGAGAGTGAATTTTATGCATAACAACGGCTATAAAGAATCTCATCTCCACCCCTAGGATTTCTATTCAAGCTTTCTCACAACATGACTTCTCTCTTTCACCACGCCCTCCTTTTTCCTTTCCTTTCTATGCTATGCATAGCAGCCATGGCTGCCATTCGCTGTACCCTCCATATTCTTTCACATCAGAGGGTTTTTTCCAAAAAAATTAAAGTGTCTTTTGTTCACAAACAAAGTTTTGATTACTTCCAAGAATGTAAATTCAGGAAATGATCTCTGTGCAAGATAAAACAGGAGCATAAAGGACTAAATAACCATGAGAAAGACTAATTGTAATGGTTTTACTAGGCAAATGCTATTGTTGTCCGACACCAGCAAACTGAGAGTTATCTTAATAAGCATTTGTACCATTCAAATATCTCTTACTCAGCCGTAAATAATCTAGAGAATACAATGCTGAATTTTATAAATGTGACATCAAGGATAAATCTAGACAGTGACATATACATGTGAAGACTGAGAAATTGGGGGAGGTGACCAAGAAATTGAAATCATATTGAATACACAAAATAATGAATTAGAAAATAGTCAGTCAATTGTTAGCTTTCTGTGATTTACACCAGCAGCTTGCTAGTGTTTCCACTGGAGCAATCTCAACATACCGGTCCTAGCATTTGCAAATTATAACTGACCAAATCATAGTGAATTTTGAACTTGTTTTCCTTGCTTTTTTGCTATTAGATATATTTCATCTAAAAGACGAGACAGATCCTTGAGGAATGTGAATTGGTCGTCTATTGTCTAACAAAAAATTTTGTATTAATCAAAATCCCCATCTTCGTGTTCATACTCTCACCTTTCGTCCCTGATAACATACGTTTTACTTGGTGGAATGGCGCAGTTGTGCCAATGGTTGAAGCTACAATAGCCCTTGGGCTCATGAACCAACTAATGAAACATTATACAGTGTCATACATTTCTTGTCAATCTTGACCAACTAATGAAATTTTTTAAATCGTGCATAGAAAATTCGTTGTCATGAAACGTATATGTCAAAGTAATTTTGAGCCAATAAAATTCTTCTCTATTATCATTTTCTCCAATGTTTTCATCAGCCATTTTTTTCTCTGACATATCCTTATGGTCTGTTCTTTTCGGGTCCTAATTGTCCTAACTGCACCCAAATCAAAATGCTTCATATGGGCATGGTTAATCTCACAAAACAAGCTCCTCTCCTCATTGATGAACTAAATATTAATGGCCAAGGCTGTATCATTCAAGTTAAGCTCCAATTCGGTTGAAATGAACCCACATGAACACAAAACTATACCGCAATTCAAATGAGAAATCTATGAAAGAAGTCCATAGAAATGCATAGAATTCCATGAAAGAAATCCATATAAATATATAGAAATCTATGATAGAAATCCATATAAATCCGCCAAAATCCATATAGGATTATACAGTCTATTAAAATTTTTTGATATCTATCACTTAAAAAAAATCTATTAAAATCCTCTAAAATCCAAATTGACTACACCTCTTTATACACTTTCGACGAGTGTACGATGAAAATTTTAAAATGCTAATAACAGTTTTCAAATTAATGAAGTTGTAAATATCGTCATTACTTAAGAATGATTAGCAAAAATATTCCCATAAATCATAGTGTCTCGCACAACACAAACACAATACAGAAATGCAGTGACAACTAAGAAAATAACATCAGAAACAGAGCCAGACATGCATTATTTCAGTAACTCTCAGCTGGATACAAGAAGGGAATTATGATATGGAAATCGGATCTGGTGCACTGCATGAACGGCCACAATACATATCTACTAGTTTGGTCATCAGATTTGGAACCACACCACGTTTTATGGTCGTTGATATATTCTTCGGTATCTCTAACTTAAATCATTCATTACCAACAGATTTTTACTTATTGGGTAATGTTAGGGAGATTAAAATTTAAACAAAATTTGCAAACCAAATAATGTGTCACCAATAAAAAAATAATTACTTTAATCAATGCTTTAGTAATAATTCAATCATCAACAATCATATCATTTAGTTTGTAAATTTGATTCAAACGTGTAATGCAATATTGCAACTTGGTATGAAGAATTTTTGTTTCCTAGGCTTTGGCCATTCTAAAAGTTTATGGGTGTTGTTAGGAATGGATAGGAACTCATTCACATGATTAAATGTCAACCGTTGATTGAAATAGATTTACATTCATCAACAACTGGCAGTCATTCATGTTCACCAACATAATAACATCAAATTTGAATTTAGTCAAAATTAGCATATCCAAATTACTCATTAAATTTGAATATAAGAGGTCAAAATTAGATAAACTTACCAACTAGACTGACAAAAAATATAATAAGGGGAAATTTAAGTGTCTTTTTCCTTTGAAATGGTGGCTAACTTCTTAGAAAAAAAACACCAACAGTGGAGACCACCCTAGTCCTATACTCCTAGAGGGCTGGGGCATCTACACTTTTGATCTCTCAATCTTAATGTTTGGGCCCAAGATAGCGATTTGGGCCGAGCGTGGAGTATTTCTCGGCCTAGAAATGGGCCCAGAGACGTAGAAGAATATGTGAGAGGTGGGCCGGCTAAGGTAGAGCCGGCCAAATCCCGCTCGAATGAGGACTTCTGGAGAGAGCAAAGGAACCCCAGTACAAGAGGGAGTCTCGACGAGAGTCCTAGCAGAAGCAGGAATGACGGAGATAAAGTTCGGCTAGGGAAAGGAGTCCCAATTTAAGTAGAATTATGATTCGATCAGAAGGGGATTCAGCCTCTATAAATACGAAAGCAGTGGCAGTGGGAAGGGACCTTCAACACAACTCACAAACCTGCCCTGCGCATTTTCTCGCTCTACGCGAAACCTCTCAACATCCTTGAGATTTTATTTTCTTTGTCTGCCTTCATACCTTCAGTTTGGATAAACAGCATTGTGGAGGCAACCGGCGATATCTTCAGTTGGCAGAAACAGCACTGTCGTCGCAGAATCAGTCGATCTCGGAGCACCTTCAGTTGGCATAAACAGCACTGCGTCGAGGCCGGCTGGTTATCTATCCAAGTCTCAGCTGAGAAGGATTTTTGAATCTTTCCTGGCAGAGGTCATCTCATTAGCCTTCTCGGCGAAGTGAGGTGTTACTGATACTTAGGCTCGGTTCTTCGACGCCGAGTTATTTTATGATCGCATATTCACAAGTGGGTTTCAGAGTTCGGCACCGAGACGGCCGAACCACGTTCATTGTCAAGACCTTCATCCGCTTTGAGTATCTGTGCCCATACACTCTAGTGTCGATTCGGCGTGGTTTTACCTTCACCAATACGGTGACTGTTGCCGAATCGGACGACGACGAACCGTGAATTTTGTAATTGGTAGCCTTGACTTCAGCCTTGAGGACCCAGAGGCCGAGACACGTTCCTTTCTCGACCGCAGTTGCGAGACACAGAAGTGGGCCGCACGCATTCACACCACATCAAGACATCTTTTACTCCTCGGCCGAGCTTAGTCGACGAGTTGGCACGCCCCGCACATATTTGAAGGACACAGTTAGTCTACTATTTACTCGGCCTGCGCGCCACGTAGGCTAGGTGATTTTTGTAGTGAACACTTAATCAATTATTCCTCAAATATTTCAATCTTATTTACCTAATCTAACAATAAGATAATACATTTCACTCAATCTTTGATCTCTTAATTTATATGGTATTATAATTAATGCTCACATGATTCATTCTTTCTTGTCTTCGTATCAGTACGATTAATTAGTTTTCTGGGAAGCATATATGTCATCAAAAGGATTAATGTTCACCATTATGTTATTTTTTCTTGTCTCCACAGGCCATGCCCCTCTTGCCTCGAAATTAATATGACTTGAGCAGAAAGTGAAAGAATGTTTTACTCCGAAAGCATTGCAAGACTATGCGCTAAGCCTACAATATTTAGTTGTTTCTTTGGATAAGACGGACCATAATTAATTTTTTAATAACTAATAGAGGATAGGCCTACCAATCTTTTGCATGATTCATTAATCTGACATGAAACGATACAGAAATACTAGGTTTCAAGTCAATCTGTTAACAAGTTGGATCATTGTTAGGTCACCTGTTAGATATACGTTCTATGTTGAAGGTTCCAAGTAGGATATATATTAGGAAAACCTAACATTTTCAAAATATGCATGTGTAAGTCATAAGTAATTGAAACAACTACATAGGATTGTTAAGGTGACGGCGGAATCCTAGTGCTTAAATAGATTTTCAAACTATTTTCTTTTGTTTGATTTACTTTCCCAAGTTATTTAGTTATTTTTAATTAAATTCGTTTTTAATATTTTAGGTCATAAAATCACCTTTTTTTCAAATTTTGTTTTCAAATAATTAATTAAGATTTGGTTTTAACATAAACTATTCATTCAATCTTTGTGGTGAACGACCTTGCTTGAGCTACTATACTACGATAACATTGTACTCTTGCAAGTATTTTGAAGTATTTTTATACCTACTTGTGCAGGTGGTAAAAATACCTATCATTTGGCTTGATGGCTCTTTCATCCTACTTTTCTTTTGGGCGAAAGGGTAAAGTTTATTATCAACAAAAGAATAGTACAAATAAAGAGGCTCAGAAACACACTAAGTCACTAAGAATAGTACAAATAAAGGATAGTACATAGACCCCAAAAGCACACAAAACAACTTTGGGCCCTGGTACACACAAACCACAAAATAGGAAGAAAAAAAAAAACTAATGAAAAATGTTTGAAAACTTTGAGTTTTAATGATAAGGACAAAATAAAGGGTAAAGTGAATAGTACCAGAATTGACTTTTTAGTGTAAAAATGTGGTTTTTCGTTAAAGTGAACAGTACCGGGAGTTTTTCGTTAAAATTCCAAAAAAAAAAACCGTAAGCATCTATGACAATTGTAGCTACTCCCCCCGCTGCCGAGACTCCCCATATTTCACAAGCCGTCGCCCACCACTAGCGCCTGTCAACACATCATCTAGAATCCCAAAATTGAGGATGAAATAGGCCGCAACATCCTCCACGTCAATTTTCGTGGCGTGGCTGTATTGAGGGACATGCTAATTTCTGTTGAGGACTACGTTCCCCCCACATCGTTTTGAGTAAAACAATGATATTATGTTTTGGTAATTGAGTGAATTGGTTAGCGTGTAGTTTTACTTGTGTAATCTTCTATTTCTCTCTATATTGTCATAAAAATATATATTTTGGGAGATCCATTATACAAATAATAGTATATATTGAAGATTAAAAAAAAACAAGAAGAAGAATGAGGAAGAGTGTAGATTTTAAAGTGCTAATTATGGAGCTAAAAATAATCTGAAAAATCCATAAACACATTAATCTATGTGTAGTTCAACATCCTTGAAGGGTCTGAGCAGCTAACTACAACCTCATCAAGCTCTCCTGCCCATGACAAGGAGAAAAGTCAAAGATATGAAAGATATTATTAATTACTAAATCTTATCTTTATACTTTTCTAATTGAATGTCAACTCTATCAAGCAAGGAATCACAATCATATCAAATCAAGGATATGACAAGATAATCCCAGAATACTATTCATTAAATAATAGCTTCAGATAATTCTTTCTTCGTAAATCCTACGTATGACACATCTTGGCCAATCAAAAGCCGACACATGTCAAGGAAAACCCTACACATGTGGCTGGCCTAACTCCTATAAATACCTCATTCTCCACCAAATTCTGGTAAGCTTTTTCTCTGCAAGTAAGACCTAAACTCTGTCTTTTTAGAGAAACTGACAGGCATCAGAGATCTATTGGCCATACCAACCCCTAACATTGTGGGTGTGTGTTGCTTTTGCCGTTGATCAAATGTGTTTATTTGTTTTGTAGGTACAATTTATTCAAGACTGAAGAAGGCAAAAATGGGTGCTTTGATTGAGAGCCCGATTTAATTCTCGAAGAAGGCTCTCGTAATTACTTTCGGAATTTTCTGTTATGTAAAATTTCTCACATGTTCCTAGCCATTGAATATTTTTAAAGTTCTTTGATTAGCCCTGGAGAAAGGATACGATGGTAAAAAATTTGAGAAGCACGAGAAAGAGAACACCCTACGTTCAAAGATACAGACCTGAGGATGGAGACCACGATGTGGCCCTTTGCCATAACTTCTTCTGGTTCAACACAGCGGTTGAAGAACCCCTGCCACCACCAGGGACCACAACGACTGATGCTGCAGCGGCCGAGATGGAAATCCAAGCCCTAGAAGCCACTGTTGGAGCTCTGCTTCCAGCAGCTCCAACGTAAGCCTAGGGGTGCACAACTAAGTCTACAGGCTAGAAGAACCCAACCCACAGCAAGGCTAGTGCCCAAGGTTCTAAAAATCCCTAGGCACTAGTAGGCAGACAGGGGCCTAGCGCTTAGGCGGCCTAGGCGAATTTATGTAAATTTTTTATATATCTTGTAAATAAGTGCCTATTTACACCTAAAAAATATATTTGTATGGAAAGTAAAATAATGATAAAATGAAAAAACAGAAGTAGAAGAATACACAAATTATATACATCCAAAAAGTTCAATATTTTAAAAACAGTAAGCATATAATCATAATAAGGAGGATTTGGATGATAGACTAAATTCTTCTTGTTCATGAATCATGATCCTTGTATTGGATTAGACATAGACTAAATTATTTAACCTTGTTGTATCTAGTTTATTTCCTTTCTTTGTATGTATCCCCTCAAAAGTGCTCTAATTTGTTTCACTATTGGATGGACTTGTAGTAAAACTATCATTTGCAAATTAGGTACACCATTTTCATAAGTATACCACCATGAAACCAAAAAAGAAAAAAAAGCACACAATTAATAAAATATATATATATAAGCCGCCTATGACTGCCTAGGGCTGCCTAGGACTGCTTATGTGCTGCCTAGGAGCCGCCTAGGCCCACCAAGCTTCAAGCCGATTTTTCCAAACACTTTGCCCAAAATCGGGGTGGGGCTCCACCACCCAGTGCCTAGGCCGACTTTTAGAACAGTGCCAGTGCCCAACGCGCTCAAACCCTGTACCTTAAGTCGAGCCCCACTTCAAACTAATTCTAGTTCTGCTCAAACTCAGACCAGACATGTCGAACATACCATGGAGACGCTTACCAGCAAGCTCTTCCTCCACAAATGTGAAGGATTATTTTGGAAGAACATGTTCATTTAAGCAACATCAATAGCATGCAATTAACAAATTAAAGGCGGAATCATGCTTTTATGCACTTAAAAACAAAACATTACCCATGAATGTTCAAAGCCTAGTAGTTTGGTGAGCCAATAATCAACTCAAAACAAAGTGAGTTGAAACTTTTACCTTTGTAGATTCCTCTTTGCATAAGCAAAGGCTAATCACCCAAAGAGAGGGCCTTCATTCCTTGCATCTTAGATCTATGGTTTTGGATGGAAGAATAGGTTCTCTAAGTTCCCAAAATTGAGAACCTCTAAGTTTCTACACCAAGGTTAGATTTAAGAAGAAATGAGTGACCTTGGAGGAGTAGGATTGCTAGCTAATCTCATCTAGGTGGCCGGCCAATTTTAGAGAGAAAGGAGAGCTTGTGTTCTCTCCAATTTCCCAAAATCAACCCTTAATGAATTTTGGCTATAAAATCACATTTATACCTTAATTCATTTGAGTGGCAAACTTGTAAATAAGTCCAAGTTGCTACCCTTCTAATCATGGCCGGCCTAAGGGAGTTTATTGGGCTATTTGGGCCTTTGTGAATCATTATTCATTAAGTTGTCATACAACTTAAGTTAATGGACTTGACGTTCGAAGCCCATTGGGCCTTAAGGTCCAAAACTATCCCGAGGTCTTTAACGAACTCATTCGTTTGATTAATTAACATATTAATTAATCCTTGCCATAAATAATTAAACCATTTAATTATTCTTACTCATCTCCGTTGAATCTTCAATCTCTACCTTACACGGTGTACGATCCATTAGGTTTCTTTTTAGCGAGGCAGTGGGCGATTCAAACTCTTTTAAATCGATTGTGAATTGAAACTTCTTTCAATTCTCCCTTTAGTGATTACACACGTTTAGGGCTTCCACAAACCATGAGTGACACCTAGTAGCATATCATGGTTACCCAAGCTAATCAGAAGAGGTGGAGAACCTATTCAGTTTAGGATTACAAATGCAATACGGTCATTCTCTAATACAATACTCTTGACCACATTGTTTGGTTTGATAGTTTATTCATGTCTACTATCCAATGTGAATCTTGTGCTTATATGATTCCATTGAATGTGATTTGGAACAAATTCCTAAATCTCATTCATACTCTGATCAGAGATTTTAATCATATCATAGAGTATTCTCCCTCAAACAGATTTGAAGGTTAGAGATCCCTTGTTGCGCATTCACTTGCCTCCATAGCTAAGTGGCTTAACCCCCGACGATGCCGTGGACACCCACCAGATGGAGTGACGTTTGACATAATCAAAGATTAAGTACCTAACCACAAGACAACTATGATGCCTCAGGTCAAAGGACTAATTTGCATTATCCTAACCATGAGTTCTCATGTGACATGAGTATGAGAACTCCTCGTTGATCGTGTTTAGTGAACTAATTCTCTATTGAGCACCTACATGCTTGTCTTGGTGTCACTCACACCAATGACTCGAGACTAGTCACTCTCCTTGAGAGAAGACATAGCACGTACTGATCTTAACGGACTATCAATGCCCAATTGACAATCCTATGATCAGGAACATTTAGGATATGTATACAAAAGAGAATGGTCTCTTGAATCTAACTTCTTTGGATTACATTCTCCCAATCACATATATTCCTTGGACTTATCGTTTAAGCATATAACATTTATATGAGACGGCTCAAACAATAATGTTTGCCCTTTATATATAAACTACATTAGTTTAACTTTGTGAAATGTCCGTAAAGTATCATCATATGATTGGTTTTTGGGCACATTTCCAACAAAATGGTGACCAACACTTGTCCCGGGAAGTCGCAGACTTGACGAACACCCTCGTGAAGTAGACGACCTTGGTGAGCCAATTTTCGAAGCAAATCAAAACAATGCACTCCTAATGAGGTGTTCCAAACCACGAGCATTCTGGTAGTGTATACTCTGGCCTTAGCCTTAGGGATAACATTTTCTTCCACCTTCAACAAGTAGCAAAGCATTCATTCTCAACCAGGCCTGCAGGTAAGTGTGCATTCATGGTTGGGCCCACACTTCGATGAGCATTCTAGACTTGATTCCAAGCGAAGCGTCCACTTGTGTTTTAGTTCAAAAGGAGTTCCTCCTACCTCACAACAGAGTAGGCAACATATGGGATGAGGAGAAACGCAAGTACAATTCGATTTATGATAAGCAAAAGCACAAGCAACCCACTCACCAACTAGAGATGAACGACATGCACTGTGGCTGTAGCATAAACGAGAATGGCAAAGGGAAAAACAGCGTAGACCTATAGGTCACACATGAGAGCAGTCTGAGGTTTCGCTACCCAACATGGGCAAATCTAGGAGGAAGTAAAGAAGTTTATAGCTGACCGATTGTGTGATTTCTAGCTCATGAAGACTGCTGATAAGGCATTTAGGAAGGATGCAATCAACATGAGCCGGTCACCCTTTACAAATGAGATCGAGTAAACGGACCACCCACCACACAAGTTCAACATGTTGCATTTCACCATTTTCAAGGGAAATGAAGATTCAGATAGCCGCTTAAAACACTACCACAACACCATGATCCTATATCGAAATAATGACGTCTTCATATGTAAGATATTTGCCATCTCCTTGCAAGGCAGGGCACAATACTAGTTCCAGACCGTGCCGTCGTGGTCCATTCGAAGCTTGAACAATTTTCCCTTGGTTTTCTAAGAAATATTCATCATACTGCTATATCAAGAAGTTTGACCATCTGTTCAACATAAAAAAGGACCCAAATGAGACACTCCGTAATTATCTAAAAAGGTTCAAGGTGGAGAAGGCTAAAATTATTGGATGTGATGATGCGATAGCCAATGCATCCTTTAGGAAGGGACTCCTAGCAGACCATCCTAGGTTTGGAGAAATGATCATAGGAAAGGACATGACCATGGTAAACTCATTCGTTTTGAGAGAGAAGCACACACTATGGAATGAAGCCCGGAGAGCCTAAAAAGTACTTGAACAACCTCAAAATGACTCGAATACAGTTTAGAAGAAGGCGGATGAGAAGCAGTCCAACAATAATAATAAAAATTAGATGTTTTGCGAGAAAAGCACTTGAACAACCTCAAAATGGTAAACTCATTCGTTTTGAGAGAGAAGCACACACTATGGACGCTCAGACGTACACAAACTTCTTAGTCTCGATCAATTAGATGTTTTATGACATCAAGAAAGAACCATGGTTCAAGATGCCACCACCTTCTAAAAGAGACATTTCCAAGCTAGACTACTCGAAGTACTGTGCATCTCACCGTGGTCTAGGCCACACGATGGGCATCTACTTCAAGCAGAAGGAGTACCTCGAAAAGATGGTGAAAGAATGCAAGTATGACATATACCTGGACATACGGAGCATAAAAGACATGTGGAAGTAAGCATAGAACCACCTGCCAAGGTGATCCGAATCAATGACATCTTTGTCGAGTACGAGCGCTTGGGGGCCACCCAGAAGGCAAGATTGGTCTCACAGGTTTAAGCCATAGATGCTATGATTGACCATTAGCTTTTCAGATCAAGACGCTGAAGAAGTAGACTTCTCCGATGACGACGCCTTGGTGATCTCTGTCTAACTAGCCTATGCCATGGTTGACAAGATAATGGTGGACAATGACATCATAATCAACATTATTTTAGCTTTTTTAGCAATTCAAAAGTTAGGCTTGGAAAACACGATCTGACACCAGATTGAGGTCCTAACTAAATTCAAAGGCTACACCTTAACTACCGTCAGCACAATCATACTCAATGTGAGCACTTCTCTTATTGTCTCGCTATAGACCTTTATGATCGTCAGTGACCTGTCTCCCTATAACGAAATTCTAAGCTGACCTTGGCTAGTGAAGACTAGGGTGGTGATGTCCATCAATAAGAAGATCTGTTTTATATCTCGGGATGATGATTTGGAGAGATCAAGTCTAACCAGGCTGCCTCCAGACAATGCACCGTGCAATTCTTGAAGAAGGCAAAAAAGAAATCTTTCACCCATTTGGAGCAGCTTAGGTGCAGAAGGATGACCCAACCACCAAATAGCAATCACAATAGGCAGATTAAGAAGAAGCTGTACCTTCATCACTCTGGTTCTTGATCCCTATCTTACCGGGTCGAGCAACGGAGGGCAAATGCTTTGCAATTTTTGGAAGTTGAGGCTTGAGGGGATGTACATGCCCATTATGGCAACCAGGTCACCGACTAGATTAATGTAAGTATTGTAAACCATCATAAGGTTTTTAAGAACCGATATGTAGTGAAGAAGAAGAAGAAGATTAGAGAGATTTAGAGAAAATAAAAAAGCTTTGTATTTTGTATCTTATCTTTCTTGTTAGTTACAGCAATTTACAACCAGCTATATATAATAGTAATGATAGCTTACTCTCTAAGCTACAATCTTTAACAAACTAATGCAGACTTATAGGTTGCAGGCTCAACTCGACTCAAATCAACTCCTCCATTTTCATGTATAGCAGCTAAAATAGCAATATTCTTTGAGATGCCACTCTTTGATCTTGTCTACATAGGGTGGAGATTCATTGGTGGTATAGATAGAACCACTTGTAGGTGTTCGGGTTGGAATTCAGGTACCATAGGGAGTGTAAGAGACAAGGGTTGTGTAATTGGTGCACTAATGGATTGATTATAACTTGAGTCTTTTGAGATTGAACTTGTAACTGCAGCTGGTATAGAATTGACATCTGCTGAGGCTGAATTCACATCAATATTTGACATGTGACTTAGTGTAGCATTTAAACCTAGTTGTGTGGAACCAAGTGTGGATATACTCTGAGTTGTGGTAAAACAAGAACATTATTGTGATCTCGTATTGGAATTTATGGTGGTATGAGTGATGGTAATGGTGCAGAACTAACAGATTAGTGTTTAAGAACTAAGGACTTGTAAGGAAACTCAATTTCATAAAAAATCACATGTATTGACACATAAACTTTCTTTTTAGACACATCATAGCAGAGATACCCTTTATACTTAGATGCATATTCTAAGAAGACACACTTTGTTGTTCTGGGTTCTAATTTTGTGCTAGTGTATAGTCTTAACTAAGGATAAAAAGAACAGCCAAAAACTTTCAAGTGTTGAATCTCAGGTAAGAAATTATGCAGCAATTCAAATGGTGATTTATGATCTAATGTTGGGGATGACATTCTGTTGATCAAGTATACTGAGGTTTGACAAACAAATGACCAAAACAAGGATGGTAATGAAGCAGTCTGTAACAAGGTAATGGATGTTTCAATGATGTGTATGTGTTTTCTCTCTACTATGCCATTTTGTTCTGGTGTATGAGGATAAGACATCTGATGACTTGCTTCTTTATCAAGAATAAACTTTTGTAATGCCTTACTTACATATTCACCACGAGCATCACTTTGGAGAACTTTTATGGATGTATGAAACTGGTTTAAAATGAAATTGTAGAATGACACAAATGTTGCAGAAACATCACTTTTATTGTAAATTGGAAAAACCCAACAATACTTGGTACAATGATCAATGAAGGTCACATAGTATTTGAATCCCTCTAAAGATACGCAAGGAGCAGGGCCCCACACATCAATATGAACAAAATCAAATGGTTTTACAGACTTAGAAACTGAAGGAGAGAATGGCAGTTTACTAAATTTACCCTCTAAACATGTTTGCATAGTGAAAGGATACTATCAGCAACACATGAAACATTTTGAATTCCTTAAAGCCTAAGAGACTATTGTATTAAAAAGGTGACCTAATCTCTTATGCCAAATATTGATTGTGACTTGTTTTCCAGGAAAAGCTACATTTTGTCCTTTATTGTTGACTGCAAGAGAGCCTGGTGAGATGATGGGGTACAATACATTGTTACACAGCCCTTTGTAAATAAACCTCCCAATGGCTTTGTCCTAAATCCAAAATGAAAATGCATTGAAAATCAACCATTAGTTATTGTCCAAAAAAATTCTATGTACAGAAAATAAATTTTGTGACAGTTTTGGTAAATTGCACAGGACATGGTGTTGAACCATCAACAAACCCAATAATGTTATTTCCTTCAAGAAGTAATTGCATTTGGAAATGCAAAGCCAAGTAGTTCGTATCATCCAATTTCATATGCACCGAATTTGAAACGAACAAAATCAATGAGGTAACCGAAGATTGGAGAATCTATAACTGAGAAGCTGTAACCATTGTTGCGGAATCGAAGAAATCATGAAGTAATCTTGACTAAGGAATAACCACAAACACTTGGTGTGTACACTGTGTAGGACACAGAATCAGAAGAAGGGGTGAAGAAGAAGAACCCAAATGTATAAAAAAGAAGCACAATTTCACAGAAGAACTTTGAGACGTAGCGAAAGCAAACCAAGATCGAAGAACTGTCAAGCTGCTATGCTTGTACCAACGATGATACCATGTAACCATCAAAAGGTTTTCAAGAACCGATATGCAATAAAGAAGAAGAAGAAGATTAGAGAGATTTAGAGAGAGAAAAGCTTTGTATTTTGTATCTTATGTTTCTAGTTGGTTACAACAGTTTACAACCAGCTATATATAATAGCAATGACAGCTTGCTCTCTAAGCTACAATCTTTTACAAACTAACTACATTCTTAATCTCTTGACACATGTTACTTTCATAGCCATTGGATTTTAATACTCCTAACAAGTATTCCATTCTACGTTAACTTTCATTATAGTAAAAAAAGTTTAAATTATAATCAATAATCTTAATTGGTTTTGTGTGTGCGTGTAGACTTCTATGATGCAAAAGAAGGGCGAGTACCTCACTAACCTCTCCTTGCAGCCACCAAACAATCCAATGGAAGAGCTGACACCTGATCTATAAATGCCTCTACAGTTGCTGATGGACTGGGTTGGCCGACAGAAAGACAAAGAATTCCACGGCCTAGGGTCGGGTTCGAGACCTCGAGGGGTCTTCGTCTTTATCTAATTCTCATCCTCAGACCAAGATGTCTTCCAGATTACAATAGTTAGAGATTAGGCTAGAACACTAAAGAGAAAAAGCTTCTGTGAGCGAGAAGCCATGAGATAACACGATGTATATATTCGACATTACATTGCTAGGATAGCCCAAACAATGTCAGCTTCTAGCATTCACATTCTCGAGCCACCAAGCGACCTTCAGGCACTATTCCACCAGCCACCTCAGCAGCCACTCGAGTAGTTGTAATTAATTAGTTAATTTTTTTTACATAGAACAATTTTATTTTTAATATAATTAAATAAATTTTTTGAATTTGTCATTAATTTTGGTGTTTTAGATAAATATAATTATAATTAAATAAATTATTTAAATTATTATAGTTTTAATTTCACGTTAAAAAATTTAAAGGTTTTTGCTGGACTAATTTGTTTGTCGATCAAAATTTTATTATTTTTTGTTTAAAATAATTACCCAACAAAAGTTTCGTTGGGTCAAACTTTTAATAGTATTTAATCTACACTGAGGTGACGAAACTTTGTCCCAAGTAAGATAAGTTCGTCAGGTAAATGCGGTCAATGCTTCTTTACCCGACAACTTTTTTCTTTAGATAAACTTTGTTTTGCTCGACGAATGACTTCTTTTCGTCAGGTAAGACTTCGAGCAACGACATTTGCACGACCAACTTTTCTCGACCAATTTTCATCGCCTAAATTTTGAGGAGACGAAACCCCATTTGACCTTACACAAAGCCGATCTTGAGATTAGCTGAAGTAGGCACCTGCCTGAAGACCCCAATTATTTTTTAAATGTATTTATATATAAACTTTTACAATTTAAATTTAATAAAAATATAAAAAATAAGATCAAAGGAAAAACTATAATTTTCCACAAAAAAGAATTTTAATGTTTTTTTCTTTTCCCTCACCCACATGTAATTTTAGTTTTACTCTTCAAATCTAATTAAAATTTGAAAATTAAAATGCAAGTCCTTTTATCGATACATTGGCACTCGCGTCTCTCTTCGTTTTTATAAAATCTATCGGTCTTCTCTCTTAGCCTTTACATGGTGAGCGTTTTGATATTGATGGGAAATACTTATATCTGAGACAAATGGATGGTTGTATCCTGAATGCATAGGTTGCTTATCGAATTTTGTTAACCATACCAATTACAGTTGCCTATGTAGAAAGATGTTTTTCAAAATTAAAGTTGATCAAATCTTATATTCGATCAACTATATCACAAGAAAGGTTTAATGGATTAACTATTTATCAATTGAAAATTTTATTATGAAACGGTAATTAGTGGGAGATGTGCAATATTTAAGTAATGTTTATATATTTTTCTTCTTTTCATATTCATTTTAAGGACTAATCTTAGTCTATTATCCTAAAGTTTATTGATTTTCAACATTTGATACATCAAGTTTTTTTTTGTCCCAGTCTGGTAACTAAAGTCGTAATTTTAGGATATTTTCATAATTCGTTAAGTTTTCTGTTAAAAATTCTGTTAACTGATAATGTGGTGCCCAAGTGGACAATGACTGGATGACACGTGTCAATATGGGCCCACATAAATATTAAAAATTTTAAAATTTTAATATTAAAATATTAAAATTAAAAAAAAAATTAAAAATTGGAAAAAAAAGATAATTTCATCTCCATACTCGTTCCTACCCAGCCACACCGTCCGCCTCCTCCTTCATGTCTCACTCCCCCAAACCCACCTTCCAATTCCCCTTCAACCCCTAATTAAAATCGTCCCACCGCGCCACCCACAAACACCCCCTTGCCATCGTCGAAGCCCTAGAAAAGATCGAAAAGCTCCACCTCAAGAGGATGGTCATCTCTGATGAAAAGCTCAAGCTTCTTTTCAGGTCATTCCCCAATTTCAAGTCTCTGCCTCTATCCACACACTTCTCACCCTCTTTTTCTTCTCTGTGCAGATGGACCTAATTGTATGAATCAAATTCAAAAATTTTGGATTTTGATTTTGATTTAGGGTTTTGGAGAATTAGAGCTAACAAATCTATTGGGAGAATTTTTGTGTTAAGAGCAAATGAATGGAGGAGAAGAAGGAAGGGTGTGGAGGAGAGTCAATGAGGAAAGGTGGGTCTGGCTGATTGGACGCTCGCGGCGGTGATGTGACGAGGGGGAAGGGGTGGGTCGCGATTCACAGTTGCAGATGGCAGGTCGAAAGTAGATGAAAGAATCTACATCTTATCTTAACACTCGGACGAGTAAGCCAAAATTAGATAGGATTTTTGTCGGCATCTTGGACGGCTTGGGCAGCCAAGAGCATGTGAGGAAGACGACGGAATTTTTTTCTAATTGTTTAATTGTTTAATTTTTTTAATTTTTTAAATATTTACGTGGGCCCATATGGACACATGGCGTCCAATTATTGTACATGCAGATGTCACGTCATCAATTAACAGAGTTTCTGACAAAAAACTTAACGGATATATGAAAGTGTCAAGAATTATGACTTACCAATGAACTTCAGGGTAGTAAATTGAGGCAAACCCTAATTTTAATTATATTTGATGTAGAAATAGACTTCTTCATGTATTTAGCAAGTTCATTGTACATATCAATGTACAAATGGTTAGGGGTCAGAGAACAGTAGGGCCCCCGTATTCTCAGGGCTGGCCCTAACCCAACAAAATTTTTTTGTCTGGTAGGTTTTTTTTTTTTCTTTTTGGTATTGTAGGTTGTTCTCAGGAAAGAGGACTTTGAGTGAAACGAAGTAAGCTCAAGCCTTTGGAGAATCCAGAAAGCTCTCTAGCCAATGCAAACACACAAGCACTCTTATGTTCATCATTGAGCTCATGGAAATTCAATAGGAGCAACAAACACGTGTCAAATCCACAACCAAAGTTGAAGGGCCACCCACCAGGTGAAACTACTCGTGGTCTAATTTGATTCAAGATTAAGCCTCGATAACCCTTAAAGAAATCACAAGCCCAATATAAGATCAAGCGTTCACCATCCTTGAATTGAATTCGACTTTGGAGATCTAATCAGAAGAACATTTTTGTAAAAGAATAATTAAACAGAGATTGTAACCCTAAATTCGTTAATACAAAATATTATTTTTGTACATGTGAGTTCTTGTTTCGTTCGTTGCAGGAAATTTTGTGTTTACAATATCTTTCTCACAGGTCCTCGGAATCTCAAAGCCGGCCTCAATTTCCTCCCTGTTTTAATTCACATAAAAAAACCTAAAATATTAATTCACAAACTTTAGTTATTAATTGATGTTAAAAGTGGAACATTGAACTTTTTTTTTAATATAAACTAGGAATTACATACGTATATATAAATCGAAAGAATTATATAGCAATTAAGGCCCGACCATTAATCAGGTACATCACCAGTTCAATGAAATATCGGGGTTGAGCAGCCTCACGAGCGGCTCGCTTTGCCAAATTGGTCTGATGGGTCTTTCCTTGCGTGTGGGCCAAGTAGTTGCCCTCGTTGTTGTGCAGCGTCAAGCAAAGCTTACACTCATAGCTTCCTATGTGGTTGCGCATAAAATAAGGATCCTTGGCGAGATCGATGGTCTCCAAGACCAGCCTTCGGAGACACTCTCTGCGATTGATCGCTTCATTTTGTGCAGAGGCGGCTTCTCCGCTGCTGGGTATTGAACCCCATGCTCTGTCCATCACGGTTAATTAGTCCTTGATTAGAAGAAAAACGCAAGGTTTGTGTTGAGCTTTTTGTTTGAGAGATGGATGTGAATCTAAGCTTTTGTTTGATTGTTTGACAAGCAAGAGGTTTATATAGAGATTTCAGTCCCTATACACTATTCGGATTCCCATTCCCGATTGGATTAAGTAAATCCAAATCAATTATCAAATCCGTTTGTGATATTCTAGTATGGGAAATTTTATATGAACCTATGTAACCTCACTCTACACCCAACTTAAAATTGAAATGTGAATTGTCGTCTTTGTCCTATTATATAATTACCATCAACTACAAAATGAAGTTAACAATAAAACTAAAATTTATTAATAAACCCACCTAATAATTGAATCCTTACCATCACGCAAATTTTCCCTTACGTTCTATTCTAGCTAAAAACCTACGACAATCACATAGACAAAACCAAGCTATTTTTTATGGATGGACAAGGATTTTGAAGTTTTGGAACCTTCAACTAAGGTACGAATCGATTTATGTGAGTTTTTTGTTTGATTTTAATTATTTTGGTTTAGGGTTTACAAGTGTATTGCTTGCAAGAAGTTCAATCATATTCGTACATAAATTTACAGCTCGAATATAAAATCATCACTAGCATCAACTTTTCTTACGCCATCTTCTTTGCATTGTTGACATGTTTAATTTTTATCAAGGTGACTAGTACTACTTGCCTTTAGTGCACCTGCATCACTGCTCGGTTGCCCTGCACCCTTGGGACAATCCTTTCAAAAAGGAATCAATAGCTAAATGTTCTCAAAGGTGTATTCACTCTCTCCGATTTTATTTTTCTTGACAGCTGTGTACTGTTGGGGATAACTACACCATTCATGATCCTCCATGCTGCACTCTCAATCTTCATATATTAGGTTTTCATTCAATTTTGTTTTGTTTTGAATGGGTGTAAAGATAAATTTATATTTTGAATTGGGTTTGTAAGGGTAACCCTAATCACTATATTAAGGGTGTCCTTGCTTTCACAAACATACGTTCCATTCCGAGCAAACCATATTATTGCTAGAACACTTCCACTTGTTGAAAGTAGAAGACTCCTTTGTCATCCGCAAACGCCATGTCTTCTGTATTCCAAAGATAAGTAAATTGTAATTGATTTATTGTAATTTTGGTTTATTAAATATGTGATCCTAATGTCTTGTTGTTGTTCTTATGATTTCAAAAATATCTTACATCATCCACCCACAAATACGCTTACCTTGGAGTGTAAAACCTTAAGTGAATGGCAATGAATTATGCCGAAGAACTCTGAGGGATTGTTGACTTGATAATCAAGTCAATGAGATCTCTTTGTGATTTCGGAACCTTGAGGAGATAAGTATACACTAGAGTCCTAATTATTTGCAACCTAATTAGAGCCTTTCATTAAGAGAATATAAGGTAAATGAGTCATGATGGGACTCTAATTGAAGAGAGAATAATGGGATAGATATCCTTCCGTTAATAGGTAGGAAGCGATGGAAACCCTAGCTATATAAGTAAGAAGCAGTCCCTGCTTCCATACCGATCTGAATCTCAAAAAACTACTACCCTATTCCGTTAGTTGAGATCATAACTGAGGTACTGGAAGTAGAAGACTCCTTTTCGTCTAAGGAAGAAGATCAAATGGCGACAGGTGAGTGTTCTACGTTCATATACATGCATGCTATCGAATGCCATGCAGTATGCTTATATCAGATATAGATGTTGTACCATACTTCTGTAATCTCTATTCCATGCTGTTAGATCTTAGGGGTAATCTTACATCTGGTATCAGAGCCTGACAGTGTGGTTAGGGTTCAAAGTTGAGTCTAATAGTTTGGTCCATGGCGTCAGATTCCTACGATGGTTATACTTCCGCTGCACTAATGATAATTTTTCCTTTTAGCGACAGTTCTATATATATTACTGTTATTTCAATTAGCAACAGGTCGAAGCAGGAAAAAGAAAGAAGCAAGAAACATGGATCATATTCTGACAATAGAGTGTTCATTCATACTACATTGTTGAACGTGACTACAAGAATCATGATAGCTGATCTGCTCAAAAGTGTTCAGCATATGTTGATTGCTTGTTATCCAAGATGTTTGGATCTGGCTTATTTGATAAGTTTTAAAATTATTAATCTGCCCAAAGGTGTTTAATTACTGTTGATGAAATTCAAATAAGTTAGTGCATAATGGAGCATGGAACTGACAAGATTATGTAATCCATCTGCTCAAAAGTGTTGGACTTATATATGCTGCCCTTGTGTTCTATGTTTGGATTATGCAAAATTAATATAAGCAACTTCAGTCCAAAGATGTTGTTGTGTTTATATGCTTTTGAAGAATTGAGAAAAGCTCATGGTGAAATTTTCTCTAGGTTATCTGTCATAATATTGTGCTATCTAACATTAATAAATATTGCTTGAATGCAGTGCCTCACACCACATCCCTCAATTTCACCAGTATTGAGACCTTAACTGGGTTGAATTTTAAGAAGTGGAAGGAGGACATTGAGATAGTACTGGGTTTGATGGACCTGGATCTGGCCTTAAGGGAAGATCAACCTGCAGCCCTTACTGATGCAAGCACTGCAGATGACAGGATCAAGTTTGAAAAATGGGAGCGAGCGAATAGGATGTCAATGATGATAATGAAGAAGGCAATGGCTCAGTCGGTTAAGGGAGGAATTCCAAAGCATACCAGTGCCAAGGGATTTCTTGCAGCTATTGGGGAGAAATTCAAAGAATCGGAGAAGGCTGAGACTGGTACTTTCCTTACTCAGCTCACTTCCATGAAGTTCGATGGATTGGGGAGTGTGCGTGAGCACATTCTCAAAATGGCAGACCTTGCTCAAAAACTCAAAGATCTAGAAGTTGCTGTAACTGATCAATTTTTGGTGCACATGGCACTAAATTCTTTGCCTTCTAAGTATGGTCAGCTCAAGGTCTCTTATAATACTTCGAAAGACAAGTGGGGGATTGATGAGTTGATCTCCATGTGTGCTCAAGAAGAAGACAGGCTGAAAACTGATAAAACTGCAGAAGTGCATTTTGTTCAAACTGAAAAAGGCACGAAGTCTCTAAATGCTGGTTCATCTAGTACTGCTTTCAAAAAGAAAAAGAAGGTCATCTCTTCCCCTCCAATTAAAAATACTAACACCTTTAAAGGATCTCACAAACCTAAACCAATAAACACTGAATTCGATAAGGATAAGGAGTGTTATTTTTGCAAAGAAACAGGCCACATGAGGAAGAATTGTGTTGGTTTCAAAAATTGGCTTGTTAGAAAAGGTAAAATCATTAATGTTTTTGTTTGTGTTGAATCAAATTTGGTTTTTATTCCTCCTGAAAGCTGGTGGTTTGACACTGGATGTTCCATCCACATAACCAATTCTTTGCAGGGGTTCTCAAAAACAAAGGTGATAAACAATGAGATCTACAATGTTTTTGTGGGAAATGGGAGCAAGGTGGCTGTGGAATCCATAGGCAGTGTCAAGTTGGTTTTAGCGTCTGGTTTTATTTTGAATTTGAGTCCAATTTTATTTGTACCTTCAATGAGAAGGAGTTTGATTTCAGCATCAAAGTTAGTAGAGTCGGGTATTACTTTTGTTGGAGACAATGAAAGCATCAAGTTTTTCAGTTCAAATAATAAAACCACCTTGCTTGGCAGTGCTTTTCTCAAAATTGACATGTGGCAAATGGATTGTAGTTATCACGATGAATGTTTTGTTGTCTCAATGAATGGTTCTAAACACAAAGTAACTTCTGAAAATTCCTCCATACTTTGGCACAAGAGATTGGGACATATTTCGAAAGAAAGAATGCTATTACTTTCCCAACAACATCTGTTGCCACAACTGGACTTTAGTGATTTCAAAGAATGCACTGCTTGTTTTAAAGGAAAACTTACAAACACCAGAAAATTAGGTTCCAACAGAAGCCAAAATCTATTAGAAATAATTCATACTGATATCTGTGGACCCTTTCCGACCAAAACTATCTGTGGAAATAGCTACTACATCACTTTCATTGATGACTTTTCACGATTCTCATATGTGTTTTTGATTTCTGACAAGTCCTCCGCACTTGATTGCTTTAAAATATTTCATTTGGAGGTTGAAAAACAACTAGACAAACGTATAAAAATTGTGAGATCCGATAGAGGTGGTGAGTATTTTGGCAGGTACACAGAAACTGGACAGCACAAGGGACCTTTTGCCACTTACCTTGAACAAAATGGCATTGTTGCTCAGTATACTACTCCTGGGACTCCACACCAAAATGGAGTGGCTGAAAGGAAGAATAGAACTCTCAAAGACATGATCAGGTCGATGCTTGCACATTCACAACTGCCAATTTTTCTTTGGGGAGAAGCATTGAAGACTGCCAACTATATCTTGAATCGAGTACCTAGCAAGTCTGTGAAGTTGGTGCCTTTTGAATGTTGGACGGGGAGAAAACCTAGTCTAAACCATTTCCATGTATGGGGGTGTGCAGCTGAGGCTAGATTCTATAACCCCAATGAGAAGAAGTTGGACCCGAGAACTGTCACTTGTTGGTTTATAGGCTATCCAGAAAAGTCTAAAGGGTTTCGATTTTATTGCCCTAACTCTAATACTCGCATTATGGAAACTAATAATGCTAGATTCCTTGAAGCAAGTTTTATCAGTGAAGCAACTCATCCAGAAATTGATTTTGAAGAGATAGTAAGTTTTCCATTACTTAATCAGCAAGAATCCACTATTTCAGTTACTGATATACCTCAACTGGTGCTGCCACCTTATGACACAGTTGAAGTTCATGCAAGGGAGACAATGCATCCTGTTCCCACTGATAATGCAGATGTGGTTACACCAAGTGAAACCCTAATATCCTCTCCTCCTGTTGTTTTGAGTGAGCCAGCAACTGAAGTTCAACCTGAAGAACCGTTTGTGCGACGATCACACAGAACTAGAAAAGCTAACATTTGTTCAGATTTTGTGTATCTACATGAAGTTGAGCATAATGTGGGAGATGATGATGATCCAGTCTCTTTCCACCAAGCAGTCTCTAGTTCTAGATCAAAGTTATGGTATGCAGCTATGGAAGAAGAACTGCAATCCATGTACAAAAATAATGTATGGACTTTAGTTCCAAGTGATCAGCAAGTTACGAAAGTGGTAGGATGTAAGTGGATCTACAAGACTAAGAGGGACTCTCAGGGACAAATTGACAAGCATAAGGCGAGGCTGGTGGCTAAAGGATTCACACAGAGAGAAGGATTCGATTATAATGAAACCTTTTCTCCCGTGTCCACCAAAGATTCCATGAGAATTATTTTGGCTCTCACTGCACTTTTTGATCTCGAGCTTCATCAAATGGATGTCAAAACTGCTTTCCTCAATGGCGACTTAGAAGAAGACATTTACATGGCACAACCACCAGGATTTGTTGAAAGGGGGAAAGAATCGTTGGTCTGCAAATTAAACAAGTCGATTTATGGGCTAAAACAGGCTTCAAGACAATGGAATAAGAAGTTTGATCAAGTAGTAATGGCAGCAGGTTTTCAAGAGAACAAGATGGATGAGTGTGTATATTTAAAGGTCTGTGATTCTAAGTTCATATTCTTGGTTTTGTATGTTGATGATATACTGTTAGCAAGTTCAGATATGTCATTATTACATGCAACCAAGAAACTGTTAGCTGAAAATTTCGAAATGAAGGATTTAGGTGAAGCACGGTTTGTGCTTGGTATTGACATAATTCGGGACCGTGGCAAAATGACTCTTGGTCTTTCTCAGAAACAGTACATTGATCGAGTTATTAAGAGATACAACATGGATAAATGTTCCAGTGGAGAATTGCCTATTGGGAAAGGGGATAGAATGAGTGTTGAACAAAGTCCCAAGAATGAATTGGAAAAGGAGAGCATGAAGGACAAACCCTATGCCTCTTTAGTTGGCAGCTTGATGTATGCTCAAGTATGTACTAGGCCTGACTTGGCATTTGCAGTGAGTGTGCTAGGTAGATTTCAATCAAATCCTGGCACAGCTCATTGGATTGCAGCTAAGAAAGTTCTCAGATATTTGAAAAGAACAAGTGACTACATGCTGACTTACAGCCATGTCGACAACTTGCAATTAGTGGCATACACAGATTCGGATTTAGCTGGATGTATAGATGACAGAAAATCAACCAATGGTTATATTTTCTTACTTGCAAAGGGAGCTGTCTCGTGGAAGAGTGCAAAACAAACCTCTATTGCTTCTTCTACTATGGAGGCTGAATTCATTGGATGCTATGTAGCAACACAACAAGCTATTTGGTTGAGAAATATGGTGAAAGATTTGAGGGTAGTGGACAACATTGAGAAGCCATTAAGAATATACTGTGATAATAAAGCAGCAGTATTCTTTTCGAAGAACAACAAAAGATCGCTGGCCTGCAGATTGATGGACATAAAATATCTGAAGGTTAGGGATGAAGTGAGAAAAGGGACAGTGGATATTCAACATATCAGCACTGAGTTGATGACTGCTGATCCCATGACAAAGGCTCTATCAGTGGGAGTCTTTAAACAACATGTTCACAATATGGGGATTAGAGAAACGTTTGATTCAGTTAATGAGTGGGAGTAAGCACTCGATTGATTGATAGTTGTCTATTTTGAGTTATTTTCGATTGTTGTTTGACTATTGTATTAAGTATTAATGTTTGAAATTTCTTAGACAGATAATCTTGTACTGATGAATGAATCAGTTTGAATTATAGAGAACTGGGATTTAGTTACCAGTTCTGTGTGTCATGATCTCATTAAGCAACAAAGTATTTTTGAGATAAGTGTGTATGTGATCATGGAGGAAAAATACAGTTTCACTTGTATTTTTATTTCCTTGGTTCTGCATTTATTTTCAAGAGTGACAGGTTGCTTTCGAAAGGACATGTTTGCATACTTTAGTGGACTCTTGTGATCACAGTGTATATTTGTTTCTTTAAGGGGTTCTCATTGACATTCAAGTGGGAGAATGTAAAACCTTAAGTGAATGGCAATGAATTATGCCGAAGAACTCTGAGGGATTGTTGACTTGATAATCAAGTCAATGAGATCTCTTTGTGATTTCGGAACCTTGAGGAGATAAATATACACTAGAGTCCTAATTATTTGCAACCTAATTAGAGCCTTTCATTAAGAGAATATAAGGTAAATGAGTCATGATGGGACTCTAATTGAAGAGAGAATAATGGGATAGATATCCTTCCGTTAATAGGTAGGAAGCGATGGAAACCCTAGCTATATAAGTAAGAAGCAGTCCCTGCTTCCATACCGATCTGAATCTCGAAAAACTACTACCCTATTCCGTTAGTTGAGATCATAACTGAGGTACTGGAAGTAGAAGACTCCTTCTCGTCTAAGGAAGAAGATCAAATGGCGACAGGTGAGTGTTCTACGTTCATATACATGCATGCTATCGAATGCCATGCAGTATGCTTATATCAGATATAGATGTTGTGCCATACTTCTGTAATCTCTATTCCATGCTGTTAGATCTTAGGGGTAATCTTACATGGAGATCATGAGACTCTTATGGTGATCATAGCCTTTGATCTTACTTCAATGGAAGATGAGAAATTACTTTGAGTCTTAAGGGAGCATAGAACCTCTGTAGGATGGACCATTGCTAATAACAAAGAAGATTGAATCCCCATATGAAGGAGGTGGTGGGCACAGAGGCTTTTAAACTACTAGATGTCAAAAATATTTATCCCATTTGAAATAAATATAAGTACATACACTCTTTTTTTGCTTTATAAAATACAGGGTATTACAATAAATTTCTTCCTCGATATTTGTGCAATATTATTTATTGTATAGGTAAGGTAAACAAATCTAAAAGACGTAGACAAATAGTAATAGTTCAAAATCATTAAGAAAGTATTTAGTTAGAGTGGTTCCATGGAGACTACCCTTCAAAGTCATCTGAATTGCAATTCTCCAATTATAGTACCTTCCAACTCTAGCATATTAATAGAACACATTTATACTGAACCTGAGAGGAAAACGAAATTAGACTCTTAACTGAAACTCACTTAATAATGAAACCAATGTAGAAAAATATAGCAATAACATTTTTTTTTGTAACCTTGAAATCAAAATACAGCATAAATCTAAAAAATTTGTAAATTTCGAACTCTTACTGGAAGTTTTAAAGTGAATACGAAATCCACATTTGATATCACAAAGTAGAAAAATTGATGGCTAATAATTCGAAAATGTAATTCACTAATCACCTTACCAATTAGATTCTTATATTCTCATCACACGTCATATGTAGAAATGAGATTTAACTAGCTCATCACACAATCAGTAGTTGTATAGGAATGAGAATTGATACCGACAACACCAAATTGATCGTGTAGGAATGAGAATTACTACAGAAAATATATTCCTGTGAACATATTGCAAATGTTAAACAATAATAAGTAGTTAAATTTCTATTTTTACAAAACCATTACACAAATAAGTATGCTAAAATAAAGGAACACCATTAAAACACTTCAACCTTTTTCTGAAACAAAACTGAAATACCAAAAAAATGGATCACCGTACATAAAAAAACACACACACACAATTTTACTTTCTACGCTTTCTAATTCTTCTAGTGACCTAAAATCCTTGTAATTTAAAAGTAAAAGTCTATACTCACATTTTAGTTCGTAAAGAAATTACCCATCCAGTCAAGAAAATCTAATACCAACATTGTACAAGAAGGAAATATCTGAAATTAATAACAGTAGAATTATAAATCCAAGTCTATTCAACAAATATGGTAACCACCACAGGTACTATCCTAGGGTATCTATTCGTTGAGCTCTGAGCCTCTAATACCACTTTGTT
This sequence comes from Crataegus laevigata, assembly GCA_963580275.1. Classification (NCBI taxonomy): domain Eukaryota; kingdom Viridiplantae; phylum Streptophyta; class Magnoliopsida; order Rosales; family Rosaceae; genus Crataegus; species Crataegus laevigata. The sequence continues at coordinate 18,197,068 of OY756945.1, forward strand.
TCGTCCCGTCCCACAAATAAGGATTATTCATGAGATAGAATGTGAGCCATATCTTAGCTGTAGAAATAAATTCTATAACGAAGACATGCATGGTGAAGAAATTAAAATAAAATTATTTGGAACTGATTACACAATATATTGTATAATACTGAGTAATAACTTTTACAAGATAAACATATTGAGTTTACTACATAAAATTTATTGAACACGCAAATTATTTCGTGGATTGGATTTCACTTGACTATCTACGGCTTCATTGTGTGTGCTCGGGGTAGAAGTTTTGTATAAATGTATTGCCATGGTATTAGGTATTTTGATTTAAGTTCTTTTCTTTCTCATGGCTATTGAGAACGAATCATATCAGATGGTTCTATTTCTCAATCTTTCTGACTTTCTACTACAGAACAAAGGTTGAAAAGATTGAAAGTGATTCACATCCACAGATGAAGGATTCCTCGAAATGTACTCACTCCCTTCTAATTCCGCTAACACATACCTAAGGCACCAAAACCTACACATCTCATACCATGCTTTTACCACTTGGCTCTAGATACCTTAGAATTTGAGTAACTCCCATTCATTCCTTAAGCCCAATTTTCATAACTTAATTCTCATTTTTCACTTTATTACATAGGCATTTCGCCCGATGCCTAATTGTATATTCAAGCTCTTCCCTAGACGCTTGACATATACAAGATTTCATTATTTTATAATCACCCAATTTGTATACTCAAGCCCTTCCCTCGACACCTAACATGTACAAGGTTCATTATTTTATATTCAAGACATTCTAACAACTCTTTCTTCACCTCTCTCCCTCCAAACACCCCACTTTTTTATCATCTTCTTACTCTATTCTTTTCTTACTCACAACTCCTTCTTCGCCTCTCTCTCTCTCTCTCTCTCTCTCTCTCTCTCTCTCTCTCTCTCTCTCTCTCTCTCTCTCTCTCTCTCTCATTTCTCTTTCTTTCATCAACTGATCCTCTTCTTTAATGTAGCTGAAATTTTACTTATGTAACAAGAGTAGAAATGATGAGAAACTTCCATGAAAGTGAGCGACAGAAAATGAAGATGTTGGCCATGCAAAGAGGTTGGCCAAGAAAGCTAGTTCAAACGTACATCAGCTGTTTAGAATGGCGTACAAGTCAGGCCATAGATTGGAGTTTTTTTTTTGGATATGTTATAGAAGAGATGATAAGGACCAACTTTTGTGAGGGAAGTGTTTCGATTTGAGCTAAACATTAGCCCTGATCAAGCTTGAGGATAAAAGCTTTGATCAAGCGTGCCAATAAAAAGAAACCAAGTGTTGTGTAAATCATTAGCCATAATATGTTGTCCAATGGAAAAACAAAAAATGTTAAGCTAATCATTAGCCCTAATATGTGTTCTAATAGAAACACATCAAATGTTTGTTCTAATCATTAACAATGATAAGTGTTCAATTGGAAAAGCAACATGAAGTTAATCATAAAAATAAAAAAAAATATTATCATGCAAGCTAATCCTTGCATAGGACACGTCAAGTGTTCCAACAACAATAAGTTGCCATCTTCACATAGAGACTTCCACCCTCCCATATTAGAGTGGTGAATAATCACCATAACAATGAGCTTCTAATGATTGAAATTTCCACATAAGATACCTTAAAAATAATGAAAATGAAGATGTAAAAGAATAAACCTAATAAAATCATTACATTTGAAATAAATATAAGTACCTACACGCACTCATGTTTTTTTTTTAAATTTTATAGTACGGGGTATTACATCAAATAATAAGGTTTTGTACTCTAGAAAGTGAGCATTAGAGTATCCTACAATTTAGCCATGAATTAAATTGCGGAGGACACTTTAGTGCCAAAAAGACAACTCTGATGGTTTTGCAATCCGGTTTCTTTTGGCCTCCTTTATTCAAAAATTCATTTAATTTTTGTGTTAAGTGTGACAAGTGTCAACGATCAGGAAACATAAGCAAGAGGAATGAGATGTCTCTCACCAACAATTTGGTGGCAGAATTATTTGATATGTGGGTTGTAGATTTTATGGGTCCTTTCCTATGTGTCTAAAAGGATTGAGGCAATTGCAACTAAGACTAATGATAGTAAGGTTGTGCTTGGGTGTTTGCAAGACATAATATTTACTAGATTTGGTACCCCCAGAGCCATAATTAGTGATGGGGGAAGTCACTTTTGTAACAAAGCTTTTGTAGCATTGTTGAAGAAGTGCAACATCCCTCATCGGATAGAAACACCACATCACCCTCAAACTTTGGGACAAGTCGAGGTCAGTAATCGACAAATTAAGAACATATTGGAAAGACCGTGAAAACTACAAGGAAAGATTGGGCCTTAAAATTGAATGATGCCCTTTGTGCATACAAAATGACGTACGAAACGCTCATTGGAATGTGCCCTTATAGGCTTGTTTTTGGAAAAGCTTGCCACCTACCAGTGGAATTGGAGCATAGGGAATATTGGGCAATTAAGCAAATAGAATTTGACATGACTAAAGCCGGAGATGCTAGGAGGTTCAACTAAATGAGTTAGACGAGCTTCGGAGCGAGGCTTATGAGAATGCAAAAATTTACAAAGAAAGGACTAAACTATATCAAGACAAAATGCTAAATGGAAGGAGTTCAAATAAGGTTTGCAATTTTTGCTTTACGACTCACGGTTACGTCTTTTTTCCAGGGAATTGAAATCTCGGTGGCTTGGACCGTTCAAAATAAGACAAGTATTCCTTCATGGAGATGTTGAAATTGAGAATATGAAGACCGGAAATACTTTGAAGATGAATGGGCATCAATTGAAGCCATATATAGCCAGCATTCCTACAGCTGAGGTGGTTGATTTCGTTGACCTGATAAAGCCTTAGGCCGTGCATTTCGTCTTGCCTAGACATTAACTAAAGCGCTTAGTGGGAGGCAACCCACCTCAGTAACTTCGTTCTTTTCTTTTTGTTTATGTATTTGTTTGTGTTTCCATACTTTCAATACCTTTTCTACTCATTGCATAATTTTCTTGTCATAAACATTGAGGACAATGTTTAGTTTAGGTTTTGGGGTGGAAAACTTTTGTTTTTTTTTTATTTCTATTTTTGAGTCAGAGGACAAATTTGTGTTTAAGAAGTATTGGTTGTAAATGATTTTATGACCCATGAGTACACCTGGCATTCGTGTCATGTTTTCCGTATTTGTGTCATTTTTGTGTCATACCCGATATCTTAACGGGTCGTGTCGTGTCGTGTAATACCCGTTAAAATAAACGGGTAAAATGACCCGACTCGAAATTGACCTGATAATATTAACAGGTAATATGACCCAACCCGTTTCCCGTTAAGGAAAATATATTTTAAACCAATAAATAATCAAATGAAAAACATAATACTAAATAAGTATATACGTGCAATAGAATCCAACGGTACAGATTTACTCTCATTTATCTTACGGCTATTATTTAAGTAAAGTCTTTAATAGTTTTTTAATTAATGTAGAAGTGTAAAAAATATAGAAAAAAATATATAAACGCTCGTAACAACAAACTTTATAACTTTCATGAAGAGCTTAACTTTGAAATTCGCCACTATAATCATATAAATCATAGATCAAAATTTAACCGTTGATTGTTTTTCTCATCAAATTTTGTTTTTTTTTTCTTTAGATTTTCTTTTTTGAAAACATGATCTATTAGAGAATGTAGGAAGATGAACGGTTTGGATCATTGATATTAAGTTAAGAGTTTTACGGTTAGTGAAAATATTGCTTGATGTTTATAAAGTTTTTACAAACTATATGACATCGACTCATATTTCAATTAACCATAAATATCGAAACGTGATATGAAAGATCTGAACAGTTCATTTTCTTACATTCGCCAGATGATCATGGTTTCAAAAAAGAAAATTTTAAAAATGAAATTCTGTACAAAGAATAAAGTGTAAATGACAATCGACGGTTAAATATAAATTTAAGGTTTACGGATTATAGTGTTGGATTTCAAAACTGACCCCTTCATGAAAGTTATAAAGCTTGTCACTATGAGTGATTGTATAATTTTTTTTACATGTTTTACACTTTTACAATAATTATTATTAATTTTACTAACTTTGCCCTTAAATAAAAAACATTATTCATGAGGGTTTGGAGGATTTTAAAAATCTAAACAATAATGTAAGTGTAACCATTATCTACTCGTACAGAAATAATGATGAATCACGAGTGTTTATATATTCTTTCACATTTTTCATACTTGTATGTATGTCTTCTTAGTTCTTGCCTATACAAATACTATACTAGTTTATTTTAATTTTGGACAACAACGTGTTAAGTAAAATTTATGCTATTAATGATAATAAGGAACTCTCATAATAAAAATAAATAATGACTAAAACTTTTTTTTAAACTTATATAGAATAATAATACAAAACTATATATTTAATAAAGAATATATTGTATATATTAATGTAACAACCCGTCTCGAATTATTTTATAGATGGTGTGAAAAGCCGAAAATGCCCTTGAGCGTTGGGGTGTTTGTGAATTGAGCTAAGGTTTTTGGACCAATTAAGTTTTTTTCCTAACTATTTGGACCCAATTAGATTTCTAAGTTTGTTTGTTTTTTATTGGGGACAAAAGTTGGACCACACACTCACACCCTCACATCCCCCCCTCTCTTACTCTTTCCCGTTGACTCTCTCTCTCTCTTTCTCTCTCTCTCTCTCTCTCTCTCTCTCTCTCCCTCCCTCTCTCCCGTTGACTCTCTCTCTCCTCCCTCTCAGTTTTCATCCATTATTCGTACAAGTTGTACGGACAACTCCAAACCAACCCATTTCTTCATGGATCAAGCTTGTGTTTAGCACCATCACCTTCATCTCATCCTCACGAGTTCATCCATACCATTTTTGGAATGTGAAACCTTCGAAAACCGAAGAAACCAGAAACCCAGATTTTGTGCACTGTCCATGCACACGTAAATGTGAAGGTTTCAGAGAATTCTATGGTTATAGGGAGCTTTAGGAGGTCCTCACGAGGCTCGGAGTGGTTCGTTGGAAGAAATTGGACATCAGGATAGCGAGTTTGAAGTTTGGCCGGTTTTTCTCGAATTTCTCCGGCGAGATCCCATGACTTTTGGAGCTTGAAAGTGGTAAGAACTTTTTCCTTATGTCAGGGCTTCATTTTGGTATAAAATTCGTGAATTTTGGTGCAAAAACGAGCGAGGTTTAACGATTAGAATATTTTTCCAGTTTCTAGTGTCGGCGACGGTGACCAGAGGACTGCCGGAGAAGAAAGGAGAATATTCTGACAAGTCTGACGGAATATTTTGACGCCGTCAGGTATATTTAACGGTTCCATTAGGATTTAACGGAATATTCCTCACGACGACACTAGGTTCTGTTAGGGTTCCCTGCGCATGGCCGAGCGTGTTGCCATGCACTTGCCGGCACGTGGCGGCGCGTGGAGCCTCATAAAATTATTTTAAAATTATGGGGTTGATCCTGAGGTTGTGTAGGTCTTGGTGGTATAGGTATATTCATATACCCAAATTGAGCATTGTATAAGAAGTTGTTACCTAATTTTTTTTATGTGCTTTAAAAATAACGTTTATATAGTTGTTTCTCATATAGGCGAGATCTATCCGGAGGACGAGTGTAGCCAGGCTAGGCACAGGGGTTACGACCCGGCTACATATCAGTGAGTGGGCTTTTTGGTTTTCAGTATAATATATGATGAGTATTTTTCCCAAAAATCGTTTTTAAGTAACTTTATGAAATGAATTGCCATGCCAAATATACATATATGTTAAATATGCATTATGAATGACATATATGATTGTTGACGCTGCGAGTGCTCAGGTAAGTTTCAAGTAAGTTTATATGTTGATGATGATGAGTAATATTATGATGATTTTTGAGATGATTCGAGAGCTCATTAATTTGCACCCCGGTGTTAGTGCTCCCGCCCGTGGTTAGGGGCATAGTCCTTCACGTGATGTTCACCTATCGCACCACACGCTCATCTTGGATCCAAGTTACGTGCACAGTCCTGTCGTATAGACCACTATAAATGGGTTCGACTCGTAGGTGAGCCGCGATCATTCGCACAGTCTTCACGTGATCGTAGCACTAAAGCGCATTATTTACACCCAGTCCTGTCGTATAGACCACTATAAGTGAGTTCGACTCATGTGCAGGCATGATTTATGAGCTAAAGGTCAGCTGTGTAGGCTATGTGAGATGGTTATAGTGGATTGGTTATGTACATTATTTATCGCACTTGGATTACGTCTTTGTTAAATTGAGATATTTGGCATGGTACACTCATGGTTTACTTATGGATTTGACTATGTTGAGCTAGTTGGCATTATGTATGTATATATATATATGCTATTTTTTGGGAAATTATACAGGTTTTACAGCGAGGGGTTAGAGCTTTTATTAACAAAATGATTTTGAAAAGCTTTGTTTTTGCCCACTCACGCTTTTTGTTTTGCGCCCCTCCAGGTTTTAGGTAGGGTTCGTTGGTGGCTTACGAGGATCCCAGCAGAAGTTCTGACAGACCATCACTCATGTAGGACCACATTTGGGTGTTATTTGAATTTTGTACTTTTTCCGCTTGACTGCACTTAGACTACTTATGCTATGGTTGTGTAATCACACTAAATCTTGTCACTAGTACCTTATCTTAGCTAGTGCTTTTATTTAGCTTGATTTTTATTTATTCGTATTCTCTTATGCTTCTTGTTTTCGCACTGTGCACATGGTTACGTCACCCTCACGTGACGGCCATAATGCCTCAATTTAGGTCGGGGTGTGTCAGTTTGGTATTAGAGCCTAGTTTTGGCAGTCCTGCATATGTTGTTAATATTGTAATTATCTTGGTGTTTCTGTCAGAACTATGCCGCCACGTCGTTCAGCTGAGTCTAGTTTCTCTGATATTGCTCAGTTAGGGGAAGCTATTGCTAGTGCCATTCAATCTGTAATTCACCCTCCTCAGCGGACTCCTTTGGAGTTAGTGTATAATCTAAAGTTACCTATTTTTGTGGGTAACGAGGGTCACAAAGGGTCTGAGCGTTGGCTCAATCAGATTGAGAAGACGTTTCCTGTAATGCAGAGTCAGGGGAGTCTTCTCGAGGATAAGTAGGTAGAGACCATTGCTTGGTTTTTGGACGAAGAACCTGCATCCTGGTGGAGATAGGAAACTTACGGGTGGACACCCGAGGAGGTTGCAAACTGGGAGAATTTTAAGCGGTCATTTTATAAGAGATTCATACCTCCAGCATATTTAGATCGTAAGAACCAGGAGTTCACGAGTCTGAAACAGGGGAAATTGACTGCTAATGAGTATTATAGGAGGTTCACTGATTTGTCTCATCCAGAAGTTACTGCTAATCCAGTTGAGATGCTTCGACGCTTTAAGTTGGGTACTAAGAAGAACTGGCGTTCTATGGCAACTATCTATCCATGTGACACTTATCAGGAGTTCTATGAGATTTTGTTGAGGATTGAGGACTCAGAGAATTTTCCCAGTGAGAGTTAGGAAGAAGAAAAAGATGGAAATCAGAAGAGGGATAATAAAGGTAAAGGTCAATCATCTCAGGGACCTCGCTAGACTCAGAGTTTTAAGAAAAGTGGAGCTAGTTCTGGTTCTTCCAGTGGGGGTTTTAGTTCCACTGGTCCAAGAAGAGGTGGTAGATTTTCAGGGGGTCCTAGATTCCAAAGGCATGGGGATTCTAGTAGAGGAAGTGCTCCCTTATGCCGTAGGTGCAATAATTGACATTTTGGAGAGTGTCGACGAGGTAGCAGTGGGTGTTATACCTGTTGTCAAGTGGGGCATCTGGCTAAATATTGTCCTCAAAACCAGCCGAGGCCTTAGCAGCCTCCTTTACCACTGCCAGTTTTGACTCAGCAATTTTCAGGCCGAGTGGTTACGCTCAGGCGGGTCGTGGAGGCACTTATCATTATCAGGGAGATCTAGTTCCTTATTCTTCAGGGCAGTATCAGCACCCCCAGGATCCTTATCAGCAGGGTAGCTATGGTCAGTATTCGAAAGGATATATACCTTATCAGTAGTATTTACCTAGGGGATCACAGTGGCATTCTGGAGGACAACCTCAGCAGGTTGATGTTACTACCAGTAGTGCTGGATCATCAAGGTAGCCCAGCCAGTCAGGTCAGGGGCGTAGTTCGCAGGGATGAGTTGTTCATACCAACAGAGGTCGAGGAAAACGACAGCAGGCTCAGGGACGTATCCATAACATTTCGCTGTAGGATGCTTAGAACAATCCTGACTTAATCATGGGTACGTTAAATATTCTTGGTCATTATGCTAAAGTGTTGATTGATTGTGGTGCTACACATTCTGTAATTTCTCATACGTTTGCTCAGTTGACACAACCTCAATCTTCACCCCTTGCGTATGAGTTAGAGTTTGCAATGCCTAGAAGGGAGAGGTGTTATGTAGATTATTTATATCCAGGATGTCCCATATTAGTGGAGAATGTGGTTATGCCAGCTAACCTCACTCCGTTAGACATTGTTGATTTTGATGTTATTTTAGGCACAAATTGGTTGCATTACAATCGTGCCAATGTTGACTATTACGGGAAAACAGTGACTTTCCATTGTCCTAGATTACCTGAGGTTACATTTGTTGGAGAGCGTAGTGGAGTGAGGCATGGAGTTATTTCAGCTGTGAGAGCTAAATAGTTATTAAAGAAATGTTGTCAAGGATACTTGGCTTATCTGGTATTGAATGATGATACCCCTGTTAACGTGGATAATGTTCGGGTGGTCAGACATTTTCCTAATTTCTTCGCTGATGATTTGCCTGGATTGCCGCCAGATCATGATGTGGAGTTCACCATTGATTTACTACCAGATACTGATCCTATCTCCTTAACTCCTTATCGTATGGCTCTTACTGAGTTAAGAGAATTGAAGATCCAGTTACAGGAATTAGTTAATAAAGGTTTTATTCAGCCTAGTACTTCACCCTGGGGAGCTCCAATCTTATTTGTTCGGAAGAAAGACGGGACCTTGAGATTGTGCATTGATTATAGGCAATTAAATCTGGTAACGATTAAAAACCGTTATCCGTTGCCACGTATAGATGATCCTTTTGATCAACTTCGAGGTGCCTGTATGTTTTCTAAAATTGATCTGAGGTCTAGTTACCATAAATTGAAGATTAAGAGTGAAGATGTTCCTAAAACAGCTTCCAGGACTCGTTATGGTCATTATGAGTTTCTCGTGATGCCGTTCGGATTAACTAAAGCACCAGCAGCTTTTATGGGTTTGATGAATAAGGTATTTCAACCATATTTGGATAGATTTGTCATTGTCTTTATTAATGACATTCTGGTGTATTCTAAGTCAAAATTAGAGCATGTTCGACATCTCACTCTGGTGTTAAAGAAGTTGAGGGAACATCGATTGTATGCTCAGTTCAGCAAATGCCAATTCTGGTTAGATTAAGTTGCATTCTTGGGGCATGTGATATCAGCTCAAGGTATCCAGGTAGACCATCAGAAGATAGCAGCTGTAGAGAATTGGGAACAGCCACGAACCGTCACCGAGGTACGGACTTTCCTTGGCTTAGCAGGTTATTATCGACGATTTGTTAAAGACTTTTCAGTCATAGCATCACCACAGACGAGGTTGACCCGAAAAGATGTTAAGTTTGAGTGGGATGATAATTGTGAGTAGAGTTTCCAGCAGTTGAGGTATTATCTCACTCATGCTCCTGTTTTAGCTCTTCTTGATGATAGTGGTAACTTCGAGATTTATAGTGATGCTTCCTTGAATGGCCTGGGATGTGTTTTGATGCAACATGGTAGGGTAATTACCTACGCTTCACGTCAGTTAAAGCCTCATAAGATGAATTATCCTACTCATAACCTGGAATTAGCGGCCATTATTTTCGCTTTAAAGATTTGGAGACATTATCTTTATGGTGAGAAATGTAGGATCTTCACTGATCACAAGAGTCTCTATTATCTATTCACTCAGAGAGATCTGAACCTTTATCAGCAAAGGTGGATAGAGTTGCTGAGCGACTATGATTGGACGATAGAGTATCACCTAGGTCGTGCAAATGTGGTGGCTGATGCTCTTAGCAAGAAATCTCAGGGTAGAGTTAATGCTTTTCACGCGAGCCGTGTTCCTCTTCTTGCAGAGTTGAGATCAACTGGAGTGGAGTTAGAGGTAGAAAATCTCGAGGTAGAAGATCGAGAAGAAGCCTTGCTTGCTAACTTTCAAGTCTGGCTAATCTTGATTGATCGTGTACTCGAGGCACAGTTGGGCGATGAAACAACTCAGGAGTTAATTCAGTTAAGAAATGAAGGGAAAAAGAAAGATCTCCGAATCAGAGAATCATATGGTATGCTTATGTAAGAGACATGATTATATGTGCCGAATATTGAAGAATTACAAAAGGAAATTCTTAATGAAGCACATATTTTAGCTTTTACAATGCATCCTGGAGGTACTAAGATGTATCATACCATTTGACCATTTGTCAACAGGTTAAAGCTGAAAGGAAGAAGCCATTTGGATTGATGCAACCACTTCCCGTTCCACAGTGAAAATGGGAAAATATTACAATGGATTTTGTTTACAAGCTTCCTCATACAAGAAATGGTTGTAATGGCATCTGGGTGGTGGTTGATCAACTTACTAAGTCAGTGCATTTTATTCCAATAAGGGAGAAATTTTCTTTAAACCGATTAGCGGAGTTGTTTATATCGAAGATTATGAAGTACCATGGAGTTCCAGTTAGTATTTGATAAGCGAATATTTATATATGTTTTTACATCAAATTCACTCGTCTTTTCTTAGTTAGTTCCTTATATTTTGAGCTATTTTCTTTGTTTTCGTGTTTTATGTGATTTATCTAACTAAGAAAATAAAAATAGCACAAGTGCAAATTTTTAGTAATAATTTCGTCTTATCTTCCTTGCTCACTTATTTGATTTTGTATCTCAAATAAAACATCATGGCAGAAATTAATATAAGCAAAAGGTGGAGGGCAGAATGATGACATGCACATTCGGGAGTAGAAGAAAGGAAACAAACAGAATAATAAAATAAGAAAGAAAATGATGATGAATGATGAAAGAAGGTGGAGGACAGCCAGAAGGAGGTGAAGAAAGCTGGCGTGCTGCCAGCTTGAGGAGGACCAAAAAGAAAAATAATAAAGGGCAGCAAATGGAAAAGGAGGGGGCAGAAAATAATTAGGAGGCGGAAGGGAGAGCTGCCTCTGAGGCAGCGAATTAAGGAAAGAAAACAGGAGGGAGCTGACGGAATTAAAAGAAAAGAAAAAAAAATATAATATAGGCAGCGCCAGTTGAGGCTGCGGGTCAGAAGGAAAGCAGCAAGCTGCCGAGGCAGCTTTGATCAGAAAATAGTAAAAAAAAGAAAGTGGCGAGTCAGAAAATAGAGGGGGGAGCCAGAGGAGAACTCAGAGAGCTGCAAGGAGACACGCGGCAGCACAACAAGCTCACCTCACGTGACCCTCTCGTCTTCCCTCCATTCTCGAAACGGTGGCGTCTACGAGGAAGGCAGCGCGGACAGAGGATAAGACAGACGGAAGCTGCCTTGCGAGACGGAGAGCAGTTTCTGAAGACAAAGAGCCCATCTAGCGCAGAGGAGCAACTCCTCATTTGGTTTTATTTTTCTTAAACTCATGTTTAATTTAATTTACCTTTTAATTATGTTAAACATGTGTAACTAATTTTTGTTTAGTTAGATGCGAATTTGAAACCATGGATATATGTTAATTATGATTTGATTTACTCCAGTTATGAATTTATGAATGTTTGGATGTGGTTTATTTTTCTGTTTTGATTAAGAACTTGTTTATGTATGTGGATTGAGGGTCGACACTTAATTTGCATGCTTAGACTTGATGCTAGGATATAAGGGAATTTCACCTAATCGTTATGAACTTATATTCATGAGTTGTAAAAATCGCTAGTCACGATTGTGTTTAGTAAACCCTAGGTTGGATTAACATGTGTATTCCATAGTTATGAATGCCTAGTCGATGTTTATGATTTCCATTGAACTTAATGATCTTTGTTGAATGTCTCTATCATGCGTATTCCATAGTTAGGGAATTTGGTGAAGAATAATTTGGTTGTGATGCGTATCCCGTCCAATTCAATGAATCTAGAAAAATCTCAAGGTTAATTTAAGCGGACCTAATTAACTCGGAGCATTGTCATTCATTCGTTTGTTGAATTCATAACTGGAAATTAAATTATATGCATATGTTCATGTGTGGATAAGGACCCCTCTAACTAACGTCTCATTATTCTATTTCACAAAAATATATTTTCTTTGAAGTTTATTTATAAGTTTCTGTTTCAAATTCAATTTCGTCAAAAACCAATCCCCCATTTATTTTAAAATGTTAGATTTGTTAGAAATCAATTTAGTTTGTGTTTTCTAGAGTCTTGAATTATTTTGAGTCTTTTGATTTGTTTTAGATTATTTGTTAGTTTTAATTTGAGTTATTCTAGTTAAGTGTTTTGAGTCTAGTTTAGTGTTTTAAACTTTGTTTTTACGTTTTTAAATTAATTTTACATTGGTTAGGATCCCTAGTTAATCCCCGGTTAGAACGATCCCTACTTACATCATTACTACAATTGTCACAAATAGGGTTTAATTTGTGCGTTAGTTAATTTTAGCGCATCAAATTTTGGCGCCGTTGCCGGGGATTAGCAAATTTGCTAATCCCTTGTTTATGTTTTTGTTTGTGTTTATTTATTTTTTTCTTTTTATTATTTTTGTGTTTTTGTCTTTTACTTTTGATATTTGATTTAGTTTTCTTTCTTTCATTTTAGGTACAAATGGAGCGAGACATGGCACTTGCATCCATTCAAGCTCAATTGGCAAATCTCACGTCTCAACTGACTCATAATGCCGAAAGGGCCACAATGCCAAGTGTCCCTACATTTGATATACCCTATGAGCAAGGATTTCAAGCCAATCAATATCCACAAAGAGATTGGAGTGATCATTCAAACTCTATGTGGTGGGAAGCTCAACAAGTTCAACATGAAGCATATTGGCAGCCATATGAAGAGTTTTATTCAAAACCTATGCAACCACCACAACCTCATATGCAATATGCTCAATCAAACTCAGGTTCGTCAATAGATTATAATCAAATTCTTAATGAATTAAACTCTTTGGTGCAGGGTTCACAAAATCAAGCTAAGGAGACTCACCAAGGAGAATATTGGCAGCCGTATGAGAAGTTCTATCAATGGCCATGTGCACCACCACAGCCTCCACCATAATCTCCCCAACCAATTTCAGGTTTGTCAGTGGATAATGATAATATTATTCAATTACTAACCTCTTTGACGCAGGACCAACAAAATCAAGACAAAATAATGGATAACTTGAAGAATCAAATGGGAGAGATGGTGGAATTCATGGCACAGATTCAAGAACAACGTGAACTCTCCAACTCCAACATTGCAAATTCAAATGGAGAAGTTGAACTTGATGAACCCATCACTTTGGAAAGTGATATGGAGGATGAAGATATCCTAGAACCGACCAAACATAACCCGAACGTGGATGACTTGCTGCTGCAAGAAGAAGATGAGGAGGATGACCTAGGCAGTTTAGAAGAATTCTTGTCGCATGCCCCTCAAGTCATTATGTCATCCAACTCAGGTGAGGAGGTTCTAAATTCAATTTATTCTAACCTCGTTCCACCAAATGTCCCTTTTCTTTGCAGGTTTTTGAAGCCCAAGGAAGAAGTGAATCAAAAAGACGTTGTGGAAGCTCTTCCCAAGATGCAAAGTGATATCCCAATTCTTGGTGCACCAAATCATGTTCCTGATGATGTTGAAACATTCAAAGAATCTTGCACACCAAGAAGAGGGATTTCAGAAAAGGAAGTGGCCGGAGAATATGTTGAACATATCAAAGAGGCTGTGCATGAGACAATCAAGCCCAAAGAAGTTGAGACTGATGACACGGGACAAGCCACAACCGTCATAGTCAATCTGGCTAAGTTCAAAGTCCCTGAAACGTTCAAGGACGTAATATTTGTCATTGAGTTTGCGTCGGAGAAAGAATGTAAGCCATCTTCTCCAATTTTATTTTTGTTTTATACTAACATGTTAATTTTGATGATTCAGGCACCCACTCTTGAATTTAAACCATTGCCGGATCATTTCAAGTACCACTGTCCGTTTAAGGATAAATCCAAGCATTTGAATAAAGAAGGGAGGCCTAGGAATCACCCACAATCAGATTTGCATTCCTAAACCCTTCTCTTTACTGCTTTCATTTTGTTGTGTTTATTTAGTTGTGATTTTTGTTTGGAAGGTTAAGCATAGTCTTTTTACTTTAATTTACTTATTTTTCATTGATTTACAAATTTTTCGTTGAATTTTTTTTAATTTAAAAAAATAAATAAACATCCATATAATTTAAAAAAAAAATACTTATATATACATATACATATTTATTTAAATAAACATAAAAGCATAAATATTTTTACAATAATTTGTAACTAATAGGATTCATTGATCATTGGTCAGGGGGTGCCTCGGAGGTCGACGGAGCTCCAGAAAGACGAAGCGCCAGAGTTGGATCATTCAGAACCTCAATACTTGGTGCAGCTCCCGAGGACGAAGGCAACATATGACACGCCCGCCCCTCAATTATACTTAAAACCTAGAAATTTACCCCCAAAACCCTTTTCTATTATACCAATTTTAATCCCTAAAGTTTTATAAACTTTTAATTTAGTCCCTAAACCCCTCTTTTTAATTTAAAATTATTTTGTTCTTAAATGGTGAGCCCAATGGGCCCACCCGGTTTTGTTTCCCCCGAATCCTCTCCCTCTCCTTTCTGTCCCTCTCATCTCTCTGTTCTCTCTTCTGTCTCTCAACCCTCTCGAACCCTCTCTTCTCTCCGAGACCCTCACTCTCCCTATCTCTCTCGCTCGACCTCGCCAACTCACGAACGCACGCACACCATCACCTGCACTTGTCTCTCTCTCTCTCTCCCCCTCTCTCTCTCGCGGCACTGCAACGAAAGGGCAGTGGGAACCCAGAAATTCCCCCGGCGAATTCTCGGTATTTTCCGACGAGGTAAGTCACGATCGACTTCCTCTTTCACTCGGTTCGTGTTTGGGTTAGAAATTAAGATTTGATTTAGTGAATTTCTGTGAGTTTTAGGTCGAGATCGTGACGGGGTGCGCACACCCATTTTCGGCGAAACCCGTGAGCTTCGAAGGGATTTCCGACCGTCTCCGGTCGTTTCTCGGCGAATCCAATGGTATAAACCTCTCCTCCTCTCTCTGTTCTTCATTTTGGTATGTAGATCGGGGTCTAGAACCCCGGGTTGAGGTCGGCCGGAGCTGGGAAACTCCGGTGTTCTTCCCCGGCGCACCCAGGCCTTCGGGCTGTTTCTGAAATTCCCTCGGGCCTTTGGCCCGTTCTGTTTTAGGCGCAGCCCAAAAAGGACCCAGCCCATTTCATATTTCATTTTGTTTTAATTATTTAATTTATTAATTAGGCCTTCGGGCCTTTTAGGAAAACCCACGGGCCTTAAGCCCGTTGCAAGACCCGGCCCGTATATATATATATAATTATTTATATTTTAATTTATGTTTTAAATAATTAGGGCCTTTGGGCCATTTTAGTTGGGCACTAGGCTCATTCCCTTCAGACCCGGTTCCTTGGCCCGTAGCATTTTTTATTTTTTGTTAGGTTAAACATTAAGGCCTCGGGCCTTAGAAAATTAGGGGCCTTTGGCTCGTTTAACCCAAACCCAAGGCTTAAAAGCCTTGGGCAGAAAAGAACTAAGGCCTTTGGGCCCGTGACCCTTAACCCAGAAGCCCTATTGGGCTAACCCCAAAACCCAAGACCCTTTTTGGGTCAATTACCCAAACCCAAACCCTTGGCGACCCAAACCCAGACCCGTTGACCCGACCCGGGTTGACTGACCCGTTGACCCGTGGGTTGACCCATTGACCTAGTCAACGGTCAACGTTGACCTTGACTTTGACCGGTCAACGGTCAAAGGTTGACTTTTCGGTTGACTTTTTCGGGTTCCGTCCGGAACCCCTCCTAGGCTAATTTGGACGTCCTGGACCCGTTTTTGAAGTCCGTTTTCCCAAATAAATTCAGTTGAATAGAGTTTGACTATATTGAACCCTTTATGTGCTAGGTGCATATATTGTGGCTTTACCATATTCACTAGCAGCGCAGCGTGGGACGACTAAGTACTGTGAGTGGACCCCTTCTAAAAATACATGTTTTATTAGTAGAATTGCACGCATGAAAAGCATGAAAGTATAAGAATGATGTATGACGATACTTGTATATAAATGTATGTGCGATAGTTCTGATATTACCTATTGGTCCACGATTCCGCTACGGGATGTAGGGATAAGGCTCCGGTCCATCCTGGGCGACGGTTTAAGTATTGGCATAGGGCCTGGAGTGTGTTTCCTCTGGCTATTGAGCACAGGGACGGGGAGCTGGCATAGGGCCTGAAGTGATATTTCCTCTTACTGTATGCTCAGGGACGGGGAGATGGCATAGGGCCTGGAGGGATATATGTGGACATTTGACATTAATAATTATTATGATATGCGAATTATGACATGAGATATTGCACGGCATTCTAGGTTCAGAAAACCTATGTTTATCAAGATATAATTGTGTTTTCATAAAATTTGGGGGATAGTATGTTGATAACTGTTTTCTTATATGTATATCAAATTGGTCCACTCACCTTTGTTTTGCGCCCCCTTCAGGGCTTAGATTCGAGGCATACAATCCCGACGTCAAGGCACTTCCACATCAGCATCTTCGAGTCCTCTCGGTGTAGGACCTACTCTTTTTGTTTATTCATTTTATATTCTTTATTTTAGTATGTCAAATTAGTTGTATGCTCTGAACACGTTCCTTAAATGCTTATTAATGCTCAATTTAATTCTTATTTCTCGTTTCTATGCATTCTAAATGGCTTACGTCACCCCTCGGGTGTCGGCCAACACTTGACCACCCCGATGTCTGCAGGACATCGGGGTCGGGGCGTGTCAACATAAACCTCGGGAGTAACGCCATAAATCGTTGATGATCACTCTGGATCTGACCTTCAGACTCCTGCAGCTGGTCCAGCTTCCTCTTCATACTGGTGGAGTAACTAGTTGTGAGCATGTGCAACTCCTTATTCTCGTGCCGGAGTCCTCTGACCTCCTGCCGAAGACTAGTCACTTCAGCCATAAGAGACTCGACCTGACGAGATCGAGCAAGAAGAGTTGGCCCATGTTCGAAACTGAGCCTGCGCACTGGACACTCAAAGCCAAAGAATCTTGAACAGCCAGCTCGTCTGACCGCCTGGACAGCATCCTATTGTCTCGGGGAGTAAGAAGATTTCGAGCAACCACAGTTGCGGTTGTATCATTTCTCATCATTGTGTCCCCAACTGTGAGAGGACCATTAGGGGATATGAAGGATGGATTCTAAATGTTGTTCGGAGAAGACAGGTCATCATCTTCTCCGACATTCAAGTTAAGGCGACGGTTCGAAGGGCAAGACATTTTTTTTCGAAGGTGTGGAGAAAGAAGAGATCGAAAAGATGAAGATTTCACAAGTGCAAGAGAGGAGAGTGTTTTTGGGCAATTCAGGGTGTTGTGGAACCAAATGAGTGCCTCTATAAAAAGAAGAAATCGACGAGGCATTACTCAGCAATCGAAGAGGCAATGCTCACAGATCGAAGAGCCGGGTCTCAAAAGCCGGACGCCGTTCTCAAAAGTCGGGCGCCTATCTCAAAAGTCGGACGCTCTCTCTCAAAAGCTGGAGCAGTCAGGAATCACGAGGTGAGCAGCTTTTCCAAATTTGTCGTCACTCGTCACGCGCGCTGTCAGCTTTGCGGAAATTACGGGCAGCTTTGTCAGAAAGCGCGTAACTTGTACTGTTCATCCATCCACCGGCTGCCGACAGAGGTAAAGGAACAGTTCCGGTTGTGAAGAATTACTCCTATAAGCACCCACCTCCGCCCTCCATTGCAAAGGCAAAATCACTCAGCCTAAACTCACTCAGCCCTTCTTCATATCCGAAAATGTATTCCCAGAGAAAACTCTCGAGTTACTCAGTATTCTTCATTCCCTGGAGTATCTCAGAAAACAAATCATCTAGAGCAAAAGTATTTCATATCAGAAAGGTTCAAAGCAAAAGTATCTCATATCATGCTTTCTCCTCTCCTTCATCTGAAGAACGTGGAGAAAGTGAGATCCTGATTGCTTACCTAGTCATGCTCTCGAGTACTCATCTTCGAGCCCCTCCAGCCCAGTTCCAGATGCAGGATGAGTCTGATTCAAGCAGAATCTGAATTGATCCAAAAACTCGAGAATGCACACCTGCATGGAGACCTGTTTACTTGAAGCATGTGGAGACAACGTACTGATGCATCCTCAACTAAGCTGAGGACCACTTGCAAGTAAACAGCTCCCCAACCCAGTGCAAGAATCAACGTGGGCGAAGATACTTCTTCAAAAGCAAAAGTATCTTATATCATCAGAAGCGAAGAAGCCTCAACTAGTTCAAGACGAAAGCTGTGGAAAGTCACCAAACAGGACCAATGATCACTTATTAGTTTTATTCATTGTCTTTTATTTTCATTTTCAATTTTTCGTTTGCATTTTTTTTTATTTTCTTGCGTGCTTAACTGAATTATTTCTTTTCTTTGCAGGAACTTTTGGTTATTTCCACCCTTGAAGTTAATTGCAAAATTGAAGCTTGGGGGTCATCGCTTGATTTTTCTGCAAATTAGGGGAGTTTTCAGTCCTATTGTTTTACTTTATTTCTTATTATTTCGTCATTTTTATTTTTATTTGCATTTTAATGTTTTCTGACATTGGGGACAATGTCCAGTTTAAGTGTGGGGGTGTTAAAGTATAAAAAATGACCAAATTGAAAATTTTTATACCTTCGACTTTGAACTGGTTTCATTTGTTTCCGTGTTGTTGCTTTTTGTTTTCTTAGTATTTTTAAGCTGTTTTGGTGTGTTTATTTGTGTTTTGAGGAAATCTTACGAAAATGACATAAAAATTTGAAAAATGTTTTGAAAAACCCAAAAAGAATTATTTTAGGTTGTTTTTGTGTGTTTGTGTCTTAGGTACCTTCCAACACAATGATGAGGATTTGGTTTTTAATTGCATGACTGTTAAAGAAAGTTATAAACATGGATGGAAGTTTGATATGCTCTTGGTTTATGCTTAGTTGTAGTTGTTGTTTATGAATTTAAATTTGATCACAAAAGGATAAAATTAGTTTTTGTAACATGCTTGAAGGAAGGAACTCAAACTAATGCTACATCCCTGTGAGACTTGAGCTTATACTTTCTTTGGAGAGTTATAATCTGTGATTTCTTGTTTTCTAAAGTCGTTGCATGATCTCATTATTCTTTGCTTGGTTGCTACTTAGAAGGCGTTTTATCATCTTAGTTCCAAATACTAGAACTCATATCCGTTTCATTCAAAGCATGACATTGAATTGCATAACACATGTCAAGATGAAGTTGTTTAGTGAACCACCTTAGCCAAAAAGCCTTACCCTCCATCTTTCTTATGTTTGTAGGTTTTACCCCTTTCGAGCCTGGTTTAGCCTATTTTTGTTGTTAACCACATTAAACCGCACCTAACCGTGCACACCCTTGTTCTTAAAGAATAGTGAGCATGACTTAAAAAGAATTCATTTTATTCTACACTACGCAGAAAAACAAGTGTGGGGGAGGGATTGGTTGTTTCGAGCTCAATTGTACGTTTTGTTCTTCAATAAAAAATAAAATTAAAAAAAAAAAACGCATGAAAAGAAAAGAAAGAAAAAGAGTTTGAAATCTGGCCATAAAATGTGTGAATCTTCCCCTCGGGTTTAGAGTTGAATTTTCATTCAAAAGTGAATTCTGTGCGTTAATTTCATTACTTTGCTTACTATTTCTTTAAGAACCTTTGTTTTTCCATATTTTTTTTCTTTGTTAGCCTATCCTTAGCCCCGTTTCAACCCGTTAACTTCTATCTTGGTTGTTGTGTGTTCAATATGTGGAGTTTGGGATTGGTATGAGCATATGGTGTCCCTGGTTCTCGCATCTAAGTAGTAGCATTCCGTTCATGAGATCATATTCATATGTACATTAATAACTCCAGAAAATGCTTTCTTTGCTATAACATATGTGAGTGATCGTTTCCTTGTTTACATCAATCTTCTCACATATACCTAGTGTAGGGAGTGTAGTCATAAAATCTGAGTGAAAATTGAGTGCATATCAAGTAAGGAATTGAATAATTTCTCTAAGGCATGTTACTACATTCAAAATGTTGTTTTAATTGATTAAATGCGAACTAATAAATGGTGACTGTGATTAAGTATGTGCTTAAGGGTATGGATTGCCAACATCTGTGTAAGTGCTGATTTTTAATTTGTCATGTCCATTGGAAATCCCTGAGAAATGTTGGAAGGTTTAGATTGAGTTTTGTTTTGTTTTCTTTGTTTTGCTCGAGGACTAGCAAAAGCTAAGTGTGGGGGTATTTGATAAGCGAATATTTATATATGTTTTTACATCAAATTCACTCGTCTTTTCTTAGTTAGTTCCTTATATTTTGAGCTATTTTCTTTGTTTTCGTGTTTTATGTGATTTATCTAACTAAGAAAATAAAAATAGCACAAGTGCAAATTTTTAGTAATAATTTCGTCTTATCTTCCTTGCTCACTTATTTGATTTTGTATCTCAAATAAAACATCATGGCAGAAATTAATATAAGCAAAAGGTGGAGGGCAGAATGATGACATGCACATTCGGGAGTAGAAGAAAGGAAACAAACAGAATAATAAAATAAGAAAGAAAATGATGATGAATGATGAAAGAAGGTGGAGGACAGCCAGAAGGAGGTGAAGAAAGCTGGCGTGCTGCCAGCTTGAGGAGGACCAAAAAGAAAAATAATAAAGGGCAGCGAATGGAAAAGGAGGGGGCAGAAAATAATTAGGAGGCGGAAGGGAGAGCTGCCTCTGAAGCAGCGAATTAAGGAAAGAAAACAGGAGGGAGCTGACGGAATTAAAAGAAAAGAAAAAAAAATATAATATAGGCAGCGCCATTTGAGGCTGCGGGTCAGAAGGAAAGCAGCAAGCTGCCGAGGCAGCTTTGATCAGAAAATAGTAAAAAAAAGAAAGTGGCGAGTCAGAAAATAGAGGGGGAAGCCAGAGGAGAGCTCAGAGAGCTGCAAGGAGACACGTGGCAGCACAGCAAGCTCACCTCACGTGACCCTCTCGTCTTCCCTCCATTCTTGAAACGGTGGCGTCTACGAGGAAGGCAACGCGGACAGAGGATAAGACAGACGGAAGCTGCCTTGCGAGACGGAGAGCAGTTTCTGAAGACAAAGAGCCCATCTAGCGCAGAGGAGTAACTCCTCATTTGGTTTTATTTTTCTTAAACTCATGTTTAATTTAATTTACCTTTTAATTATGTTAAACATGTGTAACTAATTTTTGTTTAGTTAGAGGCGAATTTGAAACCATGGATATATGTTAATTATGATTTGATTTACTCCAGTTATGAATTTATGAATGTTTGGATGTGGTTTATTTTTCTGTTTTGATTAAGAACTTGTTTATGTATGTGGATTGAGGGTCGACACTTAATTTGCATGCTTAGACTTGATGCTAGGATATAAGGGAATTTCACCTAATCGTTATGAACTTATATTCATGAGTAGTAAAAATCGCTAGTCACGATTGTGTTTAGTAAACCCTAGGTTGGATTAACATGCGTATTCCATAGTTATGAATGCCTAGTCGATGTTTATGATTTCCATTGAACTTAATGATCTTTGTTGAATGTCTCTATCATGCGTATTCCATAGTTAGGGAATTTGGTGAAGAATAATTTGGTTGTGATGCGTATCCCGTCCAATTCAATGAATCTAGAGAAATCTGAAGGTTAATTTAAGCGGACCTAATTAACTGGGAGCATTGTCATTCATTCGTTTGTTGAATTCATAACTGGGAATTAAATTATATGCATATGTTCATGTGTGGATAAGGACCCCTCTAACTAACGTCTCATTATTCTATTTCACAAAAATATATTTTCTTTGAAGTTTATTTATAAGTTTCTGTTTCAAATTCAATTTCGTCAAAAACCAATCCCCCATTTATTTTAAAATGTTAGATTTGTTAGAAATCAATTTAGTTTGTGTTTTCTAGAGTCTTGAATTATTTTGAGTCTTTTGATTTGTTTTAGATTATTTGTTAGTTTTAATTTGAGTTATTCTAGTTAAGTGTTTTGAGTCTAGTTTAGTGTTTTAAACTTTGTTTTTATGTTTTTAAATTAATTTTACATTGGTTAGCATCCCTAGTTAATCCCCGGTTAGAACGATCCCTACTTACATCATTACTACAATTGTCACAAATAGGGTTTAATTTGTGCGTTAGTTAATTTTAGCGCATCAGTATTATCTCAGATTGGGATCCCAGGTTCACTTTAAGTTTTGGGTAGCATTTCAGGAGGCTCTTGGTTCGAGATTACTTTACAGTACGGCATATCATCCTCAGACAGATGGACAATCTGAGAAGACTATTCGGACTTTGGAGGATATGCTGAGATCTTCGGTATTGCAGTTTGGTCACGCTTGGCATCAGCAGTTGGATTTGATAGAGTTCGCCTACAATAACAGCTACCACTTAAGTATTGATATGGCACCATTTGAGGCACTTTATGGCAGGCCTTGTCGTACACCTTTGTGTTGGTCAAAAGTTGGCGAAAGAGTTTTTGTGGTCCCTGAGATAGTAGAGAAGACTACGCAGAATGTTCAGGTCATTAAGTCTAACCTAAAAGCGGCCCCGGATCGCCAGAAAAGTTTAGCAGACAGGCATGCTACTGACCGAGTGTATAAAGTTGGTGATTGGGTATTTTTGAAGCTATCACAGTGGAAGGGTGTTGTACGGTTCGGGAAAAAGGGTAAGCTAAGCCCTAGGTACATCGGACCGTATCAGATCACTGAGCGAGTCGGTGAAGTTGCTTACAGACTTAAGTTGCCCCCAGAGTTGTTTAAAGTGCACGATGTGTTCCATGTTTCTATTGTTCGGACCAGGTCTAGGCTTCTCTGATGACCTAAGTTTGTGTTCAAAATGAATCAAAAGCTCACAAGATCAAAGAAAAAGAAAGAAATGTTGTTGTTGCCGTACTAGTTTTTTGCCACATGTGTATACCAACGTGCAAGAGTGAATTTAAGTAACCATTCCTCCACAACTTGGAGCCATGAGTAGGTGTATCCTCTTCCTTTGTATAATTTCTCTGTGCTGTCTTCATTTTATAGTCATAGATTGTGGAATTGCGTTAGGATTTTGCATTGAGGATGTCCTAAATTTAATTAAACCATGGGTGGAGTTTAAAGAAAAACACAAAAATGATTTGTTTTGAAACATAAGGTATTAAGGGTGTCACTTTAATTTATTAATGGCAATGTATATGATTTGCTAAATCGTTCTACCTTTACTAAATGGTTGACTAGGAGGTTTGTGCATCAGAGTTTTAATCATTCATTTTGCCATGTCTAGTGTTTTGGTGGACAAAGTGTCCATGTTTGAAGGATGTGGAGAAATAGTGGAGACTACCCTTATCACATTTTGAGCCTATGCTTTTGTTGAGAGTGTTGTCTTGTTTCTACGCAAACACTTCTTTCATATTCTTTCATTGATTTTTATGATCTTGTAAACACAAAAATCTTGTAGCAAATGACACACGAACACGGGTACAAAGAATATTTGTATTAATGTAAATGTTTAGGGTTACAATCTCTTTACAACTTGATCCTTTGATTCGATCTCCAAAATGTAAGGTTCGTAGTGTTGTTGATCCAAGGGTCGTGATGACTTGATCCTTGGATGAACGGATGCCGTAAGGTTTTAGCTCTTGGCAATGGAGGAACTGGCAAGTGCAGGGATGCTTGGTTGTTCTTCACAGGTTTGACGAAGAACGCGTAGGTTTTCTGAGTCTTCTTAAGTGTTTGAGTGTTTGGGGGGTTTGAGTGCTTGAAAGCTTCAGCGTCTGGGCATGAATGATTTTCTGGACCTCTTTCTTTGTCTTGAAGCCTCCTATTCAGAAACTCTCCATGCCTTGCCCATTGATGGATTTGGCCTTGAATGTGGGCTTGATTAATTAACGAAAGAGCAGGACTCGATTTGGGGGCCGTTTCATGATTTGACTCCATCAATCAACATTGGATTTAATTAAATTAAAATCAAAGAATTCCTTTCCACCAAGTGTTGACACGTGTCCTTCTTGATGACTTGTTCGATTTTGATGAGTCACATCTATGTGTACGACTTGTGAGATAAATAGTGTATGCCACGTATGCTCTAACATGTCGAAATTTTAATGTGTTGCTTATCATTTATTTTAGCAAAATTTTGATGTCTACAGATCTCATAAACACTAATTTGCATTGGATGCTAAAGAACTTTTCTCTATGTTGGGGTATTTTTGCCGTTGGGTTTGATGGAACTATAGAGACGAAGTTAGGCTATGCATATTTCCACCACTAAATGGCCTTATTCCCTCTTTTTTGTGTGCGCCAATATCCCATTTGAAGCCAAATACTTAGTCCATTCTTTAATCCCATTTGAAGCCAAATACAGAGGATTTGACAGACTATTTACAAAATATTCAAAGAGCAACGTCCCTGCATTTCAAAACCACAGATTCTCGACTCCAGCTGATTTGTTAACTGAATGTTGACAGTCTATATGCTTCTTTGTTTTATCACTTACGAGCCGTGCAGGACGGAAGTCTCATGCACGGTTTTGAATGAGAGAAATAAGAGAGAAATTCTCTTTTCGACTCTGACTTTTTCACTTTAATTGTTGTTTTTCTTTCTGTTACTTCGAAAGTAGCTGCTTCAGCTTTAGCCACTTGAATTTTTAATATTCTTCTTTAAACAAACGAATAACATCTTCTTTTTGAAATGATGTTATTATTTTTTAGGAAAACTAATGAAAAAAGTTTCAAATCTTTACATTTTAATCATAAACCACCCAATAACCTTATTTAATAATAAGGACAAAAGACTAATAAATAAATAAAAAACCTAACAAAACCCAACTTCAAACACTCCACTTTTTTCTCCCACCTTTTTGTCCCATCGTCAACCACATTAACTTTTTTTTTTTGTTTAGAATAAGAAAAATACTTCGAATTGAATTACATTCTCCTATTTTATTTTGTAGTGTTGTTTTCCAATAGTAGTCATGACGATGAAAAACTTTTTCATGTGCCCAGAACACAGGGTGGTACACTCTATATAAGTTGTGAGATTTTTGTGTTAAAAAATTAATAACATAAAAAATAAAATTTTCCATCACTTATCCAAGATGACACCCGAGCTCAAGAAATTGGATGGAGAGCTACATTTATTATTGTAAGTATATGAAAAAAGTGAGGAAATTTTAATTTGGTAATTGAAAACAACTTTTTAAATATAATTACTGAGAACGTAATCTTCTCAAGGTTTTGATCTAAAGAGTCACTTTTGGGTTCATTGTTTTCAGTGCAATGGGTGCTTTTACAGCACAAAAAATGGTCTAATTTTCAAACCTTATGAAACTGAACCAAAAATTAAACACTAATTAAAAAACTTCACTAGTAAGTAAACACTATTAATGAAACTTGACCGATAAGTAGACACTATTTATAAAACTGAACCAATAAGTAGACACTATTTCTGAAACGAAAACAAGAATTAGGCATTATTTCCAAAACTAAACCAATATGTGGAAACTATTCATGAAACTTGACTATACACTATATATAAAACCGGAGTAAGAACTAGACATTAAGGGGTGTGCTATCCACACAACCCTTGTTAATTTATATATGTTGATGTTCTTCAATTCATCCGATCCAACGACCGAAAACTAAAAAGGTGTGAGAGAAGTTTCATTACATAAAGTTATAGCATGATTTTTTGGTTAAAATAAACTTAGCCCAAGCCTTTTTCATGAAAGTTCCCTTATTTTTTTAATTTTCAATGATGGATAATGTGGGTAGGGAAATAGCAGTGGAGGGTGGGTCAGTCACCACTCTCTAGTTTTAGAGTAAAATATCATTGTATAAAAATGTGAAGTTTACTTTTCATGGCTAAGTAAACAAGATTAAGAGTTGGTATACGAAGGTCCATTTAAGTGTAGATATGTGTTACTGTACTGAGGGGTGTTGTTTGTGCATATGATGGTGATAATGATGATATATATAGCATCAAAGAAAGTTTACTTTCGATGTTAAGATTCCCTTATAACATCAAAGAAAGTAAAATAAAAGAGCTCCATAAAATATCTTGCATATTTACATTGTAAACCAAAAATTAGAAATAATTTCATCATCTCTTTCTTCCACCAGGCTCCCTCAATGAAAGAATAAGTGTTTCTCCGACCCCAACATTGTAATATGCAAGCGACACATTGTCCTTGAGAAAACCGGACTTTCCACTCAATTTCTGTTTGTTGGCAGGCAGCTGGATCTCCCTGGAAATTCTCTCTTTCAGACTCCCAACCGTTTCACATAAAGACTGGACCGTAATCTCCAAACGTTGCCCCTTGAGATTACCTTCATCAAGATTAGGGACACATATTGTGATGCCAACGGGTCGCTGTAACAAAAAGGATAAACAATAAATTTATGTCAGGCTACCAACAATCCATTATACAGGAACAGGTTAATTACTAAAGAATTTACAGTGTAAAGACGAGGATATGTAAGGAAAGCTTACCGGATTCTGTGCCAGAAACTGATCTTCTGGAATAAGCATAGAATCATCCAGCGTCTGGCGCTCTGACTCAGGTTCTTCTGGAAGCGGTGGTGGAGCTTCCACGGCTGGTGGTGGAGGCCTTGCTTGAGGCGAAGGTGGTGGTGGCATCATTTGCAGTGGATGTGTGTAAACTGAGAACCAGGTGGAGGTGGTACAGGAATATTAGGCACATTGATAAACATTGACGGAGGCAAAGGGGGTGGACGATTTAGCAAAAAGGACTGCTGTCCAGAACTTACGGTCATTAGATGTCCAGGTGGTGGAACCGATTGATATTGGATAACTGGGGGGCTTGGTGCAGGTACAGGGAAGCCACCGCCAGTTGGAGCACAACACTGGACAGTATTTGGAAGACGAGGTAGATTCAACGCTAGACCAGGTGTTTGAGGAAGAGGGCGAACTGAAGGCAAACCTGGTGTCGGAGGCAGAGCTGCAGGACCAGCAAGATTACTTGCATCCTTTTTTATGTCATTTTTGCCCTCTACATTGATATTCTGTGACATAGCTTGATTTGCTGTGCGGCCAACGCTTCCATAGTGACCATCCCTTATGACCTGCTTGGGTTGGTCATCTTTCTTATTATCAATCTCAGCCTTTACTGCATTTGAAACTTCTTCCTCTGTGGTACCAAAAATATCAGGGCGTGTTGCTGCAAGGCCAACAATGTTTCTTCATCTGGAGTTGGTGGGGCTGACTCAGGTGCAGTAGAATCTGAAGGTTGATGATGTTTTATAGCTACACTCCTTAATCCTAAATGAATACAATGAACTAATACGATTGTCAATTTAAAACATTTAAACAAGTGGATACCACAAGAGAAAAAGGCCATGCAAGAACACCAAAAAAAAAAAAAAAAAAAAAAGGCAAAAAAAGTCACAAAAGTTTATTTTTTTCGTTTTGCTTAAGAACCTATTCGACCATCGATTTAAAAACGTTTACACAAGTGGATACCACAAAATCTTATGTTATACTTAATGAAAGTATAAATAAACTCCAAGTGTTAGTGAATCTATTGTTTTGATAGGATACATATTGTACGAAACTAGTTTTAACAATCCAACTGTCAAACTTGTTTGTATATGCTTCGTGATCGCATACCCCAAAAATCGCAAAAAACAAACATTCACAAATAAGTAACGAGACAAACCTTTTAAACGGTTATAAACAGAAAATCCCCATTTAACGGTTTTTAACTCCGATTTTGATGATTTTTTACAACTACACTCCTTGATCCTATATGAATACGATAAACTAATTCACTCGTCAATTTAAAATATTTACACAAGTGGATATAAGGAAATCTGACTTCATACTTAATGAAAGCATAAAGAAACTTCAAGTGTTAGTGAAACTTGTTTGTATATGCTTTGAGATCGCATACGCCAAAAATCACAAAAAACAAACATTAAGATATCAAGCAATGGGACAAACCTTTTGTGAGAACCCGCCCGAGATTTTTAGTGTGAGATCGCGAAATGACAGATTTACCCTCATAGGAATTTTGTACGGGTATACATGGGTATGTGAGGATGACAAATTGTGAACTGCCCTCAATTATTGGGGCCAATCAGATCCATTAGGATCCCATATGTTTGATTGGAGACTGACCACACACTCAAACAATTTTCTCTCTTCCATCCTGTAGCCCCCTCTCTCCCTCGCAGGTTCTCTCTCTCTTCCCTCACGTACGGACAAGCCACAAAACCCTTGCAAACTTTGTAGATGGAGGAAACCAAGCACACCATCATGCTCCTGGAGACCATACGAACTCAGTGGTACCAATTTCAAGTAAGGCTTCTAACGTTTTCACGTCGAACCACTATTCCCCGAATTGAGTACTGTTCATACAAAATGTAATGGACAATTTTTATGGAATTTTAAGCTCCTATGGAGCTTAAGAAGGTCCTAAGGAGGCTTGGAGTGCTTCGTTTGAGAAATTTGGACGTCGGAGCAATGAGAACGAAAGTTCGAAAGTTCGGCCAGAATTATCGAGCCATTTTCCGGTGAATCTCCAGCGAGTTAAGGGTCGAGGCAGGTATGGTTTTTCGCCTTGTCGACATCTTCATTTTGATATAAAGTGTGTTGAAAATGGTGATGAAATGAAGAAGTTATAGCAATTTTAAACTTACCCAAAAACCAGCGACTTTTTTCCGTCGCCGGTGAAACCAGGCTGGCGAGCCAAGGTAGGGGATGACACGCGTGGGTCCGTGGCCTCCCATCCTAAAATTCAAATACCAAAATTTAGCTATGTATGAGAAGTTATTTCCATAGTTCCGTATATGTGCTTAAATAACGTATTTTCAGTAAATTCTCATATAGGTGAGACTTATCCCGAGGACGAGCGTAGCCAGGCTAGACGTCGGGGCTACGACCCGGCGACCTATCAGTTAGTGGGCAACTATTTTTCCGTATGTGATTTGAAATGCCATGCAAAGTATTCATTTATTTTAAATGCTGCATTAGTAATTGCATATGTGTATAATGGTGCTACGGACGCACAGGTAAGTGTCAGGTAAGTTTAGATGTTGGTTATAATGAGAATGAGAACGAATGATGTAATGTGATGTGATTAGAGCTCATATACCTGCTCATTGATATTAGTGCTACCGCCCAAAGATAGGGGCACAGTCTTTCACGTGTTGTTCACCTCCCGCACCGCATGCTCACCTTGGATCCAAGTTAGGTGCACAGTCTTTCGCACAGTCTTCACGTGATTGTAGCACTAGAGCATACTTATATATATTCAATGATGATGAGAAGACAACTAGTGGTGATATTGATATGTGTGCAGGATTGATATACATGATGTGATGAGTTGATTATGAGCTATATGTGCAGCCAAGGGCTGAGTTTATTATTGATATTGATTATGAGATATTTATATGGCCGAGGGCCGAGCTGATTACCTGACATTGGATCACATCTTCAAAGTTATGATTGAGATATTAGTTATGATACTTTGGCATGGCATACATACACTTTTTCAGCATGATTTTGAGAATTATACATATATGAGATTATACTTTGATTCTGGGAATTTATACAGGTTTTACGGAGATGGGTTATACTTGAGAAAATAATGATTTTGAAAAGATTTGTTTTGCTGACCCACTCAATTTTGTTTTTCACCCCTTTAGGTTCTAAGTAGCTAGAGTATCGTTGGTAGCTAACGAGGATCGTTTGGCAGTTATGACAAACTTCTTCTTATGTAAGGCACCCTTTGGGGTTATTCGAATTTATTAATTCATGCTTGACTGCATTTTGACTTAGTACGCTCTGGTTCTGTATAAGTACTATAATGTCTCTAGCACACTATTTCATTTAGGTTGGTTGTGGATTGGTTTTAATTAGTTCGTAATCTTATTATGAAGCTTGCTTCCGCACTGTGCACATGGTTACGTCACGCTCAGGTGACGGCCAGCAAGCCCCGCTTTCGGGTCGGGGTGTGTCAGTTTGGTATCAGAGCTCTAGG
This sequence comes from Crataegus laevigata, assembly GCA_963580275.1. NCBI lineage: Eukaryota > Viridiplantae > Streptophyta > Magnoliopsida > Rosales > Rosaceae > Crataegus > Crataegus laevigata. The sequence continues at coordinate 18,227,372 of OY756945.1, forward strand.
TTGTAGTTCTACATATTTTGTGAAGTTTCTAATGACTTGATGTCTTCTGTCAGAACTATGCCGACTCGTCGTGAGCCACGTCGTTCTGATGAGCCTATTTTCCCCGATATAACTTAGTTAGGGGAAGCGATAGCAAATGCCTTCCAGTCAGTAATTCGCCCGCCTCAGCGGACCCCTCTAGAGTCAGTTCATAATTTAAAAATAACCACTTTGGTGGGGAACGAAGGGCCCGAAGGTTCAGAAAAATGGATTATGCATTTTGAGAAGACCTTCAGTGTGATGCAAAGTCAGGGGAATCTACAGCCTGATAGGTGGGTTGAGACGACCTCATGGTTTTTGGCTAAGGAACCATCATGGTGGTGGAAAGAGTTGGCTGATAGAATGCCCCCAGAGGAAGCTAATGATTGGGAAGTGTTTAAACAGTTGTTTTATAGGAGATTCATTCCTCCGGCATACATTGATCGAAAGAAATAGGAATTCACAAGCTTGAAACAGAAGAAGATGTCAGCTAACGAGTACTACCGTAAGTTTACTGATCTCTCCCGCTATCACATGAAGGTTGCTGCCAATCAGGTTGAGATGTTACGCCGATTTAAATTAGGCATGAAGAAGTAATGACGTACCATAGCAACAACGATTCCCTGCTCTACCTATCATGAGTTCTATGAGGCCTTATTGCAGATAAAGGATTCCGAGAACTTGCCCAGTGACAGTGATGATGATGAGAGGGAAGGAAATTAGGGTAGGAATAATAAGGGAAAGGCCAATTTTCGCAAGGACCTCGCCAGACTCAGAATTTCAAACGTAGCGGGGCTAGCTCTAATTCTTCGAGCGGAGGTTTCAGTTCTACCAGGCAGAGAGGTGGTGGCAAATTATTTGGTGGTGCCAGATCCCAAAGGCAGGGGAACTCTGGTAGAAATAGTGCTCCATTATGCCGTAGGTGCAACAATCGGCACTTTGGCGAGTGTCGACGCGGTACCAGTGGATGCTATACTTCTGGCCAAGAGGGACACCTGGCTAAGTATTGTCCTTAGACTCAGCAGAGGCCCCAGCAGCATTCTATACCACCACCAGCTCTAGTGCAGCAGTTTTCAGGGCCAAGCGGTTACTCTCAGATGGGTCGAGGAGGAGCTATCAGAGGGATCCCGTTCCGTATTCATCAGATCAGTATGAGTATCATACGAATCCTTACCAGCAGAGTGGCTACGAGCAACATTCTTGATGGTATATGCCTCCGCAGCAGCAGTATTCTAGAGGGTATATGCCTTCACAGCAGCCGTATTAGGGGGATACTTAGCTCAGCAACAGTTTTCAGCTGGTAGCTCGTAGTGGTATTCAGGAGGGACATCCCCAACAGGAGGATGCTGTTGCTAGTGGTGTCGGGTCGTCGAGACAGGCCGGATAGTTGAGCCAGGGGCAAAATTCTCAGGGACGAAGAATGCACGCTAATCGAGGTCGAGGTGGACGACAACAAATTAACCTCTCACTACAGAACGCTCAGAACAACCCAAACTTGATTATGGGTACGTTGAACATTCTTGGTCATTTTGCTAGAGTATTGATTGACTGTGGTGCTACCGACTCTGTGATTTCTCATACATTTGCTCAATTGACTCAACCCCAATCTTCACCCCTTGGGTATGAGTTGGAGTTTGCTATGCCTAGAGGGGAGAAATGTTATGTGGATTGCGTATATCCAAGATGTCCCGTAATAGTGGAGAATGTGGTTATGCCTGCTAACCTTACTCCGTTAGATATTGTTGACTTTGACGTCATTCTTGGAACTGATTGGTTACACCATAATCGTGCCAAGATTGATTGTTACGGGAAATCAATGACTTTTCATCGTCCTGGATTACCTGAGATAACTTTTATGGGAGAGCGTAGCGGAGTTAGACATGGAGTTATTTCGGCTGTGAGAGCCAAGAAGTTATTGAAGAAGGGTTGCCAAAGATACTTAGCTCACGTGGTACTTAATGATGAGATGCTCATGTTAGTTTGGAGGACGTTAAGGTGGTCAAACATTTCGCTGACGTTTTCCCTGATGATTTACTTGGATTACCGCCAGATCGCGATGTAGAGTTTACCATTGATTTGTTGCCAGGTACTAATCCTATCTCTTTGACTCTATATCGAATGGCTCATACTGAGTTAAGGGAGTTGAAGATTCAGTTGCAGGAATTACTTGAGAAAGGATTTATTCAGCCCAGTACTTCACCTTGGGGAGCCCCAGTCCTATTTGTTCAAAAGAAAGATGGTACCTTGAGATTATGTTTAGATTACAGGCAATTGAATTGGGCGACGATTAAAAATTGTTATCAGTTGCCACGTATCGATGATTTTTTTGATCAACTTCGAGGTGCCTGTGTGTTCTCGAAAATCGACTTGAGGTCAGGCTACTATCAGTTGAAGATCAAGTGTGACGATGTTCCTAAAATTGCCTTTAGGACTCATTATAGACACTATGAGTTTCTAGTTATGTCGTTTGGTTTGACTAATGCACCAGCAGCTTTTATGGGATTGATGAACAAGGTGTTTCAGCAGTATCTGGATAGGTTCGTCATTGTCTTTATTGATGATATTTTGGTGTATTCTAAGTCAAAGGCTGACCATGCTCGACATCTTTCTTTGGTGTTGAAGAAACTGAGAGAGCATCGATTGTATGCCAAGTTCAGTAAGTGCCAGTTTTGGTTAAACAAAGTAGCATTTCTGGGTCATGTTGTTTCAGCTCACGGTATTTAGGTTAACCCTCAAGAGATAGCAACAGTGGAGAATTGGGAGCAGCCACGAAGTTTCCGTCACCAAGGTAAGGAGTTTTCTTGATTTCGCAGGTTACTATCGACGGTTCGTTAAAGACTTTTTGGTCATGGCGTTACCGTTAAGTTCAAGTAGGATGATGATTGTGAGCAAAGTTTCCAGCACTTTAAGTATTGTCTCACTCATGCTCCTGTCTTGACGCTTCCTGATAATGATGGTAACTTTGAGATTTACAGTGATGCATCGTTGAATGGCCTGGGTTGCATTTTGATGCAGCATGGTAGGGTGATTTCTTACGCTTCGCGCCAGTTAAAACCTCATGAGAAGAATTACCCTACATATGACCTATAATTGGCTACCATTATCTTTGCCTTGAAGATTTGGAGACATTACCTTTATGGAGAGAAATGCAGGATCTTCTCAGATCATAAGAGTCTCCAGTGCCTGTTCACCCAAAAGGACTTCAATCTTCGTCAACGTCGGTGGATTTAGTTATTGAGCGACTACGATTGCATGATTGAGTATCACCCTGGTTGTGCGAACGTGGTAGCTAATGCTCTTAGCAGGAAGTCCCAGGGCAGAATTAATGCTTTTCATGCAAGCCATGTTCCTCTTCTTGCAGAGTTGAGATCGACCGGAGTGCAGTTAGAAGTAGAGAATCCAGTGGTAGACAATCGAGAGGAAGCCTTACTTTCTAGTTTCCAAGTCAGGCCAATCCTAATTGGCAGAATACTTGAGATCCAGATGAATGATGATGAGATTCAGGAACTTATTTGACTGAGAAATGATGGTAAAAAGAAAGACCTCCGAATCAGAGAAGTTGACGGCATGCTTATGCAGGGAAGCATGATGTATATGCCAAATAATGCAGAGTTAAAGAAGGATATCTTAGACGAAGCGCATATTTCAGCTTATGCGATGCATCCCAGAGGCACGAAAATGTATCATACCATTCGGCCATTCTACTATTGGCCAGGTATCAAGAGAGAAATTCCTAAGTATGTGAGCAGATGTGTTATATGTCAGCAAGTCAAAGCTGAAAGGAAGAAGCCATTTGGGTTGATGCAACCATTCCCCATTCCGCAGTGGAAATAGGAATACATTACTATGGATTTTGTGTATAAGCTTCCTCGTACACAGAATGGATATGATGGAGTTTGGGTGATTGTTGATCGACTCACTAAGTCGGCACATTTCATTTCTGTGAGGGAGAAGTTTTCGTTGAATCGATTGGCTGAGTTATTCATAGCGAAGATTGTTAAGTATCATGGCATTCCAGTTAGTATTGTTTCAGATCGTGATCCTCGATTCACTTCTAAGTTCTGGATTGCATTCCAGGAGGCTTTGGGTAAGAGATTACTGTACAGCATGGCATATCATCCCCAGACAGACGGTCAATCAGAGAGGACTATTCAGACATTAGAGGATATGTTGAGATCTTCGATTTTATAGTTTGGCGACTCTTGGCATCATCGTTTGGATTTGATGGAGTTTGCCTATAATAACAGCTTTCATTCTAGTATTGGGATGGCACCGTTCGAGGCACTTTATGGGAAACCTTGTCGTACACCCTTGTGTTGGTCAAAGGTCGGCGAAAGAGTTCTAGTGGGCCCTGAGATAGTAGAGGAGACTACTCAGAATGTTCAGTTATTAAGGCTAATCTGAAAGCAGCTCAAGATAGCCAAAAGAGTTTAGCAGACAGACATGCCACTAACCGAGTGTATGATGTTGGTGATTGGGTGTTTCTTAAGTTATTGCTATGGAAAGAGGTAGTTTGATTTGGAAAGAAAGGCAAATTGAGTCCTAGGTACATTGGACCTTATCAGAGTTGTCCAAAGTACATAATGTATTTCATGTTTCGATGCTTCGACATTATGTTTCAGATCCGTCGCATGTGATTCCTTTGCAACCTTCAGAGATTAATCCAGATTTGACTTATGATGAGGAGCCGGTAACGATACTAGATTGGAAAGATAAGGTGCTCAGGAATAAGACAGTACGTTTGGTGAAAGTTTTGTGGAGGAACCACTCAGCAGAAGACGCTACCTAGGAGACAAAGGACAGGATGAGAGAGATGTATCCGAGATTATTTTATGAATATTAGTGTGTACTTGTTGTTTGAAATTTCGGGACAAAATTTTTATAAGGTGGGTAGATTGTGACAACCCGTCTCGAGATTTTTAGTGTGACATCGTGAAATGATAGATTTACCCTCACGGGAATTTTGTACGGGTATACATGGGTATGTGAGGATGACAAATTGTGAACTGCCCTCAATTATTGGGGCCAATCAGATCCATTAGGATCCCATATGTCTGATTGGAGACTGACCACACACTCAAACCATTCTCTCTCTTCTATCCCATAGCCCTCTCTCTCCCTCGCAGGTTCTCTCTGCCTTCCATCACGTACGGACAAGCCACAAAACCCTTGCAAACTTTATAGATTGAGGAAACCAAGCACACCATCGTGCCCTTGGAGACCATACGAACTCAGTGGTACCAATTTCAGGTAAGGTTTCTAACATTTTCACGTCGAACCATTATTCCCTGAATTGAGCACTGTTCATGCAAAATTTAATGAACGATTTTTATGAAATTTTAAGCTCATAGGGAGCTTAAGAAGGTCCTAAGGAGGCTTGGAGTGCTTCGTTTGAGAAATTTGGACGTCAGAGCAACGAGAACGAAAGTTTGAAAGTTTGGCCAGAATTATCGAGCCATTTTCCAGCGAGTTAAGGGTCGAGGCAGGTATGGTTTTATTCGCCTTGTCGATATCTTCATTTTGATATAAAATGTGTTGAAAATGGTGATGAAATGAAGAAGTTATAGCGATTTTAAACTTACCCAGAAACAGGTGACTTTTTTCCGTCGCCGGCAAAACCAGGCCGGCGAGCCAAGGCAGGGGATGACGCGAGTGGAACACGTGGGTTCGTGGCCTCCCAGGCTCGTGGGGGCACGTGGCCCATCCTAAATTTTTTCTAAAAATTTGTCGACGTCCGTGTAAGTCGCGCTGGTATATTCAAATACCAAAATTGAGCTATGTATGAGAAGTTATTTCCATAGTTCCATATATGTGCTTAAATAATGTATTTTCAGTAAATTCTCATATAGGTGAGACTTATCCCGAGGACGAGCGTAGCCAGGCTAGACGTGGGGGCTAAGACCCGGCGACCTATCAGTGAGTGGGCAACTATTTTTCTGTATATACCTATATATTACTATTTTTCCTAGAAATTGAAAATGAACGTTATGTGATTTGAAATGCCACGCAAAGTATTCATTTATTTTAAATGTTGCATTAGTGATTGCATATGTGTATAATGGTGTTGCGGACGCACAGGTAAGTGTCAGGTAAGTTTAGATGATGGTTATAATGAGAATGAGAACGAATGATGTAATGTGATGTGATTAGAGCTCATATACCTGCGCATTGATATTAGTGCTCCTGCCCAGAGATAGGGGCACAGTCTTTCACGTGTTGTTCACCTCCCGCACCGCATGCTCGCTTTAGATCCAACTTAAGTGCACAGTCCTGTCGTATAGACCATTATAAGTGGGTTCGACTTGTAGGTGACCCGCGAATCCTTCGCACAGTCTTCACATGATTGTAGCACTAGAGCATACTTATATATATTCAGTGATGATGAGTAAACCACTAGTGGTGATATTGATATGTGTGCAGGATTGATATACATGATGTGATGAGTTGATTATGAGCTATATGTGCAGGCAAGGGCTGAGTTTATTATTGATAATGATTATGGGATATTTATATGGCCGAGGGCCGAGCTTATTACCTGACATTTGATCACATCTTCAGAGTTATGATTGAGATATTAGTTATGATACTTTGGCATGGCATACATACACTTTTTTCAGCATGATTTTGAGAATTATACATATATGAGATTATACTTTGATTCTGGGAATTTATACAGGTTTTACGGAGAGGGGTTATACTTTTGAGAAAAGAATGATTTTGAAAAGATTTGTTTTGATGACCCACTCAATTTTGTTTTTCGCCCCTTCAGGTTCTAAGTAGCTAGAGTATAGTTGGTTGCTAACGAGGATCGTTCGGCAGTTATGACAGACTTCTTCTTATGTAAGGGGTTATTTGAATTTATTAATTCATGCTTGACTGCATTTTGACTTAGTACACTCTGGTTCTGTATAAGTACTATAATCTCTCTAGCACACTATTTCATTTAGGTTGCTTGTGGATTGGTTTTAATTAGTTCGTATTCTTATTATGAATCTTGCTTCCACACTGTGCACGTGGTTATGTCACACTCACGTGAGGGCCAGCATGCCCCACTTTCGAGTCTGGGTGTCTCACCTTTTCGACGCTTATAAACCAAAAATCACCATCTATCGATTATTTTAACTCTAATTTTGATGATTTTTTTACAGCTACACTCTTTAACACTATGAAAACAATAAACTAATAGGATCGTTAATTTAAAACATTTACACAAGTGGATACTAGAAGAGAAAAAGGCAATGCAAGAACACTTAAAGAAAAGCAAAAGCAAAAAATAAATAAAAAACTTTGCACGACGAAGACTGACGTCGACCAAAAAATCTAATGTTATACCTAATGAAAGTATAACTAAACTCCAAGTGTTAGTGAATCTATTGTTTTGATGAGATACGCATTGTACAAAACTAGTTTCAATGATCCAACAGTCAAACTTGTTTGTATATGCTTCGAGATCGCATAAGCCAAAAATCACAGAAAACAAACATTCATGTATCAAGTAATGGGACTAACCTTTTCGACGGTTATAAACGATAAACCACCATTTAACGGTTATTTTAACTTCGATTTTGATTATTTTTTTACATCTACATTCCTTGATCCTAATTTAACAATGAACTAATTTGATCATAATTTAAAATATTTATACTAGTGGATATTACGAAATCTTATGTTATACTTAATGAAAGTATAAATAAATTCCAAGTTTTAGTGAATCTATTGTTTTGATGGGATACGTATATTACGAAACTAGTTTCAATGACCCAACTGTCAAAGTTGTTTGTATATGCTTCGAGATCGCTTACGCCAAAAATACAGAAAACATTCACATATCAAGTAACGGGAGAAACCTTTTCAACGGTTATAAACGATAAAACACCATTTAATGGTTATTTTCACTCCGATTTTGATGATTTTTAATAGTTACGCTCCTTGATCCTTTATAAATACAATGAACTAATTTGATCGTCAATTTAAAATATTTACACTAGTGGATATCACGAAATCTTATGTTATACTTAATGAAAGTATAAATAAACTCTAAGTATTAGTGAATCTATCCTTTTGATAGGATACGCATTGTACAAAACTAGTTTTAACGATCCAACTGTCAAACTTGTGTGTATATGCCTCGAGATCTTATACACCAAAAATTGCGAAAAATCACGATTTAATGGTAGTTTTAACTCTAATTTTGATGATTTTATACAACTACACTCCTTGATCCTATATGAATATAATAAACTAATTTGATCGTCAATTTAAAATATTTACAGAAGTCGATATCAAAAAATCTAATGTTATACTTAATGAAAGTATAAATAAACTCCATGTGTTTGTGAATCTATTGTTTTGATAGGATACGCATTATAGGAAACTAGTTTCAATGATCCAGCCATCAAACTTGTTTGTATATGCTTCAAGATCACATACGCCAAAAATAATAAAAAACAAACATTCACATATCAAGTAAAGGGACAAACCTTTTCGATTGTTATAAACAATAAACCACCATTTAATGGTTATTTTAACTCTGATTTTGATTATTTTTTACAGCTACACTCCTTGATCCTATATAAATACAATGAACTAATTCAATCATCAATTTAAAATATTTACACTAGTAGATATCACGAAATCTTATGTTATACTTAATGAAAGTATAAATAAACTCCAAGTTTTAGTGAATTTATTGTTTCGATGGGATACGCATTGTACGAAACTAGTTTTAACGATCCAACTGTCAAACTTATTTGTATATGCCTCAAGATAGCATACGCCAAAAATCGTAAAAAACAAACATTCAGAGACTATGTAACGGGACAAACCTTTTCGACGGTTATAAACGAAAAATCACGATTTAACGGTAGTTTTAACTCCAATTTTGATGATTTTTTTACAGCTACACTCCTTGACCCTATATGAATATAATAAACTAATTTCATCGTCAATTTAAAATATTTACACAAGTGGATGACACAAAAGAAAAGGCCAATCCAAGAACCCTAAAAGAAAAGCAAAAGGGAAAGAAAAAAAAATTGCTCGACGAAGGTTTACATTCGTCTCAGAAACTTTTTTTTCCCCCTTTTTCTTATAAACTAATGTGATCATCGATTTAAAACATTTACAGAAGTGGATACCACAAAAACTTGTGTTATACTTATTGAAAGTACGAATAAACTCCAAGTGTTAGTAAATCTATTCTTTTGATGGGATACGCGTTGTCCGAAACTAGTTTCAACGATCTAACCGTAAAACTTGTTTGTATATGCTTCGATATCGCATATGCCAACAATCGTAAAAAACAAACATTCAGATATCAAGTAATGGGACAAACCTTTTCGACGGTTATAAACAAAAAATACCATTTAATGGCTATTTTAACTCCGATTATGATGATTTTTTATAGCTATACTCCTTAACCCTATTTTTAGTTTTTAGTTGAGTCTTGTTTTAATTTTGCTCGAGGAATAACAAAAGATAGGTTTGGGAGTATTTGATAACACAATATTTATACATGTATATTGCCATTAATTTCCTAAGTTTTATACTATGTTTTCTTGTGAAATTGGTTGTTTGATGTGTCTAGTGAGTATTTTGTAGGTAATCGACTGTAAAGAAAGACTTTGGAGTCATTTGGTGATTCTAAGGCCGAAAAGGTCAAAGCTGGGAAGAAATGAAGTCAAGAAGTATTCGAAAAAAAATCATCAGTTTCTAATTGTAATTTCCATACATATATGGCACAACAGCCAGTTCGTCCTGATGGATTTCTGACCACCCAATGAAAATGACAATTTTGCGCAGAACCTTCCAGCTCCAGTTGTAATTTCCAAACAGTAGCCATTAAATTGCACATTGAACATCCAATTAGAAATTGATGATTATTTCGAATTGTTATTGACTTCATTTCTTCCCAGCTTTGACCTTTTCGGCCTTAGAATCACCAAATGACTCCAAATTCTCTCTACAGTCGATTGTCTACAAAATACCACACTGTACACATCAAACTACCAATTTCACAAAAAAACATTGCATAAAACTTAGGAAATAAGGGCAATATACATGTATAAATAAGAATCGGGATGTAAAAGGTGAAGTAAGAGTGACCGGAATTGAAGATAGATAAGAGAAAATTGGTTATGCTGGTTTGGACATATGAGTAGAAGAACTATAGATGCTCTAGTTAAAAAATGCGATGAGCTTCATGGCAAAAAGGGTCGAAGAAGACCTAAGAAGACTTGAATTAGCTCTTAGGGAAAATGGTAGGTTACCACTTACCAGATGTAGCCATAAAAAAAGACATCAAACTGACGTATGTTCCTGTGAGAGTATAACCCCAGAATCACAGTCCAGCAGAACTTGCATACAACAACGGATTGGTCGGGAGGACCGGTTGGGAATCGCCAACAAATTCCAGTGAAAGGCGGGCACGAAGTTACCATAAAAAAGCTCGACGTAGACAAATCAACTAAAGAAACTCAACCAAAGCATCGAGTCCAAGTATAACTAAAAGGAACAAGGGAGAAAGATCCTAATAAAGTTGAACACTTCCACAAGGGAAAAAAGCTCAACGTAGACAAAGAAACTCAACCGAAGCATCGAGTCCAAGTAAAACTGAAAGGAACAAGAGATAGATTCTAATAAAGTTCAACACTTTAATCAGGTGCAACGTCCATGCATTTCAAAACCACAGATTCTCGGCTCCAGCTGATTTGCTAACTGAATGTTCACTTCACCTCTTAGGCATAAGATGAATGAGAGCTTGGTATGAACCATATTTGCACGAGTACACAAATGCGGTTCCAATACTCTGGTGAGAAATGAATGCACTGCATCTGACTATTTACAAAATGTTCAACGAGCAGCATCGATACATTTCCAAACCACATATTCTTGACACCATTTGATCTGCTAACTGAACGTTGACTTCACCTCTTAAGTATGGAGATGAGTGGGAGCTTGGTGTGAACAATTTTTGCACGAGTACACTAATGCATTTCCAGTACTTCAGTGAGAAATGAGTGCACTGTATCTGACTGACTATTTACAATTCAAAGAGCAATGTAGTTACATTTCCAGACCACATATTCTTGCCTCCAGCTAATCTGCTAAATGAATGTTGAAACTGTAGAGAAAGATAATATTCCAAACACAGAGTATTGCTTCTAAGTTAGTCTAGACTCCACACTAGCCCAAGACTTGCAACCAACAATAAAGAGAAAGAATGGAACTCAATGAAGATGAATCAACTTTCACTAACAAGGAAATAAGCTTACAAGTTACAACACTCTCACCAAGAGCATGAACAGTACAGCCAAAAGGAAAGATGAAAAAACTGAACTAAAAAAAGATAAACAGCAGCTAGCTATCAAGCAAAATGAAAGCTGTTGTCTGGAAGGACAACCAAAACATAAAGGAGTGCCACTGCACCACGTAAACATGCGGGTTCCCAAGACAGCCACAATTAAGAAATTAATATAAGTTGGTGGGTAGGTGAAAAGTCATTCTAGGAAAATCACTTTAATTTTAACACTTCCCCTTAAAGTGATTTTCTAGATGTTAAACCAAGCTATGCACGGAAGCCTTCAAACGGTCCTTTGGAGAGTGACTTTGTAAAGATGTCAGCAACGTTTGCACTGCTTCAAACTTCAGAAACCTTGACTCTTCCTCTAAGCACACATTCACGAATATAGTGATGCTCAGTCTCAATGTGCTTGGTCCTTGTGTGAAACATCGGATTTGTTGCAAGCTTTATAGCATTTTGGTGTTCACCATGTATAACCGTAGGACTGTAGATTGGTGAATCAACATACCCAATCAACCGACGCAACCAAACACATTCTTGAGCAATAAAAGAAGAGGCTTTGTATTCAGCCTCAGTTGTTGAAAGAGAGACAGAGTCTTGTTTCTTACTGCACCAAGAAATACATGCTGATCCACAAAAGAAGACATAGCCAGACGTTGATCTTCGATCATCTAAATCACCAGCAAAGTTAGCATATGTGAAACCATACAACTTAAAATCAACATCTTTCTTGAAAATAAGTCCCATGTCAAGAGTTGCAAAAACATATTTCAATATTCGCTTTGTTGCATCAAGATGAGGTTTCCGAGGATTCTGCATAAATCGGCTAACAAGCCCAAATGCAAATGAAATATCTGGCCTTGTGATGGTCAAGTAAATAAGGCTACCAACCAATGCACGATACGGTCGAGAATCTGGAAGAAGCTTGCCTTGATTTTGCCTTAACTTCAAATTTGCGTCCAGTGGAGTGGAGCACTTTTTGCTTGTAGATAATCCAAACTTTTCAACAAGATTTCCAGCACAGCTCTTTTGAGATACAAAAACTCCATGCTTTAAATTTTCCACTTGCAAACCAAGGAAGTGACTTAGTTCACCCAAATATTTCATTTCGAACCGAATTGAGAGTTCGGATCGAAGTTTTGCAATTTCCTTCTCATCATTGCCACTCACAATCATGTCATCCTCATACAAGAGAACTACAATATGTGAGCTTTCATTCCTCTTGAAAATAAACTTGCATCAGAGTTTGAAGCAACATAACCACAAAATAGTAAGAATTCAGCAATCTTACTATACCAAGCTCTCGGAGCTTGTTCCAAGCCGTAGAGCGCTTTCTCGAGCTTGCAAACAAAATTTGGATGCTCTTGTGATACATAACCAGGTGGTTGTACCATATATATCTCTTTGTCAATCTCGCCATATAAGAATGCATTTTTGACGTCGAGCTGCCATAATTTCCATCCTTTACAAGCCGCCAATGATATCATAATTCGAACTGAAGTTAACTTTGCAACAGAGCTAAAAGTTTCTTCAGAATCTTCCCCATACTTCTGAGAGAAACCGTGGGCAACAAGTCTTGCTTTAAACCTGTCAATACTTCCATCTGCTTTCCGTTTTATTTTATAAACCCATTTGCATGTCACTGGATCTGCACCTTGGGGTTTTGGAACAAGATCCCAAGTCTCATTTTTTATTAGAGCATTCATCTCCAAATCCATAGCTTGATCCCATTCCTTTTTTTCATGAGCTTCATCAAAGCAAGATGGCTCATTATCATCAAGAAGGCAAGAGTAAAGACTTACAAAATCTTTAAAACGAGATGGCTTCACAATTGTTCTTTGGGATCTTCTAAGAGATGGTTCAGCTACAAGTTCCTCGCCACTTTCAGCTTCATCATGACAAATCTCTGCTCCCCCATTTCCATGCTCCCCTATAAAGAATCATCTTGAGTCATAGCTTCCTCACAATCTTGATCATATGATGAGGGGCTGATTTCATTCACTGGTGGAGTAGGCAAACACTCCACCAACCCGGTTTCAATGGAAGCATCTTTCTTGTCAACATAGGAGGAAATCTCATCAAAAACAACATCCCTTGAAACTGTAATTTTTGAGTATCAGGTTCCATGCACTTCCAACCCTTTTTCCTTTCATCGTAACCAATGAAAATGCATTTTTTTTGCTTTTGCATCTAGCTTGGTCCTTTGAGCATCTGGTATATGAACATAGCAAATGGAACCAAAAACTTTGAAGTGCTTGACATTTGATTTTTCACCAGCCAATTTCTCATATGGAGACATCAAATGAATGAGACTAAGAGGAACTCGGTTAATCACGTATGTTGCATAAGCCATACCTTCTGCCCATAAGGCCTTGGGTAAATTCTTTGCAAATAACCAGTTCTTGCAAGTCTCCACCAAATGTCTAATCTTCCTTTCTGCCACACCATTTTGTTGCGCTGTGTGAGCACAAGTGAGCTGCCTACGAATACCATGCTCCATGCAAAATTTAATGAATTCGGATGAAGTAAATTCTCCACCATTATCAGTGCGAAGACACTTGATTTTCCGTTCAAGAACCCCTTCAACATTTTCTTTGAATTCCTGAAACTTGGAGAAGACCTTTGAGTTTTCCTTCACAAAATATACCCAAGCAAAACTTGTAAAGTCATCTACAAACAGTAGCATATACCTACAACCTGTGTAAGAAGGTGTAGTGGTTAGTCCCATAAGATCACTATGAACCAACTCCAAAGAAACCTTGCTTCTTGAATCAGATTTGTGAAATGGAAGACGATGTGCCTTCCAAAATTGACAACCTTCACAAACTTTATCACAAGCAAATGAGTGTATCTTTGGTAACCCATCAACCAGATTTTTCAGCACCATAGCCTTTAACTTATCCATGCTCAGATGCCCCAATCTAGCATGCCAAAGTGTAGGACTATCATTTTAACTCATGTTATCAACATAGGAACTAGATGTAAATGATAAAGTAAACACATCCTTAACTCTTCTACCAGTATGAACAACATCAGCATCTATGCTTTTCAAAATTCGTAAAAACTTCACATTTTCAGGTCCAAAGAGAAGATATGTACCTGTATCAACCGTATTTGCCACCGAAAACAGATTTTTCTTCATCCCCGGTACTTGAAAAACACTATTCAATGTAATGCGATCATCGCCGTTGTCAATTGTAATAACTCCCTCATTTTCAACCGGGTGAACAGAATCGTCTGCTGTGACAATGGCATCATTTCCTTCATATTTTCGGAAGGAAGAGAACATTGACTCATTGCTATGAGATGATGACTACAATCGGAATCAACAATCCAATCTTCTTTGAAATTGATTAAGGCCAAAGCATCTATAGTGGTAGTTTCAGCCACAGAGCACTTCCCCCAATTTTCCTCACTCTTTGGTTCTTTCAATTTAGCCACGTTCCCCCCTTGCATCTTCACTTTACAATTTTTCCCTATATGCCCCATTTTTCCACAGTGATGGCATTGCTTATCCACATCTTCATTGGTAAATCTTTCCCTCTTCTCATCTTTTTGGTAGTTGGAATCACGGGGCTGGTAGGTTTTTTTCTTTTCAAACTTCTTTTTTCTAGTAAATAGGGCACTTCCATCACCGTTCGAAGATGACACAGAGCAACTAGCCATTTGTCTAGCCAGAGACTCTTGAGAAGCTAGAAGATTTTCCAGCTCTACCAAAGACGGCTGATTTGCCCATCCTTGTATTGATGTAACAAACGGAACATATTCATGTTTAAGCCCTCAAATAATATGCCTTCGTACTTGTGCATCCGACATTGGTCCTTCCGTATCAAGAGACGAAATTTCGGAGCATAAATTTTTTGCCTTCAAGAAGAACTGAGAAATAGAAAGATCACCTTGAGTTAAATTTGCTAGATCATTCTCCAACAATTGCATCCTTCCTTCATTCCTTTTGTTGAATAAGCCATCAAGAGTTGTCCATATCGCATTGGCAGATTTGCAATCTATGATGTGTTCAAACAGCTCGCGAGAAATGGATTTCTTCAAGGCAAATTCAACATTAGCATTCCTCACCTTCCACTTCTTCAAAGCGTCTGGAATTTCTTGTGTATTTGTTGGAGTGGCAGTTTCATCTCCACCAACAACCTCCCATAAATCTTCACCCAAGAGATAGGATTCCATACAAGATTTCCATACCTTGAAATTTGACTGATTCAACAAATCAATACCAAATCCAGAGCTTCGGTTTGAGTCCATCTTCGAGTATCATAATCTTTCTTTACCAAGGGAAACTTGACAACAGAAGCTACCTCCCTCGAAGCTCTGATACCATGTAGAGAAAGACAATATTCCAAACACAGAGTATTGCTTCTCAGTTAGTGCAGACTCCACACTAGCCCAAGACTTACAACCAAAAGTAAAGAGAAAGAATGGAACTCAATGAAGATGAATCAACTTTCACTAACAAGGAAATAAGCTTACAAGTTACAACACTCTCACCAAGAGCATGAACAGTAAATCCAAAAGGAAAGATGAAAAAACTGAACTAAAAAAAGATCAACAGCAGCTAGCTATCAAGCAAAATGAAAGCAGTTGTCTGGAAGGACAACCAAAACATAAAGGAGTGCCACTGCACCATGTAAACATGCGGGTTCCCAAGACAGCCACAAATAAGAAATTAATATAAGTTGTTGGATAGGTGAAAAGTCATTCTAGGAAAACCACTTTAATTTTAACAGAAACCGTCTTTTAGATATGGATATGAGTGGGAGTTTGGACTTCCATTGTAAAAAAATTAGTTACCGAATATCATGCAAAGAACGAATAAAGGCAGAAACATCACCCCAATCCTTAGCTACGTACAAAATGCCATAATTTTGCCATACCACAGTTCTTTCAGCATTTGGTTGCATTGATGGTGCAGCAACAAATCAAGCAGAGGCAAAAACTGAACTCCAAAGCACGTACCCAGTTTCACAAGGCTTCCGGCAGGCTCAACAACTATCCCAACAGATGCCTTGAGAAGGCATAGTAGATCATCAACAGTAGATCCTACGGGCAATATAGCCAAATGACCCGGATACCTCAAGTGTCTATACACCTTACCAGTTGAGATGCCCTCACCATCATAAACTAGTCTATTTGCTGAGCAATGCAGCATGTTCTTGTTCATCTCTGCTCCGCAAAAACAAAACAATAATAAGAATCGACAACTATTAAATGGAATAAGGCCAATGTAAACAATTTTGAATAAAACAAGAAAATATACCAGTTTGAAACAGTTTGTGTATGAAGGCGGCTGAATAATCGAGTGAATAGAGGTGAAGGAATCCATCTAGAACGTAGTTCTTCCTGTGCATTTTATTGATTAGGGAAATAAAACCTGAATTAGTTGAGACACTTTGCAAAGAACTCTTCTGCATGTGCTCCAGGTCCAACCCAACCAATTTGCCAGACTCCTCAACCTTTCGGTATAGATCATCCCTCAATAGTGAAAGCCTTTCAAGTGTGGGGTATTTGATAAGATAATATTTATATATATTTTACATTAAATTCTCTCGTCTTTTATTAGTTAGTTCCTCATATTTTGAGCTATTTACTTTGTTTTTGTGTTTTATAGAATTTATATAGCTAAGAAAATAAATATTGCTCTAGTGAGATTTTAAGTGACAAATTCGTCAAAACTGCCTTGTCTACTATATTTGGTTAATAAAAATAAAAAAGTATTATATATATAAATATATTTATTTATTTATTTATATATATATTTATATGATGTGGTGTGTGTGTGAGTGTAGCACATGCATGTGGACATGCAGCAAGATGATTGCACCGAGAGCAAGTGGGGAAGAGATAAGCAGAAAATAAAAAGAATGAGGAAAGGCAGCGTGCTTGGCAGCTGGAGTCCACAAACATGCAGTCGGTGGGGGCCTATTATTAAGGCAGTGAACAAAAGAGCTCCCACAGGGAGCTTGGCAGAAAAAGGCACCGAGTCAAAAAAATATATAAGGCAGCAAAGCTGCTTTGAGGCGGCGGCGGAGAGAAGAAAACGGGATAGGAGGGCTCCTCGGCAAATTAAAAAAAAAAAGAGAAGCACGGGCTGCTTGGCAGCTGGCGTGCGTCAGTTTAGCAAACGAAGACAGTCAGTCCAGAATGAAAAGCAGGGCAGCAGCGAATCCTGGGGGGGGCCCTCGGTGCCAGGAGGAATAACAGGAAACGGAGCACCCAGGAAACGCAGCAGAGAGCACTTTCCCTATTTGGTTTTATTTCTCAAATTCATGTTTAATTTAATTTGTTTTTAAATTATGTTAAACATGTGTAACTAATTTTTGTTTAGTTAAAGATGAATTTGAAACCATGGATATATGTTTATTATAATTTGATTTACTCCAGTTATGAATGTATGAATGTTTGGATGTGGTTTACTATTCTGATTTGATTAAGAACTTGTTTATGTATGTGGGTTAAGGGTCGACACTTAATTTGCATGCTTAGACTTGATGCTAGGATATAAGGGAATTTCACCTAATCGTTATGAACTTATATTCATGAGTAGTAAAAATCGCTAGTCACGATTGTGTTTAGTAAACCCTAGGTTGGATTAACATGCGTATTTCATAGTTATGAATGCCTAGTCGATGTTTATGATTTCCATTAAACTTAATGATCTTTGATATGTCTCTCTATCATGCGTATTCCATAGTTAGGGAACTTGATAAGAATAATTTGGTTGTGATGCGTATCCCGTCCAATTCAATGAATTTAGGGAAACCTGAAGGTTAATTTAAGCGGACCTAATTAACTTGGAGCATTGTCATTCATTCGTTTATTGAATTCATAACTGGGAATTAAATTATATGCATATGTTCATGTGTGGATAAGGAACCCTCTAACTAACGTCTCACTATTCTATTTCATAAAATATTATTTTCTTTGAAGTTTGTTTTTAAATTTCTGTTTTAAATTCTATTTCGTCAAAATCAATCCCCATTTATTTTAAAGTGTTAAATTTGTTAGAAATAAATTTAGTTTGTGTTTTCTTGAGTCTTGAATTATTTTGAATCTTTTGATTTGTTTTAGATTATTTGTTAGTTTTATTTTGAGTTATTCTAGTTTAGTGTTTTAAATTTTGTTTTTACGTTTTTAAATTAATTTTACTTTGGTTAGCATCCCTAGCTAATCCCCGGTTAGAACGATCCCTACTTACATCATTACTACAATTGTCACAAATAGGGTTTAATTTGTGCGTCAAGTAATTGTCGCATCACATTCAACAA
The DNA here is from genome assembly GCA_963580275.1 of Crataegus laevigata. Taxonomy (NCBI): domain Eukaryota; kingdom Viridiplantae; phylum Streptophyta; class Magnoliopsida; order Rosales; family Rosaceae; genus Crataegus; species Crataegus laevigata. The sequence continues at coordinate 18,245,969 of OY756945.1, forward strand.
GACATTGTGCAACCTCCTGAAGAAAGTGATTGACCGAACAAAGAGAGACTGGCACGAAAGAATAAGCGAAGCACTTCGGGCATATAGGACGACACACAGGACTCCTACCCAAGCGACGCCTTATTCTCTCGTATACGGTGTGGAAGCTGTTCTACCACTCAAAAGTCAAATCCCTTCACTAAGAATGGCTATACAAGAAGGCTTGACTAACGAAGAGAATACAAAGTTGCGCCTCCAAGAGCTAGAAGTGCTGGATGAGAGAAGGCTTGAAGCTCAGCAGCACTTGGAGTGTTATCAAGCACGACTGTCCAAAGCTTTCAACATCAAAGTTCGCCCTCGCTCTTTACAAGTAAGAGATCTTGTCCTTGCATTGCGTAGGCCTATCATCATAACTCACAAAACAAAAAGCAAGTTCACATCAAAGTAGGATGGACCTTACGTAATACAAGAAGTTTACACCAACGGCGCCTACTTAATCATGGCGGAGGACGGCCTAAGGATCGGCCCCATCAATAGCAGGTTCTTGAAGCACTACTACCCCTAAAACAAATGCTCTACGCTCCTGGCCCGCAAGAGCATAAACTGTGTACGGCAAAATCATCATCAAAATCACCATATAAAAAAAATCCATCATTCATTTGAACTACGTGATGACTTGATCCCTCCTTAACTGAGGGTACGTAGGCAACTTGAAGCCTCAAAACTTCAAGTACAGTCACATCATCAACAAAAACACAAACACTTTGAAGAATGAAGAGCAAATTCAAGAACGAAAATACACTAATTCTTTAAAGGAATGAGTCGGCTCTAAAGCCTTGTTACAAAAAAGGGAGGGAAAGAGAAGACACTACTCGAAGGCTATGTCCCTAAAACTACGGAGGCGATCCTCGAGTAAGCCTTCCAAAGTCTTCAATGTCTCGACCTCAGTAGGAGACAAAATAGGCGATTCCATAGCCGCGCCCTTCTCCTGCTCTAAGTGAGAAATCTCCTCTTGGTACTGAGAAAGTGTAGTTTTCTGCTCCGCAAGCGCTCTTTCAAGATGAGATGATTCGGTCTCCAACCGCTCTCGCTCTCGCACTAATGCATCGAGACGCGCTCGGATGGAAGCTAAAGAAGTCTCTGTAGTCTGATAATCTCCCAAAGCGGTTTGCTGAGAAGATCGGACTCGAGCTAGCGAGGAGTCTATTGTTGCAAGTTGCTAAGCTCTAGCATCCGGACTCAATTTCTCCAAGGAAATGGCGCACAAGGAAGAATACTCAGTCGAGGCGGCCATAAGTTCAACAATCTTGATCCTCAAGGACGAAGAATCGATGTTAAGGTTGTCAATTGCTGAAACAAGCTTCAACAAATCCTCTCTGAGCAACGTAAGGTCTTCCAACGGGCACTTTGAAATCCTGCTCTCAATATGGCTTTTAATGTCCATGGCCGCACGAAGGCTGATGGGCGGATGAGTTGCTCGGTACCGCTAAGGTTCGGCCCTCTCAAAGAAATCACAGAACTAGCTGGCAAAAGTGTTGGGCGCACGACGAGCTCCTGCACACCTTCACCTATGCACGAAAAACTTGGTAAGTTCAGCAGAATTTGAACAAGCTCTGCACTAGGCGAATCCCCGATTTCCGCGTCCGTAGGTAGATTGCCTCCAAATAGCGTAGAAAGCCCAATCTGAAGAAGACAAAGAAAGGTGTTAAAAACGAAGGCTAAAATAATGAAAGAAGAAGAAATCATAGGAGGGGAGAAATACATACATCTTCTTCAAATGACATACGACCATCGGATTGAGGGGGCCTAAACACTTCCCTCTTCTTATGACGAAAATTAACATCGCTGTTAACTTGAGCAACCTCAAATAGTCCCTTGTTTAAAGCTCGTTGGCGCTGCCGCAAAACAAGCCCATCTTCGTGTGAATCAACCTTCACCTGCATCTTCAGAAACATCCAAACGGGAAGAAGGCAAACACAAGCGTTGGCGGGCTGGAACCACAGGTCTATCTTGCAAAGGGGTAGCACTCGCGCAATCAAAAGGTACCAGCTGTGTAGGAACCACATAACAACTCTCTTTTGACACTTCATGGTGAGAATGGGAGGGATTGGTATCACTTGCCATCCCTAAATCCTCATAATGTACCCTCGACCACCAACTCACATAAGCACAGGTCACTGGATTATTCTTAAACTCGTCTTTGGCCGGCAGGGTGATAGAAGCGTTAGTGCATGCACAGGTACAAGACTCTCAATGAATATACACGGCCTGCAAGGATCTTGATTGGTCTCTCTCCTTCAGCCTACCTGGCACGTTTTGGACAAAACCAAATTGCCTGCTAAAACAGTGGGGATTATATGGTTGAATGATACATCAGCCTTCTTGCCGCAAAGAAACATACCCCGAGCGAAGACTTATGAAATAAGATAGGTCTGAGGAGTGAAGATGCGAATCATCCATGAGGCCTTGCCGCGCCAAGCCAACTCTTCCCAAGCGGTCCATCCTCAAGCCTTCACAACTTCTAAACAGTACTTGCGCCTGCAAATCATCGAGACTCTTCACAGAAAGCACGCCAGAATACTTCGTCATTAGAGACCCCAACTTGACTGAAGTCGGTGAAGAAGGCCCCGACTTGTCTAAAGTTAATGAAGAAAAATGAGTGCCAAAATACTCACTCAACCAGCCACACACATAGTGGTAAGGAAGTACCGCGTCACGGTCTTCAATGCTTGCCTAGTTCGAAACAAAACTTAAGCCGTTGTATATACTAGCTAAGACCAGAATATCGAAGCTAAAAGATTCGCCCACGGCCATCTTGCTAGCAACTTTGAAGACTCCGAGACGGACGAAGTTGACGTCGTCTTTTGGGAAAACAAACTTACAAAGCCAACAAGTTAAGAAAGCGGCTAAGTAAGATTCTTCCAAGTGCTCTGGCGCCACGCTAAGATCCTTAAACACCTTCGACTCGGCAGAGGTACGGTGCCCAGCTGGACCAATGACACCTGATGGATCCGAGTCTCCTTTAGGCCTGGTTGTCTTGTTGCGGCCACTTTTCTTCGAAGGCCTCTTGTACTTCATGACACCCCGATACCAAAATCGGATCCATTAAGAAATCTTCACGTCTGGCTTACCCGGAGCCTCTTGGAAAAGCTTGTGATATGCCCAAAACAAATGGCGACAACTTGCAGGCAATCCTCGACTGTTGCGACAAGAAAACTCTTCCACGCTAGGAACAACTTCGTCATAAAACTTTCCCTGGATCGACAAGCCTCCTATCTTGTGAAGATCCCTAAGTGAGAGCGACATCTCCCCTCGAGCTGTGTGAATTTTGTTGGTTGCTGAACACCAATGCTCGAAGAATGCACGAATGACGGAAGGATGGCGATAATAACTGAACAAAGATGCATATACAGCATGATAAAGGCCCGTCTTGGTAAGCACATCCTTGGAGCGGCTCAAGACATCTTCAAGCCATTCCCAATAAAACTCAACAAATGAGGCTTCTCCAGTAGTCGACAGGGTACCACTCCAAACCACGGCTCCGTTACGGATATGATCGCCAAGAACCTTGAACAAAACCGGATGGTTGTCATAAACATGGTGCGAAGAGTTTAAGATAAGAATCCTCGATGAACACGCCCTCTTCTTTGCATTTGGTCGAATAGAGTCTACCACCTCCCAAGATACTTCAGAAGACCATGACTTAATATGCATGGAGTTGTCTTTTGCGGGAAGAACAAGCGCCTTAGGGCCAGTCAGCGGCGCGTAAAGCTTCAACGTCGTTCCACTATCTTGCGAATCGCCTTCCTTTGCAAGAATGGCGATGGTGTTGCCTTTAAAGCACTTGAAAAATACCATGACCGCAACGAAGAGTCAGCCACAAAACTTCAGCAGGGTAACAGACAGTGCAACAAGGACGGTGGACGATACAATGGTGTGCAGCAACTAATACAGCGACGACGATGCAGCAAGCATGGTAAAAAGGGCAGCTACAAGACGGTCCTTCCAGGCACGCTACAGGTTGCAAAGAAACCAAGGTGCCATGCAATCGCACTACGTAACCCCGCAGTGACTACGCAAGCAGTTTCTTACACCGCACGACAACGTCATCGCCAAGGGAAAATTGTGACCAAGAGGCATTACACAACGAAGCCCCGCTACAGTCTCTTGCACAGCTCCACACGACAGCGCACCACCGAGGGAAAAACTGTGATCAAAAGGCACTACATAACGAAACCTCGTTGCAGTCTCTGGCACAAGTATACCCACGTCCTACTACCATAGCTCTAAAAGCTCCGTGAAGATCCTGGCGTCAAGATCTACCTTCCCAAGATTAAAGATTCCTGACATTACAAAACAAAGAAATCCATCAGTGGGGGACACACGCACTGTGCATGAAAAAAAAAAAAACAAGCACATTATATTCTGTGTACATGTATATATGTAAATATACACCCACGGTGATGGACAGCTTCTGCAACATATATATATATATATATATATGAATTCAAAAACCGACTGACAGCTTCTGCAACATATATATATATATATATATATATATATATATATATATATATATATATATATATATATGAATTCAAAAACTGACTGACAGCTTCTGCAACATATATATATATATATATATATATGAATTCAAAAAACCGACTGGCATCTCCTGCAACATGTATATATATATATATATGAAATCAAAATCGACTGACAACTACCTGCCATATAAACATATATATATGTATGAATGCATGCACGACCCCAAGCTATCAGTCACCCTTAGCTTAAAGCAGATAAGACTCACCGCATAAGAGGCTTCGCAAAGGGATTCGCAGGCAGCTACCGTCGCTTCTTCTTTCACCTACACTCGCTGCAAAAAAAAAAAAAAGTGATCAAAGGCTGGGTGCATTGGTTAATTACAGTAGTTTCTGCCTGTTGCCATTCTTGAATGGCCAAAAAAATCACGAAGGAAAGAAGGGAAATAGCGTTGTGTTTTCTCCGACCATGTGTGATCACTAGTGGCTAATATCTGCTCTAACATGGTTTGAAGATAAAGCAGATGATCAGCATCGGCAAATTCTTCGTGTCTTAAACCCGCACGTATGCATGTGTGTGCATATATATATATAAGACTCTGTGCACTGCCTCTGTGTGTATATACGTGCATGCATAAATTTCAAAAGAAGCATGCATAAATACAAAACAAACATGAAACTGCGGGAAGGAAGCCAAATATGAACCTATATGCGTTGTGTGTGTGTATGCGTGCATATATATATATATATATATATATATATATATATATATATACAAATCTCCAAACCAGTGATTAAACATGCACAAATACGAAGCCGCATGTTCCGCGTGAGTATGTGTACATATATACAAGTTTCCAGAGAAGCAAGCAAGCATGCAAAATAAAGCAGTAAGCTACGGTGCAAAACAAGAAGAATGCATGTTATCCCATAACGATATATATAAATGCATGCAACCCCAGAAGATATACCTTTGTGGCTGCCTTCACAGCAACCCTCAAATATGCACCTGCAGCCACTCTTTTCGTCCAACACCGAGCTCACCTCACGGCAGACGCGAAGAACCCGTCGCAGCAAGGAAACAGGACAGTAGGTTGGTGCAGCGGTTATGTAAAAAACTATGCAATGCCCTATATGTGTGCATGCGCGTGTAAATGCGTATATATATATATATATATATAATGGTTTCAAATGAAGCTGAGCTGCACGAAGTACAGAAACTGTGCGCTGACTGTGCAAACAGCAGTCCGCGTGAAGGATGCAGAGAAGAACGCTGATCCTCGACTGCGCAAAATATCGATCCGCATGTAGTGCAATGACTGTGCAGTCTCATATACGCATAATGACCTCCCAAGCAAAAACAGTCCGCATGCAAAAAAATGCAGTATAGTGGCAGTGCAAACAGTGACTCGCGTGAAGAGAAGAGCGCAGAAAAGAATGGTGAGGTGAGTGTGCAAATAAATAAAATAAAAAATAATAAAAAATAAAAAATATGATGAATCATGTTCCAAGTCTCTTAAATATTATATATATATATATATATATATATATAATATGATAAAGGTGCTGGGTGCGTCAGGCAACACCCATCAAAACATATATATATATATATACAGGGAGCTTCTCAAGAGGGATCCCCATTTTTTCAAAAAAATGGGGACTGTCTCCCCACCGTTAGATTTGACTTTAATGAAATTCTGTGGTTGAGATTCTGTGACCTGTGTTTTAATCTCAACCACAGAATTTCATTAAAGTCAATCCAACGGTAGGGAGACAGTCCCCATTTTTTTTGAAAAAATGGGGATCCCTCTTGGGAAGCTCTTCCTATATATATATATATATATATATATATATATATATATATATATATAGTGAAATCTTGGTGCATGCCACTATTCTCTTAAAAAAAATGAATACATATGTTTATGTATTCACCAAAAAGGGGATACATATGTTTATGTATTTACCAAAAAAAAAAGTAACACATCTTAGTAAGTTATGTATGCTTAGCACAGTGCACTGAATAAAATAAAGCATGTCCATTAATATCTCCGATAAATTACATTTAAAAAAAAAAAGAGCCTTCACAAATGTCACTTATGTGAAGCCTCAGTACTCGGCAGAACCCTAGCAGAGGGAGGCGCTGAAGATGGATTATTCGAGGCCTCAACAATACTTGTTCGAGCTCCAGATGACGAAGGCAAGAAGTGCCTCCATAATACATCCTCAAACTTCTGACGGTCATTTTGAATTCGACCCTCAGAGTCCAGTAGCTGATCAAGGTTCCTCTTCATGCCCATCGAATAATTATTTACAAGCAGATGCAACTCTCTATTTTCGCGCTTGAGCTGCTCGATCTCTTGGCTATGAGTCGTCATCCCAGCCATCAATGATTCAACTTGGCGAGCCCGGGCAAGTAAGCGTTGGCCCATGTTTGACACAGAGCCCGCACACTGAACACTGAGAGCTAGGGAGTCTTGGACGGCCAACTCATCGGACCGCCTTGAAAGCAGCCTGTTATCTCTAGGGGTGAGGAGGTTCCTGGCTACTACCGTAGCTGTTGTTGCATCCCTTATCACAGAATCTTCAACCGTAAGAAGGCCATTAGAAGACAAGAAGGAGGGGCGCCGTATGTCACCCTGACGCGGCGCGCCTGTATCATTCCCAAGATTTGAATCGTTCTCGAGACTCAAATCTAAGCAAATGTTAGACGGCGAAGCCATTATCAGAAATGGTAAAGGGAAAGGACTGGATGGAGTAAGATCTCAGGGATATGACAAAGATAATTTTCACAGGCAGAAATCTTCGAAGTGTGCGTCTTGAATACAATCAATGCCTCTATAAAAGGAGAAGCGACACAACCACCTGTTCAAAAGTCAAAAACACGTCACTCCCCATATTTCAAAGAGGCAGATTTTCTCGCCTAAAATCCGTCAACTCCTTCCAGACACGATCTCAACTTTTTCAGATATCACGTGCGACTCTGTCAAAAATTTCTGACAAAGACGAAAAACGCGTAAAATTCATTGTTTCCACCACCACACGGCTGACAAAGTTGAAAAAACGCGTGGAGCTGATTGTTTCAACCACCACACTACTGACAAAAACACGTAAAGTCCCATGGTTTCAACTACCACACCAACAAGACCACTATTTCAACTACCACACCAACATACTTCCACCGACAGGCGTGGGTGAAATCGACATTCGCACACTACCTATCGCATCCCTCCTTATATACATCATCCTCATCCTTCATTGGTGAGGCACACACCCAAAATGCAAAGTTCTTGCTTCTTGCAAAAAAATGCTTCTGTAACCAAACCTATCGAAAAAAAAAAGAGAAAATACTCAGTTCTCTTCCTCCCCAAGAACAACCCTTTAATCAAGCCACTCAAAAAGTCTGCACCAGCATCAAAATCTTACACTTCTTTCCTACAAGAGCAAAAGTATTTCATATCATCAAGGTTGAGAGCAAGAGTATCTCATATCATGCAATCTCCCTATCCTTTCCCTTGCCCTCGCTCTTGCCTGTGAGACGAGGAGAAAGAAAGCAGTCAGTCGGAACCTGAAATCAGACTTCTGGGCTGGAACGGACTGCCTGGAAGCCCTTCCCTAATTGCTTACCTAGCCTTGCTCTCGAGTACGCATCTTCAACATCTTGTGTGTCCAAGGAGGATACCACTTCTACAAGGGGAACAGATAAGGCAAGAGAAAAAGATACGTCTCGAAGCATGTGGAGACAAACGCAACCAATATAAATGCCGGTCCATCCGTTACTTCTTCAAAAGCAAAAATATCTCATATCATCGGGGCCGAAAGCAAAGGTATCTCATATCATGCTTTTCCCCTGCCCTTTCCTTTGTCCTCGCTCTTGCCTGCAAGACAAAGATGAAGAAAAGCAATATGTCGAAACTTCCACTCCCTTCCGCATGATGCGTCAAGCTCGTGGAGAATCGACAACTATGACAACCGCAGGTGCTGATCCATCCCCAAACAAACTACTCGCGGTCCAGTTTCTTCAAGATCAAGCCCAACGGCCCGTGAAGAAATCACAAGACCGATTCAAGAACAAGTGTCCAACACCCTTGAATCAAATCTAGTTCAAGAATAAGTCTGTGGAAAATTAAAAGATTGGTAGAAACCAAAAAATGTTCCAGCCGAATCCAAGATCAAGCCTTGATGGCCCTTGGATCAACGTCTACATCAAAGGACTTCAAAACGCATCTTCTACACGTGACAGGTGATGTGAAAATTAACTTGACACTCAAATTAAACCCTATGGATGACAATTGTAGTATGTGAGCAAATAGGGATCGTTCTGGACCGGGGATTAACTAGGGATGCTAACCAATGTGAAATAAGACTCAAAAACACTAAACTAGACTCTATAGACTCTAAACAACTTCTAAACACTCAAAACAGCAAGAAACAATCAAAAAGACTCAATTCTAGACCTAACAAGTGATTTGGACGAAAATCAACTTAACTTGACTCAAAAGACTCAAAGAACTAAAAGAAAACAGATTTTGACTCTAAAAACAAGATTCACAAGCAAGGGGGATTGTTTTGACGAATTTGAACTTAAAACAGAAACTTTGTAAACAAACTTTAAAGAAAACTAATTTTGAATGAAATCAAATGGTGAGAAACTAGTTAGAGGGGTCCTTATCCACACATGAACATATGTATACAATTTGATTCCCAATTATGATTTCAACGAACGAATGAATGACAATGCTCCAAGTTAATTAGGTCCGCTTAAATTAACTTTCCGATTTCCCTAGATTCATTGAATTGGACTGAATACGCATCACAACCAAATTATTCTTATCAAGTTCCCTAACTATGGAATACGCATGATAGAGAAACATATCAAAGATCATTAATTTCAATGGAAATCATAAACATTGCCTAGGCATTCATAACTATGGAATACGCATGTTAATCCAACCTAGGGTTTACTAAACACAATCGTGACTAGCGATCTTTACTACTCATGAATATAAGTTCATAACGATTAGGTGAAATTCCCTTATATCCTAGCATCAAGTTTAGGCATGCAAATTAAGTGTCGACCCTCAACCCACATACATAAACAAGTTCTTAATCAAAACAGAGAAGTAAACCACATCCAACATTCATGAATTCATAACTGGAGTAAATCAAATCATAACCAACATATGTTCATGGCTTCAAATTCGCCTCTAACTAAAAAGAAATTAGTTCCACATGTTCAACATAATTGAAAAGCAAGTTAAATTAAACATGAGAACAGAAACAAGAGAAGAAAAAACTCTAAGAACTCCAATGGTTGCAGATTGCATGCGGTGCACTCCTCCTCCTCCAATGAAAGCCACGGCAAGGATCTCTTCTTCTCCACAAAGGTGCGGCAAGGATGATGAATGGATGTAGAAGGCTTTAGGTGGTGTGTATAGGTGGTGGAAAGGGTTTGGAATGGATGGTGGATGCGGCAAGGAAGGAAAGTGGCTGAAATCGCCTAGGGGTGATGAATGAGGTGCGGCAAAGGGTTTTCTGTGATGAATGGTGAATGAATCTTGCGGCACCTAACACACATATATATAGGTGTGGCCTAGGGTAAATCATAATAGGCTTGGGCTTTAGCAGAAATTAAACCTAGGGTGCGGCATAGGGTTGGAAAATGCCTTGCAAGGCAAGGCAAAAGATGGTTCTAGAAGATTATTTGCGGCACAAGGTGATGGGCTAGGGTTAAGGATGCTACAAGCCTTGTTTCTAGAAGGTTTAGACGTCGCTGAGAAGATAGGGCCCATGGAATGCCTTGCAAGGCAAGGAAAATGGGTCCTAGAAGGCCCTAAGTGCGGCAAAGGGTGGAAATTCACAAGGAAAAAGGTTTTGGCCCACTTAGTTTTATAAAAGGAATTGTATAGCCCAAATCCACAAGGAAAAGGGCCTAGAGGGGCGGCAAGCCTTGTAGGGATGAGATGAGGCTTCTAGAAAAGATTAGGAAACTTCCATTCCAAGAATAGAAACTCTTCAAAAATAGAAACCTTCGAAATTAGAAACTTCCAAACTTAGAAACTTCGGTTTCCACTTTTTACTCTTCATTCTTCATTCGCCTTGAATTCCATCCTTCACATCTTCATTCACTCCAATTGGCTCCAAGCATGTCCAATCCATGGTGCTCCATATGTATGTACTCCATTTAGCTCAATTTAGCTCCAAAATGCACCAAAACGCACTTTCTTGCTTCACTTGCCATTTGAACCTACAAACACACGAGAATAGCTTAAATCACTATAATAGACGATAACTAAGTATGTACGTGCAAGAAAACAAGCTAACTAAGTAGCATAAATATGCTCCTATCAACAGGCACATTGATCGGATAATATTTATACATATTTTTATATCAAATTCTCTCGTCTTTTCTTAGTTAGTTCGTTATATTTTGAGCTATTTACGTTATTTTTGTGTTTTAAGAATTTATCTAGTTAAGGAAATAAAAATAGAATAAGTGAAGTGTTAAGTAATTAATTCGTTTAAACTATCTTACTTGTTGATTAGAACTTATTATTTAGAAAATAATATATTTATATATTTAAATATATTTATATATTTATATATATTTATATATATTTATATACATATTGATTAATTATATGTGTGTGTGTGTGATAGCTGGCTAGCATAAGGAATTTCGGTGGGGGAAGCTATGATGAAAACAGCTTAAAAGGGCAGCACACGGCATAATGAAGAAAAACAGCTGGAGAGCATAGCATAAAAGAAGCTCACTGCAGGAGATTGAAGGCGCGCCCCATTGGAGCACCGAGGAGAGGGAGCTGCCATTTTTGGCAGCTGTGAATTCAAAGGGAAATCAAGCAGCAAGGCTGCCTTGCGGCAGAAAGAAAATAGAAGGCAGCGGAGGGAGGCTGCCTTGGTTGTTTTTGCGAGAAGATTGAGGCGTGAGCCTCGGTGAGCTGGCAGAAGCAAATTAGAAGGAACAAGAACAGACGCTGCCTTTGGCAAAGGGCAGCAACAAGCGGCAGTTCAAAGCTGCCTCGGGCAGCTGGGCAGAACCAAATAAGGCGCACCGAAAGGAGACCTTTGAAGCGCTGAGGGAGAGGCTCGGCATAAGAGGAGCCACGGGGCAGAAAGATAAGCTGCCATCTTTGGCAGCCAAAGAGAAGCTCAGAAAAATAAATCAGGAGGGGCTGCCTCTTGGCAGCGCAGGAAGGAAAGAAAACATAAATTAAGAAAAAAGGCGTGAAGCCTTGGGAGGGCACGCAGCCAGAGGGGATTTGGAGAAAAAAAGAAGATTGGCGCGGACTGTGAAGGCGCAAGGCTGCCTTGGATTTGGCAGCTGGCAGCAAACGTTGCACAGAAAACAGAGAGCACACGGTGCAATCCTTGGACGTCCCCGTTTCGGTTTAATCCTCCAACTCATTTTTATTTCTGTTTTTAAATTATAAATAATGTGTAACTAATTTTATTTTGGCTAGAGGTTAATTCAAAGCCATGACATATTTGTAATTTAAATTGGTAACTTCAGTTGTGATTTCTGAGTTGTGATTTAATTTGCTTAACTGCTTGATTGATAACTTATTTGTGTATGATGATTAAGAATGCATACTTAATTTACATGCATGAATTTGATGCTAGAATATAAGTGAATTTCACCTAATCGTTATGAACTTATATTCATGAGTAGTGAAGGTTGTTATCCACAATCGTGTTAAGTAAATTCTTGGCAGGAGTATCATGCTTTCCATAGTTACGAATGCCTCGTCAGTATTTATAGTTTTCACAAAGTTTAATGATCTTTGATTGTATCTCTATTGTGCTTTTCACGTAGGGGACTTTTGAGGAATGTTTTAAATTGTTGTATGCTGTTCATCCAATTTAATAACATAAGGAAAACTTGAAGATTAAAAAAGTGCTGTTCACGGTTAATCTGGAGTATTGAAATTTACAATTTATTGAAAGAACAACTGAAAATCAATTTAGGTTGCTTATGTGTCATGTGTGGAGAAAAACCCTCTAGCCAATCCGTCGCCCATCCGTTTACTTTTATTTTATGTTTTTGTCAATTCTGTAATTTATTTAAGTTTAATTACTTCTCGTCCAAACCAAACCCCCCCATTATTATATTATATTATTTAGTTAGTTTTTGTTATTTTTTTTCTTTTAATTCGATTTCCGTCCATTTTAATTCCTAGTGTTTATTTAATTTGTTTTCTTTGTTTTGAGTCATTTTAGTGTGTTTTGAATTATTAGAGTTTTTAGTCTAATTTTGTGTCTTTGAGTCTTGTTTAATATTTTTAAGTCAGTTTAGAGGTTATTAGCAAGCCCTCCTAATCCCCGGCCTAGAACGATACCCTACTTACACCTATACTACAATTGTCAAAAAGAGGGTTAAATTTGTGCGGTTTTAAACTCCCGTCAAATTTTTGGCGCCGTTGCCGGGGATTAGCAACTTTGCTAATCCCCTTATTTTTGTTTGCCTTTATTTTTGTTTGTGTTTATTTTTATATTTGTGTTTTTGTTGTATTTTTGTTTATGTATTTTACTTTTGATATTTGATTTAGTTTTTTTTCTTTGATTTAAGGTACTAGAGAAGTAAGACATGGATTTTGCTAGTATTCAAGCTCAATTGGCAAATCTTACTTCTCAATTGTCACAGTATGCCGAACAGACCTCAATGCCAAGTGTCCCTACACTTGATGTGCCCTATGGGCAAAGTTATCAGACTCATCAATATCCTTAATTTTCTTCATATGAAGATGATTGGGGATATCAAGGCCACAGCCAAAGGGGCAACATGTTTTCCAATGCTTGCAATTCGGATTGGAGAGGTAATTCAGATTATATGTGGGGAGAACCTCAACAAGTTCAACAAAGTGGATATTGGCAGCAAGATGAAGCGTTCTATTCAAGACCTATGCAGCCACCACAACCTCATATGCAATATGCTCAATCGAACTCAGGTTCGTCAATAGATTATAATCAAATCCTTAATGAATTAAACTCTTTGGTGCAGGGGTCACAAAATCAAGCTAAGGAGACTCACCAAGGAGAATATTGGCAGCCGTATGATGAGTTCTATACATCACCACCACAGCCTCCATCACAATCTGCCCAATTCAATTCAGGTACATCTGTGGATAATGTTAATATTATTCAATTACTCATCTCTTTGAACCAGGAAGTAGAAAATCAAACCAAGGAGATGGGAGAATTGAATAATCAAATGGGGCAGATTGTGGAAGTCAAGGCACAGATTCAAGAGCAACGTGAACTCTCCAACTCCAACATGGAAAATTCAAAGGGAGAAGTTGTTTTCGATGAAGCCATCACTTTGGAAGGTGACGTGGAGGATGAAGTTGTCCTAGAACCGTTCAAACACAGCCCGAGCATGAATGAATTGCTGCTACAAGTGGAAGATGAGGAAGACGACCTGGGGAGTTTGGAAGAATTCTTGTCTCAAACCCCTCAAGTCCCTATATTGTCCGACTTTGGTAATGTTGTTCCAAGTTCAATTCACTCTAACATTTTTCCACTAAATGTCCCTTTTCCTTGCAGGTTTTTAATTCCAAATAACGAAGAAAGTGAAAAGGACATGGTGGAAGCTCTTCCAGAGATGCAAAGTGATATCCCGATTCTTGGTGCAACAAATCAAGTTCCAGATTTTGCTGAAACATTCAAAGAACCAGCACCAAGAAAAATGATTCAAGATATCAAAGTGGCTGGAAAATGCGTTGAAAACATCAAAGAGGCTGTGCAGACAATCAAGGCCACAACCATCATAGTAAACCTGGCCAAGTTCAAAATCCCGGAAATATCCAAAAATGTGGTTTTTGTAATTGAATTTATGTCGGAGAAGGACAGTAAGCCATCTTCTCCAAATTTAATTTTTATTTTATTTTATACTAACATGTCTCTAATTTTGATGATTCAGGCACCCACCAGAGAATTCAAACCATTGCCGAATCATTTCAAGTATCATCTCCCATTGAAAGATAAATTCAATGCTTTGGAGCCGAGGGGAGGTTAAAGGAAAGATTCGTCCGGCTAAAGACGTTAAAGCAAGCGCTTCTTGGGAGGCAACCCAAGCAACCAGATTTGCATTCTTACACCCTTCTTTTCCTTTACTTTGCAATTTTTGTTTTATTTAGTTAGCTGTGTTATTTGGTTGAATTTTGTTTAGCTTGTGTTTAAATAAATTAAGGGCCTTGTTTATTTTAAGTGCGGATAAACAAAGTCTTTTTGCATTAATTTACATATTTTCATTTACATATTTTATATTGCTTAAAATAAACTTTAAAAAAAAAAAATTAAAATTAAAATTTACATTAATTTACATATTTTGATTTACATTTATTTTATTTTGCTTAAAATAAACTAAACTGAAAAAAAAAAATTAAAAAAAAAAAAAACTTAAAAGAAATGTTTTTTACAATAATACGAAAACTAATAACGTTCATTGGTCATTGGTCATTGGTCAGGTGGCGCCGCAGAAGTCGATGGAGCTCCGGGAAGACGAAGTGCTAGAGTTGGAATCTCCGGAGCCGGAACACTTGGTGCTGCTCCAGAGGACGAAGGCAACATAAACCGCGGGAGTAACGCCATGAACCGCTCATGATCACTCTAGATCCGACCGTCCGACTCTTGCAACTGGTCCAGCTTCCTCTTCATGCTGGTCGAGTAACTAGTTGCAAGCATGTGCAACTCCTTGTTCTCGTGCCTGAGTCCTCTGACTTCTTGCCGAAGACTGGCCACCTCCGCCATCAGCGACTCCACCTGACGAGATCTTGCAAGCAGGCGCTGGCCCATGTTTGAAACTGAGCCTGCACTTTGGACGCTGAGGGCCAGAGATTCCTGAACGGCCAGCTCGTCCGACCGCCTAGATAGCATCCTATTGTCCCTTGGAGTGAGCAGATTTCTGGCAATCACCGTAGCGGTGATTTCATTCCTCATCATTGTGTCCCCTACTGTAAGAGGACCATTGGGGGATATGAAGGACGGATTCCAAATGTTGTTCGGAGAAGACGAGTCATCGTCTTCCCCGACATTCAAATTTAGGCGACGGTCGGAAGGGCAAGACATTTTTAGAGGGTGTTGAGGAAGAAAAGAGTTCGGAAAGTTTAAGAGTGCAGGAAGAGTTCGGAAGGAGTAAGAGTACAGAGAAGAGTGTTTGAGGAAGGGAGTTCAAGTGTGATGTGAAGCAGAATTAGCGCTTCTATAAAAAGAAGCAAATCAATGAGGCGCTCCTCAGAGATCAAAGCTGGACGCTCCTTTCTCGAGAGCCGTTTCCTTTCTCAAAAATCGGAATTGCTCAGGCATCACGAGGCGCTCAGCTTTTCCAATTTTGTCGTGACTCATCACGTGCAGCTTGGAGCTTTGCGAAAACCACGGGCCGCACCCGGATTTGAACCCCGGTTTTCAAAAGATCATCATTCCAATTTGTCGTCACTCGTCGCATGTGCAGTCAGCTTCGCGGAAATTACGGAAGCTTTGTCAGAAAGCGCGTAACGGGCACTGTTCATCCATCCACCGGCTGCCGACAAATAGTGAGGGAATAGTTCCGGTTGAGGAAGAAAAATTTCTATAAGTTCGGCTTTCGCCTTCCACATCAAGGGCACACCTTCACACCCTCTCAACCTCTCAACCTCTCAACCTCTCAACCCCTCTTCATCTCCGATAATGTCTTCCCAAAGAAAGCTTTCGAGTTACTCAGTGTTCTTCATCCCTTGGATCACCCCAGAAAACAAACCTTTCAAAGCAAAAGTATTTCATATCAAAAAGGTTAAAAGCAAAAGTATCTCATATCATGCTTTCTCCTCACCTTCATCTGAGGAACGTGGAGAAAGTGAGATCCTGATTGCTTACCTAGTCTTGCTCTCGAGTACTCATCTCAGACCCCTCCCAACACACTTCAAAAATAAACCTGTGTTGAGGTACTTCTTCAAAAACAAAAGTACCTCACAGACGAAGCAGGAGGAGTCTGAGGTGCATCCTGATGAAGGCGGAAGGTCAGATGATCCAAGAGTTCAAAAAGATGCCACACCTGCGTGGAGACCGGACTACTTGAAGCATGTGGAGACAACGTGCTGATTCACCCTCAACTAAGCTGAGGATCACTTGCAAGAAGAAGGCCCATCCAGTTCAAGATGAAAGCTGTGGAAAATCAACAAGGACGACCAATGATCGCCTATTCGTTCTTTTCGTTATCTTTTATTATCATTTTCAATTTTCGTTTACTTTATTTTCTATTTTTTCTTGCGTGCTTAACTGTTTATTTCTGTTCTTTGCAGGAACGTTTGGTTATTTTCTCCCTTGAAGTTGATTGCAAAATTTACGCTTGGGGGTCATCGCTTGGTTTTCTGCAAATTAGAGAAGTTTTCAGTCCCTTTTAATTATTTTGTTTCGTATTATTTATTTATTTTATTTTTATTTGCATATTTTTTGTTTTATGACATTGGGGACAATGTCTAGTTTAAGTGTGGGGGTATCAAGTATAAAAAATTGACCAAATTGAAAATTTTTGTACCTTCGACTTTGAACTGGTTTCATTTGTTTCCATGTTATTGCTTTTTGTTTTCTTAATTAGCTTTGTGTTTTACTTAATTTTTTCGGAGTTTTGTGTTTTATTTAATTTTTCTCGAAAAATTTAAAAAATCCAAAAATATTGTCTTGTTTTCCTTATGGTTTTAAATTAGATTTTTATTAGTTTCCCGACCCAATGATATAACTGGATCAAATTTGAACCATGATTATCAAGAACTTAGTTAACATGTGTTATGTGAAATTCCTAATTCTCTTGTTAGTATTGTACATGTTTGATCATCTTTGAAAAACCAAATGCACATAGCCTTGTTGATGTGAAACTAAAGTATGACTTAAAGCTTCATATGTGAATTTAGTGACCATATACATCCTATGTGAGTTTTTGAGCCTATTGAAAGTGTGTGCATTTTTCATACACTCCTATTCTTTTATGTGTGATGAACTTATGTGAGATACATCTCTAGAACTTGCGTAACGATCTTTCGAAATATTTGTCATTGATTGCATGAACTTGAAAATGATAGAGGCATTAGGTTCACCTGACACACCCCGTCCCGAAGGAGGGCATGCTGGCCGTCACGTGGGAGTGACGTAACCATTTACACAGTACGGAAGCTTTAAATATATCACTTCTAAGATGAAACACCCGTAGGTGAGACCTAATTTTGTCCATTCTGTCAGAACCCCGTTGAATTTCCTCGTAGTCACCACACCTCTGCTATCTTGAACCTGGAGGGGCGCAAAACCAAGTTGAGTGGGTCAGTAAAACCAATCTTTTCCAAATCCAAACATTTATCAAAATGTTGTAACCCCTCTCCGTAAAACCTGTATACTTTCCCAGAAATGTAAAATATCAATATATATATACATATATATTCTCAAAACTTAAATCACTATCTCAACATTATTTTCAATACAATATGCCATGCCATGTCTAAATTCAACAGTATAGTATGAATGCATTAACATAAATCAGGTGGAACAAACTAATCAACCGGAGATCCTCTAATGGCCCTGTACGGCTGAATCTAGAGCTCAAAATCCCATCTTGTTCAAAATCTCATCTTGCCGGAGTCACCACCTGTGACCTGTACGACCTTCTGCACATAAGTCGGAACCACCTAATGTAGTCTGTACGACTTAATGGTTAATATTACGCTCTAGTGCTTTTCTCATCAATCATCTGTGCACATAATCTAAGGTCACCCACCAGTCGGAACCTCTCTAAAGGTCTGTACGACTGGCCTGTCGGAACCACCTCCTATGGTCTGTACGACTAGCATCTACTTGGATCCAAGGCGAGCGTGCGATGCGGTGAATAATATAAGCACTAATACCATGGTGCAGGTTATGAGCTCAACATATCTCAACATCATCATAACAGTAATATATACTCACCTGATACTCACCTGTGCGTCCACCGCACCAATTCATATATATGCATCATATATCAATTCCTATTTTCATATCATTTCATGCATGGCAATTCGATTCACATTTCTATATACTTTTCACATACTTCTATGCATGGCATTTCGAATTATATTTTCATATGAATCTACGCATGGCATTTGAAAACATACTTTTCATATACTTTTATACATTGCATTTAAAGCATATTTTCATTCAATTTCAATTTCTGGGAAACGTCAAGTATATACATATATACTGAAAACAAAACTGCCCACTCACCGTACTTAGTCATCCCACGCGGCGCTGCTAGCGAATCTTGTAAAGTTACAATATATGCACCTAGCACATAAAAGGTTCAATATAGTCAAACTCTATTCAAACGAATTTATTTGAGAAAACGGACTTCAAAAACGGGTCCAGGACGTCGAAATTAGCCTAGGAGGGGTCCCGGACAAAATCCGAAAAAAAGTCAACCGAAAAGTCAACGTTTACCGTTGACCGGTCAAAGTCAAAATCAACGTTGACCGTTGACCAAGTCAACGGGTCAGTCAACCGGGTCGGGTCAGAGTCCGCGGGTCGGGTCAAGGTCAAACGGGTTGGGTTTAGGGTTATTAATATGGGTTTGGGTTTTAGAGTAAAATGGGCCTAGTGCCCAATTAAAATGGCCCAAAGGCCCTAATTATTAAAACAGAAATTAAAATATAAATAACTAAATAAAATAATTGGGCTGGGGTTTTGGGCTTGCGGGCCTAGGTGTGAAAGGGGGTTGGGCTTGAAAGCCTGGCCCGAGTCCAACATATGGGTCACCGGACCCAAAGGAAGAGGAAGGCCGGAAATTCGGCCGGAATACCACCCACTTTCAAACGTCCATAACTTTACCAATACTCGACGAAATCAAGTGAAACAAAAACGAAAGTTGTAGCCCTCGAAGAGAAGAAGAGAATGATACCTCACACGACGTCTAACTCGCCGTGGTTTGGCCGGAAATCGCCTCGAAAGCCGTCGGACTCGCCGGAAACTGGGTAAGATTCAAATGAGTATAACTTCTTCAATACTCAACGAAATTGGGTGAAACAAAAAGGAAAATCGTAGTACTCGACAAGACGAAGAGATTGATACCTTGCACGCCGGCCAACTCGCCGTGGTTTGGCCGGAAATTGGCTCGAAAGTCGCCGGAGTTGTCGGAGCTTGGTTTTTGGGTGTTCTTTCTTCGTTTTTCCGAGCACAAGGGTGATGGTGATGATGTTTGATGACGAGGAAGGAGAGAGCGCTTGGGTGTGTGGGTGTGTGTAGTTCACGGTGAAGGAGAGGGAGAGAGAACAGAGAGTTCCAGAGAGAAAGAGATGGGAGAGGGAAATACGGGAAATGGGGAAACAAAAGCAGGGGTGGGCTCCTTGGCTCACCAAAACCCGGAACAAAACAATAAAAAAATTAAAACGAAAAGGAGGATAAGGTTTAGGGACTAAAATGAACATTTGCAAAATCTTCGGGATTAAAACGAATAATTGAAAAAGGGTTTGGGGATAAATTTCTAAAATTTCAATATAATCGAGGGGCGGGTGTAACATCACCACCATGGCCCAAATAACCATATTTCCCAAAGAAAAAAAAATGATATCATTAGATTGCCAATTTGAGCCGTTTATGTTGAGCCTTTTATTTCTTATCACCAGATATGTCTACCCTTATACCTCAAACATGTTTCCTTACCCTTTCCAAGCGAGCAATTTGAGACTGTCTTATGAGAAATGTTGTGAAGTACTTGGAAGGTGTTTGGCAAAAGAATAAGTGTGGGGGTATTTCATGTTTGTATTTATTATAAAAAAAAAATTGAGAAAAGAGAAGAAAAGAAAAAGAAAAAGAAAGATTGTGTACGAAGAAAATAATAAAGTTTTTAAAGTTTCAGTTTAAGGGTGTGATGGGAGGTGTTAGAAGAATCGTTGGAGAACTTGAGTTCTTATAAATTTCAACGAAAGAATTGCATGCAATGTAGCTTGGAACTCGTGTTTACCTATTCTTTCGTTTCAATAACCCTATCCCTAAGCCTCATTACATCC
Source organism: Crataegus laevigata (assembly GCA_963580275.1). Classification (NCBI taxonomy): domain Eukaryota; kingdom Viridiplantae; phylum Streptophyta; class Magnoliopsida; order Rosales; family Rosaceae; genus Crataegus; species Crataegus laevigata. The sequence continues at coordinate 18,266,508 of OY756945.1, forward strand.
AATAAAAGTCCTCTTGATTTAAGTTTTGCAATTATGATTGTGGAGAAGTGATCTTTATGCAAGCTTATGGTAGAACTTTCACATTTGTTTCTTTGAGCGAAACACATTAAAACTAAACACATGTGTGATTGAGTGCATATCCCGTGAGAAGGTTGCTAGTTTGCATATGATGATTTTAAAAATAAAAAAAACTTAAAATTGCATTAGCATGGCTATCTCACACACTACATTTCAAGGATGATTTAAAGATTACTGCTAATATTTGAATAAGGAAGATGAACTTGGATTAGTTGTTTTGTGCTAGCTTTGGTTCTTGATGATTTGCGTTTTCGAAAAAAATTCTATGAGGGTCAAATAAAGGGAAGCTAATGTTTTTCATGTTATTATTTTTTCTGTTTTCTTTGTTTTGCTCGAGGACTAGCAAAAGCTAAGTGTGGGGGTATTTGATCGGATAATATTTATACATATTTTTATATCAAATTCTCTCGTCTTTTCTTAGTTAGTTCGTTATATTTTGAGCTATTTACGTTATTTTTGTGTTTTAAGAATTTATCTAGTTAAGAAAATAAAAATAGAATAAGTGAAGTGTTAAGTAATTAATTCGTTTAAACTATCTTACTTGTTGATTAGAACTTATTATTTAGAAAATAATATATTTATATATTTAAATATATTTATATATTTAAATATATTTATATATTTATATATATTTATATATATTTATATACATATTGATTAATTATATGTGTGTGTGTGATAGCTGGCTAGCATAAGGAATTTCGGTGGGGGAAGCTATGATGAAAACAGCTTAAAAGGGCAGCACACGGCATAATGAAGAAAAACAACTGGAGAGCATAGCATAAAAGAAGCTCACGGCAGGAGATTGAAGGCGCGCCCCATTGGAGCACCGAGGAGACGGAGCTGCCATTTTTGGCAGCTGTGAATTCAAAGGGAAATCAAGCAGCAAGGCTGCCTTGCGGCAGAAAGAAAATAGAAGGCAGCGGAGGGAGGCTGCCTTGGTTGTTTTTGCGAGAAGATTGAGGCGTGAGCCTCGGTGAGCTGGCAGAAGCAAATTAGAAGGAACAAGAACAGACGCTGCCTTTGGCAAAGGGCAGCAACAAGCGGCAGTTCAAAGCTGCCTCGGGCAGCTGGGCAGAACCAAATAAGGCGCACCGAAAGGAGACCTTTGAAGCGCTGAGGGAGAGGCTCGGCATAAGAGGAGCCACGGGGCAGAAAGATAAGCTGCCATCTTTGGCAGCCAAAGAGAAGCTCAGAAAAATAAATCAGGAGGGGCTGCCTCTTGGCAGCACAGGAAGGAAAGAAAACAGAAATTAAGAAAAAAGGCGTGAAGCCTTGGGAGGGCACGCAGCCAGAGGGGATTTGGAGAAAAAAAGAAGATTGGCGCGGACTGTGAAGGCGCAAGGCTGCCTTGGATTTGGCAGCTGGCAGCAAACGTTGCACAGAAAACAGAGAGCACACGGTGCAATCCTTGGACGTCCCCGTTTCGGTTTAATCCTCCAACTCATTTTTATTTCTGTTTTTAAATTATAAATAATGTGTAACTAATTTTATTTTGGCTAGAGGTTAATTCAAAGCCATGACATATTTGTAATTTAAATTGGTAACTTCAGTTGTGATTTCTGAGTTGTGATTTAATTTGCTTAACTGCTTGATTGATAACTTATTTGTGTATGATGATTAAGAATGCATACTTAATTTACATGCATGAATTTGATGCTAGAATATAAGTGAATTTCACCTAATCGTTATGAACTTATATTCATGAGTAGTGAAGGTTGTTATCCACAATCGTGTTAAGTAAATTCTTGGCAGGAGTATCATGCTTTCCATAGTTACGAATGCCTCGTCAGTATTTATAGTTTTCACAAAGTTTAATGATCTTTGATTGTATCTCTATTGTGCTTTTCACGTAGGGGACTTTTGAGGAATGTTTTAAATTGTTGTATGCTGTTCATCCAATTTAATAACATAAGAAAAACTTGAAGATTAAAAAAGTGTTGTTCACGGTTAATCTGGAGTATTGAAATTTACAATTTATTGAAAGAACAACTGAAAATCAATTTAGGTTGCTTATGTGTCATGTGTGGAGAAAAACCCTCTAGCCAATCCGTCGCCCATCCGTTTACGTTTATTTTATGTTTTTGTCAATTCTGTAATTTATTTAAGTTTAATTACTTCTCGTCCAAACCAAACCCCCCCCCATTATTATATTATATTATTTAGTTAGTTTTTGTTATTTTTTTTCTTTTAATTCGATTTCCGTCCATTTTAATTCCTAGTGTTTATTTAATTTGTTTTCTTTGTTTTGAGTCATTTTAGTGTGTTTTGAATTATTAGAGTTTTTAGTCTAATTTTGTGTCTTTGAGTCTTGTTTAATATTTTTAAGTCAGTTTAGAGGTTATTAGCAAGCCCTCCTAATCCCCGGCCTAGAACGATACCCTACTTACACCTATACTACAATTGTCAAAAAGAGGGTTAAATTTGTGCGATTTTAAACTCCCGTCACACATGTATACGACGCGCCTTGAAGTAGGGGCATTTGTAGACATTGAAATTTCGGTGAAATGAATATTAACAAATGCATTAAAATTACATTTGTAGACATTAAAATTTTGGTCAAATAAATGTCGACCATTGCATTAAAATTACAACATCCACCCATTTCACCTACATCATACACTTACTTCACCAACAAACAAAAATGGACGGTGATGATTCATTCTCACCAACAAATTGGATGGTAGTGATTCGTTCTCACCAACAAAAATGAACGGTGATGATTCATTATCACCAACAAAATGGATGGTAGTGATTCGTTCTCACCAACAAAAATGAACGGTGATTCATTCTCAAAGCCTATAAATAGGCTGCTCCATCAAAAGATCAGGGACTTTGGACATACATTTTCTCTACTCTAAAATTGGAAGAGAATTTACGTCAAACCAAGGCCTCGACAACTCAAAGCTCCAAAGTTCTCAAGCAAATCTCGAAGGATCAAGAAAGCTCTCTTCATTCTTCATCAAAAACCACTCCAAGATCAAGCCCCGACGGCCCTTGGATCAACCAAATCTGCAAACCAACATCTTACGGAGATTGAATCAAAGGGCCAAATCACATAGAGATTGTAACCCAAACAAATTCATTAATACAAATATTATTTTGTGCACGTGTTCTTATCTCGTTTGTTTCAGGAAAAAATCGTGTTTACAATTTCAACAAGCTTCATCTTTTGTCAATGTGTCCTTGCGCATCAATAAAGTCATCAGATCCCCCACCAGGAAGATATTCCATAATTAGATACAAGTATTCTTCATTCTAGAACGAACAACAGAGCTTGACAATACAATTACTGTCAACCTCAGCAAGTAGATTCCTCTCAACTTTCACATGTTCCACCTAAACAAACAAAAAACACCAATTGTACTAACTCGTTTTCTTAACTTGTGAATTAAAATCTATTGGTATTATTTAACCTTGTTTCTGCCCTGTTGTGTCCGATTTAATTTAAATAGCAAATCAACTCCAAAAATCCCAAACATTTGTGTGAGTGTAGCTCCTTGTGTCTAGTATATCTGTATACAATTTCGTTGCCTTTGGATAAGTATAAGTTAGTCTAATAATTATTGTTCGGTGGCTGGTCAATAGAGACAGCAGCCCAGTTTGTGTGACATTTTAAGTAGTTGGATAAAACAATCTTCTGTGGGAAAGACCCTTATTTTCATATGCTACAATCGACAAATTTTAGTGTTAATAAGGAAAATCAATAGGATTATTGTGTGCTACTTTGTGGTGCGTTATAAATCCTATCAAACACCAACAAAAACAAAAAACAAAAAACAAAACCAAAATTCCATTGAAATCAAAATTGCTATACATGATGTTAAAAAGCTCCCCTTGAACGCATCAAAAAGAGGATACGTCATTGATTTTGTCGATCCCTTTCTCTTTGGAATGAATGGAAACCACATACTAAACTGCTGAGAACGAAAACTAGTACATGCACTGAAGAGGGGAAAAAAAGACTGCAAACTAAAGCATAACTTGAATTCGTCATACTGGGCAAAGAAAAAATAAATTTACAAAGTTCCATTGAGTTAAATCCCACAAAAAAATTAATACATATTGCACGCAGAGCACAAAACCCAAAACGCCAACAACCAAAAACAGGATATGTCACTGATTTTGCTGATCCCTTTCTGTTTGGAATGAAGAAACAACACAGTAAACTGAAAATGAAAATTGGTTTCCTTCCTATTCTTCATCTCTAAAAACCAAATTTGGCACATGGATAGTTACAGATGTAAAAACGAAAATTTCTTGAAACAAACGAGACAAGAAACACGTGTACAAAATAATATTTGTATTTGATGATTTTGGGTTACAATGTCTTTTACAATTGGATCCTCTGATTCTATCTTTGTAATGGGTAGATTTGTTGATGAGCTGTTGATCCAAAGGGCCGTCGGGGCTTGATCTTAGGATGAACGGACGATGAATGATGAACACTTCCTTCAAGGGTCGTCAGGAGCTTGATCTTGAAGTAGGTTTTGACGAAGAAAAAAGAGAGCTTTCTTGATCCTTCGGGATTTGCTTGAAAGCTTTAGAGTTTCAACGCTTCAAGGTTTTGGTGTCTTCTCAAATTTTGGTCCCCCCTCCTTTTGATGGAGAAGCCTATTTATAGGCTTTGAGAATGAATCACTAGCATCCATTTTTGTTGGTGAGAATGAATCACTACTGTCCATTTTTGTTGGTGAAGTAAATTGATGATGTAGATAAAATGAATGAAGGTTGTAATTTTTATGCTTTGATCAACATTTATTTCACCAAAATTTCGATGTTTACAGTTGTAATTTTTTTTTAATGCATTGATTAACATTTATTTCACCAAAATTTTGATGTCTACAAATGCCCCCACTTCAGGGCACGTCGTATACATGTGCTTGTCACGTGTAGGAGATGCGTTTTGAAGTCCCTTAGTGTAGACGCCGATCCAAGAGCCGTCGAGGCTTGTTCTTGAATTGGTTTGAAAGTTTCTCCCAAGGTCGTTAATGGCTTGATCTTGAATTAATTTCTTCAGCTCTGCTGAGGACGAAAGGGCACGCGTATTTGTTGTGCTTGTTGACTTTCCACAGACTTCATCTTGAACTGGATTTGATTCAAGGGTGTTGGACACTTGATCTTGAATCGGGCTTGTGATTTCATCAAGGGCCGTTGGTGGCTTGATCTTGAAGAAACTGGACCACAAGCAACTTCGTATGGTGAGTGGTCTTCGGTTTGGTTGGGGATGAATCAGCACTTGTAGTTGTTATACTTGTTGATTCTCCACGAGCTTGATGCATCATGGGAAGTTTAAATGGAAGTCCCGACATATTGCTTTTCTTCATCCTTGTCTTGCATGTAAGAACAAGGACAAAGGAAAGAATAGGGGAAAAGCATGATATGAGATACCTTTGCTTTCGACCCCGATGATATGAGATACGTTTGCTTTTGGAGAAGTGACGGATGAACTAGCACATATATTGGTTGCGCTTGTCTCTGAAGGAAAATTTGTGAAAAACAAGTTCATTTGAGCAATATCAACAACATGCAATTAACAATTAAAGGCGGAATCATGTTTATATGCACTCAAAAACAAAACTTAACCCATGAAATTCAAAGCCTAGTAGATAGGTGAACCAAGACTCAACTCAAGAACAAAGTGAGTTGAGAAATCTTATACCTTTGTTGATTCCTCTTTGCATAAGCAAAGGCTAATCACCCAAGGAGAGGGCCCTCATTCCTTGATTCTTAGCTCCATGGATTTCTTGGAGGAGGATGGTAGAATGGATTCTCCAAGTTCCCAAGAAAGGGAACCTCTAAGTCTCCACACCAAGGAGAGCATTTAGAAGAGATGAGTGACCTTGGAGGAGGAAGGATTGCTAGTTAATCCCCTCCGAGGGGGCCAGCCTCCTAGAGAGAAATGGAGAGACATGTTCTCTCCAATTTTCTCCAAAAGAAACCATAATGAAGAAAAGGCTATAAAGTCATATTTATACCTACCTTCATTGGAGTGGCAAACTTGTAATAAGTCCAAAACCCACTCCATTCTCTATGTGGCCGGCTTCTTAGAGTCTTTGGGTAGTTTGGGCCCTCTTGAATCTTTATTCATTAAGTTGTCATACAACTTAAGTCAATGGGCTTGACGTTCGAAGCCCATTGGGCCTTGAGGCCCAAAACAACCCGAGGTCTATAACGAACTTATTCGTTTGATTAATTAACATATTAATTATCCTTACTCATCTCCGTTATTTCTTCAATCTCTACCTTACTCGGTGTACGATCCATTAGGTTCCTTTTAGCGAGGCAGTGGGCGATTAGAACTCTTTCAAATCGATTGTGAATTGAAACTTACTTTCAATTCTCCCTTTAGTGATTACTCACTATTAGAGCTTCCACAAACCATGAGTGACACCTAGCAGTATATCATGGCCACCCAAGCTAATCAGAAGAGGTGGAGAACCTATTCAGTTTAGGATTACAATGCAATACGGTCTTTCTCTAATACAACACTCTTGACCACATTGTTTGGTTTGATAGTTTATTCATGTCTACTATCCAATGTGATTCATTTACTTATATGATTACCTTGAATGTGATTTGGAACGACTTTCCAAATCTCATTCATACTCTGGCCAGAGATTCTTAATCATATCATAGAGTATTCTCCCTCAAACAGTTTGAAGGTTAGAGATCCCCTGTTGCGCATTCACTTGCCTCCATCGCTAAGTGGCTTAACCCCAACTACGCCGTGGACACCCTCTGATGGAGTGACATTGACATAGTCAAAGATCAAGGACCTAACCACAAGACAACTATGATGCCTCAGGTCAAATGACTACTTTGCATTATCCCAACCATGAGTTCTTATGTGACATGAGTATGAGAACTCCTCGTTGATCGTGTTCAGTGGACTCATTCTCTATTGAGCACCTACATGCTTGTCTTGGTGTCAGTCACACCAATGACTCGAGACCAATCACTCTTCCTAAGAGAAGACATAGCACATACTGATCTTAACGGACTGTCAATGCCCAATTGGCAATCCTATGATCAGGAACGTTTAGGATATGTATACGAAAGAGAATGGTCTCATGAATCTAACTTCTTTAGATCACATTCTCCCAATTGCATATTCCTTGGACTTATTGTTCAAGCATATAACATTTATATGAGACAGCTTAAAACAATAATCTTTGCCCTTTATATTAAACCAGATTAGTTTAACATGTGAAATGTCCGTAAAGTATCATCATATGATTGGTTTTAGGGCACATTTCCAACAGTCTCCACATGCTTTGATGTATTAATTTCACCTGCTTCATATGTTCTCCTTGCAGTGGCGGTATCTTCTTTGGAAGCACACGATGTTAAAGATGAGTATTCGAGAGCAAGGCTAGGTAAGCAATCAGGGAAGGGGTTCCAGGCAGTCTGTTTCAGACAAAAAATCTGATTTCAGATTCCGACTGATTGCTTTCTTTCTTCTCTTCTTGCAGGCAAGAGCAAGGGCGAGGGAAAGAACAGGGCGATTGCATGATATGAGATACTCTTGCTCTCAACCCTAATGATATGAAATATTTTTGCTCTTGCAGGAAAGAAGCATAAGATTTTGATGTTGGTGCAGCCTTTTTTTTATTTTTTTATTATGGAAATGGGGTTTCTGGCTAAGGAAATGGGTTGATCTTTTTTTTTTTCAGTGGCTTGATTGAAGGGTTGTTCACGGGGAGGAAGAGAACTGAGTTTTTTTTTTTTTTTGAAAGGTTTGGTTGCAGAAGCATTTTCTGGCAAGAAAGAAGAATTAGGCATTTTGGATGTGTGCCTCGCCATGAAGGATGAGGGTGACCTATATAGGGAGGGATGCGATAGTAGGTAGTGCACGGATGTTGACTTGTCACCCACGCCTGTCGGCAGAAGCGTGTTGGCATGGTAGTTGAAACAGCGAAACCTCACGCGTTTTCAACTTTGTTAGCTGTGTGGTGGTTAAAACAGTGGATTTTACGCGTTTTCATCTTTGTTAAAGATTTTTGACAAAGTTGCACGTGATATCTGAAAAAGTTGAGGTTGCGTCTGAAAGGCGTTGACGGATTTTAGGCGGGAAAATCCGCCTCTTTGAAATATGGGGAGTGGTGTGTCTTTGGCTTCTGAACAGGTGGCTGTGTTTCTTCTCCTTTTATAGAGGTATCGATTGTATTCAAGACTCACACTTTGAAGAATTCCCGCCTGTGAAAATTATCTTTGTCATATCTCTGAGATCTTACTCCATCCAGCCCTTCTCCTTTACCATTTCTGATAATGGCTTCCCCGTCTAACATTTGCTTAGATTTGAGTCTTGGGAACGATTCAAATCTTGGGAATGATACAAGCACGCCGCGTCAGGGTGATATATGGCGCCCATCCTTCTTGTCTTCTAATGGCCCTCTTACGGTTGAAAACTATGTGATAAGGGATGTAACAACAGTTACGGTAGTAGCGAGGAACCTCCTCGCCCCTAGAGATAACAGGCTGCTTTCAAGACGGTCCGATGAGTTGGCCGTCCAAGACTCCCTAGCTCTTAGTGTTCAGTGTGCAGGCTCTGTGTCAAACATGGGCCAACGCTTACTTGCTCGAGTTCGCCAAGTTGAATCATTGACGGCCGAGGTGACAACTCTTAGTCAAGAGATCGGGCAGCTCAAGCGTGAGAATAGAGAGTTGCATGTGCTTATAAATAATTATTCGACGGGCATGAAGAGGAAACTTGATCAGCTGTTGGACTCCGAAGGTCGAATTCAAAGTGACTGTCAGAAGTTTGAGGATGTATTATGAAGGCACTTTTTGCCTTCATCATCTGGAGTGCAAACAAGTATTGAGGCCCCGAATAATCCATCTTCAATGCCCCCCCCCCACTAGGGTTCTACCGAGTACTGAGGCTTCACATAAGTGACATTCGTGAAGGCTCCCTTCTTTTTTTTTGTAATTTATCGGAGATATCAATAAACGGACTTTATTTCTTTCGGTGTATTGTGCTAAATAAAACATATGCCCCACTAAGATGTGTTACTTCCCTTTAATTTTTTGATTTTTTATTTTTTTTATTTATGATGTCGTGCACCATCTAGATGGTGCCTCATGCACTATCCTCCCCATTTTTTCTATCTTTCAATGATTTTGTCGCCACCACCTTTCTTTCCTCTTTTTTTTTTTTTAATTTTTTTTTAATTTTTTATTTTTAGAATAGTGTCATGCACCAAGATTTCACTATATATATATATGGATGTTACCTGACGCACCAAACACCTTATATATATATATATATATATATATAAGAAACGTGGAACATGATTCTTCGACGGGGAAGGGAAGTAGAGAGCATGGGTCTTCCTTGCTGCATCGTATTCTTCTCTGTACCATTTTCATTTGCACAGTCACCGCACCATTCTTCTCTGCGTTCTTTTCTTCACGCGGGTCACTGTTTGCTCAGCTACTATACTGCATTTTTTTTTTCCGCATGTGGACTGTTTTCACTTGGTTCTCTAGAGGCTATTATTTACACAGTCATCGCACTACCACTGCATATTGATAGGAGCATATTTATGCGACTTAGCTTGCTTGTTTTCTTGCATTTTAGTAATTATTTAGTATTTATAATAGTGTTTAAAGCTCATTTCGTGTGTTTGTAGGTTATATGGGCTAAGGGTGCATTTTGGGCCAATTTGGAGTAGTTTGGAGTGTTTTTGGGCCCAAGATGGATTGCTTATGATCCATGCAAGATGGATGGACGAATTTGAAGTCAAAAGAAGCTAGGAACATGCTAAAAATATGGTGAAACAAATACAAGTTGCAAGAAGGGATAGGTTTCTAGAAGGATTGACCAAAACTCCACTCAAAACCATGCCTAACCCACCAAAACAACTCAATGCCGTGGGCTTTCCTTGTTGTTTCCCACCAGATTTTTGGCTTAAACAAGCCCATTTGAGTGATGATGCAATGTCTAACTCACCATGACATTTGAATGATGATGCAATGCCTAAGTCACCATGACATGTGAGTGGTTGTTCAATACCTAACCCATTAGGAAAGTGTGTGGATGATTCAAGACCTAACCCATTAAAAATCCACTCAATGCCATGCATCCTTGATGAATTCCCACCAGAAATTTGGCTTAAACAAGTCCATCCTTCTCCTATAAATACCCATGGTAGCAACCTCATTCAAATCATCCAAGAATAAACCATTCTACAAGCCTTCCCTTGCCTCTCCCTACATATCCAAATTCCTCCCATCCAATCCTCCATATAACCAACCCTTCAACATCATTCCACCCTTGAGGCACGGCAAAGAAGAAGAGGAAAGCTCTTGGACGTGCTTGCTATCCAACAAGGATCGTTGGAACGTTTAGGTGTTTTCTTTCTTTTGTTTTCAATGGCTAAATTCATTTATCTTTGTTTTGTGCTTATGAGGAACTAAACCTATTTAGTTAGGGGGAAGTTTGAAGCCATGAACATGCTTGTGATATGAATTGATTTCTTCCAATTGTGATTTAATAAGTTGTGATTGCAATTCAATTATCTATTTTCTTAATAACTAATTCTTGTATGTTTATTAAGGATGCATACTTAGTTTTCATACATGAATTAGATGCTAGAATATAAATGAGTTTCACCTAATCGTTACAAGTTTATATTCATAAGTAGTGAAGGTTGCTTGTCACAATCGCGTTAATTGAATTCTTGGCATAAGTTTCATGCAATTCATAGTAACAAGTGCCTCGTCAACGCTTATGATTTTCATAGAACTTAATGATTCTTGCTTGTATCTCTTTTATGCAATTCATTGAGGGAACTTGTGGGGAATGCCTTGGGTTGTCGTATGCAATCATCCAATCCATTAACTTAAGGAAAATCTGAGAATTAATCTATGCAATTCATGGTTAATTTGGGGCGTTGAGAATCATAATTTATTGAAAAGCAATTGGAAATCAATTCATGTACAAGTGTGTCATGTGTGAAGAACGGACTCCTAACTAATCCATCCACCATCTTATTTCTCAATTTTGTTTTACAAATTTAATTGTTCAATTTCACCAAACCAAAATCCCCCTTTTACTTTCTTGTTTTAAAATCTTTTATTTACACATTTTTAACTTTGTTTTTTTTATGTTTTTGAATTAGTTTAGAGGTTTTAGCAAGCCCTCCTAATCCCCGGTTTAGAACGATCCCTACTTATACATATACTACAATTGTCAAAAGAGGGTTAATTTGCGCGTTAACTAATTTTAGCGCATCAAATTTTGGCGCCGTTGCCGGGGATTAGCAACTTTGCTAATCCCTTGGTTCTTTTCTTTTCGTTTAGTTTGTTTTTGTTTCTGACTTAGTTTATTTTCTTTGTTTGGTGTTACTTTTGATATTTGATTTAGTTCTCTTTCTTTGATTTCAGGTACTAGAGAAACAAGACATGGATTTTAACCAATATCCACGAAGAGATTGGAGTGATCATTCAACTTCTATGTGGTGGGAACCTCAACAATTCCAACAAGGTGGATATTGGCAACAAGAAGAGGAGTTCTATCACTGGCCATATGAACTATCACAGCCACCACAACAAATTGCCCAATTCAATTCAGGTACGTCTTCGAATAATGATATACTTAATAAATTACTCACCTCGTTGAATCAGGCCGAAGAATATCGAAACAAAGAGATACAAAATCAAGCCAAGAAGACGAGCGAATTGGAGAAGCATGTTGGGCAGATTTTGGAGTTCATGGCACAAATTAAAGAACAAATGGTTGAAGATGAGCCCATGGATGAATTGCTAATGCTCGAAGAGAAGGAGGATGCACAAAGCACGGCAAGGGAAGAACAACCCTTGCCACAACCTCCCAATGTTCCTACACCACCCCATTCAAGTAAGGTTGTTCCAAATTTAATTATTTCTAACGTTGTTTCCCCAAATGCACCTTTCCCTGGCAAGTTCATGCAATCCATGAAAGATGAGGGGAAGAAAGACATCTTGGACACCTTTCCAACAATTCACGAGGAAAAAGTGGTTGAGGAGCATCGTGAATTCATCAAGGAGGAAATGGGAGTGGATCACACGACCACAACCTTCAAAATGCCCAATCTGGCTGAAAACATCCTTTGTGCATTTGTTGAATGTGCTGCTACTTTAGAGCCAATATTGCAGCCCATAGGTAAGCCACCAACTCCAATTCCCACTTCAATTAATCGTGTGTTACCTTCTTCATTGCAGGCACCTACTCAAATCCAATTTGGTGAAAGAGTTTACATGGATCTTAGGACAGATCTCTATTCCCTTCCATACAAAGATCCAATGCTTGCATGTTTTGAGAAGCATTTCGTGGAGGATGTACTTAAGTTCTTATTGGAGCACGTAGGAAAGCCACCAACTCAAATTTCAAAGTTGTTTTTGACTAATATGTTGTTGATGTCAATGATTAGGGCACCCACTCTTGAAATTCAACCATTGCCGGAACATTTCAAGTATCATCGTCCATTCAATAATCAACTCCATGCCGTGGATTCCATTAAAGTATGAAAGGAAGCATCGTCCGGCTGTACGACGTTAAAGCAAGCGCTACTTGGGAGGCAACCCATGCATACAACAAAAGAAGACCTAGAAAGCACTCCAAATTCCAGATTTGCGTTCCTAAACCCTTCTCTTTGTTGTTGTTTTCAATTATGCCATGTTAAATTACTTAGTTGCTGTTTTGTTTGTTTGTTGATTACTTGTGTTAGTCTATGCTTGAAACATTGAGGACAATGTTTGATTTAAGTGTGGGGGGGAAACCAAAGTGTTTTGATGCAAATTCGTAGGGTTTTCTCACTCATAATTTCTAATGTTGTTTTTCACTGTTTTTAAGCCTTTTTAAGCTGTTTTGGTGTGTTTTAGTGTGTTTTGTGTCAAAAATCCGAAAATCCCATAAAAATTTGAAAAATTGTTTTAAAAACCCAAAAAGAGTTGTTTTTGTGTGTTTTTATGTCTTAGGGTACCTTCCAACACAATGATGAGGATTCGGTTTGTAATTGCATGACGGTTAAAGAAAGTTATAAACATGGATAAAAGTTTGATTTACTCTTTGGTTTATGCTTGGTTGTGGTTGTAACTTATGAATTCACATGTAATCATAAAGGAAAAATTAGTTTTTGTAACATGCTTGAAGGAAGTAACTCAAACCAACGCTACAACCTTGTGAGACTTGAGCCTAAACGTTTATTTGGAGAGTTAATAATCTGTGAACTTGTTGCTTTTCTAAAGTCGTTGCATGATCTCATTATTCTTTGCTTGGTTACTACTTAGAAGGCGTTTCATCATTTAGTTCCAAATGCTAGAACTCATGCCCATTTCATTCAAAGCATGCTATTGATTTTCATAACACATGTTCAAGATGAAGTTGTGTAGTGACCACCACCTAAGCCAAACAGCCGTGTGCCCTACTCCATTTTATGTTTAAGTTAACCCCATTGAACCTTGTTAGCCTATGTTCTTTGTTAACCCATGCTATCCTCACCTAGCCTAGATTAGGACCATCCATACCCTTGTTTTTAAAGCATAGTAAGCATGACTACAATTGAATTCCTTTTGATTAATGGATGGCAGAAAACAAGTGTGGGGGAAGTATTTTTCATGTGATTTTGTGTGCAAAGGCACGGGGAGAAAAGAAAAAGAAAAGTTGTGAAAAGAATGAAAAAAAAAAAGAATTGAAAAGATGTGAAAAAGAGTCCTTAAGTATTGTTTGTTGAAGAAAGAGTCCAAAACATTGAATTCGGCCCTAATTGTTGTTAAAACTTCCCTTTGTGTTTAAAAGTTGATTTTTGCATGCTAATGGGAATTCTAAAGTTCAATTTCATTATTTTGCTTACTATTGCTTTAAGAACGTTTGTTTTCCCTATCCTTTCATTGTTAGCCAACTCCCCAAGCCCCGTTACAACCCTTGACTTCAATCTTGAGTGTTATGTGTTTCAATTTGTGGAGTTTGAATTTGGTATGAGCATATGGTGTCACTGGTTCTCGCATCTAAGTAGTAGCATTCCATTCATGAGATCATATCTAAACATGCTTATTAACTCCAGAAAATGTTTCTCTTTTTATATATGTATGTGAGCATTCGTTTTCATATTTACATCAATCTTCTCACATATAACTAGTGTACGGTGTGTAGCCAGAAAATCTGAGTGAAAATAGAGTGCATATCTAAGTAAAGAATTGAGGAAATTCCCTAAGGCATGTTACTACATTCCAAACATCGTTTTAATTGGCTAAATGTGAACTAGTAAGTAGTGACTATGATTAAGTATGTGCTTAAGCGTAATGATGGCCAAAATCTGTGGGAATGATGATTTTTAACATGTCATGTGCATTGGAAATCCCTGAGGCGATTGTTGGAAGGTTTAGGTTGTGTTTTACTTGTTTTGATTCGTTTAATTACTTTGTTTCGTTTTGTTTTGCTCGAGGACTAGCAAAAGCTAAGTGTGGGGGAATTTGATAGGAGCATATTTATGCGACTTAGCTTGCTTGTTTTCTTGCATTTTAGTAATTATTTAGTATTTATAATAGTGTTTAAAGCTCATTTCGTGTGTTTGTAGGTTATATGGGCTAAGGGTGCATTTTGGGCCAATTTGGAGTAGTTTGGAGTGTTTTTGGGCCCAAGATGGATTGCTTATGATCCATGCAAGATGGATGGACGAATTTGAAGTCAAAAGAAGCTAGGAACATGCTAAAAATATGGTGAAACAAATACAAGTTGCAAGAAGGGATAGGTTTCTAGAAGGATTGACCAAAACTCCACTCAAAACCATGCCTAACCCACCAAAACAACTCAATGCCGTGGGCTTTCCTTGTTGTTTCCCACCAGATTTTTGGCTTAAACAAGCCCATTTGAGTGATGATGCAATGTCTAACTCACCATGACATTTGAATGATGATGCAATGCCTAAGTCACCATGACATGTGAGTGGTTGTTCAATACCTAACCCATTAGGAAAGTGTGTGGATGATTCAAGACCTAACCCATTAAAAATCCACTCAATGCCATGCATCCTTGATGAATTCCCACCAGAAATTTGGCTTAAACAAGTCCATCCTTCTCCTATAAATACCCATGGTAGCAACCTCATTCAAATCATCCAAGAATAAACCATTCTACAAGCCTTCCCTTGCCTCTCCCTACATATCCAAATTCCTCCCATCCAATCCTCCATATAACCAACCCTTCAACATCATTCCACCCTTGAGGCACGGCAAAGAAGAAGAGGAAAGCTCTTGGACGTGCTTGCTATCCAACAAGGATCGTTGGAACGTTTAGGTGTTTTCTTTCTTTTGTTTTCAATGGCTAAATTCATTTATCTTTGTTTTGTGCTTATGAGGAACTAAACCTATTTAGTTAGGGGGAAGTTTGAAGCCATGAACATGCTTGTGATATGAATTGATTTCTTCCAATTGTGATTTAATAAGTTGTGATTGCAATTCAATTATCTATTTTCTTAATAACTAATTCTTGTATGTTTATTAAGGATGCATACTTAGTTTTCATACATGAATTAGATGCTAGAATATAAATGAGTTTCACCTAATCGTTACAAGTTTATATTCATAAGTAGTGAAGGTTGCTTGTCACAATCGCGTTAATTGAATTCTTGGCATAAGTTTCATGCAATTCATAGTAACAAGTGCCTCGTCAACGCTTATGATTTTCATAGAACTTAATGATTCTTGCTTGTATCTCTTTTATGCAATTCATTGAGGGAACTTGTGGGGAATGCCTTGGGTTGTCGTATGCAATCATCCAATCCATTAACTTAAGGAAAATCTGAGAATTAATCTATGCAATTCATGGTTAATTTGGGGCGTTGAGAATCATAATTTATTGAAAAGCAATTGGAAATCAATTCATGTACAAGTGTGTCATGTGTGAAGAACGGACTCCTAACTAATCCATCCACCATCTTATTTCTCAATTTTGTTTTACAAATTTAATTGTTCAATTTCACCAAACCAAAATCCCCCTTTTACTTTCTTGTTTTAAAATCTTTTATTTACACATTTTTAACTTTGTTTTTTTTATGTTTTTGAATTAGTTTAGAGGTTTTAGCAAGCCCTCCTAATCCCCGGTTTAGAACGATCCCTACTTATACATATACTACAATTGTCAAAAGAGGGTTAATTTGCGCGTTAACTAATTTTAGCGCATCACATATGCAGATCAATTTCACTTGGGAGATCATTATGCATATATAGGACTGCATAGTCACCGCACTGCATTCTTCTCTGCATTCTTCTCTGTACGCGGATTGCTGTTTGCACAGTCAGCGCACAGTCTCTGCACTACGTGCAGCTCAGCTTCATTTGAGACCATTATATATATACGCATTCACACGCACATGCATACACACATAGGGCACTGCATAGTCTTTACATAGCCACTGCACCAGCTTACTGTCCTGAATCCTAACTGCACTGTCCTGTTTCCTTGCTGCGACGTGTTCTTCGCGTCTGCCGTCAGGTGAGCTCGGTGCTGGATGAAAAGAGTGGCTGCAAGTGCATGTTTGAAGGTTGCTGTGAATGCAGACACGAAGGTATACCTTCTGGGGTTGCATGCATTTATATATATCGTCCTGGGATAGCATGCATTCATATATATATATATATTGCCCTGGGATAGCATGCATTTGTATATATCGTCATGCATTTGTATATATATGGGATCGAATTATCGTTGTTCGACGATTGCACAACCATGGCACAGCCTCTGCATTATTTCTATTTTGCACTGTAGCTTACTGCTTCATTTTGCATGCTTGCTTGGTTCTCTGCAGACCTGTATATATATTCGTACACATACACACACAGAACATGCGGCTTCATATTTGTGCATGTTTAATCACTGGTTTGGAGACTTGTATATATATATGCACACATACACACACAGCGCATGCAGGTTCATTTACATACACACATGTACATGCAGCTTCATTTACGTGCATGTTTGATCACTTCTCTTCTGCAGTGAGTGTAGGTTTGAACCGCAAGCGAGTTGTTTTCCTTCTCTTCAACCTCTGCAGCTCTTCGTGCTGTTTGTGGAGACGAGGCACAAGTCGTCACGAGTGAGTTGCTTACAGAGGAGAGAGAGAGAGACGTTGCTACAGACGGGAAGAAGATGAGGCAGTCACCAGCCTTCCTTTGTGGAGCTTTTACGCGGTAAGGCTAATTTGTTTTAAGCTGAGGACGATTTTGGTTACATACATTCATATATATATATATATATATATATATATATATTGCAGGCTACTGTCCATCACCGTAGGTGTGTGTTTACATATACATATACATATACATATACATATATATATATATGTATATAGAATATAATGTGCCTATATTTTTTTTTATGCATAATGCGTGCGTGCCCCCCTCCTCCCCCTCCCACTGATGGATCTCTTCGTTGTGATGCCAGGAATCTTTAATTTGTTCTTTGGAGAAGGTAGAGCTTGACGCCAGGATCTTCACGAAGCTTTTAGAGCCATGGTAGCAGCCGTGGTAGCAGGACGTGGGTGTACTTATGCCAGAGACTGCAACGGGGTTTCGCTATGTAGTGCCTTTGGATCACAGTT
The DNA here is from genome assembly GCA_963580275.1 of Crataegus laevigata. NCBI lineage: Eukaryota > Viridiplantae > Streptophyta > Magnoliopsida > Rosales > Rosaceae > Crataegus > Crataegus laevigata. Next base: position 18,284,171 of record OY756945.1, read on the forward strand.
TTCCCTCGATGGTGAGATGTCGTGTGGTGCTGTGCCAGAGACTGCAGCGGGGCTTTGCTGTGTAATGCCTTTTGGTCACAATTTTCCCTTGGCGATGACGTCGCCGTGCGGTGCAAGAAACTGCTAGCGTAGTCGCTAGTGCGATTGCGTGGCATTTTGGTTTCTTTGTTACCGTAACGTGCCTTGAAAAACTGTCATGTAGCTGCTTTTTTTACCATGCTTGATGCACCGCCGTCGCTGCATTGTTCGCTGCACACCATTGCACTGTCCGCTGTCCTTATTGCACTGTCCGTCATCCTGCTGCTTGGAGCTTATTGCAGTGCGTCACTTTTCCCCGTGTGGTGCCTCGCAAAAGACTGCAGCGGGGTTTCGCTGTGTAGTGCCTTTGGATCACAGTTTTCCCTTAGTGGTGTGCTGAAGTTTTGTGGCTGACTCTTCGTTGCGATCATGGTATTTTTTAAGTGCTTTAAGGGCAACACCATCACCATTCTTGCAAAGAAAGGTGATTCGCAGGATAGTGGAACGACGTTGAAGCTTTTTGCACCGCTGACTGGCCCTAAGGCGCTTGTTCTTCCCGCAAAAGACAACTCCATGCATATTAAGTCATGGTCTTCTGAAGTATCTTGGGAGGTGGTAGACTCCATTCGACCCAATATAAAGAAGAAAGCATGCTAGTCGAGGATTCTTATCCTGAACCCTTCGCACCATGTTCATGACAATCATCCGGTTTTGTTTGAGCTTCTTAGTGATCGTATCCGTAACAGAGCTGTGGCTTGGAGTGGCACCCTATCGACTACTGGAGGAGCCTCCTTCGTTGAGTTTTATTGGGAATGGCTTGAAGATGTCTTGAGCCGCTCCAAGGATGTGCTTACCAAAACGGGCCTTTATCATGCTGTATACGCATCTTTGTTCAGTTATGATCGCCATCCTTCTGTCATTCATGCATTCTTTGAGCATTGGTGTTCAGCAACCAACACACTTCACACGGTTCGAGGGGAGATGTCGATCTCACTTAGGGATCTCCACAAGATAGGAGGCTTGCCGATCCAAGGAAAATTTTATGACGAAGTTATTCCCAGCGTGGAGGAGTTTTTTTGTCGCAACAGTCCGGGTAAGTCAGGCGTGAAGATTTCTTCATGGATTCGATTTTGGTATTGGGACGCCGTGAAGTACAAGAGGCCTTCGAAGAAAAGTGGTCATAACAAGACAACTAAGCCTAAGAGAGACTCGGATCCATCAGGTGTCATTGGTCCAGCTGGGCGCCGTACCTCGGCCGAGTTGAAGGCGTTTGAGGATCTTAGCTCGGCGCCAGAGTACTTGGAAGAATCTTAATTAGCCGTTTTCTTAGCTTGTTGGCTTTGTAAGTTTGTTTTCCCCAAAGATGATGTCAACTTTATCCGTCTCGGAGTCTTCAAAGTTGATAGCAAGATGGCCGCAAGCGAATCTTTTAGCCTCGCTATTCCGGTCTTAGCTAGCATTTACAACGGCTTAAGTTTTGTTTCGAACTCGGCAAGCACTGAAGACCGTGTTGCGGTACTTCCTTACCACTATGTGTATGGTTGGTTGGGTAAGTACTTTGGCACTCATTTTTCTTCGTCAACTTTAGACAAGTCAGAGCCTTCTTCACCGACTTCAACCAAGCTAGGGCCTTTAATGACGAAGTATTCTGGAGTGCTTTCTGTGAAGAGTCTTGACGACTCACAGGCGCAAGCACTGTTTAGAAGTTGTGAAAGCTTGAGGATGGACCGCTTGGCAAGAGTTAGCTTGGTGTGGCAAGGCATCATGGATGATTCGCATCTTCGCTTCTCAGACCTATCTTATTTTATAAGTCTTCACTCAGGGTATGTTTCTTTGCGGCAAGAAGACCGATGTATCATTCAGCCATATAATCCTCACCGTTTTAGCAGGCAATTTGTTTTTGTCCAAAATGTGCCAGGTAAGCTGAAGGAAAGAGCCCAATCAAAATCCTTGCAAGTCGTGTATATGCATTGGGAGTCTTGTACCCGTGTATGCACAAATACTTCTATCACCCTACCGGCCAAAGACAAGTTCAAGAATAATCCAGTGACCCGTGCTTACGTAAGTTGGTGGTTAAGGGTACATTATGAGAGTTTGGGGATGGCAAGTGATACCAATTTTTCCCATTCTCCTCATAAGACGTCGAAAGAGGGTTGTTCTCTATTTCCTACACAGCTGGTACCTTTCGATTGCACGAGTGCCACTCCCTTGCAAGATAGACCTGTGGTTCTAGCTCGTCGGCGCTTGTGCTTGCCTTCTTCCCATTTGGATGCTTCTGAAGAAGCGGGTGACGAAGTTGATTCGCACGAAGAGGGACTTGTTTTGCGGCAGCGCCAACAAGTTTTAAACAAGTGACCACTTGAAGTTGCTCAGGTTGACAGTGGTGTTAATTTTCGTCATAAGAAGAAAGAAATGTTTAGACCTCCTCAATCCGATAGCCGTATGTCATTTGAGGAAGATGTATGTGCTTCTTTCTCTAACATCTTTCTTTGTTTTTCTTTAGGTTGGGCCTTCTATGCTACTTGGAGGCAATCTACCTACGGACAAGGAGATAGGGATCCGCCTGGTACAGAGCTTGTTCAAAATCCGCCGCTCTTCCCAAGTTTGCTGTGTGTAGGTGAAGGTGTACAAGAGTCCATCATGCGTCCAACACTTTTGCCAGCTAGTTTTGGCATTTCTTTGAGAGGGCCGAACCTTAGCGGTACTGAGCAGCTTATCCATCGCATCAACCTCCATGCAGCCATGGACATCAAGAGCCATATTGAGAGTAGGATTTCAAAGTGCCCGTTGGAAGACCTTGTATTGCTCAAAGAGGATTTGTCGAAGCTTGTTTCTGCGATTGACAACCTTAACGTTGATTCTTCGTCCTTGAAGATCAAGATTACCGAATTTATGGCCGCCTCAACTGAGTATTCTTCCTTGCATGCTATTTCCTGGGAGAAATTAAGTCCAGATGCTAGAGCTCAACAACTTGCAACAATAGACTCGTCACTAGCCCGGGTCTAGTCTTCTCAGCAAACCGCTTTGGGAGATTATCAAATTACAGAGACTTTTTTAGCTTCCGTTCGAGAGCATCTAGATGCGTTGGAACGAGAGCGAGAACGGCTGGGGATCGAAGCATCTCATCTGAAAAGCACGCTCGCAGAGCAGAAAGCTACGTTTTCTCAGTACCAAGAAGAGATTTCTCGCTTAGAACAGAAGAAGGGCATGGCTATGGAATTGCCTATTTTGTCTCCTACCGAGGTAAAGACTTTGAAGACTTTGGAAGGCTTGCTTAAGGATCGTCTCCGTAGTTTTAGGGACATAGCTTTCGAGTAGTGTCTTCCATTTTTTTTTCTAACAGGGCTTTAGAGCCGACTTCTTCCTTTAAAGAAATAAAGTATTTTCATTCTTGAATTTGCTCTTTATTCTTCAAAGTGTTTGTGTTTTTTTTTTTAATTATATGACTGTACTTGAAGTTTTTGAAGTTTCAAGTTGCCTACGTACCCTCGGTTGAGGAGGGATCAAGTCATGACATAGTTCAAATGAATGATGGATTTTTTTTTTTTTTTTTTTTACTTGTGATTTTGATGATGATTTTGCCGTACATAGTTTATGCTCTTGCAGGCCAGGAGCGTGGAGCATTTGTTTTAAGGGTAGTAACGCTTCAAGAACCTGCCATTGATGGGGCCGATTCTCAAGCCATCCTCCGCTATGATTAAGTAGGTGCTGTTGGTGTAAACTTCTTGTATTACATAAGGCCCATCCCACTTTGATGTGAACTTGCTTTTTGTCTTGTGAGTTGTGATAATAGGCCTACGCAATGCAAGGACAAGATCTCCTACTTGAAAAGAACGGGGGTTAACTTTCATGTTGAAAGCATTGGACAGTCGTGCTTGATGACACTTCAAGTGCTGCTGAGCTTCGAGCCTTCTCTCATCCAGCGCTTCTAGCTCTTGGATACACAACTTTGCATTCTCTTCGTCAGTCAAGCCTTCTTGTATAGCCATTCTTAGTGAAGGGATTTGACTTTCGAGTGGTAGAACAGCTTCCACACCATATACGAGAGAATAAGGTGTAGCTTGGGTAGGAGTCCTATGTGTCGTCCTATATGCCCAAAGTGCTTCGCTTATTCTTTCGTGTCAGTCTCTCTTTGTTCGGCCGATCACTTTCTTTAGGAGGTTGCACAATGTTTTATTAAATGCTTCTGCAAGACCGTTGGCCGGAGCATAATACATGGAAGACTTGTGCTATTTGAACTTGTATTTCTCGCAGAACTCGTCCACGAGTCGATTGGAGAACTGTTTTCCATTGTCAGTGATGATGTAGCGAGGCACACCATATCAGCGGATGATATGTTCCTTGATGAAACGGACGACAGTTTCCTTCTTGACTTCCCTCAAGGGTATGGCTTCCGCCCACTTGGAGAAGTAATCTGTTGCAGCTAGGATGTAAGCTTCTTCCGCGAATGACTTTGGTGCAATCGGCCCTACGACGTCCAATCCCCATGCATCAAAAGGCCATGAAGCAACGGTAGGGTGTAATGGTTTAGGTGGTTGATGTATGAAGTTGGCATGGAATTAGCAGGCTTGGCACCTTTTGGCGTGTTCCAGACAATCCTTCACCATGCTTGGCCAGTAATAACCCATTCTTTTGAGCTGTAAATGTAGCTTTGGCCCAGACTGATGTGCCTTGCATACGCTTTAGTGTGCTTCTTCCATGGCTTGATTGCCTCTTCCTCACCTAGGCATCTCAGAAGTACTCCTTCAAAAGAGCGTCGATAGAGTGTTCCTTTGTAGTAGAGAAAGTGAGGTGCTCGTCGACATATTTCGGAGCGATGCCTATGATCATCTGGAAGCTTCCCATGCTCCAAGTAGTCGATCAGTGGCCATCTCCATTCTTTAGCGTCGATTGGAAGTACTAAGATGACATTTGTATCATCCAGTAGCATTTCCGTGACGAGTGGGATCACCCATCTTTGGCAAACTGGTACGTCTGCAACTTCATCTTCTTTTAGTGTCATACTCGAGGCTAGGTTGGCTAGGGCGTCTGCCATTTGATGCTCTTTCCTTGGCACATGCTCTAGTGTCACGACCTCGAACTTTTGCAGTAGTTGAGTTGCCAGCCGAAAGTATGGGACGAGATCATCTTTCTTCACTTCATATTCAGTCAAGAGTTGATCGATCACGAGCTTAGAATCTCCATATACCTCGAGGGATGTGATTTCCATGTTGATCGCCATTTGGAGACCAATAATCAGTGCTTGGTACTCAGCGACATTGTTTGAGCAAAATTCGCTTAGCTGGAAGGAGTAAGGTAGTATTTGCCTTTGTGGTGACATGAATAGTACTCCTGCCCTCGCTCCGTCTGCTCGTGCAGATCCGTCGAAGAACATCGTCCATGTCGGGAAGATGTCGATGTAGAACACCTCCTCGTTAGGCAAGTCGTCTGAGATTTTCCAATCAGCTGGGATTTGATGATCAACAAGAAAGTCTGCTAGAGCTTGTCCCTTGACGGCTTTAGTGAGGACGTAAACGATTTCATACTAATTAAGGAGTAACGCTCATTTAGCGAGTCGCCCTGTCAAGACTGGTTTGGACATGACGTATTTGACTGGGTCAGCTTTAGTGACCAGGTGGATAGTGTAAGCCTGCATGTAATTCCTGAGCTTCTGGATGGCGAACACTAAGGCGAAGCACATCTTTTCTATTGGGGAATAGTTCAACTCAGCGCCGGTGAGAGTTCGACTGAGGTAGTAGAGCGCTCATTCTTTCTGGGATTCGTTTTCTTGTGCTAAGAGTGCTCCAACTGAACTTTCATGAGCGGCGATGTACAATATGAGCGGCTTTCCAGGCATGGGTGCCCCCAGGACAGGTGGACTTGATAAATACTTTTTTATGCTTTCAAAAGCATTGTGGCGTGCTTCATCCCATACAAACGGAACATCCTTCTTCATGAGTCGACTGAACGGTTGACAACGCCTGGCGAGGTTAGAGATGAAACGTCTAATAAAGGCTAGTCGTCCTTGTAGACTTTTCAGCTCGTGCAGGTTTCTTGGCTCAGGCATACTTTGAATGGCCTTGATCTTTGATTGGTCCACTTCAATGCCACGGTGTTTGACAATGAAGCCGAGGAACTTTCCAGATGTGATGCCAAATGCACACTTTAACGGGTTCATCTTAAGGTTGTATTTTCGCAGCCTTTCGAACACTGTTCGCAGATCCTTCAAATGATCTGATCTTTTCTTTGTCTTAACCACCACATTGTCTACGTAACATTCTACATTTCTATGTAGCATGTCATTGAAGATTTTCTGCATTGCGCGTTAATATGTAGCTCCAGCGTTCTTCAGACCAAATCGCATCACCTTGTAGCAGTAGATACCTTTTGGAGTGCGGAAGGCTGTTAGTTCCTCGTCTTCGAGAGCCATGCGAATTTGATTGTATCCAGAAGAGCCATCCATGAATGACAGTGCTTCGTGGCCAGTGGTTGCGTCCACCATGATTTCAATGATCGGCTAGGGGAAGTCGTCATTCGGGAAAACATCATTGAGGTCTCGGAAGTCTACGCAAACACGTATTTATCCAGATTTCTTAAGGACAATGACGATGTTAGAGATCCACTTAGGGTATTGTACCTCTCGAATGAAGCCTGCTTCGATTAGCTTGTCAATCTCGACCTCAATTTGTGGGATGAGCTCGGATCGATAACGTATTGGAGTTTGCTTTATCGGTCGCATTCCGGGCTTGACCGCAAGGTGATGCACAGCGATGGTAGGGTCAAGGCCAGACATTTTTTTGTATGTCCAAGCAAAGACGTCTTTGTACTCTAATAGCAGCTGATAATACTCTTCTATCTCGTCTGTACTTAATAGTGTGCTTACGAAGATAGGCTTTGGTTCCTCGCTTGTGCCTAAGTTAAGTTCCTTGAGATCATCAACTGTGGCTTGCCCCCCATCTTCGAGTTGTGGTGGCGCAGCAGTGACACCTCCCTCAAGGATTTCGTCTTTTTTGCCTTCTTGGATTATGATGTGGAAGACATCTTCGACTTCCTCTTCAGTGTCATCCTTTTGGGCTTGTCGGTGTGAGGATTGTCCAGTATGGATGATGGTGCGCCTTCTTACTTTCAGTGGTCCATTTGTGTCAACCTCCAAGATTTCTTGGCGCTTCATCCTTGAAGGAATTGAGCTTCGAATATCGCTTTTTTCTGCTAGCCCGTTGAACTCTTCTTCTTTTGGCGTTGTCTCTTTCTTTCTAGAAGGCTTCTTGTCGTCTTCAAGTCTTTCAAAAACTGACCGTCGCAAAGGCGAGCTAGCCGTGTTGCTTTGTTTCTTAGGTTTTGACAACCTTTCGAAAACAGAGCTTTGGGATATTGGTGTTTTAAGCCTCTTGAAGACGGAGGTTCGTTTTTGACCGCCAATGCGATTAAGTGCTGAATTTTTGGGTCTTGAGCAATTCATCCTATCGAAAACTGATATTCGATGAGTGGGTTTAGGCTCTTCTTGATCTTGTTCAACGGTCACGCTGATGTGTTGGGTGCTAGCGTTTTTTACTTTGTTTGAGATCTTGACGGGTGCATCTGGTGTGAAGCCAAGCCCGGCTTTGTTGTTGTCAACTCCATACCCATACTCCTTCAACTTCTTTTGAGTCTTGGTGAGGTCACATTCTTTGATGTTGGCAACTTTCTTTCCAAGACTTGATGAGGAAGCGAAGTTGTACCCAGCCTTTGACATGAGTTTGTAGGTGTTTGGATCAAAACCTTTTTCGGTCCTCTTGGTTGAAAGAAAGCTGGTTTCCACCTCCTTTGGCTGAGCTTTTACAAAGCCTTGTGGTGGTCTTGCAGCCTTAGCGTTGCCTAGCTATGTCAGAGGCAAAACTGCATTTGTCTTAAGCAACTTTACATCATCATTGTGTTGCTGTGTGTTGGCCTTGCTTGCTCCCATTTCGAATGGGGATTGACCATTCTTTCTTTTTGACATCGGGATGTATCGGAAGACGGGTGTGTTTCGCCCTTTTGAGGGTGTCCTACTCCCTTTGGTTGTTACAGGTTTGGCGGGCTCATCGTCGCTTTTGCCTGAAGAGGGCACATCTTTTCCTTCTTGCTTCTTGGGCATGACTTGCCATTCCTGCTTTTTAGGTGTTGCTTTGCCAGTGGATTTGATCTCTTTTGGAAGAGTTTCGGGCACCATAGCTTCATCCATGTAGAACTTGGCGTCTGTAAAGTGTGATTCAGCTTCAGTGAATGGTTTGTCGTCGCCTTGTATTATCTTTACTCCTTCTCGGTAGTACTTTAAGCATTGGTGAAGGGTGGATGGCACTACTCCATTCTCGTGGATCCAAGGTCTTCCTAAGAGTAAGATGTAAGAGGTTTTTGCATCAATCACATGGAATATCGTGCTTGACTTAAGTTTACCAATGGTCATCTCCACCTTGATGCCGATTGTGGTCATTGTTGATTTTGGCATGATGTTTATGGTCGATCCACCATCCACAAGCATGCGGTTGACTTTGTGCTCTCTTACGTACCCAGAGATGAAGAAATGACGGTTATGAGGTTTTGATCCCAACAACATGTCTTCATTAGTGAAGTGGATTGTATCTTGGGCAGCACAACATGCGACATGCTCATGTGGCCGAAGTTTCAAGCATTCGTCTTTGCTTCCTTGCACTTCGTGGTCATCGGGACTCGCCAAGACCGATGCCAGTACTTTTCACATCTTCTTTGGCAATCGTAGAGCTTCCTCGATGCTAAAGTGTATTGGCAGGCTTTTTTTCGAGCACGACGGTCTTCTCTTCGTCCGTGGCGACAGCTTTGCCTTTTGAGGGCTCCTCCATCTCTACTTCAATCATGTGACAGGTGACGGTAGTGCACGATTGGAAGAAGTCCTTTGGGAAGTACTCATTGATAAGCTCATATTTATATATATTTTTACATCAAATTCACGTGTCTTTTCTTAGTTAGTTCCTCATATTTTGAGCTATTTACTTTGTTTTTGTGTTTTATAGAATTTATCTAGCTAAGAAAATAAATATAGCACTAGTGAAATTTTAAGAAATAAATTCGTCATTTTTTACCTTGCTCACTTATTTAATTTTTGTAACTTAAGAAAAGCAGGTAGAAAATAATAAAAGGAAATGAAATGATGGTGGAATGCAACAAATGCACATGGCAGTCAGAAAAGAAATGCAGTTCGGTGGAGAAAAGAAAGTGGGCATTATTAAAAAGAAAAGGAAGATCAGAAAGAAGCTGAGGAGGTCAGCTGCCATTTGGGCAGCTTGGAAATAAAACGGACGGACAGAAACTGAAGCTGCCAGCTTTGGCAGCGCATCAAAGCGAAGAGGCTGCCTTAGGAGCAATCAATCCAGAGCTTGCAATAGGCAGTCGGTGCAGCAATAGGAAGCTGCCAGCGAGAGGGGAGAAAACAGAAAAAAAACCAAGGGAAGCTGCAGTTTGGCAGCGTGCAACAGTGGAGAGGACAGCGCAAGAGAGAAGCCAGAGGGCAGCTAATCAAAGCTGCGAGAGCGGGAGAGCCTATCAACGGGGCATAAGGCAGCTGCGCAAGCAGCACAGGGGTTTTGCACGGAGCACAGAGTGCAGCCAAATACATAAGCAGTGCACAAAGAAGCTCACGGTGGAAACAATCCTCTGCACCCTATTTCGGTTTAATCCCTCCAAACTCATGTTTTACCTATGTTTTAATTTATGAATAATGTGTAATTAATTTGTTTTGGCTAGAGGTTAATTCAAAGCCATGGATATATTTGTAATATGAATTGATTACCTTCAGTTGTGATTTCTGAGTTGTGATTCAATTTGCTTAACTGCTTGATTGATAACTTATTTGTGTATGTCGATTAAGGATGCATACTTAGTTTGCATGCATGAATTTGATGCTAGAATATAAGTGAATTTCACCTAATCGTTATGAACTTATATTCATGAGTAGTGAAGGTTGTTATACACAGTCGCGTTAAGTGAATTCTTGGCAGAAGTATCATGCTTTTCATAGTTACGAATGCCTCGTCAGTACTTATAGTTTTCACAAAGTTTAATGATCTTTGATTGTATCTTTATTGTGCTTTTCACGTAGGGGACTTTTAGAGAATGTGTTGAATTGTTGTATGCTGTTCATCCAATTCAATAACTTAAGGAAAACTTGAAGATTAAAAAAGTGTTGTTCACGGTTAATCTGGAGTATTGAGATTTACAATTTATTGAAAGAACAACTGAAAATCAATTTAGGTTGCATATGTGTCATGTGTGGAGAAGAACCCTCTAGCCAGTCCGTCGCCTATCTATTCACTTTTATTTTATGTTTTTGTCAATTTTATAATTTATTTAAGTTTAATTTACTTATCATCAAAACCAAACCCCCCATTATTAAATTATATTATTTAGTTAGTTTTTATTATTTTTAATCTTTTAATTCGATTTCCGTCCATTTTAGTTCCTAGTGTTTATTTAATTTATTTTCTTTGTTTTGAGTCATTTTAGTGTGTTTTGAATTATTAGAGTTTTTAGCCTAATTTTGTGTCCTTGAGTCTTGTTTAATATTTTTAAATTAATTTAGAGTAGATTAGCAATCCCTCCTAATCCCCGGCCTAGAACGATACCCTACTTACATCTTTACTACAATTGTCAAAAAGAGGGTTAAATTTGTGCGGTTTAAAATCCCGTCAAATTTTTGGCGCCGTTGCCGAGGATTAGCAAATTTGCTAATCCCTTTATTTTTGTTTGTGTTTATTTTTATATTTGTCTTTTTGTTGTGTTTTTGTTTATTTTTATGTTTGTGTATTTTACTTTTGATTTTTGATTTATTTTTCTTTCTTTGATTTTAGGTACAATTGGAGTAAGACATGGCATTTACAACCATTCAAGCTCAATTGGCGTAGCTCACTGCTCAATTGACTCATAATGCCGAACGGACCTCAATGCCAAGTGTCCCTACACTTGATGTGCCTTATGGGCAAGGATATCAAGCTCATCAGTATCCTCAATTTTCGGCATATGACGATGATTGGGGATATCAAAGCCACAGCCAATCAAGGGGCAACATGTTTTCCAACGCTTGCAATTCGGATTGGAGAGGTTATTCAGATCAGATGTGGGATGAACCTCAGCAATTTCAACAAAGTGGATATTGGCAGCAAGACGAGTTCTATTCCAGACCTATGCAGCCACCACAGCATCCCCCACAACAATTCCAATCGAATTCAAGTATGCCCGTAAATTATAATGAAATTCTTGAAGGACTAATTTCTTTGACGCAAGGCTTACAAAAAGAAGAACAATTGCCGTCATCGGAAGAGTTCTATCAGTGGCCATATGAACCGTCACAGCCACCACAACAATCAGCCCAATTCAATTCAGGTACATCTGTGGATAATGATAATATTATTCAATTACTCATCTCTTTGAACCAGGAAGTAGAAAATCAAACCAAGGAGATGGGAGAATTGAATAATCAAATGGGGCAGATTGTGGAAATCAAGGCACAGATTCAAGAGCAACGTGAACTCTCCAACTCACCTATTGAAAATTCAAAGGAAGATTGTGAAGTTGCTGAAGCCATCACTTTGGAAGAAGAAGATGAGGAGGACGACCTGGGCAGTTTAGACGAATTTTTGTCTCAAACCCCTGAAGTCCCTATGTTGTCCAACTTCGGTAATGATGTTCCAAATGAAATTCATTCTAACATTATTCCACTAAATGTCCATTTTCCTTGCAGGTTTTTAATTCCAAATAACGAAGAAAGTGAAAAAGACATTGTGGAAGCTCTTCCTGAGATGCAAAGTGATATCCAAATTCTTGGTGCACTAAAACAAATTCCCGATGAGGTTGAAACGTTCAAAGAACCTTGTGCACCAAGAAAAATGATTCAAGTGAATGAAGTGGCTGGAGAATGTGGAGACTTTCAAGAATACATCAAAGAGGCTGTGCAGACAACAAAGGCCCAAGCAATTGAGTTTGATGACACGGGACAGGCCACAACCATCATCGTCAATCTGGCCAAGTGCAAAATCCCAGAAATGTCCAAACATATGGTTTTTGTCATTGAGATTGTTTCGGAGAATGACAGTAAGCCATCTTCTCCAATTTTAATTTTAATTTTAATTTTTACTAACACGTTGATTTTAATGATTCAGGCACCCACTCGAGAATTCAGACCATTGCCGAATCATTTCAAGTATCACCTCTCATTGAAAGATAAATTCCATGCTTTGGAGCCGAGGGGAGGTTAATGGAAAGATTCGTCCGGCTAAAGACGTTAAATCAAGCGCTTCTTGGGAGGCAACCCAAGCAATCAGATTTGCATTCTTTCACCCTTCTTTTCACTACTTTCATTTTGTGTTGTTTAGTTAGTTTTGTTATTTGGTTGATTTTTGTTTAGTTTGTGTTTAAATAAATTAAGGGCAATGTTTATTTTTAGTGCGGATAAACAAAGTCTTTTTGCATTAATTTACATATTTTATATTGCTTAAAATAAACTTTAAAAAAAATAAAAAAAAATAAAAAATTACAATAAAACAAAAACTAATCGCGTTCATTGTTCATTGGTCAGGTGGCGCCCCAGAGGTCGACGGAGCTCTGGGAAGACGAAGAGCCAGAGTTGGAATCTCCGGAGCCGGAACACTTGGTGCTACTCCAGAGGACGAAGGCAACATAAACCTCGGGAGTAGCGCCATGAACCTTTCATGATCACTCTGGATCCGACCGTCCGACTCTTGCAGCTAGTCCAGCTTCCTCTTCATGCTGGTCGAGTAACTAGTTGCAAGCATGTGCAACTCCTTGTTCTCGTGCCTGAGTCCTCTGACCTCCTGCCGAAGACTGGCCACCTCCGCCATCAGCGACTCCACCTGACGAGATCTTGCAAGCAGGCGCTGGCCCATGTTTGAAACTGAGCCTGCACTTTGGACGCTAAGGGCCAGAGATTCCTGAACGGCCAGCTCGTCCGACCGCCTGGATAGCATCCTATTGTCCCTTGGAGTGAGCAGATTTCTGGCAATCACCGTAGCGGTGATTTCATTCCTCATCATTGTGTCCCCGACTGTAAGAGGACCATTGGGGGATATGAAGGACGGATTCCAAATGTTGTTCGGAGAAGATGAGTCATCGTCTTCCCCGACATTCAAGTTTAGGCGACGGTCGGAAGGGAAAGACATTTTTTTTAGAAGGTGTTGAGGAGGAAGGAATAAGAGTGCAGAAGTGCAGGAAGAGTTCGGAAAGATTATGTGTGTTTACAGAAGGGAGTGTTTGAGGAAATGAGTTCAAGTGTGAGGTGAAACAAAATTCTTGCCTCTATAAAAAGAAGAAAATGAAGAGCGCCCGCTCCTCAGAGATCAAAGAGCGCTCCTCGGAGGTTGAAGACGCGTCCTCGCGCAAATCGAAAGAGCCAGACACCTTTCTCAAAAACCGGAATCCTTTATCAAAAGCTGGGCGTGACTCAGAAATCACGTGGCATCAGTTTTTCCAGTTTGTCATCACTCGTCACTCATCACATGCGGCTTGGAGCTTTGCGAAAACCACGAGCCGAACCCGGATTTGAACCCCGGTTTTCAAAAGATCATCATTCCAGTTTGTCGTCACTCGTCGCATGCGCAGTCAGCTTCGCGGAAATTACGGACGCTTTGTCAGAAAGCGCGTAACGGGCACTGTTCATCCATCCACCGGCTGCCGACAAATAGTGAAGGAATAGTTCCGGTTGTGAAGCCAAATTTCTATAAGTTCGACCTTCGCCTTCCACATCAAAGGCACACCTTCACACCCTCTCAACCTCTCAACCTATCTTCATCTCCGATAATGTCTTCCCAAAGAAAGCTTTCGAGTTATTCAGTGTTCTTCATCCCTTGGATCACCCTAGAAAACAAACCTTTCAAAGGAAAAGTATTTCATATCAAAAAGGTTAAAAGCAAAAGTATCTCATATCATGCTTTCTCCTCACCTTCATCTGAGGAACGTGGAGAAAGTGAGATCCTGATTGCTTACCTAGTCTTGCTCTCGAGTACTCATCTCAGACCCCTCCCAACACACTTCAAAAATAAACCTGTGTTGAGGTACTTCTTCAAAAACAAAAGTACCTCACAGACGAAGCAGGAGGAGTCTGAGGTGCATCCTGATGAAGGCGGAGGGTGAGATGATCCAAGAGTTCAAGAAGATGTCACACCTGCGTGGAGACCGGACTACTTGAAGCATGTGGAGACAACGTGCTGATTCATCCTCAACTAAGCTGAGGAGCACTTGCAAGAAAGGAGGCCCATCCAGTTCAAGAAGAAAGCTGTGGAAAATCAACAATCATGACCAATGATCGCCTATTAGTTCTTTTCGTTGTCTTTTATTTTCATTTTCAATTTTTCGTTTGCATTTTTTTTATATTTTCTTGCGTGCTTAACTGATTTATTTCTTTTCTTTGCAGGAACGTTTGGTTATTTCCTCCCTTGAAGTTGCTTGCAAAATTTACGCTTGGGGGTCATCGCTTGAGTTTTCTGCAAATTAGGGAAGTTTTCAGTCCTATTGCTTTATTTTATTTTTATTTTTTTTATTTATTTTTATTTTTATTTGCGTATTCATGTTTTCTGACATTGGGGACAATGTCTAGTTTAAGTGTGGGGGTATCGAGTATAAAAAAAAAATGACCAAATTAAAAAAAAAAAAAAAAAATTTGTACCTTCGACTTTGAACTGGTTTCATTTGTTTCTGTGTTGTTGCTTTTTGTTTTCTTAGTGTTTTATGCTGTTTTGGTGTGTTTTTATTGTGTTTTGAGGAAATCTTACGAAAATGACATAAAAATTTGAAAAATATTTTGAAAAACCCAAAAAGAATTTTTTTTTAGTTGTTTTTGTGTGTTTGTGTCTTAGGTACCTTCCAACACAATGATGAGGATTTGTTTTTTTAATTGCATGGCTGTTAAAGAAAGTTATAAACATGGATGGAAGTTTGATATGCTCTTGGTTTATGCTTAGTTGTAGTTGTTGTTTATGAATTTAAATTTGATCACAAAAGGATAAAATTAGTTTTTGTAACATGCTTGAAGGAAGGAACTCAAACTAATGCTACATCCCTGTGAGACTTGAGCTTATACCTTGTTTGGAGAGTTATTAATCTTGATGTTTTTGTTTTCTAAAGTCGTTCCATGATCTCATTATTCTTTGCTTGGTTGCTACTTAGAAGGCGTTTTATCATCTTAGTTCCAAATACTAGAACTCATATCCGTTTCATTCAAAGCATGACATTGAATTGCATAACACATATCAAGATGAAGTTGTTTAGTAAACCACCTTAACCAAAAAGCCTTACCCTCCATCTTTCTTATGTTTTGTAGGCTTAACCCATCTCGAGCCTTGTTTAGCCTATTTTTGTTGTTAACCTCATTAAACCGCACCAAACCTACTATAGGACTGTCTGCACCCTTGTTCTTAAAGAATAGTGAGCATGACTTAAAAAGAATTCATTTTATTCTACACTATGCAGAAAAACAAGTGTGGGGGAAGGATTGGTTGTTTCGAGCTCAATTGTACGTTTTGTTCTTTAAAAAAAAAAAAAAAAAAGAAGAAGAGAAAAACGCGTGAAAAGAAAAGAAAGAAGAAAAAGAGTTTGAAATTTGGCCATAAAATGTGTGAATCCTCCCCTCGGGTTTAGAGTTGAATTTTCATTCAAAAGTGAATTCTATGCGTTAACCTTATTACTTTGCTTACTATTTCTTTAAGAACATTTGTTTTTCCATAGCCTTCCTTTGTTAAGCCTATATCCTTAGCCCCATTACAACCATTTGACTTCTATCTTGGTTGTTGTGTGTTCAATATGCGGAGTTTGGGATTGGTATGAGCATATAGTGTCCCTGGTTCTCGCATCTAAGACCATCTCCAACCCTGACCTAAAACCTAAAAATATTTAGCCCAGAAAATTTAGGTTTTAGCCCAGAAACAGCTTTGTTACTCCAACCCTCCTGGCCTAAAATTTTAGTCCCAGATTATCAAAGAATGAATTAAGGCTAATTTTTTTTTTACTCGTGGAATTTAAAAAAAAAAATTATGTAGACTATCCTAAATTAATTTTATGAATATTTTAACCTAAAAATATTTAAATTCCGATAAATTTTGAAAAATCACTAAATTAATACATGAAAATCATGATAAACCACATAAACTTATAAATAAAAAAATAAAAAAAGACAATTAATAAACCACATAAACTTAATACAATCGAAAACTCATAGACTACATAAACTTAATAATGATATTCACCATCTTGACTTGGTGATGGACTTGGGTGATAGTCTTGAGATGAATCATCATCTTGAAATATACTCCTTGTGGCATTCCTTCGTATTATTTCTTTTTGCTTACCACGTAAGTATCTCTTCCTCTCTGGAGTGTATTTGTCGAGGTCCTCCATTATCAAATTAGTTTCGTACCTTTCTTGCTCCCTATCCGCTTCTTGCTTCATGGCCAAAAACCTTTGGGCCGATTCTTCTTGCCGACGGCAATGGTTTTCGTTCATTTTTGCCATTTCACTAGCAAATTGTGCATAACTCGGATCTTGGGACTTCCCTTTTCTCTTTGCTTCCTTTTGCTTATCTCTACCCGAGGGCCTTGGCAAAGAAGAAGTTGGGGTCATTTGGTCGACACCTTCATTGACATCATTTTGGGGTGGGGCTTCATTATGAAATAATCTTCCACATTGTTGATTCACATCAGTTCCCCACCTCGGACAATCCTTGAGGATGTTCCAAGCATGATGCAACTTAAAAGCTTGATTTTTTGGTGTAGTTCTTGTCTTGTAAATTGCCATTGCTTTGTCACCCTATGCAACAAATACATAAAAATAATTAGTTGCAAAATAATATTATGTACATGACAACTAAAATATCAACAAAGAAACTCACAATTTCTGAGGCGCCCCTTCCACTAGGCATATCAACCATGGCTCTCTCCAAGCTTCCTTTCCACAAAGTGCACGCTTTGTTGATAATCTTCCACCGATCATAAACACCACCAACTTCCCTTCGACCGGCGTTGGAGTTTTCAAGGAACTTATCAACAATTTTACCCCACAACTCCTTTCTATTTTGATTGGTGCCGACGGCACCATCTTCACTAACAGAAATCCATGCCAAACATAAAGCAATATCTTCGTCAAAGGTCCAATTACGACCTCTAACATGCTCTTTTGCCATCTTGAAAATTTTGGAAATGAGAAGAAATGGTAGAAAGAAAAATTGGAAGAATTGTAGGATAAAAGTGAGTTTTGTGTGGATGTTTGAACAAATATGTAGGTATTTATAGAGTTTTTGGTTGAATTTTAAGTTAAATAATTTTTTTAAATTGTTTTAGCCGTTGGATTTAAATTTGGACCGTTAGATCTTTTTTTTTACCGTTAGATTTGATTATATTCGATCTAAGCCGTTGGATTCAATAAATATATAAATATAAAACTAAAAAAATAATAATTTGAATGTGGACCGTTGGATTAACCAACGGTCCAATTTCCACAGCCGTTAGATTGAAAAAAAGTAGCCGTTGGCTACATAGGATTTCTGCCACGCCGGGGGACAGACCCACGTGGGTGGGGGTCCACCTCGGCTGAAAGGCTGGGTTTTTCTGTTTTTTACTGTTTTCGTGGGTCCCAGTTTACTTTTGTGGGCTATTTTCTGAGGTAAATTTGCCTTTATTTTAAGTTTTAGGTTTTAGGTTTGGTTTAGGTTTTGGGTTGGAGTGGATTTTGGGGGAAAAAAAAGGGGAAATTTTAGGTTATAAGGCAGGGTTGGAGATGGTCTAAGTAGTAGCATTCCGTTCATGAGATCATATTCATATGCACATTAATAACTCCAGAAAATGCTTTCTTTGCTATAACATATGTGAGTGATCGTTTCCTTGCTTACATCATTCTTCTCACATATACCTAGTGTAGGGAGTGTAGTCAGAAAATCTGAGCGAAAAATTGAGTGCATATCTAGTAAGGAATAGAGTAAATTCTCTAAGGCATGTTACTACATTCAAAATGTTGTTTTAATTGATTAAATGCGAACTAATAAATGGTGACTGTGATTAAGTATGTGCTTAAGGGTATGGATTGCCAAAATCTGTGTAAGTGATGATTTTTAATTTGTCATGTCCATTGGAAATCCCTGAGATAAATGTTGAAAGGTTTAGATTGAGTTTTGTTTTTGTTTCTTTGTTTTGCTCGAGGACTAGCAAAAGCTAAGTGTGGGGGTATTTGATAAGCTCATATTTATATATATTTTTACATCAAATTCACGTGTCTTTTCTTAGTTAGTTCCTCATATTTTGAGCTATTTACTTTGTTTTTGTGTTTTATAGAATTTATCTAGCTAAGAAAATAAATATAGCACTAGTGAAATTTTAAGAAATAAATTCGTCATTTTTTACCTTGCTCACTTATTTAATTTTTGTAACTTAAGAAAAGCAGGTAGAAAATAATAAAAGGAAATGAAATGATGGTGGAATGCAACAAATGCACATGGCAGTCAGAAAAGAAATGCAGTTCGGTGGAGAAAAGAAAGTGGGCATTATTAAAAAGAAAAGGAAGATCAGAAAGAAGCTGAGGAGGTCAGCTGCCATTTGGGCAGCTTGGAAATAAAACGGACGGACAGAAACTGAAGCTGCCAGCTTTGGCAGCGCATCAAAGCGAAGAGGCTGCCTTAGGAGCAGTCAATCCAGAGCTTGCAATAGGCAGTCGGTGCAGCAATAGAAAGCTGCCAGCGAGAGGGGAGAAAACAGAAAAAAACCAAGGGAAGCTGCAGTTTGGCAGCGTGCAACAGTGGAGAGGACAGCGCAAGAGAGAAGCCAGAGGGCAGCTAATCAAAGCTGCGAGAGCGGGAGAGCCTATCAACGGGGCATAAGGCAGCTGCGCAAGCAGCACAGGGGTTTTGCACGGAGCACAGAGTGCAGCCAAATACATAAGCAGTGCACAAAGAAGCTCACGGTGGAAACAATCCTCTGCACCCTATTTCGGTTTAATCCCTCCAAACTCATGTTTTACCTATATTTTAATTTATGAATAATGTGTAATTAATTTGTTTTGGCTAGAGGTTAATTCAAAGCCATGGATATATTTGTAATATGAATTGATTACCTTCAGTTGTGATTTCTGAGTTGTGGTTCAATTTGCTTAACTGCTTGATTGATAACTTATTTGTGTATGTCGATTAAGGATGCATACTTAGTTTGCATGCATGAATTTGATGCTAGAATATAAGTGAATTTCACCTAATCGTTATGAACTTATATTCATGAGTAGTGAAGGTTGTTATACACAGTCGCGTTAAGTGAATTCTTGGCAGGAGTATCATGCTTTTCATAGTTACGAATGCCTCGTCAGTACTTATAGTTTTTGATGCGAGAATTAACTCGACACAAATTAAACCCTCTTTTTGACAATTGTAGTATAGGTGTAAGTAGGGTATCGTTCTAGGCCGGGGATTAGGAGGGATTGCTAATACCTCTAAAATAATTTAAAAACGTAAAAACAAAGTTTAAAACACTAAACTAAAATAAAAACACTTAACTAAAATAACTCAAAATAAAACTAACAAATAAACTAAAACAAATCAAAAGACTCAAAACAACTCAAGCCTCTAGAAAATACAAACTAAGCTAAAAACTCGAAACACACTAAAAAGGACTCAAAATAATGAAAACAATTTAAAATAAAAACTAGGAAATTAATTAGACGGAAATTAAATTAAAAGATAAAAACTAATAAAAATTAACTAAATAATAATATTTTAATGGGGGGTTTGGTTTTGATGAAACGTAAATTAAACTTAACTAAATTACAAAATCGACAAAAACATAAAATTAAAGTGAACAGATAGGTGACGGATTGGCTAGAGGGTTTTTCTCTACACATGACACATAAGCAACCTAAATTGATTTTCAGTTGTTCTTTCAATAAATTGTAAATTTCAATACTCCAGATTAACCGTGAACAGCACTTTTTTAATCTTCAAGTTTTCCTTATGTTATTAAATTGGATGAACAGCATACAACAATTTAACACATTCTCTAAAAGTCCCCTACGTGAAAAGCACAATAGAGATACAATCAAAGATCATTAAACTTTGTGAAAACTATAAATACTGACGAGGCATTCGTAACTATGAAAAGCATGATACTCCTGCCAAGAATTTACTTAACGCGATTGTGACTAGCAACCTTCACTACTCATGAATATAAGTTCATAACGATTAGGTGAAATTCACTTATATTCTAGCATCAAATTCATGCATGTAAATTAAGTATGCATTCTTAATCAATATACACAAATAAGTTATCAATCAAGCAGTTAAGCAAATTAAATCACAACTCTGAAATCACAACTGAAATTACCAATTCAAATTACAAATATAATCATGGTTTCGAATTAACCTCTAGCCAATATAAAATTAATTACACATTATTAAAACAGAAATTAAAAACAAGAATTAAAACTAAAGTTTGGAGGAATAAACCAAATTGAGAGTACAAGGATTTCTCCTCTTCGGTGCCACTGTGCTCAAGCTGCGTCTGTGCAGCTTCTGTCTAAGCTCAACGCTGCCAAGTTGGGCTGCTGCGCTGATTGGCGAGTGACATTTGGTCGCTGCCTTCAAGGCAGCATCTTCAGCTCTTTTAATTTTTCCCGAGACTGCCTATTGGCAGCAATCCTCTCCTTAATTTTTCTTTGTTTTTCTTCGCTGCTGCCAAGGCAGCACTCTCTTCGGTGGTTCACACCAAGGCAGCTCAGCTGCCTTTCTTTATTTCTCCCGAGGCCCTCTCCCCTCTCAGTTGCTGCTGCCTTCCCTTTTATCAGTCCACCGACACCCCCTGATCAAGGCCCCCTCGCCTCTTTAGTTTTCATCATTCTCTTTAGGCCCCCGTAATGATGCTCCCCCCACATTATTCCTCATCATGCTGTTGCCTTTTTATCATTTCCCACCGACCCACATGCTTCATATTTTTTTGTTTTCTGTTTCTTTCACCTGTCACACACACAACACAACATTATATTAATATATTTATATATATATATATATATATATATATAAATATATATAAATATATATAAATATATAAATATATTATTTTTCAAATAATAAGTTCTAATCACAAACAAGATAGTTTAGACGAAATTATTACTTAACACTTCACTTATTCTATTTTTATTTTCTTAGCTAGATAAATTTATAAAACATAAAAATAACGTAAATAGCTCAAAATATAACGAACTAACTAAGAAAAGACGAGTGAATTTGATATAAAAATATGTATAAATATGATCCGATCAGTTTTCATAAAGTTTAATGATCTTTGATTGTATCTTTATTGTGCTTTTCACGTAGGGGACTTTTAGAGAATGTGTTGAATTGTTGTATGCTGTTCATCCAATTCAATAACTTAAGGAAAACTTGAAGATTAAAAAAGTGTTGTTCACGGTTAATCTGGAGTATTGAGATTTACAATTTATTGAAAGAACAACTGAAAATCAATTTAGGTTGCATATGTGTCATGTGTGGAGAAGAACCCTCTAGCCAGTCCGTCGCCTATCTATTCACTTTTATTTTATGTTTTTGTCAATTTTATAATTTATTTAAGTTTAATTTACTTATCATCAAAACCAAACCCCCCATTATTAAATTATATTATTTAGTTAGTTTTTATTATTTTTAATCTTTTAATTCGATTTCCGTCCATTTTAGTTCCTAGTGTTTATTTAATTTATTTTCTTTGTTTTGAGTCATTTTAGTGTGTTTTGAATTATTAGAGTTTTTAGCCTAATTTTGTGTCCTTGAGTCTTGTTTAATATTTTTAAATTAATTTAGAGTAGATTAGCAATCCCTCCTAATCCCCGGCCTAGAACGATACTCTACTTACATCTTTACTACAATTGTCAAAAAGAGGGTTAAATTTGTGCGGTTTAAAATCCCGTCACTCATGCAAGGAAATGGGGATACGTGGCTCTTGCTCTGTGGTTTCCCCAGCGTACGTTGGCTTATCAATTCTTATGTTCCTCTTGGACTTCCTATTGTTGCGGCTACTGTGATTTCTTCCTTGTTCCACCTTTCGCTGTGTGACTTGTGATTTTGGCTTCCTTGTCTTTTTGTAGGTTACCAATGTCCATCCTTCTTTATTGTCGGTAAGCGCGTTTTGGTCATTTGCCCCCAGCGATGGTTGTGCAGAAGGTGCCGTGTGACTTGAGTATTGAAAGGAGCGGTCATAGGTCATTTGGAGAGGAACGGGATCGAGGGACCCAAACAC
The DNA here is from genome assembly GCA_963580275.1 of Crataegus laevigata. Taxonomy (NCBI): domain Eukaryota; kingdom Viridiplantae; phylum Streptophyta; class Magnoliopsida; order Rosales; family Rosaceae; genus Crataegus; species Crataegus laevigata. The sequence goes on from OY756945.1 coordinate 18,306,421, forward strand.
GATTGTAGTAGTGTGCGCTGCGGCCGTACTTTCTAGGTTGAGTTCAATTCGCCCTTGTTGCGCTAGCTTCATGATAAGGTCCTTCAGGATGAAGCATTTGCCAACATGATGACTTACAATACTGTGGTATTTGCAGTACCTGGGATCATTAACTCAATTCATCTCTTCAGGGCGCTTGCATTCTAGTAACTCAATCACCTTCTTTTCCAGCAAGTCGTCTAACATTGCATCCATGTCAGAGTCAGGAAAAGAGTACATCTTTTGCTCTAACTCCCTCAATGTGTTTTTATACCTATCTTGGGTGCTAGACGGCTCACTTTTCTTCACCTCATTTTCTTTGTTCTTGGAAGAAATCTTGATTGGGGCGGATGAGGTCTTGCTGGGCGCAGATGAGGTCTTGATGGGAGTGGAGGAGGTTTTGATGGGAGTAGTGTTGATAGTAAAAGTTTCCTTGGCGGGTCTCTTCTCGGTCTTGTCTACATTTGGGGTGAACACCTTATCCTTCTTAAAGTCGGCCATTAGCTCCTTCTTCCCGTGATTGGCGATTCTCAGCTCCATGTCATGGGAATGAGTTGCCAGCTCCTCAAACGTTCTTGGTTTTATGCCTTGGAGTATGTAATGTAACCCCCAGTGCATGCCTTGAACACACACCTCAATGGCGGAGGTTTCAGAAAGCCGATCTTTGCAATCCAGACTTAATGAACACCATCTACTGATGTAGTCGACGACAAGTTCGTCCTTCCATTGTTTTGTACTGGTTAGCTCTAGCATGCTAACGGTGTGACGAGTGCTGTAGAAACGGTTCAAGAATTCCTTTTCTAGCTTATCCCAACTGTTGATAAGCTCGGGCTCGAGGTCGGTGTACCAGTCAAAGGCGTTACCTTTCAGTGAGCGCACAAATTGCTTGACGAGGTAGTCTCCCTCCGTTCCAGCATTGTTACAGGTTTCAATGAAATGGGCGATGTGCTGCTTTGGGTTTCCCTTCCCATCAAATTGCATGAATTTTGGCGATTGATAGCCCCTCGGCATTTTCAAAGGGTAAATCTTCTTAGAGTAGGGCTTTGAGTACAACACGGAGGTATGTGAGCTCCCTTCGTACTGCGCATTGATGGTGCTAGCGATCATCTCTTGCAGCTGCTGGATAGAGAGAGATCCCATAAGCGCCGCTTCTTGGTCCAGCTCCAGCTTCTCTTCGTCTTTCTCCACCAAAGGCTTCTCTTCTTCGTCGACTTCTTTCTTTGGTGGATCAACCTTTAGGTCGACTTTCACATCTTGTTTCGCCTCTAGTTGGTTGGTGAGTGCGGTGATTTGCAAGTCTTTTTCTTCCACAGTTCGTGTGAGTTTCGCGATCGCTTGATTCATTTGAGCAAGCTGCTCCTCGATTGAAGTCGCTCCGGTGGTCATGACATGCATGGCTGTGCTGCTACTTGAGTTGGCATCAAAGAGCGGGGACTCGGGGTACTCCTTCGGGATACCCTCCCTTGGTGTACTTAGCGAGGTCAGAGTGATCACAGGCTTATACCTCGGGTGCTCTTGCTCACTTGGTAGAGTTAATACGGGGGTGGGACCCGCGGCAAAGAGGGCTCTTGCCTTGCTTCGAGTGATGATGCCTGAAGTGTCACCACTTGCAGCGACAATGTTCTTGTTCTTTACTTTGGTGGCGGGAACAGCTTGATCCTTTCTTGATGCCATTGATTTTGGAGGTGTGCTTTGGTTTTCTTGAAGGGAGAAAGAGATGAGAGGTAGAGATTGTCCCACTAGGCGTGCCAAATTTGTAAACACGAAAATTTCTTGAAACAAATGAGACAAGAAACACGTGTACAAAATAATATTTGTATTTTATGATTTTGGGTTACAATCTCTTTTACAATTTGATCCTCTGATTCTATCTTTGTAATGGGTAGATTTGTTGATGAGCTGTTGATCCAAAGGGCCGTCGGGGCTTGATCTTAGGATGAGCGGGTGATGAATGATGAACACTTCCTTCAAGGGCCGTTGGGAGCTTGATCTTGAAGTAGGTTTTGACGAAGAACAAAGAGAGCTTTCTTGATCTTTCGGGATTTGCTTGAAAGCTTTAGAGTTTCAACGCTTCAAGGTTTTGGTGTCTTCTCAATTTTTGGTCCCCCTCCTTTTGATGGAGAAGCCTATTTATAGGCTTTGAGAATGAATCACTACCATCCATTTTTGTTGGTGAGAATGAATCACTACCGTCCATTTTTGTTGGTGAAGTAAATTGATGATGTAGATGAAATGAATGGAGGTTGTAATTTTGATGCTTTGATCAACATTTATTTCACCAAAATTTCGATGTTTACAGTTGTAATTTTTTTTTAATGCATTGATTAACATTTATTTCACCAAAATTTCGATGTCTACAACAGACTTACAGTTGAACCTCCCACTAAACTGAGATGAGATCGTGGGATTCCTTCGGAGCAAACTGATAATCGGTTCGTGCTTTTTCGTCATAGTCTTTGAAGGTTCAACACGTAACCTTTTTCCTCTTTTTCATTATTTTTTTTACAATTTTTTTACTATCCTTTTTTAATTGGTCTACAGAAACAGTCATTTGCAACACGTAACTACATCTTATTTAGATATATTTTTTTTAATACAGATTTTTTTAGTTATGGTTTTTTTTTACTAATTTGTACTCATTTTCAGATTTTTTTTGGATTTGGATTGTGAAGAAAACAAAGGGGCTTTCTTGACATTTCTGAATGCTTCACCAAACTGACCTTCTCCCTTTATATATATAGATTTCACGTGTTGAAACCAAATTTATGCATTGTTACGGATAGTGGAGACACAAACGAAAGGAATCTGTAAAATAAAGAACAATTGTGAACAAGCCTATGACTAGGGGAGGAGGTGTATGTGTCGGCCAAAGGCTCTCCGACGGTCAAGTTTGTAAACAGTTTTAGACTCAAGCAGTGAGCAAGACAACCAGATTATTAAGATTGCATTACCAAAGATGAACCTTAGACGAGTGTAGTAATACCATTGGGAGAAAGAAATTTTTAGGATATAATTCTTGTTCTAAGCCAGGAGAATCTAGATGATATCTAGAAATAGATATTGCATCCTCTTAAGAGTTATGATTACTTGTGTTGCACACCAATTCCTAGATTGTAAGAACTCTAAGATTTATAAGGATCTGAATGAGTCCATATTCATATTAGATCGCATATCTTGTGGAGCAAGCATGTTCATCTAGCGAAGTCACTCAGACTTCACCTATTACCCCGAAACAGGGTGATGGTGGCACTGCTGCTCTGCCTAGGCTAACTCAACTCGAAGCACTCGAGTCCATAATCAGACTTCTAAGGTAACTATAACATGATCAACTTACTCCGGCCCTAGAAGATCATTGTCCCACAACATGTCCCCAAAATAAAGCATTAATCATATTTGCTTGCATCAACTCAGACCTTGTTCCATTTGGAACAAATTGAAGAACTTGTTGAAAATCTCCTCCAAAAATTACGATTTTTCCTCCATATGGTAGGTCAACGCCTATTATGGAATGTTGGACTGAGAGCTTCAAATGCAAACCGGTATGCTATTGGTGCTTCATCACAAATAATAGTTGATGTTCTTCTTATCAATTTTGCCAAATCTGACTGGAAACTAATAGAGTGTGTTATCCTTCCGCTTGGCAATATGGTTGCTCAATTCTAGATGTTGTCGTTTCCAATATAATATGACCATTACTCCTTAAGGTTGCTAAAAATGCACAATATAAATATGTCTTTCCCGTCCCTTTGGGACCATCCACAAAAAATATTGGCACTTTCTCAATGTCCAATAGAAGATATAATCGAGTCATACGGTGCCATTTGGTCTTCATTTAGATTATGTACCATATTGAGGCTTGCTTTAGAGATGTCAAGAAACTTTATCATGTATTATCCTTGGAAGTGTGTTGTCTCTAACACAATCTTGTGTTATTTGTAATAGATCGTAATTAGATGCAAACTTACTATGTTTCACTAATCCATCTAAGCTCTTGTGATTCAATCTTTACTTAGTTATCAACTACATATTGCTGCAACAGGCAACCACCATGAAGTAGAAGCGATTTGTCTTGTTGACGGATCTGAAATGAAGGTCTTAGGTTACCTGAAGAATATACGAATAATAGTCACAACATGTCACTTTTTTGTGGTCGTTATTTTGAGTATTCACATCTCATCCATACATTCCATAAAATAACAACAATGGATATTGTAAAGGTCGTAGTAGCCGACACAATCTTTGATACTTTTAAGCATGATTCTAAAAAACGCTAGGCGCTAATCGGGCGGCGGGCTGGGGTTTAGCGTCTAGGCGGACTAGGTGGGCGCCTAGGCGGACTAGGCGGATTTAATTAAATTTATTACATTTCGTGTAAATAAGTATCCATTTATATTTAAAATATATGTAATTTCGTCATAAATTACAAAATGAAATATATATATATATATAATGTAAGAATTTTAAGTACATAATTTGAAAAAAAAACAAAGAAGATAATAATATATAATATATTTGTTTAATAGTGAAGTAGGTAACTTTTTTTTTAACATAATTAATAAAAGAAAACTAACGAAAAAGGCTTGAAAACTTTCTTTTTAACGAAAAGTTACTTTTAAATGTATAGTAAATAGTGATAGTTAAAGATAAAAAAACGATTTTTCTTTAAAAATAAACAGTACCGAAAGTGTTTTATTAAATCTCTTAATTAATAAACCTAGGGAATCAAGAAGGCATTGAAAATTGATAATAATATATAATATATTTGTTTAATAATGATGGAAATCTTTCTTGACAGAGGGGAGTCATTATTTTCTTCCCCGGGAGTGGCTTTTGAAGCCTTGGAAATCGGAAGGGCTTGAAAATAAATAATAATATATTTGTTTAATAATAGTAAAAATCCATCTGACAGAGGTGAGTCATTATTATCTTCACCGGGAGTTGTTGAAGCCTTGGAAATCGGCAAGGCCCTTTTTTAGAGGTTTCTCGTTTACTCTTCCTTCCATTCTTATTCGATTTCTCCGCTTGATTTCCCATCTTCTCCATCTAATTTTCATCTTCTTGCTCTGTGTAATTTTCCAAAATCCATGAGTCCGGTCAAATTCCGCAAGCACAACGAAGAAATCTGAAGCTTCAAGGTCAAAGTTCGCGTTATTTTTTTCTGCAATTGCACTGTTATTCTGATTGTTCTACAAATCTCTCTCACGCTCACTCTTCCCTCACGCTCTCTTGGTTGCTCTTTTCAAAATTTATGTTGTCACCCTCGCGGTGTACTGAAACGGCGAAACGTATACTATTTTAACAGAACCGTTGCGGAGGCCGCTTAATCCGGCGCCTGAGCCGCCTAACCCGCCTAGTCGGCCACCAAGCACCGCCTAATACCTTTGTCGATTTACTGAACGTTTTTAAAATAATTGCGGCGGCGGCCCGGCGCCCAGAGCCTAGGCGGCCGCCCAGACCGCATTTTAGAACACTGCTCTTAAGTTGACCATTTATAGTTAGCACCAAGGTATTAAATATCGATGATATCGCAAATATCGGTAGTCCAAAAACATGGAAATTTCGATGGAAATATCGGGATATTATTGATATCGATAAAAATTGAATAAAAACCAAGAAAATTGTAAAAAAAACTTGAAAATTTTTATTGAAACTTTGTAAAATGTTTATTTAGTCAATTATTTATTTGTTTATCACAAAAAATTAGAAGGAAATGCATTGCATGATGGATTTAACTGATTTAAGTTGATTATATAGCGAGCTGGCAAACATTGTGAGTGTAGAAAATATGTAAATATTTTTGCATATTTTCACAAAAACATAAGTGATATGGTGGTCAAGGTGTAGAAAGAGTAAAATGGGAGGGATTCGAATCTCCTTGGTATTTCTTTAAATATAGAAATTTAAAAAATACGGAAATTTCGATGGAAATATCGATGACATCAGAAATATCGGTATTCCAAAAACACGAAAATTTCAATGAAAATATCGGGATATTATGAATATTTTATATCTTTGTTAGAACAACAATATCCCGACCTCTAATGTTTTCTAATCATTCACCTCCTACTGTGGTTGCAGGAACCTGAGATGCAGACAGTAAACAATTTTGTCTTTGATTCGTGGGATACTCCTTAATAATCAATCTGCAATTTTCCAAATTTTAACACTGCGCAAGGTGGTGAAATGTTTGCATAAATGGATTATATTTAATTGGAGACTTGTTGAATTTTTTCAACCACTTCTCTGTTTAGTGCTTTCACTTTCTCTCATCCAATTATCTATTTTATGAGCTGAGTTATATATATACATTTGTAGGAATTTCGGTCTATTATTTCCAATAGGCTTACTTCCAATCTTATGGTATATGGAACCGTGAGTACGAAATGTGTTCTGCGTATGCAACCCAAGTGGCTTCCATTATTTGGGAAGTAGTGGTGAAGTGGTTTTTTTGGGTGGTGGAATATTGGTGTATGACTGAGATGGTGGGAAAAGGGGCTTATAATTGGAGGAAGTCAGTACACAAGCCGCCTCAGTTGACTAGTTTATAATCTAACGACATTTTCAATTGTCCTTTTTCATGATGCCAACTTAACTTATGCTTTATGTAACTTCGTTGGATTGCCCATTTCTCGTTGTCAAGTAAGCACATTGGATTTCCATTAAACAAAGAAGACTCGTCAGTCAATGGTGATTATGTTTTGTAAATGGCAAGTTAATTGTCTTCATTAGGAGAGAATATAAGAGATTGATTTTGCAAAGAAGTATTTTTTTTAAAGGGCTTCTGATTATGTTTAAAATAAATTTAGGAATGTCTTTCAATTATACAAACATTTTTTTAGAGAAACACATATTCCATGCTTGTTAAAGAAGTACTTTTTAATGTTTTTGGATGTTTAATAAAATTTTCTTCATGTTTATAGTACGAGCAAAAAATGCTTCCTACAAAACTATTGCCTAACGATTGATTACACACAACTAGAATGTGATTATCACATTGTATCCTTGTAGATAGAGTTTCTGTTCTTGCGTTTTGCTTGATGCCTTAAATTATCATAGTAGAGAACCAAAGTACCTTTTAAAATAAATAAAATAAAATATAGACCCGATTGTCCTAATTAAAGATTCAAATGCTCAACAACTCAAATAATATTGTTATTAATAGTTACAAAAAGATAATATTAATAATAAGACAGCCTATTCACACACTCATCTTACCGCTCACACATTTTGTGATTTTTTGTTATTAATCGTTTTCAATTTAGTTTATTTGACAGCTGAAAAATTAACAGAAATGCAAAAATAGGCTTGTGAAGAACACTACCCAATAATATTAGTGAAGTGTATTGTAAAGATGGCGAACTTGATAATTTGGTCAATGATCAATATACGAAATTCAAACCCTCTCGAGTCTTTAGAGAAAATAATAAGAAACCTACCAAGCTAATACACGAAGAAAATTAAAAAAAAAGTGAGGGGCGTTTTTTCAGCTGGTATGTTTGAATGGTCTGAAGGACTTGACCCTAGACTAGATTGGAAATTCACTTTACTTTCTTATGAGTTTCCTGGAAACTTTTGGGATCGGATGCAAAAAACAATTAAAAAACCAGTTTTTTTTTTTAAAAAAAAATTTAATTTTGTTATTTTGAAGCAGGCATTTCAGTCAATGCAGAGGCTGTTTGAATATGAATCCCAAACTTTTACATTTATACATTTCGCATTTACACCCATTTTATTAAATCCTGATCAAACTATTAATCTACCTCATACGTCAAATTTTAAATTTTGACACCTATGCACTTGATTAATTCCAACTTATCACTCATAATTCTGAAAGGAAAAAAAAATTAAAAATAAAAACGAACGATCAAAAACACATATTAGCCACCCATCACACCCCATTGTGGCAACCCAAAACCCTATTTCAATTTCGAGTCCAGTTCCAATATGATCCAATTAAATCAAAGAAGAAAACATTGGGCTGTTGTTTCAAATTGTGGATGAAATTCTCAACGTGACAAACTGTTCAAAGGAATTGTGTGAAACATCTCAGATTGACGTGTTAGTTGATTCCAAGCAATTGGAAATTGAGAAGTCCAGAGAATTTACTGAAAAATTGAACAAAAATGACCAAGAACTCATTGGTTTCTGTTCCTAGTTACATTGCTTGTCGTGGTGGGGATGGCGTGGGGTAGCTGACGGTGGGGGGAGGGGTGGGTCGTAGCTGCCTGCTAGGGTTATTGGTGGTGTTTTGTAGTGAGAAGGATGCAGAGTTCGAGTATAGCGACCAAAACTAGACAAAAAAAATAAGCTGAGTATTGTTACGTAGAATAAATTTGTAAACTAAAAGATGTGTCACCAATAAGAAATAAACACTTTAATCAACACTTAAGTAAGAATTTAATCATCACTTCTATGTCATTTAGTTTACAAAATTTAGTTTACACATTTAGTCTTTTAATAAGCCTTCCACAGTGAGGTATAACTATCCCCCTTCTGCCACTCAGTATTATAGTCTGGTGGTATTCCTCTTTATTTGTAAGTGAGAGGTTTTTGGTATGAATCTTATACATTGGGAATTCAATACCAAATTAGGCTATCCGATGTAGAATACCCAACCATTCTCAAAGAGATTGCAACTATCAGAAAAATAATGAAGCCAATTTCACAGAAAATAATGATTCTCTAGAGCAACTATTTTATACATGTCTCAGCGCTCGTCAGGAACCACAAGATATATGGTACGTGGATAGCGTATGCAGTAACCATATGATGGGAAACGGACAATGTTTTGTCAAATTTGAAGAAAATATGAATTCACAAGTCAAGCTCGGAGATGGAAAGCTTCACAACGTGGAAGGAAAGGGTATTATATATGTTCAAACTCAATAAGGTACACCAAAACTAATCTATGATGTGATGTATGTTCCTAATTTGGCACAAAATTTATAAGTGTAGGACAACTCCTACAAAAAGGCTTCTCTGTTAAATTTGATGATGATCACTGTGTTATTTCTGATAAAAAGAATAGCACTGTAGTGGTCAAGATAAAAATGACGGCAAACAAAGTCTTTCCGCTGATCATGACATCAAAAGAAAATTATGTTTTGGAAGCCGAAAATGTAGAAGAGTCTCTATTGTGGCATATGTGGTACGGACATCTAAATCAATGAAGTCTACACCTCTTACACCAGAAAGATATGGTGGTTGGCCTTCCTTCTGTTCAGTCTGAGAAAGAAATATGTGAAGGTTGTATTTTTGGAAAATTCCACCGCTTACCATTTTCACAATCAACATGGAAAGCAAGAGCCCCTCTTGAGTTGGTACATGCAGGTATATGCGGACCGACTCAAACACCATCTTTTAATGGCAAGAAATATTTTCTTCTCTTTGTTGATGACTATAGTAGGATGATGTGGGTTTATTTTCTAGAACAAAAGTCAGAAGCCTTTTCTTTTTTCAAGCAATTTAAGGCCTATGGAGAGAAACAAAGTGGATACAATCTGAAGACGTTGAGAACTGATCATGGTGGAGAGTTCACATCAAATGAATTTTCAGAATTTTGCAAAAGCAATGGAATTAAAAGAGAATTGACGGCAAGCTACACTCCACAGCAAAACGGTGTTGTGGAACGAAGAAATCGAACCATTGTTGAAATGGCAAGAAGCATGTTAAAAGCAAAAGGTCTACCAAATGTCTTTTGGGCTGAAGCAATTCATACCTCAGTGTTTATTCTCAACAGGTCACCTACCAAGTCTGTCAAGGACATAACTCCCTTAGAAGCGTGGCATGGGTTTAAGCCAAAGGTTGACTTCTTTAAGATTTTTGGTTGCATAGCCTATGCACATGTTCCTTCTCAAAAGAGAGAAAAGTTTGATGAAAAAGGTAAAAAAATATATTTTTGTGGGCTATAGTGACAAGTCCAAGGCATACAGATTGATTGATCCAAGAACTAATAAGTTGGTAATTTCTAGAGATGTTATTTTTTATGAATTCAAGGTATGGAGATGGGAAAACGAACAAGGTGAAATACCAAGATTTTTCGAGGAACCAAAAACATCAAATTTAGAAGAAACTCTGTTGCCTCAAAATCCAATTTCAAGGGCAAGAAGTCCAATTCCAAGTGCAAGAACATCTTATCCAAGTTCACCAGATTCAACTCCTAGACTAAACGCAAGAACGCGTTCATTGGCAGACATATATGAGTCGTGTGATCTTGCTTTGAGTGCTTTAGAGCCTCAAAATTTTGAGAAAGCAGTGAAAGAAAAAATTTGGCAAGACGCAATGGAAAAAGAAATTAGAGTTATCAAGAAAAATTCTACATGAGAACTTGTTGATCGGCCTAAATCAAAGGACATAATTGGACTTAAATGGATCTACAAGACAAAATACAATGAAGATGGCTCAATCCAAAAGCATAAGGCTTGTCTGGTTGCCAAAGGCTACTCTCAACAACCTGGAGTAGATTTCAATGAAACGTTTGCTCCGGTTGTACAAATGGAAACTATACGAACTGTGTTGGCTTTGGCAGCACAATTGAAAACTCAAGTTTTTCAATTGGATGTCAAGTCCACATTTTTGAATGGAGAACTTGAAGAAGAAGAAGTTTATGTGGAGCAGCCGCAAGGATATATTGAAAAAGGAAATGAAGACAAAGTTTGTCGACTTCGGAAAGCACTATACGGCTTAAAGCAAGCATCAAGAGCCTGGAATAGCAAAATTGATCTATATTTCCGTCATAGTGGATTTGTAAGAAGTCCAAGTGAGCCATCACTTTATCTCAAGAAAAAAGGTACACATGATTTTCTTATTGTGTGTCTTTATGTTGATGACTTGATTTATACGAGTACCAAACCAAGGATGGTAGAAGCATTCAAGAAAGATATCATGAAAGAATATGAGATGACTGATTTGGGTTCTATGAAGTATTTTCTAGGAATTCAAGTCCAACAATCGGAAAAAGGGATTTTTATGTATCAAGAAAAGTCTTTTTGGGGATGGAGAAAGTGGACAAAACAGACTCGCATTTCCCAGTCGGGTTCCTTTTTCGTCTCGCATTTCTCATAGAACAAATATGGGAAAATGCAGAAAATCTCTTGAAAAGGTTTAATATGTTGAATTGCAAGCCAATGGATACTCCAATGGCAATTAATTTACAGCTTTCAAGTAATGATGGAGCACCAAGAGCTGATGCTTCTATCTATAGAAGTGTTGTTGGCTCACTTATTTATTTATCTAATATAAGACCAGACATAGTTCACGCAGTTAGTGTTGTATCTCGATTCATGAATGATCTAAGTAATCATCATTTTGCTGCTGTTAAAAGAATACTAAGATATTTGCAAGGAACCAAAGGATATGGCATCAAGTATACACAAAAAGAAGAAATATTTTTAGTTGGGTTCACAGACAGTGATTGGGCTGGTGCAATTGATGATACAAGAAGCACATATGGGCATGTGTTTTTCTTGGGAAGAAAAGTTATATCATGGTCGTCGAAGAAGCAAAGTACAGTGGCATTATAAACGGCCGAAGCAGAATATATTTCAGCCACAAGTGCTACATGTGAAGCAGTTTGGATTAGAAGAATATTAGCTAATCTTTGTCAAGAACAAAACACTCCAAAAAATTTGTACTGTGATAACATGTCCACAATTGCCATGACAAAGAACCCGGTCTTTCATAGTAGGTCAAAGCACATAGAACTTCTTCATCATTTTATCATAAAATTCGTTGAAGACGGAGATATTGAATTGAAATTCTGTGGTACTGATGAGCAGATTGCAGACGTTTTCACAAAAGCACTTCCAAGAGAAAAGTTCTACTATTTCAGAGAAAAGCTAAATGTTGCAGGACAAATGCATTAAGAGGGAGTGTTAAACGTAATCCATTTTCCCTATAAGTTGTATCAGTTGATAAGTAGAGTTGTGTCTCTTGAGAAGAGTTATGTTTAGGAAGAGTTGTATCTCTTTAGAAGTCTAGGGTTGTGTCTACAACTTTTGGAACTAATCCAAGAGTTATATCTGTTATGAAAGGTCTAAATGTTATTATAAATAGACAATAAGATGGCCTAGTGTTGTAATCAATTTTAGAAATCAATAAAGCTTCAGTTTTCTGTTTAAAACTCTCTTCCATATTCTCTCATATCCATTTTCCTCCAACAGAAGCGAGAGTATAAAGAGGATTCATACTGGCTGGCGTATGTGAGACCATATCCGCCGAATCTGGCCTAGAGTGAGATCGAATCTATCCCCTGCTTGAGAGGAGACAATAAGGTGGTTCCTGGCACAATCTCATATACTCACTCCTCCCGTTGAGTTAGCCCACTGTAGATGGAGCGAGTCATCTTTGATGATGGTCAGTGCCAACTGCTCCCACTCAGCAGACTGTCTTGTCTCATCAGGACAACACCTTTTCACCCACATGGGGACGTTAGGATGGCTTGATTGGCAATGCGAACATGCCGGCCCATGCTACACGAGGGGTAAGCATCGCTGCTCTAAAAGGAGGACATCTTCGACTGACGGACCTTGCCACCAACCTCCTACTTGTCCTAACGACTTAGAGAAGTGTTTGAAGGCTTAGACTGACTCATCTCGGCCTATAAATAGGAAAATCTACTCCTCACAGACGATCAGACATTCTGAATCCACAAAACACTTGAACACTCTCATTTCGTACTCGACTGACTTGACCGTTGGAGCGCCCATGTTAGGAACCACCACTCGTGGTGCTTGGCTTAATTGTCCTTGCTTGTCTTTGGTCTGTGCAGGTTGGAACCACCGCAGTTATCCAAAAATCGCTCTAACAGTTTGGTGTTTTCAGTGAGAGTTCAAATTTATATTCCCATGTAAACAGCTTTACCCTCACTCATGGCCAATCATCCTAACCCCCAATACCACCCAAACTTGCATGAGATAAGTGTAACTTGTCCAGCAATTGAGGCAACTACTACCAGAAATGTACCCCCGATGTCTGCTGAGGAAGATCACACTCACCACTACCCTATTCAGGAGATGCTTGGAGAGAATGAGAAGTGACATGAAGATCATTTGACATAACCACCCAGCCTCATCCTGTTCTCACCTGCATAAGCAGCCCCCACTGACGCTCCGCCCATGATGCAATCACATGGTCCAAATAGCCAAACGAGAGTCCTCCCTAATAATCCTAGACAACCTGATTTCAATCGTAGAGGCTCTCGAATGATGGAATGCAATCGCATTATGAGGGATGCCCTTTCTTTGATAACCTATGTGGGAGCTTTCACCAGATAAGTTCACGTAGCTGAGGGTGAAATACTTCAAAGCAAACTCTAACCCATTTATCCATATCATGTAGCATAGGAATGTCATGGCCCTGTACAGCCACCACAATGACCCCCTAATGTGTAAAATGTTCCCTTTTACGCTTGAATGGAATGCGATGAAGTGGTATGTTGGCCTCTCATCTAGGTCCATCACGGACTTCAAAACTTTGTGTGATGAGTTCATGAAGGCCTTCTGATAGGAACATATTTATATGACTTTATTAGTTTGTTTCGTTGCATTTACTTAATTAGTTTTATCTTATTAGAATGTTTTAAGCTATTTTCGTGTGTTTGTAGGTTCTAAATAACAAAGTTAGCAAATAAGTGCATTTTGGTGCAATTTGGAGCTGTTTTAAGGTGGAATGTATTGCATGCATGGGGAGCATAACGGATGGACGTTTTGGTGCATGAAAGGGCTTCAAACACATGCTAAAATCTAATCAAAATGAAGAAGATACCTTGCAAAGACCAAGCATGTGTGTTGTTAGCTGTTTTAATCATGAAAACACAAGTGTGCAAGCTGTTTTTGCAAGGAAACCCACGACAAGAGTGTGTAATTATGTTTTACAAGTGTGCTAGCTTATTTAATCACAAAATACAAGTGTGCTAGCTGTTTTTCAAGTGTACTAGCTGATTCATCATGAAAAGACCAAGAAGAATCCAAGGCATGGACCAAGGAGGATGAATGCAAGTTGTTTCATCATGAAATTTCTGCAAAGAAGCATGTGTGCTAGCTGTTTTTGATGATTAATTCATGCTTTGTATTGTTTATTAAAACCACTTGTGTGGTTTTTTACTTTTGAGCACCTACAAATAAGCCTTCTTGCAAGGCTTAAAGCTCACCAATTCATACAACAACTTCCTTCTACACATCCATTCATTCTCTCCAAAAATAGCCGCATCTATTCCCTAAAACCCTCCACAAAAATCTGCCCATAAACACCATTGCCACGCCCCCTAACCATCCTAAATACCACCATACATCCTCATATCCATTCATCTATCCAATCAAACCTTCAATTCACAACCCACTCCTTGTGCCGTAGCAAACGAAAGGAAGGAAGGTGCTTGGACGTGCTTGCCATTCAACGAGGATCGTTGGAGCGTTTAGGTGTTTTCTTTCTTTTGCTTTCAATGTATAAATCTATTTACCTTTGTTTTATGATCATGAGGAACTAAACCCCCCTTTTTGCTAGGGGGATTCAAAGCCATGATTACATTTACATTATGAATTAATTACTTTTGGTTGTGATTTAATAATTTGTGATTTCAATTCGCTTAACTATTTGATTGATAACTTATTTGTGTATGTTGATTAAGAGTGCACGCTTAGTTTTCATGCATAAATTTGATGCTAGAATATAAGGGAATTTCACCTAATCGTTATGAACTTATATTCAAAAGTAGTGAAGGTTGCTATCCACAATCGTGTTAAGTGAATTCATGGCAAGAGTATCATGCTTTTCATAGTTACGAATGCCTCGTCAATACTTATAGTTCTCATGAATCTTAATGATCTTTAATTGTATCTCTATTGTGCTTTTCACGTAAGGAACTTTTGAAGAATGTTTTGAATTGTTATATGCGCTTTCCCATTCAATTCATTAACTTAAGGAGAACTTGAAGGTTAAAAAGGTGCTATCACGGTTAACCCGAGGTATTGAGTTTCATAAGTTATCGAAAGAACAACTAAAAATTGGTTTATGTACAAGTGTATCATGTATGGAGGAGAACCCTCTAGCTAATCCATCATCCATTCAAACAACCATATTTTGTGCCTAAATCTGTCTAGTTTACAATTTGTTTATTTTCAAGTTACTCTCATCAAAACCCAATCCCCCTTTTACAATTTGTGTCCTTTGATTTGAATCTATTTTATTTGATTTCTTTTGAGTTCTTTGAGTTAATTTAGTTTAGAGTAGGTTAATTTTCATAATTTGAATCTTTTAAATTCAATTCACGCCCTAAAACAACCCTAGAATATGTTATAGTTTATTTGTTAGTTTTGGGCTATTTTGAGTTATTCTAGTTTAGAATCTAGTTAAGTGTTTTGATTTTAGATTTGTGTTTTTGAAGTTTTATTTAGTGTTTCTAAGTTCATTTTATAGATTAGCAATCCCTCCTAATCCCCGGTTTAGAACGATCCCTACTTGCATTTATACTACAATTGTCAACAAGAGGGTTTAATTTGTGTGTTTGCATATCTATCGCACCAAATTTTGGCGCCGTTGCCGGGGATTAGCAACTTTGCTAATCCCTTATTTCTTTTTCCTATGTTTTAATTTAGTTAATAACTTTGCTTTGTTCTTCTTGTTTCATAGGTACTAGTGTATGACTCGAAATTCTCATCCAGTTCTTAAGCATATCTCTGACTTTGACAACGACTTTGAGCGAACCTTGAGAAGGACAAAGAAACAGCAAGAAGCTCAACCATCCAATCTTGAACCTGAGCTTGAGGAAAACGAAGTAGAAGAGGAAAAGGAACCCAAGGCTCAAGGAGTTAAGCAACCACAAGTTATGGCAGTGGATAACCAAACAATCAAGGACCTCTCAGCTTCGGGATTGGACAACACCGCACCTCTATGCATTCAATACCCTAGGGCTGCCAAGGACAAGAGCGACGAGTTTGAATTGAAATCAAGCTTGCTGCACCACATCCCTAAATTCCATGGGATGTCTATGGAAGATCCAAACAAGCACTTGAAGGAGTTCGAAGTGGTGTGTTCAAGCATGACCCCAATCAACGTCGATGGAAACATTTTGAAAATGAAAGCCTTTCCATTCTCTCTTCTAGAAAAGGCTAAAGATTGGTTGTACGAATTAGCCCCTGGAACTGTCACTTCTTGGGAAAGTATGAAGCGAGCGTTCTTGGAGAAATTTTTCCCTACTTCAAGAGTCATTCTGTTGAGGAAGAAATTTAGTGGCATACAACAAAGCCAAGGTGAGTCCTTTCCAGCATACTATGAACGTTTTAAAAGTCTTGTTGCTTCTTGTCCACAACACCAAATGAAGGAAGAACTTCTCCTTCAATACTTCTATGAAGGCTTTCTTCCAATCGAAAGGCAAATGCTAGATGCTTTGGCAGAAGGTGCATTGGTGGACAAAACACCTATGGCAATCAAGACACTCATTTCAAACCGTGCATTGAATGCACAACAATATGAACGAATTGGCCAAAGGGACATGCCACGGCAACAAGTTCATGAGGTAAGCTCTTCATCCGACATTCAATCCCAATTAGCTAATCTTACTTCCATTGTGTCACAGATGGCCGAGGGGATGAAAGTGCAAGGACCTACTATTTGTGGCGTGTGTTCCATCCAAGGACACTCCTCTGAAAAGTGTCCTCAATTGATTAAAAATGGTGGATGGGAGAGCGCTAATGCCATTGGATTCCAAGGTCAAAATCAGCCCCGAAACAATCCATATTCAAAAACGTACAATCCAGGTTGGAGAGACCACCCAAACTTCAAATTGAGGGAGCCCCAACAACCCCAACAACAAGGGGGCTTTAGGCAGCAACCTCCGGGGTTCTACACCAAGTCGTACGCCTCAAATCAAGTCCAACAACAACCTGCCCAAAACACTTCAGGTAATTCTCTCGATAATGATACACTTCTTAAATTGCTAACCAATTTGTCTCAGTGGCAAGAGAATCAAACTAAGGTCGTGCAAAACCAAGACAAAAGGGTAGATCAATTGGAGAAGCAAATTGGATAGATTGCAGAGTTTGTAGGGCAATTTAGAGACCAAAGGAAGCTTCCAAGTTCAACCATTGCAAATCCAAAGAGTGGCTTCGAATCTGCCAAGGCCATCATGCTAAGAAGTGGCAAGAAAGTTGGGGCAGGTCCTACATCATCAAAAACAAGTCACAAGGAGGATGAAATGATGCAAATTGAAGATGAGGAAGAAGCAAAGGCCACGGGAAAGGGATCCAAAACCTTGCCGCAACCACCTAAGTCCCCTAAGCCATCCATGCCATCCATCATAGGTAATGGAGTTCCAAATTCTATTATTTCTAATGTCGTTCCTCCAAATGTGCCATTCCTTCGCAGGTTCATGCAATCGAAGAAGGAATAAGCTGAGAAGGACATTCTTGAGACGTTTAGAAAGGTGCAAATCAATATCCCTCTCCTTGATGCAATTAAGCAAGTTCCAAGGTACGCCAAGTTTTTGAAGGAACTATGCACAACAAAGAGGAAGATTTCGAACAAGGAGGTTGTCCAGGTAAGTGAGAATGTCTCCGCTGTTTTACAAAGGAAATTACCCATAAATGCAAAGATCCGGGTAGTTTTACGATTCCTTGTGTTATTGGCAATACTAAATTCGAACATGCCATGCTAGACTTAGGTGCATCAATTAATGTAATGCCATACTCAATCTATGCATCTATAAACTTAGGGGAACTAAAAAAAGATGGTGTAATCATTCAATTAGCCGATCGCTCTAACGCCTATCTAAAAGGAGTTTTGGAAGATGTTTTAGTGCAGGTGGATCATTTAGTATTCCTGGCTGATTTCTACGTTCTAGAGATGGATGAATCAGTCCATACTGCACCATTGCCAATCTTGCCTGGGCGACCATTCATGAAAACAGCCCGGACAAAGATCGATGTGTTCAAAGGGACATTGTCAATGGAATTTGATGGGGAAGTTATTGATTTTAATATTTCTGAAGCCATGAAATATCCTATTGATGATCATTCGTGTTTTTCTATTGATATTTTGGAATCTTTGGTGCAAGAATTTCTTGACTCATTGGATTGAGATGCCCTTGAAACAACCATCGTTCAAGGAATAAAAAGCACAACCTAAACCCCAAAAATTGTGCAAGGGCACAACAACAACATGGAGGAAGCTTTTGCCGTGGGTTTTAGTGAAGAAATTGAGGAGATGGTGGCTGCACTTGAGTCATCTCCACCTTGCGTTGGTAAGTCTTCAATCCCAATGTCAATTCCCGTTTCTACTAACAAGATGTTACCTTCAGTGGTGCAGGCACCTATGTTAGAGCTTAAGCCATTGCCCAACCGTTTAAAGTATGTCTTTTTGGGAGAAAAAGAAACGTTGCCCGTCATTGTTTCATCATCACTCACGGCATTGGAGGAAGAAAAGCTTATTCGAGTGTTGAATGATCATAAAACTGCCATTGGATGGACCCTAGCTGACATTAAGGGGATTAGCCTTACTACATGCATGCATCGCATATATCTTGAGGAGGAGGCTAAACCAACTCGAGAGGCTCAACGCCGTCTCAACCCTCCCATGATGGACATTATGAAAAATGAGATTATCAAGCTCCTTGATTATGGGGTCATCTATCCAATTTTAGATAGCCGTTGGGTTTCACCCATTCAAGTCGTTCCAAAGAAGTCGGGAGTCACTGTGGTAAAGAATACAGACAACGAACTCATGCCTACCCGAATCCAAATAGGTTGGAGAGTGTGCATCGACTATAGAAAGCTCAACGCCACCACGAGGAAGGACCACTTCCCCTTGCCGTTCATTGACCAAATGCTTGAAAGGTTAGCCGGTCATTCCTTTTATTGTTTTCTTGATGGCTATTCGGGATATAACCAAATTGTCATAGCTCCGGACGACCAAGAAAAGACAACTTTTACTTGTCCGTTTGGCACCTTTGCGTATCGCCGTATGCCATTTGGTTTGTGCAATGCTCCAACAACTTTTCAACGATGCATGGTAAGTATATTTTCAGATTTTGTTGAAAAAATTATTGAGGTTTTTATGGACGATTTCAGTGTTTTTGGTGATTCGTTTGACCGTTGCTTAAATAATCTCAGTTTGATCTTAAAATGATGCATGGATACGAACCTTGTTTTAAATTGGGAGAAATGCCACTTTATGGTTAAACAAGGCATTGTTTTAGGTCACATCATTTCGGAAAGGAGAATTAAGGTTGATAAGTCGAAAATAGATCTTGTGCGCTACTTACCCTCTCCCACTTCGGTGAGAGAGATTCATTCTTTTCTGGGTCATGCAGGATTCTATAGGCGATTCATCAAGGACTTCTTGAAGATTTCTACCCCCCTTTGCCGTCTTCTACAGAATGATGTACCCTTGAAGTTTGACGAGGAATGCGAAAAGGCCTTTAAACACCTCAAGGAGATGGGGAAAGTAAGGTTGCACCATGTTACCAAATTCCCACCAACAAAGGTACAAAAACTGGTGGTTGACTTGCGATCAAGGGAATTGCCAGCCCAATCATCATATGTGTAACCCATGATGGCAGTGCTATCATTCTTTGTCATTAAGAGCCCTCGACCAACAGACCTTTTGAGATAACGAAGAATTCTCTTCACTTGCATATGAACTAGTGTAAGAGCATGCATGAATTGACTCACGATGCTCACATCATAGGAAATATCATGAAGCGTTATTGTAAAATAGATGAGTTTTCCTACCAACCTTTGATACCCAGTGACATTGGAAAGAGCTTCACTGGGAGTAGAGAGTTGCAGCTTACTATCCATTGGAGTGCGTGTAGGTTTGCAATACATTAAGCTAGATTCCTTCAAAAGTTCAAGGATATATTTCCTTTGATTGAGAAAGAGACCTTGCTGTGAAGTGGCAAGCTCAAAGTCAAGGAAATATTTGAGAGCCCCCAAATCTTTGATTGCAAATTTGCTTCGAAGAACAAGCTTGAGATAATGGATTTCTTCAATGTTGTCACCAATAACTATAAGATCATCCACATAGATTAAGACAATTAATTTCCCAACTAAGCCAATGTGAACAATTAGTGAAGAATCTGTACTGCTTCTTTGAAAACCAAATTCTTCGAGAATGGAGCTAAGTTTTGCATACCATACAAGTAGAGATTGCTTCAATCCATAAATGGATTTGTGCAGTTTACAAACTATGTTAGGATCTTCAGATTGAGGATGACCTAGTGGTAGTTTAATGTACACTTTCTACTTTAATTTCTTATGCAAAAAGGCATTCTTCACATCCATTTGATAGAGAGGCCAAGATTGATTTACAGCAACTGACAAAAGAACTCTTACAGTGTTCCCTTTGACGACTGGAGCAAAGGTTTCCTTATATTCCAAGCCATAAGTCTGAGTAAATCCACGAGTTACCAAACGAGCCTTATGCCTTTCAATAGTTCCATTTGAGTTGAAAAAAAGACATTAGGAAGTTCACTCTTAAATTTCAAAAGATACAACCAAGTCATCCTTGTAAAATCATCAACAAAGGTTACAAAATACCTATATCCATCAAAAGACTCTAAAATTGGACCCTAAATATCTAAATGAATGACTTCGAAAGGATGACTATCTCTAGAAGTGGAAGAATCAAAAGGCAACCTAAAGAACTTAGACAGATGACAAATATCACAGTGTAACTTGTCTTTACATAGTTTTGGAAACAAAAAAGACAATCACTTTTTTCAGAAGGATGTGCCAAACGTTGGTGCCAAAGTTGTTGATCTTAGGAAACACTTGAACTGACTTGAAAAAACTTGGAGTCCTTGGTGTCTTTTGCTAGGTAGTAGAGATCGTTCAATCGTTCTCTTGGTGATGATATCCTGAAAAATAATATTGTGAGGACAGAAAATGGCTAGACAATTTAGAGAATTGGTGATGGTTCTTACTCGGAGAAGTTGAAACAAAAAGGAAGGAATATAAAGGGCTGCTAACTCTATGTGCTTTAAAAGTAAGTTAATCTTCCCTTTTCCTACAACCGAGGCACCCTTCCCATTGGCTACTGACACTTGAGAAGGTTTAGACAATTTCTTGAAATCATGCAAGTTGTGAATTTGATTTGTCATGTGATCCGTAGCACCTGAGTCTATTATCCAATAATCATGCTCATTACCAACATTTAAAGCAGTAGAAAAGGCACTCGAAATACTTAAAATATCTTTTTGCAAGATATGATCATGTTCAACCAGAAAACTAGCAAATTTTCCAAGTAAGGCTATGTGATTCTTTTCTTCAGCTACAAAAGCTTTTTCTCCATTGTTATGCATTTGTTTTTTGTGGGGATATGCTGCAAAATCATTAATTAGTGTAGCAAGATTAGCAGTGAAGTTCACCATTCCATTAGTCAAAGAAGTGGTTGCATGATTAGTCTTGTAGACATTGTTGCTTAGGGATCTTTGTGGACCCTTTGTCTCTTTCAGGGGCTTGGGTCTCAATTCTAGATGGAAAATCCAGCATCTGTCTCTAGTATGTCTAAGTGAGTCACAGTAGTTGTACTTTAAATCTTGTCTTTTTCCCTTGTACACTTTACCTTCAAAGCGCTTGTTGCTAGAGACATAAACCCTAGTCTCCGGGATTCTATCTTCAAAACGCTTGTTGTTGGATGCATAAGCCCTAGTCTCGAGAATACTATCTTTGGACTCTTGGCTCATGACTTTCTTTCTTACTTCTTCCCTTTGGATAATGGCACAAACGCCAGTGAAGGAAGGAAGTTCAGCATTCATCAAAATGTAGCTTCTGAGATCCTCGAACTTTGGACATAAGCTTGCCAAAAGTTGAAAAATCTTATCTTCTTCTGCTCTCTTGACCAACACAATGGCATTTGTGGTATGAAGACGATAGACATCAAGCTTATTCCACATGCTAGTAAGACTGCCAAGGTGTGAGACAAAGGTCTTTCCTCCTTGTTGTAGGCTGGAGATATCTTTCTTAAGCTGAAAGACATGGGTATAATTATTTTAATTTCCATACATCTCTTTAACTTGCTTTAAGATATGCATAGAAGACTCAGAATAACTGAAAATTTCAGTTATCCTACTCTCCGTGGAGTTGAGCAATCAAGACATAACCAACTGGTACTTACATAACCACGCCTCGTAAGTAGAGGAAGTGGCTGCTAGGGCTTCAATGGCACCATTTACGTAACTAAGCTTTGATCTTCCTCCAAGTGCAAGAGAGACAGCACGGCTCCAAGGAAGATAGTT
Organism: Crataegus laevigata; assembly: GCA_963580275.1. NCBI lineage: Eukaryota > Viridiplantae > Streptophyta > Magnoliopsida > Rosales > Rosaceae > Crataegus > Crataegus laevigata. Next base: position 18,328,670 of record OY756945.1, read on the forward strand.
GAACTCATTCAATAAATATAACTAAGACATTGATTAGGATTGATTTCAACGTCAGGTAGTGTTGAAGCATCCATCGAACTTTCAGCTTTAGAGTGTTCTTTAGCCATCTTGGCTTAGAGCAAAAGAAGTTTAGTGGAAACAATTTAACAGAGGTAGGACTTTAGAATTCCTGCTCTGATACCAACTTGAATTTGTTATGTATATTTCATAAGTGAATCATTTACAAGTTTTAACATATATAGAGAAAAGGACAGGATGAAATAGCCTTCAATCAATCCCCAATCTATTCCCTAATTTACTCCTTGGAAGACTACTAACTCTTTTACAATAACTACAAAACATGATCCCTTTGTAGGCTAAAGTAAACAATCTCTTGAATAAAGTACCTAGCCCTAGCTAAGAGTTAAACAATGGATAAAACAGCTAGTTCCGAAAAGGTGTGACTCTGATTGATTTCTAGCATTCCAGTGGAGAGATGCAACTTCCAATAGCCTCCAATCTTATCACCTCCAATCTTGACACATGTCCTGTTTGATGCCTTTTTTTACTCTTTTTTATTTTTCGTTCAGTTACATGTTACGTGTAAAATTTATGTGACACGCGAGTGTTGAAATTTTAATTATTGGTCAACATTTATTTCACCAAAATTTCGATGTCTACAAAAAAGATGCATTTTGAAGTCCTTTAAAGTAGACGTCAATCCAAGGGCCGTCGAGACTTGATCTTGGATTGGGCTGGAAATTTCTTTAAGGGCCGTCGAGGCTTGATCATGAATTAGACTGATTGTTTCTTCAAGGGCTGTCAAGGCTTGATCTTGAATAAAACTAAAAGTTTCCTTAGCATTGCTAAGGATGAATCGGCACTTGTATTTGTTGTGCTTGTTGACTTTTCACAAGCTTAATCTTGAACTAGATTTGATTCAAGGGTGTTGGACACTTGATCTTGAATCGGGCTTGTGATTTCTTCAAGGGTCGTTGGCGGCTTGATCTTGAAAGATTTAATTTAAGGGTGTTGGACACTTGATCTTGAATCAGACTTGTGATTTCTTCAAGGGCCGTTGATGGCTTGATCTTGAAGGATTTGATGTCATTGCACAGAGATGCTTTGCTTTTTTGTGACAGTGCCAACAAAAGGTTGTTGAAGCTTCTCGGGCTCTTTGATTAAAGCAACGATGCCGAGCTTGGATTTGATCTGGATTATGCGGTTATGCAGGAAAGAGCATCATGCTATAGTGATCTGTTATAGCTCACCATGCTGCATTCTTCTTTGCTTATTTCTTTTGCATAGCAGAAGTGGTACGCAACCTTTTGCCTTTAAATGATCTTTTAGAGCATCACTTCTCAGCGACTCATCTATACTTGGCAGCTTTAGTGTAGAGAGTCAACATCATATCAACTATTTTGAAGTATTCGCTGAGGAAACACAAGACTTGTTAACAGCTAAAGACGAGCACTCGAGAGTAATGCTAGGTAAGCAACCAGGCAAAGGTTCCAGATAATTAGTTCCAGATCGAAAGTTTGATTTTAGGTCATGACTGATTTCTTTCTTTCTCATTGTCTTACAGGCAAGAGCAAGGGTAAAGGAAAAGACAGGGAAAAAGCATGCCATAAGATATCTTTGCCTTCGACCCTGATGATAAAAGATACTTTTTCTTTTGAAGAAGTAGTTTTCCATAGTTTTCATCTTGAACTAGGTTGAAGGGTTTTTTCTGTCAGACTTCCTCCAAATGTCTAAATTTACTCCTTTTATCTGGAGTTGAATTTGATTCAAGGGTGGTGGACACTTGATCTTGAATCGGACTTGTGATTTCTTCAAGGGTCGTCGAGGCTTGTTCTTGAATGGCATGGGACCATGAACAGCTCCACATCGCAAGTGATCTTTGGCTCCATCGGGGATGAATTGGCATGTGCAGTTCACTATACCTTAGCGCACTGACTCAAGAATTTGAAGGTCAAAACAAGTCCGTCAAATCCAAAGTACTTTCGATCTTGATGATATGAGATACTTTTGCTTTTGAAGAAATAGCGGATGAACCGACACATGTTTTCTTGTGCTTGTCTCCACATGCTTCAATGTATCATTTTCACTTGCCTTATATGTTCTCCGGGTAGAAGCGACATATTCTCTAGAAGCATATCAACCGTTGAAGATGACTACTCGAGAGCAATGCAAGGTAAGCAATCAGGAAAAGGGTTCTAGGTAGTCGATTCCAGATTGAAAAGTTGATTCCAATTACTAGCTGATTGCTCTTTTTCTTCTTATCATGCAGGTGAGAACAAGGACCAAGAAAAAGAAATGGGGAAAGCATGATATGAGATACTCTTGCTTTCGACCCTGATGATATGGGATACTCTTGCTCTAGAGTGATTTATTTGCAAAGGTATTCCAGGGGACAGGGAACACTAAGTATTTCGAGAGGCTTCATTGGGAGTGCACTCTCAGAGGTATGGAAGAGCTCGGCATATTTAGGAATTTTCCAATAGCCAGTAATGGTACAATTCCTTTACTCTTGTCAGTGACAGTGGGGTAATCAGAACAGTAAAGTTCACATGTTTTTTACTTTGTCAAAGATTTTTGACAAAGTTACCTATGATATTTGAAAAGTTGAAGTTGCATCTGAAATGTGCCGATAAACTTTGATCTAGAAAATCTGGCTTTTGAAAATTTGGAGAGCGATGCCTCCTTGATGTCTAAATAAGCAGCCCGACTTTTTTTGAAATTTGAAGAGAGTTGCCTCTTCGATTTCTGAACAAACAGCCATGTTGCCTCTTCGATTTCTAAATGAGTGGCCCGGCTTTTGATGTTCAGAAAGAGACACCCCTTTGATTTTGTCTGTGACTTCTGCAAAGCTGAGATCACGTGTGAAAGGTGCTGACAAATTTTGATCCAGAAATTTGGCATTTGAAATTTAGAGGGTGGTGCCTCTTTGATTTTTGAACAAACGCCTCTTTGATTTCTGAACAAACGCTTCTTCGATTTCTAAATAAGCAGCTCTTCAATTTTTGAATGAATAACCTTGTTGCCTCTTCTTTTATGAGGGCATCAATTTCGTTCTAAAAGCACGCTCGAGAGTTGCTGCTTGTAGATACTCCCATCTTACACTTTTGAGATCTTGATTTATCTGACCTCTTCTTTTCCTTCAACATCTTTGGAAATGGCTTGCCATCTGACCGTCATCTTGATTTGAACATTGGGGAATAAGCTGACATGTCTTCTCAAGACAACATATGGCACTTATCCTTCTTATCTCTTAAGGGTCCTCTTACAGTTGGGGATTTTATGATGAAGAATGACATAACCGCTACGGTGGTAGCAAAGAATCTTCTCACCCCCAGCAATAGTAGGATCATTTCCAAGCAGTCTAATGAGCTGGCTGTTCAAGACTCTTTGGCCTTCAACGTCCAATGTGCAAGTTCTGTATTAAACATGAGCTAACCTCTTCTTGCTCGAACTCGTTAGGTTAAATCCTTGATGGCTGAAGTGACGAGTCTTAAGCAAGATATCAGAGGGCTTAAGCATGAAAATAGAGAGTTACACATGTTTGCCAATAATTACTCGACGAGCATTAAAAGAAAGCTTGACCAATTACAGGAGTCTGAAAGTCAGATTCAGAATGACCATCAGAGGTTTGTGGCTTTGTTCTAGAGGCATCTTTTGCATTCACCTGTGAGGCTTTAGATAATCAACCTTCGGTGCTTCGTCTTTCTGGGGCTCCGCCAAATTTGTAAACACAAAAATTCCTAAAACAAGAACACGTGTATAAAATAATATTTTGTATTAATGAATTTGGGGTTATAATCTCTTTTAACTTGATCATTTGATTCGATCTCCATAAGGTGTAGATGTGTGAATGTGTAGTTTGATCTAAGGGTTTTCCAGGCTTGATCTTGGATGATCAGGGGAAGTTTCTTCATGAGCCTTAAGGGCTTGATCTTGAAGGTTGGTGAGACTTTCTTCATGGGCCTTTGCGGCTTGATCTTCAAGGTTGATGGAAGTTTCTTCAAAGGGCTTTCGGGGCTTGATCTTGAAGGTTGATAGATGAAGGATCTTCAAGGGCCTTTGGGCTTGATCTTGATGAATGGATGAACAGATCTTCAAGGGTTGTTAGGGCTTGATCTTGATGAACGATGAACAGATCTTCAAGGGCCTTTGAGGCTTGGTCTTGATGAATGGATGAACAAATCTTCAAGGGTCTTTGCACTTGATCTTGATGAACAGTTGTGAGCTTCTTCAATGGCTGTCGGGGCTTGATCTTGAATAAGCGGTTGCCTCAAGTATTTGGCTTGCGGCGAAGAAAGGATTAGCACGTTGATGCGAGAATTAACTCGACACAAATTAAACCCTCTTTTGTCAATCGTAGTATAGGTATAAGTAGGGTATCGTTCTAGGCCGGAGATTAGGAGGGCTTGCTAAAACCTCTAAAATAAATTAAAAACGTAAAAACAAAGTTTAAAATACTAAACTAAAATAAAAACACTTAACTAGAAAAACTTAAAATAAAACTAACAAATAAACTAAAATAAATCAAAAGACTCAAAAATACAAAACTAGGCTAAAAACTCGAAACACACTTAAAATGACTCAAAATAATAAAAACAATTTAAAATAAAAACTAGGAAATTAAAATGGACGGAAATTAAATTAAAAGATTTAAAAATAATAAAAATTAACTAAATAATAATATTTTAATATTGGGGGGATTGATTTGGTTTTGACGAAGTAAATTAAACTTAAATAAAATACAAATTGACAAAAACATAAAATTAAAAGTGAACAGATAGACGACGGATTGGCTAGAGGGTTTTTCTCCACACATGACACATAAGCAACCTAAATTGATTTTCAGTTGTTCTTTCAATAAATTATGGATTTTCAACGCCCCAAATTAACCATGAATTGCATAGATTAATTCTCAGATTTTCCTTAAGTTAATGGATTGGATGATTGCATACGACAACCCAAAGCATTCCCCACAAGTTCCCTCAATGAATTGCATAAAAGAGATACAAGCAAGAATCATTAAGTTCTATGAAAATCATAAGCGTTGACAAGGCATTCGTAACTATGAACAGCATGATACGTTTGTCAGGAATCTACTTAACGCGATTGTGACTAGCAACCTTCACTACTCATGAATATAAGTTCATAACTATTAGGTGAAATTCACTTATATTCTAGCATCAAATTCATGCATGTAAATTAAGTATGCATTCTTAATCGACAAACACAAATAAGTTATTAATTAAGCAGTTAAGCAAATTAAATCACAACTCAGAAATCACAACTGAATGTAATCAATTCAAATTACAAATATATCCATGGTTTCGAATTATCCTCTAGCCAAAATAATTAATTACACATATTTATAACTTAAAACAGAAATTAAAAACATAAGTTGGAGGATTAAACCGAATTAAGAGATGAGAATCTGTGCAAGGATTTTGTGCACTGTGCTGTGCTTCTGATTTCTCCCTTTTGGTTTCACGCCCAAGCTGCCAGCTGCAAGGCAGCCTCAGACTCCGTGCGCCTACTTCCTCTCAAAGCTGCCCAGGTGGCGCTGCGCTGCCTGGCTGAGTTCTCCCTGGCTGTCTTCAGCTTGCTGCCCCGCGCGCCTCAAGCTGCTCTCACCTCTCCGTGGCCTCGAGGCCACTTGGTTCTTCCGCAGCTTCGGTGCTGCCCTTCTTTTCGTCCGTTCCCCTAGCTGCGAAGCAGCTTGCCCCACTGTTTCAATTGGCTGCCCCGAGGCAGCTCTATATCAACCCCCGTATTTCAGCGCTCCCCATTTTTCTTTTTTATAGAGTTTTGCTGCTGTGCAGCTGTTATATTCCTTATCTTCGACATCCATGGCCTCATGGCCACTAGCACCAAGAAAAAGAGAGGCCACTTGCTTTTCCACCGTAGCTTTTCACTCAAATATATATTAAACTTTCTTTCTTTTTGGCTGCCAAAGCAGCCCTCCCCTCAGTATTAATTCCCCTCACCGACTGCCTAGTACTTTTCTGTTTTTAATCCCATGCGCAGCTGCCCTATTATCACACACACACAACACAATCATCACATATATAAATAAAAATAAATATATATATATATATATTATTTTTCAAATGATAAGTATAATTCAACAGACAAGATAGTTTAGATGAATTAATTACTTAACACTTCACTTATTCTATTTTTATTTTCTTAGCTAGATAAATCACATAAAACACGAAAACAAAGTAAATAGCTCAAAATATGAGGAACTAACTAAGAAAAGACACGTGAATTTGATGTAAAAATATATATAAATATGAGCTTATCAAATACCCCCACACTTAGCTTTTGCTAGTCCTCGAGCAAAACAAACGAACAAAAAGAAATAAAACACAATCTAAACCTTCCAACAATTATCTCAGGGATTTCCAATGGACATGACAAATTAAAAATCGTCACTTACACAGACTTTGGCAATCCATACCCTTAAGCACATACTTAATCATAATCGTCATTTATTAGTTCGCATTTAATCAATTAAAACAACATTTTGAATGTAGTAATATGCCTTAGAGAATTTACTCAACTCCTCACTAGATATGCACTCAATTTTCACTCAGATTTTATGACTACACTCCCTACACTAGGTATATGTGAGAAGATTGATGTAAACATGAAAACTAGTACTCACATATGTTATATCAAAAGAAACATTTTCTGGAGTTATTAATGCACATATGAATATGATCTCATGAACGGAATGCTACTACTTAGATGCGAGAACCAGGGACACCATATGCTCATACCAATCCCAAACTCCACATATTGAACACATAACAACCAAGATAGAAGTCAAAGGGTTGCAAAGGGGCTAAGGATATAGGTTAACCAAGAAAGGATATGGAAAAACAAAGGTTCTTAAAGAAATAGTAAGCAAAGTAATGAGATTAACGCATAGAATTCACTTTTGAATGAAAATTCAACTCTAAACCCCAGGGGAGGATTCACACATTTTATGGCCAGATTTCAAACTCTTCTTCTTCTTTCTTTTCTTTTCATGCGTTTTTCTCTTCTTTTTTTTTTTTCTTTTTTTTTTCTCTTGAAACGCAAAACGTACAATTGAACTCAAAACAACCAATCCCTCCCCCACACTTGTTTTTCTGCATAGTGTAGAATAAAATGAATTCTTTTTAAGTCATGCGCACTATTCTTTAAGAACAAGGGTGCGGATTAATGCGGTTAACAACAAGAATAGATTAAACAAGGCTCGAGATGGGTTAAACCTACAAAACATAAGAAAGATGGAGGGTAAGGCTTTTTGGGATGTGGTGGTTCACTAAACAACTTCATCTTGATATGTGTTATGCAATTCAATGTCATGCTTTGAATGAAACGGATATGAGTTCTAGTATTTGGAACTAAGATGATAAAACGCCTTCTAAGTAGCAACCAAGCAAAGAATAATGAGATCATGCAACGATTTTAGAAAACAAAAACATCAAGATTAATAACTCTCCAAACAAGGTATAAGCTCAAGTCTCACAGGGATGTAGCATTAGTTTGAGTTCCTTCCTTCAAGCATGTTACAAAAACTAGTTTTATCCTTTTGTGATCAAATTTAAATTCATAAACAACAACTACAACTAAGCATAAACCAATAGCATATCAAACTTCCATCCATGTTTATAACTTTCTTTAACAGTCATGCAATTAAAAACCAAATCCTCATCATTGTGTTGGAAGGTACCTAAGACGCAAACACACAAAAACAACTCTAAAATAAAATTCTTTTTGGGTTTTTCAAAATATTTTTCAAATTTTTAAGTCATTTTCATAAGATTTCCTCAAAACACAATAAAACACACCAAAACAGCATAAAACACTAAGAAAACAAAAAGCTACAACACGGAAACAAATTAAACCAGTTCAAAGTCGAAGGTACAAAAAATTTCAATTTGGTCATTTTTTAACTCTTTACCCCCACACTTAAACTAGACATTGTCCCCAATGTCAGAAAACAATAATAAGCAAATAAAAATAAAAATGAATAAAAAATACGAAACAAAATAAAGAAAAGGGACTGAAAACTTCTCTAATTTGCAGAAAACCAAGCGATGACCCCCAAGCGTAAATTTTGCAATCAACTTCAAGGGAGAAAATAACCAAACGTTCCTGCAACGAAAAGAAATAAATCAGTTAAGCACGCAAGCAAAATATAGAAAAAAGCAAACGAAAAATAAAAATTGAAAATAAAAGACACGAAAAGAACTAATAGGTGATCATTAGTCGTCCTTGTTGATTTTCCACAGCTTTCATCTCGAACTGGATGGGCCTTCTTCTGGCAAGTGCTCCTCAGCTTAGTTGAGGATGAATCAGCACGTGTCTCCACATGCTTCAAGTAGTCCGGTCTCCACGCAGGTGTGGCATCTTCTTGAACTCTTGGATCAACCCAGACTCATCTGCTCTTGGGTGCACCTCAGACTCCTCCTGCTTCGTCTGTGAGGTACTTTTGTTTTTGAAGAAGTACCTCAACACGGGTTTATTTTTGAAGTGTGTTGGGAGGGGTCTGAGATGAGTACTCGAGAGCAAGACTAGGTAAGCAATCAGGATCTCACTTTCTCCACGTTCCTCAGATGAAGGAGAGGAGAAAGCATAATATGAGATACTTTTGCTTTTAACCTTTTTAATATGAAATACTTTTGCTCTGGAAGGTTTGTTTTCTGGGGTGATCCAAGGGATGAAGAACACTGAGTGACTCGAAAGGTTTCTTTGGGAAGACATTATCGGAGATGAAGAGAGGTTGAGAGGTTGAGAGGGTGTGAAGGTGTGCCTTTGATGTGGAAGGCGAAGGTCGAGATTTATAGAAATTTTTCTTCCTCAACCGGAACTGTTCCCTCACTATTTGTCGGCAGCCGGTGATGGATGAACAGTGCCCATTACGCGCTTTCTGACAAAGCGTCTGTAATTTCCGCGAAGCTGACTGCGCCCGTGACGAGTGACGACACGCTGGAATGATGAGCTTTTGAAAACCGGGGTTTCAAAACCGGGTGCGGCTCGTGGTTTTCGCAACGCTCCACGCTGCACGTGATGAGTCACGACAAACTGGAAAAACAGAACCACGTGATTGCTGAGTCAAGCCCAGCTTTTGAGAAAGGAAACGGCTCTTTTGAGAAAGGAGCGTCCAGCTTTTCCGAATTGCGTGAGGACGCGTCTTCAACCTCAGAGGAGCGCCTCTCTTTGATTTGCTTCTTTTTATAGAGGCGCTAATTCTGCTTCACATCACACTTGAACTCCCTTCCTCAAACACTCTCCTCTGTAAACACTTTCTTCTGCATTTCTTAATCTTACTCCTTCCGCTCTCTTCTTCCGCTTCAGCAATCTTAATTTTTCCGAACTCTTTTCTTCCTCAACCCCCTCTAAAAATGTCTTGCCCTTCCGACCGTCGCCTAAACTTGAATGTCGGGGAAGACGATGACTCGTCTTCTCCGAACAACATTTGGAATCCATCCTTCATATCCCCCAATGGTCCTCTTACAGTCGGGGACACAATGATGAGGAACGATATAACCGCAACGGTGGTTGCAAGAAACCTTCTTACTCCCAGAGACACTAGGTTGCTGTCTATGCGGTCAGACGAGCTGGCTGTTCAGGACTCACTGGCTCTCAGTGTCCAGTGTGCAGGCTCAGTTTCAAACATGGGTCAGCGCCTGCTTGCAAGATCTCGTCAGGTGGAGTCGCTAATGGCGGAGGTGGTCAGTCTTCGGCAAGAAGTCAGAGGACTCAGGCACGAGAACAAGGAGTTGCACATGCTCGCAACTAGCTACTCGACCAGCATGAAGAGGAAGCTGGACCAGCTGCAGGAGTCGGACGGTCGAATCCAGAGTGATCATGAGCGGTTCATGGCGTTACTCCCGCGGTTTATGTTGCCGTCGTCCTCTGGAGCAGCTCCAAGTGTTCCGGCTCCGGAGATTCCAACTCTGGCTCTTCGTTTACCCGGAGCTCCGTCGACTTCTCAGGCACCACCTGCCCAATGACCAATGACCAATGAATTCTATTAGTTTTCGTATTATTGTAAATTTATTTATGCTTTTAATGCTTATTTAACTATATATATATATATATATATATATATATATATATATGTTACTAATATTATTATTATTTTTTTGTTTTTTTTTTTTTTTTTTTTTTTTTAGGTTTATTTTAAGCAAAATAAAATATGTAAATCAAAATATGTAAATTAATGCAAAAAGACTTTATTTAACCGTACTTAAAATAAACATAGCCATAAATTTATTTAAACACAAACTAAATAAAAATCAACCAAATAAAACAACTAACGAAACAAAACAAAAATGAAAGTAAAGGCAATAAAAAGAAGGGTTAAGAAATGCAAATCTGGTTGCTTGGGTTGCCTCCCAAGAAGCGCTTGCTTTAACGTCTTTAGCCGGACGATTCTTTCCTTATCCTCCCCTCGGCTCCAAAGCATGAAATTTATCTTTTAATGGGAGGTGATACTTGAAATGATTCGGCAATGGTCTGAATTCTCGGGTGGGTGCCTGAATCATTAAAATTAGCATGTTAGTAGAAAATAAAATTAAAATTGGAGAAGATGGCTTACTATCTTTCTCCGACTCAAAATTAATAACAAAAACCACATTTTTGGATATTTCTGGGATTTTGCACTGGGCCAGGTTGACTATGATGGTTGTGGCCTGTCCCGTGTCATCAAACTCAATTGCGTGGGCCTTTGTTGTCTGTACAGCCTCTTTGATGTATTCTTGAAAGTCTCCAGCCATTTCGATATCTTGAATCCCTTTTCTTGGTGTGCAAGGTTCGGGAACTTGTTTTGGTGCACCAAGAATTGGGACATCACCTTGGATCTCTGGAAGGGCTTCCACAATGTCTTTTTCACTCTCTTCAAAATTTGGAATTAAAATTCTGCAAGGAAAAAGAACATTCGGTGGAAAAATATCAGAATGAATTGAACTTGGAACAACCTCACCATAGTTGGACGACATAGGGACTTCAGGGGTTTGAGACAAGAATTCTTCTAAACTGCCCAGGTCGTCCTCTTCCTCTTCTGCTTGCAGCGGCGATTCGTCCAAGTTAACTTCATCCTCCACGTCACCTTCCAAAGAGATGGCTTCATCGATTTCAACTTCCGCCATTGAATTTTCAATAGGTGAGTTGGAGAGTTCACTTTGATTTTGAATCTCGGCCATGATTTCCATAATCTCCCCAACTTGCCTCTCCAATTCGTCCACTCTGTTGGTCCGGTCTTGCATCTCCTGGATTCGATTTTCCACTCCCTGATTCAAAGAGGAGAGTAACTTATTAAACGTATCATTATCCAGAGATGTACCTGAATCGAATTGGGCATATTCTTGTGGTGGCTGTGATGGTTCATATGGCCACTGATAGGACTCTTCCGAAGGCTGCAATTGTTCTTCTCTTTGTGAGCCCTGCGTTAAAGAAATTAGTCCTTCAAGAATTTCATTATAATTAACGGGCATACTTGAATTTGATTGGAATTGTTGTGGGTGATACTGTGGTGGCTGCATAGGTTTGGAATAGAACTCGTCTTGCTGCCAATATCCACTTTGATGAAATTGCTGAGGTTCATCCCACATTTGATTTGAATAATCCCTCCAATTCGAATTGCAAGCGTTGGAATACATGTTGCCCCTTGATTGACTGTGGCTTTGATATCCCCAATTATCGTCATATGCAGAAAATTGAGGATACTGATGAGCTTGATATCCTTGCCCATAGGGCACATCAAATGTAGAGACATTTGGCATTGAGGTCCTTTCGGCATTATTAGTCAATTGAGCAGTGAGCTGCGCCAATTGAGCTTGAATACTATCAAAATCCATATCTTACTCCAATTATACCTAAAATCAAAGAAAGAAAAATAAATCAAATACCAAAAGTAAAACACACAAACACAAATATAAATAAAAACACAAACAAAAACACAAATATAAAAATAAACACAAACAAAAATAAAGGATTAGCAAAGTTGCTAATCCCCGGCAACGGCGCCAAAATTTGATGCGAGAATTAACTCGACACAAATTAAACCCTCTTTTGTCAATCGTAGTATAGGTATAAGTAGGGTATCGTTCTAGGCCGGGGATTAGGAGGGCTTGCTAAAACCTCTAAAATAAATTAAAAACGTAAAAACAAAGTTTAAAATACTAAACTAAAATAAAAACACTTAACTAGAAAAACTTAAAATAAAACTAACAAATAAACTAAAATAAATCAAAAGACTCAAAAATACAAAACTAGGCTAAAAACTCGAAACACACTTAAAATGACTCAAAATAATAAAAACAATTTAAAATAAAAACTAGGAAATTAAAATGGACGGAAATTAAATTAAAAGATTTAAAAATAATAAAAATTAACTAAATAATAATATTTTAATATTGGGGGGATTGATTTGGTTTTGACGAAGTAAATTAAACTTAAATAAAATACAAATTGACAAAAACATAAAATTAAAAGTGAACAGATAGACGACGGATTGGCTAGAGGGTTTTTCTCCACACATGACACATAAGCAACCTAAATTGATTTTCAGTTGTTCTTTCAATAAATTATGAATTTTCAACGCCCCAAATTAACCATGAATTGCATAGATTAATTCTCAGATTTTCCTTAAGTTAATGGATTGGATGATTGCATACGACAACCCAAAGCATTCCCCACAAGTTCCCTCAATGAATTGCATAAAAGAGATACAAGCAAGAATCATTAAGTTCTATGAAAATCATAAGCGTTGACAAGGCATTCGTAACTATGAACAGCATGATACGTTTGTCAGGAATCTACTTAACGCGATTGTGACTAGCAACCTTCACTACTCATGAATATAAGTTCATAACTATTAGGTGAAATTCACTTATATTCTAGCATCAAATTCATGCATGTAAATTAAGTATGCATTCTTAATCGACAAACACAAATAAGTTATTAATTAAGCAGTTAAGCAAATTAAATCACAACTCAGAAATCACAACTGAATGTAATCAATTCAAATTACAAATATATCCATGGTTTCGAATTATCCTCTAGCCAAAATAATTAATTACACATATTTATAACTTAAAACAGAAATTAAAAACATAAGTTGGAGGATTAAACCGAATTAAGAGATGAGAATCTGTGCAAGGATTTTGTGCACTGTGCTGTGCTTCTGATTTCTCCCTTTTGGTTTCACGCCCAAGCTGCCAGCTGCAAGGCAGCCTCAGACTCCGTGCGCCTACTTCCTCTCAAAGCTGCCCAGGTGGCGCTGCGCTGCCTGGCTGAGTTCTCCCTGGCTGTCTTCAGCTTGCTGCCCCGCGCGCCTCAAGCTGCTCTCACCTCTCCGTGGCCTCGAGGCCACTTGGTTCTTCCGCAGCTTCGGTGCTGCCCTTCTTTTCGTCCGTTCCCCTAGCTGCGAAGCAGCTTGCCCCACTGTTTCAATTGGCTGCCCCGAGGCAGCTCTATATCAACCCCCGTATTTCAGCGCTCCCCATTTTTCTTTTTTATAGAGTTTTGCTGCTGTGCAGCTGTTATATTCCTTATCTTCGACATCCATGGCCTCATGGCCACTAGCACCAAGAAAAAGAGAGGCCACTTGCTTTTCCACCGTAGCTTTTCACTCAAATATATATTAAACTTTCTTTCTTTTTGGCTGCCAAAGCAGCCCTCCCCTCAGTATTAATTCCCCTCACCGACTGCCTAGTACTTTTCTGTTTTTAATCCCATGCGCAGCTGCCCTATTATCACACACACACAACACAATCATCACATATATAAATAAAAATAAATATATATATATATATATTATTTTTCAAATGATAAGTATAATTCAACAGACAAGATAGTTTAGATGAATTAATTACTTAACACTTCACTTATTCTATTTTTATTTTCTTAGCTAGATAAATCACATAAAACACGAAAACAAAGTAAATAGCTCAAAATATGAGGAACTAACTAAGAAAAGACACGTGAATTTGATGTAAAAATATATATAAATATGAGCTTATCACACGTGACCAAAGTGCTTGTTGATTCTTCAAAGGTTTTGGTGTAGAACGAAAAGAGCTTTCTCGATCTTTCAGAATTCTTGAGAATTTAGGAGGTTGGATGCTTGAAAACTTTAGAACTTCAAAGCTTCAAGGATTTGGGGAATTCTCTTCCAATTTGGGAGTAAAGAAATGTATTTGTGAATTAGTGTGATGAAAGGAATGAAATCGGCTCCTATTTATAGAATTTTCCAAGGCCTAATTTTGAATATAATATTCAAATGAAATAAATCGCTTATGCCAGGTGTTGACATGTGTCCTATTTGATGATTTTTCTTACTCTTTTCAATTTTTCGTTGAGTCACATGCTACGTGAAAAATTTATGTGACATGTGAGTATTGAAATTTTAATTATTGGTCAACATTTATTTCACCGAAATTTCAATTTCTACAGCATATTTTATCTTGGTCTGCTTTCCTGAGTTTGTCGCCTGAGGATATACTCGTTGTAAGGGGGGTGTGCTGATAGGACCCTATCAAGCCTCATAGTTGTTTCCTTATCCTTTTGATATTGCCTTAGCTATAGTGGTGACTCATACTAGGAATTACTAAGTCCTTTGTCTAAATTAGATTATGTGGGTAGATATAAACCCATTTCCTTTATGACTATGAAATGAATTAATCCTTTAGTTTTCTCTATTTTTCATCCTTTACCTAATATTCCTCTTCCCTGTGTGGCTGGAACCCTAACATTTGGACAACAAAGGAGAGTTGCAAGTGAGTATGTGGGAGGAAAAGAGAAAAGTTGAGGGTGATGAAGGAATTAAGGGGGGTCAATTTGTAGTTTGAGTTTTGATGCGATAAATAAACTAACACACAAATTAAACCCTCTTGTTGTCAGATGTAGTATATATGCAAGTAGGGATCGTTCTAAACCGGGGATTAGGAGGGATTGCTAATCTATATAAAATGAACTTAGAAAACACTAAATAAAACTTTAAAAACACAAATCTAAAATCAAAACATTTAACTAGATTCAAATGATTCCAAATAAACTAGAATAACTTAAAATAAAATTAATAAATAAACTAAAACAAAATCACGAATGAATTTAAAAGATTCAAGTTATGAAAATTAACCAACTCTATACTAAATTAACTCAAAGAACTCAAAAGAAATCAAATAAGGTAGATTCAAATCAAAAGACAAAAATTGAAAAAAGGGGATGTGATCTTGATGAGAATAACTTGAAAATAAACAAATTGAAAACTAGATAGAATTAAGCACAAAATATGGTTGTGTGAATGGATGATGGATTAGCTAGAGGGGTTTCCTCCACACATGATACACTTGTATATAAACCAATTTTTAGTTGTTCTTTCGATAACTTATGAAACTCAACACTCCAAGTTAATTAGGTCCGCTTAAATTAACCTTCAGATTTCCCTAGAATCATTGAATTGGATGAATATGCATCGCAACCAAATCATTCCTAACAAGTTCTTTATATGAACAGCATGATAAAGACACAAGTTAGAATCATTACGTTTGTTGGAAATCATAAGCATCGACAAGGCATTTGTAACTATGAAAAGCATGATACTCCTGCCAGGAATTCACTTAACACGATTGTGGATAGCAACCTTCACTACTCTTGAATATAAGTTCATAACGATTAGGTGAAATTCCCTTATATTCTAGCATCAAACTTATGCATGAAAACTAAGCGTGCACTCTTAATCAACATACATAAATAAGTTATCAATCAAATAGTTAAGCGAATTGAAATCACAAATTATTAAATCACAACCAAAAGTAATTAATTCATAATGCAAATGTAATCATGGCTTTGAATCCCCCCCTAGCAAAGAGGGGGGTTTAGTTCCTCATAATCATAAAACAAAGGTAAATAGATTTATACATTGAACATAAAAGAAAGAAAGCACCTAAACGGTCCAACGATCCTTGTTGAGTGACAAGCATGTCCAAGCACTTTCCTTTCCTTCCTTTGATATGGCACAAGGAGTGGATGTGGTTTGAAGGTTTGGTTGTATGGAGGAGTGGATAGGGGGATGTATGGTGGTGTTTAGGATGGTTAAGGGGGGGTGGCACGGCTAGGATAGTTTATGGGCAGATTTTGTGGAGGAAAGAAAGGGTTTTGGCTAGGATAGTTTAGGGTGTGTGAAAATGGAATTGTTGTGTGAATTGGTGAGTCTAAGCCTTGCTAGAAGGCTTATTTATAGGTGCACAAAGGTAAGGAGCCACTCAAGTGATTCTAATAAACAAATAGAAAGCAAGAATTAATCATCAAAAACAGCTAGCACACATGCTTCATTGCAGAAATTTCATGATGAAACAACTTGCATTCATCCTCCTTGGTCCATGCCTTGGATTCCTCTTGGTCTTCTCATGATGAATCAGCTAGAACACTTGCAAAACAGCTAGCACACTTGTATTTCATGATTAAACAAGCTAGCACACTTGCAAAACATAATCATTCTTCCAAGCCGTGGGTCATCCATGCCATGTGCTCTCTTGACCTTCCCTTACTAAAATGCCCATAACTTCTTCTAGAAAAATGATCTTAACAATCCGAGAAATGCTCCAGAAAATAGACATCTGTAGCTTTCCAAGCATATAAGGCTCATTCTCTAGTTCACTTTGGGCCGTTCGCAAATTGCTTCCAAAATGGGCTGATCCGCACAGGCAGTTTTGACCCATGTGCTCTCTTGACCTTCCCTTACTAAAATGCTCATAACT
Organism: Crataegus laevigata; assembly: GCA_963580275.1. Classification (NCBI taxonomy): domain Eukaryota; kingdom Viridiplantae; phylum Streptophyta; class Magnoliopsida; order Rosales; family Rosaceae; genus Crataegus; species Crataegus laevigata. The sequence goes on from OY756945.1 coordinate 18,345,427, forward strand.
TCTTCTAGAAAAATGATCTTAACAATCCGCGAAATGCTCCAGAAAATAGACATCTGTAGCTTTCCAAGCATATAAGGCTCATTCTCTAGTTCATTTTGGGCCGTTCGCAAATTGCTTCCAAAATGGGCTGATCTGCACAGACAGTTTTGACGAATTTGTTACATAAAATCTCACTTGTGCTATTTTTCTTTTATTTGCTTGACAAATCATATAAAACACAAAATCAAAGTAAATAGCTCAAAAATATAAGGAACTAACTAAGAAAAGACGAGAGAATTTGATGTAAAATATATATAAATATGAGCTTATCAAATACCCCCACACTTAGCTTTTGCTAGTCCTCGAGCAAAACAAAGAAAACAAAAAGAAACAAAACACAATCTAAACCTTCCAACGTTACCTCAGGGATTTCTAATGCACATGTTAAAAATCATTACTTGCACAGATTTTGGTCATCAATATCCTTAAGCATACACTTAACCACAGTCACCATTTACTAGTTCTCTTTTAATCATTTAAAACATCATTTTGAATGTAATAACATGCTTTAGAGAATTCCCTCAATTCCTTACTAGATATGCACTCATTTTTCACTCAGATTTTCAAACTACATTCCCTACACTAGGTATATGTGAGAAGATTGATATACACATGAAAACTAAAACTCACATATTTTAACAAAGAAAGCTCTTTTCTGGAGTTATACGTGAATATATGAATATGATCTCATGAAAGGAAAGCTACTACTTAGATGCAAGAACTAGTGACACCATATGCTCATACCAATCCCAAACTCCACATATTGAACACATAACACTCAAGATAGAAGTGTAAGGGTTGTAACGGAGCTAAGGGTGATAGGTTACAGCGAACAGATATGGAAAACAAGGGTTCTTAAAAACATAGTGAGCAATAGCAATGAAATCAACTTAGAATTCACTTTTGAATGCAAACTCAAATTTGAACACAAGGGGGGATTCATGCAACACTTAGGGTCAAATTCAAACTTTTGGACCCTTTTCTTCAACAATCAACACTTTCAAACTCATTCTTTCTTCTTTTCTTTTCTTTTCTTTTTTTTTTTTTTTTTTTTTTTTTTTTTTTTTTTAAACGTACAAATGAGCTCAAAAATAACCATTCCCTCCCCCACACTTATTTTCTTGCATAATGTAACTCAAAAGGAATTAATTTTAAGTTATGCTCACTATATTTTAAGAACAAGGGGTGGACTGTCCTAAACTTAGGATAGGTGAGGTTAATGTAGTTAACAACAAAACATAAGCCATAAGGGAAGTAAGGCTATTTGGCTATGGTGGCAACTACACAACTTCATCTTGATCGTGTGTTATGCAATTCAATATCATGCTTTGAATGAAACGGATATAAGTTCTAGCATTTAGTTCTATCATGATACGCATGCATTCTAAGTAGCAACCAAGCAAAGAATAATGAGATCATGCAACGACTTAAGAACACAAGAAATCACAGATTATAACTCTCCAAAAGAAGTAAAGGCTCAAGTCTCACAAGGATGTAGCGTTAGTTGAGTTTTTTTCCTTCAAGCATGTTACAAAAATTGATTTTAACCACTTTATAATCAAATGTGAGTTCATAAACATCAACTATAACTAAGCATAAGCCAAGAACATATCAAACTTCAATCCATGCTTGTAACTTTCTTTAATAGTTATGCAATTCAAAACCAAATCCTCATCATTGTGTTGGAAGGTACCTACGACACAAACACACCAAAACAACTCAAAAACAACTCTTTTTGGTATTTTCCAAACTTATTTTCAAATTTTTATGAGTTTTTTGGATTTTTATGCCACAACACACTAAAATGCTTCAAAACACACTAAAAACACTTAAAAACAGTGAGAAACAACATTGGAAGTGATAGGTGAATAAAACCCACGAAAATCATGCAAAAAAGATTGTTTACCCCCCCCACACTTGAATCAAACATTGTCCTCAATGTTTTAAATAGAAACTCAAACCAAATAAAACAAACTAAACATAGAAGAATAGAAACAACAAAGAGAAAGAGTTAGGAACGCAAATCTGGAATTGGAGTAATTCCTAGATCTTCCTTTGTTGAATGCATGGGTTGCCTCCCACGAAGCGCTTTCTTTTACGTCTTGCAGCCGGACGACGAACGTCAATTACTCCCCATTGGAGCCCACGGGTTGGAGAGGAATGTCCTCCACAACCTGCCCCTCGAACTTCTCATGTGTTGGGTCAATGTATGGCAATGGATAATGATGCTCCCAAATTGGAGCATTGAACTTCCCAAAGTTAATAAAAACACTCCCACTATCACGGGTTTGATTTGGTACCTGCACCAAAGGAAGTAGCAACCTATCAATTGAATTAGAAATTGAATTAAGAGGAGGAAACTTACCCATATGTTGCAATGGAGACTCAAAAATCGTTGCTTGCTCAACAACTCCAGAAATGGTGCTTTCGGCCAGATTGGGTGCTTGGAGTGTAATGGCTTGCTCTTTGTGCTCCACCCCAATTCCTTCTTCAATGGTGGGTCTAGATGTATGTTCCTGCCTTATATTCTCATTCACATGAATAGCAAAACAAGAACGAACCTCATTAGAACACTTAACAAGTTCAGAAACTTTAAAATGAATCACATCACCATCAAATTCCATAGTTAATGCTCCCTTTGCCACATCAATCTTGGTGGATGCTGTTTTCATGAATGGTCGCCCAAGTAGGATTGGCAATGGGGATGAATGAGGTGATTCTTCCATGTCAAGCACATAAAAATCAGCGGGGAAAATCAAGTGATCTACCTGCACTAAAACATTCTCCAAAACACCTTTCGGATATGCATTAGATCGATCAGCTAATTCAATAATCACACCATCATTTTTCAATTCCCCCAAGTTCATAGATGCATAAACGGAATAAGGCATGACATTTATTGATGCACCTAGATCTAACATGGCATATTTAAAGCGAGTATTTCCAATTACACAAGGAATCGTAAAACTGCCCGGATCTTTGCATTTAGGGGGCATTTTACGTTGCAAGATTGCGGAGACATTTTCACTTACCATAACCACTTCTTTCTCTTGAATTTTCTTCTTTGTTGTACACAACTTCTTCAAAAACTTGGCACACTTCGGAATTTGCTTGATTGCATCAAGGAGTGGAATGTTCACTTGCACTTTCCGAAATATTTCTAGAATGTCTTTTTCATCCTCCTCCCTCTTTTGTTGCATGAATCTGCCAGGGAATGGGACATTTGGAGGAATAATATTAGTATGAACTGAATTGGACATGTTCTTACCTTTGTTGGACATATTAGGAGCCTCTTCAATCAACAACTTTTCATGCTCTTCGGAACTTGATTTGGATGGTTTTGGGTCTGATCCAACCTCCTTGCCACTTCTTAATGTGATTGCTTTGACAGTCTCAAAGCCACCTTTGGGATTGATCACCGTGGTGCTTGGTAACTTACCATTCTCACGGATTTGTCCCAAAAACTCGGCCATTTGGCCCATTTGCCTCTTGAGTTCATTAACCTCATTTGCTTGATTCTGCATTCCCTGTGCCATTGTGGTTAGTAACTGATATGTTTTATCATCATTCATAGACATACCTGAGTTGGTTTGGGATGATTGTGCTTGAGGAGGTGGTTGTGGTGCCATTGGCCTTGGAAAGAAACCCGGGGTTGTCGGAATCCACCTTGTTGGGCCGGTTGTTGTGCATCTCTCCATCTGAAATTGGGGTGATCACGCCATCCCGGATTGTATGTATTAGAGAAAGGATCACCCCTTGGTTGGTTTGGATTCCCATAACCCACGGCATGGGCAGATTCCCATCCTCCATTTTCAATTAATTGAGGGCATTGATCAGATTGGTGTCCTTGAATGGAGCATACACCACAGATTGTAGTTCCTTGCGGTTTGGGGCCTTCAACAAACTGTGCCAACATAGACGTAAGGTTAGCCATTTGGGATTGTAACTCAGAAATAGAACTTACCTCATTGACATGATGTGGCCGTGGGGTCTCTCTCTGCCCAACACCTTCATATTGTTGTGCGTTGAGTGCTCGATTAGCAATGAGAATTTTGGCATCCATGGGTGTCTTATCCACTAAAGCTCCTCCCGCGGATGCATCCAACATTTGCCGTTCAATTGGTAAGAGCCCTTCGTAGAAATATTGAAGAAGAAGCTCCTCCTTCAATTGGTGCTGTGGACATGAAGCAACAAGGGTTTTAAAACGTTCATAATAAGTTGGAAAAGATTCACCTTGGTTTTGCTGAATTCCACTAATTTTCTTGCGAAGAAGAATGACTCGTGATGTTGGAAAGAACTTCTCTAAGAAAGCTCGCTTCATACTCTCCCATGATGTGACAGTTCCGGGAGCCAACTCGTACAACCAATCCTTGGCCTTTTTCAACAAAGAAAAAGGAAAAGCCTTCATCTTCAATATGTTGCTATCCACGTTCACCGGTGTCATACTTGAGCATACTACTTCAAACTCCTTCAAATGCTTATTGGGGTCCTCCATTGATAACCCATGGAACTTGGGTATGTGATGTAGCAAACTGGACTTCAACTCAAATTCATCGGTCTTCTCAGGGGCTGCCCTAGGGTATTGGATGCATAGGGGTGCGGTGTTGTCCAATCCCGAAGCTGAGAGCTCCTTGATTGTTCGGTTATCCGCCGCCATGACTTGTGGTTGCTCAACTCCTTGAGCCTTGGGCTCCTTTTCCTCTTCTACTTTGTTTTCCTCAAGCTCAGGTTCAAGATTGGATGGTTGAGCTTCTTGTTGTTTCTTTGTCCTTCTCAAAGTTCGCTCAAAGTCATTGTCAAAGTCAGAGATATGCTTTTGAACCGGATGAGAACTTCGAGTCATACACTAGTACCTAAGAAGCAAGAAGAATAAAGCAAAGTTACTATCTAAATTAAAACATAAAAAATAAAAAAAATAAAAAAGAAATAAGGGATTAGCAAAGTTGCTAATCCCCGGCAACGGCGCCAAAATTTGATGCGATAAATAAACTAACACACAAATTAAACCCTCTTGTTGTCAGATGTAGTATATATGCAAGTAGGGATCGTTCTAAACCGGGGATTAGGAGGGATTGCTAATCTATATAAAATGAACTTAGAAAACACTAAATAAAACTTTAAAAACACAAATCTAAAATCAAAACATTTAACTAGATTCAAATGATTCCAAATAAACTAGAATAACTTAAAATAAAATTAATAAATAAACTAAAACAAAATCACGAATGAATTTAAAAGATTCAAGTTATGAAAATTAACCAACTCTATACTAAATTAACTCAGAGAACTCAAAAGAAATCAAATAAGGTAGATTCAAATCAAAAGACAAAAATTGAAAAAGGGGGATGTGATCTTGATGAGAATAACTTGAAAATAAACAAATTGAAAACTAGATAGAATTAAGCACAAAATATGGTTGTGTGAATGGATGATGGATTAGCTAGAGGGGTTTCCTCCACACATGATACACTTGTATATAAACCAATTTTTAGTTGTTCTTTCGATAACTTATGAAACTCAACACTCCAAGTTAATTAGGTCCGCTTAAATTAACCTTCAGATTTCCCTAGAATCATTGAATTGGATGAATATGCATCGCAACCAAATCATTCCTAACAAGTTCTTTATATGAACAGCATGATAAAGACACAAGTTAGAATCATTACGTTTGTTGGAAATCATAAGCATCGACAAGGCATTTGTAACTATGAAAAGCATGATACTCCTGCCAGGAATTCACTTAACACGATTGTGGATAGCAACCTTCACTACTCTTGAATATAAGTTCATAACGATTAGGTGAAATTCCCTTATATTCTAGCATCAAACTTATGCATGAAAACTAAGCGTGCACTCTTAATCAACATACATAAATAAGTTATCAATCAAATAGTTAAGCGAATTGAAATCACAAATTATTAAATCACAACCAAAAGTAATTAATTCATAATGCAAATGTAATCATGGCTTTGAATCCCCCCCTAGCAAAGAGGGGGGTTTAGTTCCTCATAATCATAAAACAAAGGTAAATAGATTTATACATTGAACATAAAAGAAAGAAAGCACCTAAACGGTCCAACGATCCTTGTTGAGTGACAAGCATGTCCAAGCACTTTCCTTTCCTTCCTTTGATATGGCACAAGGAGTGGATGTGGTTTGAAGGTTTGGTTGTATGGAGGAGTGGATAGGGGGATGTATGGTGGTGTTTAGGATGGTTAAGGGGGGGTGGCACGGCTAGGATAGTTTATGGGCAGATTTTGTGGAGGAAAGAAAGGGTTTTGGCTAGGATAGTTTAGGGTGTGTGAAAATGGAATTGTTGTGTGAATTGGTGAGTCTAAGCCTTGCTAGAAGGCTTATTTATAGGTGCACAAAGGTAAGGAGCCACTCAAGTGATTCTAATAAACAAATAGAAAGCAAGAATTAATCATCAAAAACAGCTAGCACACATGCTTCATTGCAGAAATTTCATGATGAAACAACTTGCATTCATCCTCCTTGGTCCATGCCTTGGATTCCTCTTGGTCTTCTCATGATGAATCAGCTAGAACACTTGCAAAACAGCTAGCACACTTGTATTTCATGATTAAACAAGCTAGCACACTTGCAAAACATAATCATTCTTCCAAGCCGTGGGTCATCCATGCCATGTGCTCTCTTGACCTTCCCTTACTAAACTGCCCATAACTTCTTCTAGAAAAATGATCTTAACAATCCGCGAAATGCTCCAGAAAATAGACATCTGTAGCTTTCCAAGCATATAAGGCTCATTCTCTAGTTCATTTTGGGCCGTTCGCAAATTGCTTCCAAAATGGGCTGATCTGCACAGACAGTTTTGACGAATTTGTTACATAAAATCTCACTTGTGCTATTTTTCTTTTATTTGCTTGACAAATCATATAAAACACAAAATCAAAGTAAATAGCTCAAAAATATAAGGAACTAACTAAGAAAAGACGAGAGAATTTGATGTAAAATATATATAAATATGAGCTTATCAAGTTTGGAATTTGTGCTCCACACCATTTGGAGTTAATGTAATTGTTTAGAAATCAAATTAGGTTTCAAGGTCATTGGCTTAAGAATTATAATTTAGGAAAACTAATGAAAAAGGCTTAAAAACTTTGAGTTTTAACGATAAGGACAAAATAAAGGGTAAAGTGAATAGTACCATAATTGACTTTTTAGTATAAAAATGTGGTTTTTCGTTAAAGTGTTAGTAATGTTACTTTGAAATATCCTGCAGGATTTTCTCTTATGGAAGATTTCATTGCTAATTGTATGGTAATCTTAAACTACTCTTGAAACAATGGAATAATTAACTACCAAATCTATTTGATGAATTATCTAAAACACAATTACAACTTTCTCCAGTTCAAGATATTTTTATTTTGTTGATCACTCTAATTTTAAGCTGGCGGGAAAAATAATGGGACGGCCATTCATCATAAAAATTGTCAACAAGAGGAACTCTTGGGCGCATCATCAATTGCTAAACTATATATATGATTGATGATAAACCTTACTGAAAACATCATCAACATAATTCTTGAAGGCAATAGATCAAGCCAAAGTTCCAATACAATTTCCCCACGATGATCAATTAAAATTGAAGGATTTTGTAAAAGGAATAACATGCAAGTTTTGTATTTCATTGGCAAGGTTTTAACTTCTGAGAAAGGCTTCACAACCTTGAAATGAAAAACTCCTCCAATTTGCATATCCTTGCACATTTGATATTTTGTAGTACACTAGTAGTGTATTGATGATTTTTTATTAGGCTCTTATTTTGGAGTGTTAGATGTAATACTTAACGAAAAATGTGTTTTTATATTTTGAAGTAATATTTATGTGGCAATGTGGTATGTGCAAATTTAAGAATTTTTTTTTTCTTAACAGGTTATAATGAGTCGAGTCATTTTACCTGTTGGGTAAAGTGACCCGACTTGTTAAGGACCCGTTAAGATAACAAGTGTGACACGACATGGCCTATTAAGATAACAAGTGTTACACGAAAATGACATAAAACACGACAAACATGACCTGTTTGCTAGGCCTACTTACAACACAAGAATAACCAATAGAAAAGGAATTAAAAAGAAATCAATGATAGAAAATAGAGAGAAAATGGCCAACTTCTAGCACATCAATAAATTACGATTAGATTATTTACCATATTACATGCCACTAGATAACCCAACAACAAAATACCTTAATGATCTAATTAATTACAAAATATAGAGAATGGTCAGTCTTAATTGCCACCACCACCTCAAAATAATAAAATGTTCATGAGCCCCCACTTTTTAGACTCATATCGAAATACTGTTCGGCACACCACGACATGTAATCCCAGGCTCGGAACTTGGTACAAGCAACTCATAAGGCAAAACTCCTGCTCCACATCTATGCTTAAGACTTGGATCACTATTCCTCCTGTCAATCTCCTTCTCAATTTCCCTAATCTCTGCAGAAAACTTGTGAAATGCCTCCACCACATCAGCATCCCCTGACCAAGTAGACGGTTGCTGCCTCTCCCCGAGGTACTCCTCGTCCGGCGAATGTGTTGATAATATGTCCACCACAGCCATGTATTTTATGGCTTGCAGGACGCTTGGCAAAGCTGAGAGGAAGAACTTTTGTGGGTCTGAGATGAAATTTGCGTATTCGGGGTCATTCTCTTCCGGGATCAATCTTCTCATCAGGGGTGGCCTGTTAGGGACATAACCTCCATAGGGGTACTGTGCAAAATTGAGTGCGGCATGTTGAGCTGATGCTAGCCAGATTAATGTGCTGAGGATTGAGACTAGGTCATCTGCTGTGGACAGTGACGGCCACCAGTTTTCATGGCGGAGATCAGCGTGACCTACATTGACGGACTCCGAGTACCAGTCTTGCAGCTCTTTGTCGTTTCGGATTAGGCTTGAGTCGGGGTAGTAATGGTGCACGTAGGTTCGAACCCAGTTCTCAATTGCACCCCAGATGAGTAATCCATCACTGCCATATGGGTAATCTTCCATTACAAGTCTCACACCGTGGGGTTGTGTTGGATCAGGCACTGCCATACCCCTACATTAAAAATTATGAACCAAATAAATTAGATAAATAACATAGAAACATGTATCATATGGTAACGTGTGCTAACAAGACATATTGTCAAAATATGAATTTGAACCATATATTCAGGAAAATAGTAAACCTAATGCAAACGCATGCAATATGCTAGATCTTTTGTCACCTACCTTTGTACAAGATCTGCAGGAAGGCTTTGGGTGTCAAAGCGCCAGGTTTGGTATGCTGAAGAACTGATTTCCATGGCATAGCGGCCTGGAGTGAAGCATGACTCGATGACACCATCAGCGTTGATCAAGATCTGGCGAGCCAGTTTATTGATCTCAAGAGTGTATCTCATGTGCGGATCCAAAAGCTTGTAAATCGGGTGCATTGCACTTAACTGTCTATGTGCTGCCAAGATAAACGGCTCTAGGGTAGCATGGGTACGTAGCCTGCAACCAATGCAACAAATTTTCAGCACAAACATGTACAACAAAACTATATATTATTATTAATTAAGTAACCCTAAGTTGGCTACATAAACTATTATGGCTAATTTGATAATATATAATCAACTGTCACAAAATGTAGTTGGTCAATTATTATGAACAAAATAAGAGAATTTACGTACCAATGGTGCACAAGTTGGTGGACGCCAGCGTCATTGGCGCAGACATGAGCCTTAGCGAGCTGCCACATCCAGTTGGTGGTGGCGTCAACAGCAGGTGTCAAAACACGCTTTGATCTTGAACTTGGTCCTGTATTGGGGAGGGTAAGCTCGATAGCGATGGGCTTGAGAACTCCGGTTGGTGTCAAGAAATAAAGGGTACGAGTTGCGTAGGATTTTCTCCCATCTAGAGCATTAATCCGATCAAGAAATGGAAGATATACATCATGGTAATCCACTATGTACACCTTGTTCTCATCCAACGCCTGCAAAATTAATAAATCAAACAAAAAACAAAAATGAGCATCAACAATACAAAAAATGGTTGAAGAAAAGATGGATAGTCCCATAAAAAGGTTGGAAATATTATTCGCACTTTCAATTTGTTGTAGTTAAAATACCGATATTTAACTACAGAATGATGCTCGGAATGTTTTCCTAAAAAATGTCTGGGAGTATTAAAATAGTAAATGGGATAATGAGTAGTACCTGTTGTACAGTCATGCCATAGAGATAGGGTGTGATGTGTTCTTCTTTGAGAGCACACTCTAATGGCCCATAAACCTCAGGATCAAGTTTGCTTTCTGGTGGGAAAACCTTAAGCCTCTCAATGCTCAGTGGATTAACCCCTGCCACTGCTTGGCGGGCAAATTCGTCATCTCGCAACCAACACAATTTGTCCTCTGCACATGGAATAATATCTCAGTTAATCAAAAGATTAATCAGGGCTTTTGATTGATTCATTAATTATTTAGGGTTTATTATAGTCCCACACAATGACTGCTTCACTACATATATTTATATACTTAGTGGCCACATTGAGGGATTTTAATTAATTAAGGACATATAGGTTGAAGAATTGAACTCACTGCTTAGAATCTTGGGGGTGTCATATTTGAGAACGCCCTGGTTATAGTCCTGGAATTTACTGACCATACTTGGCAATGGAAGCTTCTTTAAAAATTCATCCTGCAAACCCAATTTGATGAGGACGCCTTCACTGTAGAGGCTGTCGATGTCGGCGAATCCCCGGAAGTCTTTGTCAGATTTGAAGCTGGACATTAGGGAAGGGACCAAGTTGTGAAGGACACCCTTGAGCCTGCCAAATAAAAATGTGTCCATTTTTGACTCCTCAAATTGCTCATCTCTTGGTACATACATTGGTAGTGGCTTCTCAACCCTACTCTCCGCTAGCATATCTGATCCACAAATAAAACAAATAGACCATTCAAATTTAAGTTATTAACAGTCATAGTTTGGCAACAAAATGTGACAAAATATGTGGCGAGTGAACATTTCATACCAGTGTCAGTTGGGGGGCGACCGGTGCGACATCTTCTAGGGTAGAGAATTTTATTACCACCAAGTGTAGGCCTAGCAAGGTCGATTCCCTTATCAGGGTTTCCCAAATCATTATACAAAGCATAGTCATAGATCCTATCTGATAATTTTCTAACTCCAGTGCCATCACCCCTCAGATTCTTCAACTCCCTCTGTCGCAGTTCCTTAAGCCCATCAGGAGTCTGGTCTGGTAAATATGGCTGCTCAAAAAGAAATAAAAGTCGATAATTATTTAATGCATTTAAACATGCTGCCAAAAATTAAAATTCTGTATTGATATTAAAATAAGGGTAAGGTGGGTTAAATATTTCGAATCCGGATCCTCTTTGTGAGGATTTTAGGAATCCGTAAATCATATTTGTTCATTGTAAATTGTGCGGTCAGAAATTATTTTAAATATTTTTATTTAAAATTAAATACAAACAGTACTTGACAAAAATTGTCCGCACAATATACGATGAACGGACACGATGTACGGATTCCCATGATCCTCACTAAAAGGATACAGAGAGGATCCTGTTGGAAAATTTTCAACTAAATTTGCAAACCAAATGATATGTTATCAATAAAAAAAATAAACGCGTTAATCAACACTTCAATAACAATTCAATCATTAACAACTATATTATTTGGTTACAAGTGATTGAATATTTAAAAAAAAAATATTTCAATTACTAATATTATGATATTTGATGCGCTTGATGTATTTTCGGAAATTGTTTCCACAAGTAGATAGATTGAAACAGTGAAAGGAAAGGACGTGACCAGCCAATTAAGTTATACTTATCTCATGAAAATTAATAAAAAAATGTGACAAAAAATATGATAATATCTGTAATTGCCAATGGTTGCTAGCCTATCAAGGTATGACCATTCAAACTTCTCTTATGTAAAATATACACCAAGAAAGTATGCATTAATGTATGATTGATTCATAACAATACCGACCGCAATTATTGGTCATCACTTGCAGATATCCAAAGCCTAAAATAAATAATTAGGTTTTGACTTTCCAATCTAGGCCAAGCAAAATTAAGGGGAAAATGAAATCTACCTTGTTGCAGAAGACTATTCTTTTCTCCGGGTGATCTTTCTTAGATTGCATCCAGGAATTTACAGGAAAATGCAGGGGACCGCAGGCAAAACCTTCAAGGGTTATGGTCTCCAAAAAGAACTCGTTCTGGTGCTTGTTTGTAACTGTGATTGCTCCTGGGACGCCAAAACTTGAGTCCACAGTAAACTCAGCTGTGTAATTTACCTTCTCCGCTTTTAAATTGGATTTTTTGGACCAATCTTTTAGCACTCCTTCACTGCTTTTCTTGGGAGCCTTTGTTCCTATAAAAAAATTAAGAACACAAAGAAGAAAAAATTTAGTACAATTCTTAAATTGCGTACTTGAATTTTAAGTTCATCATTTCTGAAAGAAAAGTGATTTCCATGCACCATTTTTCTACGCATACGCACCCTTGTTTATCTCTGACATTCGAATTGAATAAAACAAAGAAAATCAAGTGACGGAAATAAACATGGTGTGCAGAGGAGAAAAAAAAGGTCCGCAGAAATTGTTTCTTTTCTAAGAAAATCAGATAGAAAGTTGCTTACTTGGGTCTAATTCTGTACTGACAAGCTCCAAAACAACATTTCTGCCAATTTTGTCAGTGAGGGAATCCAAGTGTTTGGAAATGGCCTCTTTAAAATCCTCCTTGATCTTATTCCTCACAGTCACAACAGCTCTCACCTTCAACTTCGCAGGTTTCTCAGCGGAAAAAACAGGCACAATCTTCACCAAATCTTCACTGATGGCTGCCACAGGACCCCTCTGTGCCCTCCTCAAATGGACCAGCCTCCTCTGTGAAGGAACCAAACTTGGTCTGGCCAAAAACAACTTAGAAGATGATGGAAAAAACTCAGACTTTTCAATCAGAGAACTACAAATGATTTGTTTAGCCAGTGCCATCTTCTTCTTCTTCCTTAATTCTCTGCAAACTTATATTTGTTCGAGAAAGTTTGAATCCTTTTCTTTTCTTGCTTTGGGCAGAGAAAAAAGAATGGTAGTTGCAGAAGAAGTGAGATGATTTATTTGTTAATGGAATGTACAGAATATTATGAGTTGGTGCGTCTGCTTTGGTATATATATACAAAGGGAAAATGATCATGCGAGAGAAAAAGTTTGCTCTCACCGTCCACACGTTTTATAAATAAAATAAATGTGCTTGTGAAAAACACTAAGGTTTTTAACCCTACTTTTTAGTGTTGGCTTTGTTTTTTTGTATTTTTGTTTTAACAATATCATTCACACATTTTTTTATTTTTATTTTTAACACACTTTTGTTAATTTGTGTCTATTAATCTTTTATAATTCATTCAATTCGAACAGCCGAAAATTAAAAAGATGTGTAAAAAATAAAAATAACTGTGTAAGTAGCACAATTTTTTTGTTTTTAGGAAACATTTTTTTGGGAGGAGTTCAACTTCAAAGAGAGAGTAACAAAAAGCGTACAAGTCAAAAACGAGTTTCAGGTTTCCGAGCAAAGACGCGGTGTGGTGGCGTAGGGAAGCCAAAGAGAAGTAGGAAATGTTGGGTTCAAAGGACGAGTGTCTCCTTGTCTTCTGTGGAAATGACAACTGCATCCTTGTATATTAGAAAAGTTTCATCAGTGCGATGTTGATTCTTGTACAGGTGGATCAACTTTACTGTCCATGGTCCTTGGTCTATGGTCCATGTTTGATTTAACTAAATAATGGATCAACTTTACCGTCCATGGTCCTTGGTCTATGGTCCATGTTTGATTTAACTAAATAAAAATAAAAATTAACTAAGCTTCATTTTTCTCTTTGACTGTATTTGGTTCTTGTCTAATATATTACTTTTTTGGATATAAGATGGGGTTTGGAATCCTAAATCTTTAGGCTAGTCATAGTTTCATACCAATTATTCTAAATGAACTTTAACGAAAAGTTTTCGATACTATTTATTTTAACGAAATCACACTTTTACATTAAAAAGTCAATCCTGATGCTATTCACTTTACTCTTTATTTTGTTTTTATCGTTAAAACTCAAAGTTTTTAAGCTTTTTTTCATTAGTTTTCCTTTAATATAAAACAATCACTTTTTGAAATTTAGTTGTAAAAATGATTAGATGTAGTTATGTCATCGTTATTAAGAATGATCTTTCTTTAACAAAATATAATAAAATGATCTTTCGTGCTAATTCCCATCATTCTACCCACTCTCTCACTATTGACCACTAGATTAACTCCAATAATTTTCAACATTTTCTCACGAGAAAAAGTTTATTATTTTATTTTATTATGGGATTGGATAACTTATAGAGTAATACTCCAAGATGAGACAATTTCTTAATCTTGAAACATAAATAAGACAAACCGGTCATGCACACCATGCATAAAATCGAAATTACTGAAATACCCACATATAGATAATAAAAATTAGAAACCCATTGCATCACTTTTCTCATTTAGAAGAGAGGGATGTCGAGAGATCTCTGTGAGCTCTGATTTCGAAGAGAAAGAAGTCCAAAAAGAGGTGAGAAGAGTGAGCTGGGTTTTGGGTTGACCTCATACCTCTGATTTCGAACAAAGGGATGCGAGAGAGGTGAGAAAAGTGAGCTGGGTTTTGTACCATGTTTTTTGTTTTGGCCGGATTTCCCGCGACTGAAGCTTCAGCAGACATAGTAAGGTAAGGTGTAGTTCCAAGTTCCTTCATCAATGATTTATGGAGTAAATGGGTTGTTTGTAAGACGAATTATTACTTAGAAGTTAATTTAGGATTTGTGTTTCATGTTGAGGCCTATGTGTTATGGAATTAATTTAGGGTTTTGATGTGCTACAAAACTAGAATGGAATAATTTCTGGTTCAAGTTTTCAATTGCATAAATTTGTGAATTTTTTTCCATATGTGCATGTGGTGTGTATATGGTGTGCATGGCTACATCTTAATATGAGAAAGGGGAATGTTCATTAGTTATGAAGCGCGTATGTTGTGCCCCAGAATTTAGTGAGTATGAAATACGACAATGAGTATCATGTTCGTGTCCATGAAAAGATTAGAGGACGTTAGAGGATCATGTGTGTCCATGAAATATGGCAACGAGTATCGTGTTTTCCATGTGCACGATTAAGCGGTGATTGATGTACATAACAAGACTTTTCAAACTGCCACTGTAACCTTATATACGTAACAATTATGTTTTAATTGTATCCATTATACCAATAGGTTGCCGCTAAAGTTTCTTATTAATGCGAAAAGTAGCTCATTGCTTAATCTCCAGTTCTGTGCATATCATGTGCATGTACTGTACATATTATGTGCATGTAGTGTGCATATAGTGTATATGGACCGATGATGACGTCATTTTTCTAATTTCAAAGACAGAGCTGTGAGCTCTAGATTTTTGGGTTGGCTCAGATATGTGAGCATATTATGTGCAATGCGTGTACCACACAGTGAGCAAATCTTGAAAAATTCATCCAACAAAACACAGCATTTGATGACTGGGCTTTGTTCCCACCCTCCGGTGGTGGTCGTCTCGAGCCTTAATTGTTTCCTGTGTTGCCAGAAATTGGTCGAAAAAGTTGCAACCTGCTTACGTTTTGATCCAACGATTGAGGATGAGATTCGAGACAAGGCTAGGTGGCTTGGACTCATGAAGAAAGATGAAATTGGTGGTGGCTTCGATTTGGACAATGTTGGTCGGGACGACTGTGCACGGTGTGTGCACAGTGAAAAGGGGAGAGAGAGTGCGTGAGGGAGAAAGTGAGAGAATAGAGGAGGGAGAAAAATCAGAAAATGGGAGGAAATAACCCATTGATATACAAGGGCAATTAAGTCATTTCAAGGTGTAGAAAAAATCTTATTTCTGTCCGATTGTTATGCATGGCGTGTGCATATTCGAAATGTCCTATTTCTGTCCCAAGATTAATGAATTGTCCTATTTATGGGTATTCCCTAACTTATATTATCAATTAGATATTTTTATTGTAAATAATAGATTAAGTGGTTAGAGCATTTATTTTCATCAAGGTTCTAAAAAACGCTAGGCGCTAGTCGGGCGGTGGGTTAGGGCCTAGTGCCTGGGTGCCTAGGCGGACTAGGCGGATTTAGGTAAATATACCGTATTTCGTGTAAATAAGTATCTGCTTATATTTAAAATATATATAATTTCATAATAAACTACAAAATAAAATGACATATGTATTAATAAAGTATTGGAACATAATGAAAATAAGGGGAATAAGCATATAATGTGTGTTCATTTAAGTATTTAACAGGTCTCTTACAATTTATTGAAAAAAAAATAAAATGCAAAATGAAAGCTATCTATTTCTGTCTAAGTGAGTTGCGACTAAGGTTCTAAAAAACGTTAGGCGTTAGTCGGGCGGTGGGATGGGGCCTAAAGCCTAGGCGCCTAGACGGATTTAAGTAAAATTGTTATAGATCATGTAATTAAGTGTCTATTAACACTTAAAAACTATTTTTATATTGGAAATATGGAAAAGATAAAATGTAAAATAGAAGAATACATAAATTATAAAGTTTACATTTTATTAATTTAACGAAATTCATTATATAACATATATATCTTATTTTATTTTATATGTGGTGAAACATAAAATACATAAAAATTAAATATAGTGTGTTTTTCATTTGATAGTATATACCCAAAAAAAAGAACTATACTTACAAAATATAATAGTATATTTTTTTTCTTGTTCTGTCGATTAGTACCATTTTCTTTCAATTAAAGTGCTATCAGGATTGTATGACATTGTGTTTTTCTAGTTCCTGGTGTCTTTATGGGCAAAAAGAGTGGCACTTACTAAGCCACGTGCAAAGAGTAAACAAAACTTAAAGAAGTTAACCAAAACGACGTCGTGTCAAATTAAAAGATAATGGTTTAACTATTCACTTTCTTTTTCTTTGTGATGGCGAGTGTGCTCTGAAAGTCCGCCGAAACCAAGCTCTGCAACCATAGCTAATTTATTAAAGTTGAGATTCGCATCACACCGAAAGCGGCCTAAACTCCGCCTCGCCTACACCACCTAGAGCACCCAGGCGGCCGTCTAGGCTCCGCCTAATTCTTCTACCAATTTTTCTTCCAATCCTACCTTAATCGCCGTTGTTGGGCAATGACTAGCACCTAGGCGCAGCCTAGGCCGCTTTTTAGAACACTGGTCGCGACCTAGGCAGGTGCTTAAGTGAGTTTGAACGGGCTAGGCGAGGTGCTTAAGCGGTCTAGGCAGGCGACTCAATAATTTTAGGCGTCCTTACTTAATTTTTAAATGCTTACGCATTAAATGGAGCAATGGCTAGTCGCCTAGCGCCGATTTTTAGAACAGTGATTTTTATATGCAAAGTTCTATTTTGAATCATCTCTCAATATTTATTGTATGTTCTTCATGATTTATAAAGAACCTACTATTATATTTAGGGGTGCGATATCTACACACCTTTTTTACTTCTCTTTTTAATTTTCAGCTGGCGGATCGGATGAATTGAAGAAGATCAAAGGACAGAAATTAACAAAGAGTGTGAGAATTAAAAAAAGGATGTGTGGATAGCACACCCCCATATTTAAATAAAATTTCTATATTTTCTTAAATTTGCTATGGTGAGATTCATATTTTGTTAAAAATAAGTACTTCTTATATTACAATTTTTTTATAAATATAGTAAATGGGAAGTGTTATATTTTGTTACAAATAAGTACTTCTTATATTTTTCTTTCCTAATATTTTCCTAATATAAAATGTTTAGAATGTAAAATAAAAATTTTGAAGTGCTAATAACAATTCCCTATTAAATAGTATGTTTTGTAGTTGCTTTTGGAAGGCTAGAAGCGTTTTGAGATAACACACTTGCTCTCGCACTGGAAAGATTTCAACGAGTTTATACCAAAAACTCGCGCATGAGCAAAATGCTTTATTAAAAGTTAGGGGTTTGATTCCTCTTTCAGTGTAACATAAAAGTATTAGTTATCGAGTAAAATATCAGATAAACGTTAATTTGTTAGAGATAAGGTAAACAGATAAACTTCATGAATTGCATACATGCAATGATACAAATTAAAACTGAAGTTGGAAATTTATCAAGCCAATTTTACTCTTGATAGAAAACAAAAATCTAATTTATTTAAGTAGCTATAAATGAAATCGTTTGTTCCAAAAAAAAATGACGTGAAACAATAAATTGTATTATGAGTCTATGGCACATACACAATTTACACAATGATCTTCATTTGTCTTGAAATCAACTACAAGGAATCTGGTTTTAGTTTTAATGCATTCAATGGAATACTTTGTCTCTTAGAACACCGGTATATAAGTCTGGTTAAAGCAGTCTACAACATAGTTATCCTAAAGTGTATGTATCTCTCAAGGGTTAGGGAAGAGGCCGTATATCTTAACATGCAATCTATCCAATTAGTGAAGGAATTTTATGAGATTCATGAGGGATTTCAATTGACTAGCATGCATATACAAAACAAAATATATATATATATACGAAAACAACGGAAGCATGTTAACAATTAATATCAAAGCTTTAGTCATTTAAATCCCCTTCAAGATGCATAGGTTTATGTAAGATGCATCATAATTATTTTATTGAAGAACAAAGTTTAGGAGTAGATTTGTACCTCTTGATCTACTCTTGAGACCAAGGATGGACCACCTCCAAGATCTTTGCTCCTCAAAGTCCTTGAGCCTAGCCTCCCTCCTTGCCTCCTCCACTTTGTGAGATTGAGTGCTCCTAGGTTCTCTTTAAGTTTTCAAAGAGAAAACCTCTAAAGATCCTCACCCACTTGTGTAGTGAGAATGATGAAGGAATAACCAAAGGAGTGATTAGATGATTAGCTAAAATCACCCCAAGGTGGCCGGCCACTTTTTGTGTTCTAGAGAGATATTTTCTTTTTCTCTATTTTGTTTTGAACACCAAAATAACCCTAATGAGATATTTGCTATAATGTTGCTTTTATAGACAAAAGGAAACAAGTCAACATTTGACTTTCCCACCTCCTCTCTTTGGCCGGCCTTATGTGTGTTTATTTGGGCTTTGGGCTTTTATCATTTCAAGTCATCCAATGCTTGAATAAAAGCCCAATGGGTTTAGGCCCAATGGGCCCAATTAAACCCGAACCTTTCTTAAGCCCAAACGATCTTTTATCGCTTTTATGATTTCTTTAGACTTTCTAAATTAATCCCCACACTTAATTAATCCAATTAATTATTTCCATCATCCATTAGTCACTCACCACATGAGTGTATCGGTGAACAATCTTTTAGTTTCTAATTAGCAAGGTAGTGAAATGATTGGCATCAATCCAATTGATTTAATCCAATCACTTGATGAATTAAAACTTACTTTTAATTCACGTTCTCCTTTGATGATTACAATTAATCATCTAGAAGAACTCACAAGCCATGAGTGACATCTAAACATATGTCATGGCTACCCAAGCTAATATAGAAGTTTATTCGGAGAACCTATTCAGTTGGAATTACAATGTAATTCGATCCTTCTCTAAAACAATATTCTTAATCACATCACTAGGGTATGGATGTACTATGTCAAACCCCTAATGTGATTATGCATTCTTATATGATTCAATTGAGTCGTATAGGAACGCTTTCCTTTATTACGCTCGATACTTCGGCCGAAGATTCCCGAATCATATCTTAGAGTATTCATCCTCTCATAACGAGGATTAGAGATCCCTTGTTGCACATTCACTTGCCTTCATGGCTAAGTGGCTTAACCCCGACCATGTCGTGGACACCCGCGGATGGAGTGACTTTGACACAGTCAAAGATCAAGTACTTAACCACAAGACAACGACGATGTCTCAGGTCAAAGGATTACTTACATTATTCCAACCATTAGAGTTACTTGCTTGACATGTGAGTAGACCTCCATTCAAGTACTCTTGTTTGATTGTATTCAGTGAACTCATTCCCTTAATGAGCACCTACATACCTGTCTTAGTGTCAAAACACGAATAGGATGAGACTTTCTATCCTTCCATTTGAAGCGGACATAGTATGTACTGGTCTATGCATTGTCAGTATCCCTCCGACAATCCTATGACCAGGAACCTTTTTGGACATGATGGTTATGTGAATAAGGTCTCTGTAATCTAACATCATTAGATTACTTCTTCCATCGATCCATTGTCCATGGATTTACTATTTAGGACATATTTCGTTCATTGATACAGTCCTAATTAGTATCCTTGCCTTCTGATGTATAAGAAACATTTATACATCAACTCATTGTCCTGAAAAGTTTCTTCCAAAGATTGACTTTCAGGGCATATGTCCAACAATTAGGGCATGGATATAACATGTAAAACTCATTATGTACGAGAGAGCGAGAGAACCATGCAAACCATAAATCATGTTACAACATCTATGTAATCCACAAGCCATATTCACAAGAAGCTAATTCAAATTATATTGCTATTACACTTCAAATTCGTCATCAAACTGCTATATGCAAAACCTTAAGGTGATCAGTCAAAGAACTAAAACATAAAGCATTCAATTCTTGGTTTGACTCACCAACATGGAGATTGTTAGGATTTTGGCTCAAAGTTAGTGTCCTATTTTGTTTAGAATTGTATTACGGAAAGTAAATGTGTACCGATTCTTCTCCTAAAAGGACTAGGAAAGAATCAAAATTTTCCTTGTACAATTATATTAGGAAGCTTGAAAATCTAATTGGACTAGGTAAGAAAGTGTACTTTCCTATTCCACAATAGAATATGAAACTTAATCAGAAAATAAGAATGTAAACCACACCCTATACTTCACTACAAGAAAACAAGGCTTATGTGACAACGGATATTCGTCACATAAAACAAAAATGCGTCACATTTGATAATATGTGACGCTTTTACAGCGTCACTGCAAGTGTCACCTCTGATAAGTCACGGAAAGTATAAGTGACGAATTTTAAAAGTGCCACATATTTTTAGTATATGTGACACTGCTTTCGTCATTTAATACTGGTTTAAATTGACAAAAATAGGAGATTGTGACGGATAAGGCGTCACAAAAGAATAAATTATGTGACCTATTAAATTCGTCACGTGTGAAATAGATAAGTTACGCTAAAAGCGTCACATTTTTTCTTCCATTTGTGGCATAGCTTGGGTCACTTATGTCAAAATAAAATATCTATTTTGGAAATATATGTGACAATCCAATACAGTTCGCTATTTATAATCTGATATTACAATTCCTTGATTATAAAATAAAAAAAATTATGTGACCTATATAATTCGTCACGTATGAAATAGATAAGTGATGCTGAAACCATCACATTTTTCTTCCATTTATGGCACAGCCTGGGTCACTTATGTCAAAATAAAAATATCTATTTTGGAAATATATGTACAAACCAGTACATATTCCCTATTTATAATCTGATATTACAATTTATTGTTTATAAAAAATAAAATAAATTATGTGACCTATATAATTTGTCACTTATGAAATAGATAAGTGACGCTGAAAGCGTCACATTTTTCTTCTATTTGTGGCATAGCCTGGGTCATTTATGTCAAAATAAAATACCTATTTTGGAAATATATGTGATAGACCAATACCTATTCCCTGTTTATAATCTGAAATTACAATTCCCTGTTTATAAAATAGAATTACAATTCATGTCAAATATAAGGTAATGCTTCGGTTAATTGCATTTTCATTAATAAACTACTTAGGCACATACATCAAGTACATTTCATATACTCACAAAAAAATCCCAAAAAAATCTTAATCTTAGTTTCCCATCTCAGCTCAATGGTAGTTCATCATGAAGGGCACCAACTCCTCTATACATGTTGGGATGCTAACAAAAGAGAAATCTAAGACACTGAGGAGCATCTTTATGCGACTTAGTTAGCTTGTTTCCTTGCATTTACTTAGTTAGTATCTGTTTATTAGAGTTTTTAAAGCTATTTTCGTGTGTTTGTAGGTCCAAATGGCAAAGTTGGCAAGAAAAGGCAATTTGGAGCATTTTAGAGTAGTTTTGGGCTTGGAATGGATAGCACATGCATGGAGCAAGGTGGATGGACATTTTTGAAGTTAAAGAGGCTAGGAATATGCTAAAGAGATCAGGAGAAATTAATTGAAGATTTTGAAGATATGGAATCAGCTAAAGAAAAGGAAAGATTGACCAAATCTTGACTAAATCTTACCTAAACTTATCTTTCCTTAATTCCAGCTGCAAGGGGGGATTATTTTCAGATTAGGACACTTAAATAAATGATTCTAGAAGGCCTAATCCCATTCCTAAAGGGAGCCGCACCACCTTACCCATTCCTACATCCTTGCCGTGCACTCCATTCGCCTTTCCTCTTCCTTGCCGGAACTTTACCTTCCCCTTTTCTTCAAATCTGCTAAGTATCTCCTTTCCTGATTTCTTTGACTTTTGTTAGCCTTTTCTTGGGGATTTGGAAAGTTAATTCCTTCCTTAAAAACTATCTTTGTGCCATGCCTCTAGGATATATGTACCATTCTGTGCCGCACCATAATAGACATTCCATTCATTCCATACAATCCAATCCATACAACACCACAACACACTAAGACTCAGAAATCCCTTTGTGTTGCATGTTTGCAAGGAAGGAGGAGAGCTTGGAGTTGTGCTAGCCATTCAAGAATTTGGATTGCTGGAGCATTCTAGGTGCTTTCTACTTTTTGTTTTCAATGTTTAAATTCAATTGTCGTTGTTTGATTGAAAATATGTGGAACTAAACTCGTTTTAGCTAGGGGAGACTTCAAAGCCATGAATATATATGTGATCTGAGTTGATTACATCCAGTTATTGTTTCATAAATCGTGAATGTAATTTACTTAACTGTTTGATTGAGAACTTATTTTTGTATGTCGATTAAGGGTGCACACTTAGTTTGCATGCATGAATTTGATGCTAGAATATAGGGGAGTTTCACCTAATAGTTACAAACTTATATTCATAAGTAATGGAGGTTGCTAGTCACGATCGCGTTAAGTAAATTCCTGACAGGTGTGTCATGTTATTCATAGTCACAAATGTCATGTCAATGCTTATGATTCTCAAAGAACTTAATGATCTTTGTTATGTATCTCTATCATGCAATTCATATAGGGAACTTGATAAGAATAATTTGATTGCATCGCTGAGTCCAATTCAATGAATTTAGGAGAATCTGATGGTTAATTAGTACTGTTCACGATTAACTTTGGGCATTGTCATTCATGGTTTAAAGGAATAATAATTGGAAATCGACTTGTTGAAGGATTATTTTGGAAGAACATGTTCATTTAAGCAACATCAATAGCATGCAATTAACAAATTAAAGGCGGAATCATGCTTGTATGCACTTAAAAACAAAACATTACCCATGAATGTTCAAAGCCTAGTAGTTTGGTGAGCCAATAATCAACTCAAAACAAAGTGAGTTGAAACTTATACCTTTGTAGATTCCTCTTTGCATAAGCAAAGGCTAATCACCCAAAGAGAGGGCCTTCATTCCTTGCATCTTAGATCTATGGTTATGGATGGAAGAATAGGTTTCTCCAAAATTCCCAAAATTGAGAATCTCTAAGTTTCCACACCAAGGTTAGATTTAAGAAGAGATGAGTGACCTTGGAGGAGTAGGATTGCTAGATAATCCCTCCAAGGGGTGGCCGGCCATTTTAGAGAGAAAGGAGAGCTTGTGTTCTCTCCAATTTCCCAAAATCAACCCTCAATGAATTTTGGCTATAAAATCACATTTATACCTTAATTCATTTGAGTGGCAAACTTGTAAATAAGTCCAAGTTTGCTACCCTTCTTTAAATGGCTGGCCTTAGGGATTAATTGGGCTATTTGGGCCTTTGTGAATCATTATTCATTAAGTTGTCATACAACTTAAGTTAATGGACTTGACATTTGAAGCCCATTGGGCCTTAAGGTCCAAAACTATCCCGAGGTCTTTAACGAACTCATTCGTTTGATTAATTAACATATTAATTAATCCTTGCCATAAATAATTAAACCATTTAATTATTCTTACTCATCTCTGTTGAATCTTCAATCTCTACCTTACACGGTGTACGATCCATTAGGTTCCTTTTTAGCGAGGCAGTGGGCGATTCAAACTCTTTTAAATCGATTGTGAATTGAAACTTCTTTCAATTCTCCCTTTAGTGATTACACACGTTTAGGGCTTCCACAAACCATGAGTGACACCTAGCAGCATATCATGGTTACCCAAGCTAATCAGAAGAGGTGGAGAACCTATTCAGTTTAGGATTACAAATGCAATACGGTCCTTCTCTAATACAATACTCTTGACCACATTGTTTGGTTTGATAGTTTATTCATGTCTACTATCCAATGTGAATCTTGTGCTAATATGATTCCATTGAATGTGATTTGGAACAAATTCCTAAATCTCATTCATACTCTGATCAGAGATTTTAATCATATCATAGAGTATTATCCCTCAAACAGATTTGAAGGTTAGAGATCCCTTGTTGCGCATTCACTTGCCTCCATAGCTAAGTGGCTTAACCCCGACGATGCCGTGGACACCCACCAGATGGAGTGACGTTTGACATAATCAAAGATTAAGTACCTAACCACAAGACAACTATGATGCCTCAGGTCAAAGGACTAATTTGCATTATCCTAACCATGAGTTCTCATGTGACATGAGTATGAGAACTCCTCGTTGATCGTGTTCAGTGAACTCATTCTCTATTGAGCACCTACATGCTTGTCTTGGTGTCACTCACACCAATGACTCGAGACTAGTCACTCTCCTTGAGAGAAGACATAGCACGTACTGATCTTAACGGACTATCAATGCCCAATTGACAATCCTATGATCAGGAACATTTAGGATATGTATACAAAAGAGAATGGTCTCTTGAATCTAACTTCTTTAGATTACATTCTCCCAATCACATATATTCCTTGGACTTATCGTTTAAGCATATAACATTTATATGAGACGGCTCAAACAATAATGTTTGCCCTTTATATATAAACTACATTAGTTTAACTTTGTGAAATGTCCGTAAAGTATCATCATATGATTGGTTTTAGGGCACATTTCCAACACTTGTGTTGCATATGTGTCATGTGTGGAGAAGGACCCTCTAGCTAGCCATTCATCCCTTGAATCATCCAAATCCTAACCTTTAACTTGTTTTTACAAAGTTTACTTTTAAATTGCATCCAAAACACCCAATTTCGTCCAAAGTTGTTTAGATTTTTTAAATCTTTTTTTTTACTTTAAATTCATCAAAAACCATTTCCCCCTCTATATTTCGTGTCTTTTAGTTAGAAGTTGTCCAAACTAGCTTCTTTTTATTGTTTTGAGTCTTTTTAGTTCAATTTTTGTCCAAATCAACCCTTAGTGCTAGTTTTGATTCATAAGAACCTAGTTTGTGTGTTTTGAGTCAAATCAGCTTGTTTTGAGTTGTTTAAAGTCTAGTTTCTGTTTTAAAGTCTAGTTTAGTATTTTTTAATTTAATTTGTGTAGATTACCAGCCCTTCTAATCCCCGGCCTAGAACGATCCCGACTTACATATACTACATCTATAGGGTTTAAGTTTGAGTGCTATTTTATAACACATCACTAACCAAAAAAGTTCTACCATGTGCATGACTAAAGCTAGATAACAGTAAGTTCATCATGAAGGGCACCAACTCCTCTATACTTGTTGGGATGTTAACAAAAGAGAAATCTAACACACTGAGGAGCTAACCAAAAAGTTCTACCATGTGCATGACTAAAACTAGATAACAATAAAAGAATTTGTAATATAAATCAGTCTTCATCCGTACCAAGGTTTTCCATTTCAGCATATGCACCATTGATATCTGAAAGATCATCATCAGTACCTATAGAATTGTTGATACCTTGACACATCTTTGCTAAAAGAGCTTTCACTTGTAATATGAGAATATCATTCTTGTTTTTCAACTCTTTATTCTCCCTTTCCAAGTTGACGAAACTAGTTGATAGAAGCTTTATTTGATCTTTCATCTCTGTTAACTCAGAACTTGAAGGCATTGAAGAAACATAATCAAATAAATGTATCTATGTGAGGAAAAATACCTACACCATTAACAAATTTTCCCTTCCTCCCAAGGTTCTCAGCCATGATGCCAAACTCATCATCTAATAGAACTTGTAGAGAATTTGGTGGAGTACCATCTGTTGCTTCTTGGATCAATTTCTCCACAATTTCATCCTTCTTTTTTTTATCTGATCCTTACATAACAAATAGCACCAAGAATACTAAAACAGTGAATTCAAAATTCATCAATTGCTAAATAAGTAATATATAAACAATAGTAATGTGTAAAGAATTCAACTTGTTTTGGTGCTTTTGCTTTCTAGGGGAAAAGATGGAGCGCTAATTGCTCAATGGCTGAAAAGAAACCAAATTGTAAACATAGTTCAAGTCAAAATTTGTCATACCTTATAGCTCTTAGAGTAGTAATATCACTTATAATTAACAATAATAATATTAGTTTATGTCATATTTACTTGCCACCTTGTAACATCATTTTTATAGCAATGAACATCATACACAAAAGTGAATTCAATATTGATCAATTGCTAAATACCACATTCATACACAAAAGTGACTTACATATTTCTCTTGAGCAACATCATTTATCCATTGGTTGTTCTTGTTTGTGTGGAGAGCCCCCTAATTGTCAATCAACGAAAATGGCTCTCTTTTCTACTCTTCGTATTCAAAACAAAATATAACAAACATGAGCATATCAAAATTACACACTAAATTTTATATGTAATTTAATTTCATTACCTTGTGAGCATTCCTAGCATGTTGGATGAATGACCTTGCCCTTGCTTTGTGATGATACTTTTGTTTCTTTTGATTATCAACATTTTTCTTGGAAACATCCTACATTAGAATACCATTATGAGGACTACTTGTAGCAACATTATACATAAGAGGAAAATGAAACACCTTGAATCCATGTGTGGTTCTAAAGTATTTATCATCACATCACACTTTTGGTCAGGTTCACGAATATATGGCATGATTTGCAATGTGTAAATTGTAATATAAAAATTTGATTTCAAACTGACATGGAGTTGAAAAGTCATTGAAATTACTAAAAGGCTCATAATATTCCTAGGTCACTTTCTAAGTACGTTAAAAGAATTTAATTACCACAGTGTGAATTTGAGGTAGTGGATTTCTTTTGTTTTTATTATTTTCTTAACATTTCTAAGAAGCTCATGTGTTGATCTCTTTTAATGTAGTAAGAGATCATGTTGTAGACTATGATTTGTAGGAAACAAATTTTTTTTTTTAAATAAAGAAATTGTTCTACAGAAACATACCAAAAAGCATAAATAAGAAACATGGCAAAGTGTTGTAGCAAGATAACATAAATAAGAAAATGTTCTACAGAAACCTACCAAAAAGACTTCACTAGTGTAAATATTATCACACAGCCAGTGCAAATGACTCACTGGTCTCTCATTCCATAGTGACTTCTCAGGCAGCTTAGCTCATCCTCTCACAGATGTTTCGAATGATAAGTAGTGCTCATGCAATCGAAACCTAAACTGGGAGTAGAACTTCCCCATCTTCTTATTCACATAAGCAAGAATCTTTGAATTGCACAAGTCTACCTCAAACAGTATCTAAAATCAAAATAAAATATAAATAGATGAGTGGTTGAAATTATTATGACTAAGTTGAAGTAATGGCTCTCGCAATTTTTCCTTAGCCATAGCTGGAACCTTCATCCATCTCTTGTAGCACACCAGTGCATCACTTCGAACAAGAATCCTTATTTCAAATGTGAAAAAAGCTGACATACCTACATCAATTGGTACTTGCTGCTTCAAATCAAAGATGACAGGCATCTTCTTCCCGTTATTGGCCTCTAAAATATCATAGAGGTGTTTCCCAGATGACTTTCCATGTGTCTTGTTTTTTTTTTGCAGAAAAATCAAAATTTGTTTCTGGAAACAAAATACTAATATTTATAAAGTGTTGTCATGATAAGACATAAGAATCATTGTACAGTTGTATATATCATGTACAACTGTACAATCAGATATAACTCATCTTGACTGTTTTTGGCATACATAACTCATCTCGAGAAATAAAAGTGGCCTTAATGCATTATGTATGCATTACAACATCTGACATATTCCTTTCTCTGATACAGGTTAGAATCTTTAGGGAGAAAGCAACTGGTCACGTATATGCAATGAAGATGCTCAAGTTGGCTCAATGTTAGAACTCAACCTATTACTCTTTCTTACGTAGTATGTTAAGAGAATGGCGTTTTCAACTTAACTTATGTTAAGAGAATGACGTTTTCAACTTAACTTAGTCCCTAAGATGCAATCTAGAATGGCGTGTTCATAGATTTAACAAGTAGAAATCATTAAGAATGAAAAGAGTTTGAGTCATCACAAGGCATCGTAAGTACTGGCGTTGTCTTACTTATCCTAGAAATCGGTTCACATGTTAACAACAATTAACAAGTGCTACTCTAGAACATATGTAGGTCCTCATTCAACAAGGGCATGCACACATATATTCATAGCATTAAAATCCTTAATATGCTTACTAAGTATGCATCCATAGAAACACAAAAAGAATTCATCAATGACATAAGTAGTGAAGCAATTTTCATCCTTTCATAAAAGTCATTCAAACGAAATATCAGAACAAATTTACAATCATATTCGGGGCTTCAAAACAGCCCCTAACTACTAAAAATTAGTTACACATTATTCTCAATTTAAACCAAAAGGTAAACATGAGTTTGAGAAGATAGAACCGAAAGAGGTGAGTGCAAAGATTGTTTCTTCCTTCCTTCCCTTGCGGAGCTCTCTGTGCTTCTCGCTGCTTTGCACTTCTCCTATTTGATCCGTGTGTTGTTCTGTGCAGCTTCTCCCCGCGCTGCTCTCTAACTTTCCTCTCTATATTTCTCTCTATCTTCTTTTCTTTGTTATTCTATTTTGTGCATATCTCTCATTCGCTGCTTTGCTGTCCGCATATGCTGCTTTGGTTGCATGTGTTTTTTCTTTTTTGCTGCCTTTGTGCAGCTTTCCTTTTTTTTAATTCTCAGCCATGCTGCCTTTGTGAATACATCCCATGCTGATTAATCATTCCTTTCTTTGCCTTCCCCATTATTTTCTTTCTTTAAGCCGTGCCATCCTCTTCTGCTGCATTCCACTTTTTGCTTTGCTTTTTCTTTCTTTTAGCCAAATGCATCTCCTCCCATGTGCTCTTCGCTTTACACATGCATTCATCAAACAACACTCAATCCTTTGATTTCCGTCACATTATTGGCTGCCAACTATTAAAAACCTTTCAGTGTTAAAATGCTCATAACTTCTTGTAGAAAAATGATATTAACAATCCGTAAAATGCTCCAGAAAATAGACATCCGTAGCTTTTCAAGAATATAAGGCTCATTTTCTAGTTCATTCTGAGCTGTTCGCAACTTTCTTCCAAAGTCAGCTGATCTGCATAGGTAGTTTTGACAAATTTATTACTTAAAATCTCACTTGTTCTATTTTTCTTTTCTTTGCTTGAAAAATTCTATAAAACACAAAAACAAAGTAAATCGCTAAAAAATATAAGGAATTAACTAAGAAAAGACAAGTGAATTTGATGTAAAATATATATAAATATGAGCTTATCAGTGTTGTTCGAAAAGTCTTTGAATGTAGTATTGGAAGTCTTTGAATGTGGGGTGGGAATGATACAGCAGCCATGGACGCACCACGAAGCAACACGAAGAGATCAAATTAGTGTTTTGCTGGAGTAATGAATAACTTTTATTACTGTTTTCATTTTTCGTTTTCTTGCAATTTTTGTAAATCCAATTCATGTTACTAACAAAAAAAATTCATGGTTTTTGATGGTTTTATACACATTGGTTGCAGACCCATTCGTTGAGGCTCGAAGAAAAGGGAAGGTGGGAAAAGTCAATTCTTGTTGTAGACTGTTTTCATTTTTTGGTGTTTTCATTTTTCGTTTTCTTGCAAATTTCGTAAATCCAATTAAAGCTTTTAAAACACATACAATTCATGTTACAAACAAAAAAATTCATGGGTTTTTATGGTTTTACAGATATTGGTTGTAGAACCATTCGTGGGGGCTCAAAGAAAAGGGAAGGGAAAAGTCTATTCTTGCTATAGAAGTCCGGTTGGCATAGCCTTGAAGAAAAGGAAGGTCAGAACAGCAAAACAGGTGGCTTTTTTCTCTTCCTCCTTCGTTTTCTGAATATTGAGACTTGAGAAAAAAAACTGGTAATGTTGAACCCCAACATTATGTGAAAACTTAACCTATCCATGCTATCATACAAACCCGATTGTTTTTTTATTCAATTTATACTGTTACGTTTCTAAATGAACATAATTTTCCATTTTGATATGTTTCCTTCCGTTAAGCTGCAGTAATGTAGTAATGTTATATCAGTCCTTATTAAGAGTTTCTCATCTTTTAGTTCATGTGGATATTACTTGGCATGCATGCTCACTCTATACTTCTGACTTCTTTTTTTAAATTTTGTAATGGAGTGGTGTGTTGTGTGCCTTCTTAGTTCGACAATTAGGGTTTCATAAGCTAAACAAAATTTGACCCCCAAAACACATTTTACAGCTGCTAACACATGAATCAATGATAAGATTGATAATAATCCTTAAACACAGTCGAGGCGAATGCTCAAAAAGCTGCCCAGTATCTAACTCTATCCTTCATCTATTCCCCCTCCCTCATAATCTTAAAAAAAAAAAAATCTTTTATTACTCTCCAACCAAATGCTTAATTTGTAAATATTTGACAATTATAAATGTCCATGGCTGCCATATCATTCCCACCCCACATTCAAAGACTTCCGATGCTACATTCATAGATTTTCCAAACAACACCAACAAAAAAAAAAACCAAAAATTCCATTGATATACCTGATGTTGAAAAGCCCTCCTTGCATGCACCAAAAGGGGGATATGTCACTTATTTTGTCGATCCCTTTCTCTTTGGATTGAATGGAAATCGCATACTAAACTGCTGAGAACGAAAATTGGTACATACACTGAAGAGGGGAAAAAAGGAATGCAAACTAAAGCATAGCCTTGAATTCGTCACATTAAGCGAACTCCCCAGGAAACATTTCTCATTGGTACAAAAGGATTTACACTTTGTGCATCATGCTAAATTTGCAACCAACAAGTAAAACATAGCTTATATGACTAAAATGAAGGGAAAAGTAGCATTCCAATAATGTAAACATATCTCACTTGAGCTAGAAGGGTCTGGACATAAATTGTCTACAATTAAAATATTTATTTTGTTAAAATAAAATAAAATAATAGTAATGTATATTCATATCCAGTTTTATCATTTTAAGTTTTTTCACCTAAATGTTCTATGATATTTAATTATAGGGGAAATTTGATATAAGTTCAATTTTTTTAGCCAATAGTAGGAATAGTCCAATTTATTAAAATAAGTCCAATTCTTTAAATTTAATTATTTAATTATCAATAATTATCTATTCAATAATAAGATTGATTATAAAAATCAAATTTCTTCCTAATTATCTCTTTGATTATTTCTTTTTATTTACTTATTTTGTTATTTCTTGTTCTTCCTCCCTCTTTAAACCTCATTTATAGATTTTATTTTTAATTTTTATAATCAACCTATATCACAGGTTAATTATTTTTATGTATCTATATGATAGATTCTTTTTTATAATCAACGTGTCACAGATTAATGTGTCTTGCTTGTAGGTATATTATGTTTTTTTCTTTCTACTTTTTAGTTAGGTTTCATATCTCGCTTACAGGTATAATATACATTCATATATTTGTTACTTGAGTTAAGGTAGAATATTTTGTAGATAATGTCTGTTAGTATATTAGTTTTTTTTAAAGATATTAATTAGTTTTTTGGAGTAGAAAAATGCATAATATTAGTAGATTTTAATTGATTTTTAATATTTAAAAAAATATAAAATGAGTATAAAAGAAATAAAAACATGTAATTAGATAACTGAACTCATTCCTAAAAACCATCTATATTTTTGGACCTAGATCTAAAAGCCCCTTAATTATATTCACCATAGCATGCACAAAGATTGCATCTTTAATCATTACACTAGCCTCTCCAAACGCTATAGATCTTTTTTAATCACGGCTGTTACGTGCCCCTAAATCTCTTGCGTTAGTTGTATTTTTACCTTTATTTTTAACTAACCTCTTCAAATGTACTTTTGTAACTCTATGTTTCACTCTCTTTTATTTATAACTGTATGTTGTATTTTATTTTTAGGTCGTCGTATGAGAAATAAAATAGCTAACACAACACGTGGCTCTTTGGTATCATAGTTCATTGTTCTATGTTTCCTATTACTGAAGTCATGGTAATGAATAGCTGCAATTGGTAAGGTGCTTATTATCTTTTGTAGGAAACGTGACAATAATATACTGATTTACTTCAAATTTATGAACTCCCTAGACCATTAAAATGAGATAGTGAATGTATACTTTGTGTATTCTGAATAATGTAAATATTGTTATGTTGGCTTAATATTTTGACATTTATGTTGTGTTTGGTTGCCAATACTTAATGTTTTTATCTACTTTTTTTTTTTACTATTTACATTTACATACTATTGTTCATAGACTTTAGCTAGGAACTTGAATCTAAAATCCCATGTTGGTTGACAATTGCATAAATAACATATAAACCAGTACTTATGCAAAGTAAAAAAAAATATAAATATGACCAATTTTTAGGATGTGCATGATAAAGAAAACCTGATAGTGGGTCTTTATCCCACCATAGAAATTACCCCATTGTCTATTTTAAAACTGTGTGGCGTATAGCACCCGTGATTAGAGAAAAAAAAAGTTTGACTATGAGCGTTAATTATAAAGTATGGTTATAATAATCGTTGTAACACAACTGTAGAGAAAAAACAAATGATAATGAAATTATTGAAAAAAAAATGATAAGAAATTGTTGTGATGTATGCAAACATACAATTTACAAAATAATCAATTAAGAATATCTAAAACAATACATCTTTGGGGCGTGCAGCGCCCGTGATGCAGAAATGCCTCTCGCTTGCACGTGAGCGAGTGCGGAGAGGCTAGTCATTCACCTAAGGCAAAACATGGGATCCATCAATAATCAAGATTTTTTCAGAGTTCTTACTTCAAGTCAATAATGGGGAATAGAAACTGTGATAGATGACATGGTGCAATTACCATCATCTATGGTCATACCATGGATGGTGAAGAATCCATTGTCCAATTGGTTAATGAAGTTTTTCCCGATTTGGAATGTCATGTATGTGATGCAAGATACTTGGTGGAAAAAGGTGATTGTAACTCCAAAATGTGATTGATAAAAAAATAAAAAAATCACTCCAAAAAATGAGGAGTTGACAAACTCAATAAAACGATCATTGATAAATTTCTAGTTCTGAACACATCTTATACTCTTTTGATTCAGTTGAGGACGATGTGAGAAATTTGTATCAACAAGAATTCTTGAATTTAATCTCACATGGTGGAATGCCCCTTCATCAATTTTTTTTTTAAAAGGTGATAATGCTTTTGAGAAATATCGATCTGAAGATGGGGTTGTGCAATGCTACAAGACTAGCTTGCCATGAAGCTTACAAGACTAGCTTGCAATGCTACAAGACTAGCTTGCCATGAAGCTTATATGGACAATTTGCTGGAACTAGAGTGTTTTTACCAAGAATATCTTTAAAGACCACATAAAGTATTAGACTCCTATTTGAAATATGAGCAAACAGTTTCTAGTGAAATTGAGTTTTGCCGTAATAATAAATAAAACATAAGGGCATACAATACCAAATGTGGGTATTCATTTGCATACCACGTATTCAGTAACAGACAATTGTACGTGGCTTTATCAAGAGGAGTTCCAGAGTCTACAACAAAAGTCTTGGTGAAGAAATGAGAATTACACGATCATGAAGGAATCTTCATAACAAATCCTGTGTACAAAAATATTTTTCTTTCATCAAATTTTAATGTTTAATTCACTAGTTCAACTTTTAATGCAGTTCAATTACAAAAAGTGCTAGTATTTTTAACCAAACTCATGAAATTTTTAGCAAGATGAAACGATATGAGTTAAAGATATGTTTTGCTGTCAATTGTATCAAGGTCAATTAAAGTTCTTGGATTCTTATATTACTTTTTATTTAGCTTTTAGTTGCAACTAAGTTATAAGGATCATTTTTTTCTTCTTCTCTTTTTACAGATTCTAGACAAAAAGAACATGAATAATGTTAGGAATGTGTCCCTTCTTAAATATATTGTTATAAACAGTTAGGATATTGTTTTTCCTTCGCTTCAAATTTTGTCCCACTAGGTATTCCACGAACACGGTTTCAATTAATTCACAAATATTCTCCTTCAACTTCAATAAATTTTAAATTCATGCTTGTATTACTAGAGATGACGATCACCTTTCTTTTATGTTTCTAATTTGACTCACAAAGAAAGAAAATAATGAAATAACAAAAAATCGATGCAATCCACGTATACAAATGCATCTAAAATGTGTAAGTTGCACGTAGCTCGTCATGATTAAAAAAAAATCTTTCCCAGACATGTGAGTGCTGCAGGAAGGTTAGTAAATAATTTAAGTGACTAAATTGTTTTTGTAAAATTTTCACTTGGCATCGGTGTTTTGCAAAGCTCCAGCCGGATGAATCCTCTTCATACTCAATCTTCATCTCAACTTTGTCCCAGAATCATCAAAATTTTGTCTCCATCTATAAAAAACAGAAATCACAAATCAAGAAAAATTTAAGGGTAAATTACATTTTACCCCCTCAGGTTTAGGGTTTATTTCAATTCCTTACAACATCTTTAAAACATTTTAATTATGTACATTTACTTATTATTTTATTTCAATTTCATACATCTGTTAGAAAATTCGTTAAATTAACTATTAAGTGACGACGTGGTGATGATGTGGCTGCCAAATTTATGCCACGTGGAAAAATAATAATTTTTTATGCATTTAAAATATTATAATAATTTTTCCTATTAAAATATAAAAAATTAAAAAAAAAGCCCATCTCCTTCCCTGAGCACACCCCCCACCTGCAAACCCTAACCCACCTCCACCTCCCCTGCAACCCCCAATCCCTACCCCACCCAAGCACCTATGCCGACCCCGACCTCCTATTCTGCGAAAAGGTCTTCTACTTAGAAACTCACCTCATTGATTCCCAAAAAGGCCCTCTACCAAAACCTAGATTTCCGCTCTTGCCCCTCTCCTCCATGGGCATCGAGCGCTCTGCCCTGGGTCAGATCCTTGACATGTACCCACAGCTCTTCACCGTGGACCCGCACTTTGCGTCTTTGAGAAAAACCTTTTTATCTATGCTCTGGACACCCACAACACACCTACATGTTCCCTTATAATCCCACTCATCCTACATTCTCACCCCCCCCCCCCCCCCAATTTGTGATTCCCCGAAAAGGAAAAAGATATAGGAAAAAGCCAAAAGCTTTTCAGCTATTGAGTCAACAGAGGAACGCTTGATTCGGAGGGGATCTGCAAGGCTTTGGCCCAAGACATATTAGAAAGGTAATGAACTATGAGGTGGTGTTGACCCTCCGGTACTTGAGGGTGGGTTTTGGGTAGAAGGCACAAATTTGGCACATGGCACAAATTTGGCAAACATGTCATCACCACGTCATCACTTAACGGATTTTCTAACGGGTGTATGAAATTGAAATAAAATAATAAGTAAAAGTGAAATGTTTTAAAGATTTGTAAGGAATTTAAATCAACCCCAAACATGAGGGGATAAAATGTAATTTACCCAAAATTTAAAGTTGAAATAACAATACCTATATGAATTTATTGCATATTGAATAGTTCATTTTCCACTGTAAGCCAAAATTATAAAAGGAAAAGCGTAAGATAATCCCATAATATTCATAATAAGTTGAATTAACAAAACCTCACACTGATTTTTAGATCTCAATAAATTCTTCTTCTTTTTTTCTTTTCACTTATCTTGTTTCATCTTTGCCCGGATCCAATCACTAAATCATTTTCTTTCATCTCTACTACAATTAAAATGTGACATCCCACATCGCCCAGGGGAGTGATCCTTAAATGTATATTCCCATCGCTACCTAGCACGAGACATTTTGGGAGCTCACTGGCTTCAGAGTTCATCAGAACTCTAAAGTTAAGCGAGTAGCACACGAGAGCAATCCCAAGATGGGTGACCCACTGGGAAGTTCTCGTGTGAGTTCTCAGAAACAAAACTGTGAGGCCGTGCTCGGGGCCCAAAGCGGACAATATCGTGCTACGGTGGAGTCAGGCCCGGGAAGTGGTCCAGCCTGGGCCGGGATGTAACAAATTGGTATCAGAGCCTTTACCCTGGCCGTGGTGTGCCGACGAGGACGTCGAGCCCCTAAGGGGGGTGGATTGTGACATCCCACATCGCCCAGGGGAGTGATCCTTAAATGTATATTCCCTACTCTACCTAGCACGAGGCCTTTTGGGAGTTCACTGGCTTCTGATTCCGTAGGAACTCCGAAATTAAGCGAGTTTGGGCTAGAGCCCAGTATGGGTGACCCCCTGGGAAGTTGCTTGTGAGTTCCCAGAAACAAAACCGTGAGGGTGTGGTCGAGGCCCAAAGCGGACAATATCGTGCTACGGTGGTGGAGCGGGCCCGGGAAGTGGTCCCGCCCAGGCCGTGATGTGACATAAAAAAAAAGAAGAAAATTTTAAAATGTATAAATACAACTAAATACCCAATTACAAGATACAAATAAAATGAAGGGAGAGAAGGGTAATAGTAATACCTCACTATGGGAGGGAGGCTTATTTTGTCTAGGTTTGGTAGCTATGCTCCAACTCTGCATGCTTCTTGTGGATGCAAATTTCCGCATTTCCTTGATTGACGAATCTGCAGCTGCAAAATAATAACACTATTACAACTAAAAGCCTTACGCGCCCACGATGAATTGGGGGCTTTAGTCGAAGAATCTCTGATGCCAAAGTTAGAATTCTGTAAAGAATGTCTTTGAGTGTTTGTGGGAAGCAAAAAGCCTCTTTAGGGGTAGCTAAAGCTTTCGGAATTTTGGAGATAAATAGAGTATTTATAGGAGAAGAGGAGGAAGTGGGCTAGCCCTCTATGATTTAGGGGTGGCTGGCCTAAGTGGGATTTTGGGTGGAATATTTTAAGATATTTGTATAAATAAATATCTTAGAACAAATAGGTAAATATCCAAAATAAATGGAATTAGGATAACTTACTTGAAAGAGCTTTTCTCTGATTAGGAATGTATTTATGATAAGAATAAGGGATTATTCTATCATAAATACCTATGACTTTTTCTAGGGCAGGGATGCCTTGAGCAGTTGTTGATCTCTGCCTGTTCTACCTTAGCTGCGCGTGGTGAGTGAGGTTGCTCCCTGGTCATTTAATAGGGGCAATCTTGTCTTTCTTGGGAAATAATCCACGCATCAGCTCCATGATTTTTGGGATTATTTTTTGCTTGGTTTGATGTAGAGTCCCTCTTCAATTTGGAATTTAAATTCTTCTAAGAAAGGGAATGGAATTGCCACCAAAACCTCTTTAAGTCTGTGTCTAGCAAGGGGGGTTAAATAAATTTGAAGTGCAATTAAAATCCCACAAGAAAGAAAGAAAGCTAGAGGATATTTGTTCACCCTCCCCTAGAAATCTTCTTTGCTTGCTCGTGCAAAGAATTGTGTTCCATTGCTTTTCTTCTCTCCAAGGTAAGAAAAAAATTAATTTTCGCCCCGGGCTGGTGTGATACTACTGCCGTAGCAGCTGGGTCAGCTTGGCGCGCCGCTAGGGTTGGCGCAACTGAGGTGGCTCAGCGTGTTGGCGTAGGCATGGACGAGGAAGGTCGGCATTAGGCTTTAGCTCGTATGCTGCTCAACTTGGGTCTTAGGCTGCTGGGCTCAAGGTCGTGTAACATTGATAGATGCAGGAGAGAGAGAGGGATGCACGAGGGTGCTAGCCCTTTCAATATGTGAATTGGGCTACATGATCGTTGGGTCGGAATGGTAATAGGAGGTGGCAGACCTTCTGCCTGTTGGGTTGAGAGGAAAACGGGGTCTGTGGGGTAGGCAGTTGGGCTGTAGCCTAAGGGCGGTGACCTAGCATGATGCTCAATGGGATTTTTCAATTTTTTTTTAGTAGCCGTTTGACAATTTTTCTAGTGCCGTTGTTAGATTTTTGAGCATGTCTTCCCTGAGCCACAAGAATGACAATTTTATTCTGTTGTTGTATCGCCAAGGCAGATCTGCAAGTAAGCTAGGCTACTTCAGGGCTGCTCATGTCAAGGTAGGTTTCGATGAGCAATTCAAAGACTTCCTCGAGATGTTTAAGCATGCAATTCAGTCTGGGGCGTGAAACGAGTCAAGAATGGTAGTAACCGTGAATCGTGTGGCTCTAAGTTTCACCTCTACTACTTCGTGTTGGGGTTCACCTTTCATATTCCTCAATTCTTCCAACAAGTGATTTGTTTCATGAAGTGAGCTCCTACTCAGTGCTCTTCGAACGCGGACTGCGTGATGGTAGGGTTCCATAACTTGACCAGGTTCTTTGACTTGGACCTGACTGCTAACGAGTTTTAGTACTACTTTTACGTAGGCCACATCGATGGCATTGGGCAGCTGAAGACCCACCACAGGCTCTTCGATCACTCAAGCAAAGAGGATCATGACTGGTTTAAAAAGACCCTGGAGATCAGAAGAGAGTGGGAATCTGGCTCCTTACTTGGGCTGCACGTTCTGACTGCTTTCATCAATGGTAAGTATGGTGTGTAGTCTTTAAGTTGCTTTATACTTTCGTTGAGTTAGCTTCTAATTTGTCCTCCTATATTTATATAAATTCAGAAGTTGGTTCAACTCCTACGACTTCTCTAGACATAAAGAAGGTGCACATCGCTTTGAAGATCATTGCTAAATACTGCAGGTTGTGTTGGCTGCTCAGCCCTCTTTGTTGGGAGAAAGATGGGCTGCCTTTGTTAAAAGAGATAAGGAGGATCAAGGGTGATGCGTTTGTGTTATCCGGTCGTCACTATATAGCCTACTGCAAGCAAAGGCGGGAGAAATAGTTCTTCGTCGCTTACTCGAGAGCAGTAGCTGGAGAAAAAGCCGAAGACTTCCTTTACCGCTTGGGAGGGTTCGTCCACTGCTGGGAGGCTCGTAATTGACTTGACTTCTTTAAAAAGGAAGAAAAAAGTTGCTGGATCTAAGCCTATGAAGCATGCTGCTCCAAGGATTGCTTGAACTGTTGCTGACAGGATTGCGCAATAGAGAAGTTTTGTTGTGCCCCTTGTGTTTGGGTTTATTATGAAGCAACCTTTCATGCTCAAGTCCAATCCGATTCCAGAGGTGTGTGCAACGGTGAAGAGCGAGGATGGCGATTCCACTGCCAAGTCGGTGCTATGGCCAGCCCCTCATGTTGAGAATGAGGCGTCTGTCCACATAAGCAGCTGTGATCAACTTGCCAAACCAGCCTCAAGGGAGTTTTTCGAGATCCATGCATTGTTGAAGCCCGATCTGCTTAAGGACATGGTAGCATGTGCCAAGTTTATTGATGGCCTGAGAAAATTTGTTGACTTCATTCTCTTTGTGAGGTGTGAGGCTCAGTTGCGAAGGGATTCCCTACTTGCTATAATGCAAAAATCTATGATCTTGGCAACCTAGTATACTCGTATAGAGTAGGATGATGCCAAAGCTGCTAGGGAGATAGCGGCAGCCATGGTAGTAGAGGCTTACTCTGTAGCTTGAGACCAATCACCAAAAGATCAATGACTTGAAGACTCAACTTGACGTGATTAGAGGGAGATATGGCCTTTCAGTGAAAGCGATTGAAGTTCAAGCATTACTAGTGCAAGACCTTAAGTGTGCTATTTCCGAAGTTTGGTCTACCTGCGATGCCAAGGATATAGAGCTGTTTTCCATGCATAATGACGTTGTTCGACTCAAAAAGTCCATCAGTAGACTTGAGTCTAAGGAAGTGGAGTAGCAAGGAGCATTGTCTACTAACGATAACCTGAAGAAGGAACTAGATGAGTTGCAGAGTGCTCGTACTAACTTTATTAAGGAAAATAAGCAGCTAAAGAGCGAGAAGTCCAGTCTTGAGATTATCGTTGCCTAAGGTCAAGCTGACTTTTATAAGCTTGGCTATATATATCATTTTCTTAGCATGTCATCTTACTACACCTTATTTGATAAGGTTCTCGATCTATTTGTTATTTCTTCCAAGGATCTGCTTAAGCTTTCATTCGAGGGTGTCGTTTTGGTGGAGAAACCAGACCCATTCATCAGGGTAGCCAGACCCATCCACGTCTGGATATTTGGAGTATGTAGTTTACCCTCTCCTAGGGGAGAGCAAGGTTAGTCTCTAGGGGCAATTATTGTGATAAGTCTTTAATTGGGTACGATCTTTAATGAGAGCAGAAGTAGACAGTTGTTGCAGATACGCGATCGAGCCAAGTGGTGAATAACTTCAAAAATCTTCAGTGAAAAATGAGAGGAAAGATATCAAACTTAGCTGAAAGGTAGAAATTACATGATAACTGGATAGTCATCGGTTTGCGAGGTAGGGCTCGTCGAGCTGCTTAAGTCTTCAAACTTTATTTCGTTCGAGAGAGGTCATGCGTAGTACTTCCGTATATTGTAAGCATTCCATTGCTTGGCAATCTTTTTGTCGTTCATAGTGGTGAGGGTGTAGCTACTCTTGCCGCCTGCTCTGCTGACGTTGTACAGACCTTCCCTAATAAGATTTATTTTTTTGGAGCCTTTTTTGGGCAGTGATGAATTCTTTTCTTAGGACTAGATCTTTAGGCTAAAACTGGCAGATATTTGCCCTTTTGTTGTAGCTAGAGATGAGCTACTGCTGGTAGGCTGCAATGCAGGTGATAACCTTTTCCTTTGCTAGATCTAGATTTGGGGCCGTCTTATTTCTATTATGCTCCAAAGTTAGCAGTATAATGCTGATACTCGGCACGATGACATTGGGAGGGATGATTACCTCTGAACCAAATGCCAAGGAGAAATGAGTTTAACCGATTGTTTTCTGCTTGGTTGTTGGATATACCTTTAGGACATAAAGAAGTTCGTCTGACCACTTTCCCTGCTTGTCAGTGAGGGATTTCTTAAGGAAATCTAGGATTGCCTTGTTGGGTGCCTGATGCGATGTAAACCAACACACAAATTTAACCCTCTTTTTGACAGTTGTAGTAAAGATGTAAGTAGGGTATCGTTCTAGGCCGGGGATTAGGAGGGATTGCTAATCTACTCTAAATTGATTTAAAAATATTGAACAAGACTCAAGGACACAAAACTAGGCTAAAAACTCTAATAACTCAAAACACACTAGAATGACTCAAAACAACTCAAAACAGCCAACTTGACTCGAACTAGGCACTAGCGACTGATTTGGACGGAAATTGAATTAAAAGACTCAAAACAATGAAATCTAACTAAATAATACAATTTAACAAGGGGGGGTTTGGTTTTGACGAGAAGTAAACTAAACCTAAATAACTTGCAAATTTGACAAAAGCATGAAATTAAGGTGAACGGATGGGTGATGGACTGGCTAGAGGGTTCTTCTCCACACATGACACATATGCAACGTAAATTAATTTTCAGTTGTTCTTTCCATAAATTGTTAATTTCAACACTCCAGATTAACCGTGAACAGCACTTTTTTAATCTTCAAGTTTTCCTTAAGTTATTGAATTGGACAGAAAAGCGCATACAACAATTCAAAACATTCTTCAAAAGTCCCCTACGTGAAAAGCACAATAGAGATACAATCAAAGATCATTAAGCTTTGTGAAAACTATAAGCATTGACGAGACATTCATAACTATGAAAAGCATGATACTCTTGCCAAGAATTTACTTAACTCGATTGTGGATAGCAACCTTCACTACTCATGAATATAAGTTCATAACGATTAGGTGAAATTCCCTTATATTCTAGCATCAAATTCATGCATGTAAACTAAGTATGCATCCTTAATCGACATACAAGAATAAGTTATCAATCAAGCAGTTAAGCAAATTAAATTCACAACTCAGAAATCACAACTGAAGGTAATCAATTCATATTACAAATAAATTCATGGCTTTGAATTAACCTCTAGCCAAAATAAATTTAGTCACACATTATTTTCAAATTAAAACA
This sequence comes from Crataegus laevigata, assembly GCA_963580275.1. Taxonomy (NCBI): domain Eukaryota; kingdom Viridiplantae; phylum Streptophyta; class Magnoliopsida; order Rosales; family Rosaceae; genus Crataegus; species Crataegus laevigata. Next base: position 18,387,799 of record OY756945.1, read on the forward strand.
TAAGTAAAGCATAAGTTTGAGAAGACAAAACCGAATGAGGAGAGTGTAAAAACTTCCTCCTTCCCTTTTCTTCCCTTCCCGAGCTCTCTGTGCTTAGGTAAAACTGCCTTGCACTTCTCTGTGCCCCCTGTGCAGTCTGTTCTCTCGGTACAAGAAAAGAAACAAAGGCAGCCTTGATTGGCTGCTTCTGTGCACCTCTGTCCTTGGTTTCGTGCGCTTCTCTCTCCTGGCAGCTCCGTGTGCTTCTCTCCGCTGCTGCTCCTGGCAGCTTGCCCTTTTTTTTTTTTTTTTTTTTCTGGCTGCCAAGGCAGCCTTTTATCTTCCGCCCCCCTGTGATCTGCTCCTTTCTCTCGGTCTTCTCGCTGCTTCTCAGGGCAGCCTCGTGAGCTGCTTTTCTCTTATATGCTGGCTGCCTCTTGGCAGCCTTCCACTATTTCCTGGCAGTCTCTTTCTATCCTCTCAATCGGCTCGCTGCTTGTGGCAGCTTCTCTCTCTGTCTTTCTCCCAGGCACTGCCTCCGTTTTTTTACAAGCTGCTTGGCAACTTCCTCTTATTAATTCCTCTCTGCCGCTGACTTGTCTTATCTTATTTTTTTCTTTCTTTAATTTCCGTGTGTTTCTCGTAGCTGCCTTCCAGCTGTGCGAAAACAAAGGCAGCCTCATCCTTTGCCCGTGTACCTGCCTTCCTTTTTATTTCATCTTCCATTCCCTTATGCTTCATTGCTCTCTTTTTCGCATGTGGCCTTCATTATGACTTCTCTTTTTCTTTCGGTCCTCCATTCTTGATTTTTCACACAAAACAAACCAACCCAATTGCAATCACTCCAGTCCGAATCGAAAACATAAACAAAGAAAATAAGTGAGTAAGGTAGTTTTGACGAATTTGGCACTTAAAATTTCACTTATTCTATTTTTATTTTCTTTGCTTGATAAATTCTATAAAAACACAAAAACAAAGTAAAAAGCTCAAAAACATAAGGAACTAGCTAAGAAAAGACGAGTGAATTTGATGTAAAATATATATAAATATGAGCTTATCAGTGCCTCCGCTTGCCTATTGCCTTGGGGATATCCAGGCGTAGACATGTGTTGCTTGATGCTTCATTTCTAGAAAAACTTAAACAAGTCTTTGCCTATGAATTGCGGGCCGTTGTTCTTGATGATAGATTGTGGGATGCCAAATCGATAGATAATGTTATTCTATATGTAGCGCTCTATGTTGATTAAGTAGTGGTGGTCATGGGTTGGGCTTCTACCACCTAGTGAAGTAGTCGGTAACCATGATCATTATGCCCCTACCCCCAATAGCAAGTAGCATAGGCCATACCAGGTTGATTACCCATTGCATGAATGGCTATGGGGTGGGTGAAGCTCAATGGCAGGTAGTGCGAGTATAGGCTTAAAGCATTTGTAGCTTCAATGCTAAGGATCGGCCTCTAGAATGGTTTCCACAAACTTCTTTATGGATTAAGCTCAGAACTTTTATGTCGTAAAAAGGCGCTAGGCAGTAGAGGTGTGGGCTCGAAAACGACATTCAGACGATAATGCAGTTCCACATGTAGTAGTGGGCCACATTTATTTGGAGCTTCCTAGCTTCCAATCTTTCTTCAGGGAGTGTCTCATTGTCTAAGTAGTCGATGATGAGATCTTGCCAGCTTGAGGTTGTATTGACTTGTAACACCTCGACTACTGGTTCTTCTTTTATACTCAGTTTTCCCAAATACTCAATCGGGATGGAACATCTGAATTGGTAGTCCAAAAGTTGCCAAGGCGTTTATACGAGCATTGTCTACCTGTGGCACCTATGTAAGGGTGTAAGTCTGAAATGCCCCAAGCTGCTTTCATAACTTCTCGAGGTATTGTGACATCCTTTGATGCTTTGTTGCATATTCCCCAGTAGATTGGCTAGTGATAAATTGAGAATCGGAATGGATTGTGAGCTTGCCTGCTAGATCTTGTGCCATTCGGATGCTTGCCAATAAGGCCTCGTACTCTACTTCATTATTTGATGCCTTAAAGCTTAGAGTGATTGCATGCTCTTGAAACCTTGTAGTTGGATGAACCTCTGCTCTAGGCACCAAAAGTCTGTGTCAGAAAGGGTTGGTTTGGCCAAGGTGTCTTTGGGCTGTGTCGTTGCGTCGTCCAGGCTAGGAGTGAACTCTACTATGAAGTCTGCCAAGGCCTGAGTTTTTATTACTGTGTGGGGTCAGTAAACTAAGCCGTATTAGCCGAGTTCTAACACCCACTTCATCACTCGTTAAGAAGTGTTTGGACTATGTTAGATAGATTGTATGAGATGCTGAGTAAAAATGACGATCGTATGCGCCTTAAAGTACAGTATGAGGTTCTAAGCTGCAACAACTAATACCAAAATTAGCTTTTCAATCCTTGGGTATCTTATTTTTACATCAAGGAGAGCTTTAGAAGTTTAGAGTATTGGCAGTTAGGCCTTCAACTATTCTCATATGAGGGCAGAGCTTACTACTACGTCTGAGACTGCCAAGTAAATGTATAATTCCTCGGTTGCTTCCAGCTTGGATAGTAATTGAGGTGATGTCAAATATATCTTCAAGTCTTGCAATGCTTTCTAGCATTCATCGTCCCACTTGTCTCTTTGCGCCTTGTCGATGGCCTTGAAAAAAGGCTTGCATCGATCGGTTAAGCGCATGAAGAAATAGGTGAAAACGGCTACTCGTCTGATCAAAATTTGGATCTCCTTCAAATTGGTTAGGGTTTTCATCTCCTATATTGCTTTGATCTGCTTGGGATGCACCTTGATTCCTCGTTGGGTTATGAGGTACCTTAAGAATCGCTGTTTTTCTTTTACCATGATATCGTCGACATAGATCTCTATGGTAATCCCAATCTGCTTTCTGAACATCATGTTTACTAACATTTAATAGGTAGCTCCTCCATTCTTGAGACCAAAATGCATAACCTTGTAGCAGTAGGTGCCTCACTTGATTACAAACGTAGTTTTCTCTTTGTCGAGCTCAAACATGGCAATCTGATTGTAACTGGAATATGCATCTAAGAAGCTGAGCAGTTGGTTCCATGTAGTTGAGTCCACCAGTAAGCCAATTCAGGGGATGAGGAATAGACCTTTTGGGTAAATCTTGTTGAGGTCAATGTAATCTACGCATACTCTCCACTTGCCCTTCTATTTCTTCATTACCAGCATGATGTTGGCTAGCCATGATGACTGCGCCACTTTCTCGATGAATTTAACTTCTAGTAGCTTGTTGATTTCTACCTCAACGATCGCTATTTGTTATAGAGTGAAGTGTTTTCTCTTCAGTTTGGCAGTAGGGTCGACATGTAGCTTATGGCAGGCTATCTTGGGCTGAATGTCGGGCATGTCAAAGGCTGACATGCAAAGACATCACAGTTTTCCTTAAAGAAGGCCTTGAGTTCTTTGTTTTCCTTCGAGGTCAGTTATGAGCCGATTCTAGCCATCTTCGCTGGCAGCTTAGGATTAGGAATGATGTATTCAACGCCCTCTTCTGTCTTTCATCCTTGTTCTTTTGTCAGTGTGCTTTCCTAAATGCCATCATCTTGATCTGCCTGCTGTAGTTACTATTTGGTAGCAGGACAGTGTTTCTTAACCTCGGTAGCTCTTATGGGGGTAAAGGACTTCCTATTTCACTTCTTCAGCATTTGCACCATGCATAATCGGGTTGTGGCCTGGTTAGACTTGATCTCTCTGACACCTCATCTCGGGATGCAGAATCAGATTTTTTGGTACTCAACAGAAGTTACGGCGCCCAATTTCACTAGCCAGAGCCTTCCCTGAATCTCGTTATAAGGAGATGGGTCGCTAACTATAATGAACGTGTACTTTAGGACTACTGGTGGTGTTCTCACATCGAGTGTTATGTTACCAATAGTAGTCGAAGTGTATTCGTTGAATTTAATGAGTACCTCTACTTGGCTTATTATCATGATTTCTAGGCCCATCTTCTGAATGACGGATAGCTGAAGTAGATTTACTGTGCTACTGTTGTGCACCATCACTTTGTTGACTATAACATGTGGCACTTGAAAGAACAATACCAGAGCATCGTCGTTTAGGAAGTAAACTCCCTCAACATCCTAGTCGGTGAAACCAATAATGGGTTCAGGGTTGGCATAGGCTGCCTGAACCTGGGAGATTGATATAGACTATTAGATTTTCCTCTTCTTGGAGTTATTTGTGCCCTTAAATATTCTAACTCGGCGAAGATGCCGTTGATTCTAATGGTTTTGGAAGACGGCTCATCGTCTACATATGTGCTCCTCCGAGGCTACACAACTGGCTTGTCCAAATATCTGTCACATTTATCCTCTTTCACCAACTTCTTTAGGTATTCCCTACAGGTATAACAAGTGTCGATCGTGTGACCGGGACCTCGATGGACTTCACAATACTTAGTGTGATCTAGCTTAGAGGTTTCTTCTCTGAATTGTCTTGGCAGCTTGAAGCAAGGCTCACTTTTGAGGTCGCAGAAGATCTAGTCTACCGGGACCGAGAACTTAGCATAGTTCTTGGTGGCTAGGCCTCTTCTTGCCCGGGACCGGTCTCTACTTTTGGCCCCCTGCCTGCTTCGGTCGTTGGACTATTTCTTATCCACTTTCTTCTCAGCTACCTCGAACTTTTTCTGAGGCTATTCAATGCCTTGATTGCTCGTCAGTCCTCATCCTAAAGTGCATGCTTCTCTGTTAGAGGAAATGAGCCTACTAGAGTCAAGTCTTCCACATGTAGTAGTGTGTCACCTTTATTTGGAGCTACCTAGCTTCCAATCATTTTGTAGGGATTGTCCTATTAACTAGGTGGTCGATGATGGGATCATGCCAGCTTGGGGTTGTATTGACTTGTAACACCTCGGTTGCTGGTACTTCTTTAATGATCGATTTTCCCAAATACTCGATTTGGATGGAATGTCTGGACTGGTAGTCCATAACAGAGCCTAAGGCTGGCAGGGCGTCTGTGTAAGCATTGTCTGCCCATGGCACTTGCGTAGGGTTGTAAATTTGAAAAGCCTCAAGCTGTTTTTGTACCTTCTCGAGGTTTAGTGCCAATCTTGAATGCTTTGCTAGTTACTCCTCAGTAGTCTGGCTAGTGATGAGTTGAGAATCATAATGGATTACAAGCTTCTTGACTGCCAGATCTTGTGATATTCGAAGGCATGCCAATAAGGCCTTGTACTTTACTTTGTTGTTTAATGCATTGAAGCCTAAAGTGATTGCCTGCTTAAGCATTAAGCCGACTAGGGTGATGAGAACCAAGCCTTTTTCAAAACCTTTGTAGTTAGATGAGTTGATGTACACGCACCAAAAACCTTTGTCAGAAATGGTTGGTTCAGTCAAGGTGTACTTGAGGGCGTCTTTGGGCTATGTTGTTGCGTCTTCCAAGTCGGGAGTGAAGTTGACTATGAAGTCTACCAAAGCCTGAGCTTTTATTGCCATGCGGGGTCAGTAACCAAATTGTATTGGCCGAGTTCCAATGCCTACTTCATCACTCATTGAGAAGTTTATGGACTATGTAAGATAGATCATACGGGATACTAATTCATAACGACGAACATATGCACCTGAAAATATGGTCTAAGCTTCCAAGCTACAACAATAAGCACCAAAATTAGCTTTTCAATCCTCGGGTATCTTGTTTTCATGTCAAGGAAAGCTTTAGAAAAGTAGAATACTGGCAGTTAGACCCTTAGCTCTTCTCGTATGAGGGCAGTGCTTATTGCTACGTCTGAGATTCCCAAGTAGATGTATAATTCCTCGGCTGCTTCCGGCTTGGATAGTAGCGGAGGGGATGTCAAATATCTCTTCAAGTTTTGAAATTCTTTCTCATACTGATCATCCCACATGTCTCTTTTAGCTTTCTTGTTTGCTGTGAAAAAGAGCTTGCATCGATCTGTAGAGCACAAGAGGAAGCAGTTGAGTACAGTTAAGCTCCGTCGTGAGCCGATTCTAACCGGCTTCTTCGGTTGCTCGGGATAAAAAAATGATGTATTCGGCGTCCTCTTTTGGCTTCCACCCTTTTTTTTTCTATCGATGTGTCCTTCTAAACGTCATCATCTTGATCCGCCTACTGTGGCTACTATTTGGTAGCAGGCTTGTCTTTCTGAACCTCAATAGCTCCTAATGAGCAGGAAGAACTTCTTCTTTGACTCTTTTAGTATTTGCACAGTACATCATTAAGATACGGCCTGGTCTGCCTTAATTTCTCTGACTACTCATATCTAGATACGGAATTGGATTTTCTAGTACTCGACGGAGGTTATAGCTCCCAGTTTCATTAACTAAGTCCTTACCAAAATCCAGTTATAGATAAGCAGGTCGTTGATTGAGTACCTTTGCTCAACATATTATCGTGCTTTCCAGGCCCATCTTTTGAATGACAAATAGCTGAAGTAGATTTACTGCGCTGCCGTTGTCCACCATAACTATGTCAACTATGGCGTGAGCCAGTTAGACAGAAGCAACCAGGGTACCGTCGTGTGGGAAGTCTATTCTTTCGCCATCCTACTCAAACGATGGGCAAAGGTTTAATGTCGGCTGCCTGAACCTGGGAGACTACTATAGCCTACTGGATCTTCTTCTTCTTCATGGAGTTATTTGTGGCCCTCAAGTATTCGAACTTGGTGGAGATGTCGTTGATTTTGATGGTCTTGGTAGACAGTTTTTCTTTTGCATCTACGTTTTTTAGGCTGCACAGTTGGCTTGTCTAGGTATCTGTCATATTTACCCTTCTTCACCAGCTTTTCTAAGTAGTCCCTTCAGGTATAACATGTGTTAATCATGTAACCAAGACCTCAATGGAACGCACAGTACTTGGTGTGATCTAGCTTGGAGGTGTCTCATTTGGATTGTCTTGGCAGCTTGAATCAAGGCTCACTCTTAAAGTCGTAAATGATCTGCTTGATCGGAATCGAGAACTTAGTATACTTCTTGGCGGCTTGACCTCTTCTTATTGGGGACCAGTCTCTACGCTTGGCCCCATGACTGCTTCGATTGTTAGACTGCTTCTTACCCTCCTTTTTTGAGCTATCTCAAAATCATTCTGAGGCTCCTTAAGAGCCATGTTTGCTCGTCGGGCCTCATCCCAAAGTGCATGCTTCTTTACTAGAGCAAATGAGTCTACTAGTGTCAAGTCTTCTTTCATGATCATTCTCCGAATAGGAGATGATCTGCTAAGAGTCCCTTTTGGAAGGCTGTGTTGGTGATCAAGTCGTTACAACCGACTGCCTTCGCCTTCTCAAGCTTGAACCTTTTGAATAGTCACGGATTGACTCATTCGGATTCTTCTTGATGTTGAAGAGATGATCAGACTTCTTGTTAATCGAGAGGTATGATGACTATTCATTAGTGAAAACTATGAAAAAGTTGTCGAAACTCCAGATAAACTATGGAGGCAGGGTATGGAACTAATTATTCGCCTCGCTCTATAAAGTAGTGGCAAGTATCTTGCACATTAAGGTGTTGTTGCCCGTGTACAGGATCATCCCTTGAATAAGGTGAAATATGGCGTATTAAACTTACACAGATATTCTGTTTGCACGATCTCGTTCGTGAAAGGTAATCTGCCCATGTGTGCCACGTCTTTGCAAAGAGCTTTGTCTGTGGTCTCGATGCCCTGGAATTCGCACAATCGCTCAGTCAGGAGCTTTTTTACTTTTTCTTGAATTTACCTTTTTCGGGACAGTGGGGCTTCTGGCTACCTTTGGTCATGACTTGCTGGTCTCGACTGATCAGCTCGTTTATGCCATAGCTGCGGTGCATGTAGTACATTCCTAGTAGGAGAGCGGATTACTCGTAGGCTGCCAGTTGAACTTAAGCCAGATTGAGCAGATGCTTATCTCTATATGTCGTCATGTTTACTCCAATGTGAGGTGAAAAATGCTTCTTATGGGCCTAGTTACGAATGAACACTGGGCCTAAAAGGTTGTCTATGTTGAATATCCGAATATGGCCTCAACCGTGAATGTATGCATGTCTGGGGTCTTAACCGAGAGTGCACGCTCCTCCACATGCTAAGACGAGAGACTACGTTATCTCGGAGGCCCAAGCAGGAGTGTACACTGCCTGAATGCCTAGTTTGTGGCTAGTTGAGGGGCTGCTTGTTGGGACGCCGTTAAAAAGAAACATCATCGCCTGCCCTTTTCCTACTTCTGGAAACTTCGCCTGGGGCACGCTGCATCTCAGTACGCTGTAGGAGCTGACACACCTAAGTAGTCTTCTGTGCGAGGGCGCTTGTCAGTTTGGCGACTTGTCAGGATAGGTTTCGTTTGCTAGTTGGAGTGGAACTGTTAGGATAGTAGATGTCTGCTTGAGTTGTGGAAGTGTAATGGACGTCAGGTGAAAAGCTTGAACCAGGATAGGTCAGATCTGCAGTAAGGTGGGGTGAAAATACCCTTGGATCAACCGTCAGCCTTGGGATCTGGATCTGGGCTGGTTGAACTGGTCTGGGACCATGCTAGACGGTCTGGAGGGCTGCGGGAGCAGATCGGGAACATGGGCACTGGGCCACCTCAGTTGGCGTGGCTTAGGCTGCATCGGTCTGGGCAGCTCGCGTCCAAATAAAGGTGGCAGATACCGAAAGCTGCTGCCAAGGACTAGTAGCTACTTGGGTCTACACCTGCTGGTTGCTTGGGTCGTGGCCCTCCTATCCTAGGGTTTCCTAGTGTGGAATTGAGGCTGCCCCGTGGGCACTACATCGGCGGTTACCATTGCTGGCATGGCCATGGTACCTCGTGGTGACAAAGGTGCAGTCTTTTCCATGGTAAGCCTTAAAGAGCAACAGCATGGAGCCACATCGTGATCTTCATTGGTTGGTCCATGTCCTTCAATGTAGGAGGTCCCATTGGTTGTAGTTTCTAAATTTCCTGCCATCGAAGTCGTGGATCTATGAACGAAGGAAGTTGAAAGCGAAAGTCTTCTTCAAGTCTTCGAATCAGAGCTCTCGATGAAAGCAGCAATTTGTGGATGCAAATATCGGCCTTTCCTTGATTGACGAATCTACACCTGAAAAATAATAACACCTAAGATTGAGGCCAAAAGCCTCACGAGCCCACGATGAATTTTGGGGGGGGGGGCTTTGGCCAAAGAATCTCCGATGCCAATGTTAGAATTTTGTAAAGAATGTCTTTGAGTGTTTGTGGGAAGCAAAAAGCCTCTTTAAAGGTAGCTAAAGTTTATGGAATTTTGGAGATAATGGAGTATTTATATGAGAAAAGGAAGAAGAGGGCTGGCCCTCTAGGGTTTAGGGGTGGCCAGCCGTAGGTGGTATTTTGGGTGGAATATTCTAAGATATTTGTGTAAATAAATATCTTAGAATAAATAGGTAAATATCCTAAATCACAAATATCTTAGAATAAATAGGTAAATATCCTAAATAAAGGGATTTAGGATAACTTACTTGAAAGAGGACTTCTCTGATTAGGAAGGTATAAATGATAAGAATAAGGGATTATTCTATTATTAATACCTTTAACTTTCCTACAGGCAGGGATGCATTGAGCAGTCGTTGATCTTTGCCTATTTTACCTCAATTGTTCGTGGTGAATGAGGCTGCTCTCTGCTCATTTAATAGAGGTAGTCTTGTCTTTGTTGGAAAATAATCCAAGTGTCAGCTCTATAATTTTTGGGATTATTTTTTGCTACACTCCTCACTACCAAATTGACATGTTTAGAAGTTCTTTTAAAAAGACAGAGATCACTTTTAAAGAAAATAATTTTACGTATGGTGATTAATAAAATAATCAAGATTTAATAAAATGTAGGATAAATACGAGACGTATAAATGTAAAAATTTGGGAACCGTATTCAAACAGCCACCTCTGCATTAACTAAAATGTCTACTTCCAAAAAAAATAAAATAAAAGAAATGTTGTAGGTATAATTTACTGGACAATTATGGAGGCCTAGAGAGAGAGAGGTGCGGCACATAGAGAGGAGAAGAGAGAGATGTGTAATTGTGAGGTGTGTTTTATTCACCCCATTGTGCCTCTATTTATAGTAGTAGAAAGGGCAAACCCTTTCCCATAAGGATTACAATACTTAATAAGTAATCTACTCCTAATAGGAATATAAGATACATTCCTAATCTACTAGGATTTACACAATCACATTCCTATACTAAATAGGACTGCAACACTCCCCCTTGAGTGTGTAAATACTCAAGTAAATGGCGCATCAAGTCTTCAGTGATGAAGCAGGTACAGTTGATGAAGTCGTCGGCACAATAAGCGAATGCGAGTATCAAATCAACGGAAGAATGCATAAAAAGTAAAAGTCACAAAACCTCGCTATGGTAAAACCCAAGGTGGGGAAAACCCATAGTCTAAGGAGAAAAGTGAGAAGTTGCATTAAGTCAAAACTATACGTCTTTTGGACGCAAGTAGAAGAGCTCACAAGGGTATGATCAGCCCATGATGGGTGCCTCGTTAAAACCTAGTTAGGTAGCAAAAACCCAGTGGGAAAAATGCTCCTAATCGTAGGGAAAAAGAGTACATTAAGATCAAGTGAGTATACTTCTGGATACTCCCCCTGAGTTTGACATAACTTCCAAATGAGAACTACAAGCATTGCATATAATAGTTAGGCATACCAATTCCTCAGACAAGCTTCTGGAAGGTTGACTTCGGCAGTGACGTCGTGTAGAGGTCGGCAAGGTTGTCTGGGATCGGCTTGCATGACTTCAATCTCCTGATGCTTTGCTGATGTAGATGTAGTCGCAATATGTCTTAGCGTTGACTTTCTTGATGTATCATGGCTTGGTCGGGTGGATACATGCGGCATAGTCTTCATGGATCGTTGTTGGGACTCAACGATGGATGAAAACACAGCAAGTACTACGAACATGCTCAACAAGAACTCCTAACCATGTCTCACTTGTGGCGTAGTGAAGTGAGGTGAGTCTTGGAACGATTCGAAGATTTCGCAACTAAGGTCATATCATGGACCTCCAAGATATTGCGATGTCCCTAACGGTAAAGACATAACCATTTGGGGATTTTGCCTTGTGCGGATTTGATAAGTAACTTGCGTCAGCATAACAACAAGGCAAGCATCATTTCGAGGATCAGGGGGGTCGGATCCGCTAAGATGCGTTGGGATTTGCCCTCATAATACCTTCAGGGTATGTCTTTAATACCAATTCAGTGGTTGCGTGTAGGCGCAGTGCTACATCTTTACCAAAATCAACAGCGAAGGAGATGTCCTGTCTAAATACAATGAGCTAAGTACAACGAAGCGCAAAGTTGAACTTAGATATGGAATTTCGGATTCCATAACCTTTTCAAGGGTCTCATTTGCATATAACGTATGAACGATCAAAGGTAACACATTTGAAGTGTAGTTTGACTGGTAGACCAAGGTACCGTCAGAACAACGCTTTGAACTTCAGGTCAATGCATAAACGAGTTTTCCTAAGATCCTTCATCTCAAATTCCATCTTCGGGTGCAAGGCAGTTTTCTCAAGCTCTTCCAGAGTCTTAGTGAGATTCGTGTTAACGACATAAACTGTAACTCTAGCAATTTGGAATAAGACTTCATAGTTTAACACGCAAGGGCATAATTCATATCCCTGACTGATCAAACAATCACTTAAACGGGTATACCACATCCGTCGAATTTAAGTGAACGCCTCAAAACAAGTTAAGAGGGTGTTCCGTGGTTTTGAAACTTTTTGAACCAGTCCATGTAATTCTTCGGGAACTTACATGTAAATCTCCGTATCTATATCCCCATGGAGAAAACACTAACCACATTTCATAATGCTGCTATCAATCACAGGACGTTTGAGAGAAACCTTGTGCCGTAAGGCGTGCATCATATCACACTATTTCATTCATCTCATAACGCTTCCTTTCCCACTTGTAACACAATAGGGTTACCTTGGGCAGTGTAGGAACGACAGGTCCAATACACACTTTGGTAAGGAATTTGACCTAGATTGTAATCTCAGTTGTCCAATCAGTTCTACGTTGTCACTTAATCAACGGAATACGGTTCGATATCGTCGCTTTTCATTTATGTCGGTAGCTACCATACAAGTGAAAACATCATCGATGATAATCTCATTTCAATTCCATTTTTCTCATCCAAACTAGTATACTGGACCAAGAACTTCATGTCTCGGGAGTAATCCGGATTAATCTCATGAGATGGAAATGATTTGAGACAGCGATCGAGTTTAGATTCATAGTTGTGCCGTGTCTTCCTCTTCTAGGGAAGTGAATCCTACGAACCGAATGATCTGTCGTGCTCCAGGCCAAGACAGATTGATTGGCTATCCGCCGTTGTACCAGACCGTCCAACAGGGGCGGCACACCCTTCAGGGATGTTGACTCGACGTCCGTTAAGTACGTCTATCCTTGCAGGCATATTTGCAGCTGGTATATGATCTCGTCACTTTAGCTAGATCAGAGGAATGCGTCTGGAGCAACATTCTGAAATCTAGAATTCATCGCACTTGCTTATCACACTTGTGCGGTATGGGGATCAAGATGAGACATAGTGGGAAACGTCCACGCAACTTCGCGCCGTTCTACAGGAACGTTGACGTTCTTATCTCCCCCTAACGGCGGGAAGATTGTCTCATTAAAGTGACAACCCGCAAATGAGCGGTAAAGAGATCGCGTGCAAGGGCTCGAAGAGAGCTAGTGTGAAGGAGAATCATGATCGACAAAAGATACACATCCTTCTTTGAGGACCCATGGTGGTACGTTGCGGCGGCGCAACTTGGCACATGGAATGCACACCCAAATGCGTAAATACGAAAATCGTCAGGTTCGTACCCAGTAACCAACTGTAACGTCATATAGGTTGAGTGGCAATGGGCCTTAAGGCGGACCAACATAACTGCGTACAAGATTGCATAGCCCTAGGCAGAAAAACCGAAAACTTGGTACTTTTACCAAAATTCGGGTGATCATTTAAATTTGCGCTTTATGATCACTAGGCGAGGCTATTTGGGGTGAACATGGGAATTCAATGTTCAATTAGAAACCCAAAACAACATGCAATACTTTATCGAAAACTGTCGATATAAACTCTCTGGCATTATCCAGTCTCCAGGACCTTAAGGGATAAGTAGGGTGGTGAACCCATAATCGGCCAAGAGGTTTAGCAGTAATGTGTGTGGACAAACATGTGACCAGTTTGTCGATTCATCAATCAAAACCATAAGTCTTTATATGGTCTGCATTTTGATTGGATTAGTCCACATATATTCCCTTGAATCCACTTATGGAAAAGAGGTGATTTCGTATCTTTGCAAGGAATGATATAGAAAATCAATTTCCTTAATGAGCAGGCTTGGCAAAGTGTGCTTGTAGGCACAAGATCCTTACTTCGGGTAAGGAGATGCGTCATAGCATCATTGTTCGACCTAAGTGTCCCAAAAGGTCATGCCAAAGTAAGGAAACTGCTCAATCACCCAGCTCTAGGCCGGCCACATGTGGTGTATTCCCAGTTGGGAGACAACCCATTGGCCCCAAATCAAAGCTTCATGCTCATTTTTGGAGGTGGTGCAAAGATATTTCACTCTATTTTCTTCAGTGGTTTCATTTATGATCATTGTCATCTCGAATATCCTTAAAAACTCAACGTCAGGGAGAATTTAAGGTCCCTTAAATGGTGATGCAGTACCATTCATACAACGAGAAGCGTGCCAATGCTCTTAATCAGGTTGGATAAACCTGAAGTCGTTGTTAGAGATGTGATTTAGGCGTAAAGTTAGTGTGCGTAGTACGCATTCGTCCAGACAACTAACTTCCCCACATTCCTGCCTAATCACGTGTTTAATTGAATCGGTCACATGTACTAAGAAACATGATTCAATTAACTCATATTCGAGAACAATATCAATAAGATTATCCATAAGTAAAACATACACCAAACTTGAATCCAAGAACATGGAAAAATGTTCACAAAGTAAATAGTTTACTAAGGGGATTCGGCCAATAAGGCCATCCATGTCAAAATTATGCTCTTCCAACGGAGTTTGGTGGAGCAAAATTAATCTCACATATTGACTACGAGAATGGTACGCCTTAACAACATTGGTAGGGGCACGAACAGGTGCATAACCAATGATCTATTCCATCGAGACGAAAGTAGATTCTGCAGGGTTAAGGTTCAGGAATACTATCCCTTATTCTTGAAGTTTTAGGTCTTAGGTGCCAAGGATCATGCTTCGGGCATGATGCCACACCTTGGCATGCCCTGATTCTACCATATGTTGTAAAAACAAACTCGGAATTGGATTGTGAGAAGGTATGCCATTCGGTGTATCTCTGCCGAAGCAGTGCATCACCATTTGGTAGTCTTTGACCTAACTGGGTCGAGCCATTTGGTAGACTCCAGCTGAACTGAGTCTATACCATTCGGTAGACTCCAGCCGAACTAGGTCTATACCTTTCTCTCACGTTTGTGGTAGTAATCAGATCCGAGAATTTGGTAGACTTCCACTTTCTACACTGCTGCTTCAAGAGCAAGTTAGAAACAAGGAATGACGAGAAAAGTATTCTCTAGTCAAAATTCAATCGGATTTATAAACTTCAGAATTGTACTCATTCATGGACGTAATCATGGTATGCTTCGGGCAATATCTTTCATGATTAAACAGTCTGTAGAAGCGAGCCAAAGAGCCATGGAATCCTCCGTCGGAGGTATTTCCATTTGTAATGCTTCGGGCATAAGTCTTCGAATGAAGATCATGGCGGAGGCTTATTCAGCTCTTCCATGCCATTGTTGGCTTCAATGGTTGCTCAACTTCTTGATAGTCAAGTGGAGATTCACATCTTGTACCCCACATAAAGTGGTTTCTATTAGAAACGTCCAAATCAGGAAAATCAAACTTGTGACGGTTCGACAATCCACTGAATTTGGAGGGAACAAGATTGTGATTGGTGCTATGGGAAGGAATCATCCATAAGCATCAAAGTTAGAACATTCGAGTTCTAAGACATGGTGTCATGAAAAATGTCGGGTTTTCATAGGTGTATTGTTTTATGAAAAACTTCGGGTTTCAAAGGCACTAAATTCGAAACTACAGGTTCGATTTAGTTTATGAACGTTTAGTTCATAAAAGAGAGGTTCCTGCAAGAACACAGAATGCAATATACAACTAAGTGTAGTGGATTTTGAGGTTCTTCGGGAACTCAAGTGTGAGTGCTTCGGGACTACGAAAGTGAGTCAACGGTTCAAAGAAGAGAAATAAATTATTGAATCGTTAATGTCCAAAAGTGATCTTCAGGTCAATGATTTTGGATTTATTATCAGATTAATGGACTGCAGGTCACTTTTAATTAATTCAATAGATCGGGACCATTCGGGGTCGATTGTAGAAGCAAAAATAATTATAACATACGGGTTAAAATTATTTAGAATGCTAAAATAATAGCATTAGGTCGAAAAATAGAGCCCCAAAAAATATTTGGGCTTGGTGCCATGAGTAAGGGCACGGGTTGGCTGCATGAGAGCAGCCTACGGTGGCTGCAGGCCATAGACCAAGAGGGACAAAGGCCCAGCAACAAACTGCTTGGTTAAATGGGCCGAGGGAGAGGCACGGATGTAGGCCCAGCAGAAAAATACTGGCCAGGGTTGGGTCTGAGAAGCCCAGCCGCAACTGGGTTTCAATGTGTTGGGTCCGAGACAACCTAAGCCCAGCAGCCAAAGTTGCTAGCAAGCGGGTCGAGACTGGGGCGAAGCCCAGTGAGTTCACGGGCCAAGGGACGCCAGACAATGGGCCAAAATCTACTGGTTTTGGGTTTATGGACTGCAGGTCCTATAAACAGGGGTAGACCGAAAGGCCTAGTGGTCTGGGTTAGCGCAACAAAGCCCTAGGGCTGCTGCCATGATAGGTCCAAGGTGGTCGTGGTAGTGGTGCCGTAAGTGCCCATGTATTTTTTCGACATAATTAGGGTTCGAAAACCCTAAATTGCTTATAATTTTTTTTCGATTCTTTGACTCACAAATTCCACATAGCGATTTATAATTGCGTAATGCATGAAACAAATATATATATTGACAAATATATGAACATATACAATATATATATCGGAAGGTAAATATAAATGTAGGGGGTTCATGCATCATGGGGAATGTTTTCATGTTTCAAGGTCGTTTCAAATATCTTACTTTATTTTAAGCGTACCTGATTGGCAGAAAACAAATAAAAGCCTTTGAATTTGTAGAAGATCCTTTTCAGAAAGCCAAAATTGCGTCTCCAATGCGGTGTATTACGTTCAACAAAGAAAAATTAAATTGAATCAATATCATGTAGATTAATTCAAAATAATAATAAATTAATCTCAAAAAGAATAATTAAAACGTAATACTCCCTTAATTGAAGAATAAACTCTCTTGTTAGCGTAGCGTCAAGAGCGTGCTAATAACGTGTTGTAGGTATAATTTACAGGACAATTATGGAGGCCTAGAGAGAGAGAGGTGCGGCACATAGAGAGGAGAAGAGAGAGATGTGTAATTGTGAGGTGTGTTTTATTCACCCCATTGTGCCTCTATTTAT
The DNA here is from genome assembly GCA_963580275.1 of Crataegus laevigata. Taxonomy (NCBI): domain Eukaryota; kingdom Viridiplantae; phylum Streptophyta; class Magnoliopsida; order Rosales; family Rosaceae; genus Crataegus; species Crataegus laevigata. The sequence continues at coordinate 18,404,317 of OY756945.1, forward strand.
AGTAGTAGAAAGGGCAAACCCTTTTCCATAAGGATTACAATACTTAATAAGTAATCTACTCCTAATAGGAATATAAGATACATTCCTAATCTACTAGGATTTACACAATCACATTCCTATACTAAATAGGACTGCAACAAGAAAAACCATTTTTCAATTGTCTTATGCATCCGATCCCAAAAATTTCCAGGAAACTCATGATAAGAAAGTAATGTGAATTTGCAATCTAGTCCACGGTCAAGTCGTCCAGAGCATTCAAACATACCAACAGAGAAAACGCCTCTCACTTTTTTAGTTTTCTTCGTGGATTGGCTTGGTAGGTTTCTTGTTATTTTCCCCAAAGACTAGGAGGGTTTGAATTTCGTTTATTGACCATTGACCAAAATTATCAAGTTGGCCTTCTTTACAATTTTTTAAGACACTTCACTATTATTATTGGATAGTGTTATTTACATACCTATTTTTGTATTTCACTCATTCTTCATAATTTCAAGTCATCCAATAAAATTAAATGAAGAAGATTATTGACAAAAAAATTAATAAAATGTGTGAGAGGTGAAATGAGTATGTGAATATCGTTATCTTTATATTAATATTATCCTTTTGTAGCTATTAATAACAATATTAGTTGAGTTGTTGAGTCTCATTTGAATTTTTAATTTGGACAATCAAGTCTATATTTTATTTTATTTATTTTAAAAGGTACTTTGGTTCTCTACTATTATAATTGGAGGCACCAAGCAAAATGCAACAATAGAAACTCTATCTACAAGGATACAATGTGATAATCGCATTCTAGTTGTGGATAATCAATCGTTTGGGAATAGTTTTGTAAAAAGTATTTTTGCTCGTAAGTATAAACATGAAGAAAAATTTATTAAACAATACTTAAAAGTGCTTTTTTAACAATACAGAACATGTGTTTCTCTAAAAACATGCTTGTATGATTGAAAGACGTTTTTAAATTTATTTTAAACATAATCAAAAGCTCTTTTAGAAAACACTTATTTCCAAAATCAATCTCTTACATTCTCTCCCAATGAAGACACTTAACTTGCCATTTACTAAACATAATCACCATTGCCACCTCTTTTTTCAGTGTCCTTTTATGATAGTATTGAAGTTAAATCTTGCTACTACGGTGTATTATGTTTGGAGTGGAACAACCGTAGATTCAAGAATTCATATCAAACTGTTGTGGTGGTTCTCAACTCAATTAAGTCCACTATTAGCCTTTGGTTGAGTTCTTTGAAAATCGCCCATTTTGCTGCTAATGAGTCTATTTTACAGAAATAGAATATACCTATAAATAGTTAGTGCTTATTGTTACTGCTTTGGTGCAGCGTTGTTAGTTTTGCTATTTGTTTTTCTTGTGGTTGCAGCTCTTTGCTGCTTGTATTCTCTTCTTCTCTCCAATATATTTTATTTAAAAAGAAAATAAAAAACATAATCAGCATTGACTGGCGAGTCTTCTCTGTTTAATAGAAATCCAATGTGCATACTTGACAACGACAAATTGAAATCATGAAAAACGACAATTGAAATGTTGTTAGATTATATATACTAGACGAGTGAGGCGACCTGTGTATTGACTTCCTCCAATTATAAACTCCCTTTCCCACCACCTCAAACATACATCAATATTTCACCACCCAGACAAACCTTGTCAAATAATAGAAGCCACTTGGGTTGTTGCATATGTAGCCGCATGGCTAGGAGCTCTAGCCCTCATCCTCCTCTCCCGCCGCCTCCGCCGCCTCAAGCTCAATCTACCACCCGGCCCAAAACCCTGGCCTATCATTGGAAACCTCAACCTCATAAGCCACCTTCCCCACCGTTCCGTCCACGAGCTCGCCCTAAAATACGGCCCCATCATGCAGCTCAAGTTTGGGTCATACCCTGTCGTCGTGGGTTCTTCAGTAGAAATGGCCAAGGCCTTCCTGAAAACACACGACGTCACTTTTGCCGGCCGCCCTAAATTCGCAGCCGGCAAACACACAACCTACAACTACTCGGACATCACTTGGTCCCCGTATGGCCCATATTGGAGGCAAGCCCGTAAAATGTGCATCACGGAGCTTTTCAGCAACAAACGCCTAGAGTCCTATGAATATATTAGGAGGGAGGAAATGAGTGCCTTACTTAAGGGCTTATATGATTCCTCCAACTCCAACGTTTTGCTCAAAGACCACCTCTCAACCGTGAGCCTCAACGTCATAAGCCGGATGGTGCTTGGAAAGAAGTACACCGACGAGACTAAAGATGCGATCGTGAGCCCTGATGAGTTCAAGAAGATGTTGGATGAGTTGTTCTTGCTGAGTGGGGTGTTGAACATCGGCGATTCGATACCTTGGCTTGATTTTTTGGACTTACAAGGGTACATAAAGAGGATGAAGACTTTGAGCAAGAAGTTGGATAGGTTTTTGGAGCATGTGTTGGATGAACATATTACAAAGAGGGAGGCTGGTGGGAAAGACTTTGTTGCAAAAGATATGGTTGATGTGCTCTTGCAGCTTGCTGATGATCCTAACCTTGAAGTTAAGCTTGAGAGGCATGGGGTCAAGGCATTTACTCAGGTATGAATTAATTAGTTTTTTATTTTATGGAATAATATACTATAATCATTCAGAATTTTCCTAAAGTTTAGTAGATGTGATATTTGACATATGAGATGTGAAATACTAGTCTTGTTCACTGGATATAAGAGGAATGTTAGGATTAGACGACTGTGAGCAGTTGATGCATTTAGGTACCACAATGCATTAGTATCTCATAGTTATTAACTGCATGTAAGCGGTTGAGATCACCGTAATTTTAAATAAGATCTAGAACTAACTCAGATAAATACTAATGTCTTATTTGTGACTGAAAATATAGAGAGTTATTTTTTGTTGGTGGATTCTATTAGGACCTAATTGCCGGCGGAACGGAGAGCTCAGCAGTGACGGTGGAATGGGCAATTTCGGAGCTACTAAGAAAGCCGGAGATATTCAAAAAGGCAGCGGAGGAGCTAGACAGGGTGATTGGAAGAGAGAGATGGGTTGAGGAGAAGGACATTGTTAATCTCCCATATGTTGATGCCATTGCCAAAGAAACCATGAGGCTGCACCCAGTGGCACCCATGTTGGTGCCAAGGCAAACCAGGGAAGACTGCCAAGTAGCTGGCTATGACATACCCAAGGGCACCAGAGCCTTAGTGAGTGTGTGGACAATAGGAAGAGACCCTGAATTGTGGGACAACCCTGAGGAGTTCTTCCCTGAGAGGTTCCTAGGCAAGGACATTGATGTCAAAGGCCAGGACTTTGAGCTGCTGCCTTTTGGGTCAGGCAGGAGGATGTGCCCTGGCTACAGTCTGGGCATTAAGGTCATTCAGTCAAGTCTGGCCAATCTGTTACATGGATTTACATGGAGATTGCCATATAACATGAAGAAAGAGGATTTGAGTATGGAGGAGGTTTTTGGGCTTTCGACACCGAAAAAAACTCCCCTTGTTGCAATCTGTGAGCCTCGTCTTCCACCTCATGCTTACTCACCGTGATTATGTGAGTCTCTTGGTATCAGCTAGTTCCTCTCAATAATGTTTAGTACTTGGGAAAGTTTGTTATGAGTGCAATCCCAATCCAGACCTGTTCCTGTATTTCCATTTTTTTTTTCTTTTGTTTCACTTTTATATGTGGAAATAGTAAAGTTAGTTGATGGGTGGCTTTCACTCTCCTTCAGGAGGGGGTCTATGTGTAGCACCCGTTGATGATGGCTCATTGGATGATCTGAGAAAGGTTGGGTCATTACATGGGAGTAGTGTTGAACTTTAAAGCAAAGGATTTGTGTCAAAGATCCACGCAGACACGTGATCCTATTATCGGATTTGATAATTTTTATTTAACGAAAAATTCTAAACTATTTATAGTCTTATATTTGATTTTTTTTTCCTAATTGATGGAAGATATTATTTGAAATTACAACTGATGACTAACATACTGTAGATCAGATATCAACGATCCACTAACTTAAATAGTTGAATAGGATAGTACCAAATTGCTTAAGGGGAGGGATTCCTATTTTTCTAAAAAAATAGGGACACGCTCCCCACCGTTGGATTTAACTTTAATGAAATTGTGTAGTTGAGATTTTGTGGCCTGTGTTTTAATCTCAACCACACAATTTCATTAAAGTCAATCTAACGATAAGGAGCGTGCCCCCATTTTTTTGAAAAAATGGGGATCCCTCCCCTTAAGCAATCTGAGGATAGCACAATGTTTGCCATTATTTGGCAGTCACCTTGCGTTGATACTGAACCTGATATGACACACCTCAACTTGAAATGTTCACTAGGACTTCAAATCGAGTTGTGCTTGCCGATAACTAGAAGGTGACAAAGCCATAAAGTGTAGTGATGTGAAACAAATGTGAGTAAATTTAAACTTAAAAGTGCCTAAGAATAAGAGTGCGTTGTGAGCGGGAATGAACCCATTTCACACGTGATGTCAGAGCATAAGTACAGTACAGTAAGATAGGGTGAGAATTATACTATTGAAGGTAATCGTCTATACCAAGATTTGCCAAGAATCCTCGTTGATATGAAAGCTTAGCTACTAAAATCTGGAGGGGCAAAAAACAAGGGTGAGTGGACCTGAAAAATACAGTTTTAATACAAACTTTTTGAAATTGTTATAACCTCCGCACCGCATGCTCGCCTTAGATCCAAGTGGGGGCATTTGTAGACATCGAAATTTCGGTGAAATAAATGTTAATCAATGCATTAAAAAAAATTACAACTGTAAACATCGAAATTTTGGTGAAATAAATGTTGATCAAAGCATCAAAATTACAACCTCCATTCATTTCATCTACATCATCAATTTACTTCACCAACAAAAATGGACGGTAGTGATTCATTCTCACCAACAAAAATGGATGGTAGTGATTCATTCTCAAAGCCTATAAATAGTCTTCTCCATCAAAAGGAACAGGGGGACCAAAAATTGAGAAGACGCCAAAACCTTAAAGCGTTGAAACTCTAAAGCTTTCAAGCAAATCCCGAAGGATCAAGAAAGCTCTCTTTGTTCTTCGTCAAAACCTACTTCAAGATCAAGCTCCCGACGGCCCTTGAAGGAAGTGTTCATCATTCATCACCCGTTCATCCTAAGATCAAGCCCTGACAGCCCTTTTGGATCAACAGCTCATCAACAAATCTACCCATTACAAAGATAGAATCAGTGGATCAAATTGTAAAAGAGATTGTAACCCAAAATCATCAAATACAAATATTATTTTGTACAGGTGTTTCTTGTCTCATTTGTTTCAAGAAATTTTCGTGTTTACAGTGTGCATCGTCTATAGGAAGCTCAATGCCACCACGAGGAAGGACCACTTCCCCTTGCCGTTCATTGACCAAATGCTTGAGAGGTTAGTGGGTCATTCATTCTATTGTTTTCTTGATGGATATTCTGGGTATAACCAAATTGTCATAGCTCCGGACGACCAAGAAAATACCACTTTTACTTGTCCGTTTGGCACCTTTGCATATTGTCGTATGCCATTCGGTTTGTGCAACGCTCCAGCAACTTTTCAACGGTGCATGGTAGGTATCTTCTCTGATTTTGTTGAAAAGATTATTGAAGTTTTTATGGACGATTTTAGTGTTTTTGGTGATTCGTTTGACAGTTGCTTAAATAATCTCAGTTTGATCTTAAAACGATGCATGGAAACTAACCTTGTTTTGAATTGGAAAAAATGCCACTTTATGGTTAAACAAGGCATAGTTTTAGGTCACATTGTTTCGGAAAGGGGAATTGAGGTTGATAAGTCGAAAATAGATCTTGTGCGCTACTTACCTTCTCCCACTTCAATGAGAAAGGTTCGTTCTTTTCTTGGTCATGCAGGATTCTATAGGCAATTCATCCAGGACTTCTCGAAGATTTCGACCCCCCTATGCCGACTTTTGCAGAAGGAAATGCCATTTAAGTTTGATGAGGAATGCGATAAGGCCTTCAAACACCTCAAGGAGATGCTTACTTCGGCCCCTATCATTGTGCCACCAGATTGGAGCCTTCCCTTTGAGCTAATGTGCGATGCATCCGATTATGCAATTGGAGCTGTTTTGGGACAGAGAAAATAGAAGAGGCCTCACGTCATCTACTATGCCTCAAGGACCTTAAATGACGCCCAATTGAGCTACTCCACTACGGAAAAAGAACTTCTTGCTGTAGTTTTTGCTTTAGATAAATTTCGTTCATATTTAATTGGTACTAAAGTGATTGCTTACACTGATCATGCAGCGTTGAAGTACTTGCTCACGAAAAAGGAGGCCAAACCAAGGCTTATTCGATGGATGCTGCTTCTTCCAGAGTTCGACATCGAAATTCGGGACAAGAAAGGAAGTGAAAACGTGGTGGCTGACCATCTAAGTCATTTGGTGCACAATGAGGAGCAATTACCCATCCCAGAAGCATTCCCAGACGAGCAATTGATGTCCATCGAAGTAAGTGAGCCTTGGTATGCTGATTTGGTCAATTGTTTGGTATCTAAGCAAGTTCCAAGCACCCTAAACAAAAACCAACGTGAAAAATTGAAAAAGGATGCTAGGTTTTATGTTTGGGATGATCCATACTTGTGGAAGTATTGCCCCGATCAAATTATACGTAGGTGTGTGCATAATTCGGAGTTTAACTCAATTTTAAGTTTCTGTCACACTTATGCATGTGGGGGACACTTTGGCACACAACGCACAGCCCTTAAAGTGTTTGAATTTGGATTTTATTGGCCTACAATCTTTAAGTATGCTAGGACGTTTTGTGTTACTTGTGATCGTTGCCAAAGAATGGGCAACATAGGCCCAAAGGACCAAATGCCGCAGGCCTTTATCTTTGATGTTTGGGGCATTGATTTTATGGGTCCTTTTCCTTCATCTCATGGTTTTAATTATATTTTACTTGCGGTTGATTATGTCTCGAAATGGGTGGAAGCAAAAGCCACCCGAACTAATGATTCTAAAGTGGTTGCAGATTTTGTTAGAACTAACATTTTTGCAAGGTTTGGCATGCCGTGAGTACTTATCAGTGATGGAGGCTCTCATTTTTGCAATCGGACCATTGAGGCGCTGCTTAAGAAGTACAATGTCACGCATAAGGTTTCTACACCTTATCATCCTCAAACGAGTGGGCAAGCCGAGGTTTCGAATCGTGAGATCAAGCAAATTCTGGAGAAGACAGTGGGGCCAACAAGGAAGGATTGGAGCTTGCGCTTGAATGATGCACTGTGGGCGTATCGAACGGCCTACAAAACAACCATTGGCATGTCCCCATTTCGACTCATCTATGGGAAACCATGCTATCTTCCTGTTAAATTAGAGCACAAGGCACATTGGGCAGTCAAGACCTTCAATATGGACATAGATGCCACTGGAGTTCATAGGAAGCTTCAATTAAACGAGCTTGAGGAGATTAGGAATGAAGCTTACGAAAACGCGCGAATTTATAAGGAGAAGACGAAGGCCTTTCATGACAAGATGGTTCGAACCAAAACGTTCTCAAATGGGCAGAAAGTTCTACTTTTCAATTCCCGTCTTCGATTATTCCCCGGTAAGTTACGTTCTAGGTGGATTGGATCGTTTGTTATCACTAATGTTTTTCCTCATGGTGCAGTTCAAATCTAAAGTTTAAAGACGGGGCAAGAATTCAAGGTGAACGGACATCGGTTGAAGCCCTACTATGAGAATTTCGTGGAGCACATTGTGGAGGAAATACCCCTCCATGCCAAGGGCTCCAATGAAGCTTAAATGAAGGTATCGTCCGGCTAGAAGACGTTAAAGCAACCGCTTCTTGGGAGGCAACCCATGCGTTCGAATAAAGACGACCTAGGCTTTAGCTTCACAACCAGATTTGCGTTTCTAAACCCTACTCTTTATTGCTTTTACTTTGCCATCTTTGTCATGCTTGTTCGTTGTGTTGTTTGCTTGCTTTTGTGTGCGTCTATGATTGAAACATTGAGGACAATGTTTGGTTTAAGTGTGGGGGGGTAAACAAAGTATTTTCATTGCAAATTCGTAGGTTTTTCACTGTTTTTAAGTATTTTTAGTGTGTTTTGAAGTGCTTTTATGTGTCTTGAAGCAAAAATACGAAAATTTGAAAAAAAAAATCGAAGAAGTTTTGAAAAATACCAAAAAGAGTTGTTTTTGTGTCTTAGGGTACCTTCCAACACAATGATGAGGATTTGTTTTTAATTGCATAACTGTTAAAGAAAGTTACAAACATGGATGGAAGTTTGATATGCTCCTTGGTTTATGTTGGGTTGTAGTTGTAATTCACGAATGCACATGTAATCACAAAAGAAAAAAAAATCATTTTGTAACATGCTTGAAGGAAGAAATTCAAACAAATGCTACAACCCTGAGAGACATGAGCCTAAACGTTATTTGGAGAGTTATTAATCTTGACATTCTTGTTTTCTAAAGTCGTTGTATGATCTCATTATTTCTTTGCTTGGTTGCTACTTAGAATGCATTTTCAGCGCTATAGATCCAAATACTAGAACTCATGCCCGTTTCATTCAAAACTAAAATTGAGTGCATGACACATAACAAGATGAAGTTATTTAGTTAGAACTAGAGCCAAAAAGCCTAACCCTTTGCATATGAATTGTAGGTTTAGCCCCGTTGAGCCTTATTTAGCCTATTTTCTTTGTTAGCCACATCATCCTTACCTAGCCTAGTATAGGACTATCCGTACCCTTGTTTTTAAAGGATAGTGAAGCATAACTTAGATGGGATTCCTTTTGATCTACACTATCCAGAAAAACAAGTGTGGGGGGGAAGCTTTTTAGTGGCTTTGTGTGCCAAACAAAAAGAATGGGCACGGGTAGAAAAGAAAGAGAAAAAGAAAAACGTGAAAAAGAAAGAGAAAAAAAAGAAAGAAAAAGTTTGAAAAGAAGTGTTTTGAGTGCAAAAGTGATGTTTGTTGAAGAAAGGGTCCAAAAAGTTTAAATATGGCCCTTAAAGTTCTATGAATTCCCCCTTTGTGTTTGAAGTTATTTGCTGCACTCAAGAGTGAATTCTAAGCGTGATTTCATTGCTTTGCTTGCTATTTCTTTAAGAACTTTTGTTTATCATTTACCTTTCTTTGTTAGCCAATACCCTTAGCCCCGTTACAACCCTTAAAACTTCTATCTTGAGTGTTGTGTATTTCAATATGTGGAGTTTGGGATTGGTTTAAGCATATGGTATCCCTGGTTCTTGCATCTAAGTAGTAGCATTCCGTTCATGAGATCATAATCATATGTGATTAATAATTCCAGAAAGTACCTTCTTTGTTATATACATACGTGAGTGCTTAGTTTTCATGTTTACATCAATCTTCTCAACATATACCTAGTGTAGGGAGTGTAGTCAGAAAATCTGTGTGAAAATAGAGTGTATATCTTGTAAGGAATTGAGGGATTCTCTAAGGCATGTTACTACATTCAAAATGTTATTTTAATTGGTTAAATATCGACCAGTGGCTGGCTATTGCAATTAAGTATGTGCTCGAGGGTAGGGATAACTAAAATCTATGAGAGTAGTGATTTTTAACATGTTATGTACCATTGGAAATCCCTGAGACAAACGTTGAAAGGTTTGGATTATGTTTTGTTTCTTTGTTTTGCTCGAGGACTAGCAAAACCTAAGTGTGGGGGAATTTGATAGGAGCATATTTATGCTACTTAGTTAGTGTGTTTTCTTGCATTTACTTAGTTATTTGTTGCTTATTATAGTGTCTTAAGTCATTTTCGTGTGTTTTAAGGTCCAAGAAGCAAAGTTGGCAAAAAGATGCAATTTGGAGCATTTTAGAGCAAATTTGGGCTTGGAATGGATATCACAAGCAATGGGCAAGAGGATGGACGAATTTGGAGTTCAAATGGAGCTAGGAATGTGTTTCAAAGTTGGAGAAATTAATTCAAGTCATTGAAGATAAGGAATCAGCTCAGAAGAAGCAGAATTATCCAAAACATTATCCAATACAACCTTATCTTATCCTTATCTTATCCAATCCTTATCCTATCTTAATTAACCTTATCCTATCCTAATCCTACCCTAACTTATTTCCAGCTGCAAAAAGGGTTTATTTTCTGATTGGAGGACATTTTAAATAGGTTTCTAGAAGCCCTAAGCCTCTCCTACTTAGGTGCCGCACCCCTTATCCTTTTCCCCTACAAATCTGGCACATAACCTTGTTTCTAGAAGACCTTGTCCTTCCCTGCATTGGTGCCGTGTGTTTTACCTTCTAGAACCCTAGAAACATGGCGCCTATGTCCTTCTAGATGCCCTACAAATCTGCCACATGTCTTCTAAGTTTTCTGGAAGATTACATCACTTCTAGAAGCCTAAATAAGTGGCGCTATGTTCAATCTAGAAGCCTAAGTCCCAGCCGCATGTTATTTCCCCATTCCTGGTGCATTTGGTCTTCTAGAATGCCTATTCCTGATGGGTTTGGATTTCCTTGTTCTCCCTAAACACTAAGTCCTTTTCCTTGCTGATTTGGGATGTGATTTTGCCCTATAAATACAACACTCAGCCGCACCATTCTAATCATCACTCCATAAATCATTCTCTGACACTATACACTACTCTCCACGCCACAAATCACCCACACACCCTCATTGTGCCGCAACTTTGCAAGGAAGGAAGGAGAAGGTGCCATCTAGAGTCGTGCATGCCATTTAAGACGTTGGATCGCCGGAGCGTTTCTAGGTGTTGTCTATCTTTGTTTTTAATGTTTCAATTTAGTTTTCTTTGTTTAATTGCAATCATGAGGAACTAAACCCCTTTTTGGCTAGGGGGAATTCGAAACCATGAACATACATGTGATATGAATTGATTTCATCCAATTGTGATTTCGGAGGCCATGAATGCAATTTGCTTAACTGTTTGATTGATAACTTATTATTATGTGTTGATTAAGGATGCATACTTAGTTTGCATGCATGAATTTGATGCTAAAATATAAGGGATTTTCACCTAATCGTTATGAACTTATATTTACAAGTAGTGGAGGTTGCTAGTCACAATCGCGTTATGTAAATTCCTAGCAGGAGTGTCATGTTTTTCATAGTCACAAATGCTTTGTCAATGCTTATGATTTTCATGGAACTTAATGATCTTTGATTGTATTTCTATTATGCTTTTCATGTAGAGAACTTTTGGAGAATAATTTGGGTTGTCAGTGCGTATTCCATCCAATTCAATGAACTTAGGAAAATCTGAGAGTTAAAGCAGTGTTGTCACAGTTAACTTGGGGCATTGAGGTTCATGGTTTATAGAAAGAACAATTGAAAATCGATTTGTATTGCATGTATGTCATGTGTGGAGAAGGAACCTCTAGTTAGCCATTCACCCATTCAAATCACCAATTTCGTGTCTAGATAAGTCTAGTTTTCAATTCTGTTTGTTTAAGTTTAAATTCGTTCAAAACCAATCAATTGCTTTTAATTTGAGTTAGTTTAGTCTAAATTCGTCAAAGCTTGTGTTTTCTAGTCTTTTGAGTCAATTTGAGTCTTAAATCGTTCAAATCAATCTTAGGTGTTAGTTTAGAGTCTAGATAATTTGTTTTGTGTGTTTTAGGTCTATTTAGCTTGTTTTGAGTCTCTAGAGTCCAGAAACTGTTTAGTTGAGTTCTATTTGCTGTTTTAAGTTTGTTTTGAGTTATTTGAGTCAAGTTAGGTTGTTTTAAGTTGTCTAGAGTTAAAATTCGTTCAAATTGATCCCTAGTACTTGTTTTCATTGTTTTGAGTCCAGTTTAGTGTTTTAGAGTCTAATTTGTGTAGATTAGCAATCCCTTTAATCCCCGGCCTAGAACGATCCCTACTTTCACATACTACATTGATAGGGTTTAAGGTTTGGTGACGATCCAATGGTCGGATCGTCAAATCATAAAATGGTGAAGTGGCGTAATATTCCATACTAGGTTAAAACTATTGCACTATAACAAACGGTTATTAAATTGAAATCAGAACATCGAATTTAGCTTAAAAGGCAGCGTCAGCTCGCTAGCCACGCGTCGTCGTACGTGCCACCGCGCATGGTGGTTTCTAGCGACTGAAAATTCACTTTTTCAACTAACTCCAAAATTTACCAAAATTTACAGGAAGATAGAGCTCAACAAAAGGAACAAGTTTTATACCTTCCATGAAGTCCAAAAGTGGACGGAAGAGGGTCAATTTTACCGATGGAGCCAGCGGGTGCCTAAAGATTCCCGACGTCGGTTTGCCATCTACGGTGGTCCAACGGGGTCAAATCTGGACGGGATTTACTTTTGGGATGATGAGCTACAAGTTCCAAGTGGTGGAATCGGCCATCGCTTTGCCGATTCACCAAAAAATGAAAAGGGTCGCCGGAGCACTCTTGGTTTTCATCGGGTTTTGTGGCCTCGCACCGCCACGTACGGTGGTTAATCAAGGTGTTTCTTGGGTGGTTTTTGTAGAGGGGAGTGAGAGCTTCAAGATGGTGGTGGCGGCGTCGAAAAACTCCAATGTAGTTGGCCGGAATCGTCTTCGGAAAATGGGAGGTCGCGAGGGTCAATTGGGTGGGTTTCTAGGCTTTTGGGTTAGGTTTCCTGAAATGGAAACCTGCTACTTTTGGCAGGTTAGGCTTTGGCAACTTACTACTAATAGTAAGTCCACATGTCTAAAAGGTCTCACTACTTTCGAGCCTTGTAACTTCTCCGTTCTAACTCGGACTTAAGATCTGCTTGCTCCTATGCGTTCGTGGAATTAAGCTCTACCTAAACAGCTTAAGAGTTAACCAAAAAGGTCGAGAAAATGGAAAGTAACTGAAGTATCCCTCACTTCGCTTTTCTAAAAAATCAGTGAATTAACAAACTAAATTCAATTAAATCTCCGTAAAAATCTATCGGGACGGGTTGTTACATGATAGGCCCTTTAAAATGCCGTGATTGAGATAGAACAGGTCAAAATGGCAAAAATTCTAATATTCCCCTTGTGTATATAGAGTTTTTTTATCGTTAGATTTTTTTTATTAAACATTCAATGATTAAATTTTAAACACTATAAATCTCGGTGTATGTATGTAGAGGATACAATGGAGCATATTAGAAAATTTCTCAAATAAAACCACAAGTAGCATGGTCGAACCTGAGATTCTTGAGTCCAAAAACTTAAATTGAGGTTCTTAAATTACATAGTTTCACATGAACATACTTAAAACATTACAATTGATCGATGTCATAAACAAATTGTTTTTGAACAACTAGAATAAGCACAAAATAATTGAATTTTGAGAGTTTTGTGTGAAATTTGAAGGCCGTTATATCAAAACATACCACAATGAGAATGAAAGTAACTCCAAATTATTATAGTTTTCCCAAACAAAAGAAAAAGTAACTCCAAAACCAAAACAACTAGAACTCCACAAATAAAATATAAAAACATTGATCAAAACAAACCCAAAAGTATGGAATTGGATTCACTTCGGAACTTAGTGTCTGGAGCCTAGGGATCAAAAAATCTGGACCACACAAATTGAACTTGATAGTACACATTAACTCATTTCGTTGGTCCACCTCACACAAACTAATGACTCTGATTTTTTTTTTCGACAAAAATTAAACACTAATTTTTTTATCCCTGGGCTCCGACTCATTCCACTTTCCGGTTAGCGGATTTAGGTTGTAAAGTTCAAACCTTGAAGTAGATTTTAAACCCTTTATACTTTCAAAAATTAGCCGAAATATTTATTTTCCAAATTTCAATTGATTAATTTTCAGGAGATATCTGACTGTTATATCGTCAATATTTGATTTTAATCCGCTCAACAGCAGCTTTAATAGATCATTTTAGTAAATTTCCCTTGCACTTGCTTTGAATTTCGGTCCCTGATGTATGGGACTTATTGTTATTATTATATACAGACATATATAGGTATATCTCATGGATTTGTTTTTTTTTTTTTTTTTTGGATGAACTCTCATGGATTTGCCATGAGTGGCCTTCTTTGTTCTCCTACCTTCGGTTCTGGTTATGAAATACTTCCAGTTCTCTAAAAAAAAAAAAAAAAAATCTTAGAGTTGGTGATAATTGTAGTAAAGAGGAGGCAAAGAAGTCAATTTATTTTGTTTCTACATAAGTACTACTTTGCATTTGGCTGCAAAGTCCCAGAGGATTTGACTATTGAGATCAAATATAACTTTCTTCATGACTATTTCAATTTTCTTATTTTTAAAGTTTTGTATTTGGTTTAAGCATGATTGAATTGTTTGCAGCTCTGCCTAATGTAAATTTCTTCATAACTGTTTCTTTTTTTTTTCTTTTTTTTTTTGTGTTTGTTTATCTTATCTGGTCAGAAGAGTCCAAAAAAAAATTAATAATTGATGGAAGATTAACAAACATACGTTAGATCCGACGTCAACGATCCACTAATTTAAATAGTTGAATTGGATAGCACAATGTTTGCCATGATTTGGCAGTCACCATGCATTGATACTAAAGTTGAGGCCATCTCCAATGGAAAGGACTAAGGCCGTCTCCAACCAAGCCGGCCAAAAAGTTATGGGCTAAAATATAGTCTGTTTTGACATAAAACCTACCTGCAATGGAGGGTTGGGCCAAAAATATAGCCAACTGGCCAGGGGGCTGGGCAAACATAGTCACCCAACCCTGAAAGTTGGGTCCAGCTATGCTGCCAGCTGACGTCATGTAGCCTTTTTTTTCTTTTTCTTTTTCTTTTTTTAAGATGAAATTTAATAAAAAATTGAAAAATTCTAATTTTTTTTCCCATAAATACCTAAGTCATTTCTCACATAATTTTCACCGTTTCATATTATCTTACCTCATTTTAATATCTAAGTTGTTAACATGCAAGTAAAAATATAAACATTTAATAACATGAAACATGAAACATATAGCGACAAGTGATCCTCAAAATATGTCTGCAAACTTTATTTTAATATAGTATTTTAATTAAATTAACCGATAAAATAAAAAAACAAACTTAAAATAATAAATTATTGAGAGGGCTAAAATTTCAGATTTTCAATGGATTGTTAGATCCCACATCGCCCAAGGGAGTGATATGTATATTCCCATCTCTACCTAGCACGAGGCCTTTTGGAAGCTTACTGGCTTCGGAGTTCAACTCCGAAGTTAAGCGAGTAGCGCGCGAGAGCACTCCCATGATGGGTGGCCCACTGGGAAGTTCTCGTGTGAGTTCCAAAAAAAAAAACCGTGAGGGCGTGGTCAGGGCCCAAAGCAGACAATATCGTGCTACGGCAGAGGTCAGGCCCGTGATGTGGTGGAGGTCTCAGAGCCAAACCCTGGCCGTGGTGTGCCGACGAGGACGTCGGGGCCCTAAAGGGTGGATTGTTAGATCCCACATCGCCCAGGTAAGAGATCCTTATGTGTATATTCTCATATCTTTCTAGCACGAGGCCTAATCTTCATTAAATAAAAATACAAAGCCGTTTGGGGTCAAAAAGGTAGTCCAAAGTCACGTCTCAAAAAGACCAACACAATTTGCCAGTAAAAACTGTCTATGAGAGCATGGGTTACTAGTAAATTCACCATAATTAAAATACATGGCAAAAAATTACGAACATTTACAAACACATAGTAGACATCTATATGTTGAACATATCAAAAATTCAGATCATTTGATGATCATTAGACATATCATTTCAATTTAGATGTCTAAAAGGAACAATTATGTGCTTCTATAATGAATTTATGCATCCATAACAAATTCAATTTCATATCATTTCAATTTAGATGTCTAAAAGGAAATTCTAGTAGTCAAATTTCATCCTCTAAACCGACATCATAGTTCAAATTGAAAAGATTTACAAGCATAAGACTTAAACAATGCGTACCTTAGCAATCCTTGATTAACCTTCATGGGTCCAATACTTTGAATCAACAAGTCTCACGAAGAGACACAAAATACGTCATGATGCAACTGATTTCCATGCCTTAAAACCACAACCTATCCGCCCATTTGATTCTGCATGGGCTTTGATTTAAAGTAAATTCACTTTAAGTGCAAGCTAAAATAGCTATATTGGTTAACTTGGTCTTTGGTTCTCAAATTATGTTGAATTATATGTGTTTGCCTGCGTTTTTTCTTTTAATTGGTTGAACTAAGATGTGCATTTTCTAGATTAATCTAATTACAAATTCATTACAGAATAAGATCTCGCAGTATTGCGCGGGCCAATTTTCTAGTACTATCTAAAGCCTAGGGATAAAAAAATATAGACCACACAAATTGAATTTGATAATTTTGATTAACTCATCTCGCTGACCTACTTCACACAAACAAACGACTTTGATTTCTGTTCCACACAAATTAAAAACTCAGATTTTTTTATTCCTAAACTCTGAACATTAAAGTTCGGAGTGGATTCAATTTCCAAAATTAAATTGAGCCCACATCCAATTAAACCCTTAACAAATAAATAAATAAATAAAAGATTTGATCAAAATATCTGAACCAAACAAATCAAAAGTAACATGAGAGACCTTCCCTCTGTTTGAAGGCGATTCTCACCCTCTTTAGTGAGTGGTTCTCCATCGTGTTCCTGTTTGTTACTGCCGATCATGGCTACGACTGGGGTTGGTGGGTGCTCTTTTGTTTTTGCTTTGGTTTCCCTTTCTTCTCCCCTTCGATGTTCTTTCCTCTGCTTCCTAGTTCGATTTACCCTCTTCTCATCCCACTGTTGTCTCTCCTCCTCCTCCTTCCTCTAATTTCCAATCTTTGGTCAAGTTTCGCTGCGAGCTGCGGCTTGTTGAGTCAGTGACCTCTGATCTGGTCCTTGCACTGGGTCGGGTGTTCCAAACAACCTCACATTCTCTTTGTTGTCTGATCGGACCATATTTATATACATTTTTACATCAAATTCACTCGTCTTTTCTTAGTTAGTTCGTTATATTTTGAGCTATTTACGTTATTTGTGTGTTTATAGAATTTATCTAGCTAAGAAAATAAAAATAGAATAAGTGAAGTGTTAAGTTTTAATTTCATCTAAACTATCTTGTTTGTTGATTAGAACTTATCTTTTGAAAAATAACATATATATATATATATATTTATATATTTATATTTATAAATATGTTGTGTGTGTGTGTGATTACTAGCAGAAAGCAAAAAGCAGAAAAGAAAAATTGGGAAGCTGCCTTTGGCAGCTTGAAGGAGCGACGCAGAGAGACGGGAGGCCTCGGTAGGAGAGCACCGAGAAGGACAGAAACGAAGACTGCGAGAAGGGAGGACGGAAGCTGCCATTTTTGGCAGCTGGAATAAGCAGTAACGTGGGCTGCCAGAGAGGAGCCAATCCAGCGCAGGGACATGGCAGGACTTGGAGAAAACCAAAAAAAGGGGAGCTGCCTTTGAAGGCAGCGAAGGAGGACAAAAATAAGGCAGCTTCGGTGCTGCCAAGTGACGCCTCGGAAAAAGAGAAAACACACGTTGCAATCCACGGCACTGCACAGATCCTCAACCCTTTTGGTTTAATCCTCCAAACTTATGTTTTTATTTATGTTTTTAATTTATAAATAATGTGTACTTAATTTATTTTGGCTAGAGGTTAATTCAAAGCCATGATTATATTTGTAATTTAAATTGGTAACTTCAGTTGTGATTTCTGAGTTGTGATTTAATTTGCTTAACTGCTTGATTGATAACTTATTTGTGTTTGTTAATTAAGGATGCATACTTAATTTACACGCATGAATTTGATGCTAGAATATAAGTGAATTTCACCTAATCGTTATGAACTTATATTCATGAGTAGTAAAGGTTGTTATCCACAATCGTGTTAAGTAAATTCTTGGCAGGAGTATCATGCTTTTCATAGTTACGAATGTCTCGTCAATGCTTATAGTTTTCATGAAACTTAATGATCTTTAATTGTATCTCTATTGTGCTTTTCACGTAGGGGACTTTTAGAGAATGTGTTGAATTATTGTATGTTGTTCATCCAATTCAATAACTTAAGGAAAACTTGAAGATTAAAAAAGTGCTGTTCACGGTTAATCTGGAGTGTTGAGATTTATAGCTTATTGAAAGAACAACTGAAAATCAATTTAGATTGCATATGTGTCATGTGTGGAGAAGAACCCTCTAGCCAATCCGTCGTCTATCATTTCACTTTTATTTTATGTTTTTGTCAATTCTGTAATTTATTTAAGTTAATTTATGTTTCGTTAAAACCAAACCCCCCCCCCATTAAAATATTATTATTTAGTTAATTTTTATTAGTTTTTATCTTTTAATTTAATTTCCGTCTAATTAATTTCCTAGTTTTTATTTTAAATTGTTTTCATTATTTTGAGTCATTTTTAGTGTGTTTCGAGTTTTTAGCTTAGTTTGTATTTTCTAGAGTCTTGAGTTGTTTTGAGTCTTTTGATTTGGTTTAGTTTATTTGTTAGTTTTATTTCGAGTTATTTTAGTTAAGTGTTTTTATTTTAGTTTAGTGTTTTAAACTTTGTTTTTACGTTTTTAAATTATTTTAGAGGTTTTAGCAAGCCCTCCTAATCCCCGGCCTAGAACGATACCCTACTTACATCCATACTACAACTGTCAAAAAGAGGGTTAAATTTGTGCGGTTTAAAATCCCGTCAAATTTTTGGCGCCGTTGCCGGGGATTAGCAACTTTGCTAATCCTTTATTTTTGTTTGTGTTTATTTTTATATTTGTGTTTTTGTTTGTGTTTTTATTTATTTTTTTGTGTTTGTGTGTTTTACTTTTGGTATTTGATTTATTTTTCTTTCTTTGATTTTAGGTACTAATGGAGCAAGATATGGCAACCATTCAAGCTCAATTGGCGCAGCTCACTGCTCAATTGACTCATAATGCCGAACGGACCTCAATGCCAAGTGTCCCTACACTTGATGTGCCCTATGGGCAAGGATATCAAACTCAGCAATATCCTCAATTTTCTGCATATGAAGATGAATGGGGATATCAAGGCTATGATCAATCAAGGGGCAATATGTATTCCAACGCTTGCAATTCGGATTGGAGGGATTATTCAAATCAAATGTGGGATGAACCTCAACATTTTCAACAAGGTGGATATTGGCAGCAAGACGAGTTCTATTCAAGACCTATGCAGCCACCACAGCACCCCCCACAACAATTCCAATCGAATCAAAGTATGGCCGTAAATTATAATGAAATTCTTGAAGGACTAATTTCTTTGACGCAGGGTTCACAACAAGAGGAACAATTGCCGCCATCGGAAGAGTTCTATCAGTGGCCATATGAACCGTCACAGCTGATCGGATCATATTTATATCTATTTTTATATCAAATTCACTCGTCTTTTCTTAGTTAGTTCGTTATATTTTGAGCTATTTACGTTGATTTTGTGTTTTAAGAATTTATTAAGCAAAGAAAATAAAAATAGAATAAGTGAAGTGTTAAGTATTAATTTCATCTAAACTATCTTGTCTGTTGAATTATACTTATCATTTGGAAAATAATATATATATATATATATATTTATATATTTATATTTATTTATATATATATTTATATATTTATATTTATTTATATATTTATATATTTATGTATTAAAATATGTGTGAGTAATGCTTTCGGTGGAAAGCATAATTAGGTGGGCTGCCTTTTGTGGGTGGAAGGCAGGTGCGGTGCAATTCAGAAAAAAATAAGAATAAAGAAGCAGCAAAGCTGCTTTGGGGCGAGGAGAAACAGAAAATATAAAAAGGAGAAACGGGAGCAGCGATGGAGGAGGTTGAAAGGCAGCCTTGACGTGGGCTGCGGAGAGAGCTGCCTTGAGGCAGGGGGATCAGAAGCTTGCGCCAGAGGGACGCGCCCATTGGGCAAAAACAGAAAAGAAAATCAGAAAACAGAAAATAAGGGGAGAAGGGCTCTCGGAGGAAACTGCCAGCTGCAGCAGAAGCAGACGCAGCAGCGAGCAGAGAACTCAGCGACAGGCAGCACGGACAGAAACTGGGAGCTGCACCGAGAGGAGGTGGCAGCAGTCGCGTGAAGGCAGCGGATCCAGTTCGAGGACGGAAGAAGAGGCATCTGCCTCTTCAGGCAGCAGCACAGGGAGGCACATGCAGATGTCACCGAGGAGCGAACACTCTCCTATTTGGGTTTTCTCTACTTAAATTTATTTACATGTTTAATTTAATTTACTATTAAATTATGTTAAACATGTGTAACTAAATTCTGTTTAGTTAGAGGGGAATTTGAAACCATGGATAAATGTTTATTATGATTTGATTTACTCCAGTTATGAATGTATAAATGTTTGGATGTGGTTTACTATTCTGTTTTGATTAATAACGTGTTTATGTATGTGGGTTAAGGGTCAACACTTAATTTGCATATTTAGACTTGATGCTAGAATATAAGGGAATTTCACCTAATCGTTATGAACTTATATTCATGAGTAGTAAAAATCGCTAGTTACGATTGTGTTTAGTAAACCCTAGGTTGGATTAACATGCGTATTCCATAGTTATGAATGCCTAGTCGATGTTTATGATTTCCATTAAACTTAATGATCTTTGATATGTCTCTCTATCATGCGTATTCCATAGTTAGGGAACTTGATAAGAATAATTTGGTTGTGATGCGTATCCCGTCCAATTCAATGAATTTAGGGAAATCTGAAGGTTAATTTAAGCGGACCTAATTAACTTGGAACATTGTCATTATTCGTTTGTTGAATTCATAACTGGAAATTAAATTATATGCATATGTTCATGTGTGAATAAGGAACCCTCTAACTAACGTCTCGTCATTCTATTTTATAAAATATTATTTCCTTCGAAGTTTGTTTTTAAGTTTATGTTTTAAATTAACTTCTCGTCAAAAAAAACCAAAATCCCCCAATTTATTTTAAAGTGTTAGATTTGTTGGAAATTAATTTTAGTTTGTGTTTTCTTGAGTCTAGAATTATTTTGAGTCTTTTGAATTGTTTTAGATTATTTGTTAGTTTTAATTTTAAGTTATTCTAGTTTAGTGTTTTTATTTTAGTTTAGTGTTTTAAACTTTGTTTTTACGTTTTTATATTAATTTTAGAGGTTTTAGCAAGCCCTCCTAATCCCCGGCCTAGAACGATACCCTACTTACATCATTACTACAACTGTCAAAAAGAGGGTTAAATTTGTGCGGTTTAAAATCCCGTCAAATTTTTGGCGCCGTTGCCGGGGATTAGTAACTTTGCTAATCCCTTTATTTTTATTTTTTTTTGTGTTTAATTTTTGTTTGTTTGTTTGTTTGTGTTTTTGTTTGTTTTTGTGTTTGTGTATTTTACTTTTGATATTTGATTTATTTTTCTTTCTTTGATTTTAGGTACAAATGGAGCGAGACATGGCACTTGCATCCATTCAAGCTCAATTGGCAAATCTCACGTCTCAATTGACTCAGAATGCCGAAAGGGCCACAATGCCAAGTGTCCCTACATTTGGTGCATCGTATGGGCAAGGATATCAAAATCATCAATGTCCCCAATTTTCTGCAAATGAAGATGTTTGGGGATATCAAGGCCACAATCAATCAAGTGGCAACATGTTTTCCAACACTTGCAATTCGAATTGGCGAGGTTATTCAGATTATATGTGGGAAGAACCTCAACAGGTTCAACAAAGTGGATATTGGCAGCAAAATGAAGCGTTCTATTCAAGATCTATGCAGCCACCACAACCTCCCCCACAGCAATTCCAATCGAATTCAAATATGCCCATGAATTATAATGAAATTCTTGATGGACTCATTTCTTTGACGCAGGGCTCACAAAAAGAAGAACAACTACAGCCGTCAGAGGAGTTCTATCAATGGCCATGTGCACCACCACAGTCTCCACCACAACCTCCCCCTCAACCTTCACATCCAAATTCAGGTATATCAAATTATTATAAGGAAGTTAGTCAGCAACTAAATTCTTTGGAGCAGGGCAGGGAAGCTCAACCATTTCAACAAGACACATTTTGGCAACCAATTGAGGATTTCTATCGAGCAAAGGAGTTGGCTGAGTGGAACAATCAATTTGGGCAGAATGCAGAATGCATGGAACAAATTCAAGAACAAATGGTTGAAGATGAGCCCATGGATGAATTGCTACTGCTCGAAGAGGAGGCGGATGCACAAGGCACGGCAAGGTTCATGCCATCCACGAAAGATGAGGGGAAGAAAGGCATCTTGGACACCTTTCCAAAAATTCCAGAAAAGGAAGTGGTCGGAGAATATGTTGAACATATCAAAGAGGCTGTGCATGAGACAACAAAGGCCCTAGAAGTTGAGATTGAGGAAACGGGACAAGCCACAATCATCATATGCAATCTGGCTAAGTTCAAAGTCCCTGAGACTTTTGGAGACGTTGTGTTTGTGATTGAGTTTGAAAAAGAAAGTAAGCCATCTTCTCCATTTTTAATTTTGTTTTATACTAACATGCTAATTTTGATGATTCAGGCACCCACTCGTGAATTCAAACCATTGCCGGATCATTTCAAGTACCACTGTCCGTTCAAGGATAAAGCCATGCACTTGAATAAAGAAGGGAAGCCTAGGAATCACCCACAATCAGATTTGCATTCCTAAACCCTTCTATTTACTGCTTTCATTTTGTTTTGTTTAGTTAGTTGTTTTATTTGGTTGATTTTTGTTTAGTTTGTGTTTAAATAAATTAAGGGCAATGTTTATTTTTAGTGCGGATAAACAAAGTCTTTTTGCATTAATTTACATATTTTGATTTACATTTATTTTATTTTGCTTAAAAAAAAATAATAATAATAATAATAATAATAATAAAAATAATATTAGTAATATATATATAGTTAAATAAACATTAAAAGCAAAAAAAAAATTACAATAATACGAAAAACTAATAGCAATCATTGGTTTTGGTTAGGTGGCGCCTCAGAGGTTGACGGAGCTCCGGGAAGACGAAGAGCCAGAGTTGGAATCTCCGGAGCCGGAACGCTTGGTGCTGCTCCAGAGGACGAAGGCAACATAAACCGCGGGAGTAACGCCATGAACCGCTCATGATCACTCTGGATTCGACCGTCCGACTCCTGCAGCTGGTCCAGCTTCCTCTTCATGCTGGTCGAGTAGCTAGTTGCGAGCATGTGCAACTCCTTGTTCTCGTGCCTGAGTCATCTGACTTCTTGTCGAAGACTGACCACCTCCGCCATTAGCGACTCCACCTGACGAGATCTTGCAAGCAGGCGCTGACCCATGTTTGAAACTGAGCCTGCACACTGGACACTGAGAGCCAGTGAGTCCTGAACAGCCAGCTCGTCTGACCGCATAGACAGCAACCTAGTGTCTCTGGGAGTAAGAAGGTTTCTTGCAACCACCGTTGCGGTTATATCGTTCCTCATCATTGTGTCCCCGACTGTAAGAGGACCATTGGGGGATATGAAGGATGGATTCCAAATGTTGTTCGGAGAAGACGAGTCATCGTCTTCCCCGACATTCAAGTTTAGGCGACGGTCGGAAGGGCAAGACATTTTTAGAGGGGGTTGAGGAAGAAAAGAGTTCGGAAATATTAAGATTACTGAACCGGAAGAAGAGAGCGGAAAGATTAAGAGTGCAGAAGTGCAAAAAGAGTTCAGAAGGGAGTATTTTCAGAAGGAAGTGTTTGAGGGAGTTCAAGTGTGAGGTGGAGCAGAATTAGCGCCTCTATAAAAAGAAGAAAATGAAGAAGCGCCCGCTCCTCAGAGGTGAAGACGCGCCCTCACGCAATTCGGAAAAGCTCGACGCTCCTTTCTCAAAAGAGCCGTTTCCTTTCTCAAAAGCTGGGCTTGACTCAGCAATCACGTGGGTCGGTTTGTCCGGATGTGTCGTCACTCATGACGTGCAGCGTGGAGCGTTGCGAAAACCACGAGCCGCACCCGGTTTTGAACCCCGGTTTTCAAAAGATCATCATTCCAATTTGTCGTCACTCGTCGTATGCGCAGTCAGCTTCGCGGAAATTACGGACGCGTTGTCAGAAAGCGCGTAACGGGCACTGTTCATCCATCCACCGGCTGCCGACAAATAGTGCGGGAATAGTTCCGGTTGAGGAAGAAAAAAATTTCTATAAGTTCGACCTTCACCTTCCACATCAAAGGCACACCTTCACACCCTCTCCACCTCTAAACCTCTAAACCTCTCTTCATCTCCGATAATGTCTTCCCAAAGAAACCTTTCGAGTCACTCAGTGTTCTTCATCCCTTGGATCACCCCAGAAAACAAACCTTCCAGAGCAAAAGTATTTCATATTAAAAAGGTTAAAAGCAAAAGTATCTCATATTATGCTTTCTCCTCTCCTTCATCTGAGGAACGTGGAGAAAGTGAGATCCTGATTGCTTACCTAGTCTTGCTCTCGAGTACTCATCTCAGACCCATCCCAACACACTTCAAAAATAAACCTGTGTTGAGGTACTTCTTCAAAAACAAAAGTACCTCACAGACGAAGCAGGAGGAGTCTGAGGTGCACCCAAGAGCAGATTAGTCTGGGTTGATCCAAGAGTTCAAGAAGATGCCACACCTGCGTGGAGACCGGACTACTTGAAGCATGTGGAGACAACGTGCTGATTCATCCTCAACTAAGCTGAGGATCACTTGCAAGAAGGAGGCCCATCCAGTTCAAGATGAAAGCTGTGGAAAATCAACAGTCATGACCAATGACCACCTATTAGTTCTTTTCGTTATCTTTTATTTTCATTTTCAATTTTCGTTTACTTTATTTTCTATTTTTTCTTGCGTGCTTAACTGTTTATTTCTGTTCTTTGCAGGAACGTTTGGTTATTTTCTCCCTTGAAGTTGATTACAAAATTTACGCTTGGGGGTCATCGCTTGGTTTTCTGCAAATTAGAGAAGTTTTCAGTCCCTTCTCTTTATTTTGTTTCTTATTATTTATTCATTTTATTTTTATTTGCATATTTTTGTTTTATGACATTGGGGACAATGTCTAGTTTAAGTGTGGGGGTATCAAGTATAAAAAATGACCAAATTGAAAATTTTTGTACCTTCGACTTTGAACTGGTTTCATTTGTTTCCATGTTATTGCTTTTTGTTTTCTTAATTAGCTTTGTGTTTTACTTAATTTTTTTCGGAGTTTTGTGTTTTATTTAATTTTTCTCGAAAAATTTAAAAAATCCAAAAATATTGTCTTGTTTTCCTTATTGTTTTAAATTAGATTTTTTTATTAGTTTCCCGACCCAATGATATAACTGGATTAAATTTGAACCATGATTATCAAGAACTTAGTTAACATGTGTTATACGAAATTCCTTATTCTCTTGTTAGTATTGTACATTTTTGATTATTCTTGAAAAACCAAATGCACATAGCCTTGCTGATGTGAAACTAAAGCATGAATTAAAGCTTCATATGTGAATTTAGTGACCATATACATCCTATGTGAGTTGTTGAGCCTATTGAAAGTGTGTGCATTTTTCATACACTCCCATTCTTTTATGTGTGATGAACTTATGTGAGATGCATCTCTAGAACTTGCGTAACGATCTTTTGAAATATTTGTCATTAATTGCATGAACTTTAAAATGATAGAGGCATTAGGTTCACCACCATGGCCCAAATAACCATATTTCCCAGAGAAAAAAAAAATGATATCATTAGATTGCCAATTTGAGCCGTATATGTTGAGCCTTTTATTTCTTATCACCAGATATGTCTACCCTTATACCTCAAGCATGTTTCCTTACCCTTTCCAAGCGAGCAATTTGAGATTGTCTTATGAGAAATGTTTGTGAAGTACTTGGAAGGTTTGGCAAAAGAATAAGTGTGGGGGTATTTCATGTTTGTATTTTTAAAAAAAAAAAAAGGAGAAAAGAGAAGAAAAGAAAAAGAAAAAGAAAGATTGTATACGAAGAAAATAAAAAAAAAAGTTTAAAGTTTCAGTTTAAGGGTGTGATGGGAGGTGTTAGAAGAATCGCTGAGAATTTGAGTTCTTATAAATCTCAATAAAAGAATCGCTTGCGATGTAGCTTGGAACTTGTGTTTTCCTTTTCTTTCGTTTCAATAGCCCTATCCCTAAGCCTCATTACATCCAATAAAAGTCCTCTTGATTTAAGTTTTGCAATTATGATTGTGGAGAAGTGATTTTTATGCAAGCTTATGGTAGATCTTTCACATTTGTTTCTTTGAGCGAAACACTTTAAAACTAAACACATGTGTGATTGAGTGCATATCCGTGAGAAGGTTGCTGGTTTGCATATGATGATTTTAAAAATAAAAACTTGAAATTGCATTAGCATGGCTATCTCACACACTACACTTCAAGGATGATTCAAACATTACTGCTAATATTTGAATAAGGAAGATGAACTGGATTAGTTTGTTTTGTGCTAGCTATGGTTCTTGATGATTTGCGTTTTCGAATGAAATTCTATGAAGGTCAAAT
Source organism: Crataegus laevigata (assembly GCA_963580275.1). Classification (NCBI taxonomy): domain Eukaryota; kingdom Viridiplantae; phylum Streptophyta; class Magnoliopsida; order Rosales; family Rosaceae; genus Crataegus; species Crataegus laevigata. The sequence continues at coordinate 18,430,680 of OY756945.1, forward strand.
AAGGGGAAGCTATTGTTTTTCATGTTATTACTTTTTCTGTTTTCTTTGTTTTGCTCGAGGACTAGCAAAAGCTAAGTGTGGGGGTATTTGATCGGATCATATTTATATCTATTTTTATATCAAATTCACTCGTCTTTTCTTAGTTAGTTCGTTATATTTTGAGCTATTTACGTTGATTTTGTGTTTTAAGAATTTATTAAGCAAAGAAAATAAAAATAGAATAAGTGAAGTGTTAAGTATTAATTTCATCTAAACTATCTTGTCTGTTGAATTATACTTATCATTTGGAAAATAATATATATATATATATATATATTTATATATTTATATTTATTTATATATATATATTTATATATTTATATTTATTTATATATTTATGTATTAAAATATGTGTGAGTAATGCTTTCGGTGGAAAGCATAATTAGGTGGGCTGCCTTTTGTGGGTGGAAGGCAGGTGCGGTGCAATTCAGAAAAAAATAAGAATAAAGAAGCAGCAAAGCTGCTTTGGGGCGAGGAGAAACAGAAAATATAAAAAGGAGAAACGGGAGCAGCGATGGAGGAGGTTGAAAGGCAGCCTTGACGTGGGCTGCGGAGAGAGCTGCCTTGAGGCAGGGGGATCAGAAGCTTGCGCCAGAGGGAGGCGCCCATTGGGCAAAAACAGAAAAGAAAATCAGAAAACAGAAAATAAGGGGAGAAGGGCTCTCGGAGGAAACTGCCAGCTGCAGCAGAAGCAGACGCAGCAGCGAGCAGAGAACTCAGCGACAGGCAGCACGGACAGAAACTGGGAGCTGCACCGAGAGGAGGTGGCAGCAGTCGCGTGAAGGCAGCGGATCCAGTTCGAGGACGGAAGAAGAGGCATCTGCCTCTTCAGGCAGCAGCACAGGGAGGCACATGCAGATGTCACCGAGGAGCGAACACTCTCCTATTTGGGTTTTCTCTACTTAAATTTATTTACATGTTTAATTTAATTTACTATTAAATTATGTTAAACATGTGTAACTAAATTCTGTTTAGTTAGAGGGGAATTTGAAACCATGGATAAATGTTTATTATGATTTGATTTACTCCAGTTATGAATGTATAAATGTTTGGATGTGGTTTACTATTCTGTTTTGATTAATAACGTGTTTATGTATGTGGGTTAAGGGTCAACACTTAATTTGCATATTTAGACTTGATGCTAGAATATAAGGGAATTTCACCTAATCGTTATGAACTTATATTCATGAGTAGTAAAAATCGCTAGTTACGATTGTGTTTAGTAAACCCTAGGTTGGATTAACATGCGTATTCCATAGTTATGAATGCCTAGTCGATGTTTATGATTTCCATTAAACTTAATGATCTTTGATATGTCTCTCTATCATGCGTATTCCATAGTTAGGGAACTTGATAAGAATAATTTGGTTGTGATGCGTATCCCGTCCAATTCAATGAATTTAGGGAAATCTGAAGGTTAATTTAAGCGGACCTAATTAACTTGGAACATTGTCATTATTCGTTTGTTGAATTCATAACTGGAAATTAAATTATATGCATATGTTCATGTGTGAATAAGGAACCCTCTAACTAACGTCTCGTCATTCTATTTTATAAAATATTATTTCCTTCGAAGTTTGTTTTTAAGTTTATGTTTTAAATTAACTTCTCGTCAAAAAAAACCAAAATCCCCCAATTTATTTTAAAGTGTTAGATTTGTTGGAAATTAATTTTAGTTTGTGTTTTCTTGAGTCTAGAATTATTTTGAGTCTTTTGAATTGTTTTAGATTATTTGTTAGTTTTAATTTTAAGTTATTCTAGTTTAGTGTTTTTATTTTAGTTTAGTGTTTTAAACTTTGTTTTTACGTTTTTATATTAATTTTAGAGGTTTTAGCAAGCCCTCCTAATCCCCGGCCTAGAACGATACCCTACTTACATCATTACTACAACTGTCAAAAAGAGGGTTAAATTTGTGGCCATATGAACCGTCACAGCCACCACAACAATCTGCCCAATTCAAATCAGGTACATTTGTGGATAATGATAATATTATTCAATTACTCATCTCTTTGAACCAGGAAGTAGAAAATCAAACCAAGGAGATGGGAGAATTGAATAATCAAATGGGGCAGATTGTGGAAGTTCTTCCAGAGGTCAAAGGTGATATCTCAATTCTTGGTGCACCACAGCAAGTTCCCGTGGAGGATGAAGTTGTTCCAGAACCTTGTGCACCAAGAAAAATGGTTCAAGATATCGAAGTGGCTGGAAAATGCGTTGAAAACATCAAAAAGGCTGTGCAGACTACAAAGGCCCAAGAAATTGAGATTGATAACACGGGACAGGCCATAACCATCATTGTAAACCTGGCCCAGTTCAAAATCCCGGAAATATCCAAAAATGTGGTTTTTGTAATTGAATTTATGTCGGAGAAGGACAGTAAGCCATCTTCTCCAAATTTAATTTTTATTTTATTTTATGCTAACATATTTCTAATTTTGATGATTCAGGCACCCACCAGAGAATTCAAACCATTGCCGAATCATTTCAAGTATCACCTCCCATTGAAAGATAAATTTCATGCTATGGAGCCGAAGGGAGGTTAATGGAAAGAATCGTCCGGCTAAAGACGTTAAATCAAGCGCTTCTTGGGAGGCAACCCAAGCAATCAGATTTGCATTCTTACACCCTTCGTTTCACTACTTTCATTTTGTTTTGCTTAGTTAATTTTGTTATTTGGTTGATTTTTGTTTAGTTTGTGTTTAAATAAATTAAGGGCAATGTTTATTTTTAGTGCGGATAAACAAGTCTTTTTGCATTAATTTACATATTTTGATTTACATATTTTATATTGCTTAAAATAAACTTTAAAAAAAAAAATTAAAATTAAAATTTACATTAATTTACATATTTTGATTTACATTTATTTTATTTTGCTTAAAATAAACTAAAAAAAAATATTACAATAAAATGAAAAACTAATAGCAATCATTGGTCATTGGTTAGGTGGCGCCTCAGAGGTCGACGGAGCTCCGGGAAGACGAAGAGCCAGAGTTGGAATCTCCGGAGCCGGAACGCTTGGTGGTACTCCAGAGGACGATGACGGGAATTTAAAACCGCACAAATTTAACCCTCTTTTTGACAGATGTAGTATAGATGTAAGTAGGGTATCGTTCTAGGCCGGGGATTAGGAGGGCTTGCTAAAACCTCTAAAATAAATTAAAAACGTAAAAACAAAGTTTAAAACACTAAACTAAAATAAAAATACTTAACTAAAATAACTCAAAATAAAACTAACAAATAAACTAAAACAACTCAAAAGACTCAAAACAACTCAAGACTCTAGAAAATACAAACTAAACTAAAAACTCGAAACACACTAAAAATGACTCAAAATAATGAAAACAATTTAAAATAAAAACTAGGAAATTAATTGGACGGAAATTAAATTAAAAGATTAAAAATAATAAAAATTAACTAAATAATAATATTATAATAATGGGGGGGTTTGGTTTTTACGAAACGCAAATTAAACTTAACTAAATTACAAAATCGACAAAAACATAAAATTAAAGTGAACGGATAGGTGACGGATTGGCTAGAGGGTTTTTCTCCACACATGACACAAATGCAACCTAAATTGATTCCCAGTTATGAATTCAACAAACGAATGAATGACAATGTTCCAAGTTAATTAGGTCTGCTTAAATTAACTTTCAGATTTCCCTAGATTCATTGAATTGGACGGAATACGCATCACAACCAAATTATTCTTATCAAGTTCCCTAACTATGGAATATGCATGATAGAGAGACATATCAAAGATCATTAAATTCAATGGAAATCATAAACATCGACTAGGCTTTCATAACTATGGAATACGCATGTTAATCCAACCTAGGGTTTACTAAACACAATCGTGACTAGCGATTTTTACTACTCATGAATATAAGTTCATAACGATTAGGTGAAATTCACTTATATTCTAGCATCAAGTCTAAGCATGCAAATTAAGTATCGACCCTTAACCCACATACATAAACAAGTTATTAATCAAATCAGAATAGTAAACCACATCCAAACATTTATAAATTCATAACTGGAGTAAATCAAATTAAAATTACAAATATAATCATGGTTTCGAATTAACCTCTAGCCAATATAAATTAATTACACATTATTAAAACAGAAATTAAAACAGAAATTAAAAATAAAAGTTGGAGGATTAAACCAAAATGGGGTGCAGGGATCTCTCTGTGCACTTGCATGTGCACTGTGCATCGTGCCAATCCCCTTGGATCCGTGAGACTTGCTGCCCCAGATTTCCGTGCCTCAAAACTCTCCTCTGTTTTCCCCAGAGTCGTTCTGAGGCTTCTGTTTTCCTATCCTAAGCTTGGCGCCTCTTTGCTCTCTCGCAGCCTTGATTGGCTGCCTCTCCAGCCGTGTTTTTCTCTTCTGGCGCAAGACTCCCAGCTGCCCCAAGGCGCCTCCCCTAGACTCCTTTGATGCTTTCTGTTTGATAAGCCCACGAGGACCTCCCCCTTCTTGCCGCTGCCCTCGGTGGACTACTCAAGGCAGCCCCTGTTTATTTATATATTTTTTTTTCTTCTTCTGACCCGCTGCTCACTGGACTGCCTTCACCGAACTGCCTTCACCAGGAAGGCTGCCTTCTCTGCCCTCCAATCGCAGCTCCCCCCAAAAATCCCTTTGCTGCTCCGAGGCAGCTTATCCCCCTCCAGATGCCTCTCATCTGCCTTTTTATTATTTTGTTCCCTTCGTGCAGCTGTCATGATGGCTGCCTTCGTGCAGCCCTTTTTTTTATTCTTTTATTTTTTCCTTTGTGCCGCACCTGCCAGCCCACCTTCCTTTTATTCTACAATTGCACCGCCCCATTTGATTTCACAAACACATTATATATATAATATATATATAATAAATAAATATATATTTATATATATATATAAGTATATAAATATATAAATATATTATTTTCCAAAAGAAAAGTTCTATTCAACAAGTAAGATAGTTTAGACGAAATTATTACTTAACACTTTACTTATTCTATTTTTATTTTCTAAGCTAGATAAATTCTATTAAAACACAAAAACAAAGTAAATAACTCGAAATATAACGAACTAACAGAGAAAAGACGAGTGAATTTGATATAAAAATATATATAAATATGGTCCGATCAAATACCCCCACACTTAGCTTTTGCTAGTCCTCGAGCAAAACAAAGAAACAAAAACAAAACTCAATTTAAACCTTCCAACATTTATCTCAGGGATTTCCAATGGACATGACAAATTAAAAATCATCACTTACACAGATTTTGGCAATCCATACCCTTAAGCACATACTTAATCACAGTCACCATTTATTAGTTCGCATTTAATCAATTAAAACAACATTTTGAATGTAGTAACATGCCTTAGAGAATTTACTCTATTCCTTACTAGATATGCACTCAATTTTTCGCTCAGATTTTCTGACTACACTCCCTACACTAGGTATATGTGAGAAGATTGATGTAAACAAGGAAACGATCACTCACATATGTTATAGCAAAGAAAGCATTTACTGGAGTTATTAATGCACATATGAATATGATCTCATGAACGGAATGCTACTACTTAGATGCGAGAACCAGTGACACCATATGCTCATACCAATCCCAAACTCCACATATTGAACACACAACAACCAAGATAGAAGTCAAAGGGTTGTAACGGGGCTGAGGATATGGGTTAACAAAGAAAGGATATGGAAAAAAAACAAAGGTTCTTAAAGAAATAGTAAGCAAAGTAATGAAATTAACGCACAGAATTCACTTTGAATTAAAATTCAACTCTAAACCCGAGGGGATGATTCACACATTTTATGGCCAGATTTCAAACTCTTTTTCTTCTTTCTTTTCTTTTCATGCGTTTTTCTCTTTTTTTTTTTTCTTTTTTTTTTTTATTTTTTTTTAAGAAGAACAAAACGTATAATTGAGCTCGAAAACAACCAATCCCTCCCCCACACTTGTTTTTCTGCATAGTGTAGAATAAAATGAATTCTTTTTAAATCATGCTCACTATTCTTTAAGAACAAAGGTGCGGTTTAAAGTGGTTAACAACAAAAATAGGCTAAACCAGGCTCGAAAGGGGTTAAACCTACAAAACATAAGAAAGATAGAAGGTAAGGCTTTTTGGGATGGTGGTTCACTAAACAACTTCATCTTGATATGTGTTATGCAATTCAATGTCATGCTTTGAATGAAACGGATATGAGTTCTAGTATGTGGAACTAAGATGATAAAACGCCTTCTAAGTAGCAACCAAGCAAAGAATAATGAGATCATGCAACGACTTTTAGAAAACAAAAACATCAGATTAATAACTCTCCAAACAAGGTATAAGCTCAAGTCTCACAGGGATGTAACATTAGTTTGAGTTCCTTCCTTCAAGCATGTTACAAAAACTAATTTTATCCTTTTGTGATCAAATTTAAATTCATAAACAACAACTACAACTAAGCATACACCAAGAGCATATCAAACTTCCATCCATGTTTATAACTTTCTTTAACAGTCATGCAATTAAAAACCAAATCCTCATCATTGTGTTGGAAGGTACCTAAGACGCAAACACACAAAAACAACTCTAAAATAAAATTCTTTTTGGGTTTTTCAAAATATTTTTCAAATTTTTATGTCATTTTCGTAAGATTTCCTCAAAACACAATAAAACACACCAAAACAGCATAAAACACTAAAAAGCAACAACACGGAAACAAATGAAACCAGTTCAAAGTCGAAGGTACAAAAATTTTCAATTTGGTCATTTTTTATCTTGATACCCCCACACTTAAACTAGACATTGTCCCCAATGTCAGAAAACATTAATAAGCAAATAAAAATAAAATAAATAATACGAAACAAAATAAAGTAAAGGACTGAAAACTTCTCTAATTTGCAGAAAACCAAGCGATGACCCCCAAGCGTAAATTTTGCAATCAACTTCAAGGGAGAAAATAACCAAACGTTCCTGCAAAGAAAAGAAATAAATCAGTTAAGCACGCAAGAAAATATAGAAAATGCAAACGAAAATTGAAAATGAAAATAAAAGATAACGAAAAGAACTAATAGGTGGTCATTGGTCATGACTGTTGATTTTCCACAGCTTTCATCTTGAACTGGATGGGTCTCCTTTCTTGCAAGTGCTCCTCAGCTTAGTTGAGGATGAATCAGCACGTTGTCTCCACATGCTTCAAGTAGTCCGGTCTCCACGCAGGTGTGGCATCTTCTTGAACTCTTGGATCATCTCGGACTCCGACTTCATCTGGATGCACCTCAGACTCCTCCTGCTTCGTCTGTGAGGTACTTTTGTTTTTGAAGAAGTACCTCAACACAGGTTTATTTTTGACGTGGGCTGGGAGGGGTCTGAGATGAGTACTCGAGAGCAAGACTAGGTAAGCAATCAGGATCTCACTTTCTCCACGTTCCTCAGATGAAGGAGAGGAGAAAGCATAATATGAGATACTTTTGCTTTTAACCTTTTTAATATGAAATACTTTTGCTCTGGAAGGTTTGTTTTCTGGGGTGATCCAAGGGATGAAGAACATTGAATAACTCGAAAGCTTTCTTTGGGAAGACATTATCGGAGATGAAGAGAGGTTGAGAGGTTGAGAGGTTGAGAGGTTGAGAGGGTGTGAAGGTGTGCCTTTGATGTGGAAGGAGAAGGTCGACTTTATAGAAATTTTCCTTCACAACCGGAACTGTTCCCTCACTATTTGTCGGCAGCCGGTGGATGGATGAACAGTGCCCATTACGCGCTTTCTGACAAAGCTTCCGTAATTTCCGCGAAGCTGACTGCGCATACGACGAGTGACGACAAATTGAAATGATGATCTTTTGAAAACCGGGGTTCAAAACCGGGTGCGGCTCATGGTTTTCGCAACGCTCCACGCTGCACGTGATGAGTCACGACAAACTGGAAAAACTGAGCCCTCGTGATGCCACGTGATTGCTGAGTCAAGCCCAGCTTTTGAGAAAGGAAACGGCTCTTTTGAGAAAGAAGCGTCCAGCTTTTCCGAATTGCGTGAGGACGCGTCTTCAACCTCCGAGGAGCGCCTCTCTTTGATTTGCTTCTTTTTATAAAGGCGCTAATTCTGCTTCACATCACACTTGAACTCCCTTCCTCAAACATTCTCATCTGTAAACACTCTCTTCTGCATTTCTTAATCTTACTCCTTCCGCTCTCTTCCTGCACTTCTGCACTTTTAATCTTTCCGAACTCTTCTTCCGTTTCAGCAATCTTAATTTTTCCGAACTCTTCTTCCTCAACCCCCTCTAAAAATGTCTTGCCCTTCCGACCGTCGCCTAAACTTGAATGTCGGGGAAGACGATGACTCGTCTTCTCCGAACAACATTTGGAATCCATCCTTCATATCCCCCAATGGTCCTCTTACAGTCGGGGACACAATGATGAGGAACGATATAACCGCAACGGTGGTTGCAAGAAACCTTCTTACTCCCAGAGACACTAGGTTGCTGTCTATGCGGTCAGACGAGCTGGCTGTTCAGGACTCACTGGCTCTCAGTGTCCAGTGTGCAGGCTCAGTTTCGAACATGGGTCAGCGCCTGCTTGCAAGATCTCGTCAGGTGGAGTCGCTAATGGCGGAGGTGGTCAGTCTTCGGCAAGAAGTCAGAGGACTCAAGCACGAGAATAAGGAGTTGCACATGCTCGCAACTAGCTACTCGACCAGCATGAAGAGGAAGCTGGATCAGCTGCAGGAGTCAGACGGTCGAATCCAGAGTGATCATGAGCGGTTCATGGCGTTACTCCCGCGGTTTATGTTGCCTTCGTCCTCTGGAGCAGCACCAAGCGTTCCGGCTCCGGAGATTCCAACTCTGGCTCTTCGTCTTCCCGGAGCTCCGTCAACCTCTGAGGCGCCACCTAACCAAAACCAATGATTGCTATTAGTTTTTCGTATTATTGTAATTTTTTTTATGCTTTTAATGTTTATTTAACTAAATATATATATATATATATATATTACTAATATTATTTTTATTATTATTATTATTATTATTATTATTATTTTTCAGGGTTATTTTAAGCAAATTAAAATATGTAAATCAAAATATGTAAATTAATGCAAAAAGACTTTGTTTATCCGCACTAAAAATAAACATTGCCCTTAATTTATTTAAACACAAACTAAACAAAAATCAACCAAATAAAACAACTAACTAAACAAATCAAAAATTGTAAAGTAAAGGAAAAGAAGGGTGTAAGAATGCAAATCTGGTTGCTTGGGTTGCCTCCCAAGAAGCGCTTGCTTTAACGTCTTTAGCCGGACGATTCTTTCCTTATCCTCCCCTCGGCTCTAAAGCATGGAATTTATCTTTTAATGGGAGGTGATACTTGAAATGATTCGGCAATGGCATTAATTCAAGAGTGGGCGCCTGAATCATTAAAATGAGAAAAATGTTAGTATAAAATAAAATAAAAATTAAAATTGGAGAAGATGGCTTACTGTCTTTCTCCGAAACAAACTCAATGACAAAAACCACGTTTTTGGACAATTCCGGGATTTTGCACTTGGCCAGATTGACGATGATGGTTGTGGCCTGTCCCGTGTTATCAAACTCAATTTCTTGGGCCTTTGTAGTCTGCACAGCCTCTTGAATGTATTCTTGATATGCAACGCATTCTCCAGCCACTTCGATGTCTTGAATCTCTTTTCTTGGTGTGCAAGGTTCGGGAACTTGTTTTGGTGCACCAAGAATCGAGATATCACTTTGCTCCTCTGGAAGAGCTTCCACAATGCCATTTTCACTTTCTTCGATAATTGGAATTAAAAATCTGCAAGGAAAAAGGACATTCGGTGGAAGACTGTTAGAATGAATGGAACTTGGAACAACCTCACCATAGTTGGACGACATAGGGACTTGAGGGGTTTGAGACAAGAATTCGTCTAAACTGCCCAAGTCGTCATCCTCATCTTCTGCTTGCAGCGGTGATTCGTCCAAGTTTGGGCTGTGTATGGATGGTTCTGGAACAGCCTCATCCTCCATCTCACCTTCCAAAGTGGTGGCTTCATCGATTTCCACTTCTTTTGAATTTTCAATAGGTGAGTTGGAGAGTTCACTTTGATCTTGAATCTGTGCCATAATCTCCATAATCTCCCCAACTTGCCTCTCCAATTCATCCACCTTGTTGGTCCGGTCTTGCATCTCCTGGATTCGATTTTCCACTCCCTGATTCAAGGAGGAGAGTAACTTATTAAACGTATCATTATCCAGAGATGTACCTGAATCGAATTGGGCATATTCTTGTGGTGGTTGTGACGGTTGACATGGCCATTGATAGAACTCTTCCGATGACGGCAATTGTTCTTCTTTTTGTGAGCCCTGCGTCAAAGAAATTAGTCCTTCAAGAATTTCATTATAATTTACGGCCATACTTGAATTCGATTGGAATTGTTGTGGGGGATACTGTGGTGGCTGCATAGGTCTGGAATAGAACTCGTCTTGCTGCCAATATCCACTTTGTTGAAAATGTTGAGGTTCATCCCACATCTGATTTGAATAACCTCTCCAATCCGAATTGCAAGCGTTGGAATACATGTTGCCCCTTGATTGGCTGTGGCCTTGATATCCCCAATCATCTTCATATGCAGAAAATTGAGGATATTGCTGAGTTTGATATCCTTGCCCATAAGGCACATCAAGTGTAGGGACACTTGGCATTGAGGTTCGTTCGGCATTATGAGTCAATTGAGCAGTGAGCTGCGCCAATTGAGCTTGAATACTATCCATGTCTTGCTCCATTAGTACCTAAAATTTAAAGAAAGAAAAATAAATCAAATACCAAAAGTAAAACACACAAACACAAATATAAATAAAAACACAAACAAAAACAAAAATATAAAAATAAACACAAACAAAAATAAAGGGATTAGCAAATTTACTAATCCCCGGCAACGGCGCCAAAATTTTGACGGGAATTTAAAACCGCACAAATTTAACCCTCTTTTTGACAGATGTAGTATAGATGTAAGTAGGGTATCGTTCTAGGCCGGGGATTAGGAGGGCTTGCTAAAACCTCTAAAATAAATTAAAAACGTAAAAACAAAGTTTAAAACACTAAACTAAAATAAAAATACTTAACTAAAATAACTCAAAATAAAACTAACAAATAAACTAAAACAACTCAAAAGACTCAAAACAACTCAAGACTCTAGAAAATACAAACTAAACTAAAAACTCGAAACACACTAAAAATGACTCAAAATAATGAAAACAATTTAAAATAAAAACTAGGAAATTAATTGGACGGAAATTAAATTAAAAGATTAAAAATAATAAAAATTAACTAAATAATAATATTATAATAATGGGGGGGGGTTTGGTTTTTACGAAACGCAAATTAAACTTAACTAAATTACAAAATCGACAAAAACATAAAATTAAAGTGAACGGATAGGTGACGGATTGGCTAGAGGGTTTTTCTCCACACATGACACAAATGCAACCTAAATTGATTCCCAGTTATGAATTCAACAAACGAATGAATGACAATGTTCCAAGTTAATTAGGTCTGCTTAAATTAACTTTCAGATTTCCCTAGATTCATTGAATTGGACGGAATACGCATCACAACCAAATTATTCTTATCAAGTTCCCTAACTATGGAATACGCATGATAGAGAGACATATCAAAGATCATTAAATTCAATGGAAATCATAAACATCGACTAGGCTTTCATAACTATGGAATACGCATGTTAATCCAACCTAGGGTTTACTAAACACAATCGTGACTAGCGATTTTTACTACTCATGAATATAAGTTCATAACGATTAGGTGAAATTCACTTATATTCTAGCATCAAGTCTAAGCATGCAAATTAAGTATCGACCCTTAACCCACATACATAAACAAGTTATTAATCAAATCAGAATAGTAAACCACATCCAAACATTTATAAATTCATAACTGGAGTAAATCAAATTAAAATTACAAATATAATCATGGTTTCGAATTAACCTCTAGCCAATATAAATTAATTACACATTATTAAAACAGAAATTAAAACAGAAATTAAAAATAAAAGTTGGAGGATTAAACCAAAATGGGGTGCAGGGATCTCTCTGTGCACTTGCATGTGCACTGTGCATCGTGCCAATCCCCTTGGATCCGTGAGACTTGCTGCCCCAGATTTCCGTGCCTCAAAACTCTCCTCTGTTTTCCCCAGAGTCGTTCTGAGGCTTCTGTTTTCCTATCCTAAGCTTGGCGCCTCTTTGCTCTCTCGCAGCCTTGATTGGCTGCCTCTCCAGCCGTGTTTTTCTCTTCTGGCGCAAGACTCCCAGCTGCCCCAAGGCGCCTCCCCTAGACTCCTTTGATGCTTTCTGTTTGATAAGCCCACGAGGACCTCCCCCTTCTTGCCGCTGCCCTCGGTGGACTACTCAAGGCAGCCCCTGTTTATTTATATATTTTTTTTTCTTCTTCTGACCCGCTGCTCACTGGACTGCCTTCACCGAACTGCCTTCACCAGGAAGGCTGCCTTCTCTGCCCTCCAATCGCAGCTCCCCCCAAAAATCCCTTTGCTGCTCCGAGGCAGCTTATCCCCCTCCAGATGCCTCTCATCTGCCTTTTTATTATTTTGTTCCCTTCGTGCAGCTGTCATGATGGCTGCCTTCGTGCAGCCCTTTTTTTTATTCTTTTATTTTTTCCTTTGTGCCGCACCTGCCAGCCCACCTTCCTTTTATTCTACAATTGCACCGCCCCATTTGATTTCACAAACACATTATATATATAATATATATATAATAAATAAATATATATTTATATATATATATATAAGTATATAAATATATAAATATATTATTTTCCAAAAGAAAAGTTCTATTCAACAAGTAAGATAGTTTAGACGAAATTATTACTTAACACTTTACTTATTCTATTTTTATTTTCTAAGCTAGATAAATTCTATTAAAACACAAAAACAAAGTAAATAACTCGAAATATAACGAACTAACAGAGAAAAGACGAGTGAATTTGATATAAAAATATATATAAATATGGTCCGATCAGACGAAGGCAACATAAACCTCTGGAGTAGCGCCATGAACCTTTCATGATCACTCTGGATCCGACCGTCCGACTCCTGCAGCTGGCCCAGCTTCCTCTTCATGCTGGTCGAGTAACTAGTTGCAAGCATGTGCAACTCCTTGTTCTCGTGCCTGAGTCCTCTGACCTCCTGCCGAAGACTGGCCACCTCCGCCATCAGCGACTCCACCTGACGAGATCTTGCAAGCAGGCGCTGGCCCATGTTTGAAACTGAGCCTGCACTTTGGACGCTGAGGGCCAGAGATTCCTGAACGGCCAGCTCGTCCGACCGCCTAGATAGCATCCTATTGTCCCTTGGAGTGAGCAGATTTCTGGCAATCACCGTAGCGGTCATTTCATTCCTCATCATTGTGTCCCCGACTGTAAGAGGACCATTGGGGGATATGAAGGACGGATTCCAAATGTTGTTCGGAGAAGACGAGTCATCGTCTTCCCCGACATTCAAGTTTAGGCGACGGTCGGAAGGGCAAGACATTTTTAGAGGGTGTTGAGGAAGAAAAGAGTTCGGAAAGTTTAAGAGTGCAGGAAGAGTTCAGAAGGAGTAAGAGTACAGAGAAGAGTGTTTGAGGAAGGGAGTTCAAGTGTGATGTGAAGCAGAATTAGCGCTTCTATAAAAAGAAGCAAATCAAAGAGAGGCGCTCCTCTGAGGTTGAAGACGCGTCCTCGCGCAAATCGAAAGAACCAGACACCTTTCTCAAATGCCGGAATCCTTTATCAAAAGCTGGGCGTGACTCAGGCATCACGAGGCGCTCAGTTTTTCCAGTTTTGTCGTCGCTCTCACGTGCAACTTGGAGCGTTGCGAAAACCAAGATCCGCACCCGGATTTGAACCCCGGTTTTCAAAAGATCATCATTCTAGTTTGTCGTCACTCGTCGCATGCGCAGTCAGCTTCGCGTAAATTACGGAAGCTTTGTCAGAAAGCGCGTAACGGGCACTGTTCATCCATCCACCGGCTGCCGACAAATAGTGAAGGAATAGTTCCGGTTGTGAAGCCAAATTTCTATAAGTTCGACCTTCGCCTTCCACAGAAAAGGCACAACTTCACACCTTCACACCCTCTCAACCTCTCAACCTCTCTTCATCTCCGATAATGTCTTCCCAAAGAAAGCTTTCGAGTTACTCAGTGTTCTTCATCCCTTGGATCACCCCAGAAAACAAACCTTTCAGAGCAAAAGTATTTCATATCAAAAAGGTTAAAAGCAAAAGTATCTCATATCATGTTTTCTCCTCACCTTCATCTGAGGAACGTGGAGAAAGTGATATCCTGATTGCTTACCTAGTCTTGCTCTCGAGTACTCATCTCAGACCCCTCCCAACACACTTCAAAAATAAACTTGTGTTGAGGTACTTCTTCAAAAACAAAAGTACCTCACAGACGAAGCAGGAGGAGTCTGAGGTGCATCCTGATGAAGGCGGAGGGTGAGATGATCCAAGAGCTCAAGAAGATGCCACACCTGCGTGGAGACCGGACTACTTGAAGCATGTGGAGACAACGTGCTGATTCATCCTCAACTAAGCTGAGGAGCACTTGCAAGAAAGGAGGCCCATCCAGTTCAAGATGAAAGCTGTGGAAAATCAACAATCATGACCAATGATCGCCTATTAGTTCTTTTCATTGTCTTTTATTTTCATTTTCAATTTTTCGTTTGCATTTTCTATATTTTTCTTGCGTGCTTAACTGATTTATTTCTTTTCTTTGCAGGAACTTTCGATTATTTCCACCCTTGAAGTTGATTGCAGAATTTAAGTGTGGGGGTCATCGATTGAGTTTTCTGCAAATTAGGGAAGTTTTCAGCCCTTTTGCTTTATTTTGTTTCTTTTCATTTAGTAATTTTATTTTTATTTTTATTTTTATATTTTATTTGCTTATTAATGTTTTATAACATTGGGGACAATGTCTAGTTTAAGTGTGGGGGTATCAAGTATAAAAAATGACCAAATTGAAAATTTTTGTACCTTCGACTTTGAACTGGTTCATTTGTTTCCGTGTTATTGCTTTTTGTTTTCTTAATTAGTTTTGTTTTATTTAATTTTTTCGAAAAATTTAAAAAATCCAAAAATATTGTCTTGTTTTCCTTATTGTTTTGAATTAAATTTTTATTAGTTTCCCGACCCAATGATATAACTGGATTAAATTTGAACCATGATTATCAAGAACTTAGTTAACATGTGTGTATGAAATTCCTTATTCTCTTGTTAGTATTGTACATGTTTGATCATCTTTGAAAAACCAAATGCATATAGCCTTGTTGATGTGAAACTAAAGCATGACTTAAACCTTCATATGTGAATTTAGTGACCGTATACATCCTATGTGAGTTTTTGAGCTTATTGAAAGTGTGTGCATTTTTCATACACTCCTATTCTTTCATGTGTGATGAACTTATGTGAGATGCATCTCTGGAACTTGCGTAACGATCTTTCGAAATGTTTGTCATTGATTGCATGAACTTGAAAATGATAGAGGCATTAGGTTTACCACCATGGCCCAAATAACCATATTTCCAAAAAGAAAAAAAAAATGATATCATTAGATTGCCAATTTGAGCCGTATTTGTTGAGCCTTTTATTTCTTATCACCAGATATGTCTACCCTTATACCTCAAAACATGTTTCCTTACCCTTTCCAAGCGAGCAATTTGAGATTGTTGAGAAATGTTTATGAAGTACTTGGAATGAGTTTGGCAAAAGAATAAGTGTGGGGGTTTTTCATGTTTGTATTTAAAAAAAAAATGAGAAAAGAGAAGAAAAGAAAAAGAAAAGAAAGATTGTATACGAAGAAAATAAAAAGTTTCTAAAGTTTCAGTTTAAGGGTGTGATGGGAGGTGTTAGAAGAATCGTTGGAGAACTTGAGTTCTTATAAATCTCAACTAAAAGAATTGCATGCAATGTAGCTTGGAACTTGTGTTTTCCTATTCTTTCGTTTCAATAGCCCTATCCCTAAGCCTCATTACATCCAATAAAAGTCCTCTTGATTTAAGTTTTGCAATTATGATTGTGGAGAAGTGGTCTTTATGCAAGCTTATGGTAGAACTCTCACATTTGTTTCTTTGAGCGAAACACATTAAAACTAAACACATGTGTGATTGAGTGCATATCCGTGAGAAGGTTGCTGGTTTGCATATGATGATTTTAAAAATAAAAACTTGAAATTGCATTAGCATGGCTATCTCACACACTACACTTCAAGGATGATTTAAAGATTACTGCTAATATTTGAATAAGGAAAATGAACTGGGATTAGTTTGTTTTGTGCTAGCTATGGTTCTTGATGATTTGCGTTTTTGAATGAAATTCTATGAGGGTCACATAGGGGGAAGCTAATGTTTTTCATGTTATTACTTTTTCTGGTTTTCTTTGTTTTGCTCGAGGACTAGCAAAAGCTAAGTGTGGGGGTATTTGATCGGACCATATTTATATACATTTTTACATCAAATTCACTCGTCTTTTCTTAGTTAGTTCGTTATATTTTGAGCTATTTACGTTATTTGTGTGTTTATAGAATTTATCTAGCTAAGAAAATAAAAATAGAATAAGTGAAGTGTTAAGTTTTAATTTCATCTAAACTATCTTGTTTGTTGATTAGAACTTATCTTTTGAAAAATAACATATATATATATATATATTTATATATTTATATTTATAAATATGTTGTGTGTGTGTGTGATTACTAGCAGAAAGCAAAAAGCAGAAAAGAAAAATTGGGAAGCTGCCTTTGGCAGCTTGAAGGAGCGACGCAGAGAGACGGGAGGCCTCGGTAGGAGAGCACCGAGAAGGACAGAAACGAAGACTGCGAGAAGGGACGACGGAAGCTGCCATTTTTGGCAGCTGGAATAAGCAGTAACGTGGGCTGCCAGAGAGGAGCCAATCCAGCGCAGGGACATGGCAGGACTTGGAGAAAACCAAAAAAAAGGGAGCTGCCTTTGAAGGCAGCGAAGGAGGACAAAAATAAGGCAGCTTCGGTGCTGCCAAGTGACGCCTCGGAAAAAGAGAAAACAAGGCAGAACAAACTGCCTTAGCAGCTTGCAACGTGGAAAACTTTGGAGGAAAAACTCACGGTGCAATCCACGGCACTGCACAGATCCTCAACCCTTTTGGTTTAATCCTCCAAACTTATGTTTTTATTTATGTTTTTAATTTATAAATAATGTGTACTTAATTTATTTTGGCTAGAGGTTAATTCAAAGCCATGATTATATTTGTAATTTAAATTGGTAACTTCAGTTGTGATTTCTGAGTTGTGATTTAATTTGCTTAACTGCTTGATTGATAACTTATTTGTGTTTGTTAATTAAGGATGCATACTTAATTTACACGCATGAATTTGATGCTAGAATATAAGTGAATTTCACCTAATCGTTATGAACTTATATTCATGAGTAGTAAAGGTTGTTATCCACAATCGTGTTAAGTAAATTCTTGGCAGGAGTATCATGCTTTTCATAGTTACGAATGCCTCGTCAATGCTTATAGTTTTCATGAAACTTAATGATCTTTAATTGTATCTCTATTGTGCTTTTCACGTAGGGGACTTTTAGAGAATGTGTTGAATTGTTGTATGCTGTTCATCCAATTCAATAACTTAAGGAAAACTTGAAGATTAAAAAAGTGCTGTTCACGGTTAATCTGGAGTGTTGAGATTTATAGCTTATTGAAAGAACAACTGAAAATCAATTTAGATTGCATATGTGTCATGTGTGGAGAAGAACCCTCTAGCCAATCCGTCGTCTATCATTTCACTTTTATTTTATGTTTTTGTCAATTCTGTAATTTATTTAAGTTAATTTATGTTTCGTTAAAACCAAACCCCCCCATTAAAATATTATTATTTAGTTAATTTTTATTAGTTTTTATCTTTTAATTTAATTTCCGTCTAATTAATTTCCTAGTTTTTATTTTAAATTGTTTTCATTATTTTGAGTCATTTTTAGTGTGTTTCGAGTTTTTAGCTTAGTTTGTATTTTCTAGAGTCTTGAGTTGTTTTGAGTCTTTTGATTTGGTTTAGTTTATTTGTTAGTTTTATTTCGAGTTATTTTAGTTAAGTGTTTTTATTTTAGTTTAGTGTTTTAAACTTTGTTTTTACGTTTTTAAATTATTTTAGAGGTTTTAGCAAGCCCTCCTAATCCCCGGCCTAGAACGATACCCTACTTACATCCATATTACAACTGTCAAAAAGAGGGTTAAATTTGTGCGGTTTAAAATCCCGTCATTGTCTGCCTTGGTTGACAGTGTTGCTCTTAGATTTCCACGCGCTTCTTTATCTTTGGTGTAGGTTCTTGCTAATCTGTTGCTGTGTTTGGACTAAAGATTGGAATTGGTTGCTGGGTTTGCTAAGGCGCGACTCGATTGGGATATGGGCTTTGGACGAATCGACAAGCACTACTATGGCAGCAGTGGTTGCAGCGGTGTTTCTAGTTTTCTGTTTTCTTCGGTTCTAACTTTTGGTTAGGCTTGTTTTGGTTTGTTTGGTTGGCCCTGTTTTGTTTTGTGTTTCTATTTTGGGCCTTGGTTGTAAGTTTGTGTTGTTGCAATAAATGCTTCACCATGTTTTGGCATGGTGTTTTTCCAAAAAAAAAAAACAAATCGAAAGTAACCAATGCTCATCACACATTTTACAAGCCACATGCAGTACCTGGGCCCATTCTATGCACTGTCCAAGAGCCCAGACGACGATTCTCTTTCAATATTTTTTATGTGAGGATTCAGGAACCTTCACATTTTAATCGTTCATCGTATATCATGTAAACATTTTTCGATAGTTACTATTTATGTTTAATTCTAAATAGTAAAATTCAAATAATTTTGAATCGCACAAGTATGATAAATGACTGATATGTGAAGATCCCTAACAATTTAGATCGGGATCCAAATCCCTCAAATACGACATTTCGTTACATAAAAGAGGGACCAAGCCTAGTGAGTGAGTGGAGCACCAACGAGACCACACAATCCGGGATGCGATGCGCTCAAGCATTGGAAGTACGCCGTTAAGTCTAACAGCCACGTTTCTCCGGCGTTACTGTTTCTCAAATCCGCTGTCGTCGACTCTCTTTCCGTCTTCGCCCTTCTCTTCGTCTTCTTCAGCTCCGAGAAGCTCCGCCGACGAGTCGGCCAAGGACTCGGCGGGCAGTGAGTTGACTCGGTTGGCGACGGTGGTGGAGGGTTGCGACTACGAGCACTGGCTTGTGGTCACAGAACCTCCTAAGGGTTACCCACTTCGCGACGAGATCATCAGTGGCTACATCCAAACCCTAGCCACCGCCCTCGGAAGGTAAAACCTGAATACACTTTCCGGGTTAGCGGATTTAGTTTGTAAAGTTCAAACCTGAAGTACATTTTAAACACTTTATACTTTCATTGGTTTTCAGTAGATATTATATCGTCAATATTTGATCGTTGTATTGTCAAAATTTGATTTTAATCAGCTCAAGTGCAGTTTTGATGGGTCATTTTTGTAAATTTTCCTTACACTTGCTTTGTTTGGTCCCACATATATAGGTATATCTCATGGATTTGTTTGATAAACTTAGTGTTGGTGATAATTGTAGTGAAGATGAGGCAAAGAAGTCAATTTACTCTGTTTCGACGAAGTACTACTTTGCATTTGGCTGCAAAGTCCCAGAGGATTTGACTTTAAAGATAAAATGTAACTTCCTTCACAACTATTTCAATTTTCTTTTTGTTTAAGTTTTGAATTTGGTTTAAACATATGATTGAATTGTTTGCAGCTCTGCCTAATGTGAGATGGGTTCTGCCAGATTCTTACTTATATCATGGTGAAAATGACTATGGAGGTATTCTTTCTTGCTTTTTTTCTTCACTTCTTCAACTTCTGAGCCTAGGACGTGCTTAGTGTGTGAATACGAAGATTCACTTTAATGCCATGTTTAGTTACAACTACAAGCTGACCCTTAAATGAATAGAGAGGACATTTGAGAACGTTGATTTGAAATATTATGATATTTATATGAGTCATTCCAAGTAAGTGCCAGGTTACTCATCAAGAAGAATTAGAATGTAAGATGCCAACATATAGCATACCGTGTAGACTCATCTAAGTGATGTGAAACCACAATGCATGATTTATTTCAGTAGGAAAACATCGAAACCAGATTTATCTTTGATTCTTGATGCGAAAATAAACTAACACACAAATTAAACCCTCTTGTTGACAATTGTAGTATATATGCAAGTAGGGATCGTTCTTAAACCGGGGATTAGGAGGGATTGCTAATCTATATAAAATGAATTTAGAAGCACTAAATAAAACTTTTAAAAACACAAATCTAAAATCAGAACATTTAACTAGATTCAAATGATTCCAAATAAACTAGAATAACTTAAAATAAAATTAATAAATAAACTAAAACAAAATCACGAATGAATTTAAAAGATTCAAGCTATGAAAATTAACCAACTCTAAACTAAATTACTCAAAGAACTCAAAAGAAATCAAATAAGGTAAATTCAAGTCAAAAGACAAAAATTGAAAAAGGGGGATTTGATCTTGATGAGAATAACTTGAAAATAAACAAATTGAAAACTAGATAGATTTAAGCACAAAATATGGTTGTTTGAATGGATGATGGATTAGCTAGAGGGGTTTCCTCCACACATGATACACTTGTATATAAACCAATTTTTAGTTGTTCTTTCGATAACTTATGAAACTCAATACTCCGGGTTAACCGTGATAGCACTTTTTTAACCTTCAAGTTCTCCTTAGTTTAATGAATTGAATGGGAAAGCGCATATAACAATTGAAAACATTCTTCAAAAGTTCCATACGTGAAAAGCACAATATAGATACAATCAAAGATCATTAAGATTCATGAGAACTATAAGTATTGACGAGGCATTCGTAACTATGAAAAGCATGATACTCTTGCCAAGAATTCACTTAACACGATTGTGGATAGCAACCTTCACTACTCTTGAATATAAGTTCATAACGATTAGGTGAAATTCCCTTATATTCTAGCATCAAACTTATGCATGAAAACTAAGCGTGCACTCTTAATCAACATACATAAATAAGTTATCAATCAAATAGTTAAGCGAATTGAAATCACAAATTATTAAATCACAACCAAAAGTAATTAATTCATAATGCAAATGTAATCATGGCTTTGAATCCCCCCTAGCAAAAGGGGGGTTTAGTTCCTCATAATCATAAAACAAAGGTAAATAGATTTATACATTGAAAATGAAAGAAAGAAAACACCTAAACGCTCCAACGGTCCTTGTTGAGTGGTATGCACGTCCAAGCACTTTCCTTCCCTTCCTTTGCTATGGCACAAGGAGTGGATGTGGTTTGAAGGTTTGGTTGTATGGAGGAGTGGATCAGGGGATGTATGGTGGTGTTTATGATGGCTAGGATAGGTTTATGGGCAGATTTTGTGGAGGAAAGAAGGGGGGTTGCGGCTAGGATAGTTTAGGGTGTGTGAAATGGGATTGTTGTGTGAATTGGTGAGTCTAAGCCTTGCAAGAAGGCTTTATTTATAGGTGCACAAAGGTAAGGAGCCACTCAAGTGATTCTAATAAACAAATACAAAGCAAGAATTAATCATCAAAAACAGCTAGCACACATGCTTCATTGCAGAAATTTCATGATGAAACAACTTGCATTCATCCTCCTTGGTCCATGCCTTGGATTCCTCTTGGTCTTCTCATGATGAATCAGCTAGAACACTTGCAAAACAGCTAGCACACTTGTATTTCATGATTAAACAAGCTAGCACACTTGCAAAACATAATCATTCATCCATGCCATGGGTCATCCTTGCAGCTGTCCGCCTATTCCTTCCCCATGTGCTCTCTTGACCTTCCCTTACTAAAATGCCCATAACTTCCTCTAGAAAAATGATCTTAACAATCCGCAAAATGCTCCAGAAAATAGACATCTGTAGCTTTCTAAGCATATAAGGCTCATTCTCTAGTTCATTTTGGGCCGCTCACAAATTGCTTCCAAAATGGGCTGATCTGCACAGGCAGTTTTGACCCATGTGCTCTCTTGACCTTCCCTTACTAAAATGCTCATAACTTCTTCTAGAAATATGATCTTAACAATCCGCAAAATGCTCCAGAAAATAGACATCTGTAGCTTTCCAAGCATATAAGGCTCATTCTCTAGTTCATTTTGGGCCATTTGCAAATTGCTTCCAAAATGGGCTGATCTGCACAGGCAGTTTTGACGAATTTGTTACATAAAATCTCACTTGTGCTATTTTTCTTTTATTTGCTTGACAAATCATATAAAACACAAAATCAAAGTAAATAGCTCAAAAATATAAGGAACTAACTAAGAAAAGACAAGAGAATTTGATGTAAAATATATATAAATATGAGCTTATCAAATACCCCCACACTTAGCTTTTGCTAGTCCTCGAGCAAAACAAAGAAAACAAAAAAGAAACAAAACACAATCTAAACCTTCCAACGTTACCTCAGGGATTTCTAATGCACATGTTAAAAATCATTACTTGCACAGATTTTGGTCATCAATATCCTTAAGCATACACTTAACCACAGTCACCATTTACTAGTTCTCTTTTAATCATTTAAAACATCGTTTTGAATGTAATAACATGCTTTAGAGAATTCCCTCAATTCCTTACTAGATATGCACTCATTTTTCACTCAGATTTTCAAACTCATTCCCTACACTAGGTATATGTGAGAAGATTGATATACACATGAAAACTAAAACTCACATATTTTAACAAAGAAAGCTCTTTTCTGGAGTTATAAGTGAATATATGAATATGATCTCATGAAAGGAATGCTACTACTTAGATGCAAGAACTAGTGACACCATATGCTCATACCAATCCCAAACTCCACATATTGAACATTTAACACCCAAGATAGAAGTGTAAGGGTTGTAACGGGGCTAAGGGTGTTTGGTTAACAAAGAAATGATATGGAAAACAAAGGTTCTTAAAGAAATAGTGAGCAAAGCATTGAAATCAACTTAGAATTCACTTTTGAATGCAAACTCAACTTTTTAACAAAAAGGGGAGAATTTACTCACTTTAGGGCCATATTTGATGTTTTGGACCCTTTCTTCAACAATCAACATTAAAACACTTATTTTATTTTATTTTATTTTATTTTTCAAGCACTTTTTCTTTTCTTTCTTTCTTTTCTGTTCATTCTTTTCTTCATACGTTTTTCACTTCATTTCTACTCTTTTAAACCCCAAAACATACATTGAACTTAAGAACAATCGTTCCTTCTCCCACACTCATTTTCTTGCATAATGTAACTCAAAAGGAATTCATTTAAGTCATGCTCACTATCTTTTAAGAACAAGGGTGTGGATGGTCCTATTCTAGGCTAGGTAAGGATAATGTGGTTTAACAAAGAATAAAGGCTAAACAAGGCTCAATGGGTTAATCCTACAAAACATAAGAAATAAGGGAAGTAAGGCTATTTGGCTATGGTGGCAACTACGGATATAAGTTCTAGCATTTAGTCCTATCATGATACGCATACATTCTAAGTAGCAACCAAGCAAAGAATAATGAGATCATGCAACGACTTAAGAACACAAGAAATCACAGATTATAACTCTCCAAAAGAAGTAAAGGCTCAAGTCTCACAAGGGTGTAGCGTTAGTTGAGTTCTTTCCTTCAAGCATGTTACAAAAAAACTGATTTTAACCACTTTATAATCAAATGTGAGTTCATAAACATCAACTACAACTAAGCATAAGCCAAGAACATATCAAACTTCAATCCATGCTTGTAACTTTCTTTAATAGTTATGCAATTCAAAACCAAATCCTCATCATTGTGTTGGAAGGTACCTACGACACAAACACACCAAAACAACTCAAAAACAACTCTTTTTGGTATTTTCCAAACTTTTTTTTTCAAATTTTTATGAGTTTTTCGGATTTTTATGCCACAACACACTAAAATGCTTCAAAACACACTAAAAACACTTAAAACAGTGAGAAACAACATTGGAAGTGATAGGTGAATAAAACCCACGAAAATCATGCAAAATAAATTGTTTACCCCTCCACACTTGAATCAAACATTGTCCTCAATGTTTTAAATAGAAACTCAAACCAAATTAAACAAACTAAACATAGAAGAATAGAAACAACAAAGAGAAAGAGTTAGGAACGCAAATCTGGAATTGGAGTGATTCCTAGGTCTTCCTTTGTTGGATGCATGGGTTGCCTCCCACGAAACGCTTTCTTTTACGTCTTGCAGCTGGACGAAGAACGTCAATCACTCCCCATTGGAGCCCACGAGTTGGAGAGGAATGTCCTCCACAACCTGCCCCTCGAACTTCTCATGCGTTGGGTCAATGTATGGCAATGGATAATGATACTCCCAAATTGGAGCATTGAAGTTCCCAAAGTTAATAAAAACACTCCCACTATCACGGGTTTGATTTGGTACCTGCACCAAAGGAAGTAGCAACCTATCAATTGAATTAGAAATTGAATTAAGAGGAGGAAACTTACCCATATGTTGCAATGGAGACTCAAAAACCGTTGCTTGCTCAACAACTCCAGAAATGGTGCTTTCGGCCAGATTGGGTGCTTGGAGTGTAATGGCTTGCTCTTTGTGCTCCACCCCAATTCCTTCTTCAATGGTGGGTCTAGATGTATGTTCCTGCCTTATATTCTCATTCACATGAATAGCAAAACAAGAACGAACCTCATTAGAACACTTAACAAGTTCAGAAACTTTAAAATGAATCACATCACCATCAAATTCCATAGTTAATGCTCCCTTTGCCACATCAATCTTGGTGGATGTTGTTTTCATGAATGGTCGCCCAAGTAGGATTGCCAATGGGGATGAATGAGGTGATTCTTCCATGTCAAGCACATAAAAATCCGCGGGGAAAATCAAGTGATCTACCTGCACTAAAACATTCTCCAAAACACCTTTCGGATATGCATTAGATCGATCAGCTAATTCAATAATCACACCATCATTTTTCAATTCCCCCAAGTTCATAGATGCATAAACGGAATAAGGCATGACATTTATTGATGCACCTAGATCTAACATGGCATATTTAAAGCAAGTATTTCCAATTACACAAGGAATCGTAAAACTGCCCGGATCTTTGCATTTAGGGGGCATTTTACGTTGCAAGATTGCGGAGACATTTTCACTTACCATAACCACTTCTTTCTCTCGAATTTTCTTCTTTGTTGTACACAACTTCTTCAAAAACTTGGCACACTTCGGAATTTGCTTGATTGCATCAAGGAGTGGAATGTTCACTTGCACTTTCCGAAACATTTCTAGAATGTCTTTTTCATCCTCCTCCCTCTTTTGTTGCATGAATCTGCTAGGGAATGGGACATTTGGAGGAATAATATTAGTATGAACTAAATTGGACATGTTCTTCGGAACTTGATTTGGATGGTTTTGGGTCTGATCCAACCTCCTTGCCACTTCTTAATGTGATTGCTTTTGCAGATTCAAAACCACCCTTTGGATTGATCACCGTATTGCTTGGTAACTTACCATTCTCACGAAATTGTCCCAAAAATTCGGCCATTTGGCCCATTTGCTTCTTAAGCTCATTAACCTCCTTTGCTTGATTCTGCATTCCCTGTGCCATTGTGGTTAATAACTGATATGTTTTATCATCATTCATAGACATACCTGAGTTGGTTTGGGATGATTGTGCTTGAGGAGGTGGTTGTGGTGCCATTGGCCTTGGAAAGAAACCCGGGGGTTGTCGGAATCCACCTTGTTGGGCAGTTTGTTGTGTATCTCTCCATTTGAAATTGGGGTGATCACGCCATCCCGGATTGTATGTGTTCGAATATGGATCGTTTCGGGGCTGATTCTGATTTTGGAACCCAATGGCATTAGCGCTCTCCCATCCACCGTTTTCAATCAATTGAGGACACTTTTCAGAAGGGTGTCCTTGGATGGAACACACGCCACAAACACTAGGTCTTTGCACTTTCATCCCCTCAGCCATCTGTGACATAATGGAAGTGAGATTAGCTAATTGGGATTGAATATCAGATGAAGAGCTTACCTCATGAACTTGTTGCCGTGGCATGTCCCTTTGGCCAATTCCTTCATATTGTTGTGCATTCAATGCACGGTTTGCAATTAGTATCTTGGCTGCCATGAGTGTTTTGTCTACCAACGCACCTCCCGCCGAAGCATCAAGCATTTGCCTTTCGAGTGGAAGAAGACCTTCATAGAAGTATTGAAGGAGAAGCTCTTCCTTCATTTGGTGCTGCGGACAAGAAGCAAGACTTTTAAAACGTTCATAATAAGTTGGAAATGACTCACCTTGGTTTTGTTGGATTCCACTAATCTTCTTCCTAAGGAGAATGACTCTTGAAGTGGGGAAAAACTTTTCTAAGAATGCCCTCTTCATGCTCTCCCAATAGGTGACAGTTCCAGGGGCTAATTCGTACAACCAATCCTTAGCTTTCTCTAGAAGAGAGAATGGAAAGGCTTTCATCTTCAAAATGTTTCCATCGACATTGATTGGGGTCATGCTTGAACACACCACTTCGAACTCCTTCAAGTGCTTGTTTGGATCTTCCAAGGATAGCCCATGGAATTTAGGGATATGGTGCAGCAAGCTTGATTTCAAGCCTTGCAAGAAGGCTTTATTTATAGGTGCACAAAGGTAAGGAGTCACTCAAGTGATTCTAATAAACAAATACAAAGCAAGAATTAATCATCAAAAACAGCTAGCACACATGCTTCATTGCAGAAATTTCATGATGAAACAACTTGCATTCATCCTCCTTGGTCCATGCCTTGGATTCCTCTTGGTCTTCTCATGATGAATCAGCTAGAACACTTGCAAAACAGCTAGCACACTTGTATTTCATGATTAAACAAGCTAGCACACTTGCAAAACATAATCATTCATCCATGCCATGGGCCATCCTTGCAGCTGTCCGCCTATTCCTTCCCCATGTGCTCTCTTGACCTTCCCTTACTAAAATGCCCATAACTTCTTCTAGAAAAATGATCTTAACAATCCGCAAAATGCTCCAGAAAATAGACATCTGTAGCTTTCTAAGCATTTAAGGCTCATTCTCTAGTTCATTTTGGGCCGCTCACAAATTGCTTCCAAAATGGGCTGATCTGCACAGGCAGTTTTGACCCATGTGCTCTCTTGACCTTCCCTTACTAAAATGCTCATAACTTCTTCTAGAAATATGATCTTAACAATCCGCAAAATGCTCCAGAAAATAGACATCTGTAGCTTTCCAAGCATATAAGGCTCATTCTCTAGTTCATTTTGGGCCATTTGCAAATTGCTTCCAAAATGGGCTGATCTGCACAGGCAGTTTTGACGAATTTGTTACATAAAATCTCACTTGTGCTATTTTTCTTTTATTTGCTTGACAAATCATATAAAACACAAAATCAAAGTAAATAGCTCAAAAATATAAGGAACTAACTAAGAAAAGACGAGAGAATTTGATGTAAAATATATATAAATATGAGCTTATCAATTCTTGTTCCCCAAGGAAATTTTTATACCATGTTTCCATAAGTAATCAATCTGCATTTCTGAACATGTTCTTGGTTCTGGACAGGAGAACCTTTAGTTGAAGGGGTTGCTGTTCCATATGACCCCTGGATTAGCACTCTTGGCTACTTAATCCCGATCAGGCTGCTAAAGTTTCACCTCCTGGTGATGGAAGCCGATTTTTTTTATGAGAATCAACTTGCATCAACCTGAATGTGTGACTTTCGTTTGAAATGGACCGTCTGAGGTCATCTTGATTTGATATGAAATAGCCTCAAACTTAAACCCTATAGATGTAGTATATGTAAGTAGGAATTGTCCTAAGCCAATGATTAAAAAGGATGCTAATTTCCACAAATTAGACTCTAAAACACTAAACTAGACTAAAAAACAGAAAACTAGACTCTAGACTACTCAAAACAAGCTAAACTGACTTAAAACACACAAAACTAGCACTAGAGGATGATTTTGACGAAAATTGAACTAAGAAGACTCAAAATATTCAATGGGAATTTTTTTTGACGAATTTTAAAACTTAAACAAACGAACTTGCAAAATAAACTTAAAAGACACAAAATTGGGTGAATGAAAGGGGTGAAAGGCGAGCTAGAAGGTCCTTCTCCACACATGACACATATGGAACACAAATCGATCTCTAGTTATTATTCCTATAAACCATGAATGACAATGCCCCAAGTTAACCGTGACAGCACTAATTAACTATCAGATTTTCCTAAATTCCTTGAATTGGACTCTGCGACGCAGTCAAATTATTCTTATCAAGTTCCCTATATGAATAGCATGATAGAGATACATATCAAAGATCATTAAGTTCTATGAAAATCATAAGCATTGACATGACATTTGTAACTATGAACAGCATGACACTCTTGTCAGGAATTTACTTAACGCGATTGTGACTAGCAACCTCCACTACTTGTAAATATAAGTTCATAACTATTAAGTGAAACTCCCTTATATTCTAGCATCAAATTCATGCATGCAAACTAAGTGTGCACCCTTAATCAGCATACAAGAATAAGTTTTCAATCAAACAGTTAAGTAAATTGCATTCACGATTTATGAAACAATAATTGGATGTAATCAACTCATGTCACATATATGTTCATGGCTTTGAATTCACCTCTAGCTAAAACGAAATTAGTTCATAACTGAAAACCAAATTAAAACAAACGTTGAACTAAAAACTAAGGATAGAATACACCTAGAAAGGCTCCAGCAATCCAAAGACTCGAATGGCAGACGCGGCTCCAAGTTCCTTCTTCTCCTTCCTTCCTTGTTGCGGCACAAAGTGCTTAATTTCACTAGATTTGTCTTTGTATGGCTCTCCCCTTTATGCGGCAGATGTGTGGTGTATTTATAGTGCTCAGATGCGGCACAAAGGTAGCTTAGGAAAAGGATTTTAGCACTTCAATCCCACAAGGAAAAGGTTAGCTATATGGCAGAAACCAAAGAGGAAAAGGATAGGGAGTGCATTGCAGGTTTCTAGAAGAAGAACTAAAGACCAGGTGCCAGATTTAGGCTTCTAGAAAGATAGGGTGCGGCACCAATTTAGGGGAAGGATAAGCCTTATAGAAACTTGTTTTAATGTGTTCTAATCAGAAAATAAGTCCCCTTGCAACTGGAATTAAGGTAGGAAAAGATTAGGATAGGATAAGGTAAGATAAAGTTTGGATAAGATAAGGATAAGATAAGGCAGTTTGGATAATGTTTGGATAATGTCTCCTTCTTTTGAGCTGATTCCTTATCTCCCAAGTCTTGAATTAATTCCTCCAGATATTTAGCACATTCATAGCCTCTCTTGAACTTCAAAAACCTCCATCCACCTTGCTCCATGCATGTGATATCCATTTCAAGCCCAAAACTGATCTAAAATGCTCCAAATTGCCTTTTCTTGCTAACTTTGTCATTTAGACCTACAAACGCACGAAAATGGCTTAAAACACTTTAATAAACAGAAACTAACTAAATAAATGCAAGAAAACTAACTAACTAAGTCGCATAAATATACTTCTATCACATCTCTAAGGTCATAAGTGTTCAAGCTAAACCTAGTTCTAGCTTAAGCATTCCCACTCAAATCTAGCTAGAAGTTGCAGTGCATTTTTATAACCCTAACCCATTTCTATAACCCTACTTGGTTCAAATTGGGGATGGGATGGATGTACACAATTATTAATATATATCGAACTTTTCTCATTTTTTTATCATTAGTATGAGTTATCATATTATTATATTATTAACTTTGTATCGTTTTGCTTGTTCATCAACCTGGTCACACGACATTAATACAAATGAGTAGACCCGAACACAAGCCGGGACCCTTGCGGGTTGCTTACAGTGGTCATAACCAATAGCAAATTCAAGTCTTTCCAAAGACCTTCATGGTGGCATCAGCAAAACTCAGCCTCTAAATTAGGCCAACTTGGGATTTCATGGCCTTAAATCCTCTCTCCAAATAGTTTTGGTGGATTATTCAAACCCTTTACTTGTTGCACTACATTTGAGCTAATTTTGAACACAAAGGATGAATAAATGGTAAATTGACTCGGAATATCGAATACAATATTTTCCACTCCAGAAACAAATGGAAGATTACAAAAGTGAGCCCATAAATAATTTAATCAACGTCATCCTTTCAATGACCTCATGCACAAGTCATAATTTCATATAATTATATGAATTCTGAAATAGTTTTTTTTTTTTTTTTAAACATGGGAAACCATAGAAATTTAAAGCTGAAAACTGAGTATATAGCATATCTGTATTCTACAAATAAAACAACTAAATTGCATTTCTAGTTCTATTTTTTATTAAACGTTTGTAATCAGTTCCATTTGTGTATTATATCACCTTTTTTTTTTCTCTTTTTCTAAGCATCTGCATCCTTCTCCCAACTGCATCAATTGCTTATTTAGGAGAGTACAAACCAGTTCCAAGAACTCTATATAGTGCAGTATCAGAATAAACGGTGCTAGACCTCAATGGCTTAATCCGGTTTCTATACCGATGACCTTTTCGGCTTCTGTGGCGGCCCTTGGCTTTATTTTCCACCAATTTTTCTTCCCCTGTGCTCTCATTTTTTACCACATCACAGTCAGCTCGCCCCTCTCGTTCAACCCTGTGCGCACCAACTTTCTTTTCTCCCTCAGTCGGAACAATGTACACAAAGGGTCCGATTGGGATGTCATTAGTCAAGTCCATAAGAGGTTCCAAGGTCTTGACAACGCTGCTCATTGTTGGTCTACACTTGGGGTTGTGGCTCAGGCATTGGTGAGCCAATGCTGCCCCTTTTCTTGCCCCTATGGTCGAGGGTCCATCATGCGGTCAAGTTTATGTGAGTCCTTCAGAAAAGGTTTGAACCCCTCCACTAGGTTCTGTTCTCTACCATGACGGCTGTCATCCACGGACCTTCTACCAGTTAGTGTTGG
The DNA here is from genome assembly GCA_963580275.1 of Crataegus laevigata. NCBI lineage: Eukaryota > Viridiplantae > Streptophyta > Magnoliopsida > Rosales > Rosaceae > Crataegus > Crataegus laevigata. Next base: position 18,461,725 of record OY756945.1, read on the forward strand.
AAATATGCCCTGAAAGTCAATCTTTGGAAGAAACCTTTCAGGACATTGCATTGATGTATACATATGACTCTTATACATCGGAAGGCAAAGATACTAACTAGGACTATCTCAATTAACGAAATATGTCCTAAATAGTGAATCCATGGACAATGGATCGATTGAAGAAGTAATCTAATCATGTTAGACTACAGAGACCTTCTTCACATAACCATCATGTCCAAAAGGTTCCTGGTCATAGGATTGTCGGAGGGATACTGACAATGCATAGATCAGTACATACTGTGTCCCCTTCAAAGAGAAGGATGGAAAGTCTCATCCCATTCGTGTTGAGACACTAAGACAAGTATGTAGGTGCTCATTAAGGGAATGAGTTCACTGAACGCAATCGAACGAGAGTACTTGCATGGAGGTCTACTCACATGTCAAGCAAGTAACTCTGATAGTTGGAATAATGTAACTAATCCTTTGACCTGAGACATCATTGATGTCTAATGGTTAGGTCCTTGATCTTTGACCATGTCAAATGACATTCCATTTGGAGAGTCCACGGCATTCTTGGGATCAAGCTATCTAAACATGTAGGCATGTGAATGGTCAACAAGGGATCTCTAATCCTCGTTAGAGGAGGATACTCTAAGATATGATTCGGAAATCTTCGGCCGAAGTATTGAGCGTGGTTAAGGAAAGTGTTCCTATACGACTCATGTGAATCAAATAAGAACGTATAATCACATTAGGGGTTTGACATATTAAATCCATACCCTAGTGATGTGATTAAGAGTATTGTATTGGAGAAGGATCGAATTGCATTGTAATTCCAACTGAATGGGTTCTCTGAATAACTTCTACATTAGCTTGGGTAGCCATGACATATGTTTAGATGTCACTCATGGCTTGTGAGTTCTTCTAGATGACTAAATGTAATCGTCAAAGAAGAACGTGAATTAAAAGCAAGTTTTAATTCAACAAGTGATTGGATTAAATCAATTGGATCGATGCCAATCATCTCACTGCCTTGCTAATTAGAACCTAAAAGATTGTTCACCAATACACTCTTGTAGTGAGTAATCAATGGATGATGGAAATAATTAATTGGATTAATTGGGTGTGGCGATTAATTTAGAAAGTCTAAAGAAATCATAAAAGCGATAAAAGATCGTTTTGGACTTAAAGAAACGTTCGGGTTTAATTGGGCCTATTGGGCCTAAACCCATTGGGCTTTTATTTAAGCATTGGATGACTTAAAACAATAAAAGCCCAAAGCCCAAAATATCACACCAAGGCCGGCCACTTTGAGGAGGTGGGAGAAGTCAAATGTTGACTTGCTTCCTTTTGCCTATAAATACAACTTTATAGAGAAATATCTCCTAGGGTTTCATTTGTGTTCAAAAGACTTAGAGAAAAAGAAAAACATCTCTCTAGAACACATAAGGAGGCCGGCCACCTTTGGGGAATTTTAGCTAAACATTTAATCTCCCCTTAGGTCATTCCTTCATCCTTTTCTCACTACACTAGTGGGTGAGGATCTTTAGAGGTTTTCTCCTTGAAAACTCTAAGAGAACCTTGGAGCACTCATACTAACAAAGTGGAGGAGGCAAGGAGGGAGGCAAGGCTCAAGGACTTTGAGGAGCAAAGATCTTGGAGGTGGTCCATCCTTGGTCTCACAAGTAGATCAAGAGGTATAAATCTACTCCTAACCTTTGTTCTTCAATAAAATATTTTGTGATGCATCTTACATAAACCTATGCTCTTGAAGGGGATTTAAAATGACTAGAGTAATAAATTTAATTGTTAACATGCTTCCGCTATTTTGTATATATATATTGATTTGTATATGCTTGCTAGTCACATGAAATCCCTAATGAAACTCATAATTTCCTTCAGTTAGTAGCTCCAAAAGAACTACGCTGAAGCCATACACATCACTCATTGTTGTTAAATGACCTGAAAACAAAGAGTATATGATTAGTGAAATTCTTAAATTTCATGCTATTATTTGTACCATCTAAACTGAAAGCGTATTTTAGGGTTTGTGTGGGTAAACGGTACAAAAGATGGTCGGCTGAGATATTACAACGAGCACACTACTCAAAATATCAAGTTGCATTACCTGTCTTGACATATTCTGGAGCTGCGTAGCCATGAGTTCCCATGAGACGCGTTGTAATGTGTGTTTCATCTCCTTCTGGGCCATCTATGGCTAGACCAAAATCAGACAGCTTAGCCGTTTAATCCTGCAGGAAAAAAGAAGGCATAATTCTGTCAGACGATCAATATTTACACTTGTATGAAGAACAAAGGAGAGCTAAGGATAAAAAATTAATTACAAAGTCCAGTAAGATGTTTGAAGTCTTAAAATCGCGGTATATGACTGGCTTTTCTTCCTCATGGAGGCAATTGAGGCCTTTTGTAGCTCCAACTGCTATCTTGATTCTTGTTAGCCAAGGCAGGGTTCCACCATAACCTGCATTAATGAACAACCAAAGAAATTCATAAATTTTCTGATCCAAAAGTTTTGTGCTCGTTTCAAAAACAGAAGAAGCAAAAAATAAAACTCATGCATGCACGTCAGAATTGTACGTTTGAATAGCTGGTGATCTAAGTTGCCTCTCTCCATGTACTCATACACCTAAAGCCTGTATTCGTCTTCGAAGCAGTACCCGATCAAGTTAACAAGATTCGGGTGCTTCAGTTGCCCAAGAAAAATTACTTCTGCCTACAAAATACAGAAGTGTTTGACAATTAGCATTTTTTTACAACTTGGGAAGCATATGAAATGATTAGGAGCAAAGCTCAGAAATGGGGAAAAAGAAATATTACCAGCCACTCCCTATGCCCTCGTTTGCCATCTAAATCTAATACCTTAACAGCAACAGGCTGAGCTTCCAATCCAGGCCTAAGCTTGTCATCAATGAGCCCTTTGTAGACCTGCCCAAACCCAGATTGTTGCTTTTGGAGAAACTTTTGCTCCAGTTTGGCTTAGCTTAACTTTTTTTAAAAGTAGGTATGAAAAAAATTTGAGACATTTTAGGTGCTTGGTAAACACTTAAAATCAATTTTTTTTCAAAGTTATGGGTGAAAAAAAAACTAAAAGCCCAAAGCTAGAAAAAGGGAACTCCTCCAACCCAATACTAATTTTTATTGCACCGAAGTGAAGTGGGCCATGTGACCAGAAAGAAGATACCTCTTGTATCGAATAGGTTGTGTGTATCATACGCGCCCTACGCGCGGCGAAAAAAGTACCTCGCAAGGAGGGGGTTCTGTCGGCTCCTCAATCTCTGGCAGCCGGAGATCTGCTGTTCCAGCTTCATCTATCTACTGACCTCGGGCGTCAAGAGTGCAGCGACGGACGGGGATCTTTGCGGCTCGGATTTGGGCTCCATTTAACTCAACAAATGGTGTGGGAGGGTCGAATCGAGGATCTCGACCGGCTCTGCGATATCTCAAAGCACGGCCTTTGGTGTTACCAGAGGGAATCAGACGATCCCTAGTGAGTGGTCCCTTCTGTGGGGGGGGGGGGGTGTGTGACGACTGGTGGTTCGACTGGGTATGGGGTTACATACCCCGGCTGTCCGATCTGTCAAAGGGAAAGTGTGGATCTGGGTCTAACCGAGGCCGGGAAGGGTGGTTTCCTGGTGCGTTAGGGGGCACTCTAGGACAGCACGGTGGAGAGGGTAAGGGCATACAGGAGACAGAAGAGTAGATCTAGCGATGGCTCAGGATGACGAACAAAGAGACCTTGAGGAGCTGGGGTCGAAATTCGGCTCAAAGCTAAGGTTGTCTGAGAAGGAGCGATGGGGGATTAACATTGATAGAAAAGCTGTGGAAGGAGTGTTGCTGGGTTTCCAATACACCCTGATTGCGGAAGTCCTGACCCCCAAAGAAGTGTGTGGCGAGGCGTTTATCGATTGCTTCACATCGCTCTGGCGAGGCCAAGAGGGAGTCACCATCCGAGACATCGGTGAGAGGCGTTTCTTGGCGCGCTTTGTGGGGCAGCGCGACTTACAACGGGTGGTGGATGCGGATCAGCCTTGGACTTTTAAAAATGATCTAGTTCTGGTGGCAGATCGGACCGGTAATGGACGGAATCGTTGGGCCCCTCTCTCCCTGGGGGTCTTCTGGGTCCAGATTCACAATGTACCACCGCTGAGCATGACGGCGGCAGTGGCGGAAACAATAGGTGGGCTCATGGGCACGGTCCGAAAGGTTGATACCTCTGGAAGCAGGGACTGTATTGGGAGATTCCTCCGTGTCAAAGTTCGGTTCAACGTATGTGAGCCTCTCATGCGGGGGACCTTCGTGGGGTTTCCGAATGATGGCAAGGTATGGGTGGATTTTAAATATGAATACTTACCAAAATACTGCTTCATCTGTGGGATGTTGGGACACCCAACCCGAGCCTGCAAGGACTTACAACCTTTTGGAAAAGCTGAGGGAGAGGGTGTGAAGAAGGCGGAGGATTTCCAAGCGTTTCGGGGCCTGGAGGCTGAAGTGGATCTTCGCGGGAAACCCCTAGGGTCGAGTTCACGCAGCAAAGGCTCTGTGGGGTCTAATGGTGGAAGAATAAGTGCAGGAAGATGGAGAGACGAGTGTAGTGGTGATCGAGAAGGGACCCGAAGAAGTGCCCGATCATCCTTAGACTCAGGAACCGGGGATATGGCGCATCCTGGTGAACGAAGTTTCCTCAGTGGGGAGGAAAGTGCTGCCAAGGCGGAGGACGAAGTAGTCGATACGGCCTCATCCCCAAGCAAGCTACAAGGTAACCCGTACCTAAGGGGAACTGGGGGTTATACTCTAGCGAGGGAAATTCACAACCAAAGGATGGCAGATGAGGAAGCAAGGAAGGCAAGGGAGGCAGCCTACGATGCGGGCTTAATCAGACCTGGAGGTGTAGTTGCAAAGGCGGCAAGGCACATTGTCCTGAATGAAATCCCTGAGGTCTGTGTCTCTCAAGAAACTGGAACAGGCATTGACCTCAATGTTGATATAATCTTTCCTGAGGGCCCCGAGGAAAGGGACGAGGTTAGGCTGGGGAGGCAGAACCCACATGGGGAGGGGGTGAGTGTGACCACCGGAAGAGGGACTACGGATGATGACCCCTTTGAGCTGGCACCAATTATAGAAGCTGTAATTAAGGAACAAAAATGAAAAAAACGACGATATCAAGAGGAAGGGGTTGTGACACATGATGACAGAAGCGAACAAAGGAACTGCCGACCAAAAACAACATCGTTCTCAGTGGCGGAGGAGACCAGCCGTGAGGGGTCTCCCAAAACCCCATGAAGATAATCTGTTGGAACTGTTAGGGTATCGGGGGTGACCTGACGGTTGACGATCTGATGGAGCAAAATAGGCTCCACACCCCCGACATAGTGATTCTACTCGAGACCAAAAATCGGAGTAATCGCTATGCCTATATCAAGAAACGGCTTGGGATGGAATTTATGCACGCTATGGAACCTAAAGGAATTGCTGGTGGTCTCTGTATTCTATGGAGAGACTATGATCAGGTGATTCTGATCAAATAATCGGATTTTTCCATTGAGGTGGGTATTTCGGATAATAGTAAGAATGTGGATTGGAGGCTGTTCGCAGTATATGCGAGTACAGACGACAAGAAAAGAAGGGATCAATGGCGAATCCTCTCCCAACATTTGAGAGTCGCGGGGGAGAAATGCCTGATCATTGGAGACTTCAATGATATCCTCGATGACTCGGAGAAGGAATGAGGGAACTACAGATCGGTGGCAAGCCGAAGAGATTTCTGTCAGTTTGTCACGGGTAACGAGCTCCTCGATTTGGGGTTCACGGGCTACCCCTTCACTTGGAGGAATCGACGGGATGAAGGGCCGATCCAACAAAGGTTGGACAGGGGTCTGGCTACGGAGGGATGGGTATCGGCTTACCCGGAAGCTCATATTTTGCATGAGGTCCTGGAAGGATCGGACCACGCTATGCTCATTTTAGACTCTGAAGTCACGCTTCCAAAGCGGAGGAAAAGATTTATTTAAGACCCTCGGTGGAATAAGGAAATGGATTGCCAGAACATTGTGAAAACGAATTGGGGACATGGTTTTGTGGGTTCCCGTGCCTTTCGAGTGGTTGAAAAGTTGAAGTGGGTTCGGAAGGGGTTACTAACGTGGAGGAAAGCTAATGGGAAAAATTCAAAAGCTCAAATTGAGGCCTTGAAATGGGACCTTCGGAACCAATATAAGTCGTCTAGATTCGCAAACGAAGAGGTAAGGTCAAAAGAAAGGGTTCTGAAGACCCTTATTCGAGAGGAGGAACAGTACTGGAAGCTTAAATCCAGGAATCAATGAATCCAAGCGGGGGACAAGAACACAAAATTCTTTCACGCACAGACTGCAAAACGACGTCGGTGTAACAAAATTCTGGGCCTGGAAGATGATTTGGGATCTTGGTGTACCGAGCCAAGCAGGGTGGATGAGATTGCCGTCAACTATTTCCAAAACATCTTTCGATCCGATGAACCGAGAAGAATTCAGGAAATTATTGATTGTGTGGAGGTCCAAATTTCTGCTGATAGTGCCCAAAACTTGATGTGCCCGATCACGGATGATGAGATCCGCTCTACCATGTTCCAAATTCCGGCGGACAAATCCCCGGGGCCAGATGGTTTTACTGGAAGCTTCTACCATGAATTCTGGGATGTGGTTGGGAGCGACATTGTGGATATAGTCAAGGCCTTTTGGGCCTCGGGGATCATGCTGAGGAAATTAAACCACACCCATCTGGTCCTGATCCCAAAGGTGCCTAGCCCAAGGAAAATGTCCCAGCTTCGGCCGATCTCCTTATGCAACGTAGTGTACAAAGTGATTGCCAAGCTTCTCACAAATCGGATGAAGGTGGTGCTCCCTAGTCTGATCATATGAACTACCAAATAAAGAATGATTAGATTATTGTAATCTAATTAATTGTCTCTATAGTAGAGATGATGTGGTAGTGTTAACTGTTTAGAATATAACGATGCTTAAAACCCAAAAGGTTGCAAGGTAGTGACTAATCCCAACTAAGTTGTGATACCTCTAAAACATAAATTACGAGTTGGTTATGGATGGATGCTTTGGATCGTTAGATCCGGATCCAAAGCCTTCTTGTTAAAATTGTATAGAGGCGACATGTTCGAATCTTTATTCTTTTGGAAAGAAGAAAGAATCACAAATTTGTTGAGGTTAATTCACTTAGATGTTAGTGGCACTTATCCACAACATAATACTACTCATGTTGTATGACATTCACCGAAGATCACTCTCGGTTGGACTATAGTTTATTTTGAATAAACACAAGTCCGAATACTTTGCAAAATGTTTCAAAGAATTCAAGAAATGTAAGTTGATGAGTAAGACGTCTAAAGTATTTACCTCCTTAGATTTGATCCAAGGGAAGATAACACTTTAGATGAGTTTCCTTGAAAGATATCAAGGAAATTGGCATCATAAGATAATAAATTTCTCCATTAGAAGAAGAACGTACTCAAATATGATTTAGTTCGTTGATTATTATCTAATACCCATATATAGGATATATATACTTCTAAAACAATGTGATTGTGAATTAGAAGATCTTCCAAAATTCTCATGACTCCATAAGATGTAGTTGGAAAGAAAGACAAATCTTAAGTATGTTAAGATTTGGGGTTGTGTGCTAATGAGCAATATTTGTTTGATAACAATCTTGTGGGATATCCTTAAATTAACCTTTGGATATCGCTTCTATAAACCAACTAACAAATGTTGTTTTGTTGGGTAGTTCATTGTAATCCTACAATATGATTTGCCTAAACGCAAATGAACGAGACATAGAACTCAAAGAATGGGTTCTTTGAGAGACAAGAAAGTGATCAACAAATATAACAACCTAGTTCCTATACCAAAAGCTCCAAGGTAGTCGAGAAGGATTTATAAACCGTCTTAGTTGAATGGTTTGAACTTTATGACTATGTCATAGAGTTGTACCTCTTAAATCGAAAGAAATAAGAATGAAAATCCTTATGACTACATTGAGTGTATATATGATATATACTCAAGGAAATGGTAAAATACCATTTAACTCGAAATAATGAAACCTTAATAGCTAATTGGTAGCCTAAGGTGACTACACTCAAAGAGTATGGTTGACTTTGAAGAAACCATCTTTGATATAGTCTTAGTTTCAATTAATTCGAGGATCACTAGCTACAACTAAATGGTGATTCAATGTTTGGACATAATATGGGTTTCCAAAACCATTATTAAGATAGTCTTGATAATGTATGTCTAAAACTATAAATCACAAGACATGTAAGTTGTAGAGATCCATCCATCAAGGATCTTACCACGCTAGTGGGAGCTATAAGCGTCATATGAAGAAAGATCAAATCGTTTGATTTCTCATAAAGATGTAAATGAATCTTTTGTTTACTAGGTTTACAAAAGATTAGTGGGAGTTAATCATATTCCTAAATTTAAATATATATATATATGATATATTAATTTTTTGGAAATGAAAAGAATACTTCTTCGTTAAAGTAATGACTTTAAACATTCTATAAACGATAGAATAAATATGGGAGATATAGTCTATATATATGGGATGGAAATCTATAATGATATATTTCAAGATATAATTGGATTATATCAATCCCTAAAATAGACAAGAGATGCTAGGAAGTTTCTCATATGATGATAAACTTCAATTAGAATGACAATTCTAGTGAAACTAGGAAATTGTTCTTCTCAAAGGGAATGTACCCTTTGACTCCCAAAGAAATAATGCGTAAATAGAATCCTTTATGCATACGCAGAAAGGTGATTTATGTATTTCATATTGTATGAAAAACATTGATATGAGTTGTACCTAGAACGGTACATGACGATATCAGTGCAAGCCCAGGATCAGAACCATGGCAACTGTCAAGTGAGTCCTTAAGTATTTGAGAAATATTAAAGGATAGATTCCTCAATAATTGAGGAAGAATTAGAGTAACGTAATGGAAGCGTAAATGTATTAGATTATGAATCTAATCCATCATTGGATGTTTCTTCATTGTGAATGAAGAGATAAACAGATATCTCTTTATTATAACTAAAGAGATATTTGGATGGAAACATTAAAGTAATGACTTTAGTGTGTTCCATTATGAATGCAAAATACATTGCCATATAGAAGCTTACAACAATGTTGTTTGGATGGGAAAGTTCATTTATGAACTCTCTATTCGGTTCCAACCAGAAAGTGTACGACACTAATGGGGCGATAGCTCAAGCCAGGGAATCAAGGTCTCATCAAGGTCCGAACTCATATGAGAGACTGAACCACATGATTGAGAATCATGTATAATGGTGACGTTGTTAATCTCAAGATTGCTTCTATGGATAACATGTAGATATTCATTGTCTAGGCCTGCTACTCAGCCATTTATGAAATGACTGCAGAAGAGGTATCATCACTGATGACCAAGCTGATTGGCTCTAGTGCAAGTGGGAGATTGTTGGAAATGTGCCCTAAAACCAATCATATGATGATACTTTACGGACATTTCACATGATTAAACTAATCTAGTTTAATATCAAGGGCAAAGATTATTGTTTGAGCGGTCTCATATAAATGTTATATGCTTAAACGATAAAGTCCAAGGAATATGTGATTGGGAGAATGCAATCTAAAAGAAGTTAGATTCATGAGACCATTCTTTCGTAGACACATCCTAAACGTTCCTGATCATAGGATTGCCAATTGGGCATTGACAGTCCGTTAAGATCAGTACGTGCTATGTCTTCTCTCAGGGAGAGTGACTAGTCTCGAGTCATTGGTGTGAGTGACACCAAGACAAGTACGTAGGTGCTCAATAGAGAATGAGTTCACTGAACACGATCAACGACGAGTTCTCATATTCATGTCACGTGAGAACTCATGGTTAGGATAATGCAAATTAGTCCTTTGACCTGAGGCATCATAGTTGTCTTGTGGTTAGGTCCTTGATCTTTGATCGTGTCAAATGGCATTCCTTTGGAGTGTCCACGGCATGGTTAGGGTCAAGCTATCTAGTCATGGAGACAAGTGAATGCGCAACAAGGGATCTCTAACCTTCAAACCGTTGAGGGAGAATACTCTACGATATGATTAAGAATCTCTGGCCAGAGTATGAATGAGATGTTGGAATGCGTTCCAGATCACATTCAAAGTAATCATATAAGTGCAAGATTCACATTGGATACTAGACATGGATAAACTATCAAACCAAACAATGTGGTCAAGAGTATTGTATTAGAGAAGGACCGTATTGCATTTGTAATCCTAAACTGAATAGGTTCTCCACCTCTTCTGATTAGCTTGGGTAACCATGATATGCTGCTAGGTGTCACTCATGGTTTGTGGAAGCCCTAAACGTGTATAAATACTAAAGGGAGAATTGAAAGTTAGTTTCAAATTCACAATCGATTTGAAAGAGTTTGAATCGCCCACTGCCTCGCTAAAAGGAACCTAATGGATCGTACACCGTGTAAGGTAGAGATTGAGGATTCAACGGAGATGAGTAAGAATAATTAAATGGTTTAATTATTTATGGCAAGGATTAATTAATATGATTATTAATCAAACGAATAAGTTCGTTAAAGACCTCGGGATGGTTTTGGACCTTAAGGCCCAATGGGCTTCGAACGTCAAGTCCATTGAATTAAGTTGTATGACAACTTAATAAATAATGATTTACAAAGGCCCAAAATACTCCAAAATATCCTAAGGCCGACCACTTTGAAGGGGTAGTGAACTTGGACTTATTTACAAGTTTGCCACTCAAATGAATTAAGGTATAAATATGACTTTATAGCCAAAATTCATTTAGGGTTTGTTTTGGGAAATTGGAGAGAAGAAAAGCTCTCCCTTCTCTCTAAAATGGCCGGCCACTTTGAGGAAATATCTAGCAATATTTATTCCTCAAGGTCACTCATTTCTTCTAAAATCTTGCCTTGGTGTGGAGACTTAGAGGTTCCCAATTTTGGGAACTTAGAGAAACCTTTTCATCCAACCAAATCCCTAGATTTAAGATGCAAGGAATGAAGGCCCTCTCTTTGGGTGATTAGCCTTTGCTTATGCAAAGAGGAATCTACAAAGGTATTAATCTCAACTCACTTGTTTTGAGTTGATTAAAGGTTCACCAATCTACTAGGCTTTGAACATTCATGGTTAATGTTTTGTTTTTAAGTATATGCAAGCATGATTCCGCCTTTAATTTGTTAATTGCATGCTAATGATATTGCTTAAATGAACATGATCTTCCAAAATAATCCTTCAGACGGGAGGAAAGAGGCTCCCTACATGGCATCTGGGTGGTCCCAGGGGGGACGCAAATATCCCACCTTTTTTTTGCTGATGATGCAGTTATTTTCTGTAAGGCTACGGAACGAGAGGTTAAGGAGGTTCTGGATGTTCTGAAATGCTATGCTGAGGCTTCTGGTCAAATTATCAACAGGGATAAGAGCTCCATGTACTTTGGTGCTCACTGCCAGCACAAACGGAGAAGGGTGCTTGCGGCATGTACCAACTTTGTTGGAAATGACATCTTTGGCAAATACTTGGGGCTGAGTGCTGACTTTGGCGCCTCAAAGAAAGCCGTTTTTGAACGAGTCCGTGAGGCTGTCGACGGGAGAATTAATGGATGGGCAGAGCAGTTCCTTTCCCCCGCAGGTAAGGAGGTCTTGATCAAAGCAGTGGCTATGGCCCTGCCTAACTTTGCGATGTCATGTTTCAAACTTCCGGTTAGCCTCTGCAAAGAATTGGAATCTGCCATTGCAAACTTCTGGTGGCGGGGAAATAAAAATAAGAATGGAATGCACTGGATTGGTTGGGAAAAGATGAAACGTAGAAAGAAGGCCGGTGGTTTGGGGTTTCGTGACCTGTTGTCCTTTAATCTTGCTTATCTTGCCAAGATTGGCTGGAGGCTACTTCACAACCCCCTCAGTCTACGGGGTAGAATCCTTAAAGAAAAATACTTCCCAGACCGACGCTTCATGGATGCCATGGTTGGTCGAAGATCATCATGGGGATGGAAAGGCATTATGCAAGGAAGAAGGATCCTGGAACGGGGAAGAAGGTGGCGGGTTGGGGATGGATCCTGTATCCGAATCTGCCATGACCCGTGGCTCCCATGCCCCCACACCTTTCGTGTAAGATCTAAACATGCCGATATGCCAATGATGGTGCAGGAACTTATCGATCCAGAAACGGGAGCTTGGAGGACGGAGCTAATAAAGCGTTGTTTTATCGATGAGGAATGTAAAATTATCCTTGGACTGTCCACTAGCATGGCTGGCTGCAGGGACAGGATGATTTGGCATCATACTAACAACAGGGAATACTCAGTTCGAACGGGCTATGAAGTGGCGATGGAATTACAGGAAAGTGGGGAATTGGGGCGGAAGGGGACGGGGGGATGCAGCCGATTGGAATTGACTAATCGGAGATGGCAGGATGTGTGGAGGTTATCGGTGCCGAACAAGATGAAGTTCTTCATTTGGAGGTGCTGCAACCCGTCATTGGCTGTCCGTGCAAACCTCATCCGTAGACGAATGAGGGTGGAAGGGTCCTGCGCCTTATGTGGATCTCCTAGCGAGACGGAACAACACTTATTCTTTGAGTGTGAGTTCAGCAGGGTTATGTGGTACTGCTCATCCTTGCAGCTGTGCATGGACCGTTTTTCGGGGATGGATTTTGGCGAAATATGGAACGAACTATGCAACCGGTTCAGAGATGAGGAGAGGTATGATTTGATTATGCAGGAATGTGTTTTCATTCTGTGGAGAATCTAGAAATGCCGCAATGCCTCACTGTTCAGGGGTGAGGCCGCTGATCCAAGGGAGGGCATTCGATTAGTGAGGCATAATTGTCTGGAGTTCCATGCTGCCCAGATAATTTCCAGGCCTGCGAATCCGGCGGGCGAGGAAGGAAAGGGGGCCACTTTTGCAGGCACACCAGTTCGGTGGAGAAGACCAATCTATGGGGTAATAAAGGTTAATTGTGATGGGGCTTGGTGTGGGAAGACCTCACGTGGTGGCTACGGCTGGGTAGCGAGGGATTTTGCTGGGCTTCTTCTAGCGGCTGGAGGTGAAGGGAACAGACATTTCAATTGCGCTGTCATGGTGGAGGCTGCTGCCGTGCGTGCGTCTCTTGTTGCATGCAGGGAGGCGGGCTTTAATAACGTGGAAATCGAGTCAGACTCTATGACTCTAATTAACATGCTCAATAGGGAGCTTGATACTGATGCAACCCTGGAATGTTTTTTGCATGACATTGGTTATCTTGCGTCTCAAGTAGGAAGAGTGAGGTTTGTATTTGTCAAGCAAACAGGAAATGTCGCGGCTCATACTGTTGCTTCATATGTTACCTCGAGGCGAGGTTCTTTCTGTTGGGATGCTTTTGGCCCGGAGTTTTTGTTTAACGCTCTGGCCAAAGATGTTAACATTCGTATTCGAATTTAATTAAAGTAAAGTAACCTTGGAAAAAAAAAACCTAGAAAAGGGAGCTTAAAAAAATCAGCTTATTTCAACAAAATAGTAACAAGTTAATGAACTTTTCAATTTTCCAATCCTACCCTCTCCTTTCTCACTTCCCCATTTTTTCCAGAACCTGCCTTCAGCTTCCATCCGAGACTTCTCTATCACTCTCACTTCCCTTCTTTGTTTCAGAATAATCGTTCAGGTGTGAAGCCATCTGTTCAAAAAAAAAATCCTTTATATTTTAAGCAAGTCTTTCCTTTTTCCTTGTTCATTTAATTGTTTTCTACTATTGTACAGATCCTAAAACTTGACGGAAATATTGGAGCTTTCAGATTGCTACGCTAGATTTGAAAGAAGCCATCATTCCTCTCAGCAATCTTTCTCGTTCTCCAGCTCGCGTTCTCCGGCTCGGCGTCCTTCCTCTGGTAAGCTTCTCTTGTTCTGTTATTTATTTGTTTGGATTTTTAAATTTGGAGATGAGAGAGTGAGTGAAAGAGGGGTGGGAAGAGCGAAGGTTTGTGGAAAAAATTTAATTGGGGAACAAATTAAGGTTTGTGGAGGAAACAAGAAAAATTGAGGGAGAAGTAAGAAAAATTGATGGATTCTGTCTTGTTCATTATCTCAATTGCTCTATGAACTGCTCTGAATTGGGTGTGATGTATATCTTGTGCAACCCACATGTCCTCCTGCAAATACAAATTTTATAGAGCTTCTTGTCATGAGTGGTGCTTGTCAGCTGATTGTGGATCAAAGGATCCATGAGTATACGTTGTAGGTGGGATTAACGAGGAATTCACGGGTTACAAATGCACAACGGATCTTGAAGCATGGTGCTGCTGCTAGTGTCATAGCAAGTAAAGCATTGATTTTTGTCCTGTTTAGGACCCGGGTGATGCATCGGCTAAAGCTGTCAAGCTGATACTCTATTTTCAGTACAAGGACCAGCAAGCAAATGGGTACTTTTGAGAATCTATTTTTCCAAAGGTAACTACCATTGAACAGTTTTGGTGTTGAACCAAGGGCAGTGGTTGCAGTTGAATTGAAAACATGCCTTTTCACAAGTGAGGCACTGCAAGTTCTTATGCTTCATAATTGGTGGTCTTATGCTTCTTCCTTAGCTCCCAATGTTGAGCCGTCAACCACCTTGGTGCTAAGCACAGAGGAAGGTCTAGTGCAGAAACTCGCCCCACAAGCAATATTGGCTCAATTGAATTCTCACCTTCCTTCCAAGAAAGACAAATTCACACTTCATTTGCAAGACTCCTTAGTTGAATTTCACTGCAAACAGTTCCAGATTCCAAGTGCTAATTCTAACCTTGAGGACAAGGTTGTTTTTCAAGGGAAGTGCAATGTTATGAACTTAGGATTTAGTGATTGGCTTAATCACTATTAGGGGTTTAATATTGGATTAGTTAGGCTTATTCCTATTAATTAGTGAAGTTCGTTAGAAATGCCAGCTGACATTAAAGGTGTAAAGTCTATAAAAAGAGCTGAGCTCCTTGAATTGTAGCAGATCAGAATTTACAAATAGAAATACAAAACCCCAAAAAAATATTGGATCCCTACTCCCTTTGATAGGAGCATATTTATGCGACTTTGTTATCTTATTTCTTTACATTTACTTAGTTGATTTATATTTATTTTGGTAATTTAAGTTATTTTCGTATTATCGTAGGTCCACTTGGTAAAAATAACAATAAATAGCCAAATGGAGCAATTTAGAGTAGTTTTGGACTTGGATTGGATAGCAGGCGTGGTTAGCATATGGGCTGGACATTTTTGGTGTTTAAAAGGTGTTAAACATGTCCTAAAATCTGGAGGAATCAAAGTTGAACCCTGGAAGATAAGAAAAAAAACACAAGATTGAGGAATCCTAGTTGGAGAGGAACATTATCTTATCCTATCTTATCCTATCTTATCTTATCTTATCCAACATTATCTTATCTTATCTCTAGCTGCAAGGAGGAATCCTAATCACATTCCAACACTCTCTACCTGATTCTTAGAGTCCTAAAATAATTCAAAATGCCAAAACCCTTTCCTCTTTGGATTCAGCCGTTCCCTTCCTTATATATATATATATATATATATATATATATATATATATATATATATATATATATATATCAAATTCCTGCACGTTTTAGGGTGTGCCATGCCTACCATTCATCCATTGAAGTTGCTGGAGTTTTCAGAGTTCTTTCTCTCTTTGTTTTAAATTTCAGTGTTTATTTTAGATTGCTTTTTAGTTATGATGAACATGTGAAACTAAGTTTCTTTTTAGCTAGAGGTGAATTCGAAGCCATGATCATATATTTTATATAAATTGATTACATCTAGTTATTGTTTCATAAAACATGAATGTGCTTTACTTAACCGCTTTATGGAAAACTTATTCTTGCATGTTCATTAAGGATGCACACTTAGTTTGCATGCATGGATTTGATGCTACAATATAAGGGAATTTCACCTAATCGTTATGAACTTATATTTGCAAGTAGTAAAAGTCACTAGTCATGATTGAGTTAAGTACATTCTTGGTAGGAGTATCACGCTTTTCATAGTTACAAATGCTTTGTCAATGCTTATGATTTTCACTGAACTTAATGATCTTTGAGATGTATCCCTATCATGCTTTTCATAGTTAGGGTACTTGAGGAGAATAATTTGGTTGCGTCACTGAGTCCAATTCAATGAACTTAGGAAAATCTGAGAGTTAATTAGTGATGTTCACAATTAATTTAGGGCATTGTCATTCATGGTTTATAGGAAGAATAACTGGAAATCGATTTGTATGCATATGTTTCATGTATGGAGAAGAATCCTCTAGCTATCCTTTCATCCATATTTCATTCACAACTTAATTTACTTGCTGCCATTTACTTTTGTTTTAATTAAATTCGTCCAAAATCCCCCCAGTCACTATTTTGTTGTTAGTTTAACTTAGTTTTCAGTTTTATAAGTTTAATTTGTGTTGATTAGCATCCTTTCTAATCCCTGGAATAGAATGATCCCTACTTACTCATACTACGATTGCACAATTTATAGGATTTAATTTGTGTGTTAGTTTCTACCACATCAAAGTTTTGGCGCCATTGCCAAGGATTAGCAAAATTGCTAATCTTCCCCTTTGTTTCTATCGTGTCTTTCTTTTGTGTCTAATTTAGTTTTGTTTTCTTTTGTTTTAGGTACTCATTTATGACTCGAAGTTCTCAACCTGTTCGTGATAATATATTAGAATTTGACGACGATTTTGAATAAACTTTGAGAAGGAATGAAGTAACCAAAATTCAATCCACCTAATTCCAGTTTCGAATCTGAATTTGAAGCTAAAACTGAAACTGAACCATAAGAGGAACAAGACATGGCTGTTGACAATTGAACAATCAAGGAACTTTCAGCCTCATGATTGGATAATGTTGTTCCCTTTTGCATTCAATACCCTAGGGCAGTTCAAGGCAAAATAGATGAGTTTGAATTGAAGTCTAGTTTGCTGCATCACATTCCCAAATACCATGGTTTGTCCATGGAAGATCTGAACAAGCATCTTAAGGAATTTGAAGTAGTATGTTCAAGCATGACACCAATAAATGTGGATGGGAATATTTTGAAGATAAAAGCCTTTCCATTCTCTCTTTTGGAAAAGGCTAACGATTGGCTCTTTGAATTAGGACCTGGAACCGTCACTTCTTGGGAAAGCATAAAGAAAGCATTCTTAGAGAAATTCTTCCCAACTTTAAGAGTCATTCTTTTAAGGAAGAGAATTAGTGAAATTCAACAAGGCCAAGAAGAATCCTTTCCAACGTACTATGAGCGTTTCGAGACTTTAGTTGCATCTTGTCCACAACATCAAATGAAGGAGGAGCTTTTAATTCAATATTTCTATGAAGGACTACTTCCATTTGAGAGACAAATGCTTGATCCTTCAGCTGGAAGTGCTTTAGTTGACAAAACCCCAGTTGATGTGAAGATTTTAATAGAAAATCATGCCTTGAATGCACAACAATATGAAGGAGTTGGAGAAAAAGAACATGCATGCCCAATTCAAGTTAATGAGGTAACTGCTATTTCAGAACTTCAATCTCAAATGGCTAATCTCTCTACTCTTATATCACAAGTTGTCGAAGGGTCCAAAGTGCAAAGTGTAGCTACATGTGGCGTGTGCTCAATGCAAGGACATCCTACTAATCAATGTCCTCAATTAATAGAGAATGGGGGATGGGAAAGTGCCTATGCCATAGGTTATCAAGCCAAAGTCAACCAAGGAGTGACCCGTTTTCCAACACCTACAATCCGGGTAGGAGAGATCATCCAAAAATGAAATGGAGGGAACCTCAACGAATTCAACAACAAGGAAAATATAGACAGTTACCTCCAGGGCTCTATCAAAGGCCATTTGCATTGCCATAGCTTCCCCTCTAACCTTCCCAACAAAATTTAGGTTCATCAATGGATTATGATAAAATTCTTCAAACACTAACTTTTTTGACTTAGGGTTTACAAAACCAGGCTAAAAAAAATGGTCGAATTGAAAAATCAACTTGCATAAATCACATAATTCATGGCACAAACTCGAGAACAAAGCGAACTCTCCAGCTCAACTATTGTCAATTCGATGGAAGATTTTGAAATCGCTGAAGCTATCATTTTGGGAAGTGGTATCGAGGTTGGAGCTAAACCAAAATGTCCAAACATAACCTAGAAGTGGAAAAGAAGCTGTTGTCTGAAGAGGAGGAGGAATACTTAGCCATTGCAAGCTTAGAAGAAGCCTTGTCGCAGCACCCAATCATCTTTAATCTTATTGACGCAGCTTCCCTAGCTCCACCACCATCCAATTCTAGTAAGATTGGTCCAAATTCATTTCTTTCTAACCTTATTCCACCAAATATCTCTATTCCTTGCAGGTTCTTGCAATCCAAGAAAGAAGAGAGAGAAAGAGAGAGAGAGAGAGATCTTCGAAACCTTTGCAAAGGTGCAAGTTAATATCCTGATTCTTGGTACAATAAAGCAAGTTCTAAAATATGCTGAATTTTTTAAAGAGATTTGTACAACAAGAAGACAGATTCAAGAGAAAGAAGTGGCTAGGAAATATGTAGAATTCATCAAAGAAGATGTACATGAGACAACCATCCCCAAAGAAGTTGGATTTTATGACATGGGACAAGTCACTGCCCTCACACCAAACTGACCAAGAGCAACATTCTTGAAACTTTTGAAGTAGTGTTTGTCTTTGAGTTCTTGTCGCAGCACATAGGTAAGCCACCTCTAAAAATTTCAATTTCGTTTTCTACTAACATGTTGTTGATTTCAATGATTCAAGCACCCACTCTAGAATTTAAACCAATACCGGATCATTTCAAGTATCACCTTCCATTCAAAGATCAACTCCATACTATAGGCCATAGTGAAGCTTAATTGGAGGTATTGTCCGACTGGAAGATGTTAAAGCAAGCGCTTCTTAGGGGGCAACCCATGTGTTCAAACAAAGAGCCATTGGAATTTCCAGCTCCTACAACCAAATTTGCTCTCTTTTACCCTTATCTTTATTGCTTTTACTTTGCCATGATTGTCCTGTTTGCTAGTTATCTTTTGTTGCTTTCTTGTTTAAGTTTATTTTTAAAACATTGAAGACAATGTTTGGTTTAAGTATGGGGGGCGCAAACAAATTGATTTTCGTGATTTCTCTTCGAATTTCACCACCTATCACTATTTTAAAGTGTTTTATGGTGTGTCATATAACAAAATTTTGAAAAACAAAATCGAAAAAGCTTGAGAAAATACTAAAAAGAGTCATTTTTGTTGCTTGTGTGTATTTTAGGTTACCTTCCAACACAATGATGAGGATTTGGTTTTTAATTACATGATTGTTAAAGAAAGTTACAAACATGGGTGAAAGTTTGATATGATCTTTGTTTAATACGTAGTTGTAGTTGTCATTTACAAATTTAGATGTAATGATAAAGAAAAAAAATTAGTTTTTATAACATGCTTGAAGGAAGAAACTCAAACTAACACTACAACCCTATGAGACTTGAGCCTATTCTTTGTTTGGAGAGTTATTAATCTATGATATTTTTGTTTTCTAAAGTCATTGCATGATCCCATTATTTATTTGCTTGGTCGCTACTAAGAATGCCTTTTCATCATTTTAGTTCCAAATACTAGAACTCAAGCCTGTTTCATTCAAAGCATAAAATTGATTGCATAACATATAACAAAATGATGGTGTTTAGTTACCACCACCAGAGCCAAAAAACCTTATCCCTTGCATATGTATTGTAGGTTTAACCTTTTTTGGCCTTATTTAGCCTATTTTCTTTGTTAGCTTGCATTACCCCTACCTAGCCTAGTATAGGAATATCCATACCCTTGTTCTTAAAGAATAATGAAGCATGACTTGTTGGGAATTCCTTTTGATCTACGGTTTGCAGAAAAAACAAGTGTGGGGGAAGGATTTGTTCTTTTGAATCTGGTGAAGTAGTGTTTATGTTTTATGTTTCAGGAAAAAAAAAGGAAGAAAGGTTGAAAATAAGTGAGAATAACTTCATAAGTGTTGGTTGTTGAGGAAGGGTCAAAAAATGTGAATTTGACCCTAAAGTTGTACGAATCTCCCCTTTGTGTTTAAAGTTGGGTGCTGCAATAAGAAGTTGAATTCTAAGTTTTGATTTCATTACTTTGCTTACTATCACTTTAAGAACCTTTGTTTTATCTTTAACTTTTCTTTGTTAGCCAATACATAAGCCCCATTCCAACCCTTAGACTTTTATCTTGATTGTTATGCATTTCAATATGTGGAGTTTGAAATTGGTACGAGCATATGGAATCCCTGGTTCTCGCTTCTAAGTAGTGACATTCCGTTCATGAGATCATATACATGTGTGTATTAATAATTTCAGAAAGTGCCTTCTTTGTTACAACAAATGTGAGTGCTAGTCTACATGTTTACATCAATCTTCTCACATATACTTAGTATAGGGAGTCTAGTCAGAAAATCTATGTGAAAATAGAAAGTATATCCGGTGAGGAATTGAGTGAATTCTCTAAGGCATGTTACTACATTCAAATGCGAGCTAGTGAGTGATTACTACAATTAAGTATACACTCAAGAGTAAGGATGCCTCAAAACTAAGTAATAATTTTTAACATGTCATGTTTCATTGGAAATCCCTAAGGCAATTGTTGGAAGGTTTAGGTTTTGTTTTGTTTTCTTTGTTTTGCTCGAGGACTAGCAAAAGTTAAGTGTGGGGGAATTTGATAGGAGCATATTTATGCAACTCTGTTATCTTATTTCTTTGCATTTACTTAGTTAATTTCCATTTATTTTGGTAATTTAAGTTATTTTCATATTATTATAGGTCCAGTTGGTAAAGATGACAATAAATAGCCAAATGGAGAAATTTGGAGTAGTTTTGGACTTGGATTGGATAGCAGGCGTGGGTAGCATATGGGATGGACGCTTTTGGTGTTTAAAAGGTGCAAACATGTGCTTAAATATGGAGGAATCGAAGTTGAACCCTGGAAGATAAGGAATTACACAAGAAAGAGGAATCCTAGTTTGAGGGGAACATTATCTTATCCTATCTTATCCTATCTTATCTTATCTTATCTTATCTCCAGCTGCAAGGACTAATCACATTCCAACACTCTCTACCTGATTCTTATAATCCTAACATAATTCAAAATGCCAAAACTCTTCCCTTATTGGATTCACCCGTTCCCCTTCCTATATATATGAAATTCCTGCATGTTTTAGGGTGTGCCATGCCTACCATTCATCCATTGAAGTTGCTGGAGTTTTTAGAGTTCTTTCTCTCTTTGTTTTAAGTTTCAATGTTTATTTTAGATATCTTTTTAGTTATGATGAACATGTGCAACTAAGTTTCTTTTTAGCTAGAGGTGAATTCTATAAACTAATTACATCCAGTTATTGTTTCATAAAACATGAATGCGATTTACTTATCTGGTTTATAGAAAACTTATTCTTGTATGTTCATTACGGATGCACACTTAGTTTGCATGCAGGGATTTGATGCCAGAATATAAGGGAATTTCACCTAATCGTTATTAACTTATATTTGCAAGTAGTAAAAGTCACTAGTTATGATTGAGTTAAGTAAATTCTTAGCAGGAGTATATTGCCTTTCATAGTTACGAATGCTTTGTCAATGCTTATGATTTTCATTGAACTTAAAGATCTTTGAGATGTATCTTTATCATGCTTTTCATAGTTAGGGTACTTGAGACGAATAATTTGGTTACGTTGCTGAGTCCAATTCAATGAACTTAGGAAAATCTGAGAGGTAATTAGTGATGTTCACAATTAATTTAGGGCATTGTCATTAATGGTTTACAGGAAGAATAACTGGAAATTGATTTGTATGCATATGTTTCATGTGTGGAGAAGAATCCTTTAGCTATCCTTTCATCCATATTTCATTTACAACTTAATTTACTTGCTGCCATTTACTTTTGTTTTAATTAAATTCTTTCAAAATCCCCCCAATCACTATTTTGTTGTTAGTTTAACTTAGTTTTCAGTTTTATAAGATTAATTTGTGTTGATTAGCATCCCTTCTAATCCCCGAAATTGAATGATCCCTACTTACTCATACTATGATTGCATATTTATAGGGTTTAATTATTTATGTTAGTTTCTACCACATCACCCTTCTACTTCGCCTTCTCCATTTTCCATTTCTATTGCTACTTGCAGGTTGAATAGGGTCCTGAGATTTGTGATCCTATCATGTGAACTCTGCTTCTTATTTATCTTAGGATTTAGGTATATATTATGTAGTGAAAAAGCGTGACCTTGAACCTCCCCTTGCATCCAAGAGTTTGAGTTTTTAAGGTTATTACAAAAATTGCTCCAACTCTATTATAACCTTCTTTTTTTTTGTTGTCACAAAATAGCTTGACTATTTTAGCAACAAAATTGGGATTGCTTGAATCTTGCAACTCTTGTAGTTGAGTAGACTAGTAGTCCAACATACCCTGTATTCGAATATCCCTATTCCTGACGTCCCCGTATCAAAAAAAGAGAGAAACAAATGGCTTAATACCAGTGTGCATAATTACCCTAACCAAAAGAACGAGAATAAAGAGCTAAT
The DNA here is from genome assembly GCA_963580275.1 of Crataegus laevigata. NCBI lineage: Eukaryota > Viridiplantae > Streptophyta > Magnoliopsida > Rosales > Rosaceae > Crataegus > Crataegus laevigata. The sequence continues at coordinate 18,484,328 of OY756945.1, forward strand.
TACCTCATGAAACATGGATTGGACTAAAATATCTCATTTGAAGTAGTTTGTCATACTAATTAATATTTAAGATAAAGTTTATAAATATTTTTCTTTTAAAAATAAAGTATATTTAGTAATTCTCCTTTATTTGTTAAGAAAATTAAATTAATGGCACATCTAGTATTATACTTTTTTTTGGTCATTTTACATAGTCACAGCTGTTTTATATAAAAGTTTACCAAACACTGTAATACTGCTTTTTTTTTCTTTTCCAAAAGCACTTTTACAAAAAAGTTTACCAAAAACTTTGCTACTTTATTTAACAACTGCTTATTCTCATAGAACAGTAGAAAGCAGTTTTTTTTCAAAGTATAGCAATACCAAACCAGCACAACAGAAGAAGTTTTTAAATTAATGGCACATCTAGTATTACACCCCTTTTGTGTAATCTTTTTAACCTCATTATGTGAAAAAATATGAAGGTTTGATCCAATAAGTGAATTTGATAGATCACTGGGGACCAAGGTTCTAAAAAACGCTAAGAGATAGTCGGCCAGCGGGCTGGGGTCTAGCGCTTAGACGGCTAGGCAGGGTCTAGGCAGGTGCCTAGGCGAACTAGGCAGATTTAATTAAATTTATTACATTTCATGTAAATAAGTATTTATTTATACTTTAAAAATATTTTATTTATTTATCATAAACTACAAAATGAAATATATATATATATATATATATATATATATATATAATGTAAGAATTTTAAGTACATAATTTGAAAAAAAAAAATTAATATATAATATATTTGTTTAATAATGAAGTAGGTAACTTTTTTTAATATCTTCAATATTAGAAAGCCAGAAGTAGAGTTTGGTGTCTCAAGGCTTCACCAAAAAGTTTTAGACTAAAAAGCCCTCCAAACAAAAAAAATCATAGCTAGCTGAAAATAATACAAACAAAATAACAGGGATAATTTTGGAATAATATTGTCATAAAAAAATTAACAAAATAGTAGAAGTAGTTTTCTTCCCGCTACCTTGCGAGAAGAACACGCGTAATGGAAGGAAAAGAAACCGTCAGTGTCGTCCCCCAATATTTTTTTGCCTCTGCAATCAGTCTACAGTCTTCCACCGCTTTCCTCCTCCACCGCTTCATTCTCGCTCCATCCTTTCTGCTTCTGTCATTCTCTCTCTAAAAGATTCTGCCTTCTCTCTCTAAAAGTCCTCTCTCCCCTCCTTCGACATACCCAAGCTTTTCTCTGTCGATTTGTTTTCCTGATTTCTGCTTTGCCCTTTTGCTCCCTGCGTGCAGATCAGCAGCTGCACTGCTGTTCTTCCTCTCATCCTCCTAAATTCTTCCACTCCAAAAACTTCATTTCATCATAACTTTTTCATATGGCAACGAAATCATTCAAGATTGGAGCCTATAGTTTCGTATCATAACCCTCTTCCATCTGATATGACACCCACACCTCAAAATCAACTGTGGTCAAAGATTGGAGCCTAGAACAGTGACGGTTTTTGGCGAAGTTTTGCTAATTCCGCCTAATCCTGCCAAAATTTGGTCTCGGCCCAAGAGAGAAAGTTGATCCTCTCCTGACGATCTTTCTACCTATACTTGAGTTCGTTGAGTGAATTGAAAGTTTTTATTTTAATTCTTTTTTTTAGTTTTTGGTTTGTGGGTTCTTAATTTTTTTGATTTTTTGTGCAAGTAAAGGATGAACCCAGAAGAGATATGTTCACTGAAGGACTTGATAGGAGCGCCCTTCATTGGGTTATAGAGGTTTCTCTCTCTCTCTCTCTCTCTCTCTCTCTCTCTCTCTCTCTCTCTCTCTCTCTCTCATACAGGCAGAAAGAATCACCAGGAGGAACGCTCTCGAAGATTGACTCCACTCAAGTGAGTATTTCTTTTGAATTTTTTTAATTTTGATGAAAGCATTGGTTTTTGGCAAAGAATGTAATTTTTTTGAGTTAATTTGGTGTAAGAATCTGTTCAATTTGATGGGTTTTTAGTTTATGTATGTCTGTGGTCTGCTGTTTGGGTGTTTGTTGTTCATGAACTGTGTATTTTGTGTTTTTTTCGTTTCAGATTGAGGGAGAAAATAGTATTGGAATTTGATTGTGGTTGTTATTATCTTATGCACAATTGAGGGACTATGATTTTGGAGCTGAATTCATTAAGCATTCGGTATTAAGGTCGGGAATTTATCGAAAAACTAAACTGGGATTTGTTTGTTTGATGACTCTGTTGAACAATTGAATCTTGGGTTTGTGTTTTTATGGTGTTTTGGTAGTCGAAATGGTATAAGCTTTATCCAAATTAAGATTGAAATTTATGTTTGTGTTTCTCAAGTCACGAGGAGATTCGAGGTAAAGTAGGAGTAGCCGAAATTGAAGGAAAGATGAAAGAAAATCGGTTATGGTGGTTTGGACATGTGCAACGAAGGCCTACTAACGCTCCGGTTAAAAGATGCGACTACGGGACAGAGGTTTAGGGCCGAAAGGGTAGAGGGAGACCTAGGAAGACTTTGGAAGAGACCCTAAGAAAAGACTTAGAGTATTTGGATTTAACGGACAACATGACACAAGACCGAGCGCAATAGCGTTCTAGGATTCATATAGCCGACCCCCCTTAGTGGGAAAAGGCTTTGTTGTTGTTGTTGTTGTTTTTCAGGTCATGCGTTGAGTATTACTCACTTTTGTATGCAGCAGTTTATAGTATTTGTAAACGGTGCCTTAACTGGGGATGATGTAGGCTGCTTTATTCAAGAGAGTGCGGAGTTGAACCCAATAAAATAGTGAATACTCTTGAGCTTTTGGTTGAGGGATAGTGAAACTTTTCCAATAAAGAAGTCATAGACTTTTTGATCCTGTATTTTCTTCCATTGATAATGGTCCCTAATTGTTCTGATGTATATCAGCGGGCATATGCACATTTAACATGTTCAATTTTATTGATTTATTTATGTTTATATTTAAGTTTTAACTTGATTATATATATATATATATATATATATATATATATATATATATATATTAACACTACATGGCAGCTGAGAGACATGCAGATGGATCATTGTCGGTTGAAGACTTCAATATAGTTCTTGAAGATCAAAGTGGAAAGAAAGTAGAGTTGGGATCCGAGACTGATCAGAGGTATGATAGATAGATAGATAGGTTTCAATACTTTTCATCATGCAATTAGATGTCAGCACTTAATTCTTAGGTATACAGTAGATTTGTTACAGAGCATGTCCTCCGGCTGCTGATACATTTTGTTATTACCTAGCAATTAAATATTCAGCAGTTTGCCAAATATATGCTCTATCAAGGATATTCTGAGGTGATAATTGAGTGTTTTGAGTTTCACCCAAGTAATGCCTGCCTGCATGCTCAAAGCATTCTTATCAGTTTTAGTATTATATAATTCTTTCTCGCATTTAGTTTTATTGATATTCAGTCTCATTTTCTGTATTGGACCTATTGGTTTTGTGGCAGGAAGATAGAGGAAAACAGGGAGTTACTGTGACGGATTCTGGAATACATGTACCAGAACAGGAGGATGACGGTGTGTGGACACAGGACAGCAGCAGCCATACATGTACCAGCAGCGGAAAGGGACGACGACGTCTGGAAACGAACAATTTGAGAATTGGGGTGATAATTCAGCCATGGCTGACAACAGTCAGCAGACTGACACTTCTACGGATGTTGACACCGATGACAAAAACCATGTATCACCATATCTCTCCCTCTCTCTATGGTCTCTGTTTCATGAGCATATGTGTTTGCTAAACTGCTACCATACTTTTTCATGGGAATCTTTCTATAGGCATAGTGGAATTGAGAATCATTTGAAATTTGGAATTTTAGAATTTTAGAATTTTGGATTACCGTCCATGTTGTATTAAATTTGTGGAGTTCATATCGTTTAATGGTGTTTGTTTGTAAACCCTGCAGAAGAAATCCCTTCATTTGAACTGACTTGCATTTTTTTCCTAACATTTAGTTTCTTTTTTTGTTTTTCTTAGTACCAGACTTTTGATGAAACTTACAGTTTCTTTAATTGATTGTAGAATGTTAATTATGTTGTTTTCTTAATTTCTCAGTTATAGACTTTGTAAATCTCATTGCATTTAGGTGTTGAAATTTCCAAAAAAAAAACAAACTAATAATGAATTATGAGGCTACCGAAGAAAAAGACTGTAGTTTTGAAGCAACACTGTAAAACAAACGGTTAGAGTTGTTTGTTTTTATTTGATTTTTTAAGGTGTTGCTTGCCATTTTAATCAAATTTAAAACGCTTTTAGTTTGGTTAGAGTATCAGTGTTACGTGTTTTCTAAATGATTCCATTTAATTCTCTTTACATTAATTGTTTTGGATTTCTACCTTAAATGTATTACTGAAAGTTTATTATTAAATTACTTTGCAGATAGAGATTTCACAAAAGCCAAGAGGGTATGAATAGGAAAGACTTACAACATACATAATGACTTAAAACAATCTTACTATTATTCTCTTTTGTTTCTCTTCCATGTTTTGTTGCATGTATTCAACCATTCTTTTGTGTTAGTAATTTGTCTAGATGCACGTACATGTTGGTACTAAGAGAACATAATGTAAAATCAAAGAGTGTTTGAAGGATTGTGTGATTACTAATTTATTATTGCATTGGTACATGCCGGTAAAGATGTTTTACGTTAGATGTTTTTCATTGTAATTGTCAAAATAGCTCATCGAACAAATTGAAAACAACTAATGCAAGACAACTTCAAGTGTAAGTAGCCCCCGTGATAAAAAAAAAAAAAAAAAAAAAAAAAATTCCTCTCTGCACGCACGTAATTAATAAGTCTAGAAAATCGGAAAGGCCTTGAAAATGGATAATAATATATAATATATTTGTTTAATAATAATGAAATTCCATGATTCCATCTGACAATGGGGAGTCATTATTATCTTCCCCGGGAGTGGCTTTTGAACCTTGGAAATAGATAATAATATATAATATATTTGTTTAATAATAGTGAAAATCCGCCTGACAGAGGGGAGCCATTATTATATTCCCCGGGAGTGGTTGAAGCCCTTGAAATCGGCAAGGCCTTTATTTGGTTGTGCTTTAATAATTTATGATTTCAATTCGCTTAACTATTTGATTGATAACTTATTTGTGTATGTTAATTAAGAGTGCACACTTAGTTTTCATGCATAAGTTTGATGCTAGAATATAAGGAAATTTCACCTAATCGTTATGAACTTATATTCATGAGTAGTGAAGGTTGCTATCCACAATCGTGTTAAGTGAATTCTTGGCAAGAGTATCATGCTTTTCATAGTTACGAATGCCTCGTCAATACTTATAGTTCTCATGAATCTTAATGATCTTTGATTGTATTTCTATTGTGATTTTCACGTATGGAACTTTTGAAGAATGTTTTGAATTGTTATATGCGCTTTCCCATTCAATTCATTAACTTAAGGAGAACTTGAAGGTTAAAAAAGTGCTATCACGGTTAACCCGGAGTATTGAGTTTCATAAGTTATGGAAAGAACAACTAAAAATTGGTTTATGTACAAGTGTATCATGTGTGGAGGAGAACCCTCTAGCTAATCCATCATCCATTCAAACAACCATATTTTGTGTCTAAATTTGTCTAGTTTATAATTTGTTTATTTTCAAGTTATTCTCATCAAAATCCAATCCCCCTTTTACAATTTATGTCATTTGATTTGAATCTACTTTATTTGATTTCTTTTGAGTTCTTTGAGTTAATTTAGTTTAGAGTTGGTTAGTTTTCATAATTTGAATCTTTTAAATTCAATTCACGTCCTAAAACAACCCTAGAATCTGTTTTAGTTTATTTGTTAGTTTTATTTTGAGTTATTCTAGTTTAGTTGGAATCATTTGAATCTAGTTAAGTGTTTTGATTTTAGATTTGTATTGTTAAAGTTTTATTTAGTGTTTCCAAGTTTATTTTATATAGATTAGCAATCCCTCATAATCCCCGGTTTAGAACGATCCCTACTTGCATATATACTACAATTGTTTTTCCTCTTTCTCTTATTCTTCTTCAACTTCGAATTCAGAGCTAGAGGGATGAGATTTTGGCAGCTTCTTCTTTCTTCTCAATGTTCGTTCAAAATCGTCGTCAAACTTTAAGATGTGTTCACGAATAGGTTGAGAACTCTAAGTCATAAACTAGTACCTAAAACAAAGGAAACAAAACAAAACAAAATTAGAAATCAAAACACAAGACACAAACAGAAACAAGGGATTAGCAATTTTGCTAATCCCCGGCAACAGAGCCAAAAATTTGATGTGATAATAAATAACACTCAAACTTAAACCCTATAGATGTAGTATATGTAAGTATGGATCGTTCTAGGTCGAGGATTAGGAGGGATTGCTAATTCACTTAAAACTGACTCAAAAACACAAAAATAGGCTGAAAACACTTAACTAGACTCTTATAACTCCAAACTGACTAAAAAGACTCAAAACAACACAAAACAATCAAATAGACTCAAACTAGACACTACAGATGATTCTGAATGAAAATTGAACTAAAAATACTCAAAACAATGCGTATGGATGAATTCTAACTTATGGTGACTCAACACACTCAAAAGAAACCAATTTGAACAGATTCTAACAAAAAGACACTAGATGTAAAGGGGGAATTGGTTTTGACAAATTTAAAACTTAAACTAAACAAATTGCATAATTTAAAAAAAGATTCGAAATTAGGGTAGATCAATGGATGAATGGCTAGCTAGAGGGTTCTTCTCCACCATGACACACTTGCATCCAGTTTATTTTTCAATAAACCATGAAACTTAACACCCCAGATTAACCATGAACAACAAATTAACCCTCTGATTTTCCTTAAGTCATTGAATTGGATGGAATATGCATTGGCAACCAAATTATTCTTCAATAGTTCCCTACATGAATAGCATAATAAAGATACAATCAAAGATCATTAAGCTTAGTGAAAATCATAAGCATTCACAAGGCACTCGTAACTATGAACAGCATGATACTGCTAGGAATTCACTTAACACGATTCTGACTAGCAACCTCCACTGCTTACGAATATAAGTTCATAATGATTAGGTGAAATTCCCTTATATTCTAGCATCAAATTCATGCATGCAAACTAAGTAGGCCTCCTTAATCAACATACAAGAATAAGTTATCAATCAAGCAGTTAAGCAAATTGCATTCACAATTTATGAAATCACAACTGAAAGTAATCAATTCATATTGCAAGTATGTTCATGGCTTTGAATTTCCCCTAACTAAAATGAGTTTAGCTTCTTATGTTCGCAAAACAAAGATAATTAAACTTACAAAACACTGAAAACAAAAGAGAGATTACACCTAAAAACGGTCCAGCAATCCAAACTTGAATGGCAAGCACGTCCAAGGATCCTCCTCCTTCTTCTTTGTTGAGGCACAAGGTTTGGGTGAAGGTTTGAGTGATGATTTGTATGGAAGAATGGTTAAGAGCATGAATGATAATGAATGGCTAAGGGTTGGTGCAGATGGAATGGATGGAATGTGTAGAATGTGTGATGATGTGTAAGGATGGTGCGGCAGTGAAGTTTGTGTATTTAAATGGCTAGGGCATGGCAAGGTATATGAAAGTTGAATAAATGTCAGATTTCAAGAGGAAAAGGGAAGGTAATATGCGACATGATCTTGAAAGAAAAAGGAATGTGGTTTGTGGCAGAAAATAGGAAAGGGAGTGATCTCCCTTGTGCGGCAAAGGTATAGGACAAGATTAGGACTTCTAGAACAATGTAATTAAGTATCCTAATATGTTTTGGACACCCCTTTGCAGCTGGAACTTAAGTGAATTAGGTTTAGGAAAGGTTTAGGACAAATAAGGAAACTTGATTTAGCATTCCTTCTTTCTTGTTGGATTCCTTGTCTTCTTTTGTCTTGAATTCATCTCTTTACTCATTCATAGCCTCCTTTGGTCTTCAATTTCATCCATCCACTTTGTTCCATGCATGTGTTATCCATCCAATGCCCAAAACTGCTCCAAAATGCACCAAAATGCCCTTTCTTGCCACCTTAGCCCTTTGGACCTACAAACACACGAAAATAGCTTAAAACACTAAAATAACTAAGAACTAACAACATAAATGCAAGAAAACAAGGTAACTAAGTCGCATAAATATGCTCTTATCAACTACTATGAAGAGTGACAATGTGCCTTAGCCTACTAAAATAGCACCAAAACCCGTTTCTACTGTTGTTGAGACCGACTCGTCTACTAAGAAGAAGGAAACTGCTCGTGCGAGCACCCCTGAGAAATCCACCAAGTCTATTTCCGGGGAAGCTGCTGAGATTTGCGTTCTTTTGAGACCAAATCTTCTCGAGGACATGGATGTATGTGCCAAATTTGTCGATGGCGTCAAAAGAGTTGTTGGCCCAAGTTCCTTTGCGAAGCATATGATAGAGTATAGGAAGACTGTTTTGCTGGCCATGATGCAAAAAACGACGATTCTGGCAGCCGAGTCTATGTTCCTTGATCAAAATGATACCAAGGCTTCCAATGAGGTTGCAAAAACTATGGCAACTGAAGCTTACTCCTCAACCGAGAAAGTCAAGAAGTTAGAATCTGAGCTTGTAGTTTGGAAAGGGTCTAATATTTCTCCCCCCCTCCCCCCCCACTTCTCTACAGCATAAGACTGCTCGCCAAGAGATCATGGATTTGAAGACTAAGCTTAATGCGATCCAAGTAAAGTATGAAAAGGGCAGAGAATAAGATCAGGTGTTACATACCTCAAATTTCAAACCTTGAGCGTGCATCTCTGAGCTCCCTCCGCTGCTTACGCAAAGGATGAAAAACTGATCGATGCTTACAACCAAGTGATCAACTTCAAGAAAGTTGTTGATAGGCTTGAGCCTCAAGTGTTGGAACTCTAAGGTGCTTTAAAAATCAACTATAGTCTGAAGAAAGAAATAGAGGACCTACAGTGGGTTTCTGCAAGCTGGGTTATCTAGATCATCTCTTTGGGCGGCCATTTAACTTTGATTTTTCTGGTAAAGACTTCGAGACCTTCTCTATTTCTCCGAAAAACTTACACTCTTTTACTTTTGAGTCTTCTATTAGTGAAATAGTTAGAGAGATTGGTGCCCAGACTGGGGCAGCTGAGGTTGAAGCATCAGATGGTGCCGCCGTTGATAGCGTCGCGGCTCCAGAATGTGTGGCGATCAAGTAGTCGTAGGATGTCTAAGCTGCTGAAGAGTAATCTTCTAGGTAGCCTTCAAGATTTTCTTTGTTTTCCTTGTTGCTTTTGCTTCGCTTAAACTCCTTTGGTCTTTGCTAGTTGTTTATTAATTTTGCTAGAAAATTTAATAAACTTGTATCATTCGCTTTTCTCCATCTTCGCTTCTTTTGTTCATGCCTTAACTTTTAGACCTTATAAACCAGTGGCAGGTGTGCTACTTTTCTATAAGTAGACAAGCCCGCATAGCCTATGCAGCCGTAGGTGTTCGTGTAGAAATTTACGAAGTTGTTGGCCATAGGGTTGGTAGCCAGACACCTTACTTACAGAAGCAGACAAGTCCGAGTAACCACTAGGTTGTTAACCTTGGCTTTCTCCAATTTTGTAGGTTGCGTAGCAAGTATCACTAAGGGTGGACCTTTGTCCCAATTCCCAAATCGAAATTTTCAGAAATCCCAATTTCAATACCGATCCGAAACCAAATTTTTGGGAATCCCAAAATAGTTTCGAGACTTGGGGACAAATCAGGAATCCTGAAATGATTTTGGGCGAAAATTCAACCTTTTATATTGAAAATTTGACATATAGGCAGGTTGCCAATCTGCCAATATGTTGGACATATAAGTATATAACCAATCTACTAATGCATCCAATCTATGCACAAATCTGCCAATATTTTAGGCGTTCCACTGCTGATCTTGTACAGACCTTCCCAGATGGGATCCATCTTTTTGGAGCTTTCTCTGCGGGTAGTGATGAAGGCTTTTCTCAGAACCAGATCTTCAGATTGGAACAGCCAGAACATGGCCCTTTTGTTGTAGCTGGAGAGGAGTTGCTACTGGTAAGCTACGATAAGGGTGATGGTCTGCTCGCGCTTCGCCTCTGCGCAATCTAAGCTTGTGGCCATCTCTTTACTGTTCTGCTCAATGTTTGGTAGTAGAGTGTTGATACTTGGCACGATAATGTTGGGATGAATGATTGCTTCCAAACCAAATGCCAAAGAGAAATGAGTCTCACCGATTGCTCATCTTTTGGTGGCGCAATATGCTCATGGTTCGGCCTACCCATTGCCTTGAGGATATCTTGGCATGGACATATGTTGCTTGATGCCATACTTTCGGAAAAACTTTGCCAAATCTTCGCCCATGACTTACAGTTATTGTCGACGATGATTGATTGAGGGATGCTAAATCAGAAAATGATGTTCCTCCTTATGAAGCGCTCTATGTCTGTCTAAGTCGTGGTTATCATGGGCTCTGTTTCTACCCATTTGGTGAAGTAATCGGTTGCCACGATCATCATACCCCTACCCTAGTAGCGAACGGCATTGACCCTACCAGGTTGATTGCTCACTGCATGAACGGCCAATAACTCATCTGCGGATGTAGTTTACTGGTAGACAGTGCTGGTACCAGCTTGTAGTATTGGCAACGATCGCACTTTTGTACTAACTCCTTAGTGTCTTAATGCATAGTAGGGCAGTAGTAATCTATGTTCAAGGCCTTCTGAGCTAAGAATCAGCCTACAGAGTAATTTCCAAAAATGCCTTCGTGGATTGAGCTTAGAACCTTTAGGCTGTCGGGAGGCGCCAGACAACAGAGATATGGATTCTTTGAACGAGAATGTCACTCCACATGTAGTAGTGTGCTGCCTTTATTTAGAGCTTTCTAGACTCTAACATTTCCATAGGGAGTGTGTCATTGACCAGGTAATCTATAATAGAACTTTGCCAATTAGGAGTTATACTAACCTATGTCACTTCGACTGCAAGCTCCGCCTCTATGCTTGGCTTGTCTAAATACTCCACTGGAATAGAGCATTTGAGTTAGTGGTCGAGGGTAGAACCTAGGCCGGCTAGTTCGTCCACGTAGGTGTTGTATACTGATAGAAGTCTCCATTGGGGGAACATGCATGACTAAGGTATCCTCGGTTGCTTCCGGGGTGTCGTTGGGCCGCTATGTTGCATCACCTAGGCTAGGCCTAATTATGCTATGAAGTCCACCAAGGCTTGGGTCTTTATCGTCGTGCACGGTCAGAAAACTAAATCGTATTGGCCAAGTTCCAACGCCCATTTCATTACTCGTTGAGAAGCGTATAGACCATGTAAGATTGATCGTACAGGATATTGAATCGTGACGATGACTATATGAGCTTGAAAATATGGTCTGAGCTTCCAAGCCGCGACAACTAAGGCCAAAATTAACTTTTTGATCTTCGGGTATTTAGTTTTCACATCGAGAAGAGCTTTAGAAGTGTAGAGTACAGGTAGTTGTGCCCCCAGTTATTCTCGTATGAGGGCAGAGCTCACTGCTACTTCTAAGACTGCCAAGTAGATGTATAAGTCATCCACTGCTTCCAGATTAGATAGTAAATGAGGTGATGTTAAATACTTCTTTAGGTCTTAGAAAGCTCTTTCACACTGTTCATCCCATTTGTCTCATTGTTCCCTCTTGATGGCTTTGAAAAAAGGCTAGCATCGATCGTTGGACCACGAAAGAAAGTAGTTGAGGGCGGCTGCTCGTCCAGTCAAGCTTTGGATCTCTTTCAAGGTAGTGGGAGATTTCATCTCTAGGATTGCTCAGATTTTCTTGGGATGTGCTTCAATTCCTCGTTGGGTTACTAGGTATCCTAAGAATCTGCCTGAAGATACTGTGAATGTGTATTTGGTAGGGTTAAGCTTCATCTTGTACTTTCTAAGGATGTTGACAGTTTCCACCAGGTTGCCGATGTGGTCTGACTACTGATTGCCCTTTACCATGATGTCAACGACATAGACCTCCATGGTTACCCTAATTTGCTTCTTGAACATTATGTTTACTAACCTTTGGTAACTGGCTCCCGCATTCTTGAGGCCCAAGGGCATGACCTTGTAGTAGTAGGTGCCTCGCTCAACCACGAACGCAGTTTTCTCCTTGTCTGGCTTGTACATGGCTATTTGGTTGTAGCCAGAGTATGCATCCAAGAAGCTGAGCATCTGGTTCCCAGAAGTTGAATCTACCAATAGATCGATTTGGGGAAGTGAATAAGGATCTTTTGGGCATGCTTTGTTGAGGTCGGTGTAGTCTATGCAAACCCTCCATTTGCCTTTCTCTTTCTTCATGACTAACACGACGTTGGCAAGCCATGCTGAGTGCGCAACCTCTTTTATGAATCCGGCCTCCAAAAGCTTGTCAATTTCTGCTTCGATGATCACCACTCGCTCGGGTGCGAAATATCTTCTTTTTTGGATCACAGATTTAGCAGCGGGGTCGACGTGCAGCTAATGGAAACCTATCTCGAGGTTGTTGCCAAGCATGTCAAAAGGTGACCACACAAAGATGTCTTGATTTTCCCTAAAGAAAGTCATTAGCTCTTCCTTCTTAGCTGGGCTTAGATGTGAGCCGATTCTAGCCGTCTTTTTCGGCTATTAGGGATCAAGAATGATGCCTTCGGCATCTTCTACAAGTTTCCATCCCATCTCATATGCTTGGGCACTACTTTCTTGAAGAGGAGCCTATTTCTGGAAATGAGCATGTGTTGTTTAGACCACTTGTGTGGTTCTTCACTTTTCAGCACCTATAAATAGGCCTTCTTCTAAGGCAAAAAAAAAAAAAAAAACACACGACAGAGAGGAGAAAACCACCCATCCATTTACCACTCATCTATCTTCATACACCTTGTGCCGCAGCAAAGAAGAATGAGGAAGATCTCGGACGTGATTGCCATTCGAGTTAGGATTGACGGAACGTTTTTAGGTGTTTTCTTCCTTTTGTTTTCAATGTATAAGTTTATTTATCCTTGTTTTGCTGTGAACATGAGGAACTAAACCCCCCTTTTGCTAGGGGGGATTCAAAGCCATGATTACACTTGCATTATGAATTAATTACTTTTGGTTGTGATTTCATAAATTATGATTTCAACTCGCTTAACTGTTTGATTGATAACTTATTTATGTATGTTGATTGAGAGTGCACACTTAGTTTTCATGCATAAATTCGATGCTAGAGTATAAGGGAATTTCACCTAATCGTTATGAACTTATATTCATGAGTAGTGAAGGTTGCTATCCACAATCGTGTTAAGTGAATTCTTGGCAAGAGTATCATGCTTTTCATAGTTACGAATGCCTCGTCAATACTGATAGTTCTTATGAATCTTAATGATCTTTGATTGTATCTTTATTGTGCTTTTCACGTAGGAAACTTTTGGAGAATTTTTTGAATTGTTATATGTGATGTCCCATTCAATTCATTAACTTAAGGAGAACTTGAAGGTTAAAAAAGTGCTATCACGGTTAACCTGAGGTATTGAGTTTCACAATTTACCGAAAGAACAATTGAAAATTGGTTTATGTGCAAGTGTGTCATGTGTGGAGAAGAACCCTCTAGCTAATGCATCAGCCATCTAATTCATCTAAATTCGTGCTATAATCTGCCCTAGTTTTCAATTTTCTTGTTTTTAACTTATTCTCATCATAACCCAATCCCCCTTTTACAACTTGTGTCTTTTGATTTGAATCTGCCATATTTGGTAAATTGTGATTTCATGAGTTGTGAATTCAAAAAAAAAAAAACAAAAAAAAAACTTTGTTTACCCTAACACTGATTCCCGTCCTCATTCTTTTGAGCCACTGCCGACTCTTTTCGATGCTGCTCAGGCATCTTGTCTGCTCATCAAGCCTCGTCCTAAAGTGCATACTTCTCTGATAGAGCGAAAAAGTCAGCCAGGGTTAGATCCTCTTTCATGATCAATTATATGAATAATGGGTAGTCTACTAGGAGTCTTTTTTGGAAGGCCGCACTTGCTATCAAGTCATCGCATCAGACTATCCTCGCCTTCTCTACTTTGAAACTCTTCACGTAGTCGTAGAGTGATTCTTTTGGGTTCTTCTTCACATTGAACAAATGGTCGGACTTTCTCTTGATTAAGCAGTAGAATGAGAATTCTTTGGTGAAAACCAAGGAAATATCATCAAAACTTCGGATGGATTGTGGCGGCAAGGTGTGGAACCAATCTTGCACCTCGCCTTGCAAAGTGGTGGTGAATATCTTGCACATAAGAGCATCGTTGTTACAGTAAAGGACCATTGTGCTTCGGTAATGCTTCAAGTGCCTCTTCAGATCTCCATCGCTTTTGAAAGATCTGAAATGTGGCATGCTAAACTTGCATAGAGGCTCTGCCTGCTCAATCTCGTCTGTGAAGGGAGACCTGCTCGTGTTGGTTATGTCCCGTCATAGTGCTTTATCGGCCATTCGTTGCATTGAAAATTGCACAATCACTTATTTAAAAGCCTCTCTACCTCTTCCTGAATATGCCTTTGTTAGGGTAGCAGAGCTCTTAGCTACCCTCAGTCTTGACCTGCTGGTCTAGGCTGCTCTTCTACGTGTTCAACTCATCTATACCACGGCGGCAGTGCATGTGGTTCGTTCCTAGAAAGTGAAGGAATTCTTCACAGGCAGCTAGTTGAACTTGAGCCGGATTGAGTGACTGCTTTTCTCCATCCATCATGCTGCCTACTCCGATGTTATGTAGAAGATGCTCCTTACGGGCCTAGCCGCGAACGAACACTTTGCTTGGAAGACTGCTCATGTTGATTATCGGAGTGTGGCCCCAACCGTGAGTGTATGCTCGCCTGTGGGCCTAGTCGAGAGTGCACGCTCCTTCACGTGCTAAAAAGGGAATATACATTATCTCGCAGCCTAATCGGGGGTGTACACTGCCCAAACGCTCAGTTTGTGGCTGGTCAAGTGGCTGCTTACTATGACGCTGCTGGAGAGGTTCCTCGTTTACCCTTGTCCTACTTCGGAACACCTCGTCTGGGGCATGTTGGATCTCGGTGCGCTACAAAAGCTGATTCACCAAGGTCCTCTGCTGCACAAGGGCACTTGTCAACTCCATGACTTGTCAAGACTAGTGTTGTTCGCCATTCAGATTGGAAGAGCTTGGAATGAATGCGTCTCCTTGAGCAGGGGAAGTGTGGTAGATTCCGGGCGCAGGATTTGAGTTGGGAAATGTCAAAACCACAAAGAAATGTGGTGAAAATGCCTCTGGTTCAATCGTAGGTCTTAAAATTTGAAACCGGGATGATTAAACTAATCTTAGGCTGACTTGGGCTATTTGGAAGGCCATGAGAACAGGCTGGGCCATAAGAGCAGGTTGGGCCACGATAGTGAGCTGCACTGCGTGTGGCACACGCAAGTGCGAAGCTTGGGCTCGACTTGGCAACATTTTGGGCTCGCGTTAGGTTTAGGTGGCTCGGGTCGACTCGACCAGGGCTTGGGCCGTCGAAGGTTGAAGTGGCACGGCTTGGGCTGCGGCCTTGGCGCCATAGGTTTTGCCAAGGGTGGCCACCATGGTGGTTGCCACGATGGTGCCCCCGTGGAGGTGGTGTCGCTCCACTCATCGTTGTATTGAGCCTTATAGATCACCGCGGTCTTACTCCTTGAACGTTGGAATTTCCATTCATTGAGGTTTCTGAATCTCTTGCCATTGTACTTTTGATCGGATCATATTTATATATATTTTTATATCAAATTCACTCGTCTTTTCTTAGTTAGTTCGTTATATTTTGAGCTATTTACGTTATTTTTGTGTTTTAATAGAATTTATCTAGCTAAGAAAATAAAAATAGAATAAATGAAATTTTAAGTGCTAAATTCGTCTAAGCTATCTTGTCTGTTGAATTATACTTATCATTTGGAAAATAATATATATATATATATATATATATATATTTATATATATTTATATATATATTTATATTTTATATATATAAATTGTGTGTGTGTGATTACAGTGGGGAGAGCACCGAAGGAATGATGGGCAAAGCTGCCTTTACAGGCAGTCGGCACAAGGAAAAAAATAAATGAATGTGGGGTGCTGGCGGTGGGAAATAATGAGGAATGAGTGAGACCAGCCTTAAAAAAAGGAACAAGATAATTAAGGAGAATCGGAGAGGGGGATAACAAGGAAAGGAGCTGCCTCATAAGGCAGCGAGAGGGCAGTCAGGAGCTGCTAAGGCAGCGAAGAAGAATAAAAAAAAAAACCAGAGGCGCCAGCCTCGGAAAAAAAGAAGAAAGGAAGCCGAGTGAGAGCAAGGCATAGGCAAGGCTGCCTTGGTGCGCCAAAAACCAAGAGGCGTGAAAGGAGAGCTCGGGGCTTTAAGGGCAAAAAGAGGAGTGCCATCGCGGAGGCAGCTTGAAAGAAAAACAGAAAATAAAAGCTGCTTTGGCAGCTCAGAAAAATAGATCAGAGAGGAGGAGCGCCCACGAAGTCAGGGAAATCAAAGAAGAGGATACCTCGGGGAAAAACAGAATAGAGGGGACGCTGCCTTTGGCAGCTTGGAAGCACCAACGCACAAGAAACACGAGAGAAACAGTAAGCTGCCTCGAGGGGGAATTAAGCAGTGCATGAAAGCTGCCTTCCTTAGCAGCTGCCAAGCGGAAAAAGAGGTGTGGCTGCCCAAGGCAGCGTTGAAGGAGGAATCAAAGAGCAGCGCGAAGGAAGAACCAATTTGCAGAGAGCAGGAGCACGGGTCAAGCGCCTCGGGGCAGCTGGGCAGCCAAGTCAGGAGGCGCCAGCTGGACAGAAAAGAACAAGCACAGTGCACAGTGCACATGCACAGTACTCATGAATACAAGCACAGTGCACATGCAATTGCACAGACAGATTTTTACACTCTCGGTTTAATCCTCCAAACTCAGTTTTATTTCTTGTTTTAATTTATAAATAATGTGTAATTAATTTGTGTTGGCTAGAGGTTAATTCAAAGCCATGGATATATTTGTAATATGAATTGATTTCCTTCAGTTGTGATTTCTGAGTTGTGATTCAATTTGCTTAACTGCTTGATAGATAACTTATTTGTGTATGTCGATTAAGGATGCATACTTAGTTTGCATGCATGAATTTGATGCTAGAATATAAGTGAATTTCACCTAATCGTTATGAACTTATATTCATGAGTAGTGAAGGTTGTTATCCACAATCGTGTTAAGTAAATTCTTGGCAGGAGTATCATGCTTTTCATAGTTACGAATGCCTCGTCAGTACTTATAGTTTTCACAAAGTTTAATGATCTTTGATTGTATCTCTATTGTGCTTTTCACGTAGGGGACTTTTAGAGAATGTGTTGAATTGTTGTATGCTGTTCATCCAATTCAATAACTTAAGGAAAACTTGAAGATTAAAAAAGTGCTGTTCACGGTTAATCTGGAGTATTGAGATTTACAATTTATTGAAAGAACAACTGAAAATCAATTTAGATTGCATATGTGTCATGTGTGGAGAAAAACCCTCTAGCCAATCCGTCGCCTATCCGTTCACTTTTAATTTTATGTTTTTGTCAATTTGTATTTTATTTAAGTTTAATTTACTTCGTCAAAACCAAATCAATCCCCCCATTATTAAAATATTATTATTTAGTTAATTTTTATTATTTTTAATCTTTTAATTTACTTTCCGTCCAATTAAATTCCTAATTTTTATTTTAAATTGTTTTCATTATTTTGAGTCATTTTTAGTGTGTTTCGAGTTTTTAGCTTAGTTTGTATTTTCCAGAGTCTTGAGTTGTTTTGAGTCTTTTGATTTGTTTTAGTTTATTTGTTAGTTTTATTTTGAGTTATTTTAGTTAAGTGTTTTTATTTTAGTTTAGTGTTTTAAACTTTGTTTTTACGTTTTTAAATTATTTTAGAGGTTTTAGCAAGCCCTCCTAATCCCCGGCCTAGAACGATACCCTACTTACACCTATACTACAACTGTCAAAAAGAGGGTTAAATTTGTGCGGTAATAAAATTCCCGTCAAATTTTTGGCGCCGTTGCCGGGTATTAGCAACTTTGCTAATCCCTTTATTTTTGTTTGTGTTTTTATTTATATTTGTGTTTATGTTTATATTTGTGTTTGTGTGTTTTATTTTTGATATTTGATTTATTTTTCTTTCTTTAATTTTAGGTACTAATGGAGCAAGATATGGCAACCATTCAAGCTCAATTGGCGCAGCTCACTGCTCAATTGACTCATAATGCCGAACGAACCACAATGCCAAGTGTCTCTACACTTGATGTGCCTTATGGGCAAGGATATCAGACTCATCAATATCCTCAATTTTCTGCATATGAAGATGTTTGGGGATATCAAGGCCACAGCCAATCAAGGGGCAACATGTTTTCCAGCGCTTGCAATTCGGATTGGAGAGGTTATTCAGATCAAATGTGGGATGAACCTCAGCAATTTCAACAGGGTGGATATTGGCAGCAAAACGAGTTCTATTCAAGACCTATGCAGCCACCACAGTATCCCCCACAACAATTACAATCGAATTCAAGTATGCCTGTGAATTATAATGAAATTCTTGAAGGACTAATTTCTTTGACGCAGGGTTCACAAAAAGAAGAACATTTGCCGTCATCGGAAGAGTTCTATCAGTGGCCTTATGAACCATCGCAGCCACCACAACAATCAGACCAATTCAATTCAGGTACATCTGTGGATAATGATAATATTATTCAATTACTCATCTCTTTGAACCAGGAAGTAGAAAATCAAACCAAGGAGATGGGAGAATTGAATAATCAAATGGGGCAGATTGTGGAAGCCCTTCCAGAGATGCAAGGTGATATCCCAATTCTTGGTGCACCAAAACAAGTTTCCGATGGTGTTGAAGCATTCAAAGAACCTTGCACACCAAGAAGCGGGATTCAAGTGAATGAAGTGGCTGGAGACTATCAAGAAAACATCAAAGAGGCTGTGCAGACAATCAAGGCCCAAGAAATTGAGTTTGATGACATGGGACAGGCCACAACCATCATAGTAAACCTGGCCAAGTTCAAAGTCCCGGAGATGTCCAAAAATGTGGTGTTTGTAATTGAATTCATGTCGGAGAATGACAGTAAGCCATCTTCTCCAATTTTAATTTTAATTTTTACTAACACACTGATTTTAATGATTCAGGCACCTACCCTAGAATTCAGACCATTGCCGAATCATTTCAAGTATCACCTCCCATTAAAAGATAAATTCCATGCTATGGAGCCGAGGGGAGGTTAAAGGAAAGAATCGTCCGGCTAAAGACGTTAAATCAAGCGCTTCTTGGGAGGCAACCCAAGCAATCAGATTTGCATTCTTACACCCTCCTCTTTAATTGCCTTTACTTTG
This sequence comes from Crataegus laevigata, assembly GCA_963580275.1. NCBI lineage: Eukaryota > Viridiplantae > Streptophyta > Magnoliopsida > Rosales > Rosaceae > Crataegus > Crataegus laevigata. The sequence goes on from OY756945.1 coordinate 18,503,679, forward strand.
CAATTTTTGTTTTGTTTAGTTAGTTGTGTTATTTGGTTAATTTTTGTTTAGTTGTGTTTAAATAAATTAAAGGCCTTGTTTATTTTAAGTGCGGGTAAATAAAGTCTTTTTGCATTAATTTACATATTTTGATTTACATATTTTATATATTGCTTGAAATAAACCTTAAAAAAAAATAAAAAAATAAAATAATAATAATAATAATAGTAATATATATTTATATATTTATATATTCATTTATTTAAATAAACATAAAAGCAAAAAAAAAAAATTTACAATAATACGAAAACTAATAGCGTTCATTGGTCATTGGTCATTGGTCAGGTGGCGCCGCAGCAGTCGATGGAGCTCCGGGAAGACGAAGTGCTAGAGTTGGAATCTCCGGAGCCGGAACACTTGGTGCTGCTCCAGAGGACGAAGGCAACATAAGCCGCGGGAGTAACGCCATGAACCGCTCATGATCACTCTGGATCCGACCGTCCGACTCCTGCAGCTGGTCCAGCTTCCTCTTCATGCTGGTCGAGTAACTAGTTGCAAGCATGTGCAACTCCTTGTTCTCGTGCCTGAGTCCTCTGACTTCTTGCCGAAGACTGGCCACCTCAGCCATCAGCGACTCCACCTGACGAGATCTTGCAAGCAGGCGCTGGCCCATGTTCGAAACTGAGCCTGCACTTTGGACGCTGAGAGCAAGAGATTCCTGAACGGCCAGCTCGTCCGACCGCCTAGATAGCATCCTATTGTCCCTTGGAGTGAGCAGATTTCTGGCAATCACCGTAGCGGTGATTTCATTCCTCATCATTGTGTCCCCGACTGTAAGAGGACCATTGGGGGATATGAAGGACGGATTCCAAATGTTGTTCGGAGAAGACGAGTCATCGTCTTCCCCGACATTCAAGTTTAGGCGACGGTCGGAAGGGCAAGACATTTTTAGAGGGGGTTGAGGAAGAAAAGAGTTCGGAAAAATTAAGATTGCTGAAGCGGAAGAAGAGATCGGAAAGATTAAAAGATTAAGAAGTGCAAGAAGAGAGCGGAAGGAGTATGAGTGCAGAAGTGTTTGAGGGAGGGAGTTCAAGTGTGATGTGAAGCAGAATTAGCGCCTCTATAAAAAGAAGCAAATCAAAGAGAGGCGCTCCTCTGAGGTTGAAGACGCATCCTCGCGCAAATCGAAATAGCCAGACACCTTTCTCAAATGCCGGAATCCTTTATCAAAAGCTGGGCGTGACTCAGGCATCACGAGGCACTCAGTTATTCGAGTTTGTCGTCACCTGCGTCACATGCGGCTTGGAGCGTTGCGAAAACCACGGGCCGCACCCGGATTTGAACCCCGGTTTTCAAAAGATCATCATTCCAGTTTGTCGTCACTCGTCGCATGCGCAGTCAGCTTCGCGGACATTACGGACGCGTTGTCAGAAAGCGCGTAACGGGCACTGTTCATCCATCCACCGGCTGCCGACAAATAGTGAAGGAATAGTTCCGGTTGTGAAGCCAAATTTCTATAAGTTCGACCTTCGCCTTCCACAACAAAGGCACACCTTCACACCCTCTCAACCTCTCAACCTCTCAACCTCTCAACCTCTCTTCATCTCCGATAATGTCTTCCCAAAGAAAGCTTTCGAGTTATTCAGTGTTCTTCATCCCTTGGATCACCCCAGAAAACAAACCTTCCAGAGCAAAAGTATTTCATATCAAAAAGGTTAAAAGCAAAAGTATCTCATATCATGCTTTCTCCTCTCCTTCATCTGAGGAACGTGGAGAAAGTGAGATCCTGATTGCTTACCTAGTCTTGCTCTCGAGTACTCATCTCAGACCCCTCCCAACCCACTTCAAAAATAAACCTGTGTTGAGGTACTTCTTCAAAAACAAAAGTACCTCACAGACGAAGCAGGAGGAGTCTGAGTTACTTCGAAGAGCAGATGAGTCTGGGTTGATCCAAGAGTTCAAGAAGATGCCACACCTGCGTGGAGACCGGACTACTTGAAGCATGTGGAGACAACGTGCTGATTCATCCTCAACTAAGCTGAGGAGCACTTGCAAGAAAGGAGGCCCATCCAGTTCAAGAAGAAAGCTGTGGAAAATCAACAAGGACGACCAATGACCGCCTATTAGTTCTATTCGTTATCTTTTATTTTCATTTTCAATTTTTCGTTTGCATATTTTCTATATTTTCTTGCGTGCTTAACTGATTTATTTCTTTTCTTTGCAGGAACTTTCGGTTATTTCCACCCTTGAAGTTGATTGCAGAATTTAAGCTTGAGGGTCATCGATTGAGTTTTCTGCAAATTAGGGAAGTTTTCAGTCCCTTTTCTTTATTTTATTTTGTTTCGTATTTTTTATTCATTTTTATTTTTAATTGCGTATTAATGTTTTCTGACATTGGGGACAATGTCTAGTTTAAGTGTGGGGGTATCAAATATGAAAAAATGACCAAATTGAAAATTTTTGTACCTTCGACTTTGAACTGGTTCATTTGTTTTCATGTTATTGCTTTTTGTTTTCTTAATTAGTTTTGTCTTATTTAATTTTTCAAAAAAAATTAAAAATCCAAAAATATTGTTTTGTTTTCCTTATTGTTTTAAATTAGATTTTTTTTTAGTTTCCCGACCCAATGATATAATTGGATTAAATTTGAACCATGATTATCAAGAACTTAGTTAACATGTGTTATGTGAAATTCCTAATTCTCTTGTTAGTATTGTACATGTTTGATCATCTTTGAAAAACCAATTGCACATAGCCTTGTTGATGTGAAATTAAAAGCATGACTTAAAATTTCATATGTGAATTTAGTGACCATATACATCCCATGTGAGTTTTTGAGCCTATTGAAAGTGTGTGCATTTTTCATACACTATTATTCTTTCATGTGTGATGAACTTATGTGAGATGCATCTCTAGAACTTGCGTAACGATCTTTCGAAATATTTGTCATTGAGTGCATGAACTTGAAAATGATAGAGGCATTAGGTTTACCACCATGGCCCAAATAAGCATGATTTCCCAAAGAAAAAAAAATGATATCATTAGATTGCCGATTTGAGCCGTATTTGTTGAGCCTTTTATTTCGTATCACCAGATATGTCTACCCTTATACCTCAACATGTTTCCTATCCTGTCCAAGCGAGCAATTTGAGACTGTCTTATGAGAAATGTTTGTGAAGTACTTGGAAGATTTGGCAAAAGAATAAGTGTGGGGGTATTTCATGTTTGTATTTATTCTTATAAAAAAAATGAGAAAAGAGAAGAAAAGAAAAAGAAAAAGAAAGATTGTATACGAAGAAATAAAAAAGTTTCTAAAGTTTCAGTTTAAGGATGTGATTGGAGGTATTAAAAGAATCGCTGGAAAGTTTGAGTTCTTATAAATCTCATCAAAAGAATTGCTTGCAATGTAGCTTGGAACTTGTGTTTTCCTATTCTTTAGTTTCAATAGCCCTATCCCTAAGCCTCATTACATCCAATAAAAGTCCTCTTGATTTAAGTTTTGCAGTTATGATTGTGGAGAAGTGATTTTTATGCAAGCTTATGGTAGATCTTTCACATTTGTTTCTTTGAGCGAAACACATTAAAACTAAACACATGTGTGATTGAGTGCATATTCCGTGAGAAGGTTGCTGGTTTGCATATGGTGACTTTTAAAATAAAAACTTGAAATTGCATTAGCATGGCTATCTCACACACTACACTTCAAGGATGATTTAAAGTTTACTGCTAATATTTGAATAAGGAAAATCAACTTGGATTAGTCTGTTTGGTGCTAGTTATGGTTCTTGATGATTTATGTTCTCGAAGGAAATTCTATGAGGGTCACATAGGGGGAAGCTAATGTTTTTCATGTTATTACTTTTTTTCTTTTCTTTGTTTTGCTCGAGGACTAGCAAAAGCTAAGTGTGGGGGTATTTGATCGGATCATATTTATATATATTTTTATATCAAATTCACTCGTCTTTTCTTAGTTAGTTCGTTATATTTTGAGCTATTTACGTTATTTTTGTGTTTTAATAGAATTTATCTAGCTAAGAAAATAAAAATAGAATAAATGAAATTTTAAGTGCTAAATTCGTCTAAGCTATCTTGTCTGTTGAATTATACTTATCATTTGGAAAATAATATATATATATATATATATATATATATATATATATTTATATATATATTTATATTTTATATATATAAATTGTCTGTGTGTGATTACAGTGGGGAGAGCACCGAAGGAATGATGGGCAAAGCTGCCTTTACAGGCAGTCGGCACAAGGAAAAAAATAAATGAATGTGGGGTGCTGGCGGTGGGAAATAATGAGGAATGAGTGAGACCAGCCTTAAAAAAAGGAACAAGATAATTAAGGAGAATCGGAGAGGGGGATAACAAGGAAAGGAGCTGCCTCATAAGGCAGCGAGAGGGCAGTCAGGAGCTGCTAAGGCAGCGAAGAAGAATAAAAAAAAAAGCCAGAGGCGCCAGCCTCGGAAAAAAAGAAGAAAGGAAGCCGAGTGAGAGCAAGGCATAGGCAAGGCTGCCTTGGTGCGCCAAAAACCAAGAGGCGTGAAAGGAGAGCTCGGGGCTTTAAGGGCAAAAAGAGGAGTGCCATCGCGGAGGCAGCTTGAAAGAAAAACAGAAAATAAAAGCTGCTTTGGCAGCTCAGAAAAATAGATCAGAGATGAGGAGCGCCCACGAAGTCAGGGAAATCAAAGAAGAGGATACCTCGGGGAAAAACAGAATAGAGGGGACGCTGCCTTTGGCAGCTTGGAAGCACCAACGCACAAGAAACACGAGAGAAACAGTAAGCTGCCTCGAGGGGGAATTAAGCAGTGCATGAAAGCTGCCTTCCTTAGCAGCTGCCAAGCGGAAAAAGAGGTGTGGCTGCCCAAGGCAGCGTTGAAGGAGGAATCAAAGAGCAGCGCGAGGGAAGAACCAATTTGCAGAGAGCAGGAGCACGGGTCAAGCGCCTCGGGGCAGCTGGGCAGCCAAGTCAGGAGGCGCCAGCTGGACAGAAAAGAACAAGCACAGTGCACAGTGCACATGCACAGTACTCATGAATACAAGCACAGTGCACATGCAATTGCACAGACAGATTTTTACACTCTCGGTTTAATCCTCCAAACTCAGTTTTATTTCTTGTTTTAATTTATAAATAATGTGTAATTAATTTGTGTTGGCTAGAGGTTAATTCAAAGCCATGGATATATTTGTAATATGAATTGATTTCCTTCAGTTGTGATTTCTGAGTTGTGATTCAATTTGCTTAACTGCTTGATAGATAACTTATTTGTGTATGTCGATTAAGGATGCATACTTAGTTTGCATGCATGAATTTGATGCTAGAATATAAGTGAATTTCACCTAATCGTTATGAACTTATATTCATGAGTAGTGAAGGTTGTTATCCACAATCGTGTTAAGTAAATTCTTGGCAGGAGTATCATGCTTTTCATAGTTACGAATGCCTCGTCAGTACTTATAGTTTTCACAAAGTTTAATGATCTTTGATTGTATCTCTATTGTGCTTTTCACGTAGGGGACTTTTAGAGAATGTGTTGAATTGTTGTATGCTGTTCATCCAATTCAATAACTTAAGGAAAACTTGAAGATTAAAAAAGTGCTGTTCACGGTTAATCTGGAGTATTGAGATTTACAATTTATTGAAAGAACAACTGAAAATCAATTTAGATTGCATATGTGTCATGTGTGGAGAAAAACCCTCTAGCCAATCCGTCGCCTATCCGTTCACTTTTAATTTTATGTTTTTGTCAATTTGTATTTTATTTAAGTTTAATTTACTTCGTCAAAACCAAATCAATCCCCCCATTATTAAAATATTATTATTTAGTTAATTTTTATTATTTTTAATCTTTTAATTTACTTTCCGTCCAATTAAATTCCTAGTTTTTATTTTAAATTGTTTTCATTATTTTGAGTCATTTTTAGTGTGTTTCGAGTTTTTAGCTTAGTTTGTATTTTCCAGAGTCTTGAGTTGTTTTGAGTCTTTTGATTTGTTTTAGTTTATTTGTTAGTTTTATTTTGAGTTATTTTAGTTAAGTGTTTTTATTTTAGTTTAGTGTTTTAAACTTTGTTTTTACGTTTTTAAATTATTTTAGAGGTTTTAGCAAGCCCTCCTAATCCCCGGCCTAGAACGATACCCTACTTACACCTATACTACAACTGTCAAAAAGAGGGTTAAATTTGTGCGGTAATAAAATTCCCGTCAACTTTTCTTTTACGTTTTATCAAATAATTTTTAGAAATAAAAATTCTAAGAGTAAGAACATATGAAAAACCTACAAATGAATAAGAAAACGAAAAACCTTGAATGCGAGAGTCTTCTGCGAGTATGTGACTCAACTCTCAATGAAAGCACCAATTTGTGGATGTAAATTTCCGCCTTCTTCTTCTTAGACAAAATTACACCTACAAAACAATTAACACTTTTGGTCAAGGCCAAGAGCCTCACGCACCCATGATGAATGGGGAGGCTTTGGCCGAAGAACGTCCAATGCCAAAGTTAGAATTTGAGGGAAAAGTGTCTAAATGATGGGATTGTAAAACCGCACAAATTTAACCCTCTTTTGACAGATGTAGTATAGGTGTAAGTAGGGTATCGTTCTAGGCCGGGGATTAGGAGGGATTGCTAATCTACTCTAAATTAATTTAAAAATATTAAACAAGACTCAAAGACACAAAATTAGGCTAAAAACTCTAATAACTCAAAACACACTAAAATGACTCAAAACAATGAAAACAATCAAATTAAACACTAGGAATTGAAATGGACGGAAATTGAATTAAAAGATTAAAAACAATGAAAACTAACTAAATAATATAATTTAATAATAGGGGGGTTTGGTTTTGACGAAACGTAAATTAAACTTAAATAAATTACATAATTGACAAAAACATAAAATAAAAGTGAAAGGATAGGCGACGGACTGGCTAGAGGGTTTTTCTCCACACAAGACACATATGCAATCTAAATTGATCTTCAGTTGTTCTTTCAATAAATTGTAAATCTCAACACCCCAAATTAATTAGGTACGCTTAAATTAACCTTCAGATTTTCCTTATGTTATTGAATTGGATGAACAGCATACAACAACTCAAATTATTCCCCAAAAGTTCCCTACGTGAAAAGCACAATAGAGATACGATTAAAGATCATTATGTTCTATGAAAATCATAAGTGTTGACAAAGCATTCGTAACTATGAACAGCATGATACGTTTGCCAGGAATTCACTTAACGTGATTGTGACTAGCAACCTTCACTACTCATGAATATAAGTTCATAACGATTAGGTGAAATTCACTTATATTCTAGCATCAAATTCATGCATGTAAATTAAGTATGCATTCTTAATCGACAAACATAAATAAGTTATTAATCAAGCAGTTAAGCAAATTAAATCACAACTCAGAAATCACAAATGAAGGTATCAATTCAAATTACAAATATAATCATGGCTTTGAATTAACCTCTAGCCAACACAAATTAATTACACATTATTTATAAATTAAAACAGAAATAAAATCTGAGTTTGGAGGATTAAACCGAATTGAGGATGTGCAAGGATCTGTGCACTGTGCAGTTTCTGTGCACAGCCGTGGTTTTCCCCAAAAACAAATGGACATTGCCTTCTGTGCTGTCTCGTGCTGCTCCGAGGCTCACGCCTCTAATTCCTGCACCGTCAGCGTTTTGATGCGCTGCCAAAGCTGGCAGCCTCCCAGCTTTCTTCTCCAAGCTGCCAAAGCAGCTTTGTCGTTGTGCGCCTGCTGTCTCTCCCCCGAGGCCTCCTATGCGCCTCCTTAACGCTGCCTTAGGCCGAGGCCTTCTCTCCCCAAGCTGCCAATTGGCAGCTCTTCACTCCGTACTCACGTCACAAGCTCCCCCCGTGCCAATGGTTCTCCTGCTGCCATATATCTCCCCTTTTCACGCCTCCTGTTTCCTTCCTTTAATTCTTTATATTTTCCTTTCCTTTGGCCAGCTGCAAAGGCCTCATATTCTCCATCATAAACTCCACTTGTTTTTCTATTATTATTCCATGTGCTTGCTGTGCCGTGCCTTACTGTCATACACACACATTATATATATATATATATATATATATATATATATATATATATATATATATATATATATTATTTTCCAAAAGATAAGTTCTATTCAACAAGCAAGATAGTTTAGACGAAATTATTACTTAACACTTCACTTATTCTATTTTTATTTTCTTTGCTTGATAAATCTTATAAAACATAAAAATAACGTAAATAGCTCAAAAATATAAGGAACTAACTAAGAAAAGACACGTGAATTTGATGTAAAAATATATATAAATATGGTCCGATCACTAAAGAACTTGGAGAATTTTGGCAAGAGCATTGAACTTAGGTTTTTGCAGAAGGTGGTATTTATAGGGGTGTGACCAGCCCCTTTGGGAGAGATGAGAACCGGCCACTCTAGTGGTTTTTTGGGTGTAATTCATAATTAATTAGCTAATTAATAAATTAATTGAGTAATAAATCAATTAATTAGCCAATTAATATAATTTGAAAGAAATAATTTGGAAGTTACCTTGTGGGGAGGATTTGATGAGGATGGATGAAATAAGTTTTGAATAGTTACCTATTTTGACCACTTTTGACCTTGATTGAGGGATGATTTTTGGCTGCTTGCAGGTAGAAATTCTAGTGTGCCTCAAGGGTAATCTTGTCATTTTTACCCAAAAGTCTACATGTCGCCTCCATATTTTCCTTGATTATTTTTTGCCCCACAATATGCAATCCGACTTTAGTGTTAACATTTGTGCTTGGGAAATCCAAATCTCTTCATATCATGGTTGGTTCTGTTGGTTCTAAATGTTTGCTTTTTGGCTATAAAAACAACAATTAGATGACAAATTGGCAGGTTTTCGTAAAACTTTGGCAAACAAACACTAAAACAAATCCCTGTAGTCGTTAAGTGAAAATGTTTCATTTTTTCATAAATTCGACCATTAAAATTGCTTGTGGCGTGACACATTAATTTGGTGACTAACATTTAAAAATTCAGATATATAGTGCAAAGTACATACGTTTTAACTCACGCAGCTACATCCGCGTCTGTATGAAACCATGAGCTACTTTTTTACCCTATCGAGTAACATGAGATGATAGACTTGTGTTGGTTACAACCACTATTCTAAAAATCCCCGCCAAGGCGCTAGGCGGTTGGCCACTACTCCGATTAATGCCTAGGCGTTTGAAAATTAAGAAAGGGTCCCTAGACCTGCTAAAACGCCCGCCTACACCACCTAGGCACCCGCCTAGCCCACCTAGACCTACCTAGGTTGCGACTCACTTGGAAAAAAAAATAGATAATTTACATTTTGTATTTTCTCCATGTTTTCATTATGTTCCAATACCTCCTAATTGTTGAAGATAATGCCACGTCAGATGCCATCTCAGTGTGTTTGTTATGCCACCTCAGATAGGCTGTTAGTTAGTTAGTTAGAAACTGTTAGCTAGCTTAAAGCCTAAGATTCTATATAAACGATTGTAAGGCTTCTGTATCGTTTAATGAAGTAAGAAATAAAAGACTACTCTTTCTTCCTCTCTCTCCTCTCTTTCCCTCTCTTCTTTCTCATGCTTGAAAGGAAAAATGGCTTCATCATGAATAACATGTCTTGATAATATAAACTTTCTAGTATTGATGTCAAAACAAATAACACCTTTGTACCCTGGAGTGAACCCAAGAAAGACACACTGAATTGACCTTGGTTGCAGCTTATTGCTATTGAAAAGCCTTAGTAGAGGATATACTGCAGTACCAAAAATTCTTAAAGTATGAAGTTCAGGATTTTGATTGAACAGAACTTGATATGGAGATTTCATGCCAAGAACTTTACAATGCATTATGTTGATCAAAAATGCAGCATGTGCACAAGCATGGTACTAAAATGACACAGGAACACATGTTTCATTCATCATTGTCAAAGCTGTTTCCACTACATGTCTATGCTTCCTTTCTGCAACTCCATTCTACTGTGGAGTATTTGGACACGATAATTGGTGAACAATACCCTTATTCTGCATAAATTCCTTAAACAACTTACTGTCATACTCTCCTCCACCATCAGATTGAAGACACTTAATGGTTCAATTAAATTGAGTATTCACAAAGGCACAAAACTTGACAAATATGGAAAATGCATCAGATTTATTCACCATAGGAAAGATCCATACAAACCTAGAATAGTCATCTACAAAGCTGATATAATATCTATAACCTTCAATTGACTTATGAGGTGATGGCCCCCAAATATCAGTATGAAGCTTATCAAACACAGCTTTGAATCTGTCTGATCTTACATGAAAAGGTAATTTGCTCATTTTACCTTGAATACAAGCTACACACAATGAATCACATTCATCTACACTAACTGATATCTGATTATTCTGTAACATAGACTTCAATATCTCTTCAGATGGATGGCCTAAACGTTTATGCCATATAGCAGCTTTCACCTTCTTCCCCAAAAAAGCAGCACACCTATCCAATCTTGCAGCAAACGATCTCTGAAACACAGTTGCTGGAATCTCAAACAATTCCCCATCATCACTCTTTCCGTGGTACAAAATTAGATGTGTTGCCTTGTCCTGTATAAAGAAAGTCAAATCATCACAAATAAACCAGCATCCATTGTCTTTACATAACGTCTTAACAGATAACAGATTCATAGCTATCTTCAGCACATGTAAGACATTATGCAAAATGAGAGAATCAGAAGATGTGTTAATAACAGATGAACCAATGTTGTGAACTGGCAAACTTTCACCACTTCCAACAGTGATTTTAGCATCACCAGTATATGGAATTGCTTGGTTTAAAATATCAAGATTAGCAGTCATATGGTGAGTGGCACCTGTGTCAACCACCCAAGTGTCCACAGCAGATATTAGTATTCATTCCAGTAATAGTGAGTCAAATGATAATGTATCATCTGATATGGACGTTATGTCTCAAAATCAACATCAATCTCCATCTCATCATCACTCTGGTACAAATCATATGTTGCCTGTCCACTATTCGTCACAACTCGAGGTAATTCTTCCTATCCATGTAGAATCCGAAGCTTGTTGGAAATGTGCCCTAAAACCAATCATGTGATGATACTTTACGGACATTTCACATGTTAAACTAATATAGTTTAATAGAAGGGCAAAGATTATTGTTTTAAGCCGTCTCATATAAATGTTATATGCTTGAACAATAAATCCAAGGAATATGTGATTGGGAGAATGCGATCTAAAGAAGTTAGATACATGAGACCATTCTTTCGTAGACACATCCTAAACGTTCCTGATCATAGGATTGCCAATTGGGCATTGACAGTCCGTTAAGATCAGTACGTGCTATGTCTTCTCTCAGGGAGAGTGACTAGTCTCGAGTCATTGGTGTGAGTGACACCAAGACAAGCATGTAGGTGCTCAATAGTGGATGAGTTCACTGAACACGATCAACGAGGAGTTCTCATACTCATGTCACATGAGAACTCATGGTTAGGATAATGCAAATTAGTCCTTTGACCTGAGGCATCATAGTTGTCTTGTGGTTAGGTACTTAATCTTTGATTATGTCAAACGTCACTCCATCTGGTGTGTCCACGGCATCTTCGGGGTTAAGTCACTTAGCTATGGAGGCAAGTGAATGCGCAACAAGGGATCTCTAACCTTAAAATCGTTTGAGGGAGAATACTCTATGATATGATTAAAATCTCTTATCAGAGTATGAATGAGATTTTGGAATGTGTTCCAAATCACAATCAACGGAATCATATAAGCACGAGATTCACATTGGATAGTAGACATGAATAAACTATCAAGCCAAACAATGTGGTCAAGAGTATTGTATTAGAGAATGACCGTATTGCATTTGTAATCCTAAACTGAATAGGTTCTCTACCTCTTCTGATTAGCTTGGGTAACCATGATATGCTGCTAGGTGTCACTCATGGTTTGTGGAAGCCCTAAACGTGTGTAATCACTAAAGGGAGAATTGAAAGTAAGTTTCAAATTCACAATCGATTTAAAAGAGTTTGAATCGCCCACTGCCTCGCTAAAAGGAACCTAATGGATCGTACACCGTGTAAGGTAAAGATTGAAGATTCAACGGAGATGAGTAAGAATAATTAAATGGTTTAGTTATTTATGGCAAGGATTAATTAATATGTTAATTAATCAAACGAATGAGTTCGTTAAAGACCTCGGGATAGTTTTGGACCTTAAGGCCCAATGGGCTTCGAACGTCAAGTCCATTAACTTAAGTTGTATGACAACTTAATGAATAATGATTCACAAAGGCCCAAATAGCCCAATTAATCCCTAAGGCCGGCCAACTAATGAAGGGTAGCAAACTTGGACTTATTTACAAGTTTGCCACTCAAATGAATTAAGGTATAAATTTGACTTTATAGCCAAAATTCATTTAAGGTTCTTTTTGGGGGAAATTGGTGAAACACCATCTCCATTTTTCTCTCTAAAAGGCCGGCCCCCCTTGGAGGGATTAGCTAGCAATCCTACTCCTCCAAGGTCACTCATTTCTTCTAAAATCTTACCTTGGTGTGGAGACTTAGAGGTTCCTAATTTTGGGAACTTAGAGAAACCTTTTCATCCAACCAAATCCATAGATTTAAGATGCAAGGAATGAAGGCCCTCTCTTTGGGTGATTAGCCTTTGCTTAAGCAAAGAGGAATCTACAAAGGTATAAATCTCAACTCACTTTGTTTTGAGTTGTTTAAAGGTTCACCAATCTACTAGGCTTTGAACATTCATGGGTAATGTTTTGTTTTTAAGTATATGCAAGCATGATTCCGCCTTTAATTTGTTAATTGCATGCTAATGATATTGCTTAAATGAACATGATTCTCTAAAATAATCCTTCAAGTGGTATCAGAGCCTAGGTCTAGTAGTTGGTGAATCCTTTTGGGTTTTGTAATTCATAGTTTGTGATTTAAAAGTTGTAATATGTTACAAGCTTTATTCTTGTTTTATGAATGTAAATTTTGTTGGAAAATTTGGCATCTCAAATGTTGTAGATGTAGTTCATATGAACATGAATATTGGAGCTAAAATTTGGTGCCATGAATTTTGGGAATTTCGGCCAAAATTAAAGGGTGATTTTTTGGGTTCTTGTTTGACTTGTTAAAAGTGTTTTCAAGTAACTTTTGGGACCCCTAAGTACCCTAATAAGGTTATATGTTATTTCCCTTAAGAATGAATGGTTTTGGGATGTTTTTGGGTGAAAAATGATCATGGAAAAATTTTGAGTTTTTCATGAATGTTCTTCATTGTTCTTGACATTTTAGCCAAGAACAAAAAGTTTAGTGTTTTGATTCAAAGTTTTGATTTATTTCATAAAGTTTTTGTTTTATGTTTTTTCATATATAAATATGTTAGATATTTGTTTTGAAAGGTGTAAGAGATATTAATGGGTGTGTAAGGATTAAATCCCTTTCACACACCACCTGCATGCTTTATGTCAAAACTTACAAATCAACACACACACATCACACCATGTCCACTCCCTAGCCGGCCACTCCCTCAAGTGGGAGTACTTTTGGGGCTTTCATGCAATTACATAAAGTTTTGATACTTTTGTGTATTTGCACTTTGGCCCAAAAGTTTACGTTTTTACGTTTAAGTCCAAAAACGCTAAAGGACAAATTGTTTTGCTCCTTTAATGAAGTTTTTACATTTGTGGAAAATTTTGGGTTCTAGTTGTGATTACATGAAGTAGTGTACTTTTGTGTTTTTACAAAGTGACCCCAAAAGTTTAAGTTTTTTGCAAAATAGCCCAAAAGTTGTGGTTAATTGCACTATGGCCCAAAAGTTGTGGCTAATTGCAAAATAGCCCAAAAGTTGAGGTTAATTGCACAATGGCCCAAATAAGTTGAGGTCATTACATTTTGGCCCAAATTAAATAGAGAACAAAAATTGTTTTGTCTCTTGAAATGTGAATTGGATTTTCATTTTATTTAGCTCCATTTAAATCAATCTTATGGATACAAAAACCAAATGAAAAATGTTGCATTCAATTTAATTAGTTAAAGTGTTAATTAATTAAAGGGTGATTATGAACCTAAGCCTACGATAATTGAGCTATGTGAAAGGCCGTTTCAAATTTGTTTGAACCATGGGAATGTGTAGATTAGATTTTGGTTGTAATTTGATTAGATCAAATGTTGTAAAAGAGCATAAGCTCTTCTTTAATTTAAAGTAATTTGATTTAATCAATTGTTGTAAAAGAGCATAAGCTCTTCTTTACTTTGAAGTACTTCTTTCTTGCTTTATTTGATAGCATGAAATTGAAGTAGATGGGTCTAACGCCCCTAAGACAACACGCCTTAATGTGATTAAACGCGTAACTAAAATCAATCACCATCCCTAGTCCGAGATTCAACACAAGGCTCGTGTTGGATCTAAACAAAAGGTTCATAGTCATCCTAAGGCCCTAAGGCAACTATATAGTCCATCAATGAATGCAAACCTTATGTTAGTAGTATCATGTACTCTTGCTTTAAAAACGTTTTAAAAGCTTAGTGGGAGTATTATATACAACTAAATAAATCATATGGACCAATAGTTGTGATAGGACCAAAAATGTTTTAATTGGATTAAAATGTATGTTTATATGTGATGAGACCTAAAAACCCTCAACCAAACCAATATTAAGTTGATAAGCGTGAGAGTGCTTTGAACACTCTTTCGTGGCCTTCCACCGTGGTAGGTCCGAACGTTTGTGACGTGTACATCGGCTTCACCCTATCATGGGGGAGTACAAAGTGCATGCTTACACTCGGGGAGGATTCTATATGCATACTTGATGTTGTGAAAGGTAGGCAACGAGAATAGCCAACATCGTATCATCGTGAGGTTGTTCTTGAACCCCTAACTTGAACTCGCATGGTGGGAATGACTTAACTAAGTGCAATGGAGCCAACATCATATCATTGTGAGGGGACATTCTCTAGAGGCCAAAAGGGATAGGTACTTACATTAGATGTAAATGAGTAAGTGTACTCTCTCATTATTATTAATGCTAGCCAACATCGTATCATCGTGAGGTGGGCTTGGTAATAGTGAGTCTCCCATAACTTACTAAGAGTTTCCTCCAAAACTCTCGAATTCCGATGAGGGATATGGAATTTGCCAAAAATAGTGGGTGGTGCTATTATGATTTAAAGACCCGGATCAAATAGCTTAAAATCAATCTATTTATATTCGTTATGTATTTATTTACCAATATATTTGCAAACGCTATCCAATACTTGACAAAGAAAAGCCGAATGCTTTAGTTTCCGAACTTGGTACCACAATCCCATAGAATGTCTTGAATGGATTGTAAAAGTGCCTAAGTAGTCTAATCCTCACAATCCTCCTATTAATAATGTATCATTGGAAGAACATGTTAGATAAGTCTATCATAAAGAGGACAACAATTTTAATGTCATAATTCTTCAAATACAAATCGTTGTATGAAGAAATAAGAGTTGCTTTGAACAACCCTTAATCAACGCAAACATTAGTGCTTGTTTCTTTGTTACATGAACAAAAAACTTTTGAAGTAAGCACAAGGTCATGGACACTTCATGTGCCATGATTCTTCACTTACAAATTGTTGTATGAAGAAATGAGAGTTGCCTTGAACAACTCTTGAAAGTTTGTAATTATGTTTAGAACATAATGGTTGGTTGACAAAAATAGACCATCAACATGGACTTATAATGATTTTGAATCATTGAATGTTGAAGTGTTAAAACACTTAACGAGACGGAAACTAGACAATGACTTCACCTTTGTGTCCCTATCCTAATCGTTCACTAAGTTTATTGTAAACTATATGGTGAACAATAACCACACGCTCTCCAAATTGTTTGATGTGTATAACACAATTGAAACAAGTTTCAAAGAGAGATAGTGGGAGTTTAGGGACCATGACTATTGTAGTCAAAGGAGAAGTCAAATGAAGAAGATTAAATTGACTCCAAGGGAACAAACTTTCTTTATGAAAGGATGGACATCGGAAGGGGTATTTGCAAGAAATGTCTTGCAAGTGTCAAGAACACATCTTTTGAAGGTGTTGTAAAATGTTCTTGAAAAGTTCAAAACAGTTGGTTCTTCTACTTGAATGCTTGATTCTGTATTAGTAACTATGTTTTACAAATCGTTGTAAAAGTGTGGCTAATAAGAAGTAGAAGATTAATGAGAGAAGAGAAAGTACTTCACATTCGAAAACGTGAATAAAATATAGATCTCTGCGAAAGCGGATAGTACTTACTTCCTCATATGAACTACCAAAGAAATTGGAAAAACTAAAGATTGTCTTTACATTCCAATTTTAAAGAATTTAATTAATTATCTCTATAGTAGAGACAATATGGTAGTGTTAACTGTTTAGAATATAACGATGCTTAAAACCCAAAAGGTTGCAAGGTAGTGACTAATCCCAACTGGGTTGTGATACCTCTAAAAACATAAATTACGAGTTGGTCGTAGATGGATGCTTTGGATCGTTAGATCCGGATCCAATACCTTCTTGTTAAAATTGTTTAGAGGCGAAATGTTCGAATCTTTATTCTTTTGGAAAGAAGAAAGAATCACAAAGTTGTTGAGGTTAATTCACATAGATGTTAGTGGCGCTTATCCACAACATAATACTACTCATGTTGTATGACATTCACCGAAGATCACTCTCGGTTGGACTATAGTTTACTTTGAATAAACACAAGTCCGAATACTTTGCAAAAGGTTTCAAAGAATTCAAGAAATGTAAGTTGATGAGTAAGACGTCTAAAATATTTACCCCCTTAGATTTGATCCAAGGAAAGGTAACACTTTAGATAAGTTTCCTTAAAAGATATCAAGGAAATTGGCATCATAAGATAATAAATTTCTCCATTAGGAGAAGAACGTACTCAAATATGATTTAGTTCGTTGGTTATTATCTATTACCCATATATAGGATATATATATACACTTCTAAAACAATGTGATTGTGAATTAGAAGATCTTCCAAAAAATTTCATAACTCCATAGGATGTAGTTAGAAAGAAAGACAAATCTTAAGCATGTTAAGATTTGGGGTTGTGTGCTAATAAGCAATATTTGTTTGATAACAATCTTGTGGGATATCCTTAAATTAACTTTTGGATATCGCTTCTATAAACCAACTAACAAATGTTGTTTTGTTGGGTAGTTCATTGTAATCCTACAATATGATTTTCCTAAACGCAAATGAACGAGAGATAGAACTCAAAGAATGGGTTCTTTGAGAGACAAGACAGTAATCAACAAATATAACAACCTAGTTCCTATACCACAAGCTCCAAGGTAGTCAAGAAGGATTTATAAACCGTCTCAGTTGAATGGTTTGAACTTTATGACTATGTCATAGAGTTGCACCTCTTAATTCGAAAGAAATAAGAATGAAAATCCTTATGACTACATTAAGTGTGTATATACGATATATACTCAAGGAAATGGTAAATTACCATTTGACCCGAAATAATGAAACCTTCATAGCTAATTGGTAGCTTAAGATGACTACAATCAAAGAGAATGGTTGACTTTGAAGAAACCATCTTTGACATAGTCTTAGTTTCAATTAATTCGAGGATTGCTAGCTACAACTAAATGGTGATTTAATGTTTGGACATAATATGGGTTTCCATAACCATTATTAAGATAGTCTTGATCATGTATGTCTAAAACTATAAATCACAAGACATGTAAGTTGTAGAGATCCATCCATCATGGATCTTAGCAAGCTAGTAGGAGCTACAACCGTCTTATGAAAGATCAAATCGTTTGATTTCTCATAAAGGTGTAAATGAATCTTTTGTTTACAAAAGATTAGTGGGAGTTTATCATATTCCTAAATTTAAATATATATGATATATTAATTTTTGGAAATGAAATGAATACTTCTTCGTTAAAGTAATGACTTTAAACATTCTATAAACGATAGAATATATATATGGGAGATATAGTCTATGTATATGGGATTGAAATCTATAATGATGTATTTCAAGATATAATTGGATTATATCAATCCCTAAAATAGACAAGAGATGCTAAGAAGTTTCTCATATGATGATAAACTTCAATTAGAATGACAATTCTAGTGAGACTAGGAAATTGTTCTTCTCAAAGGGAATGTACCCTTTGACTCCCAAAGTAATAATGCGTAAATAGAATCCTTTATGCATACGCAGAAAGGTGATTTATGTATTTCATATTGTATGAAAAACATTGATATGAGTTACAAGACGATATCAGTGCAAGCCCAGGATCAGAACCATGGCAACTGTCAAGTGAGTCCTTAAGTATTTAAGAAATACTAAAGGATAGATTCCTCAAAGAATGAGGAAGAATTAGAGTAACGTAATGGAAGCGTAAATGTATTAGATTATGAATCTAATCCATCATTGGATGTTTCTTCATTATCAATGAAGAGATAAACAGATATCTCTTTATTATGACTAAAGAGATATTTGGATGGAAACATTAAAAGTAATGACTTTAGTGTGTTCCATTATGAATGCAAAATATATTGCCATATAGAAGCTTACAACAATGTTGTTTGGATGGGAAAGTTCATTTATGAACTCTCTATTCGGTTCCAACCAGAAAGTGTATGACACTAATGGGGCGATAGCTCAAGCCAGGGAATCAAGGTCTCATCAAGGTCCGAACTCAAATGAGAGACTGAACCACATGATTAAGAATCATGTATAATGGTGACGTTGTTAATCTCAAGAATTGCTTCTATGGATAACATATAGATATCCATTGTCTAGTCAGCCATTTATGAAATGACTACAGAAGAGGTATCATCACTGATGACCAAGCTGATTGGCTCTAGTGCAAATGGGAGATTGTTGGAAATGTGCCCTAAAACCAATCATGTGATGATACTTTACGGACATTTCACATGTTAAACTAATATAGTTTAATAGAAGGGCAAAGATTATTGTTTTAAGCCGTCTCATATAAATGTTATATGCTTGAACAATAAGTCCAAGGAATATGTGATTGGGAGAATGCGATCTAAAGAAGTTAGATACATGAGACCATTCTTTCGTAGACACATCTTAAACGTTCCTGATCATAGGATTGCCAATTGGGCATTGACAGTCCGTTAAGATCAGTACGTGTTATGTCTTCTCTCAGGGAGAGTGACTAGTCTCGAGTCATTGGTGTGAGTGACACCAAGACAAGCATGTAGGTGCTCAATAGTGGATGAGTTCACTGAACACGATCAACGAGGAGTTCTCATACTCATGTCACATGAGAACTCATGGTTAGGATAATGCAAATTAGTCCTTTGACCTGAGGCATCATAGTTGTCTTGTGGTTAGGTACTTAATCTTTGATTATGTCAAACGTCACTCCATCTGGTGTGTCCACGGCATCTTCGGGGTTAAGTCACTTAGCTATGGAGGCAAGTGAATGCGCAACAAGGGATCTCTAACCTTCAAATCGTTTGAGGGAGAATACTCTATGATATGATTAAAATCTCTGATCAGAGTATGAATGAGATTTTGGAATGTGTTCCAAATCACATTCAAGGGAATCATATAAGCACGAGATTCACATTGGATAGTAGACATGAATAAACTATCAAGCCAAACAATGTGGTCAAGAGTATTGTATTAGAGAGGGACAGTATTGCATTTGTAATCCTAAACTGAATAGGTTCTCTACCTCTTCTGATTAGCTTGGGTAACCATGATATGCTACTAGGTGTCACTCATGGTTTGTGGAAGCCCTAAACGTGTGTAATCACTAAAGGGAGAATTGAAAGTAAGTTTCAAATTCACAATCGATTTAAAAGAGTTTGAATCGCCCACTGCCTCGCTAAAAAGAACCTAATGGATCGTACACCGTGTAAGGTAAAGATTGAAGATTCAACGGAGATGAGTAAGAATAATTAAATGGTTTAATTATTTATGGCAAGGATTAATTAATATGTTAATTAATCAAACGAATGAGTTCGTTAAAGACCTCGGGATAGTTTTGGACCTTAAGGCCCAATGGGCTTCGAACGTCAAGTCCATTAACTTAAGTTGTATGACAACTTAATGAATAATGATTCACAAAGGCCCAAATAGCCCAATTAATCCCTAAGGCCGGCCAACTAATGAAGGGTAGCAAACTTGGACTTATTTACAAGTTTGCCACTCAAATGAATTAAGGTATAAATTTGACTTTATAGCCAAAATTCATTTAAGGTTCTTTTTGGGGGAAATTGGTGAAACACCATCTCCATTTTTCTCTCTAAAAGGCCGGCCCCCCTTGGAGGGATTAGCTAGCAATCCTACTCCTCCAAGGTCACTCATTTCTTCTAAAATCTTACCTTGGTGTGGAGACTTAGAGGTTCCTAATTTTGGGAACTTAGAGAAACCTTTTCATCCAACCAAATCCATAGATTTAAGATGCAAGGAATGAAGGCCCTCTCTTTGGGTGATTAGCCTTTGCTTAAGCAAAGAGGAATCTACAAAGGTATAAATCTCAACTCACTTTGTTTTGAGTTGTTTAAAGGTTCACCAATCTACTAGGCTTTGAACATTCATGGGTAATGTTTTGTTTTTAAGTATATGCAAGCATGATTCCGCCTTTAATTTGTTAATTGCATGCTAATGATATTGCTTAAATGAACATGATTCTCTAAAATAATCCTTCAAAGCTGTTATTTGTCCTGTCAACTCTTCTGAGTCTATTGTCACTACACTAAGAAGTGGCACTATTCAACGCAAGAATTATGCAGCCATGATTGCATCATTTCCTGAATTACATTCACTCTAACTTACTGAAGATGATTTGTTCACTAGTGGTTATTCATTGGTTTCTGCAATAAGTGATGTGACAGAACCAAGTAATTTTAGAAAAGTAGCTAGTATGCCACAATGGCAACTGGCAATGCAAGAGGAGTATGATTCTCTCAGGGCACAAGGTATGTGGATACTGGTTCCACCACCACAAGATCGATCAATAGTTGGTAGTAAATGGGTTTACAAAATCAAGAAAAATCTGGATGGGAGTGTGTCACGGTACAAAGCCCGATTAGTAGCTCAAGGTTTTTCTCAAGAGCATGGCATCGATTATTTGGATATTTTCAGTCCTGTAGTAAGACATACGACAGTGCAAATACTCTTAGCTATTGTTGCAGTTAATCGTTGGGATTTAAGGCAATTAGACATTAAAATGCCTTTTTGCATGGTGATTTACAGGAAGAAATGTATATGCAACAACCTCAAGGGTTTGTCGATCCTACCAAACCAACTCATGTGTGTAAACTGATCAAATCGTTATATGGTTTAAAGCAAGCTCCTAGGGCATGGAATTCCAAGTTCACTAGCTACTTAAGTGCACTGAATTTCACTGCATCTCCTTCGGATACCAATTTATTTGTTAAGGTTAATGGTGTGGATACAATTGTGCTCTTTTTATACGTGGATGACATTATTCTTACGGGTTCCAATCCATCCAAAGTTCAACATATTATTACCGAATTATCTGAAGTGTTTGAATTGAAGGATATGGGGAAGCTGACCTATTTTTTAGGTCTTCAGATTCAATACAAGGAGAATGGTGATGTGTTTGTTAATCAATCGAAGTACATTAGTGATTTAGTTCACAAGGCAGGAATGGATTCATGTAAGCCTACAACCACACCTTGTAAACCTCACAGTCAGTTACTTGTTGCCGAAGGAAGTCCAATGATCGATCCTTCTCTCTACAGAAGCTTGGCTGGATCGTTACAATATCTAACCTTCACACGGCCAGATATTGCGTTTGCTGTTAATTCTGTTTGTCAGTTCATGAATGCTCCCACAGAAGTGCATTTTGGAGCTGTGAAACGAATCATCCCATATTTGAAAGGTACGAGTCAAACTGGTATCACTTATACAGCCAATACGATGTTTCGTCTCAATGGTTATTCAGATTCCGATTGGGCTGCTGATCTTAACAATAGACGGTCATTGACTGGTTATGTTGTGTTTCTAGGGCACAATCCTATATCTTGGCAAGCAAAGAAACAAAGTTCCGTTTCTCGCAGTTCCACTGAAGCTGAATACAAGGCCCTTGCACATAATGCAGCTGATATTGTATGGGTGCAAAATATTTTGAAGGATCTGCATGTTCACTTGTCTGCACCTCCAATTATTCACTACGATAATATGTCTGCAATCGCTTTACGTGCAAATCTGGTGTTTCATTCTCGGATCAAGCATCTCGATACCGACTATCACTTTGTTTAATTTTTTTTTTTATATTTATTTTTATTTTCTATAATAATATTTTTATTCAAATAAAAATATAAATAATAAAAATATAATTAATTTTAATTACATTTTTTAATATATAAAAATAATATAAAAATAAAATATATTTATTTTTCAGTTTTTTTATAGGTGAGTTGGAGAGTTCACGTTGCTCTTGAATCTGTGCCTTGATTTCCACAATCTGCCCCATTTGATTATTCAATTCTCCCATCTCCTTGGTTTGATTTTCTACTTCCTGGTTCAAAGAGATGAGTAATTGAATAATATTATCATTATCCACAGATGTACCTGAATTGAATTGGGCTGATTGTTGTGGTGGCTGTGACGGTTGACATGGCCATTGATAGAACTCATCCGATGACGGCAATTGTTCTTCTTTTTGTGAACCCTGCGTCAAAGAGATTAGTCCTTCAAGAATTTCATTATAATTTACGGGCATACTTGAATTCGATTGGAATTGTTGTGGGGGAGGTTGTGGTGGCTGCATAGGTCTTAAATAGAACGCTTCTTGCTGCCAATATCCACTTTGTTGAAACTGCTGAGGTTCATCCCACATCTGATCTGAATAACCTCTCCAATCCGAATTGCAAGCGTTGGAAAACATGTTGCCCCTTGATTGGTTGTGACCTTGATATCCCCAATCATCTTCATATGCAGAAAATTGAGGATACTGATGAGTTTGATATCCTTGCCCATAAGGCACATCAAATGTCGGGACATTTGGCATTGAGGTCCGTTCGGCATTATGAGTCAATTGAGCAGTGAGCTGCGCCAATTGAGCTTGAATGGTTGTCATATCTTGCTCCATTAGTACCTAAAATTAAAGAAAGAAAAATAAATCAAATATCAAAAATAAAACACACAAACACAAATATAAACATAAACACAAACAACAAAAAAAAAAAAAAAAAACACAAACAAAAAAATAAAGGGATTAGCAAATTTGCTAATCCCCGGCAACGGCGCCAAAAATTTGACGGGTATTTATTACCGCACAAATTTAACCCTCTTTTTGACAGATGTAGTATAGATGTAAGTAGGGTATCGTTCTAGGCCGGGGATTAGGAGGGCTTGCTAAAACCTCTAAAATAATTTAAAAACGTAAAAACAAAGTTTAAAACACTAAACTCAAAATAAAAACACTTAACTAAAATAACTCAAAATAAAACTAACAAATAAACTAAAACAAATCAAAAGACTCAAAACAACTCAAGACTCTAAAAAAATACAAACTAAGCTAAAAACTCGAAACACACTAAAAATGACTCAAAATAATGAAAACAATTTAAAATAAAAACTAGGAATATTAATTAGACGGAAATTAAATTAAAAGATAAAACTAATAAAAATTAACTAAATAATATAATATAATAATGGGGGGTTTGGTTTGGATGAAACATAAATTAAACTTAACTAAATTATAAAATTGACAAAAACATAAAATTAAAGTAAACGGATAGACGACGAATTGGCTAGAGGGTTCTTCTCCACACATGACACATATGCAATCTAAATTGACCTTCAGTTGTTCTTTCAATAAATTGTAAATTTCAATACTCCAGATTAATTAGGTACGCTTAAATTAATCTTCAGATTTTCCTTAAGTTATTGAATTGGATGAACAGCATACAACAACTCAAATTATTCCCCAAAAGTTCCCTACGTTAAAAGCACAATAGAGATACGATTAAAGATCATTATGTTCTATGAAAATCATAAGTGTTGACAAGGCATTCGTAACTATGAACAGCATGATACGTTTGCCAGGAATTTACTTAACGCGATTGTGACTAGCAACCTTCACTACTCATGAATATAAGTTCATAACGATTAGGTGAAATTCACTTATATTCTAGCATCAAATTCATGCATGTAAATTAAGTATGCATTCTTAATCGACAAACATAAATAAGTTATTAATCAAGCAGTTAAGCAAATTAAATCACAACTCAGAAATCACAACTGAAGTTACCAATTTAAATTACAAATATAATCATGGTTTTGAATTATCCTCTAGCCAAAATAAATTAATTACACATTATTTATAAATTAAAAACAGAAATTAAAAACATTAAGTTGGAGGATTAAACCAAAATGGGGAGTATTAGGATTTCACTGTGTCTGTGCTCTCTGGTTGGTTGCTGAACTGCTCCGTGCCAAATTGCCAAGTCTGCCTTCTGTTTCTTCTGGCGCGAGAGCCCTCCGAAATCAGCTCGCTCCCTTGCTGCCGCAAGCTTGGCAGTTCTTACTTGCTGTGATCGCTGCCTTCCAAAGGCAGCTCCCCTTATTTATTTTCTGCCCCCCGTCTGTTTATTCCCCTCGGATCCTCCCTTAAAAAATGCCGTGCCCTGTCTATTATCCTCTGTTTATTCCACGCCTCAGACAGCTCCTCGAGGCATTGCCTTTAATCTCCTTTTACACCGAAAGCATCCATGTGCTTTCTCTTGGATTCTTTTCTGTTTTCTTTTCAGTGCTCCACCGAAAGCACATTACAAATATAATTTAATATATATAAATATATATAAATATAAATAAACATATAAATATATATAAATATAAATAAACATATAAATATATATATAATATAAATATATAAATATATATATATATAAATATATATATATATTTATTATTTTCCAAATGATAAATTCTAATCAACAAATAAGAAAGTTTAGATGAAAATAATACTTAGCACTTCACTTATTCTATTTTTATTTTCTTTGCGAGATAAATTTATAAAACATAAAATCAACGTAAATAGCTCAAAATATAACGAACTAACTAAGAAAAGACTAGTGAATTTGATATAAAAATATGTATAAATATGATCCGATCAAAAGAGTACAACAGAATGATTTGGAAGTAGTATATGTTTCTACTGAGGATCAGACTGCAGATATATTAACAAAAGGTTTGCACAGTCCCGCGTTCAATCGTCATTGTTACAATCTTCAACTTGGGAATCCCAGTTGAGATTGAGGGGGGATGTTGAAGATAATGCCACATCAGATGCCATCTCAGCGCGTTTGTTATGCCACCTCAGATAGGCTGTTAGTTAGTTAGAAACTGTTAGTTAGCTTAAAGCCTAAGATTCTATATAAACGATTGTAAGGCTTCTGTATCGTTTAATGAAGTAAGAAATAAAAGACTACTCTTTCTTCCTCTCTCTCCCTCTCTCTCCCTCTCTTCTTTCTTCCTATCTTTCGTTCATCTGTGATATAAGAGCTTTTCTTGCATTCATCAATGGTGATATATCTGATGTGTTATCACTAATAGATATGTCATTCTATTTTGTAGTTTATAATGAAATTATATATATATATATATATATATATATATATATATATATTTGAAATATAAACATACACTAATTTATATGAAATATAATAAATTTACTTAAATTCGCCCAATCCGCCTAGGTATGAAGAGCAAACGAGAGCTAAGGACAGAAAATTGCGGTATATGACTGGCTTTTCTTCCTCATGGAGGCAACTGAGGCCTTTTGCAGCTCCAATTACTATCTTGATTCTTGTTAGCCAATGTAGGGTTCCACCATAACCTGCATTAATGAACAAACAAACAAATAAATTCATAAACTTTCTGATCCAAAAATTTTTGTGCTCGTTTCAAAAACAAAAAAAGCAAAAAATAAAATTAATGCATTCATGATCAGAATTGTACGTTTGAATAGCTGGTGATCAAAGTTGCCTCCCTCCATGTACTCATACACCAGAAGCCTGTATTCGTCTTCACAGCAGTACCCGATCAAGTTAACAAGATTCGGGTGCTTCAGTTGCCCAAGAAAAATCACTTCAGCCTACAAAATACAGAAGTGTTTGATAATTAGCATTTTTTTTACAACTTGGGAAGCATATGAAATGATTAGGAGCAAAGCTTTGAAATGGGGAAAAAGAAATATTACCAGCCACTCCCTATGTCCTTGTTTGCCATCTAAATCCAAGACCTTAACAGCAACAGGCTGCTGAGCTTCCAGTCCAGGCCTAAGCTTGTCATCAATGAACCCTTTGTAGACCTGCCCGAACCCACCCTCACCGAGATAGTTGCTCTTGGAGAAACTTTGTGTAATCTTTTTAAGCTCATTGTGTGAAAAAATATGAAGGTTTGATCCAATAAGTGAATTTGACAGATCACTGAGGACTCTGCACACCGATGAGTTACTCAAATCCGATAGTGACAATCTCCGCGATGAGATTTCTTTCAACGTTCGGGATTTTTTTGTCTATGATTGGTTTGTTGGCATTGAAACAACTAGGGGTGAAGAAATTGAATGCTAGTTTTTTGAGCACAGGATCTCGAGTGTAGAGGTTTCGAGCATAATAAGATCTCGAGTGTGGGGGTGAATAGACATAACCACTGAGCTATAAGAATCCCTTGCAAGCATCTTCAATTGTAATAGTTATATTTAATTATGGATGCAGGGAGTCTGACTTTAGTGTTAACATTTGTGCTTTGGAAATCCGAATCTCTTCATATCATGGTTGGTTCTGTTGGTTCTAAATGTTTGCTCTTTGGCTTTAAAACTACAATTAGATGATAGATAGATTGGAAGGTTGTTGTCAAACTTTGGAAGACAAACACTAAAACAAATCCATGTAGTCGTTAAGTGACAATGTTTCATTTGTTCATAAAGTCGACTGCCACAATATTACTTGTGTTGTGTTGTGACACATTATGGTGACTAAAATTTAAAACTCAGATACATAGTGAGCAAATGTAAACTTGAAATCCGTCACTCGGCACGACAAAAAAGGAGATAGAAAAGGGGAGAAAAGGAAGAAAAGATTCATCATTTCATTGCTTTATTGCTTTCCTTAAAGTTGTGTGGGACTGCACTGCAGGCAGGACCTGCTGTAGCAACTGAGATAGACTGACAAAGTAACAGTCATCTGGAAGGAGGTCAACACATTTTGTTTAGACAGTCAATGTTCTTGCTTCAAGCTTATAACTAACAAAGTGAAGTGACTATTTACTTTGACCTTCCATGTAATTTCCATTCAAACATGTGTCTTGTCTTTTTAAGAAAAAGAACGAATTTGTCCTGTTTTATAACCATTTCGTTTTTTATTTTTTTTGTTTTTATTTTATATTAGTTACAGAGAAAAGACACGTGAGAAATGGAGAAATATAAACTAGAGAAAGGATGGTGGAAGAGTTGTAAAAGAAATGTACACGAAAAGACACAAAATAAAACTAGAAAACCAAAAACTATTTTAAGTTTTTTCACTTTCAATGTTCTGTTTTAATTTTTCACTTTTCTCCATCGATCACCTCCTCCACAATCCATATACTTTCCTCACATCTCAATCACCAAAAAAAAAAAAAAAATCTAAAATTGAACGGCACGTTTAATAACTGTTTCGGTTGAAGGATGTCAATCCGACAAGTGACGCACAGATAAGATAAGCATGATCATTTCGATCAGAAAGCTCCTCTGTACTATTTAACCTTTGGGAATAAGTGGAACATGAAACTGCTTGGAAGTTAGGACTTTTTTTTTTTTTTTTTGCAAAGCTAAAAGACAACAAAATCAAGTGAGAAATCAAAACCACAATCGCTTGTTGATATCTGTTGAAATCTTCTTTTAAATCATTCTATCCAACCAGATAAAGAATCAAACCATTATATCCGATCGGCGATGGCTCCTAGATTTTATTTAATTAAAAGGACGTGTGCTTTGAACAGTCATCCACACGCATGATAACTTCGGGTTCCACAATTGCTTCCACACGTGCTTGACTTCCGAGAATTAAGCAATGTAGCCAACAATTGCGTCAATAGCTAAAAGTTGCAACCATATTTCATCTAAAGTAACTAAGAAATCATTGTCCCCGGTATTCCTTTTCCACGGTGTCGATGCCTGATTGACTTAAAATATCGCCACAATACCATCCTAATAGATGGACCAAAAAGTAAAAATACTTCGTACTCTTACATTCTTACATACAGTAGATTTTCGGAATGGAAGGTAAGCGAAAGTTATGTGACTAAACATAGAGCAGATTTTCGGAATTAAAAGTACAAGAAACGAATCGCAACATGGACTTGACAATGAAACCATCAGAGGGATTCATCCTTTCTATTTCCTTCTTTTTTTAGTGTTAATTATTGACTTTAAAAAGGTATACAAACAAATCTAAACTACTGGAGCTTCAAACAGTAAAATATGACTAAAGAAGCATAAAAACTTGGATGAATGAAAGATTGGAAAAAACGTAAACGACTTAAAGAATACCGAAACACAAGGGACTTGATCTCAGACTAGGCAGCTCCATGATGTAAGTGAACTTCTTATACAATGAGCAGAACTTCCTCCGTAAATATACAACTGCAGCAAAACAATCGAACAAAAAAAAAAGAGAACAAATGAGCAGCTTCACAAGTCATTCAGATACTTTAGTTATCATATTCCGTTTAAACTAATACGAAGAATCTATACCTTCTCATAACATTGCCGCACAAAAGCTATATACAGAAAGAACCTGAAACGTTTACCAGAGTGAGTGCGTCATAGAAGATATACATGAAGATACAATATTCCAAACCAAAATATATACAACTAGTCAGCTATACTACCTTGGGTGAACAAAAATGCATTGCCAGAATTGTGAAACAACAAAAACAGGGAACATTCTGACACGAGATAATGTCATTCGGCGACTCTGACAATGCTATCTGACAACAAGGCTCCCATTCTGCTGATGTCTCAAACTTTCAATAAGTGACTGGTAGAATGACTTCAATGCCTTTATATCACTACCCTGAAGAACAAAATGAGCAATGAATTAACTCTACTAAATATTCAGTTCTGCTTACTTCTTCAAGCAAATATAGTTTAAGGAACACTCCGTACACTATTCCTAAATCCACCGGAATTAACTCCAGCAATTTGGTGATCAAGAGACAAGTCAATTCACCAATTCTTTAGAAGCCTAGACTAATCCTAAGCTAGGAGATTACAACAGTATATAAAGTAGCTCAACCATTGGCAATTAGATACTTATTTGAGGATTGGTATATGCCTTAATTAACTAATTTTGGTTTTCAAGTAAATGTAATTCCATCATTCATCACCAATGTTCGTTAGTTTTCCTGATCAGAAGAGAGGGAGGAGGAGGTGGAGGAGGGGGGTTTGTGGGGGGGAGGGGGATGGGGTTTCTCTTTTCCATCTCAGAGATATCTTTTGCACGTCTAGACCTCTTGCCCGGTGTTAAAAGTGGAATAGGCAGCCATGCAAAAACAAAATAATAAAAAGAGAACCAAAACTCATGATTCAAAATAATGTACAATGACTTTTTTGATACCTGCAGCTGCTGGCAATATTTCTCAGCCAAATCTTGGGGGCAATGTGCTGCAGGAAAACCCTTGGAGACAAAATGAGCTAGAAAATCATTGCCAAACTTTTCAAACATAACCTTCTGAGCCAGTACAATTTCTCCAAACAAAACAAGCTGCCACAGATAAAAATAAGAACTTTCAAGGTAAAGTATGAAGACCCATTACAAACATTAATAGAATTCTAAGCCAACACAATTTCTCAAAACAATATAATGCTGCTAGATAGGTAAAATAAGTAAACAAAACAAAACAAATTCAACATCCGCAACAAACAATAATAGGAAATACAAATTATACGGACCCAGAACACAACACTCCTACAGGAAATTCATTGCGCACTTCAAATGTTTATGAGCAATTTCCCTTAACATAGAATGGAAACAAACAAAAAAAATTTTTTTTTTTTGCATGTAAAACTTCCAACTTCTTAGGATACCTAATTGCTTAAATGGCACTTGTTTTAAGAGTTGTAAATAAGAAAGTTATAGACTGATATATATCGGCCAAATACAGATTTCCGCTTCTTCTTATTTCTAAGACTACCTAATACAGTTGCTAAATGGCACTTGTTTTAAAAGATATTAAACCTATGTAAATAAGAAAAGTTAGAGACGGAAAATAGAGATCAGCCAAATACAGATTTAACGCAACAGTTATGTAACGGATTTCAGCTTCTTCCTATTTATAAGAACACACACCACAAACCAAGTGCTAACTTACTATCCAGACCTTGGCCCTTGCAGAAGAAAGTGCAAAATAATCCTTTCAATTGTAGCTTAACTCTAGTTAATGGCTCTTATTACCTATTCTACCACACTTTTTAACTCAACCTCTCAACAACCGCATAAATGAATTCCAGAACTTTTCCAAAATCAAATCTCCTCTTACCATGCATGATGTATGCAAAAATCAATCGAATGATAATTTCATTAAGCTATAATTTTTCATTTCAAATGAAGAACTGCTCAGACAAGTAAACACTATTTAAGTAGAAAATCCCTATCTTCAGATCTGTTTTCTAGTCAGCAACAAAGTCTACTATTTGTTTTATGGTGTATATACTCTATGGTATGAGAAGGCAAACTCTCAATAAAAATATCAAAAAGATTAGAAATTCAATTCTTACAGTATTTGCATCACGAAATTCAAAAGAGGTGTCAAGCAGGCTGTACAAACAACAGTTTGTAGCAAAGGTCTCTATTATAAAACTCTGGAAACCAGGTACCTGAAAGCAAGGACACCATTTTAAGATGAGAAGATATATGTTTCAATATTATCAAGTAGGAAGCAAGAATAAAGGTAAGCTCTTACCTTTTCTTCACCATTAGGCATCGCGCACCAATCCTTAATCAGCCTAATAAATATCTGAACGCATGCCTGAGTTAAAAAAAAATTATTATATTAGAAATTAATCCTTATGCAGAGTAATTAGAATGAATAAAACCCAAACTTACAAAGGTAAAACAAGTACACATACCTTTCTTACAAGAATATCCTTGTGCTTACAAGACGTGAACAACAGCAACTGCATAATTGGTTGTAAGTAGTGCCTACTCTTGGGGGATAGGAATACAGAAGATAGATCATGTGTAGTTATCACATGAAGAAACGTATATAATGTTCGCTGAAGTTCTTGCAATTCCCGATTTTCCTGCAAGGACAATGAAGAGTATTAAAGTTCCAGACTTGAGATTCAAACTCAAACATACTTTCAATACTGTTCAAGTAATATTCAAAATGACGCACTAAAGTAGAATTAGATCCACGGAAGCTTTCACAGCAATAAAAATGAAGCACACATAATCAAACTCATTGCTACCAAGATAGTAAAAGAATTAAGAGGGATTGGAGAATATTATAAATATGAACTGTTTAAATCAACATTGACATTTAATTCAATGATAGAGAATTTAAATTGCCTACATTGGTGTCTTCTTTTCCCTTATTTTCTCTTCTATCCCCCGTCAAAAAATGAAAACCATATATTAAGGAAACAAAAACACATAAACACCCACATAGCTTATAAAAGAGGGAAAAGGGAGGGAAAGACACAAAATACTCATATGAGTAATAAATTTTTTGTATAATTCATTCATGAAATAAACGGATAAGACTTGCAAAAACATGCATATTCACTGTTATCATAAAACTCAATTTATGAGAGATCATATACTAAGTACAAGAACAGCTAATTTAATGCTGAAAAAGAATTAAGAGTTAGTCATGAATTACAAACACTAATAAACAGTGAATCATACCTCACTATTGGATCCAGGTCCTGAAGGGAGTGCGTCTACCGGAATAATATTTAATATCCTACCAGTTATAGCAGGAAATACTTCATCCAGTATGTCACGGAATAATGTGTTGAATTTGCATATCAGTTGATTGAGCAATAGAAGCAAACCAACCAATTCCTTTGGCTGCATGAAATTGAATCCATAACCAAATCATGTTAGCGACAAAAAAAGGAGAAAGACAGCTGGTGCAAAATAAATTTTTGTTGAGCAGAACTGTTATTTTCTAATTTTATATCTTGGTGACTAGTAGCTGGCGAATATTATCTCTATTTATTACCAAAAAAATCATTTTGTCAAAGTTAGATCTAACAAAAAAACTCAAAAGTAAAGAATTCAGTTATACTGTTTTCTACCTCACTATCCACAAGCAAGTGCTCCAGTGCCTTTGGGAGGTAAGGAAAAACACATGCTCCTAGAGTGTCCACCATGCGGTGTACAAATGATGTTACCTGGATAACACATATATTATCATCAGGTTAAAGGTGCAGATGATACAATACCAAATCAAAGCACATCTGGTATCCCACACAGTATGCTTTACCTTACTGCGCAAAGTCTCTACATTAGGAAACACCACGAGTACTTGAAGAAGAACATCTAATGTCTGGGTCACAAGGGGAAAAAACACGCATTGTTAAAACATGAAATAATCTAATCACTAATTAGAAGGCTTTACTAAAAGGAATGTAATATCAAATGTCATAATTTATAAGCTGAATCTGAGTATCAGAAAGTCTAGGATTGCTGATTATAAAGTTCATCAAATAAGGGAAAACCCAAGGTCTGGAAACTCTTATTCACAACAAACTCAAAAAGCCCCAAATCCACAATTCTAATCCAGAGGAAAAAAAAGCATTCAGAAAAACTAAACTGACCATGTAAGGAAGGTGAACACAAAAAAAATGATATAGATGCTAACCTGCGTGAACATGAGACCAAGTGCAGGGCGACTAGCAGTCACAAGACGCTCGCTGAAGCCCTGGGTGGCACACGAATTTCAGTAGTTAATTTTCTGAAACCATAAAGTGCTTACTAAATTTAAAGCCATGAAACACAGGGCGGAAAGGCTGAAGAATTTTGTACTTTTATTATAAGCTACAACATATTCGACCAAACAAAAAACATCAACCAAAAAGAAAACCTTTACAACATTAAAACTCCTCTCTTCTAATTTTACCAAACATTGTCAGCAAATTGGTCAAGAGTTTTATAACTATTTTAGACACATACACTATTTAATACAATAAAAATTGGGCAAGAAACACATTAGCTAGAGAATCAGAGGATGTTGAAGAACCTTGCTGAGAGAATTAATTGCCACGATTATCTGCTTAATATTAGCAAATTTTTGAGGTGCCTCTTCTGGAGTCAGTACTTTGGCATTCATGAGCAATGCTTCAACCTAGATGGTAGGAAGACCATGTCAATTGCTTAGTTCACATTTTAACTCGGTTCTTCCTTTTGAGTTAATACAAAATATTTTGAAGGTGTTAAGGAGGGGGAGTGACTTCCATGCAATTATGTATTTTATATTATACATGCAAATTCAACAACCTGTTGACAAAGAGGAGTGAGAAGTGAAGAGAGATAATCAGACTGCTTTGCTGGTGGTACATCTTCCATGCCAATCAATAAACCAATTGCCTGCGAAGAGACCAAATACACATTAGAAC
The DNA here is from genome assembly GCA_963580275.1 of Crataegus laevigata. Classification (NCBI taxonomy): domain Eukaryota; kingdom Viridiplantae; phylum Streptophyta; class Magnoliopsida; order Rosales; family Rosaceae; genus Crataegus; species Crataegus laevigata. Next base: position 18,537,315 of record OY756945.1, read on the forward strand.
GGACCAGAACACCCACAGTTTTTTATTTTTATTTAGTGAGAATACTTCCTTCCATTTCATAAACATTGATGCACACACATAACGGTTTGACAGATGTCAAAAAAATATAATGTCAATACCTCAAAAATGTGACTACCATCTTCAGATCCTGAAAGCTCTTTTGATGTATAATCCATTCTTGTAAACCCAGCAACTGTATCTTGTAAATTCTGATAAGATCCATTTGGATTAATTTATGGTAAATTTAGGGAAGCTATTCAATGGAGATAAAAAGACTAAGTGAACACAAATTAATCAAGTGTGGAAGAACAGAAATATATGTAAGTGGATATATAAGAAAGCAGTTGGGGTATGATGGTTCGTATCATACCTGCAAAATATTCTCTATGAAAGGCACAAGCTTCACTCTCAGCAATTTCACAACCCTCATAAACAGATAACTCGCCCTTCTACTCACATTAACGTTTGGATGGTGTATACCCCTTTCATCAAGAAAGGCAGCCAAAACCAAGTGAATATATTGGGTATTCTCCTGAACAAACTTCATGTATCTCGTTACTGTCTCTAGATACACAAGTGCAACTAGCCTATTTGAATGGCAACGGAACCTTGTAGATAAAAGCATTGGTACCAATTCACCCAATAGACCACTCCCAGTTCTAATTGCCTCACCATTTATTGACTCACCAAATGCATAGAAAACAGAAAGTGCAACTTCCACCTCTTCAACATTCCAGTCTGAGGATGATCCAACTGCAGTAGCCAATGAGTTTCTAATAAATATCTGAGTGACATCAGGTGCTACACGACCTACATTACGCAGCAGCATAAACAAATCTTTTCTAAACTCCACCATCCTATCTTCCTCCTCTTTTCCAATTTTATCCAATATATCTAGATTTTCACAGTACATAGGATCATAGCGGATCTGTGAACAGATCACTTCCAAAATCTGACCCACATGACCCAGCTGTGTTTCCCTCAATGGGGAAAGAGTCTTCATTGTGCCAACATAACCTGAAAGAAATTGCACAATGCTAAATGCCGAGTCCAACTCACAGTTCTGCATAACATAAAAAACAGAGGGCAAAACTTCATTCAAGAGCTCCATTGAAATACCCTTGGCATCCTCAGAATTCAATCGTTTAAAGCACTCAAGAACCTCAACCGCATACCCAGTAAGCAATGCAGCTACATTAGATACCAACTCTGAGTCACTATCCTGAGCTACTAGACCAAAAACCCTATGCATTTGAAGACTTTGCAAAAGCGGTAGTTTTGCCAGTGGAGTCATCTTTTTCGATACTACTGCTGACAAACATCCAGCTGCAGCACTACGGAGTTGTTCAGAGAGCCCATCAACCAAAACCAACTCAAACAATAACGGGATAAAGGCATCATTCACAATTAATCCAATATCAATCCAAGAGATAAACCTCCTCATTGATTCTAATACACTAGCACAAAGCTCTTCATCAGACTTCCTATACATAGACACAATATCGTAACAGGCTCTAACTATTTGTCCTACACACTGCTGCCTCATAGCATCCTTAATCCCCGCTGCCACTGATAGTTCCTCTGGTGTCCGAGGGTAGTCCAAATTAATCACTTCCTCATCCAAAGCATTCAAAACCCGGCAGAACATATCAATCAACACTGCCCCTTTATTCAGTTGTGACAAAAAATCAACAAACACAGACGACCAAATCAATGGGTACTCATAGTAAATCAAAGTCACCAAAACCTGAGCAAGTTTATTCTTTATAAATGCAGGACCTTCTAAAACCCTAACAGTACTCTTATCATCAAACCCACCAAGACATGCAATCGAAAACACCGATTTCCTGATAAAAAACTTCTCATCTAGACTCATCGACGAGTACCGGACTCTAATAACCTCATGCAGAGCCTGTAAGCACCAAAACTGAACTTGAACTAAATTCGAAAAGCACAACCTCTCAATACAGACACTACATATCGCCTGTTCTTCCTTAATTTTATCACAGTAATCTTTTGCCTTCTGTTTCAGTTCAGAATCAACGGTGCCCGACTCATCAAACAATATAAGTACTGCTTTTTCGAGATCATCCATGGACCCAAAAACCCTCAGGTCCAAAATCCAATTATTTTTTTTCTCAAAATTTCAAACTTTATGCTCCGAATAGGTGTTTTCTAAGCAAAAACACGGATTTCCTATCTGGGTTTTTCACAAAGGCAGCTCTGGAATTCCAGAATCCGACGATTATTCAAAAGGGTAGAGACCGAATGAGAGAGAAAGACAGAGAAATTGAGAGTTGTCGGAGAGCTTACCTTTGTAAATTTTTTCTTTATTGGATTGGATTGGATCGGATCGGATCGGATCGGATCAATTGGAAGATCAATGTGGTAGACAGGGAGAGGGAGAGGGAGAGAGAGGGAGCTAGGGTTTTTGTCTGTGGCTTTTATGTTTGTGTGTTGGAGAGGAAACCCTAGAGGGCTGATTTGGATTGGGTCTAATTTATAGTTCTTTTGTTTAGTCTTCTGAGTCTTCTGTAGGTAGTAAATAGAATAGAGTAGAGAGAGAGAGGACCGTGACATACGAAAGAAAGGAAAGGAGGGAAAGAAGGGCTTTAGAATTGAAAGGTAAAGCACATCGTGGGATCCAAAGTATGAACGACGTGGGTTGCTTGAAATTTTGGAGAATGAAAATTTATATAAATATAGGTGTGTTGTGAACTATTTTCTGTGAGAGGTGTAGCAAAGAAGAGTGAAACTTTAGGATGTGTATCTTTTTTTGTTTGTGCATTTATTTATAGTAAATTATGAGAACAAAGAGCTCACCTCTCCATCCCTTAGTGTAAATAGTATCGTTTGTTCGAAGAAAAAAATACTACTATAAAGACAGAGAAACTTGGTTTCCGAGTAATACAAATCATAATAGGAAAGAATCATTAGTATATAAAGAGTAAACTAAATTTTACCAAATATTATCACACTCGTACTACAATTTATGTTATAACACTTCTCCTTGAGTGTAAAAATATTCAAGTAGTTGTCGCATCAGTTCTTCATGGATGATGTAAAAACAGTTGATGAAGTGTTCTCGTCTAGTCAGTAAAATGAGCCAATGGGAGTCTCAAAACAAACTTGAAGGAATGCATAAAAGCTAAAATCACAAAACATTGCTATGGTAAAAACCTAGGGTAGAATAATATTATTAATCTATCGAGAAGCGTGAGAACTTGTATCAAGTCAAAACTAAATGTCTTTGGGACGCAAGTATAACAGACAAATGTATGACCAATCCAGGATAGGTGTCTCATTAAAACTTAGTCAGGTAATAAAATTCCAAAGGGGAAAGTGCTTCTAATCGCTGGGAAAAAGAAAACATTAAGATCAAGTGAGTATACTTCTAGATACTCTTCCTGAGTTTGACAAACTTCCAAATGAGAACTATAACCATTGCAAATCAGACAATTTATGCATGCCGATTCCTTGAACAAGCTTCTAGACGGTAGACTTTAGCAGTGATTTTGTGAAAAGGTTGGCTAGGTTGTCCTGAGAATGGATTGGCTTGATTTCAATCTTCTGATTCTCTTGCTGATGATGTGAGAAGAAGAATTTCGGTGCTTCGAATATGCTCAAAAATCTCAGCCAAAAGTATTTACGCGTAGCTTCATATATGGCAAGAATTTCAGCATAGTTCAAAGAAATCGCAACTAAGGTCTGCTTGTTGACCTCCAAGATATTGTGGTGTCTCAAACGGTAAAGACATAACCTATTTGAGAAGGTGCCTTGGGTGGGTCAAATAAATAACCTGCATTAGCATAACAAACAAGGCAAGAATCAACTCCGGGACTAATGGGGACGAAGGCTCCTCTCAAGTATGCATAGGGATAAAACAAGCCCAAATCGGTAATACCGTTCAGGTAACAAAAGATGTGATTAACACCAATCCAATGTTTGTGTGTAGGCGCATTGCTATATCGTGTCAAAAGATTAACAACAAAGAGCAACGAAGGAGATGTCTAGTCTAATGCAATGAGCGAAATGCCAATTGTACTAAGGTAATGGAACGTCAAGGTCCGAAACCTCTTCCTCATCATCTTTAGGATGGAAATGATCTCATTTTGCATTCAGCATACGAATGATCATAAGAGTACTCGAAGGCTCACTTTATCCTCATTTTTAATGAACTAGAATACCATATGAACAACGCTCGATCTCCAGGCCGAGATAATATCGAGTTTTTCCAAAAAAATTCATCTCATATTCTGACTTCAAGTGCACAACAGTTTTCTCAAGCACTTCAAGAGTCCCAAGATTCATGTCATCGACATAAGTACTATTATCATAAATACTGAATGTGACTCTTAATAGAGACGTATGGGCATAATTAATTATTTATGTATCCCTAACTAATCAAATACTTACTCAAATAGTTATACCATATCTGACTATATTGCTTCAATTTAAAGTGAATGCCTCAACCTAACCGAGAGGTTGTTCGTGGTCTAGAACTATTTGATCAAGAATAACCTCATGCGTTGAAATGGTTGAGTAAGCGATGGTCAGATTCACAGCAATTTCACTAGTTTGTATCGTGGGCTTCCTCTTCTAGGGTTGTGAATCATTTGAACAAACAAGTCTGCCACACTTTAGGTGGGTATTGAGGTATGCGGCCAACTGTCTTTAAGAGCGGCTCGTTCTTCAGAGTCAATGTTCGACATACGCGAGGTACATATATGCTTACAGGCACGTTTGCAGCAAATATGTGCGATCTCTTCACTTTCGCTAGTTCATTAAAAGCACCAGGCACGCTTTGAGCAACGCTCTGTAGATTTACAATACGCTGCACTTCAGTTTCAGATTGGGTAACGTGGATATTTAGATCAAAGATAGTGGGGTTAATCCACGATTATTCGCGATGTTCTTCAGGAACTTTAACGTTCTTATCTTCCCCTAATGAAGGGAAGATTGTCTCCTCAAAATGCCAATATGCAAAACATGCAGTAAAGAGATCGTCTGTCTTATTTATTTGTGAAATAGACCCTTATTTCAAATCTTATTAAACAAAAGTCCTTTTTCTTCTTTAAGACATATAAACTCCTCATCAATGGTCAAAACTAAGTCAATGAAATTATGTCAATAACTCTAAGTAGCTAACAATTAATGGCAAATCATAACCTACATAGATTTCCATTTTATTATGAAAACTTAGTTTGGTATGTAGCCGTGACATTATTGGCACATGAGCTTGAAGACCTAGTTTGGTACGTAGTGGCGGCGCTATTAGCATGTAAGTTGCACGCTTAAACACATATAAGCATGAGACATTAAGCTTGTACCCAGTAACTAACTATGATGGTGAATAAGGTTGATGACAATAAGTAGCTGTGTGCAGAATGGTATAGCCTCAAGCATATTTTGAAAGCTTGGGGTGTATGACCATAGTTTGAACGATCAATTGAATAAGCTTTATGACATTTATACCAAACCATTTTGGGTGTGAACATGGGGTACATGATGTTCAATTTCAACCCCAATTAACATTCAATAATCGTCAAAAGATTGCGACACATTATCCAGTCGAATGAACTTAATCAGATATTTAGGGTGGTGACCCCTATGCTTAATAATTTGTGCCATAAGTTTCGCAAATGCAGTGTAGCATGTAGACAATAAGAAAACATTTGACCATTGTGTCGATGCATTAACCAATACCATGAAATAGCGAAAGGTCTGCAAGGTGGTTGAATAGGTCCACAAATATCCCCTTGAATCCGCTGAAGGAAGGTTAGAGGAACCTTTCGAACTTTGTTCGAAGATGGGCGAGTAATAAACTTACTTACAGGACAAACTTTGCAATAAGCGCTGTAAAAAATAATGTGCTTACTTCGGATAAGCAAATGCCCGTGTGTAGCTTTGAGGATCATCATGTCCTGGATGTCTTAAGCGATCATGCCAAAACATGTTTCCAATATAAGCCCACTTATAGGGCCAGCCACGTAATGGGCTTTAGGGGCATGAATGGTTGTGACGTACAACCCATTTGAAAAGCATTTCATCTTTTCATAAATACGTTTCTGACCATATTCACATGACATGATGCAAAGAAATTCATCTCTAGTCTCTTCAATAATTTCAGCGTGATAATTATTAACCTTAATATGTTTAAAAATAGCGTTATGCCCGACTGAGGTGACTCAAATGCCTTTTTAATGGTTAATTCAGTACCATTGGATAACATTATAGGGCAGTACCATACACCTCAATTAGGTTGGATGAGCTTGAAATGGTTGTTCGGTATGAAATAGTAAAATAGTGACGTTCACGCAAGATGGTGTGCATGGTTGCACTATTTGCCAGACAACTAACTTGCCCACAAGACATACCTAAAAATAAATTAATTCATCTAAGTATTTAACAAGTTTCTTACAATTTATTGAAAAAAAAATGCAAAATGAAAGTTATCTATTTTCTATTTCAGTAAGAGTCACAACCTAGGTAGGTACCTATATGGGTCTGGGACCGTCCAAACAAGCGCTTAAGCAGGTCTAGGCGCTTTTTCTTAATTTTCAAACTCCTAGGGATTAATTAGGGAGGTGGACAGTCGCCTAACACCTAGGCCTTGCACTAGGCAAAGAGTTTTAGAATAACATGTCACTATAGGTGACTCCGACTTATGTGCTAGCATTGATTGATGAGATATGGATGAGTCGTACAGGTCTATAAGTGACTCCGACTGACATTCATTTTATATTGATTTATTTCATCTTGCTTATATGGTTGTTACTGAAATACTTCGACATGGCATACCTTGGTTCTTATCGTTCTTCAGCATGATTTTTATATACATATGTATCGTTATTTTTCTGGGGAATTATACGGATTTCACAATGAGGGGTTATTGCATTTCTAAAAAGAAAGATTGATGCGTTGTAAACAACACACAAATTAAACCCTCTTGTTGACAATTGTAGTATGGATGTAAGTAGGGATCGTTCTAGACCGGAGATTAGGAGGGATTGCTAATCTACTCTAAACTGATTTAAAAACACTAAATAAGACTAAAAAACACAAAACTAGGCAAAAGACACTTAACTAAACTCTAATAACTCAAAACACACTAAAATGACTCAAAACAACCAAATTGACTCAAACTAGACAATAGGGACTGATTTGGATGAAAATAGACTCAAGGAACTAACTAAACACAAATTAGGACAGATTCTAACTAAATTGACACTACTTAATGATGGGGGTTTGGTTTGCACGAAAATTGAAACTAAAACTAAACAAACTTGTAGAATTAAACAAATACATAAAACTAAGTGAATTAATGGATAGAAGGACTAGCTAGAGGGTTCTTCTCCACACTTACATACAAACCAATTTTCAGTTGTTCTTTCAATAAACCATGAATCTCAACACCCCAGATTAACCGTGAACAGCACTTTTTTAACCTTCAAGTTTTCCTTAAGTTATTGAATTGGACGGAAAAACGCATACAACAATTCAAAACATTCTTCAAAAGTTCCCTACGTGAACAGCACAATAGAGATACAATCAAAGATCATTAAGCTTTGTGAAAACTATAAGCATTGACGAGGCATTCGTAACCATGAAAAGCATAATACTTCTGCCAAGAATTCACTTAACGCGATTGTGACTAGCAACCTCTACTACTTGTGAATATAAGTTCATAACGATTAGGTGAAACTCCCTTATATTCTAGCATCAAATTCATGCATGCAAACTAAGTATGCATCCTTAATCAACATACAAGAATAAGTTATCAATCAAATAGTTAAGCAAATTGCATTCACAATTTATGAAATTACAACTGAAGGTAATCAATTCATATTGCAAACATATTCATGGTAGTGAATCAACCTCTAGCCAAGGTGAATTTATTTCCTCATAGTCACAATTAAACAAAGATAATCAAATTTAAACATTTAAAACAAAGATAGATTACACCTAGAAACGCTCCAACAATCCAACGTCTTGAATGGCTAGGCACGGCTCCAAGGTAATCCTCTCCTTCTTCCTTTGTAAAGTTGCGGCACAAGGGATGGTGATGATGGTTGATGGCTGATGCGGTAAAGGGGTTGAATAGGTTTAGAGAATATGGAAGGGTGATAGGGGATGGATAGAAAGAGAGGTGGATGGAATGGATGGAGGAAGAGAGAAGACTTGTGGCAGAAATTGTGTTGTGAATGTGTTGTGTGAATTCCCCCTTTGTCTTGTGATGGACAAGCCTATTTATAGACTTTGAAAATGAATCACCACCACAAAATTTCTTGGTGAAGTGGGTGGATGTTGTAGGTGAAGTAGGTGGATGTTCGCCGGAAATCTGGAAAATTTTTAAATCTTCATATCTCACTCGTTTTTGCACCATTTTGACCCATTTTTCTTCCTACATGCTCTAAATTAAGAGTAGAACAAGTCTATACCTTCAAAAACCTTGAAAAAGGCCTTAAATCTCGTCGGGGAAAGTCTCTAAAACCGGCCAAACTTCGACCTCGTGATCCCGACGTCCAAATCCTTGAAACGAACCACTACGAGCCTCCTTGGGACCTCACAAAGCTTCCTATAAGCTTAGATTGTCCTAAAAATCAACCAGCAAAAAGTTCATGAATAGTACCAAGATCGGACCTTGTGATTCCGACATGAAAACGACATAGAACTTACCTAAAAATAGTACCACCATGCTCGTATGGTTTCCAGGAGTCGAATGGTGGTGTTGGTTAGTTCGATCTATTGAGTTTTGATGGATTTGTGAGTGTGTCCGTACAAGGTGGCGAGAGAGAGAAAGTCGAGAGTGAGAGAGAGAGAGAGAGATTGAGTCTGAGAGTGAGTGATGGACAGAGAGAGAGTGACGGGAGAGGTGAACATACATGCATACATACATAACCCCGAAGGGGTAATTCCGTCAATTTGCTATTTAATTAATAACTATATCGCGACGGGTTGTCACAGGTGGAATGCATATAAATTACATAAAAATGACATAACAAATTAAATAAAAATTACATAACAAATTAAATAAAATTTACATAAGAAATTTAAAAAAATTAAAATATTGATGCGGGTGGAATGCATACAAAAATTACATAAGAAATACCATAAAAATTACATACGAAATTAAATAAATTAAAATATTGATGTGGATGGAATGCATATAAATAAATAAAAATATTGTCACTTGACTCGCTAAACTTGTCCCACTACGCAGGTTACCGGATGCATGAGAGATGGCGTTTTTCCAACAAGTAAAGGATGTGTTGAGTTTTTTCCAACGACCTTGAAGACCTTGACTAGTTATGCCATCTTTCCCATGTACATCGCAAAACGCTTTCGTAATTTTACACCACATTTCTCACTTATCCATCTCATTACCCATAATCGGGTCATGAGTAGTGTGAACCTAACTTTCACACAACGTAACATCTTCAATGAGCTTCCATGAAGACATTTTTTTTCTCTTAAAGTGTAGAAAATATTGAAATGTAGATAGTATAGAAAGTGCATAAAATATTGAAATGTGGTGTAAGGTGGAAGATGAGGGCTAGGTATTAAAATTTATATATTTTAAAAAAAAATCTGTATTTTTTTTATAATTCTTAATTAATTTTAATGTAGTTAATTAATCTAGATCATTAGATTTGAAAAATATTTAAATCCAAGAGCCAAGATGCTACCACATGGCCAACGATCATAAATCTGACCGTTGGGCCCTTTTTTTGGGAAAAAACATGGACCTTTGATCTTTGATTGGATGGTCTAGTTTAAAAGTAAAATTTAAATTTTTTTTTACCGTTGGAAATCCAACGACTCTGAGCGAGCCACATCGATGAAGCCCAAGTGGGCTGACAGCGTGCAGAAACCTTGTCGCATACTCGCGCCCACGCGCAAGTGTCGTGCACGCATCAGCCAAATAGGCCGGCTCTGGGGTTTGTCAAAAACGGGCTGGTCTGTTGCCTGGCTTGGGTTGGGTACCAGGCAACTTTGTAGGTTGGAGTCAATGGACAGACCCTCAGTGAATTTTTTTTGACTGGGTGTTGGGCAAATGGTTGTCCGGTGGACTTGCTCTAAGGCGACGACAATTGGGATGTACATCAGATAGGGTGAAGTATATATTTCGAGAATTTGGCATTGTAAGTCTCTATATATCCCCAATCCTGCAAGTTGTAAATTTAATATAAAGGGTAAATTACAAAAAACTACCTCAACTATTGGTGTCGTGACACTTTCATACCTCATCTTTAAAACGTGACAATGTCATACCGCATCTTACGAATTTGTGACAATGTCATACCTCCGTCAATTTTTCTGTTAGTTTTTCTGTTAAATGCTGATGTGGCAAGAGATGGGACCCATTTTCTATTAAAAAATTATTAAAAACAAAAAAAAAACATTTAATATCTTTTTTTAATATTAAAATAATAAAAAAGTAAAAAAAAAAAAAAAAAAAAGATTTTTTTCCCCCCCTCTCCCGCGCCCGCGCCCAGCGCCCAGCAAACCCAGATTTTTTTTTTTCTTTCTTCTTCTTCCACTTCTCTCTTCTTCTTCTTCTTCTTCTTCTTCTTCTTCTTCTTCTTCTTCTTCTTCTTCTTCTTCATCCCTCTTCTTCCCCCCCCCCCGACGCCCCGCTCGCAGCAAACCCAGTTCTGGGTTTGAATTTTTTTTTTTTTCCTTTCTTCTTCTTTTTCTCTCTTCTTCTTCTTCTGGGCCTGGGTATGAATTTTTTTTTTGTTTTTTTTTGTTTCGGGTTGCAGGTAGAGGTGGGGGGGGGAGGAACTGGGTTGAGGGGCGGGGAGGAACTGGATTGGGGTGGGGGGTTGCACGGAAGGGGAACGGGAAAGGGGTCGGGGGGGAGATGGGAATGGGTTCGGGATGCTGAGAAGAGAGAAGAGAGAGAGGCGAGAGAGGGAGAGAGGGAGAGAGAGAGGGAGGGAGAGAGAGATTTTAATATAAAAATATTTTTTTTTAATTTTTAATTATTAAAAATATATTTAATTATTTTTTAATCCAGATGTATTAGTGAGTGGTCCCCATCTCTTGCCACGTCAGCACTTAACAGAAAAACTAACAGAAAAATTGACGGAGGTATGACATTGTCACAAATTCGTAAGATGTGGTATGACATTGTCACGTTTTAAAGATGAGGTATGAAAGTGTCACGACACCAATAGTTGAGGTAGTTTTTTGTCATTTACCCTAATATAAACTATATAGGGATGAAGAAAATGACATAGAGGGAGATTTATCATAAAATGCAGAGTAAATGACTTATTATTTTAATTTTTCCCTTTGGTAAGCTATATGTTTCAATTTGAAGAAACAAACATTATTCCCTTCTGTTAAGCAACATTTGACTTTTTATGTATTCTTTTATATAGTTGTTCCCCTTATTTTTTTCAAATTGGATAGATAAGGCTCATCTGTAATAAAATAGAAACGCATCTCACTGGCGTGTGAACGAGTGTAGAGAAGCTCTTTTCAAAGATGAGTAGAGAGAAACTTGGTCTATGTTGGGGATTTTTGTGTCAAATGCTTTGATGGGCTTGTATTATAAAGAGACGATAAAAAACCTTCACATCCTCCATCTCTAAGTTACCGAGGACTATGCCAAAAGCATCCCGAAGGAAACGTAAGTCCAAGAAAATGCTTTGTTGTTCTCTCAACAGCTTTTGGGTGCTTGGTCTGGTGTTATGTTGAGAGCTTTCGACGCTGATGAAGTGCTTCCAGAGCTGATAAGGTACTTCTCGCAGCTGTGGAAGCTCGATATACGACTGTGAAAGCTCTTCTCGCAGGCATGAAAGCTCTTCCGATGATTGTTAATTCAAACTGCAATAGTTAAATGCCCCTTCTCTGACGAAGTGCTTCCCTTGATAGTCGAATGTTTCCCTTGCTAATCCTGGTAGCTTTGAGGAGTATTTATTAAACTAATAAACACTGGGAATGATTGGTAATCGCAGTAAATTATGACTTGCCAGAATGGTGCATGGTGTGGAGGCTAAAAGGCACTAGTTTGGTGTGAAAGAAAGAGATAGGTTGTTCTTGGTTATATGGTTTGAAGTGGTTAATCAAGGATTCCTAATGCTTTGGTAGTTTTTAGGAACTAGAAAAGCTTCTGGGGAAACTTGGAATGAAAGGAAAGCTTATCTCTAAAGAACTAGGGTTTTCTACACTTATAGAAAGCTTGTTTTGCTTGGTGCGTTCTTACACTTGTCATTCATCTTCCTCCCACGTTGTTGTCCCCCCATTACACTATACTAATGTCTTTATTTAGAGAAGCATGGATCCTTCCAAGCTCCAACTAGGGGAATCCCTTAGTTTCTTCTCCTTCTCCAAATCTGCTAAGTCTTTCCTTCTTCTTTTCATAGGTATAGTATGAAGTTCCCTTTTGTTATAGCATTGAAGAGTGTCACTAGGTTTATGAAGCCTGGGTTGGGCACATTGTCCAAAGCATCTTCTTCCAACGTCAATTTCCATAAACTCTCTTTTTGGCATTGTTCATCCTTATTTTGCCCTTGTTTTCCAACGTAAGCTTGGAAAGGAAATACTCATTCTCTCTATTAATAAGGCCACAATTCTAGGCTAAACGTGATATGGTCAGCTCAACCTTGGCTTGGTTGGTTCTTGAATATCTTAGTTGGTTTGTAAGGGAAAGGGTAACGATAAAGCTGTTTTTTTTTTTCAAGCCTTCCCACATGAAGCCAAAATCATGGGCTTGGATTTTGACGCTCCTAAGCAGTCTAAAGTGTTCCACATTTCTTCAGCTTAGGCCTAGTAAACTTCCGTATCCATCTACATCACGAACCACTCAGCAAACCCTATTACGTGGCTTCAACTCATTTAAGCTTGTCACATGCTTAGCGTGACTCGAAGTGCAATATTAATGTATTAATATTATAATACAACTTGGTACGGTAAATATGCATGATTTGCATGGGCTTGGCGTGATTTTACGAACATTCAATAAACTATTATTTTATTGGCATGACATGATCATAAATTTGCATACATCTCATTTTCACACTTTTGCATGGATTTAAGCTTGGCTAGTGACGCTTTCAAAATAATTGGGCATTAAGTGAGATTTTTGGGCCCCAACATTAACTGCCTTGATTGGATTGGGCTAAAGAATCAAATCTTGGCTCAAAACTTCAAAACACGTTATGCCTGATAAGACTTTTTCCTTCTTCCCATGTGAAAACTGACATCAGCATGATGATCTTTTTCATAGTTCCCCATGCTTAGTTCATTATCTTAAGGAAATATGTGTAACACTATCGGTTGAAGAGAAGCTAGTTGATTCTTTCTCCTTTTCTTAAGACAAATCCACATTCTTTCCTAGCACTCCTTGTTGATTTCTATAAGGGGTTTGGGCATGTCTTTTCCTTAGAATTTTGATCTTGTTGTTTCATTGAAATTACTTATCGAATTTCTAAAACTCAATGGAAAAATGCAAATTAGGATTACCTTTTATTAGCCTTAAAATGAACTAAAATCCAACATGCAATACGTGAATTTATCTCTTGGGAGTAAGAGGAATTGTTTCCAATTAATGGCGAAGTTCAATTCACCGACTATCGATCGAAATTAGGTGTCTGAAAAATCAGCGTGAAACCCTAAGTATTGTTTACACGAAAACAGCGACACAATTGGTGATACTTTGAATAAGAAAAGTGATAGGGATATATTGGCGGCGGTTGGAGTATAGTGTGATGGGTTGTAAAACCACACACAAATTTAACCTTCTTTTTGACAATTGTAGTACAGATGTAAGTAGGGTATCGTTCTAGACCGGGGATTAGGAGGGATTGCTAATGCACCTAAACTAATTTTAAAATGTAAAACAAGACTCAAAAACACAAAACAAAACTTCTAAAACAGAAAGCTAAACTATAATAACTTGAAACACACTAGAATAGTCAAGACAACACAAAGCTAACACAATGAATAAAAACAGATACTAAATATGGATTTAAACGAATTTGGGACTACAAGGGCTCAAAATACTCAAAAGACATTAAAATTGTACATATTTTAACTAAATAATACAACTTAACAATGGGGGATTTGATTTTGGACGAATTTAAACAATAACTAAGTAGACTTTGTAAAACAGATTTTTAGACAGATTTGAGTAAATCAATGGATGAATGGATGGCTAGAGGGTTTTTCTCCACACATGACATATATGCAACATAGAATTGATTTCCAGTTATGTTTACAACAAACTATGAATGACAATGCCCCAAGTTAACCGTGAACTGCACAAATTAACTCTCAAATTTCCCTAAGTTTATTGAATTGGATGAACTGCATACAACAACTCAAAACATTCTCCAATTGTTCCCTATATGAACTGCATGATAGAGATACATTCAAAGATCATTAAGTTATATGGAAATTATAAACATTGACATGACAATTGTAACTATGAACTGCATGATACTCTTGCCATGGATTTACTTAAAGCGATTGTGACTAGCAACCTTCACTACTTATGAATATAAGTTCATAACAATTAGGTGAAATTCACTTATATCCTAGCATCAGATTTATGCATGATAATCAAGGTGCACTCTCAACCAACATACACAAATAAGTTCTGCATCAAATGGTTAAGTAAATCACATCCACAATTCATGAAACTAAAACTGGAGGAAATCAATTCATATTACATATACAATCATGGCTTTGAATCAACCTCTAACCACAATGAAATTAGTTCCACATACTTGCAGTTAAACCACAATAATTGAAATTAAACATTGAAAACAAAAGTAGAAAACACCTAGAATGCTCCAGCGACCCAAACTTTGGATGAACAAGCACGGCTCCAAGTTGTTCTTCTCCTTCTTCCTTTTTGCAAGGTTGCGGCACTAGGGAAATGATGGTGTTTGGTGGGTGATTTTGGGTTTAGGATGATGGAGAAAGGTGAGTTATGGTGAAGGGTGGATGTGTGTATGAATGATGAAGGCCAAGAGAATGATGAAGAATGTTGTGGCATAGGGTGGTATTTATAGGGAATGTGGAAGGGGTTGTAGGTGAAGGTTGTAGGTGAAGGTAGTAGGTGAAGGTAATAGGTGAAGGTAGTAGGTGAAGGTTATAGGTGAAGGTAGTAGGTAGGTGAAGGTAGTAGGTGAAGGTTGTAGATGAAGGTAGTAGGCGAAGGTTATAGGTGAAGGTAGTAGGTGAAGAGGAAAGGAAAGGAAAGTTCCTTGTTTCTTGCTCTTTTCTTATCTTCTAGAACTTGGGCTTCACTTATCATAGTAGATTTCAACCCAATTAATCTCCAAATTCGTCCATCCATCTAGCTTGGATCATAAGCAATCCATCTTGGGCCCAAAAACACTCCAAACTACTCCAAATTGGCTTATAATGCACCCTTAGCCCATAAAACCTACAAACACACGAATTTAACTTTAAACACTATAATAAATACTAAATAATTACCAAAATGCAAGAAAACAAGCAAGCTAAGTCGCATAAATATGCTCCTATCATAGTGGTGACTAGTGAGTCGCATGGAAGTGAGAAAAAAGATAGAGAACGCAGGATGAAGCAAAGGCTGAGAATAGGGAGTGGAATCAAAGAGGCTCCCTAGTTGCCAGCTTTTTTAGATTCCCACGATGACCAACACGTGTATTTGAGGGGCAAATTCGTAAATCTAATGTGCAACACAAAAAATAAGTTGAGGATTAAAAGCAGCAGAATGGCATTTTCGTGAAAACATTGTTAATGAACAATGTTTTTTCACCTCAGTTTTAGTATAGAGTAATATACAAGTACCATTAGTAACGCTCAATCACACATCTATTCATAAATTAATATGGTGTTACTCGTTTGAGCTTTATTGAATGATGAATCAAATATTGCAGATGACATTATCGCAAAAGTGAAAAGATATCTTATCTATGCACCCTAGTACAAGTTTGATCTCTATTTTCTTTCCAACTATTAACTAACTAATTAATTTACTAATGCAATCATTCTACTAAAAAAAGTTATAAATCAAATAATATTTTTATTTTTGATGTTATTCTTTTTCTACACACACGCGCGCGCCCTTTATGCAAAAGGATCCCCATTTTTTTTTGTTCCAAAAAATAGGGACTAGGTGTGGGGCCCATTGCACATCGAACTTCAACAATCCGAACCGTCTAGTTTGCAAGTCTCAATTCATCGATCATCCTTGCAAAAATTCAATTCAATCCAAACTCATTTGCCTATTTAATTATCAAGATAAAATTTAATTGTTTCTTATATAACAAAGTATTCGTTATTTTTTTAAGCCAATTAGATGTCTTAAATATTTCTGATTTGACTAATATTTTGTAATGATGATCTATAAGTTGCAACTTGAAATATAGACAGTTCAGATTGTTAAAATTCGATGTCGTGTGGACCCCACAACTAATCTTCATTTTTATAAAAATATTGAAATCCCTTCCATATATATATATATATATACATATAAATTAATCATGGTCAAAAGCTACCTCATGTTTGTATGAATTTAGAGAGATTATATTCACAAACCCCAATTTACTTCTCCCACACCCTTTTTTTTAGTCTAGGATCTTGCAAACGAAGTGAGGATTATCATGTTTGAGTTTACTCATAGGGAAGGTAACCGAGCGGCGCATCGATTGCGTTTATTCAAAATATTAAGGATCGTTTAGTTGGGATTATATTGGTTTATAATTTATTTTCAATACTTTAACTAAATATGAAAACTTTTCAATTTGCATTTAATAAAATCTATCGTTGGATTAAAAAATGAATTTTGAAATATACTCAACCAAACTTTTGTAACCAATAGCAGTATAATCCAACTGAAGCTTTCACCTACTAACCAACCACAACTACCCTCATGAAATTGAAAGTAAAAAACCAAAAAGGGGCACACAAAATTGACCCTTGAGAGGTTTTTTTTTTTTGAAAAGAAATACATTATTCCATTAAAGAGCAAGAAATCGTATAGCCACTAGGATAGGGTTCTAATAATGGCCCTCGATAAAAACCTTGTCAGAGCTTTCAACCCGATTCAAGGGAAAAAGAGCATCCCGCATCACTAAATTAACTAGGAATACTATCCTCAACAAGCAAATCAGAAATTACATCAGGAGGATCCTCAAACCATGAAATTTGAGAACCCAAAGTCAAACCCAATCTCGCAAGCCTATGTGCAACCTTATTCGTCTCACGTCTATCGAACATAACTTCCAATTTTGAAATGACTGCAACATTTGCTTGGCATCACATTACCAAACATGGCATTGCATAGTGCTTCCTTGTCATTCTTCAATGCATTAATGACCATCATTGCATCTCCCTGCACTTCTAATTGCGGCACTTCCAGATTATGTGCAAATAGGATTGCTGCCCTAGCAGCCATAATCTCAGTCAGAATTGCCGAGCTAACATCTTTGAATTGCAACGCAGTGGCCGCAACAAAGTTCCCCTTCTCATCTCACACCACGACGTGAACACCCCCTCTTTGATCTAGTTCATCCCAAGCCCATCAAAGTTACATTTAACCCATTCCACAGCAGGTTTCTCTCATTTATGGGTGGTTGGCTGACTGCTGCCCTTCTTCGAAGCGAGCCATTTCCTAAAATCCTGCAGCTATGCTTATGATTTACAAACGATCTCCACCTGATTCAAAGCCCTTCCATTCTATAAAAACGAGTTGCGTTCTTTCCAGATACTCCATATTAGAATCAACGCTAGATCAAAAATTTGACGTGCAAGTAACCCAGCCACTTCCACCAACCACATACGGAAGCCACCATAGAACTGTCGGTCTATTCGCAAATAAAGCGGGCTAGCAAACCAAAGAGACACTGATCTAGGTCAGTTTAAAAACACATGTTCAACAGTTTCTGTGATTACTTTACGTCTCACAAACAATTGAGACATTGAGCGCCCAGTAATTGTTGTCCACAAACAATTGCAGACTTGTACCTTTTATTGACTGTCGGATACAAATCATGCAATCCTGCGACGCCAAAGCCAGCCCTTTAATCTCGGAGTTGACTCGGCCTCCAACACGTGCAAGGAGAGTGACTTCACCGACCGTTACTGTGTCCAAACGAAGGCTCGCCTAATAGCCGTCATTACGGAACACGTGTAAGTCAATAGTGTGGACCAGGTGGCAATGTCTGCTGCGTGTGACTGTCCCCACGTGGACTATAATTAATTAATTAAAGTATTTTGGTGGTGATGTGGTCCTTATCGTGGACTATAATGTGCTGGCGCTTATTTAGGACAGCAGAGAATGGAGAATTATCTCTCACTCACTAGTGAAATGGCAGTAATATCCCTGTGTTTTTTTTTTGTCTACAAACCACACACAACAGTTTTTTATTATATTATTTATTTGTGTAATAGCGTTAGTAGGTTAAATTGTTAAATATCAGATGAGTTGATAGGTGGGATCACACCAGCACCATATTAAATAAACATTATTTATTTTCATCACCGTGATAAAACGCCATTTGCAACCCCACACAATAATTTAGTTCTAATAAATTTGTAACTCACTTAGTTTATAATATTTATCAGTATAACATCAGATGTTATGTGTTTGATTTCCTCCTCCCTTGATATCGCTCGACTACTTCATGTGATCCACATTTATATCTTGAAGTTAGTCAAAAAAATTAGACTTGGCATTCTTGTTGCGTTTCCCGTGTTCGTGTCGTTTTCGTGTCATACTCGATATCTTAATAGGTCGTGTCATGTAACACCCGTTAAAATAAACGGGTAAAATGACCCGACCCGATAATATTAACAGGTAAAATGACCCGACCCGTTACCCGTTAAGGAAAATATATTTTAAACCAATAAATAATCAAATGACAAACGTAATACTAAATAAGTATATACATATCATATTATCACATTCAAAACATAAAAACGCATTTGTCTTTCAAGTATTACATATTTACATACCCGAAATAAGAGCATAATAAAAAAAACATTAGAACATTACAAAATATCAAATGTTCAAAAGATTTGCAAAATTAAAGGAGTTATGTTTCAAGTTTTGGAACCTTGCACATTTTCTTACAATCAAACTTTTCAATTTTCATAAATCACCATGGGAAACGCTATTGGAACTTTGGTTTGATATATTTGTAAACACGAAAGTTTCCTGAAACACAAGAACATGTGTACAAAATATATCTGTATTAATGAATTTGGGTTACAATCTCTTTATAATTTATCCTCTGATTCTATCTTCGTAAGATATGGATTTGTTGATGGGCTGTTAATCTAAAGGGCCGTTGGGGCTTGATCCTTGGATGAACAGTGGTATGGATTTGTTGATGTTGTGTTGATCTGAAAGGGCTGTTGGAGCTTGATTCTTGGGATGAACAGTGGTGTGAATTTGTTGATCGTGTTGATCCGAAGGGCTGTTGGGGCTTGATTTTAGGATGAACGAGGATGATCTTCAGAGATTTGATGATGAACATTGATGTTGTGTTGATCCGAATGGCCGTTAGGGCTTGATTCTTGGGATGGATGAGCGTTTCTTCAAGGGCATTCGGGGCTTGATCTTGAAGGTGGATGAGCGTTTCTTCAAGAGGCCGTTGGGGCTTGATCTCAAAGGTGAATGAGCGTTTATTAAAGAGGCCGTTGGGGCTTGATCTTGAAGAACGAAGAACGAAGAATGAACTTCAAGAGAATTCTCTTCCAATTTGGGAGTAGAGAAATGTGTTGGTGAATTGGTGAATGAATTGGTGTGGAATGGCTTCCTATTTATAGAATTCCAAAACTTGATTTTGGATTTAAATAATCAGATTTCTGCCAGGCGTTGACACGTGTCATATTTGATGGCTTTTCTGACTCATTTCAATTTTCGTCGAGTCACACGCTACGTGTAAAATTTATGTAATACATGAGCATTGAAACTTTGACTATCAATCAACATTTTATTTACAGAAATTTCGATGTCTACAATATTGTCTTCAAGATTTACATTAATGATATTTTCAGTGAGGTTTTCTACATTAGCATTATCTTCTCATTTATCCTATGACTATTGTTTAAGTAAAATTTTTAATAGTTTTTTAATTAATGTAGAAGTGTGAAAAATATAGGAAAATATATATAAACACTCGTAATGACAAATTTTACAACTTTCATGAAGGGCTTAACTTTGAAATGTGCCACTATAATCATATAAATCATAGATCAAAATTTAACCGTCGATTGTTGTTTACATTTATGCCTTATTTTTCTCACCAAATTTTGTTTTTTCAATTTTTTTTTAAAACATGATTTATTAAAGGATAGAGGATACATGAAGATGAACGGTTCGGATCGTTGATATTATATTTAGAGTTTTACCGTTAGTGAAAATATTGCTTAGTGTTTAAAAAGTCTACAAACTATATAACATCAACTCATATTTCAATTAACCGTAAATATCAGGACGTAATATCAAAGATTCGAACTGTTCATTTTCCTACAAACCCTAAAAGATCATGTTTTCCAATTTTTTTTTAAAATGAAATTCAATATAAAGAATAAAGCCTAAATGACAATCGACAGTTAAATACAAATTTAAGGTTTATGGATTATAGTGTCAGATTTCGAAGTTGACCCATTCACGAAAGTTGTAAAGCTTGTCACTTACTAGTGATTGTGTGTGTGTGTGTGTGTGTATATATATTCTTTACATTTCTTACACTTCTACTGTCACATCCCCGCCCGGGTGGGACCACTTCCCGGCCCCGCTCCATCACCGTAGCACGATATTGTCCGCTTTGAGCCCCGACCACGCCCTCACGGTTTTATTTCTAGGAACTCACGAGCAACTTTCCAGTGGGCCACTCATCATGGGAGTGCTCTAGCCCCCTTCTCGCTTAACTTCGGAGTTATTACGGAACTCGAAGCCAATGAACTCCCAAAAAGCCTCGTGCTAGGTAGGGATGTGAATATACATTTAAGGATCACTCCCTTGGGCGATGTGGGATGTCACATCTACAATAGTTATTATTAATTTTATTACTTTTACACTAAAAAAAAAATACTATTCATGATGATTTCGATGGTTTTGAAAATTTAAACTATAATCTAAGTGTGACTATTGTCTACTCATGGAGAATGATGAATCATGAGTGTTTATATATTCTTTCACATTTTTCATACTTGTAGGGATGTCTTATTGTTTATACTAATACTATACTAGTTGATTTTAATTTTGGACAGTAACATGTTAAGTAAAAATAAATAAATAAAATGAATAAAACTTAATTTTTTAAACTTATATAGAATAATAATACAAAAAATATATTTAATATAGAATATACTAATATATACAATATGGCTATTGTATTTTATAATAAATTTTTTAGTAATTAAACTTTAAAATTATAATTTATTTTTCTTAATGGGTGGAAACGGGTTATCCACTTGTTATCCGCGTGTATACATGTTATTAACGAGTTCTTAACGGATCACCCGATAATGACCCAATTAGTTATCGTGTTGACCTGAAACCCATTATTTTTGTGTTGTGTAAAAATTGCCAGGTCTAATAAAAATGATCTCCACCAACATTAAACCGACTCGTGTCTCGAGAAAAACTTACAACAAATGCTATTTTGCGTTGTTGAATAACCTATAATTTTTCACTACTTTAATTGGCATAGCATGGCTTAAATTGGTATCTTAAATGGGAAACGAAATTGTAGCAATAGATAGTCCTTCAACTATAATTTAATTAAAGTAATGGTCATTTAACTAAAAATTCAGGATCAATGGTCCTTAACTCCTTAAAATTTACAGCTATGGTCCTTTTCTTTAGCTCTGTCAAAACTTCCGTTAAAACTAGTCGTGTTAGAAGAATTGCTACAATTGGGTTAAAATTGAAGGACCATTGCTCCAATTGGGTGAAAGTTGAGAGACAATTTCTCCAATTGAGTTAAAGTTAAGGGATCATTTGTACAATTTTTCATTGGGGTGTGATATCCACACACCCCATTTTACTTCTCACACACCTTTCTAATTTTCGACCGTCAGATCAGATGAATTGAAGAAGATCAACGGATAGAAATTAACAAGGGGCGTGTAGATATCACACCCCTTTTTCATTTAGTTTCTCATATTTTCTTCTTGATTCTGATTTCAAATGTGTGGCACGTGACTCGTTTTGGTGGAAGTTTTAACAGAGTTGGCGAAAAGAACCATAGCTATACGTTTTGATGAGATAAGGGACCAATGGTCATGAATTTTTAATTGAGAGACCATTGCTCCAATTGAGTTAAAATTGAGAGATTATTGCTACAATTTTCTCTTTATGAAAATGTAAAAAGAACAATGTAGATACTGATATGATGGCGGATGTGACAAATATTATATTTTCTCCAACGTATATAATTTTTTTGTTCTAATAATATTTGTATGCCTTACCTAAAAATAAATCAATTAAAGCCAACTTTCATGATGAACTATGTATTACTAGGATCTACACAACAAAACTATTAATAATAAAATGAATAGACAATAATTTCTCCTATGTTAAACTTGAGGAGCAACGTGTTTATAACACCACATCAGAAGGCGACGGTTATAACGAAAATTTTACCAACAAAAAAAAAATGTAAGTGTGGCCACTTAGTATTACAATATAGTGGTATTCCTCTTCACTTGTGAGTAAGATGACTTAGATTCGATTTTCTCCAAAAACGAATTTGAACCACATTATTACTAGCCCATTGTGAAGTTAAATCTAATTCATTTCCTTAATGTAAATAATATTGTTTGTTAAAAAAAAAAAAATACAAGCGTGTGATATTTCTCTAACACAACATGTTTGGGTTAATACCTTTGGCATGTCCTTGATCTACCATGCCCAAAATCATACCTAATAACATGAATATTGATGTTGACAAAAAAGGACATGACTATCTGATATTGTGCATCTGTGATACGTGTGTTATAATCATCTTGTTTGTTAAATGATGATCAAGTTTTCCTACAATTAGTGGAATTTAACTTTAGACGAAAAGCTTGATTGCAACATATGAAATGAGCACACTAGTGTGACATTGATAATTGGTTTTTCCAATCAGTCCTATATTATCTTTACCATTTCAATATTTGATAATTATTCGAGTGGATAAGCACAAAATATAAATACAAAGATAAAGGAATAACTCTACAAACTTGGCCACCAAACTAACTATTTTATACGTTGCTTAATTACTGCATGCTTAGTCCCATTTGGTATAACTTTTTTTTTTTCACCAAAAACTATTTTACTTTAAGCAATTTTATTTTTTTTGGTGAAACTAAGATATTATGCTTATTTTAAAAGGAAAACTAATGAAAAGGGCTTGAAAACTTTGAGTTTTAATGATAAGGACAAAATAAAGGGTAAAGTGAATAGTGCCATGATTGACTTTTTAGTGTAAAAATGTGGTTTTTCGTTAAAGTGAACAGTACCGGGAGCTTTTCGTTAAAGTTCCCTATTTTAAAAGTAATGGACTCTTGATAGTAACTCTTAAGAGCATCTCCAAAGAAGATGTCAAAAGATAAATGTCAACTGTTAATTTGATAGCTAACTTGACAATAACAGAATTTTTTTTTCTAACCGATATATTTTTTTTGGTTATAAATGATATTTGTAGGACCCATTTTAAAAAGAAATCAGTTAAAATAAAATTTCAAGATCTATAATTTGTGTATTAATGAGACCTATACAATAAAATAATTAAAAATGATTTGACATCACCTTTTCTCATATGTCAAATTTGACATATGAAAAGTCATATCGGTTGAAACTTGCTCCTACCTTCAAATTTGACTACATGAGATTCCACATAAGATTTGACATCTCATTTAGAGATGGTCTAAAAGTAGTATATAGGTTACTTTTAAAATCTACTTTCATAAAAAATGAATCAAAATGATATTTTCAATTTCTATAATACTATTTATTTATTCTTCTACACACATTTTATTCCTTGTAAAATAAAAATAATCATCACCAACTTCAACTATAAACACTCTTACTACCACCACTGGCACTACACTATACCCTTACCATTGTCGCTACCATCACCCCCACCACCACCATGTTGTCGCCACTACCTCCACTACCATGTCCATTTTTGCCTTTATATAGAAATACATTACCTATGCATTAAAATTTACCATACGCTTTACACTGCTTTTAATACTCACAACACTTTTTTTTTTTTGGAAACAAAACGATATTCATTAAAACAAATCAGAATTTGTACAAACTGAGGATAGTGTGCTAAATGGGCCTCGATAAAAACTTTGCCGATCAACTTGGTCTAAGGAAAAGAGTGTCCCGCACAACGAAAGAACTAACCTCAAATGGACAATAGCAAACAAGATTACATACCTTCCCTAAGTAATAGATCTTGAATCAAATCTGGTGGTTCCTCAAACCACAAAACCTCTTGAAGACAAGTGAGCCCTAACCGAGCAAGTCGGTGCGCAACTGAGTTCCTTTCCCTCTGAATGTGTCCACACTTCACAGAAAGCAACTCCTTAAGAAAGCTTCTCAAATCATTAATAACAGGTCCCCCAAACGGAAACATCATCACCTCGCCCTGCCATAACAGCCAACACCAAGGATGAATCTTCTTCCAACTGTACTTGGATATCAGGCGGATGAAGGCTCTTGACCAGCCGCACTGCCTGACGAGCTGCGAACAGCTCCATGTACAAAGCCAAAGCCGCCCCTGCAACCGGACCAACCACCGCCCCCAAAAAAACTACCCGTGTAATCTCTAAACACGACACCATATCCCCCCGCGAGAGTCACTTTTACTCCAAGCACCATCAAAATTACATTTGATCCATCCCACCCCAAGTTTTTTGAATTTCCCTGGCTGACCTCCTAATCTGGGGTTTATGCCATTTATGATACTTCTACATCTAACCCTTAGTCCTTAAAACTATCTCATGTGGTGAAAATCGAACACCATTCCATAAAACCTCATTCCTGTGCTTCCATAATGCTCATACTAACATCAACCAGAGCTCAAAACCAACCACGGGGAGTTGCTGCACACACATAATCATCCATTGCACAAAAGACATGCGCTCACATCCGCTATCCACCCTTAGCTTCAAACTTCGAAACCACACCGCTCTCGCCAGGCTACAACCTCTAAGGACATGCTTCGTTGATTCTGTTTACACTCTACAGACCATACATACCTCGTCTTCCAACACTTTCCTGTTATATAAATTCAACATGGTGGGTAAAGAATCCAAGCAAGCATGCCAAACACAAATCTTCACCTTCCTCGGAACACTCGCATACCAAATTTTCTTCCAAAATTTCTTCTCCACACCACCATAATAGGATGAAGGTTCGTCTGCACCATTACCAGAACTAACAAGCAAACTCCGAGCCACCTAATAAGCACTCCTAATGGAGAAATTTCCATTTCGTTCAAAGTGCCATATACGCCTATCCTTCACATCTTGTACACTCAATGGAATATTACGGATTAACGTCACTTCCTCAGGAAAGAAGATAATGTTCAACAGCGGAACATTCCACTGCTTCGGTACACCCCAAGTGAGATTGGTCACTTTAGCCTCCACATTCCAATCCCGCGGAGGTGGTGTTAAAACATAGAAAAAACAATCCCTCGGAATCCAATTGTCTTTCCATATTTGAATTCTCTGCCCATTACCTACCTGCCACCGATGGCCTTTACTAATCACTTGTCTTGATGCTGCAATGCTCCTCCACACATACGAACTATTAGGAGTGACTAGTGCTTCCATAAACTCAGACCTAGCAAAATATCTAGCTTTAAACACCTGGGACACAAGATATTCCGGTTGCTGTAAGAATTGCCAAGCTTGCTTTACCAAAAGCGCAAAATTAAAAGCATAAAGATCTCTAAAGCCTAGTCCCCCTCATTCTTGGGCTTACACAAAACTTGTCAATTAAGCCAATGTATTTTCCATTTACCCAGATCTCCGCTCCACCAAAACTTAGCTATCATTCTATTTAGCTCATCACAGAACGATTTGGGAAGAAGAAAACATTGCATAGAATAAATAGGCAAAGCTTGAGCTGCCTTTTTAATTAATAATTCTAGTCTCGCACTACTCAACAGCGCCCCCCCAACCAACTTTGTAATTTCTTCCACACTCTATCTTTCACGTACGCAAATGTTTCCTTCTTTGATTTTCGAACAAGCACTGGCAACCCCAGATATTTATCATAGAACTCCACTCTCTGCATACCAAGGCAATTGGCCAATAACTGCATGTCGTAAATAGTGAGATTTGGACTAAAGGAAACACAACTCTTCTCAAAATTCACCGCTTGTCCTGATGCCATCTCATACACTCGTAATAATTGGATAATAATTCTACACTCACTAACAGTACCACGAGCAAATAGAAAGCTATCATCTGCAAAGAATAAATGTTGGATACTGACCCTTATTATTCCCGTGACCAACTTGCACTCTCCAATTTGGTTTTTGCTTTGTTGGGGTTTTCCATAAGGGGTGTGATATCCACACACCCCTTTTTACTTCTCTCACACATTTTTGGATTTCGGCCGTCGGATCGGATGAACTGAAGAAGATCTAACGGACATAAAGTAATAAGCACACCCCTTCCATAAAGGATAATACACTAGGAAAATAAATTTGTAGAATTTTTTTTGTAAATTAAATAATATAGAAGTTTATGATTGTATTATGATTTAAGTATTGATAAACATGCTCATTCATATTGGTTTGCAAATTTTGTCTACAAATTTAGTCTCCCTAGCATTACCCTTGGATAATTGGAATGGAATTTAAGAGAGAAAATGCAATTACATTTGAAAAACTATTGCAAAATTTGTGTATTTTATTTAAGTTTCTTGTTCGATTTTCTTATTTAATTTGTGTATTAGATATAATGTACAGCACATATGTGGCCTTTTACCAAAAAAGAAAAAACATTCTGTACATTTCTAATTATGGTTGTTTTCTTTTCGTATCCAATCAAGCACAAAGCAGTGCCAGATCCATATACACAGCATTAACCTTTTTGCTTTTGGAACATTTGAAAATTATAATTAGATTAGATTAGATTAGATTAAATTAATCCAATAATCCAGATAGTCTAATTCTAAAAAATAAAGAATAAAATCCAGTTGGTCTAAAACCAAATTCACATATCACCAGGACTTTTAGGTAATTTCACAGTTCCATTGCCTGGCCCGTAAGCAAGAACCACTTGATGAAAAACAACAAAACGGAGAGAGAGGAGACAGATTCTCGAAAAAAAAAAAAAAAAATCAACACGAAGAAAGAAGCTACTTCTTTTTTCTTCACATTCCGCCTCTCTCTCCTGTGCTTTTCTTAGCGTCCTTGACTCACTTTCCTCGAAATTTAGGTGTAGTTTTTTTCTTTTTCTGTTTCTGTATTTATTGAGCTCAATTTTTATAAATTTCTACATTTTTTCACAATCTTTGATTTATTTAGAATTTTAGATACGGAATCATTCTACCAGATTGGGTTTTTTTTCAAAAATTAACTTACTGGATCTCTGAGAAATCCATCTGGGTGTCTGGAGTTGTTTGTTTCACCGGAAAGTTAGTTGCTTTTGCCAAGAAAATTAGTGGGTCGTCGAGAAAATTCGATTTGAGCGAAAGCTTTATCTGGGTTTTCTCACTTGTGAGTTCGGGTCCGAAATCGTCGCAAAAAGGAAGCTATGACGGTCCCGACAATAGCCCTGTACGCGGCGCACCCGTGCCAAATCAACGTGCACACCTCACACGATTTCGAATTGGCCTCTCGATCTTCTTCGTCGACGGCGTCGACCCCCTCGATGTCGCAGAAGCCGGTGACTGGAGGGCTCTCGTGCCTATTCTCCTCGCCGACGGTGAAGCACGCGTCGTCCTCGTCGAGTTTTTCGGGCGGAGGAGAGGAATTGGGCTCTCTATGGCACGATAGAGGCGAGGAGTTGAGCAGCTCGTTTCGGTATTCTGGGAGCGAGTTCAATGGGGCTTCGATGAACCGGGACCAGAGCCCGGTTTCAGTGTTTCAGGGTCCGGTTTCGTCTTCCAGCAGTGGTGTTTCGGGGTCGGCGAGAAGCCCACCAATGAGAATTACAAGGGAAAGGTCTGGCAATGGAGATATTAGCTTGAATTCGATTCGGTGTAGAAGTAATGGGTTGTTTAATGGGTTTGTGAGGGGTGCTTTGGGCTCTTCCTGCATAGATTACGACTCGCCGAGCTTCAAGGTTCAGACTGATGGTTTGGATGTGGGTTCATCAGCTGTGCTTGTTGATGAATTGACTTTCAACATGGAAGATGGGTTTTTGGAGGGAATTGCTGAGCCTTATGCTAAGGAGTTGCTTGTGGGTGCGCAGGTGAGGCACAAGATTTTCTATGAAGATTTTATTATCAAAGCCTTTTACGAGGCTGAGAAAGCGCATCGAGGGCAGGTAAATTTTGTGTGCATTTTTGCGTTTCGGGATTTTGGCGAATTGGGTTGAGAAGTTTTGTTCTATTGTATTGTTTTGTTGCAGATGCGAGCAAGTGGCGATCCTTATTTGCAGCATTGTGTGGAGACGGCGGTGTTGCTCGCATTGATCGGTTCTAATTCAACAGTTGTTGCTGCAGGGCTTTTGCATGACACGCTTGATGATTCTTTTATGTGTTATGACTACATATTTGGGAAATTTGGAGCTGGGGTTGCTGATTTAGTAGAAGGGGTATGTGTTCGATAATTTTCATCAGTCTATTTTATTACTGATTGGTAGTAATTAAACAAGTATCAATATATGTTTGTTTTCGTATGTTGAACACTAAATTCAAGTTTTTTTTAAGGTCAAATGAGATATACATTGTTCATGTTATGTGAAATCTACCTGCCATTGTTTCATGGATTCTGCTTAGCTTTCTACAACATCTGCCTTGGAACTTTACAGATGGTGTAATAGATGTCATATTGAATAAAAGTTAACTGTTGTACTTTTATCCGAACGAATGCTTGTGTTATCAATTAATTCCATAGTTGAGCTCATGTTAACACGAGTTACGTTATTGTCATGCCCAAATGTTGCAGCTGTGTGAAGTTAAAAATCGTGTTGCACGGTGTTCTAATTGTAACTTAGAATAGAAAAAGCAGCTGTTGAGATTTACGTGATGATACTCTATAAAAGTGAGGATTCTATATTTCAAATAGTGTGCCGTGTTTGTTTTTCTATAAATATTTGTATATGAAATTGACCTCAAGTAGTTCTAATCTAGGTTCTTTATGGAATTTATCAGGTGTCTAAGCTCAGTCATTTGAGCAAGCTTGCCCGTGATAATAATACAGCGTGCAAAACAGTTGAGGCTGAACGCCTGCATACCATGTTCCTAGCCATGGCAGATGCCCGTGCTGTCCTCATTAAATTGGCAGATCGATTGCATAATATGATGACACTAGATGCGTTACCCTTGGCTAAACAACAGAGGTTTGCAAAGGAGACTTTAGAGATTTTTGTGCCCTTGGCCAACAGACTTGGAATCTCTAGCTGGAAGGTGCAGCTGGAAAATTTATGTTTTAAGCATCTCAACCCGGATCAGCACAATGAACTGTCCTCTAAGCTTGTAGATACGTTTGACGAGGCAATGATTACTTCTGCCACGGAGATATTAGAGTATGCTCTCAAGGATAAAGCCATTTCCTACCATGTTCTTTGTGGGCGGCATAAGAGCTTGTATAGCATCTACTCCAAAATGTTAAAGTATGTTCTCTATCCCTCTCTATTTCATCATAAAAGTTGACCGTAATTTTTTTTTATAAACGTAGTTCTTAATGTATTACTAGATTAATGAATTATAGTTGTATGCTTTGACATCCATGTGCTAGCACATTATTCTCCATGCC
This sequence comes from Crataegus laevigata, assembly GCA_963580275.1. Lineage (NCBI taxonomy): Eukaryota > Viridiplantae > Streptophyta > Magnoliopsida > Rosales > Rosaceae > Crataegus > Crataegus laevigata. The sequence goes on from OY756945.1 coordinate 18,567,215, forward strand.
TGGATTGAAATTAACATGCTTGTGGCTTATTTTCCGTAGGAAGAAGCTAAACATGGATGAAATACATGATATTCATGGGCTACGTTTGATTGTTGAAAATGAGGAAGATTGTTACGAGGCACTTAAAGTTGTTCACCAGCTGTGGTCTGAGGTCCCAGGAAAGTTCAAAGACTACATAACTCAACCCAAGTTTAATGGGTATGCCATACCTCAAAAGTTATTTGTTTTCTTTATCAACATACCTCAAAAAAGTTCTAGTCATCTAGTGAATCCTTTTTCCACATTCTCGTCCTAATATTCATTTAATAAATATAGGTATCAGTCATTGCACACTGTGGTGATGGGTAAAGGCATGATTCCACTGGAAGTGCAAATTCGAACAAAGGAGATGCATTTGCAAGCTGAGTTTGGATTTGCAGCTCATTGGAGATACAAGGAAGGCGACTGTAAGCACCCCTCGTTTGTGCTTCAGATGGTTGAGTGGGCCAGATGGGTTGTCACTTGGCAGTGTGAGGCAATGAACAGAGACCGCTCCTCCATTGGCTGTGACGATTCAATCAAGCCACCCTGCACATTTCCTTCGCATTCTGATGACTGTCCATATTTTTACAACCTCCACTGTGGTCAAGACGGGCCGGTGTTTGTCATCATGATAGAGAATGATAAGGTTCGTTTCAGAAAACTTCCTGTTAATGTTGTATGAATATGTTTAATTGGTTTATAGCTGGATTTAATATATTTAGCTGTATACAAGGTGGGTCTTTTATGGGACTTTGTAACTTTCCTATGGCAATGACTTCAAAATTTGTCTATGGATGATAGTCTTGAACTGATATCTACACTATCGTAGTTTCATATTTGCAGTTATGCATTAAGCATGGTGTCTTTAGTGTAGATAGACACGTATTATGCACCTTGTCGGGTGTCCACATAGCGCACAAAGTTGGGACAAGCAAATATTATGGCATGCATTTAGCAATCGGGTGGGTCTTTTTATGGGACTTTGTAACTTTCATATGGCAATGACTTCAAAATTTGTCTATGGATTATAGTCTTGAACTGATATCTACACCACCGTAGTGTCATATTTGCAATTATGCATTAAGCAGGGTTCTTTAGTGATAGACACGTAGTATGTGCCTTGTTAGGTGTGTCCACATAGCACACAAAGTTGGGACAAGCAAAATAGTATGGCACGCATTTAGCAATCGGGTAGGCACAAGCCTTGATGTAAATAAGTTTGTGTTGGGATTTTGTAAGATTTAATTGTAAGAAATGGCCTGTATTTCCCGTTTAGATCACAGAGACAATTTGTTCGTATTGTATGCTTTTCATTAATCTTTATTAGAAAGTATATTGTATGCTTTTCATTAATCTTTATTAGAAAGTATACAGAAAAACAAGCAGATACTTATTATTTACAACGAGTCTGACCATGTACATTCTATTATTCCAGATGTCTGTGCAAGAGTTTCCTGCAAACTCCACTGTTATGGATCTGCTGGAAAGAGCTGGGCGAGGGAGCTTGAGAAGGACACCATACGGGTTCCCACAGAAGGAAGAACTGAGGCCCAGGCTGAACCATGCGCCAGTGAACGATCCTACATGTGAGCTGCAGATGGGGGATGTGGTGGAACTGACTCCAGCTATTCCGGACAAGTCTTTGACAGAGTACAGAGAAGAGATTCAGCGCATGTACGATCGGGGTTTGAGTTTATCGAGTGCAGGGCCTGCTGCTAATAGTATGGCAGGTTGGAGAAGTTGACCGGCACACAGATTGTCCTGTTTATGGTTGTATCTAGTGACACCAAGTCATTCTTGTAAAAGCATTTGTACAGAACAGGTACGTGGTCCTGTTATTCGATGACTAACTGAATTCAACAAGGTGTTAAAATTGTTTTATCTTGAAGGGTTTTCACTTTGTATGCACTATTGTCTCCCGGCATTTATGTTTTTACAAGTTTCTGTGTAGACTCGGATGACTAAACTTGCAACGTGCTTTGTTATTTCGACATCCTTTTGCTTCTCTGTTGACATGGCGGCGAAATTCTCGTATCCCCTCATCGTATCGGCCAATTGGTATTTTGATTTATACAAGCAATATCAGGAGAGGGAGAAGGAGAGGGGACTAGACTACGGGTACATGCAAACAATTAGCTAATGTCTTACATACGATGAAGAGTTTATGGAGATTTTTCAGAGGATCGGATAGTTTGGAAGTTTTAATCGTTAAATCTTTTACTTAAAATACAAATTAAATCTAACAGTTAAAAACCGTACTCCATAGTATCATAGAACTTTTGGAGTCTATGGTCACAATGGGTAAGAAAAAGGGAGCTTTAATAAAACACCCCTGACACTGTTTACTTTTAACGAAAAACCACTTTTTTACCTTTAACTGTCACTATTCATTATACCTTCAAAAATGACTTTTCATTAAAACTGTCACTATTCAGGGACTTTTCGTTAGTTTTCCTTAAGAAAAAAGGCAAAACTAGTTCATGTTTTTTTGGTACAAGCAATATTACTACGCTAAATTACAAACTACGGGGAGGGGGAGGGTTTGACCTCGAGACGCACTGAGTTGAAGAAAATGCCTAACTACCAGGGCAAGCCACCACTTGCGCTTAATCTTGTTTAGTAATTATCTTCTATTATAAGCATTCAAGTAACTGTAAATTGAAAAGACTGCTTAGGTAAACAGCATCATGTACAAACAGAGAATTCTTTCACAAGTGTACATTTCTAGACTAGAATAACATCTGTTTCTTCCCATCGGCTAGATCCTCACTTTGTGCGTTTAGTGAGGGGGAAGGATACCCTTTGGGGAGCGTTCTGGAGCACACCAGAGGGCTTTTGTTCTTGGGGTGGATTCGGTTCAGAAGGTTCTTCATCCTCCATTTCTTCCGTTGCTTGGGTTGGTTGTTTCTTTGGGATTGTGAGTTGATAGTTCGGGCTGATCAATGTGTCTTGTTCAGGTGGCAATGCCACTCCAGGCCCTGCAATTGATTTTGGTAACGGGATTTTGTTTCTGTTTCTAGCCAATTCCAGTAAGACCTGATAATTGGTGTCAAACCCTGTAAGATAATGTTCAACGAAAAAACATGCACGCACATACACAAGCTGATGAAAGCCAAGCTCGTTTGGATGTGCTTTTAAAATGACTGAATAGCGCTGTTAAAGAAAATGTTTTGGGTTCCAGGAAGCTCTTTAAGTGCTATTTTTTTTTTTAGGATTTACTAGCATTTAACCAAGGAATGCTTCCAAAAATATTTTCACCAAGCGGTTTTAGTCATTTTAAAAGTACATCCAAACAAGATTGACAACTTTGTTTGATGTTATAAAATGACATAAGAAAGTTTTGACGCATCTTCTCTTACGATTTTATTATTGGAACTCAGATTTAGCAGATGAAAAAAAGAAAGGGAGTGCAACAAATTACCTCTCTTGGAGGCGGTTGTGAAAAGCTGAAGTTAACCTTGCTCTGAATAGCAAGCTTGACATCGTCACAATCAATTGCAGCTTTACCAGCATGTTCCGAGTAGACCTGTGCATCACTTAGTACATCAACCACATATCATAGCTCCAGGAACTGGTGAACAACACGAGGTTCATATTCCTCCACAACCATCGATTTTAACAGTGTTTTCACGATCTTAGCGTCTCTGGGCAAATCCTCATCTTCCCCTGCCATTTTCTGGTTCTGGTACTTATGTTAGGCTGGCCGGCACAGTTGGGGTGCGATAAACCTCTAAACTAGTGAATCTTCCTGTGAAATCATCGGTTACCAGTCACTTCGTTACACCAGAAATAAGCATTTTGAACTTTAGAGGCAGTGATTAATGAACATACAAAATTTGGGGAACAATTAACACAATAAGCGTAGCAAACTAGCAGAAATTTGGGGCAGGGATTGATGAATGTACAAATTTCTTGGCAAATTAACATAACTAGCAAAGAAACCTACCACAAACTCCAGGCAATAATTGATGAATATTCAAATTTGGAGGAAGATCAGCAGTGAGAAGAAAACACAACGAACGACGGAGGCTGCTATTAGCGCATGTTACAACTGGTAGAAGCCAACAATTAATAAGGAAACACAATCAGATCCAATTATATCAAATACTAAAAGAAAGAAAAACATGATATTCTGATTCACGCCCCCTTCAATCTCCCCTGCTTACTGGAAATTTGCATGGAAAGGTCGAGTTCTATATCCGAATTGTGTCCCTTGGACCTCCCATATCATACTATTCCAACAATACAAGAACCATTCTGCTCGTTAAAGTTTAAAATCTAAGTCCTAAACCCTAAATCAAACCTTCCCACATCTTAATAGAGGACCTAAACCAAATAAATTGAAGCTTACCCAGTTTCTTTCATGATAAATCAAACAAAATTAAGAGGACGAAAAAGAGAAATGGTCAGCAGTTAAGTAGCTAGCTTACCTTGTCTTGGTATCGAAGAGATGAGGCCTCTGTGAGTTGGGATTTGCTGATGGATGACAGAGTTGATGGATTGAATTACAGTAGCTAGGGCTTTGATGATGCCTGATGGACGAGCGGGAGAAGAAAAGGAAATGGAGAGAGAGAGAGAGAGATCCTGTTTTGTACCAAAAAATTTAAGATTCATAAGAAATTTTGAAATGACAAATATTGAGATGACGAAATTTTAGAACATGTTTGATACTTTATTTGAATATAACTTTTAAAACTAAAAAATAATTTTCAAGTTTTAGGCCTTAAAAATGTGTTTGGTACGACTATTTTTAAAAACTGAATTCAAGACTAACTAAAAAATATAGTCTATTCTCTAAAAATATAAAAAGTGAGTTTTTAAACTTAAACTTGTTATAGCCTATTTTATCTGACAAAGGGTATAGGGCTGGCGGCAAGAGGAAGAGAGATTGAGAGAGATGTGTTTGTAGAATTGTAGGGAAATGTATGTGTTATCCCTCCTATATAGTGCCTTTATTTATAGTACCAAAAGGAGATGATATTCCTTCATTCCCAAGGGATACAAGTTGTAATAGGAAAGGATAACTAGAATTCAATCTAATCTAGGATTTACACAATCACACTTAAGCTAGGAAAGTTTACAACACTTTCCCTTGAGTGTAAATACTTAAGGTAGATTTAGCATCATGCTAAAGTTGAGGAAGTCGACTCGTTGGCACTGATTCTAAGGAACAACGCTTATTCTCAATAAGGTATGAACTTGCATAAGTAAGTAAATCTCACTAAAAAAACCCTTAAGGCTATGACAAAAATTCAAGTGGGGACAAAATCCATAGTCTAAGGAAAAATGTATGAGAAATGCAAAGTAAAAAAAAACGTCTACGGGATGTCATTAGAGATATGACCAACCCAAGGTGGGTGCCTCGTTAAAATCTAGTTAGGTAGCAAAAATCTAGTGGGAAAAATGCTCTTAATCGTAGGGAAAAATAGTACATCAAGATCAAGCAAGTATCTTCAGAATACTCCCCTTGAGTTTAACACAATTCCAAAGAGAAATAGCAATGTTACAACTCATAAAGTTTACGCAGACCAATTCTATGAACAAGCTTTTGAAACGTCGTCTTCGGTAGTGATTAGGTGAAGCGGTCGGCCTGATTGTCTTGTGAATGGATTTGCATGACTTCAATCTTCTGATGCTCTTATTGTTGATGTGAAAAGAAAAACTTCGGCGCAATGTGCTTGGTGTTGTCTCCTTTGATGTAACCCTTCTTGAGCTATTCGATGCATGCTGTGTTGTTTTAAAAAATCGTCGTCGTAACTGTTGGAAGTATGCCCACAAAGCCACTCATTTGATGTAATAGCTTTTTGGAATACTAATTGTGTTAAACTATTATATGTTTAATAGAGGGCAAAGCTTATTGTTAATCACTGTTTATTGTATCATGTGTTTAAGGGATAAGGGAATCCAAGGAATGTATTTGATCTAAGAGAGAAGTGATCTAAGTGAATTGGATTAACGAGACCTTTCTCTTATATTCATTCCTAAAACGTTCCTAGCCATAGGATTGCCAATTGGGCATTGGCAATCCGCTAAGGTTAGTATGTGTTATGTTAACTCAAGCGTGAGTAATTCTAGTCTCAAGTCATTTAGTGTTGGACACTGAGACAAACACATAGGTGCTCAAAAGGTAATTGAGTACACTGAACTACGATCAAAAGGAGTTCGAACATACATGTCATGAAAGAACTCGTAAGTTGCAATATGCAAAGTAGTCCTTTGACCTGAGGCATCATAGATGTCTAATGGTTGGGTCCTTGATCTTTGATCATGTCAAAGGCATTCCATTGAGAATGTCCACGGCATCATTGGGGTCAAGCTATCTAGTCATGTAGGCATATGAATGCACAACAAGGGATCTCTAACCTTCCATGGTGGAAGGAGAATACTCTGAGATATGATTCGAGAGTCTTTGGCCAAAGCATATGAATATGACTTAGGAAGTTTGTTCCAAATCATATTCAATCGAATCATATAGAGAAGTATCACATTGGATAGTAGACATGAAACAAACTATCACTTAAACAATGTGATCGAGAGTATTGTATTAGAGAAGGACCGTATTGCGTTGTAGTTGTAACTGGATAGGTTCTTTAACCACTTCTACTTAGCTTGGGTAGCCATGACATACTGCTAGGTGTCACTCATGGTTTGTGGAAGCCCTGAGGATTAGCAAACACTAATCTTCATTAAAGGGAGAATTGAAATGTAGTTTCAATTCACAATCGATCGTTAAGAGTAACAATCGCCCACTGCCTCGCTAAATGGAACCTAATGGATCGTACACCGAGTAAGGATGAATGTGAAGATACAAAAGAAATGGATAAGCAATTAAATGGTTTAATTGAGAATGGTCAAGATTAATTAATTAGTTAATTAATTATACGAAAGGTTCGTATTAGGCTTTTAAGTTGGTTTTGGGTTTCGGGGCCCAAAAGGGTTTTTGGTCCAAAAGGCCCATTGAGTTTACGTTGTATGACAACTAAAAACTAAATGGAAATTAACCCAAAATCAAAGCCAAAACCGGCCTAGGGTGAAAGGGTAGCAAACTTGAGTTAATTGCAAGTTTGCCACTCAAATGTGAGGTGGTATAAAGGCAACTTTATAGCCATTCTCTCACTAGGGTTTTCTAGAGGCAAAGAAGAGAAACTTTCTCTCTTTTTCTCCATTGAGGCCGGCCATCTTAGAGGGTTTTTACTAGCATCAAAAACTCTCTAAGTCATCCATTTCATCTACATACCTCATCCTTGGTGTGGAGACTTAGAGACACTAAATCTTTGTTGTTCTTGGAGATCCTTTCCTCACATCCTCAAGGAGCAAAGGAGCATCAACAAAGAAGAAAATCACAAGGAGGACCCAATGAGCTAGGAGGTGACTTGAAGGCCCTCCACTTGGGTGAATCCCTTGTGTAAATAAGGATGAGCTTCAAGGATAATGAATCTCAAATCCCTCATTCTCTTTAATGTTGTTAAAGAGTCTTATGGTTCACCATTCTCTAGGCTTTGAAAGTCATGGGTTTTAGAATTGTTTTGAATGCATGCCTAGTTTAAAGAGTTATTAGTTTGCATATGTGTTCAAATGTTCTCACATGTTCTTAGCTAGGACAAAAATTTTCCTTCAGAAACATCAACGGTAGGGTAAAGATCACAGGAGTTTTGAATATGGCTAACTACTGCTCTCAACCAAAAGCATTCCTGAGTTACTTCATGTAAGGTGAGAATTTCAGCATGGTTAGATGAAGTGGCAACTAAGGTCTATTTAGTTAACCTCCAAAAGATTGTGGTGCCTCCAATGGTAAAGACATAACCAGTTTGAGAGCGCACCTTGTGCAGATCAGACAAGTATACTATGCCGGCATAACCAACAAGGCGAGAATCGACTAGAGAAGCAGACGGTGGGGCATCACTTGAGGATCCGTAGGGATAGAGCAAGCTCAGTGTCTGCGTGTAGGTGCATTATTGTATCTTGCCAAAAGATTAACAATTAAGGAGATGTCAGGTCTAGTGAATAGAACAAGCTCAGTCTCCTTATCATCCTCATTTGGACGGAAGGGATCTCGTTTTGCATCTAATGATCGAACGACCACATGAGTACTCGAAGGCTTCGCTTTATCCTCTTTAAAGCGGTGCAACACCTTCTTGGTGTAGTTCGATTGATGTACTAGGATTGCATCCGAACAATGCTCTATCTCGAGACCAATATAGTATCGAGTCTTACCTAGATCATTCATTTCAAATTCCAACTTTAGGTGCGCGGCAGTTTTCGCAAGCTCTTTAGGAGTTCCGATGAGAATCATGTCATCGACATATACTGCAACAATCGCATATTCGGAATGTGACATCTTAATGAACACACAAGGGCATAGTTTGTTGTTCATATATCCCTGACTAGTGAAATACTCACTCAGACAGTTATACCACATTCTTCCGGATTGTTTCAACTGTAGAGTGACAAAAGTGCCCAAAATAGGTAATAATTCAAAACTTATTTCATCCATCCTCATCAAATCCTCTCCACAAGGTAACTCCCAAATCATTCCTATTTTATTATATTAATTAGCTAATCAATTAGGAAATTATTCTATTAATTAGCTAATTAATTGATTTATTATTCAATTATTCCTAATTAGCTATAAATCATGAACCCCACCCAAAATACCAACCAAGTGGCCGGCCGTCCTCCTCCTAAAGGGGCCGGCCACACCTTTATAAATACTACCTCATTCTCTCCAAAACTTAATTCTAATTCTCTTGTTAAACTCTCTAAATTATTCAAACACTCTTCCCTCAAAATTCTAACTTTAGCATCGGAGGTTCTTCGTCCAAAGCCTCCCCCCCTCCAAATTCATCATGGGCACGTGAGGTTCTTGGCCTTGACCTAAGGTGTTATTTGTTTTGCAGGTGCAATTTTGTTCAGACCCAAGCCATGCAGCCAGTACAGCGCAGTAAGCCCATAATTCAAACTCCAAAAGGCACAGGCCCAGCTTCTGGACCGAGCAGACCTTATCCATGCGCAAGCTTAATGTGCAAGCAGCCCAGCTGCAGTCAGCTAGTCAAGGTAACCTGGATCCACGCCCGCACGCCCATGATCCAGATCTGTGACCCCTAGCACCCATACAAGCCTATTTTTGGGCTATTCCAATACATTTTTGGTTGATCCGACCCACTTTTTAAATATTTTTGGTCTATTTCATGTAGATTTGGCATATCTTAGCTCAAATCTCGCGCTTCAAGGTTTCTAATTTTTTGTACATTCTTATTCTTGGAATTTTTATTTTTAAAAATTCTTCGATAAAACGTAAAAGAAAAGTACAATGGCAAGAGATTCGGAAACCTCGATGAACGAAAATTCTAACGTTCAGGGATTAAGACCGCGGCGATCTACAAGGCTCAACAAAACAATGAGTGGAGCGGCACCACCCCCAAAGGGCACCACCGTGGAAATCACTATAGTGGCTACCCACGGCACCAAGGCCACGACGCAAACTGTGCCACTTCAGCCTTCGAAAGCCTAAACCCTAGCTGAGCCGGCCCGTGCCACCCAAACCCAACACGAGCCCAACGCGTTGCCAAGCCGAGCCTACTCCCATGGCCTAGCCTACTCATGTGGCTTTCCAAGCAGCCCATATCGGTCCAAGATTAGTCCAGCCATCCCGTCTTCAAATTTCAGGGCTTATGACTGAACTGGGGACATTTTCATGACATTTCTCCATGGATCTGACGTTCCCCAATTTAAATCTCACGCCCAGAGTCTACCACACTGCCACTGCTCAAGGAGATGCATTCCTTCCAAGCTCTTCCAATCTAAATGGTAAACAACACTTGTCTTGACAAGTCATGAAGTTGATGAGCGCCCTTGTATAGCAAACGACATTGGTGAATCAGCTCTTGCAGTGCACCGAGATGCAGCGTGCCCCAAATGAGGTGTCCCGAAGTAGGACGAGGGCAGATGAGGAACCTCTCTAGTAGCGTCCTGATAAGTAGCCACTCGACCAACCACGAACCGAGCGTTCAGGCAGTGTACACTCCTGATTGCGCCCCCGAGATAGAGTATACTCCTGTCTTAGCGTGCAGAGGAGTGCACTCTTGACTAAGCCCACGGACGATCATACACTCACGTTCGGGCTATATTCCGATAATCAACATGAGCAGCCTTCCAGACGAAGCGTTCATTCCTAACTAGGCCTGCAATGAGCGTCTTCCATATACCGGCAGAGTAGGCAGCACGACAAACAGAGAGAAGCAGTCACTCAATTCGACTCAAGCTTAACTAGTAGCCTGTGAAGAATTCCCTCGCCTATTAGGAACACCACATGTACCGCAATTGCGGCATAGATGAGTCGAGCATGTAAAAGAACAGCCTAGACCAACAGGTCACGACTGGGGGCAGCTGAGAGCTCCACTACCCCTAATAAAGGCAAATTCAGGAAGAAGTAGAAAGACTCTTGATGCTACCAAAAATTCAAAAAGATTCTACATAGGAGCAACATGTACCGGCAGTCGAACATTACCTGCTACGTGTCACATAGCCCCAACCGACCCTTGCTCCATAATTTAACTCTAGAGTGGCCCAATACAAGCAGTTGAGCATCTCCTTCTGTGTGTAACATGATCCCCGCTCCACGACTCCCTAATGCACATTCACGCTTAGCCTAGGCAACGCAACAAAAATGCCCAATAATGCCGCAGAGGTAGCCGAGCATGATCTAGCCATGCTTGCTCCACCCAATGGAGATTTCTGGCATTTGCATGTTGACAGCGCGTCCAACTACAAAGGTTGGGGATCAGGTGTGATCCTTGTCACCCCAGACGGGTTGATGCCCGAGCGGGAAATCACTCTAGGCCTTAATGCATCCAACAATGAAACAAAGTACGAGGCCTTATTAGTAGGCCTTCGAATGCCAAAAGATTTGGAGATGAAAAAGCTCGCAATTCATTCTGATTTCCATCTAATCACTAGCCAGACTATTTGAGGCGTTTCAAACTTACACCCTCCCTCAAGTTTCGCAGGCAGACAATGTTTACTCGGCCTTCGACCACCAACTCAAGTGCTCTATTCTGGTGGAGTATTTAGATGAGCCAAGCATAGAGGCAGAGCCAGCAGCCGAGGTGTCAAAAGTTAGTAAAACTCCATATTGGAAAAATTTAATTATGGACTACCTGGTCAATGACACACTCTCTATGGAAAGATTAGAGTCTAGAAAGCTCCAAATAAAGGCAACATGCTACTACATGTGGAACGGCATTCTCGTCCGAAGATCATACACTGGTCCACATCTCCGCTCCCTAGCGCCTCCTAATGGCCTAAAAGTTCTAAGTTCAATCCATAAAGGCGTTTGTGGAAATCACTCCATAAACTAATTCTTAGCACATAAGGCTTTAAACGCAGGCTACTACTGGCCTATCATGCACCATGACGCTAAGGATTTAGTATAAAAGTGCGACAACTGCCAATGCTACAAGCCGATACTAGCACTGCTTACTAGCAAATTATACCTGCAGACGAGTCCTTGGTCGTTCGTGCAGTGGGCAATCAACTTAGTAGGGCGAATGCTACCCGCTACTAGGGGCAAAGGCATGACAATTATGACAACCGATTACTTCACCAAATGGGTAGAAGCAAAGCCTATGACTACCACGACATAGACGGACATATAGTGCTTTATATGGAGGAACATCATTTGTCGATTTGGCATCCCTCAATCCATCGTCATAGACAATGCCCCGTAATTGGTACGCAAAAAATTTGGCTAAGTTCTTCAAAAAATATGGCATCAAGCAGCACATGTCCATGGTGAGATATCCTCAAGGCAATGGGCAGGCCAAAGCATCCAACAAGACGATCCTCGACTGCCTCAAGAAATCCCTCACCAACAAGAAGGGAAAATGGCCAGACGAACTCCCTAGATGTCTTTGGGCGTATCACACCACTAAAAGACGAGCAACCAATGAGACTCTTTTCTCTTTGGCATTTGGTTCAGAAATGATCATTCCTCCCAATGTCATTGTGCCAAGTATCAGCACTCTAGTGCCAAACATTGAACAGAACAGTATAGAAATGGCCACAAGGTTAGATCTAGCAGAGGAGAAACGCGAGCTGACCATCACCCGCATCGCAGACTACCAGCAGCAGCTCCTCTTCAGCTACAACAAAAGGGCCAAGATCTAGTAGTTCCAGCCCTGAGATCTAGTCATAAGAAAAACCTTCACCACTACCTATAGAGAAGGCTCTAAAAAGATGGATCCCATCTAGGAAGATCCATATAAGATCAGCAGAGTATACGGTAATAATAGCTACACCCCTGCCACTATAAATGACAAAGAGATCCAAAAATAGTGGAATACGTACAATCTGAGGATGTACCGTGCGTGACCTTCCACTACATCAAAGCCCGAAGACTCAAGCAGCTCAATGGGCACCACCTTGCAAGCCGAGGACTATCCAGTTGTTACGTAGATTCTACCTTACAACTAAGTTCTCGTTCGTTTCACTCGTTTTTCAATGAGGAATTCAGATGTAATGTGCAACTTTACTTGGCTGCATGCTTACAACAACTAATCACTCATGCACTTCAAAAGAAAATCACACCCTTCTTAGGGGCTCATCATAAGAATTGCGCCCCCAAGGGACCAGCCATACTCTCTAATGCGATACGGTAAACCAATTTCCTGACACCCATATGGGTCTGCTCTCTAGTGCGAGAAGATAAATTGATTGCTCTCCAGTGCGAGAGGGTAAACCAATTCCCCGATACCTACATGGGTTTGCTCTGCTCTCCAAGGTGGGAGGATAAACTTACACTCCGAATATCCAGACGTGGATGAGCCGGGCTGGCCTGATATAACTAGGTGCACGATGGCTTGTGCCGGGATTCCTACAAGTAACCACAATGGTATTTTTTTCAAGGCTTAGCAAATTGAAGGATTTTGGGTCTTTTAGCCTAATCCGTTGGGAACCAGACCCTAGAGACGGAGAGGGCACATTACGCAGTACGCCCTATGGATGGTTGCCCTGGAAACCTAAAGCTACTATCAAGTGCACTAAGGTAGTCTACAATTTTCAAAAGACTGTCTACGGCTTGCACTTCGATCAGCAAAGCCGCGCTAGACTTATACAACCGCACATTCTTGTGAAAAGTTAAACAAGATAGTATGCATATACGAAGCTTTATCCACTACCGACATGCTACGTAGTCGATAAGCTTCACCTCTGCCAAGCACAGAACAACCTACACAAAGTCCTAAAGTGTTGTGATACTTGCTACGCAACCTATGGAATTGGAGAAAGCCAAGGTTAACAGCCTAGTGGTTATGTGAACTTGTCTGCTTCTGTAAGTAAGACATCAGGCTGTTAACCTTATGGCTAACAACTTTGCAAAGTTCTAGACCAACACCTACGGCTGCATAGCCTACGCGGGCTTGTTTGCTTATAGAAAAGTAGCATGCCTGCCACTAGTCTATAAAGTCTAAAGGTTAAGGCATGCACAAAAGAAGCAAAGATGAAGAAAAGCATAGGAAATAAGTTTATTAAAATTTCTAGCAAAATTGATAAATAATAGCAAAGACCGAAGCAGTTCAAGCAAAGCAAAAACAACAAAGAAAACAAAGAAAATCTTAAAGACTATCTAGAAGACTACTCTTTAGCAGCTTGGACACTCCACGACTACTCGGTCGCCACACCTTCACCAGCCGCGACATTCTTAGCAGCGGCACCATCCGGCGCTTCACCCCCGGTCGCTCCAGCCTGGGCACCAACATCTCTGACTACTTCACCAATGGAAGCCGCAAAAGTAAAAGAAAGCAAGTCTTCCGAGGAAATAGAGAAGGTTTCGAAGTCTCTCCCAACAAACTCGAAGTCAGACGGCTTACCAAATAGATGATCTACATAACCCTGCTTGTAGAAATCGGCCTAACTTTGAACAAGCGAAGCCTCGAGCCCAGCCTTTTCACCTTTCAGCTACCTGATCTCCTTAAGCAAACCAACACAAACACGCAGCATCTCTTCCACTTCTTTCTTCAAACTTTCGTTGATCTTCAATGCACCTTGGAGTTCCAACACTTGGGGTTCAAGCCTATCAATGACCTTCTTGAAGTCGATCACTTGGTTATAAACAGCAATCAACTCTGCATCTTTTGCATAAGCAACAAATGAAGCTCAGAAATGGCACACTCATGATCTTGAATCTGAGGTATGTGACTTCCGATCTCTTTCTCTGCACTTTCATACTTAAGTTGGATCGCATCAAGCCTAGTCTTCAAGTCAACGATCTCTTGGCTAGCAGTCTCAAGCTGTAGAGAAGTGGAGGTAGAGATATTAGACCTCTTCAAAGCGACGAGCTCATATTCCAGCCTATTGATCTTCTCGACAGAAGAATAAGCTTCAGCTACCACAGCCTTTGCCACTTCCTTGGCAGCCTTGGTATCCTTTTGGTCAAGATGCATAGACTCAGCTGCCAGAATAGTCGTTTTCTGCATCATGGCAAGTAGGGCAGTCTTTCTATACTCCGTCGTATGCTTCACAAAGGAACTTAGGCAAACAACCCCTCTAATGCCATCGACAAATTTGGCACAAGCGTCCATGTCTTCAAGTAGATATGGTTTCAAAAGCGCACAGATCTCAGCAGCCTCCCTAGAATTAGGCTTAGTGGATTTCTCATAGCTACCTACGTGAGCAATCTTCTTCTTCCCAGCAGGCGAATCAGACTCAGCAGCAGAGAGAGTGGGACTTGGCGCCACTTTAGCAGCAGAGTCCACCTTATCGCTCTTCATAATAGCAAGCCTCTCCAAATGTGAATCAGACTTAGCTCCCAACGGATATCTCTGTACAGACTTTGGCATTGGGACATGACATGACCTCTACGTTGAACAATCCTATCAGCAATCGTACTTGCCATTATCGACATGGTAGGTGCCATAGGCTCAGATCTAGCAGCTTTATTTTTCTTCCCATTAGAAGAAATCATGTCAATCACAGGCCTCTCGGCAGCAGCGGACCCTTGTGAGCAACGGAGGAAGTCTTTAATTTTTTCTCAACCAGCATCTCTTGAATAGGCAGGGAAGATCTCTTCTTTCCACCTTCATTCATAGTAGGCTCCATGACAGCGATTAGATGAGCCACTGCATCCGCTTGATCCTCTTTGCCTTCTCTCTGGGGAGCAGTCCACCCTTTTCCTGGCGAAAATGACTAAACAGCTAACACCATTCACGGTACTCAGTAGGGAAGCTCAACCCATACTGGCTTTTCCCTTATTTTTTTCTCTCAGACCAGCAGGCAGGAGGTCTGGATACCCAGCATTCTAGCAGCCTATGAGGCTCGCGACTTCTTTATTTTTCTCATTCGCCAGCTTGACCCCCATGGGTCCAAAAGCCCAAAAGACATGGGCCATGCTACTCGCCTAGCACTGTGCCCTAACGCCTTAATCTGCTGCCCTAGCCATACAAGTTACCTTTGGCTCTAGCCAAGCCGAGCAGCCCAAGTAGTGGTCCCTGCTACAACACTTCCTCGACCCATGCCAAGCTGACTCTTGGCCCCTGCCAG
This sequence comes from Crataegus laevigata, assembly GCA_963580275.1. Taxonomy (NCBI): domain Eukaryota; kingdom Viridiplantae; phylum Streptophyta; class Magnoliopsida; order Rosales; family Rosaceae; genus Crataegus; species Crataegus laevigata. Next base: position 18,582,770 of record OY756945.1, read on the forward strand.
CTGACGTGCTGGACCACCCCGATGACTGCCCTGCGACAGCACTATCCAAGAAAAAGACAAGGAAAATTAAAATTTTCTTACCTAAGTGCGGTGTGGAGAAAACGAAGAAAGCAACGAAAAACGGTCCTTTGCATGGGCAAGATGTAGAAGATTGCTAGAGGAGGGGGAACAAATATCCTCTAAGCCTCTCTCTTGTAGGGTAGAATAAATCACCTCCAAAGTTGATTTAATAACCCACTTAAGGTGGACTTAAATAGGCTTTGAGAGAAATTTATTTCCCTTTCCTAGAAGGATTTAATTTCTTATTAAAGAGCGAATCTACATCAAAATAAGAAGTAGACCTAAGTTTCCTAAAGCATCAAAATCTCTACACCTGTCGCCCTTTTCTACGAGTAGCCCAACATGTGTAGGGGCATTTGTGGAGCCAAAATAATCACGAGGCGACACATGGATTTTTGGGTAAAAATGAAAAAAATTACCTTTAAGGTATACCAGGATTCCTACGCGCGAGCAGCGAGCAATCATCCCTCAACCAAGTCAAAAGTGCCCAAAATAGGTAATAATTAAAAACCTATTTCATCCATCCTCATCAAATCCTCTCCACAAGGAAACTCCCAAATCATTCCTATTTTATTACATTAATTAGCTAATCAATTAGGAAACTATTCTATTAATTAACTAATTAATTGATTTATTATTCAATTATTCCTAATTAGCTACAAACCATGAACCTCACCCAAAATACCAACCAAGTGGCCGGTCATCCTCCTCCTAAAGGGGCCGGCCACACCCCGATAAATACTACCTCATTCTCTCCAAAACTCAATTCCAATTCTCTTGATAAGCTCTCTAAATTCTCCAAACATTTTTCCCTCAAAATTTTAACTTTAGTATCCGAGGTTCTTCGGCCAAAGCCCCCCTCCCAAAATTCATCGTGGGCGCATGAGGCTCTTGGCCTTGATGTAAGGTGTTATTTGTTTTGTCGGTGCAATTTTATCCAAGACGAAAGAGGAAGAAATTTGCATCCACAATATTGAGCTGAAACATGTTCTTTCTGAATACCTCAATTCAACGCCAAAGAATTTCTTGCTATTAAACTGTGAGTTTGGACAAAAATATCAAGTAAACGACTCACATTTTCAAAAGGGAAATGAACAAAGTTCACACTCAAGATTAGATTGTGGATTAATTTTATAAATAATATCTTAAATTATAGTGTTTGGGTTTATCATTACGAGGAGTGATGCCTACACATCTTTTCCTTTCTTACACAATTTTCTCTTTTTTACGCTCATGAGTACTCATGACCATTGAATTAAATAAATCAAGAAGAATTAATAGACAAAAATGAACAAGAGTGAAGAGAAGAAAAAAAAAACGTATGATCATTTCTCAATCATTGAACATACTTACCATTCAAATCACAACATGAATCTGAATAGTAATGCTATTCATACCATGTTTTTGTACCACATTTTTATACCATCTTAGGTGGCATTTGATGTGGATAGCCACATTATTTGAATTAATCAGATTTTTAAATTTAATTCATTATTTAATAAACTAATAATTAAGAAAAGCTAGTTAATAAAATTATGATTGTGGTATACAAGGAGTCTTTCTCCTTCATTTCCTTGGGTTTTGCAAATTTTTTAAATGATTTGGTTGTCCACATCAGATGCCACCTAAGATATTATAAAAATGTGGTATAAAAATATGGTATGAATAACATTATTCGAATATGAACTTAAAACTGAAACTCATTTGATCCTATTTGACAATAAAAAATAAAAAAAAAATAAAAAACTCACATTTGGTTCAAACTTGGTGTAAGGATCCGAATGAGGATCCTCTTCGGATTTTCTTTGTGAGGATCCAGAGGATTCTCTAATTGTGTCTTTTCATCGTACATTGTGCGATCAATTTTCGTCAAGTACTATTTATGTTCAATTTTAAATAAAATAATTTAAAATAATTTCTGACCGCACGATATATTATGAACATACATGATTGGAGGATCCCTGGGATCCTCACAAAAAGAATCCAAAGAGAATTCTCGTTCTAAGGAAACCCAACTTCAACAGAGGAGACACGGACCCCGACTCTTGGCGCTAAGCTTGTGGTATTGGGTTTTCTCTGTCCTTGACCCATGAACCTCGAGGTTTTAAGCAAAGGCTTGAGATCTCGTGATATTGTACACTACTCATTAACATGACACAAAAAGTTGTTCTAGTTGGGCCTTAATGGGTTCGAGTTGGTCCGGGTCAATCCGTCAGTTACAAACAGGTACTCGTATTAACTTGTTAAGAGCATCAGTATTTTAATAATTTTGAATATTTCCTCGTATCAAGTTGTGTCAAAGTCATCCAGCCAGTACCATCACTAACTTTTGGATATGGACAAGGTGAATAATCTTTCTGGAGTGCATGATTGGAAAAGTTCGTGGGATCTTGTGGTCTTATTGATTTGTTGCGCGTTGTTCCTTTGAAATTTAGCATTAAGTTCGAATCTCTCATCAAAAAAGTATTCTTAACAGTTGATGTCGGGTCATATAACTCATTAATATTTAATGGGTTAGATTCAGGTTTGAATTCTTTTACCCGTTAACTTGCCACATTAGCATGATATGACGTATTAAGATTACCATGTCTAATTTTACTATATTTGAAGCCATATGGTTGCTCCACCCTGGATTTCAGTCCTTTGTTAAAGATGCTTGACATTGACATGCCACAGTTTGTGGTAAGGATCTGTTTACTAGTTGTGCAGGTACCTTTAAATACTTAGTAAATGGAAAAGAGAAGTTTTTGGTAACATCAATGAGTGGATATTATAGAACCTTGCATTTCCTCTGAGATAAATCAATGTTCGGTTTCTTGAAAGGATACACAGAACATGCTAGAACCATTCAAAGAACACATTGCATGCTCAACACAAAGTATGCACACTACATATACTAAGATTACTAAAAGTACAATAACATTTACATGGCAAGACAAACATCGATCCACTAAGTACTAAAATTATGACAATATTTAAGTAAATAAACCGCAAACTATACGAAATTTTAAACAAACTGAAATGCAAAATTTAACAAATAAATGTAGCCAAATCAATGTTGTCTGAATATCACTTCGCAGAAACGCATTACCTCGCATGAACTCGATCATTGGGAAATTTAGAGAAGGATTTGAGTTAAAACGACGTCCCTAGGGAATTTGCAAAAGGATTTGAGTTGCGGCGGTGGGTTTAGGTTTTGTCCAGCTAAGGGTCGCGAGGTTCAGGGTTAGGATTTGTCGAGCTAGGGGTCGTGACAGTTAGGGATTATTGTTCGTCCAGCTAGGGGTCGCGATGGTTGTGGGTTATGGTGTTTCTAGCTAGGGGTTACGACGGTTGGGGGTTAGTTTGTCGAGCTGAGGGTTCTTCAAGCTAGAGGTTGGGCGAGGGAGATTTTCAAACAGGGTGTAAATGATGATTGTGTTGGACGAAATAACCCATTATAGGTTGGCAATTTGGTCATTTCACGTTTCAAAAAAAATTCTATTTCTGTCACATTCTTATTCATAGCATGTGTCTGTTCTATGCATGTTCTCTGCATATCCCAAAATTTTTATTTTGATTCCAAAATTAACAGAATGACTCATTTATGTCAATTTACCTTGTTTTTATCCTCTCTTATTCTCTGTGAACTAAACAATATTTGATTCAATGAATATTTGCTTTACATTTTGTTTTCTTTATTACGATAACAGGGGGTCTTTGTTTAATTCTTAAATTTGAAATAGTAGACGTTTTTATAAAAGACTTGATACAAAAGCTACTTAACCAAAGAAAGTCTTCATTTACGTTTTAATCTCGTTCACAATCACATGGGACAACTAGAAATTATAGGAGGGTGTGACAGGTATTATATCATAGGGTTTCCTAGTAGAAATCATAAACTATCGGCGAAGCCAAAGTTTGCATGGCTAATAGTCGTTTTTTATTTATTTTTCTTATAAAAATAGATAGCATCTCCTTACAATGTGATTTCTACTAAATTATTTAGATTATTTAAAAATGTAAATGGTATTAAAGAAACATATTAGAACGGGAATTTTTTACAATATTGAGCTAGAACAATTTATTTTTTCTAAATACCTCGATTCAATGCCAAATAATTTTCTACTACTAAACTATGAGTTGGGACAAAAATATTAAGTAAATGACTATTGGCTATAAAAACTGCTTAGCCTACACGGCGCGCAGGCCGAGTAATTAACAAGCTAACCACGTCCTTCAGATGTGTGCGGGGCGTGCCAACTCGTCAGCCGAGCTTGCCTGGAGAGTAAAAGTATGCTGATGTGCTGCATTAATGCGTGCGGCTGACTTCTATGTTCTGCGACTGCGGCCAAGAAAGGAACACGTCTCAGCCTCTGGATCCTCAAGCCTGAAGACAAGGCTACTAATTACAGTGTTCACGACTCGTCGTCATCCGACTCGACCACAGCAACTGTATTTGTGAAGGTGAATTCACACCGAATTGATACTAGAGTATAGGGGCACATATACTCAAAGAAGATGAAGGTTTTGATGATGAATGTGGTTCGGCCATCTGAGTGCCGAACTTTAAACCTTACTTGTGAGTATGCGATCATTAAACAACTCGGCGTTTGACGCGTCGAGCCTAACAATCAGTAACACCTTACTTCGCCGAGAAGGAATGCGATGACCTCTGTCGACAAGGATCCGAAAATCCTTGTCGACCGAGACTTGGATAGATAACCAGTCGACCTCGACGCAGTGCTGTTTATCCAAACTGAAGGTGCTTCAAGGACGACTGATTCTATAGCAACAGTGCTGTTTATCCAAACTGAAGGTGTCACCGGTTGCCTTCACAGTGTTGTTTGTCCAAACTGAAGATGTGAAGGCGAAAAAAGAAAACAAAAATCTCAAGGATGTTGAGAGGTTTTGCGTATAGCGAGAATTTGCGTAGGGCAGATTTATGTGTTGAGTTAGAGGTCTTCTCCTGTTGCCATTGCATTTGTATATATAGTAGCTGAACCTCATCCGATCAAATCATAACTTTACTCGGACTAGGACTCCCTACCTCAATCAAACTTTATCTCAGCCACTCCTTTCCATTAGGACTTTGAACCTGGCCCCTTTATCGGGGCCACATCTATATCTCCGTATTTCCATCCTGCTGAGACTCCTTACTGTACTAGGACTTCACTTCTCTATCCATTTAGCCATAGGACTTCACCCTTCTTATCTTTATCCGGACAACTCCTTCTTCTAATAGAACTCGACCATCCCCAATCAGTCGGCCCATAAACTGAATATCCCATAGCACCTTTCCAACTAAACCTCTGGGCCGAAAAACACTTCACACTCAGCCCAAACCATTATTTTGGGCCCAAACAATGACTCACATTTCAAAAGAGAAATGAAAAGAGTTCACACATCTCAAGACTAGATCATGAATAAATTTTATAAATAATATCTTAAATTATAGTGTTTCCGTTTAGAGTAATGTTATTCATACCATATTTTTATACCACATTTCTATACCACCTTAGGTGGCATCGGATGTGGACAGCCACATCATTTGAAAATTTTACAAAATCCAAGGAAATGAAGGAGAAAGATTCCTCGTATACCACAATCATCATTTAATTAACAATTTTTTTAATTATTAGTTTATTAAATAATAAACTAAATTTAAAAATCTGATTAATTCAACCTCTGCAAAGACCACTGCATATCACCCTTGTTGCAAAGGTTTGAGTGGTCAAAGTGGGATTCGGCTAAGCCCCAAGGCTCCTGGCCCTCGACCACAGCAACCTGAGCAGCCTGGGTTGCCCGAATGAAGAATTTCTTCGACGAACAATGGAAGACTCTTGGCATCTACAATTGAAGGAAAATTTGTGAAAAACAAGTTCATTTGAGCAAAATTCTTAACCCTCATCTTTATTGCCTTTACTTTGCAATTTTTGTTTTATTTAATTAGTTGTGTTATTTGGTTGAATTTTGTTTAGCTTGTGTTTAAATAAATTAAGGGCAATGTTTATTTTAAGTGTGGGTAAATAAAGTCTTTTTACATTAATTTACATATTTTGATTTACATATTTTATTTTGCTTAAAATAAACCTGAAAAAAAAAAATAATAATACTAATATTAATATTAGTAATATATATATATATATATATATATTTTTAAATAAACTTAAAAAAAAATTACAATAATACGAAAAACTAATAGCAATCATTGGTTATTGGTTAGGTGGCGCCTCAGAGGTCGACGGAGCTCCGGGAAGACGAAGAGCCAGAATTGGAATCTCCGGAGCCGGAACGCTTGGTGTAACTCCAGAGGACGAAGGCAACATGAACCTCGGGAGTAGCGCCATGAACCTTTCATGATCACTCTGGATCCGACCGTCCGACTCCTGCAGCTGGTCCAGCTTCCTCTTCATGCTGGTCGAGTAACTAGTTGCAAGCATGTGCAACTCCTTGTTCTCGTGCCTGAGTCCTCTGACCTCTTGCCGAAGACTTGCCACCTCCTCCATCAGCGACTCCACCTGACGAGTTCGGGCAAGCAGGCGCTGGCCCATGTTTGAAACTGAGCCTGCACTCTGGACGCTGGGGGCTAGAGATTCCTGAACAGCCAGCTCGTCCGACCGCCTGGATAGCATCCTATTGTCCCTTGGAGTGAGCAAATTTCTGGCTATCACCGTAGCGGTTATTTCATTCCTCATCATTGTGTCCCCGACTGTAAGAGGACCATTGGGGGATATGAAGGACGGATTCCAAATGTTGTTCGGAGAAGACGAGTCATCGTCTTCCCCGACATTCAAGTTAAGGCGACGGTCGGAAGGGCAAGACATTTTTAGAGGGGGTTGAGGAAGAAAAGAGTTTGGGAAGATTAAGATTGCTGAAGCGGAAGGAGTAAGATTGCAGAAGTGCAGAAGGAAGTGTTTGAGGAAGGGAGTTCAAGTGTGAGGTGGAGCAGAATTAGCGCCTCTATAAAAAGAAGCAAATCAAAGAGGCGCCCGCTCCTCAGAGATCAAAGAGGCGCTCCTCAGAGATCAAAGCTGGATGCTCCTTTCTCGAGAGCCGTTTCCTTTCTCAAAAGTCGGAATTGCTCAGACATCACGAGGCGTTCAGCTTTTCCAGTTTGTCGTCACCTGCGTCACATGCAGCTTGGAGCGTTGCGAAAACCACGAGCCGAACCCGGATTTGAACCCCGGTTTTCAAAAGATCATCATTCCAGTTTGTCGTCATTTGTCACATGCACAGTCAGCTTCGCGGAAATTACAGACGCTTTGTCAGAAAGCGCGTAACAGGCACTGTTCATTCATCCACCGGCTGCCGACAAATAGTGCGGGAATAGTTCCGGTTGAGGAAGAAAAATTTCTATAAGTCTCGACCTTCGCCTTCCACATCAAAGGCACACCTTCACACCCTCTCAACCTCTCAACCTCTCTTCATCTCCGATAATGTCTTCCCAAAGAAAGCTTTCGAGTTACTCAGTGTTCTTCATCCCTTGGATCACCCCAGAAAACAAATCATCCAGAGCAAAAGTATTTCATATCAAAAAGGTTAAAAGCAAAAGTATCTCATATTATGCTTTCTCCTCACCTTCATCTGAGGAACGTGGAGAAAGTGAGATCCTGATTGCTTACCTAGTCTTGCTCTCGAGTACTCATCTCAGACCCCTCCCAACCCACTTCAAAAATAAACCTGTGTAGAGGTGCTTCTTCAAAAGCAAAAGTACCTCACAGACGAAGCATGATGAGTTTGAGTTGCTTCGAAGAGCAGATGAGTCTGGGTTGATCCAAGAGTTCAAGAAGATGCCACACCTGCGTGGAGACCTGACTACTTGAAGCATGTGGAGACAACATGCTGATTCATCCTCAACTAAGCTGAGGAGCACTTGCAAGAAAGAGGCCCATCCAGTTCAAGATGAAAGCTGTGGAAAATCAACAAGCGACCAATGATCGCCTATTAGTTCTTTTCATTGTCTTTTATTTTCATTTTCTATTTTTCGTTTGCATTTTTCTATATTTTCTTGCGTGCTTAACTGATTTATTTCTTTTCTTTGCAGGAACTTTCGGTTATTTCCACCCTTGAAGTTGATTACAGAATTTAAGCTTGGGGGTCATCGCTTGAGTTTTCTGCAAATTAGGGAAGTTTTCAGCCCTTTTGCTTTATTTTGTTTCTTTTCATTTAGTAATTTTATTTTATTTTTATTTTTATATTTTTATTTGCTTATTATTGTTTTCTGACATTGGGGACAATGTCTAGTTTAAGTGTGGGGGTATCGAGTATTAAAAAAATGACCAAATTGAAAATTTTTGTACCTTCGACTTTGAACTGGTTTCATTTGTTTCCATGTTATTGCTTTTTGTTTTCTTAATTAGTTTTGTTTTATTTAATTTTTTCGGAAAATTTAAAAAAAATCCAAAAATATTGTCTTGTTTTCCTTATTGTTTTGAATTAAATTTTTATTAGTTTCCCAACCCAATGATATAACTGGATGAAATTTGAACCATGATTATCAAGAACTTAGTTAACATGTGTTGTATGAAATTCCTTATTCTCTTGTTAGTATTGTACATGTTTGATTATTCTTGAAAAACCAAATGCACATAGCCTTGTTGATGTGAAACTAAAGCATAACTTAAAGCTTCATATGTGAATTTAGTGACCATATACATCCTATGTGAGTTTTTGAGCCTATTGAAAGTGTGTGCATTTTTCATACACTCCTATTCTTTCATGTGTGATGAACTTATGTGAGATACATCTCTAGAACTTGCGTAACGATCTTTCGAAATATTTGTCATTGATTGCATGAACTTGAAAATGATAGAGGCATTAGGTTCACCACCATGGCCCAAATAACCATATTTCCCAAAGAAAAAAAAATGATATCATTAGATTGCCTATTTGAGCCGTTTTGTTGAGCCGTTTATTTCTTATCACCAGATATGTCTACCCTTATACCTCAAAACATGTTCCTTATCCTTTCCAAGCGAGCAATTTGAGACTGTCTTTTGAGAAATGTTTGTGAAGTACTTGGAAGGAATTTGGCAAAAGAATAAGTGTGGGGGTATTTCATGTTTGTTTGTTAAAAAAAAAAAAAAAAAAAAAAAAAAAAAAAAAGTTTTAAAAGTTTCAGTAAGGATGTGGTTGGAAGTGTTAGAAGAATCGTTGGAGAACTTGAGTTCTTATAAATCTCAACAAAAGAATTGCTTGCAATATAGCTTGGAACTTGTGTTTTCCTATTCTTTCGTTTCAATAGCCCTATCCCTCAGCCTCATTACATCCAATAAAAATCCTCTTGATTTAAGTTTTGCAATTATGACTGTGGAGAAGTGATCTTTATGCAAGCTTATGGTAGAACTTTCACATTTGTTTCTTTGAGCGAAATACATTAAAACTAAACACATGTGTGATCGAATCATATTTATATATATTTTTATATCAAATTCACTCGTCTTTTCTTAGTTAGTTCGTTATATTTTGAGCTATTTACTTTGTTTTTGTGTTTTAATAGAATTTATCTAGCAAAGAAAATAAAAATAGAATAAGTGAATTTTTAAGCGTCAAATTCGTCAAAACTACCTTACTCACTTATTTTCTTTGTTTATGTTTTCGATTCGGATTAGAGTGATTGTAATTGAATTGATTTGTTTTATGTGTTAAATAAATTCAAAACAGGAATAATCACAAGGCAAGGCTGCCTTGAGGCAGTCGGTGGAATAATTAAAAAGACAAAATGATGAAAGGCACTCGGCAAAAGAGAAGAGAATAATTGGAAAGAATTGTTTGCCAGCAAGGCACAGCTCACAAAGCATAAAAAAAGGCACATTTGAGGAAGGCCTAATCCTCGGAGGCCTGGGAGATAAGAGGGACTGAAAACAGAGGAAGCGACGGGGGGAGAGAAGAGCTGCACTTGGCAGCTGGGGGAGACGGGCAGCAACAAAAGGCTGCCAGGCGTCAGGGGAATCCACGAAGGGGGGAAAGCTCCTCGGAGCTTGAGGAGAGAAAAAAGAAAAATAAATAAAAAAAACAAATAAAAGGCAGCTAGCAGACGCTGCTAGAGAGGACAGGAGTCGGTGGGAAGCTGGGCCATTAGGGAGAGAGCTGCTTGGAGCAGCGAGTCACAGGGAGGGCTCCTCAGTGGGATTAGAAAGAGAAACAGCTGCTGGAGAGCAGCGCAAGCCAAGAGCGAGCAGCGGCTGCAGTGAGCTTACCGAGAGTGAGCTGCCCTTCTGCTTCAAGGAGGAAGTGCTACGGGGGGAGTCCAAAACAGAGCAGCAAGAAAGCTGCCTTAGGCAGCCAATTGCGGGGCAGTAAGGAAAAGTCACGAACAGAGGGCAGCGGGAGAGAGTCCACCGAGGAGAAAATTCAACTCTCCTATTTGGGTTTTTTCTTTCTTATTTTTATTTTCATGTTTAATTTAATTTACTTTTAAATTATGTTAAACATGTGTAGTTAATTTGTTTTGGCTAGAGGTTAATTCAAAGCCATGGATATATTTGTAATATGAATTGATAACTTCAGTTGTGATTTCTGAGTTGTGATTTAATTTGCTTAACTGCTTGATTGATAACTTATTTGCGTATGTTAATTAAGGATGCATACTTGATTTACATGCATGAATTTGATGCTAGAATATAAGTGAATTTCACCTAATCGTTATGAACTTATATTCATGAGTAGTGAAGGTTGTTATCCACAATCGCGTTAAGTAAATTCTTGGCAGGAGTATCATGCTTTTCATAGTTACGAATGCCTCGTCAATGCTTATAGTTTTCATGAAACTTAATGATCTTTAATTGTATCTCTATTGTGCTTTTCACGTAGGGGACTTTTAGAGAATGTGTTGAATTGTTGTATGCTGTTCATCCAATTCAATAACTTAAGGAAACTTGAAGATTAAAAAAGTGCTGTTCACGGTTAATCTGGAGTGTTGAAATTTACAATTTATTGAAAGAACAACTGAAAATCAATTTAGATTGCATATGTGTCATGTGTGGAGAAAAACCCTCTAGCCAGTTCGTCGCCTTTCCGTTCACATTTATTTTATGTTTTTGTCAATTTTATAATTTAGTTAAGTTTAATTTACGTTTCATCCAAACCAACCCCCCCCCAATTAAAATATTATTATTTAGTTAATTTTTATTATTTTTAATCTTTTAATTTAATTTCCGTCCAATTAATTTCCTAGTTTTTATTTTAAATTGTTTTCATTATTTTGAGTCATTTTTAGTGTGTTTCGAGTTTTTAGCTTAGTTTGTATTTTCTAGAGTCTTGAGTTGTTTTGATTTGTTTTAGTTTATTTGTTAGTTTTATTTTGAGTTATTTTAGTTAAGTGTTTTTATTTTAGTTTAGTGTTTTAAACTTTGTTTTTACGTTTTTAAATTATTTTAGAGGTTTTAGCAAGCCCTCCTAATCCCCGGCCTAGAACGATACCCTACTTACATCTATACTACATCTGTCAAAAAAAGGGTTAAATTTGTGCGGTTTAAAATCCCGTCAATGTGTGATTGAGTGCATATAGTGTGAGAAGGTTGCTGGTTTGCATATGGTGATTTTAAAAATAAAAACTTGAAATTGCATTAGCATGGCTATCTCACACACTACACTTCAAGGATGATTTAAAGATTACTGCTAATATTTGAATAAGGAAGATGGACTTGGATTAGCTTGTTGGTGTTAGCTATGGTTCTTGCTGAATTATGTTCTTGAATTAAATCCTATGAGGGTCAAATAGGGGGAAGCTAATGTTTTTCATGTTATTACTTTTTCTGTTTTCTTTGTTTTGCTCGAGGACTAGCAAAAGCTAAGTGTGGGGGTATTTGATCGGATCATATTTATATACATTTTTACATCAAATTCACTCGTCTTTTCTTAGTTAGTTCGTTATATTTTGAGCTATTTACTTTGTTTTTGTGTTTTAATAGAATTTATCTAGCTAAGAAAATAAAAATAGAATAAGTGAAGTTTTAAGTGCTAAATTCGTCTAAACTATCTTGCTTGTTGAATAAAACTTATTATTTGGAAAATAATATATAGATATATTTATATATATATATATATATTCATATATTTAAATATATGTGCAGTCGGTGGAAAGCAAGGAGCACCACGAGGAATAAAAAGAAAAATTAGTGCAAGGCAGCGCACATAGGGCCTAGGAATAATGGGGAATAATGGCTAAGTCGGTGAGAGGGGACAGAGGAGTTAAAAAGAATAAAAGGAGCTAGAACAGCTCGGGGCAAAAGGGAGGAAGGCAGAGCCTCGAAGGCTGCCATTTTGCGAGAGAAACCAAAAACTGCCTCAAGGCAGTCAGCGCACGGGGAGTCCATCACGGCGAGAGCTGCGAAGGCAGCCTTTGAGCCAATAGAAATCCACGGCCAGCTTGGAGGGAACCTCACGGGGGCACTAGCAGCGAGCCAAGGAAGAAGGGCGCCTCGGAGCAGTTTTTAAAAAGGAAAGAAAGGCTGCCAGAGGGCAGCCAATCCAAACCAGGCGCGCAGGAGCTCCTCGGGGCAGCTGCCAAGCAGCAATTGGAGACCAAGGCACGATTTCAGAAAACAGACAGAGAAGAGGGCAACCAGGAGCTCAGCACCGAGAGGAAGAAACTCCTCACTTTCGGTTTAATCCTCCAAACTTATGTTTTTTTTAATTTCTGTTTTTTTTAATTTATAAATAATGTGTAATTAATTTATTTTGGCTAGAGGTTAATTCAAAACCATGATTATATTTGTAATTTGAATTGATACCTTCAGTTGTGATTTCTGAGTTGTGATTTAATTTGCTTAACTGCTTGATTAATAACTTATTTGTGTTTGTCGATTAAGAATGCATACTTAATTTACATGCATGAATTTGGTGCTAGAATATAAGTGAATTTCACCTAATCGTTATGAACTTATATTCATGAGTAGTGAAGGTTGCTAGTCACAATCGCGTTAAGTGAATTCTTAGCAGGAGTATCATGCTTTTCATAGTTACGAATGCCTCGTCAGTATTTATAGTTTTCACAAAGTTTAATGATCTTTGATTGTATCTCTATTGTGCTTTTCACGTAGGGGACTTTTAGAGAATGTGTTGAATTGTTGTATGCTGTTCATCCAATTCAATAACTTAAGGAAAACTTGAAGATTAAAAAAGTGCTGTTCACGGTTAATCTGGAATATTGAAATTTACAATTTATTGGAAGAACAACTGAAGGTCAATTTAGATTGCATATGTGTCTTGTGTGGAGAAAATCCCTCTAGCCAATCCGTCGCTCATCCGTTCACCTTAATTTTATGTTTTTGTCAATTCTGTTATTTATTTAAGTTTAATTTACGTTTCTTCAAAACCAACCCCCCCATTATTAAATTATTTTATTTAGTTAGTTTTTATTATTTTCAATCTTTTAATTCGATTTCCGTCTATTTTAGTTCCTAGTGTTTATTTAATTTGTTTTCTTTGTTTTGAGTCATTTTTGTGTGTTTTGAATTATTAGAGTTTTTAGCTTAATTTTGTATCCTTGAGTCTTGTTTAATATTTTTAAATTAATTTAGAGTAGATTAGCAATCCCTCCTAATCCCCGGCCTAGAACGATACCCTACTTACATCTATACTACAATTGTCAAAAAGAGGGTTAAATTTGTGTGGTTATAAAATCCCGTCATGGTCCTTATCTTTTTTTTTTTTTTTTTGCATGTCATCCATCTAGACTAAAGATTGGCTTTGAATGCCTCGTAAGCTGTGAATCTCTATAATCCACTTCCCATGAAAGTTCCATGCGCCAACGGCACTGCATCTTGTGTGTTTCACCATTATCCCACAAATATTGATTTGTGAATGAAAAATAGCCCAATGTATTGCCATGTAAGTCACACCAAACATCCCAAATCTATTTGGACTATATCTTAGTTGGAAATATGATTTACTTCGTCACTTATCTTGAAGCAACCCACTGGATATAGACAATATTAGGCTCAGATAATCTAATATATATTAAGAGATAATATTCTGGTCAAAACCACAATATTATACCCTAATAAAAATCAACAATTATCTCAACCACCTCTTATCCCACGGTCTAGACCTTCACTCATCTAACGGCCTCGACTGCACGGGCCGATAGTGTAAATTTGGGTCCAAACAGTTATCAATCAAACAGTTAAGTAAATTGCATTCACCATTTATGAAATAATAACTATATGTAATCAGTTCATATCATATATATGTTCATGGCTTCGAATTCACCTCTAGCTAAAACGAAATTAGTTCTGCATGTTCATCATAATTGAAAACCAAATTAAAACAAACATTGGACTAAAACTAAGGATGGAATACACCTAGAAACGCTCCAGCAATCCCAAGGCCTTGGGTGGCAGGCAAGGTTCCAAGCTTCTTCATCTCCTTCCTTGCAAAGCCATAGCACAAATGTGTTTTTCTGACTTTAGGGTCTTGTATGTGGTGGTGGTCAATGGTGCGGCATTGTGGTGTATTTATAGGCTAAGGGCACACGACACAAGGTAGTTTTGGAGAAGGATTTGGCATTCCAAAGGTTGTGTTGAAAATGGATTGCACAGCACAAACCAACAGGGACAAGGATCTAGGGTGCTGCAGATTTCTAGGCTTCTAGAAAGAGATAAGGTGGTGTTGAAACCAAGGAGGAGAAAGATTATGTTGTTGGAATGGATTAGGACTCCTAGAATCAGATGCAAAGGATTTAGAATAGGATAATGTTTAGATAATATGGGATAAGATAAGACTGGATAAGATAGGATAAGATAAGGTTTTGGATAATGTTTGGATAAGACAAGGTAGTTTGGATAATGTTTCCTTCTTTTTAGCTGATTCTTTATCTTCCAAATCTTGAATTAATTTCTCCAGATGTTAAGCACATTCCTAGCCTCTCTTGAACTGAAAAAAAATGTCCATCCACCTTGCTCCAAGTATATGTTATCTATTCCCGGCCCAAAACTGCTCTAAAATGCTCCAAAATGCACTTTCTTGCCACTTTTGCCATTTGGACCTACAAACACACGAAAATAGCTTAAAACACTCTAATAAATAGAAACTAACTGTGTAAATGCAAGGAAATAGTCTAACAATGTCGCATAAATATGCTCCTATCAAATTCCCCCACACTTAGCTTTTGCTAGTCCCTGAGCAAAACAAAACAAACAAAACAAAACATAAACCTTCCAACGTTTTCATCAGAGATTTCCAATGAACCATGACACGTTAAAAATCACTACTCCCACAGATTTTGGCCAACCTTACCCTCGAGCTCATACTTAATCGCAATCGCCACTCACTAGCTCGCATTTAATCAATTAAAACAACATTCTGAATGTAGTAACATGCCTTAGAGAATCCCTCAATTCCTCACCGGATATTGTTGGAGGTATACCCTGAAAGTCAATCTTTGGAAGAAACATTTCAGGACATTGTCTGTATGTATAGATAACTCTAAATATAGCAAAAGGCAAAGTCACTCATTAGGACTATCTCGATAAATGATATAGGTCCAAAATAGTGAATCCATGGACAATGGATCGATGGAAGAAGTAATCTAATGATGTTAGACTACAGAGACCTTCTTCTCATAACCATGATGTTCAAAAGGTTCCTGGTCGTAGGATTGTCAGAGGGATATTGACAATACATAGACTAGTACATACTATGTCCCCTTTGAATAGGAAGGATGGGAAGTCTCATGCCATTCGTGTAGTGACACTAAGACAAGTATGTAGGTGCTCATTTAGGGAATGAGTTCACTGAACACAGTCAAAAGAGAGCACTTGCATGGAGGTCTACTCACATGTCAAGCAAGTAACTTTACTGGTTGGAATGTGTAAGTAATCCTTTGACCTGAGACATCATAGTTGTCTTGAGGATACATTGCTGATCATTGATTTATTCTCAGAGGCATGTGAATGATCAACAAGGGATCTCTAATCCTTGTTACGAAAGGAAGAATACTCTAAGATATGATTTCGGAATCTTCGGCCGAAGTATTGAGCGTAATGATGGAAGGCGTTCCTATACGACTCAATTGAATAATATAACTAAGTATAATCACATTAGGGGTTTGACATTAAGAATCCATACCCTAGTAATGTGCTTAAGAGTATTGTATTAAAGAAGGATCGAATTACATTGTAATTCCAACTGAATAGGTTCTCCGACAAAATTCTACATTAGCTTGGGTAGCCATGATATATGGTTAGATGTCACTCATGGCTTGTGAGTTCTTCTAGATGATTAAATATGTAATCATCAAAGAAGAAGGAGAATTAAAAGTAAGTTTTAATTCACTAAGTGATTGGATAAGTACTAATCAATTGGATTGATTCCAATCACCTCACTGCCTTGCTAATTGGAACCTAAAACGATTGTACACCGATACACTCTTGTGATGAGATAACTAAAAGATGATGGAGTTAATTAATTGGATTAATTAAGTGTTATGATTAATTAGAAAGTCTAAAGAAATCATAAAAGCGATAAAGGATCGTTTCGGGCTTAAAGAAAAGTTTGGGTTCATTCGGGCCCATTGGGCCCAAACCCATTGGGCTTTTATTCAAGCATAAGATGACTTAAAATAATAAAAGCCCAAAGCCCAAACCACACATAGTGAGGCCGGCCAAAGGGAAGAGAGAAGGAGAGAGAAAGGTCAAAATGTTGACTAGTTTCTTTTCATTAAAAAGGGAAGTTTAATGAAAAGTTTCATTAGGGTTTTTTGTATGTTCACTTTAACAAAAGAAAAGAAAAGTCTCTCTCTCTCTAACACACAAGAGGCCGGCCACCATTTGGAGGAAACACTAACCATCTTTCCTCCTTTTGGCTACTCATTTATCCATCTCACTACACTAGTGGGTGTGGATCTTTAGAGGTCTTCTACCTTGGGGACTAGAGGAGAACCAAGGAGCTCATACTTCAACAAGGTGGAGGAATCAAGGAGGGAGGCTAGGCTCAAGGAGTTCCAAGAACAAAGAGCTTGGAGGTGGTCCATCCTTGGTCTAAAGTCTAGATCAAGAGGTATAAAACTTCACCTACACTTTGTTCTTCTATATTTTGTTTTGATGCATCAACTATGAACCTATGCTTCTTGAAGGGGATTTGCATGACTATAGCTTTGATAATATGTGATAATATGCTTCCGTTGCTTATGTATATAAATTTTGAATTGCATATGCATGCTAGTCACTAGAAATCCCTCATAAATCTCATAATTTCCCTTCAAGTGGTATCAAGAGCCAAAGGTTTATATTTGATGTGTCCTTTTGGATTTTATGCATATGGGTTTTAATATTATGTTTGAAATATTATTTCTTCATTCAAAATATGTTTATCTTTAGTTTTTCAAATGTTGAAAAATGTGTTTCAAGAGTTGGAAAAGATATGTATGCAAAAAGTGTTTTGGATGCATGAATGAAGAGTGAGTTTTTTAAACAAAATTTGGGGCTATTTTTTCCATAGGGGGGTGCACGGTTTTGGGGGATTTTTTGGCTTGTGTTTGTGTTATAATTTTAAGTCACACACACACACACTTAGAAGCTAGAAACAAGAGGACTTGTCACTTTTGTTTTTTGTTTTGAAAAATCACCAAGAAAGTGTGTTATGATCCCACATTGACTACACTTATGGGAGTGTAAGGGTTCTTAAGTCCTTGGGGTCCTCCCACCTATTGGACTAGTATTTTGGGTTGGGCTCTTCCCTTGGGCTTGAGTACCTAACATTGGTATCAGAGCCTAGGTGCCCGACGCTGCGGGTCTTGGTGACGTGACGTGCCGCCTCGTGATTACCGCCTTGGGAGTATGGGATCCAAGGGACTTGGTGACGAGGGACTGGGCGACGTGATTACCGCCGTGGGCGTCCGGTCCTCCGAAGGTTGGTGTAATGTTATGATCCCACATTGACTACACTTATGGGAGTGTAGGGGTTCTTAAGTCCTTGGGGTCCTCCCACCTATTGGACTAGTCTTTTGGGTTGGGCTCTTCCCTTGGGCTTGAGTACCTAACATTGGTATCAGAGCCTAGGTGCCCGACGCTGCGGGTCTTGGTGACGTGACGTGCCGCCTCGTGATTACCGCCTTGGGAGTATAGGCTCCAAGGGACTTGGTGACGAGGGACTGGGCGACGTGATTACCGCCGTGGGCGTCGGGTCCTCCGAAGGGTGGTGTAATGTTATGATCCCACATTGACTACACTTATGGGAGTGTAGGGGTTCTTAAGTCCTTGGGGTCCTCCCGCCTATTGGACTAGTATTTTGGGTTGAGCTCTTCCCTTGGGCTTGAGTACCTAACATTGGTATCAGAGCCTAGGTGCCCGACGCTGCGGGTCTTAGTGACGTGACGTGCCGCCTCGTGATTACCGCCTTGGGAGTATGGGCTCCAAGGGACTTGGTGACGAGGGACTGGGCGACGTGATTACCGCCGTGGGCGTCGGGTCATCCAAAGGGTGGTGTAATGTTATGATCCCACATTGACTACACTTATGGGAGTGTAGGGGTTCTTAAGTCCTTGGGGTCCTCCCACCTATTGGACTAGTCTTTTGGGTTGGGCTCTTCCCTTGGGCTTGAGTACCTAACATTGGTATCAGAGCCTAGGTGCCCGACGCTGCGGGTCTTGGTGACGTGACGTGCCGCCTCGTGATTACCGCCTTGGGAGTATGGGCTCCAAGGGACTTGGTGACGAGGGACTGGGCGACGTCATTACCGCCGTGGGTGTCGGGTCCTCCGAAGGGTGATGTAATGTTATGATCCCACATTGACTACACTTATGGGAGTGTAGGGGTTCTTAAGTCCTTGGGGTCCTCCCACCTATTGGACTAGTCTTTTGGGTTGGGCTCTTCCCTTGGGCTTGAGTACCTAACATTGGTATCAGAGCCTAGGTGCCCGACGCTGCGGGTCTTAGTGACGTGACGTGCCGCCTCATGATTACCGCCTTGGGAGTATGGGTCCAAGGGACTTGGTGACGAGGGACTGGGCGACGTGATTACCGCCGTGGGCGTCGGGTCCTCCGAAGGGTGGCGTAATGTTATGATCCCACATTGACTACACTTATGGGAGTGTAGAGGTTCTTAAGTCCTTGGGGTCCTCCCACCTATTGAACTAGTCTTTTGGGTTGGGCTCTTCCCTTTGGCTAGAGTACCTAACATTGGTATCAGAGCCTAGGTGCCCGACGCTGCGAGTCTTGGTGACGTGACGTGCCGCCTCGTGATTACCGCCTTGGGAGTATGGGCTCCAAGGGACTTGGTGACGAGGGACTGGGCGACGTGATTACCGCCGTGGGAGTATGGGCTCCAAGGGACTTTGTGACGAGGGACTGGGCGACGTGATTACCGCCGTGGGCGTCGGGTCCTCCGAAGGGTGGTGTAATGTTATGATCCCACCTTGACTACACTTATGGGAGTGTAGGGGTTCTTAAGTCCTTGGGGTCTTCCCACTTATTGGACTAGTCTTTTGGGTTGGGCTCTTCCCTTGGGCTTGAGTACCTAACATTGGTATCAGAGCCTAGGTGCCCGACACTGCGGGTCTTGGTGACGTGACGTGCCGCCTCGTGATTACCGCCTTGGGAGTATGGGCTCCAAGGGACTTGGTGACGAGGGACTGGGCGACGTGATTACATCCGTGGGCGTCGGGTTTTCCGAAGGGTGGTGTAATGTTATGATCCCACATTGACTACACTTATGGGAGTGTAGGGGTTCTTAAGTCCTTGGGGTCCGCCCACCAATGTTAGGTACTCAAGCCCAAGGGAAGAGCCCAACCCAAAAGACTAGTCCAATAGGTGGGAGGACCCCAAGGACTTAAGAACCCCTACACTCCCATAAGTGTAGTCAATGTGGGATCATAACAAAGTGAAAATCTTGAAATTGTTTTCATGGTTTTGTTCTTGGTGTTCATGGTTTTGTTCTTGGTGTTTATGGTCTTATTCTTGGTGTAAATGATTTTAATCTTTGTTGTTAGTTTTCTGAATGATAGACTTTCAATCAACAACTTTCCATCCATAACTTTCCATCAATAGCTTTCTCTAGATTTACTCCACCCTAGACTTGACTAGGAAGCCTTACACACACCATACCTTTAAAGTCAAAAGTACAAAAGGTGACAAGGAAAAGTATGGCTCTTGCTTTAATTTGAATTTAAGGGAACAAGATTTGATTTCTCCCTGATAGAGGAAATATTTATGAGACGTAGCTAGCTTGTTTTCGTGCATTTATGTTGTTATTCCTTAGTTAGTTTAGTGTGTAAAGTCATTTTCGTGCAATTTCAGGTTCTAAGGACAAAGTATGCAAAAAGTTGCATTTTGGAGCCTTTTGGAGCAAAATTGGGCTTGGAATGAATATCACATGCTTGGAGCAAAAGGAATGAACGAAATTGAAGACCTAAAGATGCTAGGATTCCTAATTGAAGAAGGATTCCTAGAAGAACGAGGATTCCTAATCACACAAGGATTCCTAATTGAAGAAGGATTCCTAATCAAAGGAGGATTCCTAGAAGAACGAGGATTCCTAATCACACAAGGATTCCTAATTGATGAAGGATTCCTAGTTGAAGTAGGAAAGTTAAGCCAAGGTTTCTTATTTTGGTTTGACATTTCCTAATCCTAATTGTCTCTAAGTTCCAGCAAAATTGAAGGCCTTTATGCATTCTAGGACACTAAATAAGAGCCTAACTTTCCTTAAAAGACCTTGCTGCAGCATTGCCTTGTTTTCCTTCTCCTTGCCGTGCAAGGGAGCAGGTTTCCTACCTGTTTTGTGTCCTAAATTCTTTCCCTTCACATCCTAGGTTAATGCCGCACATTTCCCTTAGTTTCTTTCCAATTTCTGAACCAAAATACTTCTTATTTTGTGTCAAACCTTTTCTTACCTATTCTATTTTAATTTCTGATTTCTTTTCTTCCTTATTCCATTAGGGAATTAAATATTTAAGTTCCTTAAGCCTTTTCTAAACCCTAGCCAATTCCCTCTATATATATAACCCTCTATGCCGCACAAATCATACCTTGACATACCCTAGACACAAGCTTCATTCACGCCAGAAATCCATCACCCATATTCCCTGACCTTGCCGCACCCCCCATTCTTCCTAAACACTACCATATCATCTCCTACCCATTCATCCATACAAATAACCCCTAGAACCTGACCTTAGACCTTGTGCCGCAGCAAAGAGGAGAATGAGAAGCTTGGACGTGCATGCCATTCAAGATAGGATTGCTGGACGTTTTAGGTGTTTTCTTTCCTTTGATTTCAATGTTTAAATTCAATGCTCTTTGTTCTGTAAGTATGAGGAACTAAACCCCCCTTGGCTAGGGGGGATTCGAAACCATGTTTATGCTTGCTATATGATTTGATTACTTCTAATTGTGTTTCATAAGTTGTGGATTGAATTTACTTATCTATTTGAATTAAAACTGATTTGTGTATGTTGGTTGAGAGTGCACGCTTAATTTTCATACATAAATCTAATGCTAGGATATAAGGGAATTTCACCTAATCGTTATGAACTTATATTCATAAGTAGTATAGGTTGTTGATCACAATTGTGTTAAGTAAATTCTTGGCTAGGTTTCATGCGCTTTCATAGTTACGAGCGCCTCGTCAATACTTATGGTTTTCATTGAACGTAATGATCTTTGATTGTATCTGTATTATGCGCTTTCATGTAGGGAACTTTTGAGGAATAATTTGATTGTGATGTGCTTTTTCCATCCAATTCATTGACTTAAGGGAAATCTGAAAGTTAATTTAAGCGGACCTAATTAACTTGGAGTGTTAAGAATTCATGGTTTATTGAAAAGCAATTAGAAATCGTTTTGTATGCAAGTATGACATGTGTGGAGAAGAACCTCCTAGCTAGCCTTCCATCCATTCAATTCATCCAAATTCGTTTCAGAATCTGTTTTAGTTTACAAAGTTTTGTTTTGTTTTCAAATTTGTCAAAACCAATCCCCCATTTCTTTT
The DNA here is from genome assembly GCA_963580275.1 of Crataegus laevigata. Taxonomy (NCBI): domain Eukaryota; kingdom Viridiplantae; phylum Streptophyta; class Magnoliopsida; order Rosales; family Rosaceae; genus Crataegus; species Crataegus laevigata. The sequence continues at coordinate 18,604,741 of OY756945.1, forward strand.
GAAGTATTAGATTAGTTAGAAATCAATTTTGTTTGTGTTTTTGAGAGTCTTGAGTCAAGTTATAACCTATTTTCGTCCAAATTGGTGTTTGTGTTCAAAACTGCCCAGAAAGTGGTTTTAAGGCAGTTTTGAGTGTTTTTGTGCTGTTTTGAGTCTTTTGGTTTGTTTTAGTGTTTTAAACTTTAGTTTTGCATTCTTTGAGTCTAGTTTAGTGTTTTACACTTTGTTTTTACGTTTTTGAGTCAATTTCACATTGATTAGCATCCCTAGTTAATCCCCGGTCCAAAACGATCCCTACTTGCATATATACTACAATTCTCATGAATAGGGTTTAATTTGAGTGTCAAGTTAATTTTCACATCAAATTTTGGCGCCGTTGTCGGGGATTAGCAAAATTGCTAATCCCTTGTGTTTACCATGTGTTTTAGTTCAATTTATCTAGTTTTCTGATTTAGTTTTGTTTTCTTGTTTTGTTTTCTTGGTTATGGCAGCGGACAATCGTATAATTAAGGAGCTCTCGGCCTCGGGGTTGGCCAATGCTGCACCATTATGCATTCAATACCCCGTGGCTGCCCAAGGCAAGACCGATGAGTTTGAGTTGAAGTCAAGCTTGTTGCACCACATTCCTAAATACCATGGGTTGTCCATGGAAGATCCCAAGAAGCATCTCAAGGAGTTCGAGGTGGTTTGTTCGAGCATGACACCCATCAATGTCGATGGGAACATTCTGATGATGAAGGCTTTTCCATTCTCACTTTTGGAAAAGGCTAAGGATTGGCCCTACGAGTTAGCACCCAGAACGGTTACATCTTGGGATAGTATGAAAAGAGCATTCTTGGAGAAGTTTTTCCCAACTTCAAGAGTCATTCTCTTGAGGAAACGGATTAGTGGTATCCAACAAAATCAAGGTGAATCATTTCCATCTTATTATGAACGTTTTAAATCTCTTGTTGCTTCATGTCCACAACATCAAATGAAGGAGGAGCTGCTCATTCAATATTTCTACGAAGGACTCCTTGCTAGATGCCTCGGCGGGAGGTGCGTTGGTGGACAAGACTCTGGTAGCTGCCAAAATTCTAATTGCAAACCGAGCACATAATGCACAACAGTACGAGGGTGTTGGACAAGGAGAACTCCCACGGCCACAAGTGAATGAGGTAAGTTCTATGTCCGACATTCAATCCCAATTAGCTAACCTTACTTCTATTGTTTCTCAGATGACCAAGAGAATGAAGATACATGGTCCAAGTGTTTGTGGCGTGTGCTCTATGCACGGACATGCCAACGATTAATGCCCTCAAGTGATTGAGAATGGAGGGTGGGAATCTGCCAATGCCGTGGGTTTTGGGAGCCAAAATCAACCACGCCATGATCCATACTCTAACACTTACAATTCCGATTAGAGAGATCATCCAAATTTCAAATGGCGAGAATCCCAACAAGGCCAACAACAAAGTGCATTTAGGCAACAACCCCCGGGTTTCTATCAAAAGTCGTGTGCACCAACTCAACCCCAAACACAACCTGCCCCAAACAAATCAGGTTCTTCTACTGATAATGATCAAAATTTTCAATTACTAACCTCTATGGCGCAGAGTATGCAAACTAGGGACAAGAGAGTGGACGAGTTGGAGAAGCAAGTAGGGCAAATAGCAGAATTCATGGGGCAGATTAGAGAACAAAGCAAATTGCCTAGTTCAACCGTTGTTAATCCTAAAAGAGGCTTTGAAACCGTCAATGCAATCATGTTGAGAAGTGGTAAACAGGTTGGAGCCGATCCAAAATCATCCAAATCAAGTTAAGAAGAGGAGGACAAGTTGCTGCAAGAAGAAGCCCAGGGAGCACAACCCACGGCATTGAAGGAACCATGTTTGCCGCACCCATCTAACACTTCTAAGCCACTCCAAACCACTAAGGTAAGTCTAAATTCGAATTTTTCAAGTTCTATTCCATTGAATGTGCCCTTTCCTGGCAGGTTTAGGCAATCAAAGAAGGAGAAAGAGGACAGTGACATTCTAGAGACCTTTAAGAAAGTCCAAATCAATATCCCGCTCATTGCTGCAATAAAGCAACTTCCAAAGTATGCGAAATTTTTGAACAAGCTTTGTACATCAAGAAAGCGAATTCGGGAAAAAGAAGTGATCCAGGTAAGTGAGAATGTTTCAGCTATTTTACAAAGGAAATTACACCCTAAATGCAAAGATCCGGGTAGCTTTACGATTCCGTGTGTTATTGGCAATACAAGATTTGAACATGCCATGTTAGATTTAGGTGCTTCCACTAATGTCATGCCATATTTTGTTTATGCATCTATGAATTTAGGAGATCTTAAAAATGATGGCGTTATCATTCAATTAGCCGATCGTTCTAATGCCTATCCAAAAGGAGTTTTGGAAGATGTGTTGGTGCAGGTGGATCACCTAGTGTTCCTGGCTGATTTCTACGTGCTTGAAATGGAGGACTCGGGCCACTCTCCACCAATGCCACTCTTACTTGGACGACCTTTCATGAAGACAGCCCAAACCAAGATTGATGTGGGTAAGGGAGCGTTAACAATGGAGTTTGGTGGTGATTTGATTAAATTCAAAGTTCCTGAATATGTTAAGAATCCTAATGATGTTCGTTCTTGTTTTGCCATGGATGTGATTAAAAATTTAGGCCAGGAACATTCATGCGCACCAATCAAGAAGGATGTACCTAGATGCATCATCGGAGAGAGGATTGGAGTGGAGCATAAGAAACACGTCGTTACTCCCCAAACATCAAATCTGGCCGAGAGCACCCTTGCTGCCCCTATTGAGTCTTCATCTAAATGCATTGGTAAGCCTCTTCCTCTAATTCCAATTCCTATTTCGACTAATAGGTTATTGCCTTCTGTGGTGCAGGTACCAAATCGAATCCGTGATAGTGGGAGTGCGTACTTTGACTTTGGGAAGCTCAATGCCACAATCTGGGAGCATCACTATCCACTGCCATACATAGACCCAATGCACAAGACATTTGAGGAGCATGTCATGGAGAATGTACCCCTCCATGCCGTGGGGCCTATTCAAGCTTAAATGAAGGTACCGTCCGGCTAAACGATGTTAAAGCAAGCGCTACTTGGGAGGCAACCCATGCATTCAACAAAGGAAGACCTAGGAATCACTCCAATTCCAGATTTGCGTTCATAAAACCCTTCTCTTTGTTGTTATTTCGTTTCTGCCTTGTTTAGTGTGTTTAGTTGCTGTTTGTTTGTTGGTTTGTTATTTGTGTTAGTTTATGCTTGAAACATTGAGGACAATGTTTGATTTAAGTGTGGGGGCGGTAAACATTCTGTTTTGCATGATTTTCGTGGGATTTATTCACCTATCACTTCCAATGTTGTTTCTCACTGTTTTTAAGTGTTTTTAGTGTGTTTTGAAGCATTTCAGTGTGTTGTGACATAAAAATCCGAAAAACTCATAAAAATTTGAAAAAATGTTTTGAAAAACCCAAAAGAGTTGTTTTTGTGTGTTGTTTGTCTTAGGGTACGTTCCAACACAATGATGAGGATTTGGTTTTTAATTGCATAACTATTAGAGAAAGTTACGAGCATGGATTAAAGTTTGATATATTCTTGGCTTATGCTTAGTTGTAGTTGATGTTTATGAACTCACATTTGATCACAAAAGGATAAAATCATTTTTTGTAACATGCTTGAAGGAAGGAACTCAACTAACGCTACATCCCTGTGAAACTCGAGCCATTACCTTCTTTGGAGAGTTATAATCTGTGATTCTTTGTTTTCTAGAGTTGTTGCATGATCTCATTATTCCTTGCTTGGTTGCTACTTAGAATGCATTCGTATCATCATAGAACTAAATGCTAGAACTTGTATCCGTTTCATTCAAAGCATGACATTGAATTGCATAACACATATCAAGTTGAAGTTGTGTAGTTGCCACTAAAGCCAAATAGCCATATCCCTTGTTCATTTTTTTGTAGGTTTTAACCCCATTGAGCCTCGTTTAGCCTTTATTCTTTGTTAACCCACATTATCCCTACCTAGCCTAGAATAGGACCATCCATACCCTTGTTCTTAAAAAGATAGTGAGCATGACTTAAAATGAATTCCTTTTGAGTTACATTATGCAAGCAAATAAGTGTGGGGGAGGGAATGTTTGTTTTTGAGCTCAATGTATGTTTTTGGGGTTTAAAAGAAAAGAAAAAGTTGAAAAACGTATGAGAAGAAAAATAGAACAGAAAAGAAAGAAAGAAAGGAAAAAGAGTTTGAAAGAAAAAAAAATGAGTGTTTAAATGTTGATTGTTGAAGGAAGGGTCCAAAACATCAAATATGGCCCTAAAGTGAGTGAATTCTCCCCCTTTTGTTCAAAAATTGAGTTTGCATTCAAAAATGAATTCTAAGTTGATTTCATTGCTTTGCTCACTATGTCTTTAAGAACCTTTGTTTTCCATATCCGTTCTTTGTTAACCAATCACCTTTAGCCCCGTTACAACCCTTACACTTCTATCTTGAGTGTTATGTGTTCAATATGTGGAGTTTGGGATTGGTATGAGCATATGGTGTCACTAGTTCTTGAATCTAAGTAGTAGCATTCCTTTCATGAGATCATATTCATATATTCACTGATAACTCCAGAAAAGTGCTTTCTTTGTTAAACATATGTGAGTTTTAGTTTTCATGTGTACATCAATCTTCTCACATATACCTAGTGTAGGGAGTGTAGTTAGAAAATCTGAGTGAAAATTGAGTGCATATCTAGTGAGGATTTGAGGGAATTCTCTAAGGCATGTTACTACATTCAAAACATTGTTTTAATTGGTTAAATGTGATCTAGTGAATAGTGACTGTGGTTAAGTGTGTGCTTAAGTGTATGGACGACCAAAATCTATGTAAGTGATGATCTTTAATGTGTTATGTGCATTGGAAATCCTTGAGGTATTGTCGGAAGGTTAGATTGTGTTTTAGTTCTTTTGTTTTGCTCGAGGACTAGCAAAAGCTAAGTGTGGGGTAATTTTATAGGAGCATATTTATGCGACATAGCTAGCTTGTTTTCGTGCATTTATGTTGTTATTCCTTAGTTAGTTTACTGTTTAAAGTCATTTTCGTGCAATTTCAAGTTCTAAGGACAAAGTATGCAAAAAGGTGCATTTTGGAGCCTTTTGGAGCAAAATTGGGCTTGGAATGAATATCACATGCTTGGAGCAAAAGGAATGAACGAAATTGAAGACCTAAAGATGCTAGGATTCCTAATTGAAGAAGGATTCCTCATCAAAGGAGGACTCCTAGAAGAACGAGGATTCCTAATCACACAAGGATTCCTAATTGATGAAGGATTCCTACTTGAAGTAGGAAAGTTAGGCCAAGGTTTCTTATTTTGGTTTGACATTTCCTAATCCTAATTGTCTCTAAGTTCCAGCAACATTGAAGGCCTTTATGCATTCTAGGACACTAAATAAGAGCCTAACTTTCCTTAAAAGACCTTGCCGCACCATTGCCATGTTTTCCTTCTCCTTGCCGTGCAAGGGAGCAGGTTTCCTACCTGTTTTGTGTCCTAAATTCTTTCCCTTCATATCCTAGGTTAATGCCGCACCTTTCCCTTAGTTTCTTTCCAATTTCTGAACCAAAATACTTCTTATTTTGTGTCAAACCTTTTCTTACCTATTCTATTTTAATTTCTGATTTCTTTTCTTCCTTATTCCATTAGGGAATTAAATAGTTAAGTTCCTTAAGCCGTTTCTAAACCCTAGCCAGTTCCCTCTATATATATAACCCTCTATGCCGCACAAATCATACCTTAACATACCCTAGACACAAGCTTCATTCACGCAAGAAATCCATCACCCATATTCCCTGACCTTGCCGTACCCCCCATTCCTCCTAAACACTACCATATCATCTCCTACCCATTCATCCATATAAATAACCCCTAGAACCTGACCTTAGACCTTGTGCCGCAGCAAAGAGGAGAAGGAGAAGCTTGGACGTGCATGCCATTCAAGATAGGATTGCTAGACGTTTTAGGTGTTTTCTTTCCTTTGATTTCAATGTTTAAATTCAATGCTCTTTGTTCTGTAAGTATGAAGAACTAAACCCCCCTTGTCTAGGGGGGGATTCGAAACCATGTTTATGCTTGCTATATGATTTGATTACTTCTAATTGCGTTTCATAAGTTGTGGATTGAATTTACTTATCTATTTGAATTAAAACTGATTTGTGTTTGCTGGTTGAGAGTGCACGCTTAATTTTCATACATAAATCTAATGCTAGGATATAAGGGAATTTCACCTAATCGTTATGAACTTATATTCATAAGTAGTACAGGTTGTTGATGACAATTGTGTTAAGTAAATTCTTGGCATAAGTTTCATGCGCTTTCATAGTTACGAGTGCCTAGTCAATACTTATGGTTTACATTGAACGTAATGATCTTTGATTGTATCTGTATTATGCGCTTTCATGTAGGGAACTTTTGAGGAATAATTTGATTGTGATGCGCTTTTTCCATCCAATTCATTGACTTAAGGGAAATCTGAAAGTTAATTTAAGCGGACCTAATTAACTTGGAGTGTTAAGAATTCATGGTTTATTGAAAAGCAATTAGAATTTGTTTTGTATGCAAGTATGACATGTGTGGAGAAGAACCTTCTGGCTAGCCTTCCATCCATTCAATTCATCCAAATTCGTTTCAGAATCTGTTTTAGTTTACAAAGTTTTGTTTTGTTTTCAAATTTGTCAAAACCAATCCCCCATTTATTTTGAAGTATTAGATTAGTTAGAAATCAATTTTGTTTGTGTTTTTGAGAGTCTTGAGTCAAGTTATAACCTATTTTCGTCCAAATTAGTGTTTCAAAACTGCCCAGAAAGTGGTTTTAAGGCAGTTTTGAGTGTTTTTGTGCTGTTTTGAGTCTTTTGGTTTGTTTTAGTGTTTTAAACTTTAGTTTTGCATTCTTTGAGTCTAGCATTTACGGTTTGACCCATAACTTTTCATAATTGCATTTCAGCCCCACGTCTTTATGAGGTTAAAATATTTTGATTTTAATTTAGTTTGTAGCTTAAACTCATCAAACAATTATGCCCATATGTACTAAATCTAATTGATTATGTTGCATTCCAATTTAATTATTTAATGTGATTAAGTAGTTAGAAAAATGGTTGACTATGGACTTATGCCTTAAACGATAATTGAGCTACAAGTAAGGCCGCTAAACTCAAATTGTTTGAACCATGGGAATGTGTTTTAATTATCGTTTCAATTGGACCACAACACGTTAGACGTTAATCTTTCTCTCCCTCTTAGTATATGTAATTTGTAGAATTTGTACAAATCGGTTTGTAATTCTTATTACTTCTCTATCTCTTTCAATTAGTTGATTCCCTCTAGTACTAGACTAGAGTTTCTCTAACTATTTGGTAAGGAGACATATTAAAAGGGGATTTTCATGAGATTAAAGATTTGTTGGGTCCAACGCCCTAATTAGCAATGAATGATTGTCTTTCGTTTCTAATGGCTCAATGTTTTAATTGGATTGAAAGCACATAATTAAAACGACACAATCCTCCCTAGATCTTATTCAACAATGTTGGCTCGTTGTTGAATCAACCTAAAAGTCCATAGTCATCCAAAGAGCCTAAAATAACTATAAAGTCCAAATAACAAAGGAATGCAAACTTCTCTTAGTAGTTGTATATACTTCCAATATTTTGAAAAATTGTTTTGATATTGATTTGTTTTTGTGAAAACGAATAGTGGGAGTATCATGCGCTACTAAACTAAAATGAACTTAATTAGTAGTTATGTATATCTCCAATATTTTGAAAAATTGTTTTGATATTAATTTGTTTTGCGAAAACGAATAGTGAAGATATCATATGCAACTAATTTCATTTACTTTGGACTAAGTAGTTATAATAGGACACAATTTATTGTAATATGATTAAATAAATAAAATGATGAGACCTTAAAATCCCTCAACCAACATCCAATATTAAGTTGAAAGCGGAGAGGTGCTTTGAACACTTCTTCGTGGCTTTCCACCATGGTAGGCTCCAATCGTTTATGACTCATACACCGGCTTCACCCTATCATGGGGGAGTTCAAAGTATGTGCTTATACTCAGGAGGAGTCTACTTCAACATTTGATGTGGTGAAGGTAGGCAACAAGTGTCGCCAACATCGTATCATCGTGAGGTCATACTTGGGCCCCTATCTAAACTGGCATGGTGGGTCAAAACTTAACTAAGAGAAATGGTGCCAACATCATATCATTGTGAAGCATTGTTCTCTAGAGGCCAACTAGATGGGTAATCACAAGAGGTTGTTGTGAATGGGTAATTGTACCCTCTCATTATTATTTTTGCTAGCCAACATCATATCATTGTGAGGTGGGCTTGGTAATAGTGAGCCTCCCATAACCCGCTAGGAGCTTTCATTGAAATCTCCCGGATTCCATCTTGAGGGATATGGGATTTGCCAAAAATAGTGGGTGGTGTCATTCGGTTTAAAGACCCGAATCGTTTGACTTAATCAACAATCAAACTAATTTATTCCATTGTTATGTATTTAGATATGGTTGGAAGCACGCTTGTAAAGATACTCGACAAACATTGCCTTGAGGGGCACAATTTCCCATCATGGTACCGTAATGTCAAGATTCTCCTAACCTTGGAGAAAATTATTTACGTACTAGACAAGGCTCCACCTCACATACCTCTTGGCCCTGAGGCCACTGAGGATGAACGTGCTAAGTATGACAAGCACGTTGAGGATGACACACAAGCCAAGTGCTATCTGTTGGCTTCCATGAATGAGGAGATACAGAGACAGCATGAGGGTATGGGCAGTGCATTCTCCATCATACTCCATCTTACAGAGTTATATGGTGAAGGGACGCGCAACCGTCGCTTCAGCACTGTCAGTGAACTTGTGAAGACCAAAATGGTCAAGGGAGCCCCAATGCATCAACATGTACTGAAGATGATTGGACTCATTGAACAATTGGAGAACCTAGGTACTCCACTTGACGGGGAATTGGCCCAGGACTTCATTTTGGCTTCTCTTTCTGATTCGTTCTCGCAGTTCGTTATGAACTACAACATGAACAAGATGGATAGCACTCTCTCTGAGTTACTAAACATGTTAGTAACCGCTGAGAAGACTATGAAGAAAGAGAACGTTGTAGGGACTGCCGCAGTAGCCTACAACATGCCATCTACTTCCAAGGCCAAGCCGAAAGGCAAAGGCAAAGGAAAGGAGAAGAAGTCATTCACTCCTAAGGCCCAAGGTGGAGTGAAAAAGAAGGCGAAGGAACCCAAGGGGACTTGCCACCACTGTGGGAAGGACGGGCATTGGAAGAGGAATTGCAGGTTATACCTTGCATCTCTGAAGGACAAGCCACAAGGTATGGTTTTTGTTCTTATCTTCAATTCTAAATGTTAGATCTTCTAATCTTTATATTTTGATATAAAATGCTAATCACTTATGCAATTGTATGTAGGTGAAGGAGCCAAATAGAAGATGGACAAGCAAAGAAAGGGATGGAGTGAAGAGTTCGGCCATTACTTTTTGATAACTACTTAGGAAGTTTGTTAGGCACTTAAAGATAGTCTTTAAACTTTCTTATTTTGCTAAGAACTTATTATGTGGCTTCATATGATGGAAGACCCACTTTTGGTGCCTATGTGAAGGTATATAATTAGTCTCTAATGTAAGAGCTAATTCTTTTGAATTAAACATTATGAATGTTTTACTTATCATATCAATGTAATGTGATGAATGCCTTCTACTACATTTGTTCCTCAAAGTAGTGTTATGAATTGAATAATGTCTTGTTGTATTCTAGTTGAAATACAAGAAATGTATCACTAACATAAATGTGATATCCAAACTTTGGATGTATCAATTAAGGATAGGTCTCACATTTTGGCCATAGATGGATACAATGAATCTTTAGATTTGGTTCCAATTGCCTACATGTGAGCTCTATATGAATTGAGAAAGTCTAGAGATTCCTTTCTTGAAGAAAAGGAAGATCACATTATAATGAAGTGAGTAATACATAAAGAAAAACGTTTTCTTACAAGGTTACCACTTAAACACAATAACCAAGGTCACTCTTGGTTCAACTAGTAGTTATGAACAACTAATTGAACATTCTTAAATTGTTTTAGGAAATGCCAAATGTGTTAATAGTGATCAAACCTAGAATGAAGTGTCTAAATATATAAAAGGTTTAAAGACCTTAGTCATTTAAAACAAGAAATCAACTTAGCGGAGATGGAACAATAAAGTTTAAAGAGTTTGAAGCTACTCCACAATGTCCTCTACCCGTATACTTCATAATTATACACTTTGAATGTATAATGCGATTTCTCATTAAGGTCATGAGAAATAGTGGGAGGTAAGAAAAAGGAGAATAAACTTGAATATGATTGGTTTATAGTTGTCTAAAATTAATGGTACAGTACTATTCTTATTGAGCTTGTAATTTTAATTGTTAAAGGTCTCAAGCTCTTTAAAAGTGTTAAAATTTTATGTTGTGTAACATTCTAAGAATAGTCTATGAATGTTGGTTTCACCAACCTAGCATAAAATGGTTATATGTTGGGAGTTGTCCATCATTCTCTTTTATGAGAACAAGCTAAGTACAAAGCAAATGGATAAGTTGATGAAAGAAAAGGGAATAGTTTCAAAATGAGTCACAACATATAGTTTAACACTAAGACAATCCGATTTTGACACCTCATGTGACTATAATGCTCTATGTAGTTTTATAAAGAATTAAATCAACCACCTAGAAGGAATGGTTGAATTCTGATATCCTTAGTAGGAGCCATGCTTCGACTAATGATTTGGATAATTCTTATATGACTACTTTAAAAGGTTTTTGTATGAATAAAACTTATAATATGATGTTTGACACCATATAATTTAAATGAATGGACTTAATAAAACAAGTCACACATTTCAAATGGGATTACTTGAGAAGGAATCCTTTTGTATATGTTCGTTTAAATAACTTGTATCAGCTAGAGTTGTTGATTGTCCAAAACTATTGAGACATCATCAATAAGCTAATGGATCTTAAAGATTGTCAACAGATCCAAGACAAGTTAGTGGGAGTTGTATGCATTCAAGTCAAGAAAATATAAGTGTTATAGTTTTATTAAGGTTTTCGATTGAATGCTTAGTTACAACAAGGTCAGTGGGAGTGATGTCATGCTTTTGAGCAACATGTAATGAATGAAGTCTATTTGATAGACTCAATGAAATACAAATATTACTCAAAATGACAAAATTGTGACATCATACAATTTTGAAGTATAGACTTAAAATAAACTTATTGATACGGTAAGGCTGTCTCAAGAAAGTTATATAAGGAAATTGAATCTCAAACGTTGGAGATTTGAGAAAGTACTTCTATATAGGATAGAAAACTGCTTTCATAACCCTTATAAAGAATATGTCACAAAATCACAAAAGGGACACATGTATGGACTTGTGAGATGATATCCAAAGGTGAGTAACCATCGTGGTTGTCACTTTAGGATATTGTTGTAGCCCAGGATTAGAACTGTAGCAACTGATAGAGTATTATTACCTTTGAGAAAGGAATATCAGAGTAAGACTCTGGAAGCGTGCATTCACTTAGGTTATAAACCAAAGTGACAAAACCCATTTTAATAAATGGAACTTCATGATGGATGAAGTACTAATCATATGAATATGTTGTTAGTATGGTACTGCAATGGTCTCAAGGTTGGAGCAACAGTTTGTATAAAGTATACAAACGAAATATATGGCGGTATATATATTAAAGTTTTAGAAACTGCTTCAAAAGGTGTTTCGAATAGACGGGGTTCACCAAGAACCAATGATTGAATCCAAACCATAAGGTCGCTAGTAGGATACTGCGACGTAATGGGGCGATAGCTCAAGCCATGGAATCAAGGTCTCATCAAAGTATTTGAACACAAATAAAGAGACAACATTAAATGTTTTGGAAACATTTAATAAGTAAATCCATTTTAAGATTAAAAGGACTAATACATAATATAATTAACCTACGAGCTCAAGTTCACTCGACTAGCATCTATAAGATGCAATAGTGATTGACTTTAGTGCAAGTGGGAGATTGTTGGAGGTATGCCCTGAAAGTCAATCTTTGGAAGAAACATTTCAGGACATTGTCTGTATGTATAGATAACTCTAAATACAGCAAAAAGCAAAGTCACTCATTAGGACTATCTCAATAAATGATATAGGTCCAAAATAGTGAATCCATGGACAATGGATCGATGGAAGAAGTAATCTAATGATGTTAGACTATAGAGACCTTCTTCTCATAACCATGATGTTCAAAAGGTTCTGGGTCGTAGGATTGTCAGAAGGATACTGACAATACATAGACCAATACATACTATGTCCCCTTCGAATAGGAAGGATGGAAAGTCTCATGCTATTCATGTAGTGACATTAAGACAAGTATGTAGGTGCTCATTAAGGGAATGAGTTCACTGAACACAATCAAAAGAGAGCACTTGCATGGAGGTCTACTCACATGTCAAGCAAGTAACTCTACTAGTTGGAATGTGTAAGTAATCCTTTGACCTGAGACATCATAGTTGTCTTGAGGATACGTTGCTGATCATTTGATAATGAGACATGACCACATCTCATCTTGGATGTGTTCTATGCATTGTTGGGGTCAATGATTTATTCTCAGAGGCATGTGAATGATCAACAAGGGATCTCTAATCCTTGTTACGAAAGGAAGAATACTCTAAGATATGATTCGGGAATCTTCGGCCGAAGTATCGAGCGTAATGATGGAAGGCGTTCCTATACGACTCAATTGAATCATATAACTAAGTATAATCACATTAGGGGTTTGCCATTAAGAATCCATACCCTAGTAATGTGCTTAAGAGTATTGTATTAAAGAAGGATCGAATTACATTGTAATTCCAACTGAATAAGTTCTCCGACAAAATTCTACATTAGCTTGGGTAGCCATGATATATGGTTAGATGTCACTCATGGCTTGTGAGTTCTTCTAGATGATTAAATATGTAATCATCAAAGAAGAAGGAGAATTAAAAGTAAGTTTTAATTCACTAAGTGATTGGATAAGTACTAATCAATTGGATTGATTCCAATCACCTCACTGCCTTGCTAATTGGAACCTAAAACGATTGTACACCGATACACTCTTGTGATGAGATAACTAAAGGATGATGGAGATAATTAATTGGATTAATTAAGTGTTATGATTAATTAGAAAGTCTAAAGAAATCATAAAAGCGATAAAGGATCGTTTCGGGCTTAAAGAAAAGTTTGGGTTCATTCGGGCCCATTGGGCCCAAACCCATTGGGCTTTTATTCAAGCATAAGATGACTTAAAATAATAAAAGCCCAAAGCCCAAACCACACATAGTGAGGCCGGCCAAAGGGAAGAGAGAAGGAGAGAGAAAGGTCAAAATGTTGACTAGTTTCTTTTCATTTAAAAGGGAAGTTTAATGAAAAGTTTCATTAGGGTTTTTTGTGTGTTCACTTTAACAAAAGAAAAGAAAAGTCTCTCTCTCTAACACACAAGAGGCCGGCCACAATTTGGAGGAAACACTAACCATCTTTCCTCCTTTTGGCTACTCCATTATCCATCTCACTACACTAGTGGGTGTTGATCTTTAGAGGTCTTCTACCTTGGGGACTAGAGGAGAACCAAGGAGCTCATACTTCAACAAGGTGGAGGAATCAAGGAGGGAGGCTAGACTCAAGGAGTTCCAAGAACAAAGAGCTTGGAGGTGGTCCATCCTTGGTCTAAAGTCTAGATCAAGAGGTATAAAACTTCACCTACACTTTGTTCTTCTATATTTTGTTTTGATGCATCAACTATGAACCTATGCTTCTTGAAGGGATTTGTATGACTATAGCTTTGATAATATGTGATAATATGCTTCCGTTGCTTATGTATATAAATTTTGAATTGTATATGCATGCTAGTCACTAGAAATCCCTCTTAAATCTCATAATTTCCCTTCAGATATACTCTCTATTTTCACACAGATTTTTTTATTACACTCCCTATACTAGGTATATGTGAGAAGATTGATGTAAACATGTGGACTAATACTCACATATGTTGTAACAAAGAAAGCATTTTCTGGAATTATTAATGCACATATATATATGATCTCATGAACGGAATGCCACTACTTAGAAGCGAGAACCAGGGATTCCATATGCTCATAGCAATTTCAAACTCCACATATTGAATAACATAACAATCAAGATAAAAGTCTAAGGGTTGTAATGGGGCTAAGGTATTTGGCTAACAAAGAAAGGTTAAGGATAAACAAAGATTCTTAAAGCGATAGTAAACAAAGTAATGAAATCAACACTTAGAATTCAACTTTTCAAATGCAGCAACCAACTTTGAACACAAATGGGAGATTTATACATCACTTAGGGCCAAATTCACCTTTTTGGACGCGTCTTCAACAATCAACACTTATGAACTCAATCTTTATTCTTTTCAACCTCTTTTTTTCTTTTTCTGCACACTTTTCTTTTTTTTCTTTTTTTTTCTTTTCTTTTTCGTGCACTTCCTCTTTGGCACACAAAATGTATAACCTTATAGATTTCCAATGAAAAACCTTCCCCCACACTTGTTTTTCTACATAATGTCAATCAAAAGGAATTCCCTCTAAGTCATGCTTCACTATCCTTTAAGAACAAGGGTATGGATAGTCCTATACTACGCTAGGTAAGGATAATGTGGGCTAACAAAGAAAATTAGGCTCAAAGGGGTTAAACCTACAATACTTATGCAAGGGATAAGGCTTTTTGGCTCTGGTTTAAGCCCTAGTTTGGGAGTGAGGTGCTTTAAAAAAAAAGCTGTAAGAGTTTTAGGTGTTTGGTAAACTAAAAAAAAGGGCTTATTTTGGAAGCTGCTGTGAGAATAAGCTGAAATCAAAGGAAAAAGCTGAAGTAGCTATTTGTAGCTTTGGAAAACTGGCTTTTTTTAAAGCACACGGAGCTACAGTGCTCCTTTAATGAAAAGACCCACTATCAGACTGCTTTTTTTCCAAAAGCACTTTTACAAAAATGTTTAACAAACACTCAGCTGATTTATTTCACAGCCGCTTATTCTCACAGCACAGCCGCTTATTCTCACAGCAGCTTTTTTTCAAAGCACAGCAATACCAAACTAGCCCTAACTAAACAACTTCATCTTGTTAGATGTTATGCACTCAATTTTATATCTTGAACGAAACGGACACGAGTTCTAGTATTTGGAGCTAAAATGATGAAAAAGCATTCTAAGTAGTAACCAAGCAAAGAAATAATGAGATCATGCAACGACTTTAGAAAACAAGAATGTCACAGATTAATAACTCTCCAAATAAAGTATAGGTTCAAGTCTCTCAGGGTTGTAGCGTTAGTTTAAGTCCCTTCCTTCAAGCATGTTACAAAAACTGATTTTTTTTTTCCTTTTGTGATTACATGTGAATTTGTAAATGACAACTACAACTAAGTATAAACCAAAGAGCATATCAAACTTCCATCCATGTTTGTAATTTTCTTTAACAGTCATGCAATTAAAAACCAAATCCTTGTCATTGTGTTGAAAGGTACCCTAAGACACAACACACAAAAACGACTCTTTTTGGGTTTTTCAAAACTTTTTCTGATTTTTTTTCAAATTTTCGTATTTTCACTTCAAAACACACTAAAAACACTTAAAAACAGTGAGTAACAACATTAGTAATGATAAACAACACAACTAACAAACATGACAATTATGGCAAAGTAAAAGCAATAAAGAGTAGGGTTAAAGAACGCAAATCTAGTTTTGGTGCCGGAGAATCCTAGGTCTTCTTTATTTGAACGCATGGGTTGCCTCCCAAGAAGCGCTTACTTTAACGTCTTCCAGCCGGACAATACCTCATTTTAAGCTCCCCTAGGGTCCACGACATGGAATTGATCTTTGAATGGAAGGTGATACGTGAAATGATCCAGCAATGGTTTAAATTCTAGATTGGGTGGCTGAATCATCAACAACCTGTGTGCTCCGAAAAAAACTCAAGGACAAACACCACATCTTTGAAAGTTTCAGGAACTTTGCACTCGGCCTGATTTGGTGTGAGGGTTGTGACTTTTCCTGTGTCATAAAATCCAACTTCTTTGGGGTTGGTTGTCTCAAGTACAGCCTCTTTGATGAATTCTTCATATCCCCCAGCCACTTTTTTCTCTTGAATCATTCTTCTTGTTGTACAAAGTTCTTTGAACAATTCAACACATTCTGAAACTTGATTTGTTGCATCGAGAATCATGATATTACTTTGCACCTTTGGAAAGGCTTCCAAGATGTCTTTTTCACTCTTTTCTTCCTTGGAAATCTTGAACCTGTAAGGAATAGAGACATTTGGTGGAATGGGGTTAGAAAGAATTGAATTTGGAACAGCCTTACCTGAATTAGATGGCATATGAGCCTTAGAAGGCTGTGGCAAGAGGTGTTCTTCCCTTGTCGTGGCCTTGTCCACCTCTTCTTCTTATTGCAGCAGTTGTTCATTCATGGTCTGGCTGTGTTTGGAAGTTATTGGGTTAGCTCCAACCTCTATACTACTTCCCAAGGTGATAGCTTCAATGATTTCAAAATCTTCTGTTGAATTTACAATAGTTGAGTTGGAGAGTTCACTAAGTTCTTGAATTTGCCCCATGAATTTGCAATCTCTCCAAGTTGATTTTTCCATTCACTTATCTCTTTAGCTTGGTTTTGTAAGCCCTGCGTTAAAGAAGTTAGTACATCAAGAATTTTATCATTATCCATGGACATACTTGTATTCGATTGGAATTGTTGTGAGGGAGGCTGTGGTGGCTGCATAGGTCTTGAATAGAACTCCTCAGGTTGCTGCCAATATCCGTCTTGTTGAAATTGTTGAGGTTCCCTCCACATAAAATTTGAATAATCTCTCCAATCTGAATTGTAAGTGTTGGAAAACAAGTTGTTCCTTGATTGGTTATGGCCTTGATAACCCCAGGCACCTCCATGCTCAGTTAATTGAGGACGTTGATGAGTTTGATATCCTTGCCCATAGAACACACCAAATGTAGGCACACTTAGCAATGTGGTCCTTTCAATATACTGCGGCAACTGAGAAGTAAGATTCGCCATTTAAGCGTGAAGATTAGCAATTGCCATGTCTTGCTTCTCTAGTACCTAAAATCAAAGAAATAAAACTAAATCAAATATCAAAAGTAAAATAAAATAAAAATAAAAATAAAAACAGAGGGATTAGCAATTTTACTAATCCCGACAACGGCGCCAAAATTTGATGTGATAAAAACTAACACACAAATTAAACCCTCTTTTAGACAATTGTAGTATGCGTAAGTACGGATCATTCTAGGCGGGGGATTAGAAGGGATGCTAATCTACACTAATTAAACTCTAAATCACTAAACTAGAAGCTAAACTAACTCAAATAACTCAAAACAAGCACTAAGGGGTGATTTGGACGAAAATCTAACTAAATTGACTCAAAACATAAAATGGGGGTTTGTTTGGATGAAAATTGACTTAAAACTGATAAATTGTAGAGTTAAGTAAAGGTTGCGCGAAATTAAGGTGACTTAAAGGGTGAAAGGCTAGCTAGAGGGTCCTTCTCCACACATGACACATATGCAACACAAATTGATTTCCAATTACTATTCCTATAAACCATGAATGACAATGCCCCAAGTTAACAATGAACTGCACAAATTAACCATCAGATTTTCCTAAATTCATTGAATTGGACTCAGCGACGCAACCAAATTATTCTTATCAAGTTCCCTACATGAATTGCATAATAGAGATACATATCAAAGATCATTAGGTTCTATGAAAACCAATGGCATTCGTAACTATGAACTGCATGATACTCCTACCAGGAATTTACTTAATGCGATCATGACTAGCAACCTACACTACTTATAAATATAAGTTCATAACTATTAGGTGAAACTCCCTTATATTTTAGTATCAAATTCATGCATGCAAACTAAGTGGGCCCCCTTAATCAACACACAAGAATAAGTTATCAATCAAACAGTTAAGTAAATTGCATTCATGATTTATGAAATAATAACTGGATGTACTCAATTCATATCACATATATGTTCATGGCTTCGAATTCACCTCTTGCTAAAATGAAATTAGTTCCACATGTTCATTAGAATTGAAAACCAAATTAAAACAAACATTGGACTAAAACTAAGGATAGAATACACCTAGAAACGCTCCAGCAATCTCAAGGCCTTGGATGGCAGGCACGGCTCCAAGCTTCTTCTTCTCCTTTCTTGCAAAGTTGATGCACAAGTATGTTTTTTTATTTATTTTAGGCTCTTGTGTGTGGTGGTGGTCAATGGTGTGGCATTGTGGTGTATTTATAGGCTGAGGGCACACAACGCAAGGTAGTTTTGGAGAAGGATTTCGTACTCCAATGGTTGTGTTGAAAAGGGATTGCACAACACAAACCAACATGGACAAGGATCTAGGGTGCAGCAGATTTCTAGGCTTCTAGAAAGGGATATGGTGGTGTTGAAACCAAGGAGGAGAAGGATTATGTTGTTTGAATGGATTAGGACTCCTACAATTAGATGGGAAGGATTTAGAATATGATAATGTCTGGATAATATGGGATAAGATAAGACTGGATAAGATAAGATAGGATAAGATAAGGTTTTGGATAATGTTTGGATAAGAATCAGATAAGGTAGTTTGGATAATGTTTCCTTCTTTTTAGCTGATTCCTTATCTTCTAAATCTTGAATTAATTTCTCCATATAAGCACATTACTAGCCTCTCTTGAACTTCAAAAACGTCCATCCACCTTGCTCCATGCAAATACTATCCATTCCTAGCCCAAAACTGCTCCAAAATGCACTCTCTTGCCATATATGCTATTTGGACCTACAAACACATGAAAATAGCTTAAAACACTCTAATAAATATAAACTAACTATGTAAATGCAAGGAAATAGGCTAACAAAGTCACATGAATATGCTCCTATCACTCATAAGAGTTTTGATTCTGTTGTTGATCTTCTAAATAAGTATGTTTGAAAAAGAAAGGGTCTTGGAGTGCTTAGAGAATCAACGCTTAATCGAGAGCCAACACTTAATCTGGCCATCCTATCATTAGAAAATCGTATCTAAACATCTCCATCTTCACATGGATTTATGTGGCTAAGTTCTCTATTGTGAATTGGTTGAGGCGGAGTTGCATTTTGCAATCTCCATCTTTCGGTAGAGTAACTTCATTCAATCTTATCATTTTAGGTATGACTAGGGGTGGAAATTTTTCCCGAAATTCCCGAACCGTCCCGATCCCGTCCCGAATTTGGACCGAAAACTTCCCGAACCGAAATTCCCGAAATATTCGGTACCCGAAACCGATCCCGACCCGAAAATTTCGGTTTGGAATTCGGCCACAGGTTTGGAGGGTTTCGGGAATCCCGAACCGAACCGAGTATTATATATATATATATATATATATATATATTTATTTATTTATAATTAGAAATTATTTGAACCGTTGGATTTGTCAAAATCTAATCCAACCGTTCATTTGTTTGTTAGGTTTAGAGTCTTTTAGACTCTCTCAGACTCTCAGCCGCTCTCCCTCTCCTCTCTCGCTCTCGTTCTCGCACTCACAGTCACACAGACACTCTCACTCTCACTCTCACACACACTGTCTTGCTCTCGCTCTCGCTCTCGCACTCACACACACACAGACACTCTCACTCTCACTCTCACTCTCTAAACTTCACTCCGCCGTCGAATCGAATTTGGACCGAAAACTTCACTCCGCCGTCGAAAACTTCACTCCCTAAAATCCATTGACTCACGGCGCGCCGTTACTCTCGACGCTTCCAAGGAGCTCCGGTTTCGTTGTTCGCATGCAGCTTTGGTAAAATTCCATTTTCTTCAGCTCTGCTTTCTTACTCTTACCTCTTATTCCGTATATATAAACCGTTCTTTTTTTTTTTAATTCAATAATTTTATATTAATACTTGTAGAAGAATTACTGTTATTCTGTATTTGGTTGAGATTTTATATGCTTTTAATTTTTTTGGGGAAAATATTTAGCTTCAATTTATGTGCAGATTTTTTGGTTTTGGATCCACTGACGGTGTTTTGCATGTCATCTTTTGGAATAAAATCTATTTATTTATTTTAAAAAATTTAATGTTTTTATATTTACAATGGATAATGTTTTAGAAGAAATCTATTATACAGAAGGAGATCTCATTTCTAAACAGTTTGGAATTTGAATTGAGAAATAACTGGTGTCATTTTTGTGCAGTTTTTACTTCAAGGCCCAATCCCGAAGTGACCCGAAAATCCCGAAACACTTTCGGGAATTCCGAATTTCGGGAAATAAAGCATTTCGGTTCGGTTTCGGGATACAAAAGCCCATCCCGAAATGTTTTGGTTTGGGATTCGGGTTCGAGGTTTCGGTTCGGGATCCCGACCCGAACCACCCCTAGGTATGACGGTATGGGTTTTTCCTACATTAGCTTGGAACAAAGTGGTTTGTCCCTTACTATCCATAACTTTTGCCTTAGGTACAATGGTAGTCATCACCTTATTACAAAATCCTATAAATCACAGCTAAATTTTGTTCCATATCTTACCCTTGCATATCCACACTTAGGGTGAGAGTCTTTAAGACTCCAAGGTTGGATATCGTAACAGAAAAGTTGGTGAAAAAATTGAAGTAGATTAGACCTTCACTAAGGGATGACTCTACTAAACCCAACATGGAATTGACGAAGTTTCTGTGCCTTTAACTCTTAGACAGAGTAGGATAGAAGTATATAACCATGTTCTTGTCAACGGTTTCATCGCTACTTGAATCTGACCAATATGCGAATAGTAATGACCGTTTTGCATATGTTAATCTAGTTGATTTTGGGACAGTACTGGCGCCATCCGTGACATAGACAGTTTTTTCAATAGTTTTGATTGAGTAGTCAGATTTCAATTCAATATATATATCATATTGGGACCTTAGGTATGTTCCAGTTTTGCAAGTCCTTTTCAATATAATGTATTGTTACTTCTTCGGGATTTTTACTCTCCATGGTCCTAGAGCTACCATTGTCATGAGAACCACTACTGCTACCTACAAACTTCTTACTCAAAGATCTAATTAAACTTGCCATTAGAAGAGAGTTTCTTGGCTTCTCTGTTCCCTAGATGGTGTGTTGACAGCACCACTACCTATGCCTAACAAACGCTTGACCTCAGCTAAATGAAGATACGGCTCTCTGACGTCTTTCCCCACCTAGTGACAAGCTCTTGCAGAGTATCTTGATTAATAGTAAAGTTTAACTAAATCTAGACGAAGAAATCTATAAATAACGAGTTTTGGCTCTAATACCAAAATGGTCCAAAGATGTTGGAGTTGTTTAATATTGCTTAAATTTATAAATTGGAAGAGAATATATATATATATATATATATATATATATATATATATATATATATATATATATATATATATATAAAAGAATTATGAGCATGAATTAAAATAGACAGATATAAAGTAACGAAAAATTAAATACTGAAATGAAAAGAGATATAAAAATCACGAAACAAACTTACATTTATTATAATATCTTCAATCAAAGAGATGCACACAGAGCATAGTTACAATAAAGGCCGAAGAACTCTCACACTTAAATTAAACTGCACTCGTCACACTTTCGGCTAGAATTTTACAATCTTCAGAAATTTTTTATTTTATTTTTTTTTATTTTTATTTTTTTACAACTGAACATCAAGGCTCCTTTTATAACAAAACTTAGAAACAAAACAACAAACTAGGAAACTTTTACGTGTTGAATTGAGGGTCACCATAGAGCAGCCTTGCACAGTTTGCGAAATCTTTACTTTATAAAGTGGATTTAACTCAGCTTCAAATGAATGAACATAAAAAAAATTAAAATAAAAAATAAAAAACTCTTATTTAAAGCATCATACAAACGCACATGGCTATTGGAAAAAAAAAGCTAATTATTCAAAAAGTAGAATAATTCTTATTTGCCTCGATTTCATAGGACCAATTTACCGTAATTTGTTATCATATTTGGTGACACACCCCAACCTAGATCGAGGCATGCTGGCCATCCCATGAGGGTAACGTAACCATGTGCACAGTGCGGAAGCAGAATTAAAAGAACAAATACGAACGAATTAAAACCAAGCAACTAGTAGTCCTAGCTAAGATAACGTGCTAGTGCGAGAATTAAGTGTGATTACACAACCAGAGCATAAATAGTCTAGTGCAGTCAAGCAGGAAAGTACTAAATCCAAATAACACCCAAGGGTGGTCCTACATGAGTGATGGTCTGTCAGAACCTTCGAATATCCTCGTAAGCCACCAATGAACACTACCTAAAACCTGGAGGGGCGAAAAACAGAAAGCGTGAGTGGGCAAAAACAAAGCTTTTCAAAATCATTTCATTTCTCAAAAGTTCTAACCCCTCTCCGTAAAACCTGTATAATTTCCTAGAAATAAAGTATATACTCATATATATATATATATATATATATATATATCTCAAAATCATGCTAAGAAATATGCCATGCCAAAGTATCTCAACTGAATGCCAATCGTAACTCAGCGAATATGTATGAATGCCATGTATCAAATCAGCCATCGGCTGAATCTATAGCTCATAATCAATCTCAATCATATCAAATATCCTGCACACAAATCAACACCACCTCTAGTGGTCTGCACAACATAACTAAGTATAGAATAAATATGTTCTAGTGCTACGATCACGTAAAGACTATGCGAATAATCGCGGGTCGCCTACGAGTCGAACCTACTTATAGTGGTGTTTGGGCCCAAAATAGCACTTTGGGCCGAGGGAAGATTTTCTCGGCCTAAAAGAGGGTTTACGTGGAACCCTAAGAACTAGGTAAGCCTAAGACGACAACTTTTCCTGATTTAAGGTGAAAAACATGCCCTAAAACAAGGAAAAGAGAAAACATGCCTTATAATAAGAAAAAGAGAAAGCAAGTGGCTTCTTCACGTGACTTGGTTCTAACAAGAAAGGATTTAGATCCTATAAATACAGAAGCAACGGCAACGTACAGAGGCATCAACAACAGAACACACAAATCTGCCCTGCACAAAACCTCTCAACACCCTTGAGAATTTTATTTTCTTCTTCGCCTCCATACCTTCAGTCTGGATTGACAGCACTGTGGGGGCAACCGGTAAACATCTTCAGTTTGGATAAACAACACTGTTGCCGTAGAACCGACCGTCCGTGAAGCATCTTCAGTTTGGATTGACAGCACTGCGACGGGGTCGATTGGTTATTTACCCTAGTCTCGGCCGAAGAGGGTTTTCGAATCCCCCTCGACAGAGGTCATCTCATTAGCCTTTCTCGGCGAAGTGAGGTGTTACCAGGTTACTACATTCGGCACGTTGAAAGCCGAATTTGAATCGTGAACTTTGTAAAAATAGCAGCCTTGTCTGCAGGCTCTAGAACCTAAAGGCCGAGGCACGTTCCTTCCTCGGCCGCAATTGCAAGATACAGAAGTTGGCCGCGCGCATCCATACCACATCAAGACATTTTACTTCTTGGCCGAGCTCGGCCGACGAGTTGGCACGCCCCGCACACATTCATTTGAAGGACTCAGTTAGTCTACTATTTACTCGGCCTGCGCGCCACGTAGGCTCGGTGACATTTGTAGCCAACAAGTGGTCTATACGACATGACTGTGCTCCTAACTTGGATCCAAGGCGAACATATGGTGCGGGAGGTGAACATCACGTGAAGGACTGTGCCCTAACTCTGGGCGGGAGTACTAATGTCAAGGTGCAGGTTTATGAGCTCTCTACACATCACATCATTTCATAACTTAACTCTATGAACTTACGTGGTGCTTACCTGTGCGTCCGCAGCACCAATCATAAATATATGCAACAATTAATGCATAAATAAAATAGGCAGATACATTGCATGGCATTTCAAAACGTATAAACATTCAAATTCATTTTTTGGGAAAAATAGTAAGTATATAGGTATATACGGAAAAACCAAAAGCCCACTCAATGATATGTAGCCGGGTCGTAACCCCCACGCCTAGCCTAGCTATGCTCGTCTTCCGGATAGGTCTCGCCTATATGAGAAGCAACTATTAAAATGTTGTTTAAAAGCGCATAAACGAAACTTGGAAATAACTTCTCATAAATAGCTCAATTTTGGTATTTAAATATACCAACGTGATCTACACAACCTCAGGAACATCCCCATATTTTTAGAAAAAATTTCTGACCAACCACGTGCCAGGCACACTGACGGCATCAGTTAACGCCGTCAGGAATATTTCGTGGAATATTCTGTTAAATCAGGTAACAGTTAAAACTAATTGACGACGTTAGAATATTTCGTCAGACTTGACGAAATATTCCGTCACCTTCAACCTCTGGACTCCGGCAACCGTCGTCGCCCGAAAATTGGAAAATTTTCAAAACCTTATAACTTCTTCGTTTTTCGTCCAAAATTCAAGAAACTTGAACCAAAATGAAGTTTACAACTTAAGGAACAAAACCTTACCAATTTTGGGACCTGAAATATCATGAACACCTCCAAAAACTATTGTTATGTTTTTTATGATTTAAATGTGGATATTTAATGACGAAATTAGTATCCATTGTAATGTGTCAATTGTACGAATAATTTTTTTGCATTTACGAAAACAAATGAATATAATTGAGGTAACAGTTAAAACTAATTGACGACGTTAGAATATTTCGTCAGACTTGACGAAATATTCCGTCGCCTTCAACCTCTGGACTCCAGCAACCGTCGTCGCTCGAAAATTGGAAAATTTTCAAAACCTTATAACTTCTTCGTTTTTCGTCCAAAATTCAAGAAACTTGAACCAAAATGAAGTTTACAACCTAAGGAACAAAACCTTACCAATTTTGGGACCTGAAATCCTCGAGATCTCGCCGGAGAAGCTTCGAAACTTCTGCCAAAACTTCAAACTCACCTAACTCAACTTCCCGACGTTCAAAAACTTCTAACGAACCACTCCGAGCCTCGTGAGGACCTCCTGAAGCTCCCTGTGAGCTTGAAATTCCCAAAAACATAAGTTTTAACGTTAGCATGAACAGTACCGCCAAACCGGGGTTAGGGTTTCACGAGGTTTTCGAAGGTTTCAAGTCTCGAAATTGGTATAGATGAACTTAAAAACTTGCAAGGAATTCAAATCTCACCTTTTTGACGTTGATCCGTGAAGAAAATGAGGGGTTTGGGGTTTATCCGTACAAAAGAGAAGTAGAGAGAGAGTGAGTCCGAGAGAGAGAGAGAGAGAGAGAGAGAGAGAGAGAGAGAGAGAGTACAGGGAAGGAGAGAGAGAGGAAAGGGAAATGTTTGTGTGTGTGGTCCTCACACTTAACCATTTCACTAAAACCACAACCACAAATTATCTAAGTCTCAAAGTAACCCAAATAAAACTAGGGTAACTAAATAGAACCCTAATATTTAAAATTGAAACGCTCAAGGGCGTTTTAGTAACTTCACATCGACAAATACAAAAATTCCGGGACGGGTTGTGACATTTGGTGTATCATGAACACCTCCAAAAACTATTGTTATGTTTTTTATGATTTAAATGTGGATATTTAATGACGAAATTAGTATCCATTGTAATGTGTCAATTGTACGAATAATTTTTTTGCATTTACGAAAACAAATGAATATAATTGTTTATCAACGGGAATCTGTTACCCGGAGGGTAAGGTTATGGATAATCCCCAAATCTTCTTTGAGATTTAGTAGTGTTTATTTTCTTAGAAAAACTAATAAAAAGCGTTTGAAAACTTTGAGTTTTAACAATAAGGACAAAATAAAGGGTAAAGTAAATAGTACCAAGATTGATTTTTTTTGTGTAAAAATGTAATTTTTTGTTAAAATAAACAGTACCATAAGCTTTTCATTAAAATTTCCTGTCTTCTTTTGCTAAATTCTTTTAAGCACATTTGCTGTTTAATTCTTAGGATGGGAAATGGTGCAATTTCATTCATGCATGTTTGCTTTTTCAACATGAATCACCAAGAGGAGGTAGTTCAGCATGTTAAATGGAAGCAAAGTAGAAAGCCGAAGCAGCAAAACTAATTGTTGGACAAGGACACCAAAAGAAGGAAACGAAGATCATTCCACGGAGAATAATGAAAACCACAGAAGCATAGACTAACAAAACTTTAATATAACAAGGTTTGAAGAATGTGAGGTGTATGTAGAAAAAAGTATATGTTGAGTATGTGAGGTGTAAGGATATTATGAGGAAGTTCTGTTAAGATATTTTTTTAGTTAAAAATGCAAATGCAAATGCAGAATGTATTAAATATGTGAGTTTTATTCAACAATATGTGTGGTGTTAATTTAATAACCCTATGATTAATTTTCGTAATTGGTGGAAATGAATATCACACTTCTGTCCCCATACCCAAGTCCCAACCCTTGCCATCCTAAAGGTCTAGAAGTTTCAACAGGTGAATGGCTAGACTATATTTTTCCACTTTTGTTAGAGAAAATAGGCAAAATTTGTCAAGTCAATTCCAAGTTACAAGGAAGCAATCACAGACAAACTATATTAAGTGCACACAGCTCACATTATGCTCTGTCATTGTGCAACTTTAACTCCTTGAGGAGTCAACTTCCTCAGATTAGTGCTCCATTCACAACTTCACATCTACCGCAAGGAAGCTGAGTAGCTTGCTGCCATTTTTCTCATCGCTATGGTCCTCCATTTACACGTCGAGATGAGCCCTTCATCTGGCTCCATGAAAGCAAAGCAAGGTATCACTCAGAATAGATCACTGTTATCTTCCCTTTTCTTCTCCAGTCATCTACAACTGAGAATATAAACATAAGAGAGAAAAGATAAATTCGATGACCAATACATCCCTTATAAAACGAGGAGCCAGTATTTCTTCCACAATCTGAGCATAACGCAAATGGTACAAAGAACAGCCCTCGTCACCAGTGAAAGTAGACTTAAACTTCTGATTACTGGCAAAAATCTGTATCACTGGACTCCATATGTCATACAGAACACAAAACCGGCTGCAAATTGATAATTGATTCACCAAATCCATACCCCTAACGGTCAAATAATAAGGTAAATTAAACAACCATTACATATCCTCCTCCAATGCAGCACAATGAATCAAGGAAACGATCAAACAACCATTACATATCTTCCTCCACTGCAGAATAATCATTCAAGGAAACTATCCGAACCAGAAAAACAAGCATCGTACAATGGTTGAATAAGGCTCCTATCCCTAAATATATCTTCAGTGAACATGACACATCTAAATCAGATAAACTTGGTTTCTGCAGGGAAGGTTGAGTCAATACGCATTTTTTCCCATAATTTGGAACTCAAAAAGAATGTATGTATGAGAAGACTCCAATGCAGAGTGAGAAAACTTAGAAGGTTCAGGCTGAGAAACATGACAAATCAAATTCACATCTAACTTCTTTCAATGACGTGACATACATAATTCACATCTCGCACTCGCAGGTTCAAGATGAGAAACAATTTAGGAACCGGAAACTACGATGTAGAATAACTTAACTTTGAAGGAAGCAATAAAACTTGGTATGAAACATGTATTTTCCATTGTACCAGGATGAACACGTAAATCTTCCTGTGTTTTCATAGCCAAGCTAATTTCTGACAGTATACTTAGCTGCTACGCTTCCTACTTCAATGGTGGCTGTTCTCCTAAATATATTCAAAATGAACCTCTTTGCAGGAATGCAGCAGATGTAGCTAGTTCCAGTTTCCGAAGCAAATTACAAGGAGACAATTTTCTAAATACTACCAGCAAACCAAGAAGGAAAAAGTGATGCATATTCTACAATAAGCATAAATAAGATATAACAAAAATCAGAATTTCTAGCAATTACTCTTAATTCTAGCATTGCAGAAGTCAACACAAACCATTGACAAATGCACCATAGAGAGATCAATCTATCAAGATGTCAAGAGCTAAGATTGGATATATTCAAAGGGAGAAATCTAGATATTGTAATTGTAATTCCTATCATTGGTACACAGTCACATGGACAAACTTCGCAGGAATAAAGAAAACCAGATATCATCACAACGGGGGAAAAAAATTAATTGTAATTGTAATCCTTCCATGATTTCTACATTGTTATACAGTCAGAAGGTCAAAGTTAGCAGCGGAAAAATGATGGGTAGTAGCTGAAGACACAAATCCTAAAATGGTTTCTTTTGCTTTGAATTATGAGCCGTGTAAACAAGCTAAAGAACAAAAAAATCAACATAAAAAGAAAGAAACATGGAGAAAATTTCAAGCAACAATAACCCATTCACAGAGCAAACACAAGGAGGCCAATCGGAGCAGCTACCTATCCTCCAATCCATTTGCAGTTCATATAGATTTGTCTTTGATTCATATACTGCCGCCCATTCACCAAAGAATCACAATTCAATAAAGCCCCACTATTATGTGCTCAATCGAAGAATTTCCAATCCAATAGTAGCTCCAACTACAATGCTCTCAGTGAAACAAAAGAATTTGTGTGAAATCTGTTACCAAAATATTCAACAAGTCTCATATCTATCCTTGACTTTTAGAAGCTGCCTTCTCTTGAAAACCAAGAGCCCAATAACACCAATCTGAAGAATGGCAGCGATACCGACAAACAACAGTCCAATCTTCTTCCCCGTATTGTAATTGTGCCCTCGATGGGCTGGCGGAGGATGTCCACGACGAACATTTCTAGCCTTCTGGCTCTTATGAGGTGGGGTCGGGCTCGGAGATCTTGGCCGGAATGGCGAGTTCAGAGATTCTGGTGGAGGCGGGGTCAGAGATTCTGGAGGTGGCGGGGACAGAGATTCGGGAGGTGGCGGTGACAGAGATTCCAGGGTAGTTACTGATGGAGGTGGTGGAGATGGTGGCGGGGGAGGTTGCGAGAAGGCATTCCCTCCATTTTGAGATCGAGTCTCGACAAGAAGAGCACAAAGGCTAATAGCAAACCCCAAAACCACAAAGCCTAAGCTTGAAAATGGCGGTTCCATCAAAAAACCACCACAGGATTTGCACTCTCAAGGCAAATCAGGCCTTGGAATAGGGTTTCCAGAGAACTCTCGCATCTGGGTCTAATCGGAGCAGTTTCCGAATCAGTTTCTTCCGCCTGGGGCCGGCCTCAGAAATCTAGGTTCCTGATAGATTTGGTCCCCGGGGTCTTGGGTTTTGGGGATGAACTCAATTGATCTTGTTCCAGTCCGGATCGTTGCGATTTAACCTTCAGGAGAATCAAAACAAATAGGTCAAATGGTGGAATGGTCAGAAATGCTTGATTCCAAGTTCAAATTCGTTGCAGAAAGGGGAAATCATTTGGGCAAAGGAATCGTGGGTGTTTGGCATTTTGCTGTCGAGAATTAGAAGAATGAGTCAAATGGGTAGTTGGAACGTGTAATGAGGGAAGAGTTTGGTTCTTTTTCTGTGTGATATTCGCCACCTTCTCAGAAACAGAGAGGGATAGCGAGAAGGACAGCGGAGGCAGGGGGCACAGAGAGAGAGAGAGAGAGAGAGAGAGAGCGAGTCTACGCGGGCTTCAACGGTTTAGGCTAATTTTTGCCTAGGAAGAATCTTCAGCTACAAATGGTGTGCTATCGTCGAGTTGGTGAAAAAAACAAAAAAAAAAAACCATATATTTCTGGTACTCTTTATTTTAAAGGAAAATTAAAATTTTATATTAAAAAATCAGTTCCGGTACTATTTATTTTATCTTTTATTTTGTTTTTATGGTTAAAAATCAAAGTTTTCAAATTCTTTTAATTAGTTTTCCCAAAAAAAATTCGGAAGGCCTATGCAATACTCTCTCTTACGATTTTGATTGTTTTGTTTACCATCTTATTTATTATTGTTGGACAATTTTAAATTTTAAATTTGTTTAGAGAATAAATATAAATTTCAATATTTAAATTCATTCAATAGTAATCAGTAAGGTGATGAGAATTACTACTACAATGATAAGCAAAAGAAAAATTTTATTTGCACCCTGATTTTGTATTTTTACACCCAACTTAAAATTTTATACATTGAATATCCAATTTTACCCTTAAATAAATAATTTTAGAACCCTAAACCCACTCTAAAAGAAACACTTTTTTTTCTTTATTTATCTCTACACCCCTTCGTATTTTTCAGTAATCCAAAGTGTTGCCACATCCCTGACGACTTCAACGGGCACCATTCTTTTGACAAAAAAAAAAAAAAAACAACCACCATTCCATATTATTTGTTTTCATTTATTTATTTAAGGGTAAATTTGAGTGTTTGATGGACAAATTTTATAAGTTGGGTGTAAAGATACAAAATCAGGGTTGAAATAAAATTTCCCTAAGCAAAATACACTCCAAAATTTATATAATCAAGAGGATTTTTTTTTATTATTTTATTATTTTATTTATTTACAAGTACTTGTGAAATTTTAATTGGTAAAGCTTACTAGCCAAGCAATATTAACGCCGTCTTTGTTACACTTCCTTAAGAGGAACAATACTAAGGCTATGTATTAAGATGAATGAGACTAGTTAGGACTCGTCTAGATTCCAGTGTTGTTATTTAATCTCAAGTTTTAACTCAGTACTAATTAGGATTATTGTCGCTCCCCTTTCATCTTTCCCAAACCCATCTCAATATACTAGGAGTCACCATAACTGGCTTTTTCTAGTGACCCCAGCCTCACAATAGCCTAAAATCACATAATTTGATTTATGATCCGTTTGACTTAATACAACATGAGCCTTATGTTGGACCTTGGGTCTAGGGAGGGCAGTTGATTTAGTTACACGTTTAATCCAATCAAACTGTTATTTTCTATTGGACGTTGGACCAACTATTCCAATTTGCATGCATACAAATAATAAATGAATGCTTGAAATAAAGAGAAGGGCTTATGCCCTTTTACATCACATTTGAACCAATTAATTATATTCAAATGTAACAAACACTTCTCATTCATTCGACCAATCACATAACTCAATTATCGTAGGCCTTTAGTTAATAGTCACTCATTTTCATAATTAATCACATAAACTAAAAAAGCAACTTAAACAATTGGTTCTTGAATCCATATAATTGATTTAAATAGAGCTAAATGAAATGAAAACCAAATTCTCATTAAAGAGATAAAACTATTTTGTGCTCTAGCTGATTTCGGCCTAAATGCAATAACCTCAACTATTGAGCCATTATACAAAACACAAACTTTTGGGGCCACTTTGGAAGAATATAAGAGTCCACAATTTCATGTAATTACAATTTGAAATTTGAATAATTACAAAAACCTCATTAAAAGAGCAAAACTTTGTCCTTAGGGATTTTAGGCCTTTATGAAAGAATATAAACTTTTGGGTCAAGTGTAAATACGCAAAAGTGTCAAAATTTTATAATAATTACATGAAAGACCAAAAAGTACCTACTTTAATAGAGTGGGCGGTTTTGGCAGTAAAGGGAGGGTTTGACTTTTGGTGAAAATTCAAAATTTAAAGTGTGAGGAAAAAGCTTTGATGAATGGAAAGTACAAAAGTACATCACACAAAACAAGACAAACAAAGCATAAAGTAAACAACCATAAACTTTGAATCACAATACCCCTTTTGGGTATTGGTAATAACATTAAGAATAAAGTAAAAACATTGATGAATATCCATGAAAACCCACAAGAGCTTCATGAATGTTTTCACTAAACAAAAGTCAAAGTTACACTACTATTCAAAAGAAGGTTAACGTACTTGGGTACTTAGGATTCCTAATGTCACTTTAAAACTCTTTTAACAATACAAACATGAGCCCAAATATCCTACCCATGGATTTGGCCGAATTTCTCTACAAACAAGGCACCAAATTATAACTCCAAAATTTATGCTCAAACAAACTACATCTAACTTCTAAGATGGAAAATTTTCAAGTAAAATTAACATTCAATGAAGCAAGAGTAAAGCTTGTAGAATTGCAACATTCAATCATAAAATGTGAAACATAAAACCCAAATAGATTCACAAAACACTAGAGTAGGCTTTGATACCACTTGAAGGAAAGATTTTGTCATAATTAAGAACATACAAGAACATTTGAACATATAAGCATACATATAACACTATAAAGAAGGCATGCACTAAAAACAATTCTATAACCCATGACTTTCAAAGCCTAGTGAATGGTCCGTAAGTCTCTCTTTAAATTAAAGATAAGCGAGTTAGAGCTTTCATTACCCTTGAAGGTCATCCTTGATTGCACAAGGGATTCACCCAAGTGGACTATAAGTTCACTCCAAGCTCCTTGAATGTTTCCTTGTGTTTGTGTTCTGCTTTCCTTGGATGGTTGCTTCTTTGCTTCTCCTTTGCTTTTTGAGAATTAAAGGAAAGAAACTTCGAAGTTTGCATAGAAAGAAACTGATGCTAGTAAGAGAGACAATAGAGAGAGAGGTTCACTCTTTTTCCCTAAGAAACCCTAATGAAGGAAAGACTATAAAGTCACTTTCATACCTCCCTTCATTTGAGTGGCATACTTATAAATAAGCTCACTCACTTAACATGCCTGGCCACACCCCGACCCAAAAATCGAGGCGTGGTGGCTGTCACATAAGGGTGACGTAGCCAAGTGGGCTATGCGGGAGCATTAGAATGAAAATGAGAAGAAATAAAAACCGAACAAAATAATTTACAATAAGAAGATAAGTGCATGAGAGTGATGAAAACGTAAGCATAAAAAACGACAACAGAGTTCAAATAACCTAGGTGCAGTTTGGAATAAACAAGTACTAAATAACGATAACCAAAGAAATCCTACATGGATGGTGCTCTGTCAGAACTGCCTCGATGCCTCATTCGTCACCAACGTCACCGCTACCTAAAACCTGGAGGGGCGCAAAACCGAAAACGTGAGTGGGCAAAAACAAAGCTTTTCCTAAACCATTTCAATATCAAAATAATAACCCCTCTCCGTAAAATATGTATACTTTCCCAGAAAATATCATACATACTCGAATATCAAATCATGCTGGAAAATGATAAAGCTTAATTATGTCATCTCAGAAAATGCCATGCGAAATATCCAATCAAACAGTGTATGCATCAAGTAGGTGAGATAAATCAAATCACAATATGTGTTGGAAATATGCCCTAAAACCAATCATATGATGATACTTTACGGACATTTCACAAAATTAAACTAATGTAGTTTAAATATAAAGGGCAAAGGTTATTGTTTGAGCCGTCTCATATAAATGTTATATGCTTAAACGATAAAGTCCAAGGAATATGTGATTGGGAGAATGCGATCTAAAGAAGTTAGATTCATGAGACCATTCTTTCGTAGACACATCCTAAACGTTCCTGATCATAGGATTGCCAATTGGGCATTGGCAGTCCGTTAAGATCAGTACGTGCTATGTCTTCTCTTAGGGAGAGTGACTAGTCTCGAGTCATTGACACCAAGACAAGCATGTAGGTGCTCAATATAGAATGAGTTCACTGAACACGATCAACGAGGAGTTCTCATACTCATGTCACATGAGAACTCATGGTTGGGATAATGCAAAGTAGTCCTTTGACCTGAGGCATCATAGATGTCTAATGGTTAGGTCCTTGATCTTTGATCATGTCAAAAGGCATTCCTTTGGAGTGTCCACGGCATGGTTGGGGTCAAGCTATCTAGTCATGTAGACATATGAATGCACAACAAGGGATCTCTAACCTTCAAACTGTTTGAGGGAGAATACTCTATGATATGATTAAGAATCTCTGGCCAGAGTATGAATGAGATGAAGGAAGGCGTTCCAAATCACATTCAAGGTAATCATATAAGTACAAGATTCACATTGGATAGTAGACATGAATAAACTATCAAACCAAACAATGTGGTCAAGAGTATTGTATTAGAGAAAGACCGTATTGCATTTGTAATCCTAAACTGAATAGGTTCTCCACCTCTTCTGATTAGCTTGGGTAACCATGATATGCTGCTAGGTGTCACTCATGGTTTGTGGAAGCCCTAAACGTGTGTAAACACTAAAGGGAGAATTGAAAGTAAGTTTCAAATTCACAATCGATTTTAAAGAGTTTGAATCGCCCACTGCCTCGCTAAAAGGAACCTAATGGATCGTACACCGTGTAAGGTAGAGATTGAAGATACATCGGAGATGAGTAAGAATAATTAAATGGTTTAATTATTTATTTATGGCAAGGATTAATTAATATGTTAATTAATCAAACGAATAAGTTCGTTATAGACCTCGGGTTAGTTTTGGGCCTCAAGGCCCAATGGGATTTGAATGTCAAGCCCAACTCTCATTTCTCTCTA
Source organism: Crataegus laevigata (assembly GCA_963580275.1). Classification (NCBI taxonomy): domain Eukaryota; kingdom Viridiplantae; phylum Streptophyta; class Magnoliopsida; order Rosales; family Rosaceae; genus Crataegus; species Crataegus laevigata. The sequence goes on from OY756945.1 coordinate 18,639,158, forward strand.
GAAATGGCCGGCCACCTAGAGGTAAAAATCTAGCAATTTAACTTCCTCTAGGTCACTCATTTCTTCTACAATATGCCTTGGTGTGGAGACTTAGAGGTTCTCAATTTTGGGAACTTGGAGAAACCTTTTCATCCATCCAAATCCATGGATCTAAGATGCAAGGAATGAAGGCCCTTTCTTTGGGTGATTAGCCTTTGCTTATGCAAAGAGGAATCTACAAAGGTATTAATATTAACTCACTTTGTTTTGAGTTGTGTATTGATTTACCAATCTACTAGGCTTTGAATTTCATGGGTAAATATTTTGTTTTAAGTGCATATAAGCATGATTCCGCCTTTAATTGTTAATTGCATGCTATTGATGTTGCTTAAATGAACATGTCATTACAAAATAATCCTTCAATATGCTGGCAATATCAATACGTCAGCTGGAGTCACGTAACGTGACCTGTACGACTGAATATATAGCTCCTCAATCACTATCCTGCACATGAGTTGGAACCACCTATAGTGGTCTGTACAACAGGTTGGTGTATAAATATGCTCAGTGCTACGATCACGTGATAGCTGTGCGAAGTATCGCAAGTCACTTATGAGTCGGAACCACTTATAGTGGTCTGTATGACAGGTTGGCACCTACCTTGGATCCAAGGTGAGCGTACGGTGCAGGAGGTGAACGATCACGTGAAGGCTAGGCCCTACTCTGGTGGAGCACAAACACCGGGGTGCAGGAATATGAGCTATATACCAATCTCAGTATCATCATCATCATCACTAACAAATATATACTCACTTGACTTACCTGAGCATCCGCAACACCAAGCAATAATCATCACAATCATAAATAATATAAATGACATTCGACATGGCATTTCAATTTATAAAACTATTAAAAGAAAAACGTAAATTTCTGGAAAAATGCCAAGCATAATTATATATACTGAAAACAAAAGCCCATTCATTGATATATAGATGGATCGTAGACCACGAGTCTCCCTTGACTGCACTCATCCTCTGGATAGGCCTCACCTATATGCAAAACAACTATAAAACCGTTAATTTAACACACATAACCTTAGGTAATAACTTCTCATACATTGCTCAATTGGGGTGTTTGAATATACCAACATGCTCTACTCAATCCCACGAACACCTTTATGTTTTTAGAAAAAAATTCTGATGTGTCATGCGTGCCCACGCACTGGCCAAGGCACGGCCACACGCGCTGCCCACGCACAGGCACGTGCCTGACACAAGAACGGAATCCCTAACGCCGTTAGGGAATATTCTGTCAGAAATCAGAATATTCTGTCAAAACTAACCTAACTTCGTTAACCTTAGTTAGGAACATTCCATCAACTTTGACAGAATATTCCTCTTCTCCTACCTCTTGTCACCAGAGTCCGGCGCCGGCGCTGCTGCTATCGCCGAAAATTTATACAGCTTTGTGACAAGCATAATATGTATACGAGAAACTAATCTCTGGTTTCCAATCCAAGAAACGGGCAATCTAATCAATCAACAAGTAAAAATAACTTTAGAGTACATGTTCTTGGTCAATGCCTTCCCTATCCAAAAGGCTTCAAGTTATCCTCAAGTATTGATTTGAAGGAACAAATGTAGAAGACAAAACTGATAATAAAATATTAGGTTTTCATTAAGTTGGGTCAAGTATTCAACTAACAAATTATGCACTTGTATTTGATCTTATTTTCTTATTGCCTTGTGTCTAATCAAGTCTCAGAATGCTGTCCATAACAACTGTGTTGGACCAGATTTTAATATCGAAGTTTAGAATCCACGCATGATCGAACGTAAACATGATGGTCTTCATTAAAATGATGAAATGGAAAGTCACTGTCGTGATGTTTGTATTGTATTACTTGCTTCATATTTTAAACTAAATCTTAAAATAAACCAGAAGCAACAACACATGATTCAACAGGTCAAATATGTTGAACAGTGTATTAGAAGTTTTGAACATTATATGGTGGATATGTTGTTTATGTTGTTATGTTATGTGCAGGTTTTAGGAAATGTTATATAGTTTTAGGGGAGGTTATGCCGACCTTTCGGTAGAAAATAGAAATCATCTAATGGTTACTTTGTTTATTTGGTAGGTCAAAAAAAAAAAAAAAAAGAAACCAGGGGCCCTTGCAGACTACAAAAGACTTCTTAGACCACTCGCACCACGACCCAGAAGATCACCATTACGTGGGATCCTCGACATCGTGCGGCTGCAACAAAAGAGCAACACAGTGCATTGGCCATGGACATTGGCTCTATTATCAGGAGCTATTGCCCCCACAGGTGGAAGTCATGGAGAACTGTGCCATAAGAAACCAAGGACACCGTGCTTTATGAATTATCAGTAAGTATTTTCAACCTCAAATGCTAGTTTTTTTATTAAAGTATACAAAGATTATAAATTTTAACTACTATTTATTTGTTGAGTGTTGCAGCATCACTATGGGCTCTCCAACCTCGATTCCAACCAAATGGAGAACATCAACGACCTTTGCTCCTGTAGGTTCACTCAATGGAAGAGCGACCTCCACAAGCATTATAAGCTATATGACGGTTTGGAAGTTGCTCTAGAAGTTGGGTGCCCTATGGAGTTGTTGGACCGTCAGGATGAATGGGAGTGGCTCTGCGGCCATTTTCAAGATGAGAAATACTTGGTACGTATAATTTATATTTGAATAATATATTAATAAAAAAATTTACAATTTAAAATAAACATTTCATTTTTTTTTCATTCATTTGTTATTAATATCTAAGAAGAAACTTGATCAATCTGTCGAAGAAGAAACTTCTTCACTAATCCGGGTCATTGATCGAATCATATTTATATACATTTTTTACATCAAATTCACTCGTCTTTTCTTAGTTAGTTCGTTATATTTTGAGCTATTTACTTTGTTTTTGTGTTTTAATAGAATTTATCTAGCTAAGAAAATAAAAATAGAATAAGTGAAGTTTTAAGTGCTAAATTCGTATAAACTTTCTTGCTGATTGAATACAACTTATTATTTGAAAAATATACATATATATATATATATTTATATATTTATATATTTATATATATATATATTTATATATTTAAATATATGTGCAGTCGGTGGAAAGCAGTGGGAGCACTTGATGGAATAAAAATGAAGAAAGGCATGCGGCCAGCTTAAAAGAAATGGAGCAGCTGGAAACCATTGAGAAGAAAAAGGGCAGCTGCCCTTTGTTTAATTAAAAATAAAGGAAGGCTCGGTCAACAGTTGTGTTCCGTAGGCTTATGTCTATTAAAGAAGCTGAAGACCTTGTGAAAGGGGGAAGAACAGAGAGAGCCTCGGAGGAAGGCAGCTCTCGCTGCCATTTGGAGGATCTCAGGGGGAGCGCTGCCTTAGGCAGCGAGAAGAAGAAAATTAAAAAAATAAAAATAAGAGGCAAGCCTCAGGGAAAAAGAGAAAGATGCTAGTGGGCAGCGATTAGAAGAATAGAAGCAGCCTGAGAGAGAGAGGAGCAGCGCAAGGCTACTGAGGAAGAACCAGGCCAAGCCGCAAGGCTGCCTTGAAGTTTTGGCACGGAGCCAATTGAAGTTGGCAGCTTGAGATAAAAGAGTAGGGGAGAGCTGCTGGCAGCGTCAAAGAGAGGAGAAGAGTTCACGCAGCGGAGCTGAAACTCACGGGGTGAAGCTGCCTTCCAGGCAGCGTGCTTGCGGGGGAGCTTGCGGACAAGGGCCGAGAGCGCACCACAAGGTCAGAAGCTCCTGGTGAGCGGCAGCGAGGAAAACAGCTCGCGCAGAATTTGAAGGCACAGAAAATCTGGAGAGCTCCACGGTGACCGAGAAAGAAAGGAAACGCCCATTTTTGGATGCTGCCAGAAGTCAATGTGCACAGAAGCACAAAAGCACAGTGCCGCATGCAAACTTGCACAGAAAGCACACGGTGCAATCCTTGCACATCCGATTCGGTTTATCTTTTCCAAACTCAGATTTTAATTTTGTTTTTAATTTCTGTTTTAATTTATTAATAATGTGTAATTAATTTTATTTTGGCTAGAGGATAATTCAAAGCCATGATTATATTTGTAATTTGAATTGATTACCTTCAGTTGTGATTTCTGAGTTGTGATTTAATTTGCTTAACTGCTTGATTGATAACTTATTTGCGTATGTTAATTAAGGATGCATACTTAATTTACATGCATGAATTTGATGCTAGAATATAAGTGAATTTCACCTAATCGTTATGAACTTATATTCATGAGTAGTGAAGGTTGTTATCCACAATCGCGTTAAGTAAATTCTTGGCAGGAGTATCATGCTTTTCATAGTTACAAATGCCTCGTCAGTATTTATAGTTTTCACAAAGTTTAATGATCTTTGATTGTATCTCTATTGTGCTTTTCACGTAGGGGACTTTTGAGGAATGTTTTAAATTGTTGTATGCTGTTCATCCAATTTAATAACATAAGGAAAACTTGAAGATTAAAAAAGTGTTGTTCACGGTTAATCTGGAGTATTGAAATTTACAATTTATTGAAAGAACAACTGAAAATCAATTTAGGTTGCTTATGTGTCATATGTGGAGAAAAACCCTCTAGCCAATCCGTCGTCTATCTGTTCACTTTTAATTTTATGTTTTTGTCAATTTGTATTTTATTTAAGTTTAATTTACTTCGTCAAAACCAAATCAATCCCCCCATTATTAAAATATTATTATTTAGTTAATTTTTATTATCTTTTAATTTACTTTCCGTCCAATTAAATTCCTAGTTTTATTTTAAATTGTTTTCATTATTTTGAGTCATTTTTAGTGTGTTTCGAGTTTTTAGCTTAGTTTGTATTTTCTAGAGTCTTGAGTTGTTTTGAGTCTTTTGAGTTGTTTTAGTTTATTTGTTAGTTTTATTTTGAGTTATTTTAGTTAAGTGTTTTTATTTTAGTTTAGTGTTTTAAACTTTGTTTTTACGTTTTTAAATTATTTTAGAGGTTTTAGCAAGCCCTCCTAATCCCCGGCCTAGAACGATACCCTACTTACATCTATACTACAACTGTCAAAAAGAGGGTTAAATTTGTGCGGTTTTAAAAGCCCGTCAGTCATGACGCTTCTCTTATAGGTTGAAGGAACGACGTAAGGTAACTATATATTTATTTTAAGTTTTCAATCTTTTTACTCTTTATTACACAATAGTTAATCTATGTTAACACTTTTTAAAAAAATTTAGGGGGGGTCAAAATTTCTTGAAATTGACATGTTAAAGGAGGTGTACGTTCGGCCCGGGGATGAGTTGACAAAGCAGCTTTATTTAAGTTCTTTCACAATTATAATGTTCAATTTGTATTAATATTAATTACATTTATATTCAAATTAATTTTGTTTTTTTCTTTTTTCTAGTCCACCATGGCGGAGAAGGACTAGACAGTTCTAGAGGAGGTGGCTTCCCAGCCACCCCTAGAGACCCCGATCAAGGAAGTGTTTCCCCTTGAGGATGTTGGGTTTTAGATCATGATCGACACACTTGATTAGACCCTCGGTCGTGGGCGCGAGAATGTTCACCGGGGGCTTAGGAAAGCCCGCATTCGAGATTTGTCTACCTCATCCTCCAGGCAGAGAACTTAACGGGTCGATATGCTAACATCTGAAGTGGCAAGCTTGAAGGAGTAGATTGTGGCCCAGCAATCTCAGATTGCAGCCCAAAATAATTTCATGAACCAAATACGTCGTGCACTTCAAATCTCTGGCATTCAATTCCCCGACGTCGAACTACCTCCAGAAACGACCTCCTAGAGCCCTGCCACAGTAGCTACATCCTGCCAGCCCCCTGTCGCAACAGCTACCACCTCTCAGCCTCTTGACACAACAACAGCACCACCAGCCAGCGATTGTTGTCTCGATGGCTTCTTTTTTTTAGTTTTGTTTTAAATTGTTTTAGAATTTAAAATTATTTTTTTTCCATTATATATACATTTACAATAATTTTTTAATTCAATATTCTTCTTCATATTTTATGTTTTTATTTTCATTAAATTCACTTTTACATAAATGAAAAAAAAAATATTTATAAAACTAATTTACAAATAAATAATAGATTATTAAAAAACTAATTTTAAAATATCACTATGATGGCCTCTATATCTGTCGCACAAAACTTTGAGGGTCGAACTCGTTCACTGTCGTGCAATGAAGGTGTTACCTCCGTCGTGCAACGCCTAACGTAATGAGCTTTGCATGACGGAGTCTTCGGTGCCCAATGTTTCTGGCGACGGTTTTTCTCTTTGTGCTACAATTTCCCTTTCATCGCCCAAGATGTTATTCCTAGTAGTGTTTCTAGATTTTCTACATGCATACTACTTATGTTAAAGACCTAATTTTGTCAATGATGAAGTAAGGCTAAACTCATCAGCTTATTACAAGTTGATAAGATCCCTTTTTTTAACACCCCCCCCCCAATGTCAATTGGTATGAATTTATTATAAATGCAATTTGTTGTTCGCATAGGTTCTTTCGCATCCTTAAATCATTTTTTTTTTATTTTTTATTTTATATAAAACTGTTTATTCAACTTTCCAAAATTTGAATTTATTTAATCCATTTGTTAACAGCGTTACTAATAAAATTCAAATTTTTGGGGTGAAAGTCTTACTTTAGAAGTTGCAAAGTTTAGGCACTGAATATTACATCACAACTAAAACTTATCACAAAAGCTCTTAAAGCAACACTTGTTTTGCTACTTTGATAGAGATTAAAGACACAAGTTCAAAAGCTAAGGCCGAAACACGGTTCAATGGAAACTGTTGAAGTCACAATTTAGAAATTAAATTTAAAAAAAAAAGGAAATGCTAAAGAAATCTGCCGCTAGTTTCATGGCAAGTATACAACAAATAGTACACTGATTTGTTCAACATTTTAACAGTCAACAAATATATTATTTCCTAGCAAAATGACTTCCATCTTTTTATTTCAAAGAGATGAGTGGTTTGAGAGGGAAAAAATGGAGATTGAGAGTGAAATGAAGCAACAATCCAAGTTTAGGAGGATTTGTGTGTTTTGTGGGATCAGCCAAGGGAAGAAAAGCATCTATCAAGATGTTGCCATTGAACTTGGCAAATGAACTGGTATAAAACAATGGCTGCTTCTTCATTTCTTCTTCTAACGACAATAAGATATCCATCTAAACTATGGGGGAGGGGGATTCAACTTGGGTACAGAGCGAAAGCACATTTTGGTTCAAATAAAGTTTTTTGGTGGTTCTTTGACAGATGGGTTCTTGGAAAAATTTTAAATTTTTGTTGTCATTTGGATTTGAATGTGATTTTTTAGGTGTTTCGGCAAAGATTTTCTCCAGCAGGGAGGGTCCTCGGCACCTCGGCACAACTCCCCTGGGGATTGGCATGTTCATTTGAATGTGTATGGTGATCAGGCTCTTGCTAGTTCATCCGTTACAAGAACAAGACATAGTTAGTTCTGAAAGGTGCCTTTGTGGGGCCTTAGGTATAGGCCTTGATGCTCATAATCAAGACTAACTAAGTGCTTAGGCAAGCCACTACTATCTCATTATAGTAGATGTAGAACAAGTATGTTTAAGTCAATTTCTTACACTCAAACTTCTTGTTATGAATGGATTGTCATGGATGTATTAAGTCTATATTAAGTTTTTTCTTGCCTTGAGATCAAGGACTTTCAGTTATCGTTTTGTATGCTTGAAGGAAAGGTGTCCAGAACCCTTTAAGTAATTTGTTCAGTTCTAGATTGGTTGTAGATGCAAGAAGATTCATAAAGATAACCAGATCTACGCACAAATGGAGCTCTCAAAGTATAACACAAGTTGAAATTACTTGAATACATGCTGGACAATATGCTAAATTACAGATCAACTAGTTTAGAAAACAAACAAAGAGCTCTGGGCAAGATTTCACCTTGTCCAGAAGGTTGAACTTCTTGCAAATGCTTCTCTTTGAGTTTACAAAGGTTGTATGCTTGAAAAGTAATGGATGGTAAACAAGTTTACACAAGGGAATCGATACTACAGGAGTAGCATCTTTAAACTAAAGAAAGATGAACTTTCTGGGCAGGCGATGCCTAAAAGATTAGAGATCTGTGCTGTTTACAGCTTAGGTTTGCAAATCTGGCTTGAGAGTAGAGTTTGTAAGTTTGAGTGTCCTTGTGTTTGGGCCCACTTCCTCCTCTTTTTATAGGCAAATTAGCCCGACTATATTGGTTGTGCTCTTGCCTGAAAGAACTTCGAAAGCAAATGAGTCATCGCCTATTTTTTACTTAAGTGCCACTAAAAAGTGCTTTTTGGCTAATAGTAGGCTAGTCTCCATCACTTGTTACTTCCATAGGCATGCAAGTGGCTAATTTGTGGTTGAGAAGGCTTCATTTCATCCTTGGGCATTATGTTGAGCTCCAAATAAATCCCTTTCTATTTAACATCCTTGAGCCCTTCCTAAGTTTGGCTCAAAATTCAAATATTAACCCAAACAGTGCCCATTTTTAATCATTGTTAAGTTTTACAGCTCAACACACTAATAATGATTAAATTGGCTGACATGTTCTTCTCGGGTCTTACACTAATTAAAACAACTGGTTATTGTTTGAGACCTTTGTACTAACCCATAGATCCCGTCATTAAGCATCCACTCGCTATATATTCCTCAATTTACTTCTTGGCTAATATCTCAACAACTATAATCCTACAAATTTTCAAAGTTCCTTAGATTCTGCAACCATTAATTCACAATGGTGCCCAAAATTCTTCGAACCTAATTCTCTTATATGTCTGGCATTCATCATCTTTAGGTTGTCCTGCACAGCGAGCTTTCCTTCAAGAAGAGGGAAGCACACTTTCTGGGTTCTGCTTAGACTTCTCTTATCCTTGTTGATGTGGAAGATAATATGACCAAGGAGAAACGGTTCATTTTGAACCTAACTCTGTCGAAGTTGGGTTTTCTTTCCTTCAAATGGTCGAACCATTGTTGTGGATCCTCTTGTAGCTTCTGGCTTCTTGATCACTTCATCATCATAGGTGTATGCTTTGGGATCAACGTCAAAGATCCTGGGAGAACCACCATAAGCCCGAGCCTTCCTCTGCTCGAATGTCAAAGTATCCATTAGCTTTTCGCTAATCCGAAGGTCGGGTTCAACCATGAAATCAACAATTCCACTTCAGTCTTGGTCCTCCAATTTTTCCATTCACAGAGAGACTTTGGTGCATTCATTCCACAGAGAGGCTTCGTGGATCTCATTGTATTTGGAGGAGCCAAGTAGACTCTCCACTATTACGTAAGCAGGCCATTCTAGGATAGTACCATTTAGCCAAAAATGTAAAACTTTCTGAACTGATTCTCATGTAACTTCATCACTTAATGAAATGAAAATGATTCTTTCAATTCACTTTAACTTGTAACTCCATTTTCGCAATTCATCTATGATAAAAATACAAATTGACTTTTGGTTGCCTCAAAATGCTTTAAACTTCTCCGATGTAACAATCTCTAACATCCTATAAGGTTGGACGTTATTTTTTCAGAAACTTGGCATTAACTGGATGTTTCTGCAAATTTCCCTCTAAATCGATCAAGTAATAACCCCCCTTATCCAAAGCTTGGTGAATGATAAAAGGACCTTCCCAAGTCCAACTCCATTTCCCAAAGCCTTTTACTTGTGCTCCTAAGGCCAAGATTGCCTTCCAAACTAGATCTCCATCTTTGAAAGTCTTTAACTTCATCTTCTTGTTATAGACTCGGGCAACAACTCTCTTTTCTTCTTGAATCTTGTTTAGAGCTTTAATTCGGGCTACATCTAAGTCTTCAATTCCTTGACACATAGCTTGAATGTACTCATCACTATGTAACCCGAATTGATTATGAATTTTGACAGAACTCACATTAATCTTCAAGGGAAGCACAGCGTTTTGCCCGAAGGTTAGAGCATAACGACTAGTTCTAGTTCCAGCCCTCTTGGAAGTCTTTTCTGGATTGTCGACCACCATTTTTTTGATAATGTTTGCCAAGACCTTGTTGCTAGCTTTAGCTTGACCATTCGATTGAGGGTTGAAAGGACTAGACCGAATCATCTTTATCTTGAATTTATTTGCAAATTCCTTAACCTCTTTTAAAATAAAAGATGGTCTAAGGTCAGTAACAATGGTCTTAGGCACCCCATACCTGTAAAAGATGGCCTAAGGCTTCTACCCACTTGGTGAAGTAATCCGTTACTCGTATTATGAATGTATGCCCTTTGCTGGAAGCTGGGTAAACCTGCCCGATGAAATCAATTGCCAATCCTCTAAAAGGCCAAGGCTTGACCACTTCGTTCAAGGGTACTAATGGCACATGTTGGAGAGGTCCATGCCTTTGACATTCCTTGCAACCTCGGGATAGGATTCGTGGTCTTTTTCCATGTCAGGCCAGAAATAACCATATCTCTAAAGCAACCACCTCACATTGGTTCCAGCTTGATGAGCCCTACATATTCCTTCGTGTACTTCGGCCATTACTCTAATAGATTCTTCTTGTATTTTCCATTTAATTGATTAATCACCAACTCTGAATCGCCAAATACCTCAATCTCAGTTGCCTTCAACTCCATTAGGATTTCTAGACCAATTATCAACACCTCTTATTATGCCTGATTGTTGATAGTTTCTTGATAGTCCAAGAGGAACGAATAACAATGATGAATTCCTTTGGGGCCAATGATGACAATACCAGCTCTAACAACATTCTGAGTGCAAGAACCATCAAAATATAGTCTCTAAGGAGTAACCTAGAGGCTGGTTATTCTTTTTATCTCCCACTAGATCCACTCTTCCCTGCTCGAGAAGATCTTATTTGGCGGGATCCACATACTGGCCATTTCCAGAGTTCCTGGGATGTTAACAATCTCATTCAAAGAATCTTAATGGTCAGCCAAGAAATCTACTATTGTTTGCCCTTTGACCACCCTTTGAGGCACATATTGAAAGCTGAACTCTGATAATGCCAGAATCCACTTCCCAATCCTCTCTGTTAGCATTGGTTTTGATAGCATGTATTTGATTACATCTGTTTTGGCAATAATATGAATATGACAAGGCAACATGTAATGCCTTAGCTTGTTCGCAGTGAAGTACAAGGCTAGGCACAATCTTTCCACCGGGGTATATCTTTTTTTTACCTCAGTAAGGATTCTACAGAGGTAATACATTGCTTGCTCCTTCCCGGCTTCATTATTTTGAGCTAGCAAGCTTCCCATTGACTTTTTCAAGGTAGAGATGTAAAGCTTCAAAGGCTTTCCTCTTTAAGGTAGCATGAGTACTAATGGAGAAGCCAAGTAAGCTTTTATGCCGTCGAAAGCCCCTTGATGCAGCGATCCCCACTCAAATTCTTTTTTCTCCTTTAATTTTAAAAGAGAAGTTAGCGGTTGAATATTGCCCACTAGGTTAGCAATGAATATCCTCAAGAAGTTGATTTTGCCCAGTAGCCTTTGAAGTTGTACTTTGTTGGTGGGCAGATGTGTCTCCATTATTACTCGAGCTTTGTTTTTGTCAACTTCTACACCTCTTTGATGAACGAGGAATCCAAAAAAGTTGCCCGTTCTCACCCCAAACGCACATTTCATTAGATTCATTTTTAACTTATGGACCTTCATTCTTGTCAAGGCTTACCTAAGGTCTACAAGGTGTTGCTCTTTTGTTTTAGATTTTACCATGATGTCATCAATATATACTTTCATGTTATGGCCAATTAAGTCATGAAAGATGGCATTCATCGCTCTTTGATAGGTTGCACAGGCATTCTTAAGCCCAAATGGCATGACTAAGTATTCATATGCTTCAACATGCCCCGGGCAACTAAAAGTTGTTTTCTGTATTCCTCTTTAGTAATTTTTATCTGATTATAACTGGCATTCCCATCCATAAAAGATAAGACTTTGTGCTTTGCAACGACATTTATGGATAGGTTAGCCATGGGTATGAGATATTCATCTTTAGGCATAGTACCATTAATGTTTTTATAGTCAACACAACAATTGCTTTTGTTATGGCTTTTAATACAGGTACAATGTTGGCCAACCACTCCACATATTTGGCAGGCTTAATAAATCCAGCCTTCACTAGCCTTTCAATTTCTTTTTTAACCTTCTCTTTGAATTCTTTTAACATCCTCTGTAGTGCTTGCTTGACAGGTTTATATCCCTCCTTGATAGGTATTCTATGCTCTACCAAGGTTAAATCTAAACCTGGCATTTCCGTATAGTGCTAAGCAAAATAATCTTTATATTCATGCAGAAGGCTGACAATTCTTGCCCGACCATCCATTTCCAACAGGCTACTAATCTGTATAGGCCTTGGATCCTCGTCCCTAAATCGATGGTCTCCAAAGGATCTTGTACCTCTGGTGGTCGCTTATCTGGTTCTGCACACAAAAATTCAACCAACTCCTGACTCTCACGCAAGTCTTCTGGCCCATCTAGGTCATATTTGTACTCAGCCATTTGTATGGCTACTTCTAATTCTTTCCTAAGAAACTCTTTTTCCTCTCTATTATGACTGCTCAAAGTTTTTTGCTACCATTTCTCATATTCTCCCATCGAGCTTTTCCATTCTTACTTATTCTTTCTCTCATACACCAACAACATTTTGATTAAGAACCTGACTGCAATGACTTAGTCCTTTCTTCATGGTTCTGACATTACTGGCGTTACGGTGATGGGATAATGGGGGTTTATCCTACTTCTCCTTTGTGAAGGACAGTCCTTGTTCCAGAAGCTTTTAGGCTGTCACCTTAGTCGGGTGGTCATTCTTATCAACTCCTGAACAATGTAGAATCCCAATACTGGGATTGTAGAAATTAGCTTCAACTACATTAGCCATGGGAAGGAATGGTCGTGATTCAGTCTCCACCATTTCCCAGAATCCTGGTTCTATAGTTCTCTCCTCGTGGTAAACTGCCACTTGTTGATGTAGGGTAGAGGGAACGGAAAGGCTCTGGTGGATCTAATTCCTCTCAAGTAAGGCTCCATAAGTAGAAGTACATTCTACCACACTAAAAAACCAACATAATCTACTTGGACCCCAAATCTACCGGCAAAGGTAATATTCCTTGGGTCCTTGTGATGGCTCTAGAGAAGCTGGACACCGTTAAGTCTGTAGGGATGAGATCATATTCACCCCTGCCCACCATCTTCATCTGCTTGTATGGCAACACATTAACTGCAACCCTTCCATCAATCAAAACCCTCTTGAAGGTACTTCCTCTAAATGAGCAATTAGATATATGGGTTTAAGATAGTTGGCAAAGGTCATGTTTGGACGGCTGAATACCATTCTGTCTGAATAAACTTTCTTGGGCTTACTTTTAGAGGTCTCAGGTAACTCCATTCTGCCTGATTCTCCTTTCCCTGCTTCTTTGACATTAACATGCGCCATTATTGGTTCTGTTGCAAAATAATCACCCTTCATTATGGTGGGTTGATCAGGCTCAGCACAAAATATGGCTAATAAAACATATGTCATGTTTATGTGGAAGTTGCTGAATCCAGGTAGCTCCTCATTCTTGCCCCCAATTTAGCTTAGAAATTCATCCAACCAGACTTGTACTTCTTCTGGCAGCATCAATTTGGGCAACCTTTCTTCCTGAGCCATGCCAAAGTTTGGCATTTGTTATGGAACCTCATAGAGAGCATCAATCAATAATGCTGAGGGTATTCTCCCTTCAGGCGAAATAGTTCCAAAACAAATTGGCTATGGGCTTTATACTGGCGTTGGGATCATCATCATATCCTCATGAGCCCTTCTCAAGATCATGTACTTCCCAGAATGGGGCTTTTGTGGCATATGGTCTCCTTTGCCTTCAGTCTTGCTATTGGATCTCTCTACTTCTTTCCTGCTCTTCCAGTGAAGTTGGTTCTTGCCCCTACAAGGTACCTTCTCAAACTTCACATTCTCAGAAGTTTCAGAGGTAGTAGGGATTTTCAGGGAGTTAATGTAGACTTTATGTTGCCCTTGGACCCTCATAATCATATAAGGTCCCATTTCTTTAACAAGTCTCCCATCTTTCCCAACTAGATACCACTTCCGCTCGAATCGGACATGATTCTTCTTTGTGACTAGATTCATGGTTCTCTCCCTTCTCCTAACGTCTTCCCCACCATAACTTGGCTGGGGAAGTCTTATATCTACCCACCCTAGTGTCTTGGTTTCTTTGTCTTCCACTTCTTAGACACTTCATGGTTTCTAAAAACCTCTAACAGCCCTTTGGGGTCAGGAATTTCCTCCCAATCTTTGGAAAATATTCCTAAACGTAGTTTCTCTTTTAGCTGCCCGCATCACACCTATACGGGCCTCTAGCTCTTCTTTCTCTCTGCTTTTGATTAGCTCCTGATCAATAATTACTCTTAAAGCTGGCACCTCTAATTCGCATTCGCACTAGCATCTATTAGACATCACCATTCCTTTGAATATAACTTCTTTATGCCTTTCAAGTAACTTGATAACCCCTTATGTGACCCTATCAGCTGGTCATCTTTCAGCCTTTACTTCCTAAGTGGCTTTTCCCTTCCCTTTCTCTGCCTAAGTTAAGTTGATCGTATTAATTGGGGCTTGAGGGAAAGGGTCTGCGTCAATCATCATGTTGGTCGGGGGTTTCTCTCGTAGCAGTTTTCCTTTGACAATGCGATATTGTATCCAGTCTCTAAACTGGACACAATTGGCTATGGAATTGTTGAAAGTGTAATGTAACTTGCAATATTTCTTCCCTATAATCTCTTTTGGTTTGGGCAACTTTTTGGTGCTGTCGAGCACAATTACTCTTGCCAGCACCAATTCTTGGTAGATTTCAGCCGCCTTGGTCAAATCAAATGAGTAGCTCTGATATTTGGGAAGCTTTATAGGGACAAATCGCCCATTGTTCATTACCACTTTCTGATCTTTAACTGGCTGGACCAACCCTTTCACCATTAAAGGCATGAAGGGAGTAGTCATCCCCATAGAACACATCTCTATTCCTTCTCTTCCATGGCCCTCAGCCTGCTTTGGCTCAACTCTTTCAAATTCTACATGGTGAATGTGGCTTTGTTTTTATAGAAAATGAGGAGCCTTGGGAAGAGTGTTTTACTTGCTATTCCTCCAGCAACAACTTCTCATATTTTGTGGCGGCGATTACCAACTTTTGCAATTCATTGAATTGCACATCATAAAATTTCTTCCTTACCGGCAACCTCAACGTCCTTTTAGCAATGGATATGAGCTGTGCATGGTTAATAGGGAACTGACGCCTCATCCGTGTTCTTCTGAACCTCATAATGAAGTCCTCTATGGACTCATGCTCATACTGCTTCACCTCTACCAAGTCGGTAACGAACATCTCGAGCTTCACCTTATATAACTGCTCGTGGAAAGCCATCTCTATTTGCCCTCAATTTGCAATAGAATTACCGGGTAACAGAGAGTACCACTAGGAAGCTAGATCAATCAATGAGTTCTAAAAAAATCTCAACTCATAGTTGGGATTGTCCTCGAATGTCACACAATGGTTGGAGAACTTGAAAATGTGATCCCTCGAGGACACATTACCATCTTCCCTACCAAATGTTGAGAATCCGGGCATCTTGAAGTTCTAGGAAAATGAGTTTTGTTCATCAATGTGCTCAGGGTAAGGCTTCTGGTAAGTGACTCTAAACAGTGGGCGAGCCTGTGGTTGGGCATTTTAGACCATCATCATCTTTAACTCAGTCATCTTCTCCCTGAGTTGCTAGTTAACAGTATTGTCTAGTGAGGCAAAATCAGGTTCCTACTTCGGGCTACGATCGTTGCCCGAGGTAATCTCTTTTCTTAGTTCGGGCCTCCTCTATTTAGTCCATTCTCCCTTAGTGGCCAATGATGGTGACCTATAAGGGGGAGGTTTATCCCTAGTGGTGCACTCACTCTTCTCGCTAGACTCTCCAATTATATGGGGCATCTCATACCACTTCTTGTCTTGCTCGCCTTGGCCCTTACTATCTAGTGAGAATATGATCGGATCATATTTATATATATTTTTATATCAAATTCACTCGTCTTTTCTTAGTTAGTTCGTTATATTTTGAGCTATTTACTTTGTTTTTGTGTTTTAATAGAATTTATCTAGCAAAGAAAATAAAAATAGAATAAGTGAAATTTTAAGCGTCAAATTCGTCAAAACTACCTTACTCACTTATTTTCTTTGTTTATGTTTTCGATTCGGATTAGAGTGATTGTAATTGAATTGATTTGTTTTATGTGTTAAATAATTTCAAAACAGGAATAATCACAAGGCAAGGCTGCCTTGAGGCAGTCGGTGGAATAATTAAAAAGACAAAATGATGAAAGGCACTCGACAAAAGCAAAGAGCATAATTAAAATGAAAAAGCAGGAAATGATGACATACACGGCATCTTGTGCAAAACAGACTGGAGAAAGGAATAAAAAGAAACTGCCTTCTGGCAGTTTGGGAGGGGGCGCAAGAACTGAAGGCCTCGGGGCCGGGATCAAACCAGAGAGAAATACCAAAAGGAAGACAGAAGCTCGGGGAGCTCCTCGGGGAGCTTTGAAGAGAGAAAAATAGAAAACAGGAGGAGCTCCTCCTCGGGGCAGGAAGTCAGCGAGTCAGAAGACAGCTGCTGGGCAGCGGGGTGGAAAGCAGCTCCTCGGAGCCAGGAAGACCAAAGGAAAAGAAACAGCAGGGAAAGCTCTCTGTGGCGTGAAGACAAGGGAGCTGCGGTGGCAGCTCAAGACTCGGTGCAAGGTCTCGGAGGGAGCAGTCAGAGCTCCTCGAGGAGTTGACGCGAGGCTGGCAGCTGCGAGCTTGCGAGGAAAAAGAACCGAAAGTCGGTGGGGGCTGCCATTTGGGCAACGACAGCCGAGAAGAAAAATATAGAAACAAAGCAACCAAGCTGCTTTGGCGGTTTTAAATGCAGCAGCCAGATGTCAGCAAGGCAGCAGAGGCTGCACCGAAGACAGATGCAACTCACGGAGCACAGAGAGAAACTCCCCTTAATTTGGTTTAATCCTCCAACTTAAATTTTAATTTCTGTTTTTAATTTTTAAATAATGTGTAATTAGTTTATTTTGGCTAGAGGATAATTCAAAACCATGATTATATTTGTAATTTGAATTGGTAACTTCAGTTGTGATTTCTGAGTTGTGATTTAATTTGCTTAACTGCTTGATTGATAACTTATTTGTGTATGTTGATTAAGAATGCATACTTAATTTACATGCATGAATTTGATGCTAGAATATAAGTGAATTTCACCTAATCGTTATGAACTTATATTCATGAGTAGTGAAGGTTGTTATCCACAATCGCGTTAAGTAAATTCTTGGCAGGAGTATCATGCTTTTCATAGTTACGAATGCCTCGTCAGTATTTATAGTTTTCACAAAGTTTAATGATCTTTGATTGTATCTCTATTGTGCTTTTCACGTAGGGGACTTTTAGAGAATGTGTTGAATTGTTGTATGCTGTTCATCCAATTTAATAATATAAGGAAAACTTGAAGATTAAAAAAGTGCTGTTCACGGTTAATCTGGAGTATTGAAATGTAACAACTTATTGAAAGAACAACTGAAAACATATGTGTCATGTGTGGAGAAGAACCCTCTAGCCAATCCGTCGTCTATCTATTCACCTTTATTTTATGTTTTTATCAATTTTGTAATTTATTTAAGTTTAATTTACGTTTCATCAAAATCAAACCCCCCATTATTATATTATATTATTTAGTTAATTTTTATTAGTTTTTATCTTTTAATTTAATTTCCGTCTAATTAATTTCCTAGTTTTTATTTTAAATTGTTTTCATTATTTTGAGTCATTTTTAGTGTGTTTCGAGTTTTTAGCTTAGTTTGTATTTTCTAGAGTCTTGAGTTGTTTTGAGTCTTTTGATTTGTTTTAGTTTATTTGTTAGTTTTATTTTAGTTAAGTGTTTTTATTTTAGTTTAGTGTTTTAAACTTTGTTTTTACGTTTTTAAATTATTTTAGAGGTTTTAGCAAGCCCTCCTAATCCCCGGCCTAGAACGATACCCTACTTACATCTATACTACAACTGTCAAAAAGAGGGTTAAATTTGTGCGGTTTTAAAATCCCGTCAAATTTTTGGCGCCGTTGCCGGGGATTAGTAAATTTGCTAATCCCTTTATTTTTTTGTTTGTGTTTATTTTATTTTATTTTATTTTATTTTTTTTGTTTTGTTTGTTTGTGTTTATGTTTATATTTGTGTTTGTGTATTTTATTTTTGATATTTGATTTAGTTTTCGTTCTTTAATTTTAGGAAAAAATGGATGAAGATATGGCAACCATTCAAGCTCAATTGGCGCAGCTCACTGCTCAATTGACACATAATGCCGAACGGACCTCAATGCCAAGTGTCCCTACACTTGATGTGCCTTATGGGCAAGGATATCAAGCTCATCAGTATCCTCAATTTTCGGCATATGACAATGATTGGGGATATCAAAGCCACAGCCAATCAAGGGGCAATATGTATTCCAACGCTTGCAATTCGGATTGGAGAGGTTATTCAGATCAGATGTGGGATGAACCTCAGCAGTTTCAACAAAGTGGATATTGGCAGCAAGAAGCGTTCTATTCAAGACCTATGCAGCCACCACAACCTCCCCCACAACAATTCCAATCGAATTCAAGTATGCCCGTAAATTATAATGAAATTCTTGAAGGACTAATTTCTTTGACGCAGGGCTCGCAAAAAGAAGAACAATTGCCGTCATCGGAAGAGTTCTATCAGTGGCCATATGAGCCACCACAGCCACCACAACAATCTGCCCAATTCAATTCAGGTACATCTGTGAACAATGACAATATTATTCAATTACTCATCTCTTTGAACCAGGAAGTAGAAAATCAAACCAAGGAGATGGGAGAATTGAATAATCAAATGGGGCAGATTGTGGAAGTTCTTCCTGAGATCCAAAGTGATATCCCGATTCTTGGTGCAATAAATCAAGTTCCAGATTTTGCTGAAGCTGTTCCAGAACCTTGTGCACCAAGAAAGATGGTTGAAGATATCGAAGTGGCTGGGGCATATCAAGAATACATCCAAGCGGTTGTGCATGAGGCAACAAAGGCCCATGAAATTGAGATTGATGACACGGCACAGGCCACAACCATCATCGTCAATCTGGCCAAGTGCAAAGTCCCCGAAACGTTCAAGGGAGTAGTTTTTGTTATTGAGTTTGTTTCGGAAAAATATAATAAGCCATTTTCTCCAATTCCAATTTTATTTTTATTTTATACTAACATATTTCTAATTTTAATGATTCAGGCACCCACTCGAGAATTTAAACCACTGCCGAATCATTTCAAGTATCACCTCCCATTGAAAGATAAATTCCATGCTTTGGAGCCGTAGGGAGGTTAAAGGAAAGATTCGTCCGGCTAAAGACGTTAAATCAAGCGCTTCTTGGGAGGCAACCCAAGCAATCAGATTTGCATTTCTAATCCTCTTCTTTATTGCCTTTACTTTCATTTTTGTTTTGTTTAGTTAGTTGTTTTATTTGGTGATTTTTATTTAGTTTGTGTTTAAATAAATTAAAGGCCTTGTTTATTTTTAGTGCGGATAAATAAAGTCTTTTTACATTAATTTACATATTTTGATTTACATATTTTATATTGCTTAAAATAAACTTTTAAAAAAAAAAATTAAAATTTTAAAATTAAAATTTACATTAATTTACATATTTTGATTTACATTTATTTTATTTTGCTTAAAATAAACTTGAAAAAAAAAAAAAAAAAAAAAATTTACAATAATACGAAAAACTAATAGCAATCATTGGTTTTGGTTAGGTGGCGCCTCAGAGGTCGATGGAGCTCCGGGAAGACGAAGTGCTAGAGTTGGAATCTCCGGAGCCGGAACACTTGGTGCTGCTCCAGAGGACGAAGGCAACATAAACCGCGGGAGTAACGCCATGAACCGCTCATGATCGCTCTGAATCCGACCGTCCGACTCCTGCAGCTGGTCCAGCTTCCTCTTCATGCTGGTCGAGTAACTAGTTGCAAGCATGTGCAACTCCTTGTTCTCGTGCCTGAGTCCTCTGACTTCTTGCGGAAGACTGACCACCTCCGCCATTAGCGACTCCACCTGACGAGATCTTGCAAGCAGGCGCTGACCCATGTTTGAAACTGAGCCTGCACACTGGACACTGAGAGCCAGTGAGTCCTGAACAGCCAGCTCGTCTGACCGCATAGACAGCAACCTAGTGTCTCTGGGAGTAAGAAGGTTTCTTGCAACCACCGTTGCGGTTATATCGTTCCTCATCATTGTGTCCCCGACTGTAAGAGGACCATTGGGGGATATGAAGGATGGATTCCAAATGTTGTTCGGAGAAGACGAGTCATCGTCTTCCCCGACATTCAAGTTTAGGCGACGGTCGGAAGGGCAAGACATTTTTAGAGGGGGTTGAGGAAGAAAAGAGTTCGGAAAGATTAAGATTGCTGAAGCGGGAGAAGAGAGCGGAAAGATTAAGAGTGCAAAAGTGCAAGAAGAGTTCGGAAGGATTATGAGTGTTTACAGAAGGGAGTATTTTCAGAAGGAAGTGTTTGAGGGAGTTCAAGTGTGAGGTGGAGCAGCATTAGCGCCTCTATAAAAAGAAGCAAATCAAAGAAGCGCCCGCTCCTCAGAGATCAAAGCTGGACGCTCCTTTCTCGAGAGCCGTTTCCTTTCTCAAAAGTTGGAATTGCTCAGAATTCACGTGGCATCACGAGGGCTCAGCTTTTCCAGTTTGTCGTGACTCATCACGTGCAGCTTGGAACGTTGCGAAAACCACGAGCCGCACCCGGTTTTGAACCCCGGTTTTCAAAAGATCATCATTCCAATTTGTCGTCACTCGTCGCATGCGCAGTCAGCTTCGCGGAAATTACGGAAGCTTTGTCAGAAAGCGCGTAACGGGCACTGTTCATCCATCCACCGGCTGCCGACAAATAGTGAAGGAATAGTTCCGGTTAAGGAAGAAAAAAATTTCTATAAGTCTCGACATTCGCCTTCCACATCAAGGGCACACCTTCACACCCTCTCAACCTCTCTTCATCTCAACCTCTCTTCCTCTCTTCATCTCCGATAATGTCTTCCCAAAGAAAGCTTTCGAGTTATTCAGTGTTCTTCATCCCTTGGATCACCCCAGAAAACAAACCTTCCAGAGCAAAAGTATTTCATATTAAAAAGGTTAAAAGCAAAAGTATCTCATATTATGCTTTCTCCTCTCCTTCATCTGAGGAACGTGGAGAAAGTGAGATCCTGATTGCTTACCTAGTCTTGCTCTCGAGTACTCATCTCAGACCCCTCCCAGCCCACTTCAAAAATAAACCTGTGTTGAGGTACTTCTTCAAAAACAAAAGTACCTCACAGACAAAGCAGGAGGAGTCTGAGGTGCACCCAAGAGCAGATGAGTCTGGGTTGATCCAAGAGTTCAAGAAGATGCCACACCTGCGTGGAGACCGGACTACTTGAAGCATGTGGAGACAACGTGCTGACTCATCCTCAACTAAGCCTAGGAGCACTTGCAAGAAGGAGGCCCATCCAGTTCAAGATGAAAGCTGTGGAAAATCAACAAGCGACCAATGACCACCTATTAGTTCTTTTCGTTATCTTTTATTTTCATTTTCAATTTTCGTTTACTTTATTTTCTAATTTTTTTCTTGCGTGCTTAACTGTTTATTTCTGTTCTTTGCAGGAACGTTTGGTTATTTTCTCCCTTGAAGTTGATTACAAAATTTACGCTTGGGGGTCATCGCTTGGTTTTCTGCAAATTAGAGAAGTTTTCAGTCCCTTTTCTTTATTTTGTTTCGTATTATTTATTCATTTTATTTGCATATTTTTGTTTTATGACATTGGGGACAATGTCTAGTTTAAGTGTGGGGGTATCAAGTATAAAAAATTAACCAAATTGAAAATTTTTGTACCTTCGACTTTGAAGTGGTTTCATTTGTTTCCATGTTATTGCTTTTTGTTTTCTTAATTAACTTTGTGTTTTACTTAATTTTTTTCGGAGTTTTGTGTTTTATTTAATTTTTCTCGAAAAATTTAAAAAAAAAATCCAAAAATATTGTCTTGTTTTCCTTATGGTTTTAAATTAGATTTTTATTAGTTTCCCGACCCAATGATATAACTGGATGAAATTTGAACCATGATTATCAAGAACTTAGTTAACATGTGTTTTGTGAAATTCCTTATTCTCTTGTTAGTATTGTATATGTTTGATCATCTTTGAAAAACCAAATGCACATAGCCTTGTTAATGTGAAACTAAAGCATGACTTAAAGCTTCATATGTGAATTTAGTGACCATATACATCCTATGTGAGTTTTTGAGCCTATTGAAAGTGTGTGCATTTTTCATACACTCCTATTCTTTCATGTGTGATGAACTTATGTGAGATGCATCTCTAGAACTTGCGTAACGATCTTTTGAAATATTTGTCATTGATTGCATGAACTTGAAAATGATAGAGGCATTAGGTTCACCACCATGGCCCAAATAACCTTATTTCCCAAAGAAAAATGATATCATTAGATTGCCAATTTGAGCCATATTTATTGAGCCTTTTATTTCTTATCACCAGATATGTCTACCCTTATATCTCGAACCATGTTTCCTTACCCTTTCCAAGCGAGCAATTTGAGATTGTCTTATGAGAAATGTTTGTGAAGTACTTGGAATGAGTTTGGCAAAAGAATAAGTGCGGGGGTATTTCATGTTTGTATTTATTCTTAAAAAAAAAAAAAAATGAAAAGAAAAAAAAAAAAAAAAAAAGAGATTGTATTCGAAGAAAATAAAAAAGTTTTTAAAGTTTCAGTTTAAGGGTGTGATGGGAGGTGTTAGAAGAATCGTTGGAGAACTTGAGTTCTTATAAATCTCAACTTAAAGAATTGCTTGCAATGTAGCTTGGAACTTGTGTTTTCCTATTCTTTCGTTTCAATAGCCCTATCCCTAAGCCTCATTACATCCAATAAAAGTCCTCTTGATTTAAGTTTTACAATTATGATTGTGGAGAAGTGATTTTTATGCAAGCTTATGGTAGATCTTTCACATTTGTTTCTTTGAGCGAAACACATTAAAACTAAACACATGTGTGATTGAGTGCATATCCCGTGAGAAGGTTGCTGGTTTGCATATGATGATTTTGAAAATAAAAACTTGAAATTGCATTAGCATGGCTATCTCACACACTACACTTCAAGGATGATTTAAAGATTACTGCTAATATTTGAATAAGGAAAAATGAACTTGGATTAGTTTGTTTGGTGCTAGCTATGGTTCTTGATGATTTATGTTCTCGAAGGAAATTCTATGAGGGTCAAATAGGGGGAAGCTAATGTTTTTCATGTTATTACTTTTTCTGTTTTCTTTGTTTTGCTCGAGGACTAGCAAAAGCTAAGTGTGAGGGTATTTGATCGGATCATATTTATATATATTTTTATATCAAATTCACTCGTCTTTTCTTAGTTAGTTCGTTATATTTTGAGCTATTTACTTTGTTTTTGTGTTTTAATAGAATTTATCTAGCAAAGAAAATAAAAATAGAATAAGTGAAATTTTAAGCGTCAAATTCGTCAAAACTACCTTACTCACTTATTTTCTTTGTTTATGTTTTCGATTCGGATTAGAGTGATTGTAATTGAATTGATTTGTTTTATGTGTTAAATAATTTCAAAACAGGAATAATCACAAGGCAAGGCTGCCTTGAGGCAGTCGGTGGAATAATTAAAAAGACAAAATGATGAAAGGCACTCGACAAAAGCAAAGAGCATAATTAAAATGAAAAAGCAGGAAATGATGACATACACGGCATCTTGTGCAAAACAGACTGGAGAAAGGAATAAAAAGAAACTGCCTTCTGGCAGTTTGGGAGGGGGCGCAAGAACTGAAGGCCTCGGGGCCGGGATCAAACCAGAGAGAAATACCAAAAGGAAGACAGAAGCTCGGGGAGCTCCTCGGGGAGCTTTGAAGAGAGAAAAACAGAAAACAGGAGGAGCTCCTCCTCGGGGCAGGAAGTCAGCGAGTCAGAAGACAGCTGCTGGGCAGCGGGGTGGAAAGCAGCTCCTCGGAGCCAGGAAGACCAAAGGAAAAGAAACAGCAGGGAAAGCTCTCTGTGGCGTAAAGACAAGGGAGCTGCGGTGGCAGCTCAAGACTCGGTGCAAGGTCTCGGAGGGAGCAGTCAGAGCTCCTCAAGGAGTTGACGCGAGGCTGGCAGCTGCGAGCTTGCGAGGAAAAAAAACCAAAAGTCGGTGGGGGCTGCCATTTGGGCAACGACAGCCGAGAAGAAAAATATAGAAACGAAGCAACCAAGCTGCTTTGGCGGTTTTGAATGCAGCAGCCAGATGTCAGCAAGGCAGCAGAGGCTGCACCGAAGACAGATGCAACTCACGGAGCACAGAGAGAAACTCCCCTTAATTTGGTTTAATCCTCCAACTTAAATTTTAATTTCTGTTTTTAATTTTTAAATAATGTGTAATTAGTTTATTTTGGCTAGAGGATAATTCAAAACCATGATTATATTTGTAATTTGAATTGGTAACTTCAGTTGTGATTTCTGAGTTGTGATTTAATTTGCTTAACTGCTTGATTGATAACTTATTTGTGTATGTTGATTAAGAAGGCATACTTAATTTACATGCATGAATTTGATGCTAGAATATAAGTGAATTTCACCTAATCGTTATGAACTTATATTCATGAGTAGTGAAGGTTGTTATCCAGAATCGCGTTAAGTAAATTCTTGGCAGGAGTATCATGCTTTTCATAGTTACGAATGCCTCGTCAGTATTTATAGTTTTCACAAAGTTTAATGATCTTTGATTGTATCTCTATTGTGCTTTTCACGTAGGGGACTTTTAGAGAATGTGTTGAATTGTTGTATGCTGTTCATCCAATTTAATAATATAAGGAAAACTTGAAGATTAAAAAAGTGCTGTTCACGGTTAATCTGGAGTATTGAAATGTAACAACTTATTGAAAGAACAACTGAAAATCAATTTAGGTTGCATATGTGTCATGTGTGGAGAAGAACCCTCTAGCCAATCCGTCGTCTATCTATTCACCTTTATTTTATGTTTTTATCAATTTTGTAATTTATTTAAGTTTAATTTACGTTTCATCAAAATCAAACCCCCCATTATTTTATTATATTATTTAGTTAATTTTTATTAGTTTTTATCTTTTAATTTAATTTCCGTCTAATTAATTTCCTAGTTTTTATTTTAAATTGTTTTCATTATTTTGAGTCATTTTTAGTGTGTTTCGAGTTTTTAGCTTAGTTTGTATTTTCTAGAGTCTTGAGTTGTTTTGAGTCTTTTGATTTGTTTTAGTTTATTTGTTAGTTTTATTTTAGTTAAGTGTTTTTATTTTAGTTTAGTGTTTTAAACTTTGTTTTTACGTTTTTAAATTATTTTAGAGGTTTTAGCAAGCCCTCCTAATCCCCGGCCTAGAACGATACCCTACTTACATCTATACTACAACTGTCAAAAAGAGGGTTAAATTTGTGCGGTTTTAAAATCCCGTCAGAATAACAGGGGATCAGGTAACTCTAATTTCGAGATCTGCTCCAGTACTGGCTGATAGACTTGAGATCCTTCTTTTTTCTTTCCCATATCATTTTCTCCCTCCCCCCCCCCCCCCCGGGTAAAGGAAATAGGGGAACAACTGGTTCTTTCTCAGGGCAAGTTTGTCTCAACGCATCCTCATGATCACCCATCAGGGTAGATCTCCAAATATAGCCTCATTTGTAAACTTCCTGTTAAGGAGCAAAGTCTGCTGACTTCTCTCTTGGTTTCCAGCAAGATTTTCTCCATACTTCTCAAGACTTGCACCATAGTAGCTTGCAAGTCTTCATTAGTGATTTTTCTTCTTGACTTCTTAGATGAAGTCGGGCTTTCAGGAATGGCTAATTTTTGTAAGGAAAGAAGATCTTCTGGTCAATCCATCATGTTTGATCTGAGTAAATCTTGGGGTGGCCCATATTTTGCACTCCACTTGAAAATCTGCTTCTTTCTCCTTCTTGGCATACAAGACTTCTGGTGTCCCATCGGGCGGGCAAAACTATGTTCGGGCGAAGATTTCCTCCAGCAATGAGGGTCCTCAGCACTTCAACACAGCTCCCCTGAGGATTGGCACGTCGGTTTGAATGTGTTCGGTGATCAGGCTCTTGCTAGTTCCTCCGCTGCAAGAACAAGACATAGTTAGTTTTGAAAGGTGCTTTTGTGGGGCCTTAGGTATAGGCCTTGAGGCTCACAATCAAGACTAACTAAGTGCCTAGGTAAGCCAATACTATCTCATTATAGTAGATGTGGAACAAGTATGTTTAAGTCAGTTTCTTACGCCCCAATTTACTTGGACTACTTGTTATCAACGGATTGTCATGGATGGGTTAAGTCCATATTAAGTTCTTTCTTGCCTTGAGATCAAGGACTCTCAGTTATCATTTTGTATACTTGAAGCAAGGGTGTCCAGAATCCCTTAAGTTATTCGTTTAGTTCTAGATTAGTTTTAGATGCAAGAAGATCCATAAGGATAACCAGATCTAAGCAAAATGAAGCTCTCAAAGTAAAACACAAGTTGAAATTACTTGAATGCATTCTGGACAATGTGCTAAATTACAGATCTACTAGTTTAGAAAACAAACAAAAAGCTCCGGGTAAGATTTCATCTTGTCCAGCAAGGTTAAACTTCTTGCAAATGCTTCTCTTTGAGTTTACAAAGGTTGTATGCTTGAAAAGTAATGGATGTAAACAAGTTTACATAAGGGAATCGATACTACGGGAGTAGCAGAGCTTTAAACTAAAGAAAGATGAACTTTCTGGGCAGGCGATGCCTAAAAGATCAGAGATCTGGGCTGTTTACAAATTAGATTTGCAAATCTGGCTTGAGAGCAGTTTATTTGTTTGATTGGTTTAGTGTCCTTATCTTTGGGGCCACTTCATCCTTTTATAGACAGATTGGCCCGACTGCAGTGGTTGTTCTCTTGCCCGAAAGCACTTCGGAAGGCAGTGAGTCATCAC
The DNA here is from genome assembly GCA_963580275.1 of Crataegus laevigata. NCBI lineage: Eukaryota > Viridiplantae > Streptophyta > Magnoliopsida > Rosales > Rosaceae > Crataegus > Crataegus laevigata. Next base: position 18,666,164 of record OY756945.1, read on the forward strand.
CTCTTTTTTACTTAAGTGCCATTGGAAAGTTCTTTTTGGCTGATAATAGGCTAGTCTCCATCACTTATCACTTCCATAGACAAGTAAGTGGCTTATTTGTGGTTGAGAATGCTTCATTTTATTCTTGGGCTTTATTTTGGGCTCTAGATGAATCCCTTTTTATTTAAAATCCTTGGGCCCTTCCTAAGTTTGGCCCAAAGTTCAAATATTAACCCACACATTAGGATGTTTTTGTTCCTATTTCTTGTTTGTATGAGATGGGTTTTGCTAGGAATTAGTTGGAGTTGCTAAAACTTGATCATCTTTATGTTTTTTTATATTTTTCATGTTCTGTGGCACTGCATTAAGAATTTCACCAAAATGACTTCCATCTATTTATTTCAAAGGAAATTTGGTACACTGTGAGTAGCATTGCAAAAATATAGTCTTGTTAGAATTTTATGAAGGCCATAGAAACTAATTTAACCTCATAGCATGTTTAGACTTTTTTATTCTTCTATCTCAGGGTGTTACTTTTTCTTTATATGAACATGTTCTAATGCATTTTGGTAATTTCCACGGTTGCCCATCTACCCTTGGTGCAAGTCACTGACGGGATTTTAAAACCGCACAAATTTAACCCTCTTTTTGACAATTGTAGTATAGGTATAAGTAGGGTATCGTTCTAGGCCGGGGATTAGGAGGGATTACTAATCTACTCTAAATTAATTTAAAAACGTAAAAACAAAGTTTAAAACACTAATCTAAAATCAAAACACTTAACTAGAATAACTCAAAATAAAACTAACAAATAAACTAAAACAAATCAAAAGACTCAAAACAATACAAGACTCTAGAAAACACAAACTAAATTTATTTCTAACAAATTTAATCACTTCAAAATAAATGGGGGATTGATTTTTGACGAAATTGAATTTAAAAACAGAAATTTGAAAACAAACTTCAAAGAAAACAGATTTTAATGAAATAGAATAATGAGACGTTAGTTAGAGGGGTCCTTATCCACACATGAACATATGCATATAATTTAATTTCTAGTTATGATTTCAACAAATGAATGAATGACAATGCTCCAAGTTAATTAGGTCCGCTTAAATTAACCTTCAGATTTCCCTAGATTCATTGAATTGGACGGAATACACATCACAACCAAATTATTCTTATCAAGTTCCCTAACTATGGAATACGCATGATAGAGAGACATATCAAAGATCATTAAGTTCAATGGAAATCATAAACATCGACTAGGCATTCATAACTATGGAATACGCATGTTAATCCAACCTAGGGTTTACTAAACACAATCGTGACTAGCGATTTTTACTACTCTTGAATATAAGTTCATAACGATTAGGTGAAATTCCCTTATATCCTAGCATCAAGTCTAAGTATGCAAATTAAGTGTCGACACTCAACCCACATACATAAACAAGTTCTTAATCAAAACAGAAAAGTAAACCACATCCAAACATTCATAAATTCATAACTGGAGTAAATCAAATTATAATAAACATATATCCATGGTTTCAAATTCACCTCTAACTAAACAGAAATTAGTTACACATTATTTTCACATTAAAATGAAAATAAAACATGAGTTTAAGAAAGAATAACACTGAAATCGCTCTCTGTGCTAGATGGGCACTGCCCAACTTCCCCAAATCTGTCCGCCTAGCTGGCTGCCTTCTGAGCAGCATTCTCGCTGCTTTCCTCTTTTGCGGCTCACCTCGCTGCCTTGCAGCCAAACCAAAGGGCAGCAGCGCCTTTTATTTATTTATTTTTTATTTTCTTTTTGCGCACTGCTGCTCTCACAGCAGCCTTCCCCCGTCAGCTGCCTAAGGCAGCTTTGCCGCTTTCCTCCATTTTTGGCTGCCACGTGCTGCCTGCTTCTCCCCGAGGCCAGCTGCCTCCCGCGGAAAAACTGATCTGCCTTCCCCTTTTATTTGTTTTTTTTATTTTTCTTTCCGCTGGTTCTCGTCTGGCAGCTCACGCTGCCTCTCTTTCTCTTCCGTCCCGCTGCTCCAAGCAGCTCTCCCTCTAATAATAACTCCCCAAAGGCAGCTTCACGCTCATCCTCTTTTTTTTTTTTTATCTTTTGTTTTTCCTTATCTTTTGCTGAGCCGCCCACTCTCCTTATCTCCACTAGCTGCCTTGATTTTCTGTTTCTTTTCCTCTTGCATGTGGCCTTCTGCTTTCCAACTCACCCACCGAGAGCTCTCCATCATTTCTATTTTCTGCTATCATTATTTCCACCGAGTCTCATTTAGTGCTGCCCTTTGGCAGCTTGTTTTCTTTTATTATTTTTTATTCTTTTTAATCCCAGCCCTTTAGGATCAAGCATGTAATGATAACTATAAATCACCACATTCGAAAACATAAACAAAGAAAATAAGTGAGTAAGGTAAAAATGACGAATTTATTACTTAAAATTTCACTAGTGCTATTTTTATTTTATTTACTAGATAAATTCGATAAAGCACAAAAACAAAGTAAATAACTCAAAAATATAAGAAACTAACTAAGAAAAGACGAGAGAATTTGATGTAAAATATGTATAAATATGAGCTTATCAGTCACAAGTCTCAAGATTTCTTTGAAAGGGTACCTGCTAGAGAAAAGCATGTAAGGTTTCCCTGAGAAAGTGATAAACATGATTGAAAACGATATTGGATGCAATATATGTTTTGCGCGTGTATGGGTCATTTGATAATTCGATTCCTTCTTTATGGTATTAATGAATTTGAAGATATATATATATATATATATATATATATATATATATATATATATATATATATCATTTTACTTCAAGGTTAGGATATTTTTTAGTATATCCAAACTAGATTAATTAGTTAATGCTAATCATTATCGACTTCTTCAATGACGCATCCTGTACTAAGCGCCTGGCGGACTCATCGACGGCCCTAGAGTTCTGAGGAGGCTGACCATTCTGGTGAGGCTTCCTCTATCAATGGAAAGCAGTCCTAGATAGGTAATGCACCTTTCTTATAGTAGAATCAAAATTTTGAAAGTTTTTTGGTTGTTGAGAAAATAAAAGGGCATGTCATACTGTAGAAACTTGGAGGACTGAGTAGAAAATGCATAATTCTGTAAAACCCTTAAAGGGTTTTGGGTATAGGGCAGCGGGGGAAAAGGTTTTTGATTGGGACATTGGATTGATGAGGAGGTAGGAGTAAATTTTTGAGAAACTTAATGTATCCTCTTAGGTCCTTTTTTGGTCCAGTCATATCTACTTTACTCGACCCAATTGTTAAGGTATATTGTGCTAGACATTTTGTTATGTAAATGGCATGATTGATGAGCTTGCTTCTGGTTTCATGATGGTCAAAGCAACATTGACAATAGTCTTTAGGCATGCTTGAAGCTTCAAAACTCTCACATTCCCATTAACTAAAACGACCTTACTGAGAAATTCGCTTTGAGTGCTTTGCGCCTAATGTTATGAGTTCGTGTAATCTCATAAACAAATGTTCTTTATATTAGTAGAACCACTACAGTAACCGATCTAAGTTGGCACACCTGGCCTTGGAAGCCAAAACTTATTGTAGACTCGTAGTGTGAAGTCATATCAACAAGTTGTAAATTATGTTTTAACATCCTCAATTAGTATAAACTGTTTGAATTGTTGGGTGGATGTGTTGCTTTTGTTGTTATATTGTTTGCATGTTTTAGGAAATGTTATAGTATTAGGAGGGGTTCTGGCGAATTTTCAATAGAAAATAGAATTCGTCTAATGTTTACTTTGTTTATTTGGTAGTTCAAAAAAAAAAAAACTAGGGGCCCATGCAAACTTCTGAAGATGTCACAGACCACTCACACTACGACTGAGAAGATCACCATTATGTGGGATCCTCAACATCGTGCGGCTGCAACAAAGGAGCAGCACAATGCATTGGCCAACAACATTGCCTCGGTCATCAGGAATCATTGCTCCTTCATGTGGGAGTCATGGAAAGTTGTCGCACATGAAGTCAAGGAAGCCGTTCTTCCTGATGTATCAGTAAGAATTTTCAACCTCAAATACTAAATTTTTATTAAAGTATACAAATATTATAAATTTTAAATACTATTTTTTTGTTGAGTTTTGCAGCATCACTATGAGCTCATGAACCTCAATGCCAATCAAAACTAGTACATCCACGACCTTTGCGCTGGTAGATTCACTCAATGGAAGAGCGACCTCCACAAGCATTATGAGAAATATGACGGTCCGGAGGTCGTTCTAGCAGTTAGGTGCCCTATAGAGTTGGTGGATTACTAGGATGAATGGGAGTGGCTCTAAGGTCATTTTCAAGACGAAAAATAAATCGTAAGTATAATATATATTTCAATAACATATTAATCAAAAAAAATTATTTTTAAATAAAATTTTCATTTTATCATTAATTTGTTATCAATATCTAAACTAATACGTTTTTTAATTCAACAGAAAAAAGTGAAGGCAAACTCGATCAATCGGTCGAAGAAGAAACTTCTTCACTTCTCTGGCTCAAGACGTTTCTCTTATAGGTTAAAGGAGTAATGTAAGGTAATCGTATATTTGTTTTAAGTTTTCATTGTTTTTACTCTCTATTACACAAATGGTAATCTATGTTAACGTTTTTTTTTTTGGATAGGGGGTGTCAAAGTTTTTGAGATTGACATGTTCAAGGAGGTGTAGGTTCAGCCTGGGGATGAGCTGACAAAGCAGCTTCATATGAGTTATTTCAATTTTTTTAATATTCAATTAGTATTAATATTAATTACATATATATTAAAATTAATTTGTTTATAGAATAGAGAAGTAAGAGCGAAAAAAGCTGTGAGAGAAACTAAGCTAGCGGCTTTTGACGATATGTATAAACGACTCGATACCAAAGAAGGAGAATTGGATATCTATAAGCTAGCTAGAGCAAGGGAAACGAAGACAAGGGACCTAAACCAAGTGAGGCTACAGAGAACGCGATCAAAGATAGATGAAGAAGCTATTTTCATAATCTTTTCAATGAAGGACATGAATTGAGTACTTCTTTGGGGGAGTTGAGTAACTCAGAAGAGTGTCGAAACTACTCTTTTTGCCCACCGGATTAGGAAAAAAGAAGTGGTTGTAGCTCTGAAGATGATGAAGCATAGAAAAGCAGTGGGCCCAGATGATATACCGATCGAAGTGTGGAAAGTATTGGGAGAGACGGGTATAGCATGGCTCACAGACCTTTTCAATATGATTTTGAAAATGAAGAAGATGCCAAATCAGTGGCAAAAGAGCACTTTGGTGCCTATCTATAAGAATAAGGGCAACATACAAAATTGCATGAATTATAAGGGTATTAAGCTAATTAGTCATACAATGAAGCTTTGGGAGAGAGTCATTAAGCATAGACTGAGGCAAGAGACACGAGTCTCGAACAACTAATTCAGGTTCATGCCAGGGCACTCAACTATGGAGGTAATCTATCTCTTATGAAGATTGATGGAAATATATAGAGATACGCAAAAGGATTTACACATGGTCTCTATAGATTTGGAAAAAGCGTATGATAGGGTCCCAAGAGACATTCTTTGGAGGATTTTAGTGAAGAAAGGGGTACGAGTCGCATATATCCAAGCTATAAAGAATATGTATGATGGACCAAAGACTGCCGAAGAACTCATGAAGGACAAACTAAAAGCTTCCCTATGACTGTATGGTTACATCAAGGGTCATCTTTAAGTCCTTACCTTTTTGCATTAGTAATGGATGAATTAACGTGACATATTCAAGATGATATTCCTTTGCGTATGATTTTCGCAGACGATGTAATGTTGATAGATGACACTCAAAAAGGGGTAAATGCGAAGCTTAACCTTTGGAGAGAAGTGTTGGAATCTAAAGGTCTTCACCTATCGATCAAAGACAGAATATATGGAGTGCAAATGAAGGCCCAAATGAGTTAGAAGTGAGGATCAGAGACCAGGAAGTACCAAAGAGCGACCGCTTTCGCTACCTAGGATCTATCTTGCAAAAGAATATAAATTTAGATGAAGACCTCAACCATAGAATACAAGCCAGATGGATGAAGTGGAAGAGTGCATCCGGCGTGTTGTATACAACTAAAGCTCAAGGGAAAATTTTATAGGACGGTAAAAAGGCTGACGATCCTATATGGCACCGAATGTTGGGCGGTGAAACATCAACACGTACATAAAATGGGTGTAATAAAGATGAGCTAAATTCACCTCGCCCTTCAAATCTCTGGCATTCGATTCCCCGACATTGAACCATATCTAAGAACAACCTTCTAGCCCCCCGCTGCAACAGCTATGACCTCGTAGCCCCCAACGCAACAGCAACACCACCAGCAGGCAATTATGACATGGAAGACTACCTATTTTAGTTTTGTTTTAAATTTTTTTCAAATTTAAAATTTTTTTTCCCCTTGTATGTACATTTGCAATACTCTTTTATTTCCATATTCTTCTTTACATTTTCTGTTTTTAATTTCATTAAATTAATTTATACATAAAACATTATTATCAATATTTAAAAGGAAGAACTAAATAATAAATAAATAAAATTTATTTTAAAATCTTACTGCTATGGCCTCTATGTTCGTTACGCAAGGATTTTGGGGTCGAACCCCGATTTCGTCGCGCAAAGTATCACGCGTAACGATCACTGCTTCGTCGGTCTTCGTTTCGCACAATGACCACCAATTTCGTAAATCGACATTCATTTCACGTAACGAAGAACTTTCCACCGTCACGCAATGTCTGGCGTCACGAGTTTTGTTCAACAGAATTTGCGTGACGTTGTTGTGGATGCAAATTTCCGCCACTTTCTTCTTGGACAAAATTGCACCTACAAAACAATTAACACCTTTCGTCAAGGCCAAAAGCCTCACGCACCCACGATGAATTGGGGGGGGGGGGTTTGGCTGAAGAACCTCCGATGCCAAAGTTAGAATTTAGAAAGAAAAAGTGTTTGAAGAGTTTTTGGGATTTTTGCAATAGTGTTGGAATGAATCTTTTTTAGAAGAAATAGAGTCATATATATAGGGAATGGAGGTGGTAATTTGTGTTAAAATGGGTGATAAATTGGTATAATGGGTGATTAATTGGGTGATTAATGGATTAATTAGAATTAATCCATTAATTAGCCAATTAATCTCTATTTAAATGGAATGTTATGTAAGTTATAAAATAATTACCTAAGATGAGGATGGATGAGAATATCTTTGAATTGGTTACCTATTTTGGGCATTTTTGACTTGGTTGAGGGATGATTGCCCGCTGCTCGCGCGTAGGAATTCTGATATGCCTCAAGGGTATTTTTGTCCTCTTTTATCCAAAAATACAAGTGTCACCTTGTGATTATTTTTGGCTCCACAAATGCCCCCACACCTGTTGGGCTGCTCGTAGGAAAAGGCAGCAGGTGTAGAGATCTTCTTGCTTTAGGAAACTTAAGGCTACTTCCTATTTTGATGTAGATTCCCTCTTTAATAGGAAATTAGATCCTTCTAGAAAAGGGAAATAAATTTCTCTCAAAGCCTATTTAAGTCCACCTTAAGTGGGTTATTAAATCAACTTTGAAGAGCAATTTATTCTACTTGATAAGAGAGAGAAATCTTAAAGGATATTTGTTCCCCCTCCTCTAGTAATCTTCTACATCTTGCCCGTGCAAAACACTGTCTTTTGTTGCTTTCTTCGTCTTCTCCATGCCGCACCGATGTAAGAAAAGGAAATTAATTTTTCTTGTCTTCTTCTTGGATAGTGCTGTCGCGGGGCAGCCGTTGGGGTGGTGCGGCACATCAGCTGGCAGAGGCCAGGAGTCGGTTCGGCATGGGCCGAGGAGGTGTTGTGGCAAGGACCACTGCTTTAGGCTGCTTGGCTTGGTTAAATCCAAGGGCAGCTTGTGCGGCTGGGGTCACGGATTGTGGCGCTGAGGGGCAGTGTTAGGCGAGTCGCATGGCTCATGTTCTTTGGGTTCTTGGACTTGACACGGGCCAGGTCGACAATTGAGAGAAATGAAGAGGCTGCGGGCATCATGGGCTGCTAGAAAGCTAGGAATGCAGGTTTCCTACCTGCTAATCCAAAAGAAAAAATGACAGAAAAGCCAGTATGGGTTGAGCTTCCCTGCTGAGTACCATGAACGGTGTTAGCTGCTTAGTTCTTTTCGCCAAGAAAAAAGTGGGATGCTTCTGAGAGATGAGATGAATAGGATCAAGGTGGATGCATTAGCTCGCCTAACCGCTGTTGTGGATCCCACTGTAAGTGAATGTGGGAAAAGAGATCTTCCTCGCCTGCTTAAGAAATGTCGACTGAGAAAAAATCAAAGACTTATTTCGCTGCTCACAAAGGTTCGCCGGCTGCCCCAAGGCTTGTGATTGACTTGACTTTTTTTTATGGGGACGAAAGATGGGGTTGCTAGATCTGAGCTAGTGACGCCTGCCATGCCAAAGATGGCTAGTTCAATTGCTGATAGGGTTGCTCAGTATAGAGGTCATTTCATGCCCCCACTGCCAAAGTCTGTACCAAAACGTCCGTTGAGAGCTAAGTCTGGTTCACCTTTAGAAAGGCTTGGTATTATAAAAAGCGATAAAGTGGACTATGCTGCTAAAGGGGTGCCAAGGCCCACTCCTCCTGCTGCTGAGACTGAATCGCCTGCTAGGAAGAAGGAGACTGCTCGCGTGGACAGCTGTGAGAAATCCATTAAGCCTGCTTTTGGGGAAATTGCTGAGATCTGTGTGCTTTTGAAACCAAATTTGCTTGAAGACATGGACGTTTGTGCCAAGTTTGTCGATGACATCAAAGGTTTGTTGGCCCGAGTTCCTTTGTGAAGCATATGACTAAGTATAGGAAGACTACTCTGCTAGCCATGATGAAAAAAAATGGAGATTCTGGCAGCCGAGTCTATGTTCCTTGATCAAGAGGATACTAAGCCTACCAAGGTGGTGGCAAAGGCTATAGCAGCTGAAGCTTATTCTTTTGCCAAGAAGATCAAGAGGTTGGAATCTGAGCTCGTCGTTTGCTTTGAAGGGGTTTATATCTCTGCCCCCACTTCTCTGCAATTTGAGATCGCTCACCAAGAGGTCGTTGACTTGAAGACTAGGCTTGACGCGATTCAACTTTAAGTATGAAAGTGCAGAGAAGAAGATCAGATGTCACATTCCTCATATTCAAGATCTTGAGCATGCCTTTTTTTTTTAGTTTTGTTCCGTTGCTTATGCAAAGGATGAAAAATTGATTGCTGCTTATAACCAAATGATCCACTTCAAGAAGATTGTTGATAGGCTTGAACCCTAAGTGTTGGAACTCTAAGGTGCACTGAAGATCAATGACAGTTTGAAGAAAGAAGTGGATGAGCTGATGCACGTTCATGTTGGTCTACTCGATGAGATTGGGCAATTGAAAGGTGAGAAGGGTGGGCTTGAGGCTTTGCTTGTTTAAAGTGAGGTTGATTTCTCCAAGTTGGGTTATGTAGATTATCTCTTTAGTAAGCCATCTGACTTCGAAGCCTTCTCTTTTTCTTTGGAAGACTTACTTTACTTGTCCTTACTTTTGATGCCTTTATTGGTGAAGTAGCCGAAGATGCTGATGCCCAAGCTAGAGCAGCCGGGGGTGAAGCGTTGGATGATGCCGCTGCTAAGAGCGTCGCGGCTGCTGAAGGTGTGGCAACCACGTAGTTATGGGATGTCCAAGCTGCGGAAGTGTAGTATTCTAAGTAGCCTTTAGGATTTTCTTTGTTTTTCCTTGTAGCTCTTATTTTACTTGAACTTCTTCGGCCTTTACTAGTTGTTTATAAACATGTTTCCTTCACTTTTCTTCATCTTCGCTTCTTTTGTTCATGCCCTAACCTTTAGACTTTATAGACCAGTGGCAGGCGTGCTACTTTTCTATAAGCAGACAAGCCCACGTAACTGATACAGCCATATGTGTTGGTGTAGAACTTGGCAAAGTTGTTAGCCATAGGGTCAGTAGTCGGATGCCTTACTTACAGAAGCAGGCAAGTTCGCGTGACCACTAAACTGTTAACCTTAGCTTTCTCCAAGTCCGTAGGTTACATAGCAAGTATCACAACACTTTAGGAATTTGAGTAGATTGTTCCGCGTTTGGCAGATGTAAAGCTTATCAACTACGTATCATGTCGGCAGTGGATAAAGCTTTGTATATACACACTAGCTTGTTTAACCTTTCACAAGAATGTGCGGTTGTATAAGTCTAGCCTGGCTTTACTGCTCGAAGGGCAAGCCGTAGGCAGTCTTCTGGAAACCGTAGGCTACCTTAGTACACTCGGTAGCAGCTTTAGGATTCCAGGGCAGCCGTCTCTAAGGCGTACTGCGTAATGTGCCCCCTCCGTCTCTAGGGCCCGGTTCCCCGCGGATTAGGCCAAGAGATCCAAAATCCTTCAGTTAGCTAAGCCTTAAAAAAGACCATTATGGCTACTTCTAGGAATCCTTACGCAAGCCATCGTGCTTCCAGTTATACTAGAGCAGCCCGGCTCATCCACGTGTGGATATTCAGAGTGTGGAGTTTATTCTCCCACTTTGGAGAGCATGGTTGGTCTCTCCGAGGGTGCAATCTTCTTTTGAAGTGCAGGAATGAACAGTTGTTGTAGACATGTAGTCAAGCCAAGTTGCAAATTACTTCTGAATTCCTCATTGAAAAAATGAATAACTTAGCTGTAGAAGACTGCATAACAACTAGATAGTCCTTGGCTTACGAGGTGGTGCCCCTTGAGCTGTTTCAATCTTCGGGCTTTGATGTAGCTGGAGGTCTCACACGGTACTTCCTCATACTGTAGGCGTTCCACTGATTTTCGATCTTTTTGTCGTTTCATGGTGGCGTGGGTGTAATTGCTCTTGCCGCCTAGTCTGCTGATTTTGTACGGACCCTTCCAAATAAGATCCATCTTTTTGGAGCCTCATCTATGAACAATGACGAAGGCTTTTCTTGAGACCAGATCTTCAGGCTGGAACTGCCGAATCTTGGCATTTTTGTTGTAGCTGGAGAAGAGCTGCTGCTGGTAGGCGGTGATGCTAATGATAGTCTGTTCGCGCTTCTCTTCTACCAGATTTAAGCTTGTGGCCATCTCCTTACTGTTCTACTCAATGCTTGGTAGTAGAGCGGTGATACTTTGCTTAATGACATTGGCATGAATGATTGCTTCTGAGCTAAATGCCAAAGAAAAAGGAGTCTCACCAGTTGCTCATTTTTTGGTGGTGTGATATGCCCATAGTCATCCAGGGAGTTCGTCTGGCCATTTTCCCTTCTTGTTGGTGAGGCATTTCTTGAGGCAGTCAAGGATCGTCTTGTTGGATGCGCCGTCGATATGCAAATGCCAAAAGTCTCCATCGAGTGGAGCTTGTGCGGCTAGGGCGTGCTTGACTTGTTGGGCCGCTCTGTTGCGTCACCAAGGCTAGGCGCGAATGCACGGTTAGAGCCGTGGAGCTGGGCCATGTTACACGTAGTAGGAAACGCTCAACTGCCGGTATTAGGCCACCCTAGAGTTGAATTATGGATCAAGGGTCGGCCAGGGCCATGTGATACATAACAGGATATGGTGTTTAACTGCCGGTACAAGTTGCTTTTATGTAGATTCTTTTAGGTCGATGTGAACAAAACTTGCTTCCGAGTATGTCCTTCTAGTGTTCGTCTGCCGGTTGCACGCCTTTTGGGCAGAGTTGTTACGTTTTTCAAAAAACTTTGCATCCGCTAATGTCTACGCCTTTATCGTTGAGCGTCTAGGTTGGGCGGAATAGTGCGTCATAAGGATGACTGCTTGTGTCTGAAAGTAAAACTTGAGCTTCTGGGTTGCAACAACTATTGTCAATCATAGCTTTTGAATTTCTGGTAGCATCGAAGAGAGCTTTTGAACTGTGGAATACAAGTAGTCGAGCCCCCAGCTCTTCTCGTATGATGATAGAGTTTATTGCTACTTCTGATATTCTTTAAGTAAATGTATAAGTCCTCCGCTGCTTCTGGCTTGGATAGTAAAGGAGGTGATGTGAAATACTTCTTCAGGTCTTGGAAAGCTCTTTCGCACTCTTCATCCTATTTGTCTCGTTACGCCCTCTTGATGGCTTTGAAAAAATGGCTTGCATTGATCGGTGGATTGCGAAAGAAAGCGGTTGAGGGTAGCTACTCGTCCGATCAAGCTTCGGATCTCCTTCAAGGTAATGAGAGATTTCATCTCTAAGATCACTCGGATTTGCTTGGGATGTGCTTCGATTCCTTGTTGGGTTACTAGGTATCCTAAGAATCTGCCTGAATATACTCCAAATGTACATTTGGTGGGGTTAAGATCGAGAACTTAGAGTAGTTCTTGGTCGTTGGGCCTCCTCTAGTCGGGGATCGGTCCCTACGCTTGGCCCCATGCTTACTTTTGTTATTTAGCTACTTTCCGTCCTCTTTCTTTACTGCTGCTTCTTTTTTAGGCGACTCGGGTGCTTTGTCTACTCGTCGAGCTTCATCCCAAAGTGCGTGTTTCTCTGCTAGAACGAATGAGTCTGCTAGGGTTAGATATTCTTTCATGATCAATTCTCCGAACAACGGGTGGTCTGCTGGAAGTCCTTTTTGGAAGGTTGTTATAGCTATCAAGTCGTTGCATCCGACTATCATTGCCTTCTCTGCTTTGAACCTCTTCACATAGTCGCGAAGTAAGTCCTTTGGGTTCTTCTTGACTTTGAACAAATGGTCGGATTTCTTCTTGATCAAGCGATAGGGTGAATATTCTTTGGTGAACACTAAAGAAAGTTCATCGAAATTCCGGATGGATTGTGGCGGCAGGGTGTAGAACCAATCTTGCGCCTCACCTTGTAGAATGGTGGCGAATATCTTGCACATGAGATCGTCATTGTTTTGATAGAGGATCATTACGCTTCGGTAGTGCTTTTAGTGTCCATCCGGGTCTTCTTCCCGTTTGAAATATATGAAATGTGGCATGTTGAACTCGCGCGGAGGCTCTGCCTGCTCGATCTTATACTTGAAGGGTGACTTGCTTATGTTGGTCATGTTCCGTCGTAATGCCTCGTCGATGACCTAGTTGCGTCGAAAATTGCACAATCGCTTGGTCAAGAGTCTTTCTACTTCTTCCTGAATTTGCCTTTGGGGTAACAGAGCTCTCGGCTGCCCTCAGTCATGACTTGTTGGTCTAGGCTGCTCTTCCATGTATTTGGCTCTTCTATGCCATGGATGCAGTTCTTGTGGTGCGTTCCTAGTAGGGGAGCAAGTTCTTCACAAGCTGCTGGTTGAACTTAAGCTGGATTGAGTGACTGCTTCCCTCCATCCATCATGCTGCCTATTCCCAAGTAAGGTCGAGGTGAAGGAAAATTTGTGAAAAACAAGTTCATTTGAGCAACATCAACAACATGCAATTAACAATTAAAGGCGGAATCATGTTTATATACACTCAAAAACAAAACTTAACCCATGAAATTCAAAGCCTAGTAGATAGGTGAACCCAGACTCAACTCAAAATAAAGTAAGTTGAAAAATCTTATACCTTTGTTGATTCCTCTTTGCATAAGCAAAGGCTAATCACCCAAGGAGAGGGCATTCATTCCTTGCTTCTTGGCTTCATGGATTTCTTGGAGGAGGATGGTAGAATGGATTCTCCAAGTTCCCAAGAAACGGAACCTCTAAGTCTCCACACCAAGGAGAGCATTTAGAAGAGATGAGTGACCTTGGAGGAGGATTAGATGCTAGTTAATCCCCTCCAAGGGGGCCGGCCACTTTGAGAGAAAATGGAGAAAAGTGTTCTCATCTTTTCTCCTAAAAAAACCCTAATGAAGAAAAGGCTATAAAGTAATATTTATACCTACCTTCATTGGAGTGGCAAACTTGTAATAAGTCCAAAAACCACTCCATCCTCTATGTGGCCGGCCTCTTAGGGTCTTTGGGCTGTTTTGGGCCCTCTTGAATCTTTATTCATTAAGTTGTCATACAACTTAAGTCAATGGGCTTGACGTTTAAAGCCCATTGGGCCTTGAGGCCCAAAACTAACCCGAGGTCTATAACGAACTTATTCGTTTGATTAATTAACATATTAATTAATCCTAGCCATAAATAATTAAACCATTTAATTATTCTTACTCATCTCCGTTGTTTCTTCAATCTCTACCTTACACGGTGTACGATCCATTAGGTTCCTTTTAGCGAGGCAGTGGGCGATTAGAACTATTTCAAATCGATTATGAATTGAAACTTACTTTCAATTCTCCCTTTAGTGATTACTCACCTTTAGGGCTTCCACAAACCATGAGTGATACCTAGCAGTATGTCATGGCTACCCAAGCTAATCAAAAAAGGTGGAAAACCTATTCAGTTTAGGATTACAATGCAATACGGTCCTTCTCTAATACAACACTCTTGACCACATTGTTTGGTTTGATAGTTTATTCATGTCTACTATCCAATGCGATTCATTTACTTATATGATTACTTTGAATGTGATTCAGAACGACTTTCCAAATCTCATTCATACTCTGGCCAGAGATTCTAAATCATATCATATAGTATTCTCCCTCAAACAGTTTGAAGGTTAGAGATCCCTTGTTGCGCATTCACTTGCCTCCATGGCTAAGTGACTTAACCCTAACTATGTCGTGGACACCCTCTGATAGAGTGACATTGACATAGTCAAAGATCAAGGACCTAACCACAAGACAACTATGATGCCTCAGGTCAAAGGACTACTTTGCATTATCCCAACCATGAGTTCTTATGTGACATGAGTATGAGAACTCCTCGTTGATCGTGTTCAGTGGACTCATTCTCTATTGAGCACCTACATGCTTGTCTTGGTGTCAGTCACACCAATGACTCGAGACCAATCACTCTCCCTAAGAGGAGACATAGCACATACTGATCTCAACGGACTGTCAATGCCCAATTGGCAATCTTATGATTAGGAACGTTTAGGATATGTATACGAAAGAGAACGGTCTCATGAATCTAACTTCTTTAGATTACATTCTCCTAATCACATATTCCTTGGACTTATCGTTTAAGCATATAACATTTATATGAGACAGCTTAAAACAATAACCTTTGCCCTTTATATTAAACTAGATTAGTTTAACATGTGAAATGTCCGCAAAGTATCATCATATGATTGGTTTTAGGGCACATTTCCAACACGAGGATGCTCCTTGTGGGCTTAGTCGCAAATGAACACTTCGCATAAAAGGTTGCTCATGTTGACTATCGAAGTTTGACCCTAACCGTGAATGTATGTTCGTCTGTGGGCCTAATCGAGAGTGCACATTCCTCCGCGCGCTAAGATGGGAGTATACGTTATCTCGAGGGCCTAGTAGTGTACACTGCCAGAATGCTTGGTTCGTGGCTGGTCGAGTAGCTGCATGCCAGGACTTTGCTGGAGAGGTTCTTCGCCTATTCTTGTCCTACTTCGGGACACCTCACCTAAGGCACGTTGCATCTTGGTGCACTACAAGAGCTGGTTCACCAAGCTCGTCTGTTGTGTGAGGGCGCTCGTCGACTCTATAACTCGTCGAGACAAGTGTTGTTCTCTATTTGGGTTGGAAGAGCTTGGAAGGAATGTATCTCCTTGAGCAGTGGAAGTGTGGTAGACCCCGGGTGCGAGATTTGAGTTAGGAAATATCAAATCTTTTGAGAAATGTGGTGAAAATGCCCCCGATTCGATCAAGGGTCCCAAAATTTGGAGTCCGGACAGTTGTGCTACTTTTGAGCCGACTTGGGCTACTTGGGAAGTCAGGGGAGCAAGCTGGGCCACAAGAGCAGGCTGTGCCACAGAAGCAGGCTGGTCCACATGAGCAAACTGGGCCTCAGGAGTAGGCAAGGCCGCGTGAGCAGGCTGGGTTATAGAAGCAGGCTGGGCTTCAGGAGCAGGCAAGGCCGCGTGAGTAGGCTGGGCCTCGAGAGTGGGCTGCTCGGCAGGAGCAGGCTGCTTAGTGCATGATGCATGCGAGTGCATGGTTTGGGCTCGGGCCCGTGCAAGCTTGGATGGCATGGCTTGGGCTATGATGGTGGTGCCATGGACTCGCCGCAGGTGGTTGCCATGGTGGAACTTCGTGGTGGTGCCACTCCATCCATGACCACGTTTAGCTTCTTGGATTGCCTCGGTCCCGTTTCTTGAGTATTAGAAATTTCACTTGTGGAATTTTCTAAATTTCTAGCCATTATATTTTTCTTTCATGTTTTATCAAGAATCTTTGCAAATTAAAAAATTCTAATAATAAGAGTGTATGAAAAATATTCAAATGGACTAGAAAATAGAGAAAAACCTTTTTATGCGAGAGTCTTCTACGAGTATCTTCAACTCTCAATGAAAGTACCAATTTGTGGATGCAAATTTCCGCCGCTTTCTTCTTGGACAAAATTACACCTACAAAACAATTAACACCTTTGGTCAAGGCCAAAAGCCTCACGCGCCCACGATGAATTAGGGGGGGCTTTAGCCGAAGAACCTCTGATGCCAAAGTTAGAATTTAGAGAGAAAAAGTGTTTGAGGAGTTTTTGGGATTTTTGCAAGAGTGTTGGAATGAATCTTTTTAGAAGAAATAGGGTCATATATATAGAGAATGGAGGTGGTAATTTGTGTGAAAATGGGTGATAAATTGGTATAATGGATGATTAATTTGGTGATTAATGGATTAATTAGGAATTAATCCATTAATTAGCCAATTAATCTCTATTTAAATGGAATGTTATGTAAGTTATAAAATAATTACCTAAGATGAGGATGGATGAGAATATCTTTGAATTGGTTACCTATTTTGGGCATTTTTGACTTGGTTGAGGGATGATTGCCCGCTACTCGCGCGTAGGAATTCTGATATGCCTCAAAGGTATTTTTGTCATCTTTTATCCAAAAATACACATGTCGCCTTGTGATTATTTTTGGCTCCACAGTTGTGTTTGCCATGCAATGTTTTCGGCGACCGTATTTAACTTTGTGCGACAATTTTTATGTCGTTGTCTAAGTAGTTACGCTTACTAGTGAAAGTCAATTCCAAAAGGTAAGCAATCCATCATCTAAGTGAGAAAAAAAATGTCCAAATACCGATTATCCCAAAGATATACTAAACTATTGAGACAGACAAGGGATCACAAGCATCAAATTAATGCTAAACCCTGTGGATAAACTCAGCCCCAGTCAAAACTTTTGCATTCCTTCTAATAAAGATATTAACAGAAATAGGCATTCATTCTGAAACAATCTTATGAAACCCTCTAAATAATACCTTATAATCAAAGTCCCAATCGTGGGCAAGAAAGAAGCTTAGTTATTGTTGGCTACAATCAAGCCCTTCACATTTTGTTGATCATTCATCAATTCTTATCTTTACATTTATCAAGATTTCACCCCAAAATGTATCAAGGGCAAGTTTTTCTGAACATACGTCAGTAGCCAATGTAATACAAATTCAAAACTTTTGGATCATCAAATTCTCAATTATTCAATAGCATAGCGAAACACAATCCAAGATCCAAACTTTAAACAAAATTGAAACCCTAACGATATCAACCCTGAGATAATTTGCAGAGCATAGCGAAAACAAAGCATTTGTATCATTGAATTACCGATTAAGCTCTGAATCCGAACACATGAAGAGCCGTGATGAGGCCAATGAAGCAGAGGCTCATGACGACAACAGTCGGGGTACTAGCAGGGAGATTTACAGCGATACTAGCAGATTGACGAAGATCGTTACGTAAAAAATCAGAGGGCTGAGAAGCTCACCATTATTGCAGTTTTCTCGGAGAAAAAAATGAAAATCTGAAGTTAGAAAGAAAGAGAGAAGAAGGAATCTTCCCAAAACAAGTACGAAGGGAAGAAAGAACAAGGGGTAAATGAGGGGGAAAGGGTGAATAAGAAAATCTACGGATGGCTAAGAACGGGTAGGGAGTTTTCAAGTTGGCATTGGTAGGTGGGAGTCTGTCTAGAGAATAAAAAGGAAGCCACGAGAAATAGGAATTGACTGCTGTAAACTTTCCTAGTTTAGGGGCATGTTTACCAATCAGGATTGGAATCGAGAGAAACGGAATTGTACATTTCCCAATCCATTTCGACGTTTACTAGCAATTAGGGAATCAGAATTTCTATGGGGACCACCCAATATCAAGAATTCAATTCCAAAATGGCCCAGAATTGGATTACCTCTATAGACCTCTGTAGAGGTAGTATTTGAGTTCCGGTTCGAACACTCCATTAGGAATTAAAATGTTGTACCCAAGGGGAAGAAAGCCCACGTAGTGCAGAATATGGAACAACAATGATTTAGAGAACCTGTGGGTTCTAGAAAGCCGTTGGGAGACTTATTTCAGTGTAAAAAAATGCACCAATATATTCCAATGGTGCCAGCCAACCAATATTTTTCAACGGGAATTGTTAATATTTTAATAAAACTATATATATCTGTGTGTGTGTGTGGAATTGTATTAAAAAGTTATGACATTTTCTATTACTTAGATTAAGGGTATTTTAGTAATCATATTACTTTTTATACCGATTCAGGTGAACTGGTAAACAACTTATATGAATTTCATTTCATTTTTACTCTAATTCCAGAACATTTAAGTAAACAGCTTCAACAGGAATCCGATTCTAACTCATCCTCATTCCAATTCCTCTATTTTGATTAGAGTTACGTATATGCATTAAAGTGTGATTGTGTAAATTCTAGATTAGATTGGATTCTAGTTATCCTTTCCTATTGCAACGGTATTCCTTGGGGATGAAGGAATATTGTCTCTCGTTTTATTACTATAAATAAAGGCACTTTGTCGGAGGGATAACACACACATTCCCCTACAATTCTACAAACACATGTTTCTCAATCTCTACTTCCCTTGCCGCCGGCCCTATACCCTTTGTCAGATAAAATAGGCTACAACATCGAGAAGGATTTCACTTAAATTTTGAGAAGGCGAGAATATTAGTAAATTTCATAGATTTCAAATTTTGGGAAATTTTTAATCCCGCTTTCTGAATTTTTTTTTTAAATAATGTGTGTAATTCTACCATACTTAATGATCATGGTAGATAAAATAAAAAAAAATAAAAAATAAAAAAAAAGGGAACTTTAACGAAAAGCTCCCAGTACTGTTCACTTTAACGAAAAACCACATTTTTTACACTAAAAAGTCAATTCTGGTACTATTCATTTTATCCTTTAATTTGTCTTTATCGTTAAAACTCAAAGTTTTCAAGTCATTTTCATTAGTTTTTCTTAAAAAAAAAAATCCAGTGTGGTTACAAATAATATACCACATTGAAGGCCCGTGTTGGTTTAATATTTTTACAACATGCTAACTAAGTCCGTGGTATTAGATTATTTTATCATAACAGGTCGCTATTTGCTTGTTATAAAATATTATTATCCACAACATGCTCACCAAGCCTGTGATATATTTTCACTTTTTATCACGCACACATAAAGTCCATGGTAAAATTGTCGTGGCAGATGAGCTACTATGTTCGAATGTCAACATTCCTTTCATCTTTCCATAACTAATCAAATTTTATTAGAAAATAATTAATTGCTATTTTCCAATTAAGCTAAGCTGTAAAATGGCACCACATCATGGATGGAGGACCACTTTCCTGTCACGAAGATACATCCTGACTATCTTTATGTATCTCCTGATGTAAATAAATTATTTTCTAAACTTGTACATTACGAACTTTAATATATAGTGTAGTAGATGAAAATTTGTGATTCTACACAGGCTTAATTTTAGATATATGGAAATGAATTCTCCAAAATGTAGAAGATCCAGCATGCCATGAAATTCAAAGCTATGTGTTCACAGCAGAAAATCAGATGCAAATCAAAGGGATCATATAGATGAATCTCAAAAAATATGTCAGTTATATTGTCATTGGCCCACAGACACTGTATACATCTTTATTTTTCTTTCACCTAATCCTTAAATTAAGAATTACTTGAAACCTAATTTCTATTTTGTTAATATCTTGTCTGATTGATTTGATCCGGAACAATCTAGACATTTTTTCTAATGAAGGACCCCTTTTATGTTTCAACTAAAAAAAGGCCCCTTTTATGCAAAAATAAATAAAAATAAATAAAACCAACATTTAGGTAATTGGACAATATTAAAAGTCAGAATTCTTGTGCAGCTGTTCAATTTACAATATTGGATGCAAATTGTAATAGAAAGGTAATTAACTAGTAATTAAGCATACTAAATTAGTATTGTTTACGTGAGGGTCATGTGCAATCTGGTCTACTACAAACCCTAGAAAACAAGACCAGTACTCGAGGCCTTCAGTCTGAGAAATAAGTACTCCATCGAAGCATATTCTTTCAAAGAAAAAACTGCTACTTATAAACCCTAATTATTGTATTGATCTCCTTTGCCCACCTATGCCTACTATTCCCTCTTGTCACGTAATAGTAAACCTTTAACTAAAAGGCTGCATGCTCTTTATATTTTCTTTCTCCTTTTAATTTTATTTACTACAACTTGCACATGCAAAAAGAAATTGTGCAGCATGTCAAATAATCACGTATATCCACAACAAGACAATCTCTCCCAACATGGGATCTGATTAACTTTCCCCACAGCCATCTGATCTATTTGTTTCATTTACCCTTTTCACCTCAAATCTTCTTTTTGCCACCTTTGTGCGCACTAAGTAAATTAATTATATTATATTTTATACAGTATCAAATAACTTTTTTATTTGGCAGCCTTTGTAGTAGTAGTAGTAGTATGTGTGATGTAGCATCAACCTTTGTAGCTCTCTTGTTGCTCAATCATCAATACCATGATCAAAATTTTTAAGTCTCCTTTAGAAACTGTGCCACAGAGAGAGAGAGAGAGAGAGAGAGAGAGAGAGAGAGAGAGCATCATTATATATACTTATAAGTGGTAGTTGGGTTTTCATCTTCCATCAAGAAGGTTGAAAGAAACCCAGAATAGCATCCTCTCTGCATAACTTAGTTTCCCAAAGTATCTCTCTCTCTCTCTCTCTCTCTCTCACACACACACACACACACACACAGTGGCTCAATGGCTTCTGTGACAAAAGAGTCGGTCAATAGAAGAAAAGTGAAAGGAGGGGAAGCCATGAAAAACACAAAAAGGAAAGTCAACAAGGGGGCATGGACAACAGAAGAAGATCAAAAACTGGCTGAAGCTATTGAAATACACGGTGCAAAAAGGTGGAAGACAATTGCATCTGAAGCAGGTATATACACTTGTCATAATTAAGCTGAAATTGATTAAATAACTTCTTGATCACATTACACTTTTTAATGAATAATGATCAAGAGCTTAAAAGGGTCTTAATTTTGATTGATGCAGGCCTCAATAGGTGTGGCAAGAGTTGCAGGCTAAGATGGTTGAACTATCTCAGACCAAACATCAAGAGAGGCAACATATCTGACCAAGAAGAGGACTTGATCGTTAGACTTCACAAACTTCTTGGAAATAGGTACCATGGATTTCAAATGATAATTAGCATCAAAAGTTTGAAGTATATAAATTCTGTCTGAGTGATACGGGGCGTTCTATTGGGGTCTAGGTTCCCTCCAATTGCTCACAGCATGCAGGAACTAGACTGTTGTAGCAGTCTGATGACTTCGCCATGACATATAATTTTGCCCGCCTAATCCTCTGCCCTTGCCTATTTCAGACTGAAAAACAAAAACGTTAATCTACATGGATTATGATTTATGATAGTGTGTTTTGCATGATTATTAATTACTTACAAAATTTATCTTTCTCTTATGAATTTTTATTTTCTTATTAGGTGGTCTTTAATTGCCGGACGATTGCCTGGTCGAACAGATAATGAAATAAAAAACTACTGGAATTCTCATTTGAGCAAAAGAATGAGCCAAAAGGAAAAGCAAAATGGAGCCAAGTTAACAAGAAAAATGATCTCTACAGATCATCAGAAGGATCATGTACAAATGAAAGAAGATGCATCGTTGCAAGAGGCTGCTACTAGTACTAGTACTACTAGTGCTGCATCTAAAGGAGGTGATCAAAACTCCAACATTAATATTGATGTGGATGATTTCTTTGATTTCTCCAATGAGGGTTCTTTGAATTTGGAATGGGTGAGCAAGTTCCTTGAACAAGATGATGACAGATGGCTTAACTGATCAAGTTGGTGCAGTTCATGCTAATTAATCAGGGTTGTATGTGAATATATTTCACCATCTGTCAACTATTTTTCCCTTTTCTTTTCTTATTAGGTTATATATATGATGACTCTAGCTCTGATGGAGTTCATGACCGTGCGCTGAAAGTATTGTACATCAATAAACTTGGATGAATTGAGTTCTGCCTTCTCTCCTACACATAGATACTTGGATGAATATGTACAATATTTTCGGTAAATAAAGTCGTTAATGGTATGAAATAGCTAAACGATTCTTTTATTTAGTTATATTTTATTTTTATTTTTATAAATATGATAACAGAATGAGCTGGAAAATTGTATCAAAAAAGGGTGAAATCTAAAAAAATGGATGGTTCACATTGTGTAGTGGTGGGAGCACTCCTTCAAATGTATGATTACTCTCATGTTACGTGGACTTAAATCTCCAAAGTACATCTGGATGCCAACCTGGGTTGATCATCTTATTATATTTTAGGCTGCGATTTGGAGAGACTTAAGCAAAATAAACATGTCAATCCATCCGGTAGACAAGGCCGGTTATGAGATTTTTGAAGTCCAGGGCAACACAAAGAAATATGCCTTCAATTCATATAAGAAAAAGGGAGATTATATTCACACACATCAAATTACTTCTCCCACACCTTTTTAATTTTTTAATATTTTTCTATCAAGTGTTAGTGGTGTGTAGAAAATATTAAAAAATAAAAAATGTGTGAGAGAAGTAATTTGGGGTGTGAATATAATCTCTCAAGAAAAAATATTTGTTTTCACACGCAATACTTTGATAAAATTATATTTAGAAAAAAACACTTCAAGCTCAATAATTTATAAACAGGAAAAAAAATAATTTATTTTGTATTGAGAGAAGGGAACCAAACAACTAGATAGATGATGAGTTTTCTTCCCCCTTTATCTGAACTTTCAAATTATTTTTATAAAATCGTGAGGTATTTTATCTTACCAATATTGTCAATCTGGGACTAAAAAAATTCATATTTTCGAGTCATTAATTGATATGTATAATGTCACATCATGGCCCAGGCGCAGCCACCTCCTGGGCTCGCTCCACCACCGTAACACGATATTGTTCGCTTTGGGCCCTGACCAAGCCCTCACGGTTTTGTTTCCGGGAACTCATGAGCAACGTCCCAGGAGGTCACCCATCCTGTGATTGCTCTAGCCCCATTCTCGCTTAACTTCGGAGTGCCTACGGAACCCGAAGCCAGTGCGCTCCCAAAAGGCCTCGTACTAGGTAGGGATGAGAATATACATTTAAGGATCACTCCCTGGGCGATGTGGGATGTCACATATAAGCAATGAATGAGCATCAAATTAAACCTAGTAGACTAGTATTGGTAAAACCATACATATATTAATTTATTGAAAGCTTTTGACACATTTTTTTTTATTGAAAGCTAATGTTAGGGAGGCCAAATTGTTAAATCAAATTTTGTAAATCATATGACTAGTTGTTAATGATTGGACTATTACATAAGTATTAATTAACGTGCTTATTTTCTTGGTGACACGTCATATGGTTTGTAAATTTTGGTCTACCTAACATTACTCTTTATTGAAGGTTAGAATTGAATTGGAATGCACGTCTAAAAATTGCAACCCACATACTAACAACTAGTAGTTATAAGTTGAACAAGAGGTTAAAAAATAAATTAACAAAACAGAAATTTGTAAAAATTGCAAAGTGCAAAAGCACACAACATTTCAATCCCACGACACCCCCACCCCCAACAAATTTTTTTTTTATAAATATCAAGAAGTGGAGCAAAAACCACTCCTTGTTAAACTTCTTGATCATTTAGCCAAATTTATAAATTTATACTCTTCTGAAAGCATATATGAATTAATATACTACCCCAACATTTTTGCGCTCCTAATTTTTTGAGGCCCCAGATGATTGCCCTGTTCGCACTAGGCCATGGCTAGCCTATAGACGGAAGAAAGGAAAAAGTCCACACTCATTTTCTCCTTCTCTTTCTTAACACTCGTTTATTTTCATTAATTCTTGTTCGATTTAAAAATTAAGAAAAAAATAGCTTGAAAATTTTGAGTTTTAACAATAAAGACAAAATAAAAGGAAAAATGAATAGTACCAGAATTGACTTTTTGTGTAAAAATACAGTTTTTCGTTAAGGTAAACAGTACCATGAGTTTTTCGTTAAAGTTTCCTTAATTAAATCCAAATAATAGAAATAAACAAAGTGCACAAGAGAGAAAAAAAATAGTACTTCTGAATAAAAAAAGTTAAACCAATTATACTCCCCCGACAGGGACCGAGGATAAACATACAAGACACTCTCATGTCCTTTTATATACACATACATACATGTACAGTACAATATCTGCAAAGTGCAGAACAATGAAGCTGCAGGCTGAATAATAAGGCATTTGAAAGAGGATGAAGAGAAGCATTATCACTGAAGGGCTTGTCATGTAGTTCCCAGTTGGTTATAGAGATTCCTTTTTTTAGTGGAGGATTTGAAGCAATGATAGCCAAGAGTAATAATAAAAGAGAAATTGACTTTGTCCATATTATTGTACGGACAATTGCTAGGGCATAATCATAAATGTGTATCATAAGAGAAAAGTTGAATGCTTTTTGAAGCTTACCATTTGCCTGCCAGATTTTCCCGGGACAAATCTTTAATTTGTTCCACAGTTAACCGTGCTTTCTTTTCCTTTTTTTACTTTTTGACGAAAAAATGTTCTCGAAATTTACATTTGGTCAATCGAACTTAAGACTTATCACTTATAAATTAAGAAAAATACTATTAAACTATAATACTAAATGACAACTGTAATTTCTTATTCATCAGAAAATTGCAACCAGATGTTAATTAACACGAATAAACTGTGTGTTTTACTATTTTTTGTTTTTTTTAATTCGATCTAAATCTAGCTGGACACAAGTCACCGACAAAAACTAGTCGTGAAATCGTGATTCATGCTTAATAGTAGTGTTAAAGACACCAAAACAAATTTCAACATCCAATAACAGTATCTCATTTGTTTTATGGACAAGTGTTAGCTGTTGAGTTTCATTTGTGAGTGTCGACCCACCATTAGTGTCCGCCTCTTACTTTTAGAATTTCGAGGAGAATGACTTACATAACACAAAAACAATATAAATGATTACCAATTAAAGAGATGTGGCCCTTTTAGCCTAAATAATTGTTCATGTTGCATCAATAAAGGTACACAAATTGGGAAAAGGATCCTCGCCGGATCCTTTTCATAAGGATCTTAGGAATTTCGTGATCATGATCGTCATCGTACATCGTGCGATCAGAAATTATTTTAAATTTTAAAATTTAAAATTAAATATAAATAGTACCTAATGCAAAATTGACCGCACGATGTACGATGAACGATCACGATCACAGAATTCTTATGATCCCCAAAAAAATGATCCGGCGAGGATCCTTTCCCGACAAATTGAGTTAGGCAGAGAAGTAGGACCCAAACATTTGTTTCTTATACCTTTCACATTTTTAACTTCAATTCCTATAAATTCGATTTGTCTATTATGTCACTCCATTAATTCATATCAGGGTTTTTTTATCACAAATTATCTTTGAAATTAATCATCACCATCAAGATGGTCCTTGAAATTGAAAATCAATCAATATAGCCCCTGAAAATAGGTGTCTCAATGTGGTTCTTCCATCACCATTATGTTCAAAAATCTATTAAGTGCTGATGTGGCACATAAATGGGTTATATAAGTCCATTTTTCTCATAAATAATCCTTGAAATTGACCCATGCCATCAAAATGGTCTCTGAAATTGACCCGCGACATCAAAATGGTCTCTGAAATTGAAAATTGATCAATGCAGTCCCTCAAGTAAGTCTCAAATTAATGTAGTCATTCACCAAATTAAACCTGAATCGAGATCAACTTTGATGACGGCTTGGCCTATTGGCAACGACTTCTAGGCAATCAACATCCACTGGCAGAGCCACATTAAGGGCTATCCTGGGCTATAGCCTAGGTAGCTTTCAATGAAAAATAAAATTTTGCATGTAATTTTTATTAATTTTCAAATGTAACCCACCATATATTTAGTCTCTGATCCGAATTCTTTTGCTTTAATTATATAATACATTTTACAAGCAATCTCTTTTTCTAACATCAATTTTCTCATCACTTCTTGTACATGTACAAATTTGGATTTGTTTGAATTTTCACCTGTATTTGTTTAATAACGAAATTCTTGGCTCACTTTGTGAAAATTTTCTTAAGCTAGCTAGTAATGTGAAAAATACAATATCAAGTTCCTTTGTTTATATATTTAGATCTTTAAGCTAGCCCACCTGGTGAAAATTTTCTAGCTCCGCCATTGTCAACATCCTCACAACCTTAACCTTGGAGAGCTTGTTCGGCACGTCCTTGGAGGTCTAGTGATGCAAAAAACAACGAGGTCTGCCTTGAGATAATGGAGTTATAACCGAGGTGAGTCCATTGTTAGTTGAAAACTATTTCCACATCCCCTCTTAGGCCTTGGTTAAGCCTTGTGCCTTTGAGAATTTATGCAAGGGAGGTCTCTTCGGAGTAGGCTCTACTATAAGAAAAAAAAAATCCATTGTTCAAAAAGGAATTTAGACAATTTTTTTTAATTATTTATTAAACCCACATCAGCACATAACAAATTTTTTTTACAGAATTGTGGCGGAATGATTATATTGATTTGCGACACCTATTTTCAAGGACTGCATTGATTGATTTTCAATTTCAGGGACCATACTGATGTTATGGGTCAATTTCAGGGACCATCTTGATGGTGTGGGTCAATTTGAGGGACCATTTGTGATAAAAACCCATAAATCTTGTGGGCCCATTTATGTGTCATATCAGCACTTAACGAAATTTTTAACAAAATTGTGACGGAAAGACCACATTGATTTGTGACACCTATTTTCAGGGCTATATTGATTGATTTTTAATTTCAAGAACCATCTTGATGGTGAGGGTCAATTTCAAGGATGATTTCTGATAAAAACAATTAATATCAATATTATTTCTAAGAATGAATATACATAGTCATAACTTCTCTGCAAGTACATTAAAAATTTCAACCTATCTATCTAAACACTTGAAAAATTATCTTACAATCTAATGTATGGTATCCACTGGATAAATAACGGAGTGAATGCGCAGCAAGTAATGCAATAAATAAAGATCCAACAGTCATGGATCCTAATATGTAGTATACGCCCGGGTATACAATTAATATATATATATATATATATATAAAATAAAAAAATAAAAAATAAAAACCCTAGCTCTCCTTCATTTTTCTTAAGTTCTTCATTTCTTCATGGAGAATCTCCTGGAATTTAGTCTAACAAATGGGAGTTTAGACTTTAATGTACACACCTAAACGAACCACCCCTCCGGTCCAGATTGACCAATGATTATAGCTGAGAAGGATATTCAACGCACGACATCGGGGGTGCGGACAAGGGTAAATATATCTTAATCTCATATCGTCTTTTACCAAGCAAAAGACAAATCTTCCAGTCAATTTCTTAGAACTTGTATTCCAATGAGCATATTTGCCACGGCCCATTTTAGTTGGAAATTCAGTTTCTAAGGCCATCTCCAACGGAAAGGGCTAAAGATTCAAAAGTCAAAAAATAATTTGATTTGTCCAAAAATTCATCTCCAACTTATGGATAAAAAAATAATCAATAAAATTATGAAGGCGACACATGGACTTTTGAGGTGAAAAATACAAAATTATCGTTGAGGCACACTGGAATTCCTACGCACATGCAACAGACAATAACTGCTCAATCGAGGTCAAAAGTGATAAAAATGGTATTATTTTAAAACGCTCTCATCACTCCTCATCAAATATTTACCCACAAGATAACTCTCAATTATTCTTTTCAAATTGGGATTAATTGATTAATTACCAAATTAATTCATTAATTACAACATATTATTTCACATAATATCTTGCAATCAATCCCACAAATCAACCATATGTGGCCGGTCCCAAATCTCCTAATAGGGCCGGCCACACCCCTATATATGCCCCTCATTTGTCCAAAAACCTAAGTTCATTCTCCTCCTAAAATTCTCTAAACACTTTCTCTCTCAAATTCTAACTTTTGCATCAAAGATTCTTCGGCCAAAGCCCCCCTCCCCCAATTCATTGTGGGTGCATGAGGCTCTTGGCCTTGATCTTGGTGTTATTATTTTGTAGGTGCATTTTCGTCAAATGAGAAGACAACGGAAATTTGCATCCACAAATTGGTGCTTTCATTAAGAGTCTTGATTCACACGCTCGAAAAAGACTCTCGCATTCAAGGTTTTTTCGTTTTCTTGTTCATTTGTAGATTTTTCCTACTTTCTTTTTCTTGGAATTTTTGTTTATAAAAATTCTTTGATAAAATGTAAAAAAAAGTACAATGACTAGAAATTTGAAAACCACAACAAATGAAACTTCCAACGTTTCAGAATTTGGACCATAGCGATCTACAAGGCTCAACACAATGATGAATGGAGCGACACCACCCCTACGGGGCACCACCATGACAACCACCATGGTAGCAGCCACATCAACAACTCTCGGCGAACCCACTGCCCATGGTGAGCAGGCCACCTTGCAGTAGTAGGCCTAAGCCCATGCCATAAGGCAGCCAAACCCATATTCAAGTCCATGGTGCTACACTGGCAGTTGAGGCCCAAGCAGCTGCAGCAATTGGAGCAGCCCAACACTTGTGGGCCTAAGACCAGCGTGAGTCTAGAGCCTAGCGCCCATGCGCTCCAGCGGCCCAGCTCACGCCCACAGTCCAATCCTATGGTTTCCTAGGTGATCCAAACCGGTCCAAGATCGGTTCAACCGTCCCAGCTTCAGATTTCTGGACCGACAATTGAACCGGGGGTATTTTTACCCCATTTCTCCACATATTTGACATATCCCAACTTAAATCCCGCACCTGAAGTCCATTACACTTCCACTACTCGAGGAGATGCATATCGTCCAAGATCTTCCAACCCAAATGGAAAACAACACTTGTTCGACAAGTCATAAAATTGACAAGCGTCCTCGTACAATTGACTACCTTGGTGAATCAGCTTCTGCAGCGCACCGAGATGCAATGTGCCCCAGATGAAGTGTCCCGAAGTAGGACAAGGGCAAACGAATAACCCCTCCAACCGCATCCGGGCAAGTAGCCCCTTGACTAGCCATGAACTGAGCGTTCGAGAAGTGCACACTCCCGACTAGGCCCTCGAGATAGTGTATACATCGCCTTAACACGTGGAGGAGCGTGCACTTTTGGCTAAGCCCACGGTCGAGCATACATTCGCAGTTGGGGCCACACTCTGATAATCCACATGAACAACCTTCCAGGTGAAGTGTTCATTCGCGGCTAGGCACATAAGGAGCATTCTCCACCTTGCATCGAAATAAGCAGCATGATGGACGAAGAGAAGCGGTCATTCAATCCAGCTCAAGTTTAATCGGTAGCCTACGAAAAATTCATTCGCCTACTAGAAACATACCACGTGCATTGTAGTCGTGGCATAGACAAGCCGAACACATAGAGGAACAGCCTAAACCAGCAGGTCACGACCGGGGGCAACCGAGAGCTCCGCTACTCTAACAAAGGCAAATTCAAGAAATAGAGAGGCTCCTGACCGAGCACTTATGAAATTTCCAACTCAACATTGTCACTGACGAGGTACTGCGATGGGACATGACCAACATAAGCAGGTCATCCTTCACGGACAAGATCGAGCAAGCAGAGCCTCCATGCAAGTTCCACATGCCACATTTCACATCCTTCAAATGGGATGGAGACCCGGAGAGACACCTAAAGCACTACCAAAATGCAATGATCATCTATCGGAACAACGATGCTCTCATATGCAAAATATTCACCACTACTCTACAAGGCGAGGTGCAAGATTGGGTCCTCACCTTGCTGCCACAATCCATCCAGAGTTTCGATGAGCTTTCTTTGGTTTTCACCAATGAATACTCATCCTATTGCTTGATCAAGAAAGAAGTCTGACCACTTGTTCAACGTCAAGAAGAATCTAAAAGAGTCGTTTCGCGACTATGTGAAGAGGTTCAAAGCAGAGAAGGCAAAGTTAGTCGGATACAACGACTAAATAGCTAGTACAGCCTTTGAAAAATGACTCCCAGCAGACCACCAGCTGTTCGAAGAATTGATCATGAAAGAAGATCTAACTATGGCAAACTTTTTCGCTCTGGTAGAGAAATATGCACTTTGGGACAAGGCTCACTGATACACATTCAAGGCAAGTCTGAACAATCTTGAATATGAAGTCCTTCACTACTCTGAAAAAGATTCAAGGTTTGAACAGACGAGGAACTATTCACATGTTTGAGAGTATCTAAAGTAGCAATAAACTCTACCTCTTATGAGAAGAGTTGGAAGCCTGACTACCTGTATTATATAATTCAAAAGCTTTCCTCGATGCGGAAACCAGTTACCATAAATTAAAAAGCTAACTTTGGTGACAATTTTTGCAAGCCGAAAGCTCAAGTTATACCTTTAGACGCATACAATCATCCTCATGACGCACTATTCCAATCTAGATGAGTGATGATATAGGCGCAAACACTAGAGAATGTAAAGTTTTCCGACGAACACAACTCAGCCCAAAAAGGTGCACCAAGAGCAAACGAACACTAGAAGGACACACTCGGAAGCAAGTTTTATCTTCGTCACCCCTAATACCGGCAGTTAAGCACTACTTCCTATTGCGCGTCACAAGGCCCAACGGACCCTTGCTCCATAATTCAGCTCTAAAGTGGCCCAAGACTAGCAGTTGAGCATCTCATGTTGCTTGTAACATGGCCTTAGCTCCACAACTCCCTATCGTGCCTTCATGCCTAGCCTAGGCGACTCAACGACGCCTCAGAGGCAACCGAGCACACTCTAGCCACGCCTACTTCACCCGATGAAGACTACTGGCCTTTGCACGTTGACAGCGCATCCAACTATAAGGACTCGGGAGCATGTGCAGTCGTTGTCACCCTAGACAGTTTGATGCTCGAGCAGGCAATTATTTTAAGCTTCAAAGCATCCAACAATGAAGCAGAGTATGAAGCCTTACTAGCAGGCCTCCAAATGGCAAAAAGACTTAAAGGTGAAAAAACTTGCAATTCATTCTGATATCTAGCTAATCACTAGCCATCCAAAGATGGCGTAATACCTAGAGAAGGTGCAAAAGCAACTTGAGGCATTTCAGACTTACACCCTCACTCAAGTTCCACGAGTAGACAATGCCCACATGGACGCGCTAGCCAGCCTAGGCTCTTCCCTCGACCACCAACTCAAACGCTCTATTTCAGTGGAGTATTTAGACAGGCCAAGCATAGAGGCGGAGCTAGTAATCGAGGTGTTATAGGTTAGTAATATTCCAAACTAGCAAGATTCCATAATAAACTACATGGTCAATGGCACACTCCTCATGGAAAGATTAGAGTCTAGGAAGCTCCAAACAAAGTCAGCACGCTACTACATGTGAAGCGACATTCTTGTCTGAAGATCCTACATTGGACCACATCTCTGTTGCCTAGTGCCTCCTGACGACCTAAAGGTTCTAAGGTCGATCCTTAGCATAGAATACTCCAAAAAGATGGATCCCATCTGGGAAGGTTTCAGTATAAGATCAAAAGAGTAGGCACTAAGGTTAGTTACACCCTCGCTACCATGAATGACAAGGAGATCGAAAAGTAGTGGAATGTCTACAATCTAAGGAAGTACCATGGGTGACCTCCCTCTACATCAAAGCCTGAAGATTTAAGTAGCTCGACGGGCACCACCTTACAAGTCAGTTATGTAGTTCCTACCTTACATCTAGGTTTTTGTTCGTTTCACTAGTTTTTCAATGAGGAATTCAAAAGTAATTTATAACTTGACTCAGCTACATGCTTTCAACAACTTATCACTCTTGCACTTCAAAAGAAGACCGCACTTTTCTCAGGGACTTATCGCAGGAATTGAACCCCTTAGGGACCAACAATACTCTCCAGTGCGAGAGGGTAAACCAATCCCTGACAGCCATTTAGGTTTGCTCTCTAGTGCGAGAGGATAAACTAAATGCTCTCCAGTACTAGATGATAAACTAAATCCTCTCTAGTGTGAGAAGGTAAACTAATTCCCCGACACCCACATGGGTTTGCTCTCTAATGTGGAAAGCTAAACTTTACACTCTGAATATCCAAATGTGGATGAGTCAGGCTGCCCTGGTGTAACTGTGCACGATGGCTTGTGTGAAGATTGCTAAAAATAGCCACAATGGTTTTTTTCAAGGCTTAGCTAACCGAAGGATTTTGGGTCTCTTAGCCTAATTCGCAGTGAACCAGGCCTGAAAGACAGAAGAGGCACATTATGCAGTACGCCCCATGGATGGTTTCCCTGGAACCCTAAAGCTGCTATCGAGTGCACTAAGATAGCCTACGATTTTCGGAAGATTGCCTACGGTTGCTCTTCGAGCAGTAAAGCCACACTAGACTTATACAACCTCATATTCTTGTGAAAGGTTAAACAAGCTAGCGTGCATATACAAAGCTTTATCCACTGCCAACATGCTACACAGTCAATAAGCTTCACCTCTGCTAAGCGCAAAATGATCATTTAGATCTACACTAATTCCTAAACTGTTGTGATGTTACACAACCCACGGAATTGGTTACATAAAGAGCAAAGAGTCCTCTTGAACCTTTGCTTAAGAAATTCCATACAACCACATACTTTTGATACGAAAGGTTAGCAAATTTCATGACCCAAAAATCTTTAGTATGTTATGATGCAGGTCCCACAACTAAAAGGATTAAAGAAAGCCAAGGTTAACAACCAAATGGTCATGCAAACTCGTCTGCTTCTATAAGTAATGTTGGAAATGTGCCCTAAAACCAATCATATGATGATACTTTACGGACATTTCACATGGTAAACTAATCTAGTTTAAATATAAAGGGCAAAGGTTATTGTTTTAAGCTGTCTCATATAAATGTTATATGCTTAAACGATAAGTCCAAGGAATATGTTATTAGGAGAATGTAATCTAAAGAAGTTAGATTCATGAGACCATTCTCTTTCGTATACATATCCTAAACGTTCCTGATCATAGGATTGCCAATTGGGCATTGACAGTCCGTTAAGATCAGTATGTGCTATGTCTTCTCTTAGGGAGAGTGATTGGTCTCGAGTCATTGGTGTGACTGACACCAAGACAAGCATGGAGGTGCTCAATAGAGAATGAGTCCACTGAACACGATCAACGAGGAGTTCTCATACTCATGTCACATGAGAACTCATGGTTGGGATAATGCAAAGTAGTCCTTTGACCTGAGGCATCATAGTTGTCTTGTGGTTAGGTCCTTGATCTTTGACTATGTCAATGTCACTCCATCAGTGGGTGTCCACGGCGTAGTTGGGGTTAAGCCACTTAGCCATGGAGGCAAGTGAATGCGCAACAAGGGATCTCTAACCTTCAAACAGTTGAGGAAGAATACTCTATGATATGATTAAGAATCTCTGGCCAGAGTATGAATGAGATTTAGGAAGTCGTTCCAAATCATATTCAAAGTAATCATATAAGTAAATGAATCACATTGGATAGTAGACATGAATAAATTATCAAACCAAACAATGTGGTCAAGAGTGTTGTATTAGAGAAAGACCGTATTGCATTGTAATCCTAAACTGAATAGGTTCTCCACCTCTTCTGATTAGCTTGGGTAGCCATGACATACTGCTAGGTGTCACTCATGGTTTGTGGAAGCTCTAATAGTGAGTAATCACTAAAGGGAGAATTGAAAGTAAGTTTCAATTCATAATCGATTTGAAATAGTTCTAATCGCCCACTGCCTCGCTAAAAGGAACCTAATGGATCGTACACCGAGTAAGGTAAAGATTGAAGAAACAACGGAGATGAGTAAGGATAATTAAATGGTTTAGTTATTTATGGCTAGGATTAATTAATATGTTAATTAATCAAACGAATAAGTTCGTTATAGACCTGGGGTTAGTTTTGGGCCTCAAGGCCCAATGGGATTTGAATGTCAAGCCCAATAACTCAAGTTGTATGACAACTTGAATGACAAAGGGCCTCAAAGCCCAATGAACCCAATGTGGCCTGCCATATAGAGGGAGGGTAGTGAACTTGGCTTAATTGCAAGTTTGCCACTCCATTGTGAAGTGGTATAAAGGCAACTTTATAGCCATTTCATCCTTAGGGTTTTCTTTTGGAGAAAATTGGAGAGAACACTTCTCTCCCTTTTCTCTCTAAATGGCCGGCCCCCTTGGAGGGGATTAACTAGCATCTAATCCTCCTCCAAGGTCACTCATCTCTTCTAAATGCTCACCTTGGTGTGGAGACTTAGAGGTTCCCTTTCTTGGGAACTTGGAGAATCAATTCTACCATCCTCCTCCAAGGAATCCATGGAGCTAAGAAGCAAGGAATGAAGGCCCTCTCCTTGGGTGATTAGCCTTTGCTTATGCAAAGAGGAATCAACAAAGGTATAAGATTTCTCAACTCACTTTATCTTGAGTTGAGTCATAGTTCACCTATCTACTAGGCTTTAAATTTCATGGGTTAAGTTTTGTTTTTGAGTGCATATAAACATGATTCCGCCTTTAAATGTTAATTGCATGTTGTTGATGTTGCTCAAATGAACTTGTTTTTCACAAATTTTCCTTCAAGTAATGCACCTAGTTGTTGACCCTATGGTTAACAACCTTGCAAAAGTTCTACAGTAACACCTACGGCTGCATAGGCCTGTCTGCTTATAAAAAAATAGCACGCCTGCCGCTGGTCTAAAATTCTAAGGTTGAGAAAGAACAAAAGAAGCAAATATGAAGAAAAATGAAGGAAGCAAGTTTATTAAATTTTTTAGCAAAATTGATAAATGACTAGCAAAGGTCGAAGTAGTTCAAGCAAAGCAAAAAGCAACAGGGAAAACAAAGAAAATTATAAAAGCTACCAAGAAGACTACTTTTTAGCAGCTTAGACATCCCACGACTACTTGGTCGCCATACCTTCAGCAGCCAAGATTCTCTCAATAGCGACATCATTCAGCGCTTCACCACCAACTGCCCCAGCCTGGGCACCAACTTCTCTGACTACTGCACCAATGGAAGCCTCAAAAGTAAAGGCAAGCACGTCTTCCGGAGAAATAGAAAAGGTCTCGAAGTCTTTCTTGGCAAACTCAATGTGACGACCCGTCCCTATTTTCTATATAATTTTTTCCCTGAGTGTGTAAAATGATGATTATGCCCTCGTTGGCTAAGTGATGTGGATGTACATATACAGTTTTAAATTATTAATTTCATTATCGTAATTAAATCGTACTTAACTTCACGAATGCGTTGGCGGGAGTTAGACCCGAACTGGAGTCGTAACGAAAAAGTTACGAAATTATATCATTTATTTCTTTCAAAGTTTGACCAGTACCTTAGTCACCAATTATGTTAGTTCCTATTTCCCTAATCTCTTTCTTCCCTAGCCCAATCAGATTATACTCTCTCTTTCTCTCTCCTTCTCGGACCTTATTCTTTTTTCTTACACCCCACTCACCACCATTGCATAGCCATCATCACATCTTGATAGATCAAACTTGAAACTGCCATCATCGTACTCATTTCGACCTCACGATCACTGCCATACCATTTGTTTAGTAATTTGGCGAGCTTTGACTCGGTGACTCGTGAGCTCTGACTCGGTGAAGCTTAGGTTGTCGTGATCGCATACGAGTTACATAGTATTAAGACTTAGGAAAGCTTTTTATTCAACTCCATAAAGACCTTAGAGTAGGTTAAGAGTGTAGTTGACGTCGGTTCAAGCGAATTTGAGAAGTTGCATATTTGGCCAGAACTTTTGAGGGATTTTCCGACCAATTCCCGTTTGATTTTGAACTTCTAATAGGTACGAACTTGTTCTACTTCTTAAGACCTTCAAATCCATATAAATTTCATGGATTTTGGTTGGAAAATTAGGTAGATATTAAGGTTTGAAATTTTCCTAGAAATCCGGCAAGAATTTCCAGTTTTTCGGCGAACTAGACGGCGAAGCTACTAGAGAAGACAAGGTATATTCCGTTAACTTTAATGGAATATTCTAATGGCGTTAAGTAACGCCGTTACTATTTAACAGAATATTCCTAACGTGGGTTTCCGTCCAGTGTGCCGTGCACATGCCTGCGTGTGGCCGCGCGTGTGGTTGTGCCTTGCCGGTGCGCGACGGCACATCTAGTGTCCAGAAAATTTTCTGAAAAAAAATTGTGTGGGTTCGTATCGTTGAGTAGGTCACGTTCGTATATTGAAACCTTCCATTTGAGCAAACTATGAGAAGTTATTGCTAGATTTTGTATATGTGTTATCTAATTAATGAAAAATAGTTGTATCGCATATAGGTGAGGCGTACCCCGAGGACGAGCGTGGACAAGCGAGGCTAGGGGGCTACGATCCTTCTACTTATCAGTGAGTGAGCATTTGTTATATATATATGCTTTACGATTTTTAGAAATGTTTTTAAATTGAATTATGCTTTGCGTGCCATGTCTCAAATTTACATTTTAAATATTGCATTGTTATAATTTGTGAATTATACTAAATGATGTTGTGAAGGCTCAGGTAAGCTTCAGGTGAACATTATGTGATTGAATTGTTGCAACATATTGGTATGCATTTAGAGCTCATCATTGCTACAACCTAGTGTTACTACTCCCACCCCGGGGCCAGGGCACAATCCTTCACATGATGTTCATCTCCAGCACCGCACGCTCACCTTGGATCCAAGTTTGGTGCCAGCCATGTCGTATAGGTCACATTAGGTGACTCTGACTCGTAGGTGACCTGCGATTTATCGCACAGCCTTCATGTGATCGTAGCACTTGAGCGTACATATTTACACCCAGCCCTGTTGTACAGGTCACACTAGGTGACTTCGACTCGTGTGCTTGCATAACTTATGAGCTATAGGTCCAGTCATACAGGTCACGCTAAGTAACTCCGATTGGCATACTAGATAAGATTGATTTCACACCTAACTTGTATTTATTAGTGCTGAAATGTTATGACATGGCATACTTCGGTTTTCATTGCACTTGTGCATTGATTTTCATACTTACGTAGTATTATTTTCTGGAAACTATACGGGTTTTACGAAGAAGGGTTATTATTATTAGAAAAGATAAATGTGTTTTCTAAAGCTTTTTTTTTCCCACTCACCCTTCTATTTTGTGCCCCTCTAGGTCTTAGGTGGTTGTATTTCTTTATGGCTCATGAGGACTATCTAGCGGTTCTGACGTTCCACTAAATAATGTAGGGATCTTCTCTCTGTTTGTATATTAGTGCTTAGTCAGCTCGACTGCCCTTTTGAATTACCTATGCACTGAATACTTGTATATTGGGTTGTGATCACTTCCACACACTTGCATAATATTTCTAGTTTAAATAAGTTTAGTTTTGGTTTTTATTGGTTCACATTTTACTTAATTATCATCACTTTTGTTGTGCACATGGCTACGTCACTCTCACGTGACGGCCAACATGTCTCGACTCTGGTTGGGCTGTGTCACTCAAAGTCAGAGGCTTACAAAAAAGATGATCTACATAACCCAGCTTATAGAAATTGGCCTGACTCTAAACCTCGAGCCCAGCTTTCTCACCTTTTAACTGCTCGTTCTCCTTGAGCAAACCAACACGGACGCGCTATAGCTCATCCACTTCTTTCTTCAAACTTTCGTTGATCTTCAATGCACCTTGGAATTCTAACACTTGGGGCTCAAGCCTATCAACGACCTTCTTCAAGTAGATCACTTGGTTATAAGCAGCAATCAACTTTTTATCCTTAGCATAAGCAGTGGAATGAAGCTCAGAAACGGCACACTCAAGATCTTGAATCTAAGGTATGTAACATCCGATCTCCTTCTCTACACTTTCATACTTAACTGGAATCGCGTCAAGCCTAGTCTTTAAGTCAACAATCTCTTAGCAAGCAGTCTCAAACTGCAGAGAAGTGGGAGTAGAGATGTTAGACCCCTTCAAAGTGACAAACTTAGATTCTAATCTTTTGATCTTATCGACAAAAGAATAAGCTTCGGCTATCACAGCCTTTGCCACCTCCTTGGTAGCCTTGGTATCCTCGTGGTCAAGGAGCATAGAATCAGCTTCCAAAATCACCATCTTCTGCATCATTTCAAGTAAAGCAGTTTTCCTATACTCGGTCATATGCTTCACAAAGGAACTTGGGCAAACAACCTCTCTAACGCCATCGACAAACTTGGCACAAGTATCCATATCTTCAAGCAGATCTGGTTTCAAAAGTGCACAGATCTCAGCAGCATCCCCAGAAGCAGGCTTAGTGAATTTCTGACAGCTGCCCACGAAAGTAGTTTCCTTCTTCCTAACGAGCGAATCAGTCTCAGCAGCGGGAAAGTAGGCCTTGGTACCACTTTAGCAGCAGAGTGAAGGAAATTATGAGTTTCATTAGGGATTTCATGTGACTAGCAAGCATATACAAATCAATATATATATACAAAATAGCGGAAGCATGTTAACAATTAAATTTATTACTCTAGTCATTTTAAATCCCCTTCAAGAGCATAGGTTTATGTAAGATGCATCACAAAATATTTTATTGAAGAACAAAGGTTAGGAGTAGATTTATACCTCTTGATCTACTTGTGAGACCAAGGATGGACCACCTCCAAGATCTTTGCTCCTCAAAGTCCTTGAGCCTTGCCTCCCTCCTTGCCTCCTCCACTTTGTTAGTATGAGTGCTCCAAGGTTCTCTTAGAGTTTTCAAGGAGAAAACCTCTAAAGATCCTCACCCACTAGTGTAGTGAGAAAAGGATGAAGGAATGACCTAAGGGGAGATTAAATGTTTAGCTAAAATTCCCCAAAGGTGGCCGGCCTCCTTATGTGTTCTAGAGAGATGTTTTTCTTTTTCTCTAAGTCTTTTGAACACAAATGAAACCCTAGGAGATATTTCTCTATAAAGTTGTATTTATAGGCAAAAGGAAGCAAGTCAACATTTGACTTCTCCCACCTCCTCAAAGTGGCCGGCCTTGGTGTGATATTTTGGGCTTTGGGCTTTTATTGTTTTAAGTCATCCAATGCTTAAATAAAAGCCCAATGGGTTTAGGCCCAATAGGCCCAATTAAACCCGAACGTTTCTTTAAGTCCAAAACGATCTTTTATCGCTTTTATGATTTCTTTAGACTTTCTAAATTAATCGCCACACCCAATTAATCCAATTAATTATTTCCATCATCCATTGATTACTCACTACAAGAGTGTATTGGTGAACAATCTTTTAGGTTCTAATTAGCAAGGCAGTGAGATGATTGGCATCGATCCAATTGATTTAATCCAATCACTTGTTGAATTAAAACTTGCTTTTAATTCACGTTCTTCTTTGACGATTACATTTAGTCATCTAGAAGAACTCACAAGCCATGAGTGACATCTAAACATATGTCATGGCTACCCAAGCTAATGTAGAAGTTATTCAGAGAACCCATTCAGTTGGAATTACAATGCAATTCGATCCTTCTCCAATACAATACTCTTAATCACATCACTAGGGTATGGATTTAATATGTCAAACCCCTAATGTGATTATACGTTCTTATTTGATTCACATGAGTCGTATAGGAACACTTTCCTTAACCACGCTCAATACTTCGGCCGAAGATTTCCGAATCATATCTTAGAGTATCCTCCTCTAACGAGGATTAGAGATCCCTTGTTGACCATTCACATGCCTACATGTTTAGATAGCTTGATCCCAAGAATGCCGTGGACTCTCCAAATGGAATGTCATTTGACATGGTCAAAGATCAAGGACCTAACCATTAGACATCAATGATGTCTCAGGTCAAAGGATTAGTTACATTATTCCAACTATCAGAGTTACTTGCTTGACATGTGAGTAGACCTCCATGCAAGTACTCTCGTTCGATTGCGTTCAGTGAACTCATTCCCTTAATGAGCACCTACATACTTGTCTTAGTGTCTCAACACGAATGGGATGAGACTTTCCATCCTTCTCTTTGAAGGGGACACAGTATGTACTGATCTATGCATTGTCAGTATCCCTCCGACAATCCTATGACCAGGAACCTTTTGGACATGATGGTTATGTGAAGAAGGTCTCTGTAGTCTAACATGATTAGATTACTTCTTCAATCGATCCATTGTCCATGGATTCACTATTTAGGACATATTTCGTTAATTGAGATAGTCCTAGTTAGTATCTTTGCCTTCCGATGTATAAGAGTCATATGTATACATCAATGCAATGTCCTGAAAGGTTTCTTCCAAAGATTGACTTTCAGGGCATATTTCCAACACAGAGTCCACCTTATCGTTCTTCATAATAGCAAGCCTCTCTAAATATGAACCAGACTTAGCTTCTAACGAACGCCTTGACCTTGGTTTCGGCAGTGAGGGCATAACGGAACCTCTATGCTGAGCAATCCTGTCGGTAATCGAACTAGCCATCATTAGCATGGCATGCGTCACTGACTTAGATCTAACAGCCCCATCTTTCATCCCCTTGGAAGAAGTCAAGTTAATCACAAGCCTGGGGGCAATCAGCGAACCCTCGCGAGCAGCGGAATAAGTCTTTGGTTTTTTCTCAACTGGCATCTCTTGAACAGGCAAAGAGCTCTTTTTCCCACCTTCACTTGCAGTGGGCTCCACAACAGCGATCGAACGAGCTAGTGCCTCCACCTTGATATGCTTTATCTATTATCTTAGGGGAAGCCGATTTTTCTTCCGGCAAAGAGAACTAAACAGCCAACGCTACTCACAGTACTCAAAAGGGATACCTAGCACAACATGCACCATCTTCATATCTAGAGAGATCTTAGGAGTTGAGCGAAATTATGAATCTACGAGAGTAGAAGAGGACAATGAGCAAATCATAAAGCAGCTCAGCAAAAGTACAAGGCAGCCTAGAGACTAAGCAGTCTACTTGCCAGTGATGAAAACTATTAGAACGAGTAGCTCAGTGGAAGAATCAAACTCCTATTCTCCACTAATCTCCAAAATGTGTTTGGCCCAGTCATGATCTTCCTTACTCGAATGATCAAAGAGCCTATGGTGGTATCGCAGTTGCCCAACTCCCTCGATGTGGCCAAGGTCAAGGAAGTACCAGAATTTGTTGACCGTTAAATCCAAATCAAATAATTGGCTTAGATTGAGGAACCTCACCATCACGGGGACCGCATTCGGAGAACATTGAGCATAGGCACACTTCATGGAACAAAGTACTTCTTGGAAGAAACGCGGCATAGGAAAAGTGAATCCCAACATGAAGTAGTAGGGGTGAAACTTGATGGCTCTTCGAGCCCCCACTACATGGCTCACGGTTGCTACCCCCCTTGACACACTTCACGTGCACCCCCAACGGAATGACGTGCCTATATGCCTCAAGAAAGTTTCTAAACGAGTCATCGAAGCTAATCTTGAAGTGAGCAGCCTTGAAGTAGCACACCTTACTCAAGGGCCCACCATGACACCATCATCACCCTTGTGGCTTGAAAAAGACATGCTCGAAGAAATTCTACAAAGACGTAAGGAAATATCGTTAGACGGTTGCACAAAAAAAAAAGATCAAGCTTCACGGCCTAAAGATAACAGCCAAAGGAGCCTATCCGGCGCTAACTCTCATCTCTCCCTTTCGACTTGACATACCAGGAGGCCCAGCGCACTAGGAAGCCCAACGCACCAGACAATGCTTTCTTCTCAGGCCGAAGGCCTTGCGGCCTAATCTAACTAAAGGGGGAATGGCTCCCCTGCACCTCCTTCACTCTCTCTCCATGAACTGGCCTAAGCCTAGCAAATAAGAAAGCCCACGCTTCCTTGGTCCAGATCATCGCACTAACCTGGCCCTAGCCAGGTCTAGCTCAGCTCCCCAGTGCCCATCAGCTCAGCTGGAGCCAAGCCGCACCTGGCCTAGCT
Source organism: Crataegus laevigata (assembly GCA_963580275.1). Lineage (NCBI taxonomy): Eukaryota > Viridiplantae > Streptophyta > Magnoliopsida > Rosales > Rosaceae > Crataegus > Crataegus laevigata. Next base: position 18,708,265 of record OY756945.1, read on the forward strand.
AGCCACCGCCTCACCAAGCCCACTGCAGCATGTCGTGGCTCTCTCCAACAAAGTTTTCACACATCCTCGACCCCCTTTGAGCCAAATTTCAAGCCCCAAGGCTCCCAAAAATTATGAATAAAAGGAAAAAAAAAATTCTTACCTTGGTGTGGCATGAAGACGAAGAAAGCAACAAAAGACAGTCATTTGCACGAGCAAGTGTAGAAGATTGCTAGGGGAGGGGAAACAAATATCCTCTAACTTTCTCTATCTTATAAGGTAGAATAAATTTCTCTATGAAGTTGATTTAATCACCTAATTTCCTTTCCTTAAAGGATCTAATTTCCAATTAAAGAGAGAATCTACATCAAAATAGGAAACAATCCTATGTTTCCTAAAGCAAGAGAAGATCTCTATACCGCTGCCCTTTCCTACGAGCAGCCCAACAGGTGTGGGGGCATTTGTGGAGCTAAAAATAATCAAGAAAATTATGGAGGCGACACGTTGACTTTTTGTTGAAAAAGACAAAATTACCCTTGAGGCACACCGGAATTCGCAAGTGCATGCAATGGATAATAATTGCTCGATCGAGGTCAAAAGTGATCAAAATGATATTCTTTTAAAACCCTCTCATCACTCCTCATCAAATCCTTACCCACAAGGTACTCCCAATTATCTTTTCAAATTGGGATTAATTGATTAATTACCAAATTAATTGCAAGATATTATTTCACATAATATCTTCCAACCAATCCGACAAATCATCCATATGTGGCCGATCCCAATTCTCATAATTGGGCCGGCCACACCCCTATATATACCCCCTCATTTCTCCAAAAACCTAAGTCCATTCTCCTCCTAAAATTCTCTAAACGCTCCTTCTCAAATCCTAACTTTGGCATCTGAGATTCTTCGACCAAAGCCCCCCTCCCCCACATTCATTATAGGCGGGTGAGGCTCTTGGCCTTGATCTTAGGTATTATTATTTTACAGGTGCATTTTCGTCAAAAGATAAGACGGCGTAAATTTGCATCCACACAACCATTATCTGAGCTATAATTCTATATAGCCTACCATGCCATTATTTGGCCAAATGGGCACCAGGATGGCCAAATGTAGCCCCTTCTTAGAGCATCCCCAATGGGGCTTTATACTCCATAAATTTGAAGCTCAATGAGCCGAAAAATAGGGTTAGATCCATTACTTGGGCTAGTAACTTCCTTCCTTGGGTAGCAAAAAATTGACTAGCCCCAAAAAGTAGTTGGTCCCACAAGAAATTAGTTATCTATGTAGAGAAAAACTTATGTGGAGCTTTACTTGCCACTAGACTTTGCTGAATGACACTACAAATCCATTACAAATATTAAATAAAATCATTTATCATTCTTTTTTATTTAAGATTCTCATAAATATTTTTCCTACTATTTAATATGCACCATGAGATCAATTTAACGGTTCATATTTAGTGCTTATTTGGATGTGCTTTTAAAATAATTAAAAGTGTTTTTGGTAAAAATATTTTTGGAACCAATCCTTAGTAAAAATACAAGTAAATTCTAGAAAAACACGTAAAGTGTTTATTAGAAGAAGCACATCCAAATAAACTCTTATTTATTTATTTTTTTTCTTCCTAAATATTTCCTTCAGATATGTTTTGCCGGATCTTCACTTCCTTCCCGGATCTTCACTTCCTTCCCGGATCTTCACTTCCTTCTCTCTCCCACTTCTTTCTCTCTCCCAATTTTTACTCTTGCTTTTCTTCAAAGAAAATTCTGCACCCTGCACCCTAAGACCTTCTCCACTTTTATCAAGAATTTGTAAGTTTTTTTTTTTTTTTTTTTTGTTATTTATACAATAGCTGATAATGTGAATTAGACATGAAGAAGAATAACCCACATATATATAGGCATATTAGGATTAATATGCTAGTCTAGTATTTGATTTTTTGTTCGTTAATATGTTTGTCTAATATGAAGGCTAATATGTTAGGCTAATATTAGGGTTCATATGTTAATGTGAATGACCCACATATATACAACAATTTCTTTTTCGTTCCTTATTATGAATCTATTATTAATGTTAGTCTAATCTTTGATATTTTTTCAATTGATAGGTTACTACCGAATTTACTTCTTTCGTCTCAAAACAATTTAAGCTCAGTATTCTTTCATCAAGCATCTTGATAAATATTATGTACAACCTCTTTGACAACACCTACGCATCACCCTTCAAAGACAAAACATTTTGAATATCCTTAGCTCAATGGGATAATGGTCACTGCTCCAAAATCACCGTATCAAATTTAGTACTTTAGAATTTGTGTGAAAAGAGTTTTTCAACAGATATGAATTTAACTAGACCGACGCTAACAAACAATTTATATAAAAATAAAAATAAAAACAATTGAGCACACATGAAGTATTATGAAGTGGGCGCCAATTATTTCATGAAAATAGAAATACAATTTTCAAAAAATATAAAATGAAAGCATGTGTGGCTAACCAAACTTCGTGCTTTTGGGGTAAAAAAAAAAAATAAAAGAGAGAGAGAGAGGAGAAGAAAAAAAATGTGGTGTACATAAATTAGTAGAAAAAAAAGTATGAGAATTTTAAATGTAAAATAAATAATAAATTATTATATTTAAGATTTGTCACGTGGCAAATTTTGAATAGATTGTATTGTCATTTAGTGAAATTTAATGGTAAGTCAAGCCCCATACAAGTTTTTCTCATCCATGTGAGCCAAATTTTGCCACTCTTCTCCCACTTGTGAATACACTTATACTCTCCTTTTATTTTATTTTTTTAATTCTTTTTCTTTACATATCTTTACTCCAAAGGTTCTCCTCCATTTTATTTATATGTTTAATAATTAAGACATAAAATGATATAAGATGTTCTACTAAAAAGGCTTACTTTTATTAATTTTCAAATAAAAACACACTACATATTAAAATGACATTGGAAGTTTAGAGACCAAAACCGAAAACATACGCAAATAACATACCTCAATTGCAAGGGCATTACAATTTAGCTATGAGATGAAATCTTATCTTGTCTGATTTAGCGAAACAAAGCAATAGATAAGATTGAGATAAAAGAACCTAATCGAACGGTTAATAACTGATGAAAATTAACTTTGTCAAAATCTGAAAATTTTTTAGGGTATTTTTTCTGAGATAAGATGTCCAAAAATTAACTTAAGAAAAGTTAACCCAAAAACATTTATCGCATAATTAAATTACTACATAAATAAATATATATAACCCACATAGAGCCCGAAAGTAAATAACACATCTTTGGGAGAGATTCTTTTATAAAACTCTAAAGATTCCTCAGAGCTCTAAAATGATATATCCACCTCTTTTCCAACTCCATATAAAGCCCCTCACTAGGGATGCTCTTAACTAGGGGTGGGCAAACGGGTCCTGTACCCGCGGGTCAGGGTCGGTACTCGTGGGTACTCGCGGGTCAGGGTGGGTACGGGGCTGGTCCAAAATTTCAAAACACAAAACGTGGCGGGGCGGGGCGAGTATACAAAATTAACGGGGAGGGGCGGATCTAAAAATAGGAGGGAACGAGCCCCCGGCCCAGCCCGTTTCTAACTTGAGGTAATTGGATGGGATTTTATGATTGGAAGTTTTCATTCATCTCCGACTCAGAGTCTGAGTCTCAGACCCGTTCTCCTATTCATTCACGACTTGAGCCCAGTCGAGTCCTCAACCGCAGTCATCCATCAACAACCACCATCTCTGACCATAGCCCTCGACTTCGTCTTTGTCTCCCTCTTTCTAGCGAATCATGAGTGGTGACCACCATCAACAACCATCATCACCATCATCTCTCCAGATTCCGACCACCCCATCACCGCCGTCGAGAAGACCACCATATTGCGAATCGAAATCAACAACCATCTTCTCATCTCCTCCCAATTTAACGTAATATAATTTCAGAACTCTTATTTTTAACTCTTGTTAATTTTCTAGATTTAGGGATTTAGGGTTCCCGCAATCTCTGATTCTCTTTGATTAATTTTCTAGATTAGGGAGTTAGGATTTTCTGCAATCTCTCACTCTATTGAGTAGTTCGTAATACCCAAACCCAGTTCATAAATTTGCCTTTATAGGAATTGAGAATTTGGGATTTAGGGATTAGGATTCAAATGTTCACTCTATTGGGCATTTCATATTGTTTGAAATTTGAAATGGGAATTTATTATTTATGTATTGTCTAAATTTGCAGACTTCTTGAATCTACAAGCTTTGCGTTGAACCTATTGGGCATTTCAGCAACCTGTGCAATCTTTGAGTTGAATCCACAAACTTGGAAGGAACGTTGAGTATTTTATTAACAGTGGAAATTGTTCGCAAGTCTTGTAATTTAGAGATTGTTTACAAGGCTCAAAGTTCTATAATTGTTAAACCGTTCTTCAAAAACAAAAAAAAAAAGGGATTCGTGGACCCCCCTGAACCGACCCGTTATTAATGGGCCGGGTTAGGTCTGATTCCAAAGTTCAAATTTCTTATGCCCGGCCGGCCCGCCCCGTTCCATTTTAAAACGGGTCCGGTCCGGTCCCTCCAAATTTGGGCTTGGCCCAGCCCGTGCCCATCCTTACTCTTAACCCGTTTTGGGGCCTAGCTCTTTGGTTACAATAACTAATTCAAATCAATGGCTAGATTTTAAACATTCAGCAGTTGATTAATTAAATTAATCAATAAATTTAATGTATAAACTTAAAACTAATAAATTACTGAGAGTTTATATTTAGTCCCTTCTGTTAGAGATGACATATGAGTATCACTTGATACAATTCATTTAAAGTACTTTTGTGTAGCAAGCAGCTTTTTACTACAATGGTAGAAAAGTGTTGTACTCTTGAATGACGGCGTGAATTCAAACCCTATCAGTGACTAATCTAATATTTAACTTACTAACACTTTCACTCGATAAAAAAAATGTGTAAGACTATAATTCTCGACGAAACTATGTTTAGCCATTTGATTGAAAATGACCTAAAAATTTCAATTATATACAAAACCAAAGAAAAAAACAAATCTCTTATTATTTTATTCAACACGCGTGTCGATTGGCTGGATGTCTCAATCCCTTTTATCATCGTAACTTTTTCACTTTAACAATTTTTTTTTTGGGCTTTTGACAGACGGGAAAGCATTATCACTCGAATACAGAATAAAGGTAAATATTTTGAACAGTAGCATTATATGTCCAGTTTTGGCATTACATCTTAGATTCAGGTGGAAAAGTAGCAAATGTGACATCCCAACCAATAGAAAACCACAGCATATGTACAAAGAAAAAAAGAAGTTTGAACTTTCTTTTCTACCGTACCTCCATTTCTACCTGCTCAAGAGTTTCAGTCAACGAAAACCATATTCCCTTTTCTTGTGCAGTATGAAATCTTTCGTGTTCGCCTGAACATGCAGTGCTCATATAAGTCAGTGATCAAAGAACACACAAGAATCGTTATCTTTCGGGAGAGGAAGAGAAGCGAGTCGTTCAGGCTAATTTGGTATTGTATTATCATAATCCCCCTCATTCCAAGGACATAATTTAATAGAGAAAGTTGGAGCATTGGTTCCGGACTTTGTTCCAATTCCCTGAACTATAATCCACGACTATTGGTCCCTGAACTTGTCATAAGATGGAGCAGTGGTCCCTTTGAGTAAACACTGTTAGAAATTCCATCCATAATAAAGAGTTTAAAGGAGCAAAATGGGAGAAATTCTAACATAGTTACCCAAAAGGAGCATTGCTACACAATGTAGTAAGTTTAGGGACTAATGCTCACAAATTATTACTTTAGGGACCAAATCTCCGATTAGACTAAGTTCAGGGACCATTGCTCCATTTAACTATAATTAAGATTATTGAGGCAAATTGCTTAGTTACTTACACCAAAAATAGTTATATGTGTGCCATCCTGAAACTGAGTGTCAGCCCCATGCCATGGAGCAAGCATAGTTAACCACTAGTTTACCATCAAAACCAAAATTCTGCATTGTTGATAAAGATAAGTTAATAGAACCCCGCATTTATCCAAAAGAGGTTGAGCATGCAGCAGACATCGCTACAATGATAGAATCTCAACCATACTTCACAAATGATGCAATTTAACTCTTCCCTCCACTAATAAAATTTAGAACTGACAAACAGAACTACACTATTTAAAAAATCAAGTCGTAATAATATTGCTCGAATTATACAATCTTACATTATACAGATCAATCACCAATTCATCTGGGTTTGGTGAGAATGCACTGTTTACATACACAAACTACAAAACAGGGAAGATGAGATTAGGACCCCAAAACTTATCGACAAAAAATACAATTGTCTAAAGATACAAATCATGAGATCATTTACCAAGGTCTGCTTGTGAAGTTGCCTTCTTAGAAACTCAATCACTTTAGCAAACTTGTCGGTTCCAAGAATCTATTGAGGAGAACTAACTTTAATATCCCATTACAAAACTAACAATACAGAAGGAAAATTTCACGTGCCAATGATACAAGATAATTTCTGGAAGAAGTAAAAAGCAGCTGGTTGAATTTAGATGTCCCGACATAATATCTATTGTTTCTTAAAATTCGTTGTAGAGACAATTCAAGACAGGTGGAAAAGCTTCAACTCCCATCTTTAAGCATCGTTCAAGATTTATGCTATTATACTACAAAATTTCATTCACTAGGATACGCAAAAGTATTCCTTTCCTGTCATTGCACCCGATATGGCTAAAACTTATTCTTTTATCACATTCAGATGCCTCAGGCTATTAAGTATGGTTCGAGATCTCCAGGTTGAGTAGAATTCTAGCATGATAATCAAGCAATCGAAGAGCAACAAACATTCAAAACATAGACAAAAAATGTAAAATTAAAAGAAGTGGGTCTCAAACGTAGCGCCTGAAATCTAAAATTTCATAGAAAGTAAAGGGTCAATTTCACTTTCAACATCTCATATGAAGATCATATGATCGGAATGCAGTGTTGTTTAAAGAACCAATATATAGAATCTCATATAAATCAGCATTGCAAATACAAATGCCCAAAACAAATCTAAAGAATTCCAAATATTGTTCTTGAAGCACAAATTCTTCATCATAAACCATGATAAAAATAAAGTGGAATTCAATTTCAAGATTCATAAACACTACAGTAAGTCTGTAACCACAAAAGGCATACCTTGAATTTGGCTTGCTTGAGTATAGGAGCATCACCAGTAGCTCTCAGATGAACAACCACTGCACCAAATTGAAAACCCAGAAAAATAAAATCACCAATGATAAAGCGCACAAAACCCAAAAACTAAAACTGATTAAAGCAGTTAAAAAATATTAAAAACCCCAATTAAACATTGAGAATTATGGGTTTTTCGTAAGAAATCCCAAAGTCTCACCTTTGTTAACAGCACTCGGAGACTCCGCGGTTGCCATTGCAGACGATCTCTGATCGAACGCCTCTCAAACAGATGGAAATTGAGTTCACATTCAATTGAACTTTGTAAAAAGAATCGGAGGGTTTCGAATAGAAAGGCTGAAAGAATTGGAATTTCAATTCGATTTTGTTGGCGATGGGTTTCAAAGAGGCTTGCCTATAACCGAATACAAAAGCCTGTTGGATTATAAGGTTCGTCGACTCGGCCCGGCCTGTTAAGTTTGGTTCGTTGACTTGGACACGCGTACTCTTGTACGTGCGAAATAATGTTTTTTTTTTTTTTTTTTTTTTTTATCACCGCTCGCAATTTCTATATTTTAAATGTATTTATTGTGTAGATTGCTTCACTTTTTTTTTTTTTTTTTTTTTTATAATTATCATCTTGTTTTAGGAAAAATTAGAAACACAAAAGAAAGGCAATCATGTTGTCACATAATACAGGCATAAATTTAAAATTTACCAAAGTTGAGCGAATATTTGTGGCTTAATTAAAATATTGTTCGGGAAAACTCTAGTGGGACAAAACCCCAAGCAAAGGAAAAAGAGCATACTAACATTTAGAACAATATATTAAAGAAGTGACACATTCCAAAAATTATTCATGTGCTTTCTGTCTAGATTCTATAATAAAACAGAGAAGACCCTTAGACCTACTCCAACCCATGAAGTAAAATTCAATTTTAGGTAAGAACCCACTCCAACTTGCTCCAACACTTGGGCTAGATATGAGTTTTAATCCAAAACTCATTTTTCAAGTTAATTCTGCCTAGAATTCTCCGTTGAATTAATGGACTAGCCCACCATATGCGAGTTGAAGCAAGGAAGTGAACAGCAGACACGCAAAGTAACACGCCCCATTGGCTCAACACGCGATGCATTGCAAGTTGAAGACCCCACCCATGTGGGCTTGTCGACCAGATTAATGAGCCCAACGACTCTTTTATTTAATTTGACAACATATTCAAATAGAGAGATTATATTCACACACACCCCAAATTACTTCTCCCACACCTTTTTAATTTTTTAATATTTTTTACCCACCACAAACACTTGATAAAAAATATTAAAAAATTAAAAGGGTGTGAGGGAAGTAATTTGGGGTGTGTGAATATAATTTCCCTTCAAATAAGCTGATGGTTATCCAAAGGTCCATAATCAAATTTATTTAATGTTTAGTTTTATATCTATAAAATTATGGAATCCAACGACTGAGATCTAATATGATCAAATCTAATAGTAAAAAAAAGATCTAACTGCCCAAAATAAATCCAATAGCTAAAACAATTTAAAATATTATTTAAATCAAAGTTGACCAAAAAACTCTATAAAAACTAGGGGTGGGCATGGGCCGGGCTTGGTCCAAAATTGGAGTAATCAGACTGGACTCGCTTGAAAAAGAAACGAGACGAGCAGGACCGAAGTGGGTAATAGAAATTTTGACATGAAACCAGACCTAATCTAGACCGTTTGAAACGGACCGGTTCTTACAGTCCACAGGTCCAAATCAAAATTGGGGGTTGCATCTGAATAATCTATGTTCTGCATCGATATGTTCCTAAATCTCAGCTCCTCCGACGTCGAATGCTAGGTCGGCTGGTGCTATACCAATCTCTGCAACAAACCCACCACCGCATGCTAGGTTAGTGGTTGATTCTTCTCCAGGAGCATATCAATGGAGTTTTAAGGGAATGACCGAATTACGCACATCGAACCGGATGAGGAGAATGAAATCAAAGGAGATTTAAGAAATGGGTTTGTGGGGATTTGTCGTTTTAGAAATGGATTTGTAGGGATTTAAGAAATGGGTTCTGCAAAACGGTGGTGGGGAGGAAATATTGGGGTTTCGGAAATTGAATGCTCATAGTGACCATATAAAGAAGAAAGAAGGGCGTAGAAAGATTTGCTAGGGATGGGGAACCTCAAGGTGTTGCTTAGATTTGTCCACGACACTAACATAGAGATGAGGGGAGACATACTCACCCAGGGGATCGAGGCTAGGGAAAGTGATCTCATTTGTTTAGCTTAGAAATGAACCAACTAACAATCTAAATCATTGATTCCATATTAGAAACGGGCTGGTCGAGGGCCTTGACCTTCCCGAGTTTTGTACCCGCCCCACCCCGTAATTACATTTGCATCATCCTACCCCGCCCCGTTTATTCTCTAATAAATTTGTATCCGGGCCGAATAGTGATTACTCGCCCCGATCCGTGGGTCCTCGACCCATTTGCCTACCCATAATAGAAACCTATGTATTTGTTCAAACATCCACAAAAAAAAACTTTATAAAATCAAGTGTTTCATGTGTTTTGTATGTGTTTCATATTCTTTCATGTGTTTCATATTCTATCATAGTGTTCCATGAGTTTCATGGTGTCTATTTTAGTAATTATTCTATATTTATCGAAATTTAAATATTTTTAAATGTTCACAAAACTAAATTTTGATAGTCTATATTTTTTTAAAGTTACTTAAAAAAAATTAGCCTAAATTCATTTTTTAATAATTTGGGGATACAAATTTAACCTAGAAGGGTTGGAACAGAAAAACTGTTTTTGGGTTAAAACTGTTGGTGGCTTATTTTAATCTGACAAGAGAGATAGGGGGCACGGCAAAGAGAAAGTGTGTACGGATGGAGAGATGTGTTTTTAGGGTTATTTAGAGGATGTGTTATTCTCATATGCAGTGTCTTTATTTATAGTAATAAGGGAGGGAATAATCCTTCTCCTCCAAGGAATACAAGTCCTACTACGGAAGAATAACTAATATTAAATCTAAACTAGGATTTACATAGTCACACTTAAATAACATGTCTATAACACCCCCCCTTGAGTGTGTAAATACTCAAGTAGATTTGGCATCATGTAGAGTTGAGGAAGTCGACTAGTCATCATTGATTTTGGGAATACACTAATCTCAAAGTGATCGGATCATATTTATATATATTTTTATATCAAATTCACTCCTCTTTTCTTAGTTAGTTCATTTTATTTTGAGCTATTTACGTTGATTTTATGTTTTATAGAATTTATCTAGTTAAGAAAATAAAAATAGAATAAGTGAAATTTTTAGTAATAAAATTGTCATAATTGCTTTGCCCTTTCTATTTGGTTAATAAATATAAGAAAGTATTATATTTATATATTTATATATTTTTATATTTATCTATTTATATTTATTATTATAATTTGTGTGCATGTAGTTGGTGGGCATGAGTGAAAACAGTCGGTGGAAGACAATTGTGCAGAAGGCACAAAGAATATCAGGAATAAAACCACGGGGAGACTGCGATCAGATGAGAGGACGGAAAGGAAAAAAAAGCTGCGCAAGCAGCTTTGGTTGGCAGCGCAGAAAAAAAATAAAAAAAAAAGTAATTGGCAGGGCAAGGCTGCCTTGCGCCTCAGAGAGAAAAGGGAGCGGAGCAAATTTGAGAGAGAGCTGCGTGAAGGCAGCGGCTGGGAAGCTGCGGAGGGCAGCGAGAAAGAAAAGAAATAATAAAAGCTGCGCAAGCCTCAGCGCAGCCTGGGTTTTGAAGGCCTCGGGAGGAAAAGGCATATATCAAAGCTGCCTTGCTTGGCAGCTGGTGAGGGTGCTTCATAAGGCACGGAAGGAGCAAGGCCACGGGGACACAGAGAGCTCTCTCTCCTAATTTCGGTTTTCTCTTTCTTATTTTTATTTACATGTTTAATTTAATTTACTTTTAAATTATGTTAAACATGTGTAGTTAATTTGTTTTGGCTAGAGGTTAATTCAAAGCTATGGATATATTTGTAATTTGAATTGATTACATTCAGTTGTGATTTCTGAGTTGTGATTTAATTTGCTTAACTGCTTGATTAATAACTTATTTGTGTTTGTCGATTAAGAATGCATACTTAATTTACATGCATGAATTTGATGCTAGAATATAAGTGAATTTCACCTAATCGTTATGAACTTATATTCATGAGTAGTGAAGGTTGCTAGTCACAATCGCGTTAAGTAAATTCCTGGCAAACGTATCATGCTGTTCATAGTTACGAATGCCTTGTCAACACTTATGATTTTCATAGAACTTAATGATTCTCGCTTGTATCTCTATTATGCAATTCATGTAGGGAACTTGTGGGGAATGTTTTGGGTTGTCGTATGCAATCATCCAATCCATTAACTTAAGGAAAATCTGAGAATTAATCTATGCAATTCATGGTTAATTTGGGGCGTTGAGAATTCATAATTTATTGAAAGAACAACTGAAAATCAATTTAAGTTGCATATGTGTCATGTGTGGAGAAAAACCCTCTAGCCAATCCGTCGTCTATCCTTTCACCTTTATTTTATGTCTTTGTCAATTTTGTAATTTATTTAAGTTTAATTTACGTTTCATCAAAAATCAATCCCCCTATTATTATAATATTATTATTTAGTTAGTTTTTATTATTTTTAATCTTTTAATTTAATTTCCGTCTAATTAATTTCCTAGTTTTTATTTTAAATTGTTTTCATTATTTTGAGTCATTTTTAGTGTGTTTCGAGTTTTTAGCTTAGTTTGTGTTTTCTAGAGTCTTGAGTTGTTTTGAGTCTTTTAATTTGTTTTAGTTTATTTGTTAGTTTTATTTTGAGTTATTCTAGTTAAGTGTTTTGATTTTAATTTAGTGTTTTAAAATTTATTTTTACGTTTTTAAATTAATTTTAGAGTGATTAGCAATCCCTCCTAATCCCCGGCCTAGAACGATACTCTACTTACATCATTACTACAACTGTCAAAAAGAGGGTTAAATTTGTGCGGTTTTAAAATCCCGTCAAATTTTGGCGCCGTTGCCGGGGATTAGCAACTTTGCTAATCCTTTATTTTTGTTTGTGTTTATTTTTATATTTGTGTTTTTGTTTGTGTTTTTATTTATATTTGTGTTTGTGTGTTTTACTTTTGGTATTTGATTTATTTTTCTTTCTTTGATTTTAGGTTTAATTGGAGCAAGACATGGATAGTATTCAAGCTCAATTGGCGCAGCTCACTGCTCAATTGACTAATAATGCTCAACGGACCACAATGCCAAATGTCCCGACATTTGATGTGCCTTATGGGCAAGGATATCAAACTCAGCAATATCCTCAATTTTCTGCATATGAAGATGATTGGGGATATCAAGGCCACAGCCAATCAAGGGGCAACATGTTTTCCAACGCTTGCAATTCGGATTGGAGAGGTTATTCAAATCAGATGTGGGATGAACCTCAGCAATTTCAACAAAGTGGATATTGGCAGCAAGAAGAGTTCTATTCCAGACCTATGCAGCCACCACAACATCACCCACAACAATTCCAATCGAATTCAAGTATGGCCGTAAATTATAATGAAATTCTTGAAGGACTAATTTCTTTGACGCATGGCTCACAAAAAGAAGAACAATTGCAGCCTTCGGAAGAGTCCTATCAGTGGCCATATGAACCATTACAGCCACCACAAGAATATGCCCAATTCGATTCAGGTACATCTCTGGATAATGATACGTTTAATAAGTTACTCACTTCTTTGAATCAGGGAGTGGAAAATCGAATCCAGGAGATGCAAGACCAGACCAACAGAGTGGACGAATTGGATAGACATGTTGGGCAGATCATGGAATTCATGGCACAGATTCAAGATCAAAGTGAACTTTCCAACTCCACATTTGCAAATTCAAAGGGAGAAGTGGAAATCGATGAAGCCATAAGTGATGTGGAGGATGAAGCTGTCCCAGAACCATCCATACACAGCCCAAACTTGGACGAATCACCGCTGCAAGCAGAAGATGAGGATGACGACTTGGGCAGTTTAGACGAATTCTTGTCTCAAACCCCTCAAGTCCCTATGTCGTCCAATTATGGTGAGGTTGTTCCAAGTTCAATTCATTCTAACAGTCTTCCACCGAATGTCCTTTTTCCTTGCAGATTTTTAATTCCAATTATCGAAGAAAGTGAAAATGGCATTGTGGAAGCTTTTCCAGAGGTGCAAAGTGATATCTCGATTCTTGGTGCACCAAAACAAGTTCCCGAACCTTGCACACCAAGAAAAGAGATTCAAGACATCGAAGTGGCTGAAGAATGCGTTGCATATCAAGAATACATTCAAGAGGCTGTGCAGACTACAAAGGCCCAAGAAATTGAGTTTGATAACACGGGACAGGCCATAACCATCATTGTAAACCTGGCCAAGTTCAAAATCCCGGAATTGTCCAGAAATGTGGTTTTTGTCATTGAGTTTGTTTCGGAGAAAGACAGTAAGCCATCTTCTCCAATTTTAATTTTAATTTTATTTTATACTAACATTTTTCTCATTTTAATGATTCAGGCGCCCACTCTTGAATTAATGCCATTGCCGAATCATTTCAAGTATCACCTCCCATTAAAAGATAAATTCCATGCTATGGAGCCGAGGGGAGGATAATGGAAAGAATCGTCCGGCTAAAGACGTTAAAGCAAGCGCTTCTTGGGAGGCAACCCAAGCAATCAGATTTGCATTTCTTAACCTTCTTCTTTATTGCTTTTACGTTCATTTTGTTTTGCTTAGTTAATTTTGTTATTTGGTTGATTTTTATTTAGTTTGTGTTTAAATAAATTAAGGGCATGTTTATTTTAAGTGCGGATAAACGAAGTCCTTTTACATTAATTTACATATTTTACATATTTTATTTTGCTTAAAATAACCCTGAAAAAAAAATAAATTTAAAAATAAAAAAAAAACAAAAAAATTAATAATAATAAAAATAATATTAGTAATATATATATATATATATATATATATATATATATATTTAGTTAAATAAACATTAAAAGCATAAAAAAAAATTTACAATAATACGAAAAACTAATAGCAATCATTGGTTTTGGTTAGGTGGCGCCTCAGAGGTTGATGGAGCTCCGGGAAGACGAAGAGCCAGAGTTGGAATCTCCGGAGCCGGAACGCTTGGTGCTGCTCCAGAGGACGAAGGCAACATAAACCTTGGGAGTAGCGCCATGAACCGTTCATGATCGCTCTGAATCCGACCGTCCGACTCCTGCAGCTGGTCCAGCTTCCTCTTCATGCTGGTCGAGTAGCTAGTTGCGAGCATGTGCAACTCCTTGTTCTCGTGCCTGAGTCCTCTGACTTCTTGCCGAAGACTGACCACCTCCGCCATTAGCGACTCCACCTGACGAGATCTTGCAAGCAGGCGCTGACCCATGTTTGAAACTGAGCCTGCACACTGGACACTGAGAGCCAGTGAGTCCTGAACAGCCAGCTCGTCTGACCGCATAGACAGCAACCTAGTGTCTCTGGGAGTAAGAAGGTTTCTTGCAACCACCGTTGCGGTTATATCGTTCCTCATCATTGTGTCCCCGACTGTAAGAGGACCATTGGGGGATATGAAGGATGGATTCCAAATGTTGTTCGGAGAAGACGAGTCATCGTCTTCCCCGACATTCAAGTTTAGGCGACGGTCGGAAGGGCAAGACATTTTTAGAGGGGGTTGAGGAAGAAGAGTTCGGAAAAATTAAGATTGCTGAAGCGGAAGAAGAGTTCGGAAAGATTAAAAGTGCAGAAGTGCAGGAAGAGAGCGGAATGAGTAAGATTAAGAAGTGCAGAAGAGAGTGTTTACAGAGGAGAGTGTTTGAGGAAGGGAGTTCAAGTGTGATGTGAAGCAGAATTAGCGCCTCTATAAAAAGAAGCAAATCAAAGAGAGGCGCTCCTCGGAGGTTGAAGACGCGTCCTCACGCAATTCGGAAAAGCTGGACGCTCCTTTCTCAAAAGAGCCGTTTCCTTTCTCAAAAGCTGGGCTTGACTCAGCAATCACGTGGCATCACGAGGGCTCAGTTTTTCCAGTTTGTCGTGACTCATCACGTGCAGCGTGGAGCGTTGCGAAAACCATGAGCCGCACCCGGTTTTGAACCCCGGTTTTCAAAAGATCATCATTCCAATTTGTCGTCACTCGTCGCCTGCACCGTCAGCCTTGCGGAATTTACGGACGCTTTGTCAGAAAGCGCGTAACGGGCACTGTTCATCCATTCACCGGCTGCCGACAAATAGTGAAGGAATAGTTCCGGTTGTGAAGCCAAATTTCTATAAGTTCGACCTTCGCCTTCCACAGCAAAGGCACACCTTCACACCCTCTCCACCTCTCAACCTCTCTTCCTCTCTTCATCTCCGATAATGTCTTCCCAAAGAAAGCTTTCGAGTTATTCAGTGTTCTTCATCCCTTGGATCACCCCAGAAAACAAACCTTCCAGAGCAAAAGTATTTCATATTAAAAAGGTTAAAAGCAAAAGTATCTCATATTATGCTTTCTCCTCTCCTTCATCTGAGGAACGTGGAGAAAGTGAGATCCTGATTGCTTACCTAGTCTTGCTCTCGAGTACTCATCTCAGACCCCTCCCAGCCCACTTCAAAAATAAACCTGTGTTGAGGTACTTCTTCAAAAACAAAAGTACCTCACAGACGAAGCAGGAGGAGTCTGAGGTGCACCCAAGAGCAGATGAGTCTGGGTTGATCCAAGAGTTCAAGAAGATGCCACACCTGCGTGGAGACCGGACTACTTGAAGCATGTGGAGACAACGTGCTGACTCATCCTCAACTAAGCTGAGGAGCACTTGCAAGAAGAAGGCCCATCCAGTTCAAGATGAAAGCTGTGGAAAATCAACAATCATGACCAATGACCGCCTATTAGTTCTTTTCATTATCTCTTATTTTCATTTTCAATTTTTCGTTTGAATTTTCTATATTTTCTTGTGTGCTTAACTGAATTATTTCTTTTCCTTGCAGGAACGTTTGGTTATTTCCTCCCTTGAAGTTGATTGCAAAATTGAAGCTTGGGGGTCATCGCTTGATTTTTCTGCAAATTAGGGGAGTTTTCAGTCTTATTGCTTTAGTTTATTTCTTATTATTTATTCTGTTTATTTTTGCTTTGCTTTTTAATGTTTTCTGACATTGAGGACAATGTCTAGTTTAAGTGTGGGGGTATCAAGTATAAAAAATGACCAAATTGAAAAATTTTGTACCTTCGACTTTGAACTGGTTTCATTTGTTTCCGTGTTGTTGCTTTTTGTTTTCTTAGTATTTTATGCTGTTTTGGTGTGTTTTATTGTGTTTTGAGGAAATCTTACGAAAATGACATAAAAATTTGAAAAATATTTTGAAAAACCCAAAAAGAATTTTTTTAGTTGTTTTTGTGTGTTTGTGTCTTAGGTACCTTCCAACACAATGATGAGGATTTGGTTTTCAATTGCATGACTGTTAAAGAAAATTATAAACATGGATGGAAGTTCGATATGCTCTTGGTTTATGCTTAGTTGTAGTTGTTGTTTATGAATTTAAATTTGATCACAAAAGGATAAAATTAGTTTTTGTAACATGCTTGAAGGAAGGAACTCAAACTAATGCTACATCCCTGTGAGACTTGAGCTTATACCTTGTTTGGAGAGTTATTAATCTTGATGTTTTTGTTTTCTAAAGTCGTTGCATGATCTCATTATTCTTTGCTTGGTTGCTACTTAGAAGGCGTTTTATCATCTTAGTTCCAGATACTAGAACTCATATCCGTTTCATTCAAAGCATGACATTGAATTGCATAACACATATCAAGATGAAGTTGTTTAGTAAACCACATCCCAAAAAGCCTTACCCTCTATCTTTCTTATGTTTTGTAGGTTTAACCCCTTTCGAGCCTGGTTTAGCCTATTTTTGTTGTTAACCACATTAAACCGCATCTAACCGTCCGCACCCTTGTTCTTAAAGAATAGTGAGCATGACTTAAAAAGAATTCATTTTATTCTACACTATGCAGAAAAACAAGTGTGGGGGAGGAATTGGTTGTTTTGAGCTCAATTGTACGTTTTGCGTTTAAAAAAAAAAAAAAAAAGAAAAAAAAAAAAGAAAAAAAGAAAAACGCGTGAAAAGAAAAGAAAGAAGAAAAAGAGTTTGAAATTTGGCCATAAAATGTGTGAATCCTCCCCTCGGGTTTAGAGTTGAATTTTCATTCAAAAGTGAATTCTATGCGTTAACCTTATTACTTTGCTTACTATTTCTTTAAGAACATTTGTTTCTCCATAGCCTTCCTTTGTTAACCTATATCCTTAGCCCCGTTTCAACCCGTTGACTTCTATCTTGGTTGTTGTGTGTTCAATATGTGGAGTTTGGGATTGGTATGAGCATATAGTGTCCCTGGTTCTCGCATCTAAGTAGTAGCATTCCGTTCATGAGATCATATTCATATGTACATTAATAACTCCAGTAAATGCTTTCTTTGATATAACATATGTGAGTACTCGTTTCCTTGTTTACATCAATCTTCTCACATATACCTAGTGTAGGGAGTGTAGTCATAAAATCTGAGTGAAAATTGAGTGCATATCTAGTGAGGAGTTGAGTAAATTCTCTAAGGCATGTTACTACATTCAAAATGTTGTTTTAATTGATTAAATGCGAACTAATAAATGGTGACTGTGATTAAGTATGTGCTTAAGGGTATGGATTGCCAAAATCTGTGTAAGTGATAATTTTTAATTTGTCATGTCCATTGGAAATCCCTGAGATAAATGTTGGAAGGTTTAGATTGAGTTTTGTTTTTGTTTCTTTGTTTTGCTCGAGGACTAGCAAAAGCTAAGTGTGGGGGTATTTGATCGGATCATATTTATATATATTTTTATATCAAATTCACTCCTCTTTTCTTAGTTAGTTCATTTTATTTTGAGCTATTTACGTTGATTTTATGTTTTATAGAATTTATCTAGTTAAGAAAATAAAAATAGAATAAGTGAAATTTTTAGTAATAAAATTGTCATAATTGCTTTGCCCTTTCTATTTGGTTAATAAATATAAGAAAGTATTATATTTATATATTTATATATTTTTATATTTATCTATTTATATATATATATTTATATTTATTATTATAATTTGTGTGCATGTAGTTGGTGGGCATGAGTGAAAACAGTCGGTGGAAGACAATTGTGCAGAAGGCACAAAGAATATCAGGAATAAAACCACGGGGAGACTGCGATCAGATGAGAGGACGGAAAGGAAAAAAAAGCTGCGCAAGCAGCTTTGGTTGGCAGCGCAGAAAAAAAAATAAAAAAAAAAGTAATTGGCAGGGCAAGGCTGCCTTGCGCCTCAGAGAGAAAAGGGAGCGGAGCAAATTTGAGAGAGAGCTGCGTGAAGGCAGCGGCTGGGAAGCTGCGGAGGGCAGCGAGAAATAAAAGAAATAATAAAAGCTGCGCAAGCCTCAGCGCAGCCTGGGTTTTGAAGGCCTCGGGAGGAAAAGGCATATATCAAAGCTGCCTTGCTTGGCAGCTGGTGAGGGTGCTTCATAAGGCACGGAAGGAGCAAGGCCACGGGGACACAGAGAGCTCTCTCTCCTAATTTCGGTTTTCTCTTTCTTATTTTTATTTACATGTTTAATTTAATTTACTTTTAAATTATGTTAAACATGTGTAGTTAATTTGTTTTGGCTAGAGGTTAATTCAAAGCTATGGATATATTTGTAATTTGAATTGATTACATTCAGTTGTGATTTCTGAGTTGTGATTTAATTTGCTTAACTGCTTGATTAATAACTTATTTGTGTTTGTCGATTAAGAATGCATACTTAATTTACATGCATGAATTTGATGCTAGAATATAAGTGAATTTCACCTAATCGTTATGAACTTATATTCATGAGTAGTGAAGGTTGCTAGTCACAATCGCGTTAAGTAAATTCCTGGCAAACGTATCATGCTGTTCATAGTTACGAATGCCTTGTCAACACTTATGATTTTCATAGAACTTAATGATTCTCGCTTGTATCTCTATTATGCAATTCATGTAGGGAACTTGTGGGGAATGTTTTGGGTTGTCGTATGCAATCATCCAATCCATTAACTTAAGGAAAATCTGAGAATTAATCTATGCAATTCATGGTTAATTTGGGGCGTTGAGAATTCATAATTTATTGAAAGAACAACTGAAAATCAATTTAAGTTGCATATGTGTCATGTGTGGAGAAAAACCCTCTAGCCAATCCGTCGTCTATCCTTTCACCTTTATTTTATGTCTTTGTCAATTTTGTAATTTATTTAAGTTTAATTTACGTTTCATCAAAAATCAATCCCCCTATTATTATAATATTATTATTTAGTTAGTTTTTATTATTTTTAATCTTTTAATTTAATTTCCGTCTAATTAATTTCCTAGTTTTTATTTTAAATTGTTTTCATTATTTTGAGTCATTTTTAGTGTGTTTCGAGTTTTTAGCTTAGTTTGTGTTTTCTAGAGTCTTGAGTTGTTTTGAGTCTTTTAATTTGTTTTAGTTTATTTGTTAGTTTTATTTTGAGTTATTCTAGTTAAGTGTTTTGATTTTAATTTAGTGTTTTAAAATTTATTTTTACGTTTTTAAATTAATTTTAGAGTGATTAGCAATCCCTCCTAATCCCCGGCCTAGAACGATACCCTACTTACATCATTACTACAACTGTCAAAAAGAGGGTTAAATTTGTGCGGTTTTAAAATCCCGTCACAAAGTAAAGTAGGAACTTGCATATGGAACTAAGTCCTACAAAAAACCCAAAGGCTATGGTAAACTTGAGTAGAGACAAAATCTATAGTCTAAGGAAAAATGCGTGAGATATGCAAAGTCAAATGAAACGTCTACGGGACGTCATCAGGGATATGATCAACCCAAGGTGGGTGCCTCATCAAAACCTCATTAGGCAGCAAAAATCCAAATGCAAAAATGCTCCGAATCATAAGGAAAAATAGTCCATCAAGATCAAGTAAGTATACTTCAGGATACTCCCCCTGAGTTTGACATAATTCCGAAGAGATCTAACCATGTTACAACACAGAAAGTTTACGCATACTTATTCCTTGAACAAGTTTCTGAAATGTCGCCTACGGTAGTGATTTGGTGAAGAAATCAGCTAGATTGTCTTGTGAAAGGATTTGTGTGACTTCAATCTTCTGAAGCTTTTGTTGTTGATGTGAAAAGAATAACTTCGGTACAATGTGCTTGGTGTTGTCTCCTTTGATGTAACCCTTCTTGAGTTATTCAATGCATGCAGCTTTATCTTCATAGATCAGCATCGGGACGTCAACGAGTAAAGATTGCAGGAGCTTCGAATATGGCCCACAACTGCCCTCAGCCAAAAGCATTCCTAAGCAGCTTCGTGTGAGGCGAGAATTTTAGCATGGTTAGACGAAGTGGCAACTAAGGTCTGTTTAGTTAACCTCCAAGATATTGCGGTGCCTCCAATGGTAAAGATGAAACCCGTTTGAGAGCGTGCCTTATGCATGTTAGATAGGTAACTTGCGTTGACATAACCAATAAGGCATGAATCGACTCGAGATAAAGGGGTGCGGCATCACTCGAGGATCCATAAGGATTGAATAGGACCAAATCCGAAGTACCCTTAAGGTAACAAAAGATGTCTTTAACACCAGCTCAGTGTCTACATGTTGGTGCATTACTATATCTTGCCAAGAGATTAATAGCGAATAAGATGTCGAGTCTAGTGCATTGAGCTAAGTACAATAAAGCGCCTATCGCACTTAGATAAGGCACTTTAGGTTTTAAAATCACTTCATCATCCTCCTTTGGATGGAAGGGATCTCGTTTTGCATCTAGCAATCAAATGACCATAGGAGTACTCGAAGGCTTCATTTTATCATCGTTAAAGCATCACAACACCTTCTGAAAGTAGTTCGATTGATGTACTAAGATTTCAACATAATGGTGCTTTATCTTGAGACCGAGATAGTATCGAGTCTTTCCTAGATCTTTATCTCAAATTTCGACTTCAGGTGTGTGGCAATTCTTTCGAGCTCTTCAAGAATTCTGATGAGGTTAATATCATCAACATAAAATGCAACAATTGCAAAACTGGAATGTGACTTCTTAATGAACACGCAAGAGCATAATTCATTGTTCACATATCCCTGATTAATCAAATGCTCACTGAGGTGATTATACCACATTCTTCTAGATTGCTTCAAAACGTAGAGTGAAAGCCTCAGCCAAATTGAGAGCGTGTTCCAGGGTTCAGAAATATTTGAACCAGTCAAAGTAAGTCTTTGGAAACTTTCATATAAATTTCTATATCAAGATCCCCAGAGAGATGCGCAGTTACTACGTCTATCAGCTGCATATTCAGTTTTTCAGAAACTACCTAACTGATAAGGTAGCGAAAAATAATCACATCCATAATAGGTGAATAAGTTTCGTCATAGTCAAACCTAAAGCATTGTGAGAATCTTTGAGCAACAAGACGAGTTTTGTAGTAGACAAGTTTTTTCTTCTTATTACGTTTCAGAACGAAAATTCACTTGTAGCCAACGGGCTTCCCATGTGGAGGAGTAAGAGTAACAGGTCAAAACACCTTTTGTTTCACAAGCAAATTTAGTTTGACTTGGATTGTTTATTTCCAGTTTAACCAATCAGTTCTACGTCGACATTCATCAACAGAATGAGGTTCAGTGTAATTGCTTAACATGATCTCAATAACTACTGCATATGCTAAGGCATCGTCAATGATCATCGCATTTCACCAAACATCATCCAAGCTAGCAAAATGGACCGAAATCTCTCAATTCTCAAGTGGTGGATTTGTCTCTTCAAGGACGGTTCCATAATCTAGAATTTCTTCATGAGTTAGATAGAATGAGTAGGTGACAATCAAATTCACGGTAGGCTCAACAGCTTATGTCGTGGGTTTCCTCTTCTCTGGGTGTGAATCTTTTGAACCAAGAGGTCTACCACATTTTTGTATAGAGGTAGGTGATTGGCTAGCCGCTAATGTACGTTGATTGACCAAAGTGGCATCTCGGGCCTCCAAGAGGGAAGTCCATTGTACTTTGGCCTCTAGGAAGGAAGCCCATCGTACCTTTGATACATCCATCTTTGCTGGCACATTTGCAAGTCGAATATGCGATCTTCTCACTTATGCTAAATCTGTGAAAGCATTTGGCATGGTTTGCGTTACATTATGAAGATCTAATATGCATTACACTTCAATTTCAGACTGAGCAGTGCAGAGATCTAAATGAAACAAAGTGGGAGTCATCCACGATAATTCACGTCGTTATTCAGGAACGATAACACGGGAAAATTGTCTCATAGAAGTGACAATTAGTGAAATGAGCGGTAAAAAAATCATCTGTCAAAGGTTCTAAGTAACGAATAATTGAAGGAGATTTATATCCGACATAGATTCATATCTTTCACTGAGGCCCTATTTTTGCACATAAAGGCAGTGAAATTGGCACATAAATTGCACAACCAAAAACACACTGATGTGATATGTCGAGTTCGTATCTAGTAACCAACTTAAGGGCACTACATGGTTGGGTCGCAACAAGCCTCCGCAGACCAACATGGTTGAGTGAAATATTACATGGTCCCAAGCAGTGATCGGGAGCTTGGTGCGTATGACCAACGATCAAGCAATCATTTGTAAGCACTTAATGAATGCCTCTACCAGGCTATTTTGGTGTGAACATATATGATGCATTGAGAGCAGTCGGTTGCCAATAGTTCCTTATTCTTTGATTTTCCTTGTGGGGAAGCCATATGATAGCCAAATTGGGTGGACGGCGAGTTGGGTTATGTGAACTACTGCTCGACCCTGAGGAAAGCTAAGTTACTAGACACAATATTCTTGGCAAAGAAACAAGTAGTTCAGGTCAAGGTCGAGTTCCTTCGTTATGTAATTAGAAGGTGGAGTACAGAGACTCATACCTTCATCTGTGCTTGGAGAAAGTTCACTCCGACTCTCGAAGACATGGCCAACATCTTCCATTTACCCATTGTAGGAAGTTTAGATCCTTTCTTTATAAGATTCGTCCTACAGACATCAAGATTTTTAAAATCCCGCAAAAAGGTGCTCCTATCTTTCCTAGTAAGGCTCATTGGTTCAACGAATGGATCAAACATTTTTAGCATAAGGAACATAAGCCAAATTGCAGGTTTGAGCTATGTTATGCTTGTGGCTAGGCAGGTTCATCCTTGTGATAATAAGGACACCTTCCATCAGCGAGTAATTCTGTTGGCTTTAACAATTGCTCAAGGTTATGAGGTTCCCTTAGCTCCCATGTTTCTAAGACCTTTGTAGTGCAGACTTGATGAGCAAGTGATTGACGATGGTCTATACGGAGTTTTCTATGCTCGATTTTCCTGCACATTTTCTTATGTGAACACTTCAAAAGCCTAAAGATAAACCCATACCTTGTAGTAGTCCTAGAGAGAGATTTGTCATTAGCCTTACATTTTATATCCAAAAAGCTTTGAGATTGACCATGAGGAAGTCTAACGATTTCGTTAAGATTGACCATACTTGTTTTGCAAGATGCGGAAACCTGATCCAATAAGGAATAAACCAGGTTCTCTAAATTCTTAGAAACCTTACAATATAAGGATTGGTGTGCACCGCAAGTAATATACTTCTAAGAAGTGAGTGGGAGAAATGCGAGTGGACATAAAGTCTCTACTTGAAAGACATGGTGGAGAACATGTAACATGGCTTCTCAAGTTTAGCCAATTCTGCATGGAACTGCTTCAAGTAAGCTATGAGATTTTTATCCTTGGATTAGATGGTCATGCTGGATATGGCCTCATGACATTTACAAACGTCACATACACCAAATAAATGTTCATAAAGATGTCAGCCAGGCTTTCGAAACAGTCTACGGAGCTGGATAATAACTCTACGAACCATCTCATGGCGAGCCCCTCTAGAGTGGATAGGAACATCTTGCATATCTACACATTATTGTTGTTATATAGGGCCATAACATTCCTATAGTGCATGGTGTAGTAGTCCGAGCAAGTGTCCTTATAGAAATACTTGAATCTGGATTGAGAGAAATTCTTAGGCCAAGGTGCAGACTCAATTGTCAAAGAAAAAAGGCTTCTGGCTTTGGCGATAATATTGCTAAGAATGTGAGGTTGAGTGTCGCTCAATGCATCTCTAAAGCCATTGCAATTCAGTGGCCAACGCTGCACTTGCTCTTCTAAGGACTTTGGTCGTCATAGTTTAGGTGACGGGGCTCTATTTAAGGCACTCGTGTAGTGTTCAAGGGAATGGAGTTGTGTTAGACTTGGATCACACCTTCAAATGTGTAATTAATAGTTTGGTCATCACGTTGTGCGCTCATGCTTGGATCAACAACTTTTGTTGGGTCGGAGCAGAAGTTGGAACAATTGATTGCCCATTTGGGGTTATGGTACTTATATTCCCATATTTAAAGACAAGAATATGGGTTTATGAAGTGGCCGCTCTGGAGTTTTCTAAGGCTTTCATCCGCTTCTTGATGTCCACGAAGTTTTTGTGGTTATTTGCCCGATAAGCTATGTAGGTTCTTTGCAATTTATCAAAAAATGTGTTGGTAAATTCTTATTAGGTTTGGGATTAGCATCCACCCTATTCTTGTCTTGTTTGCAACAAATCAATTCTTTCCTTAACTGATGCGATGTAAACAACACACAAATTAAACCCTCTTTTTGACAATTGTAGTAAAGATGTAAGTAGAGTATCGTTCTAGACCGGGGATTAGGAGGGATTGCTAACGCACCTAAACTGACTTAAAAATATAAAAACTCAAAAACACAAAACAAAACTCTAAAACAGAAAGCTAAACTATAATAACTTAAAACACACTAGAATAGTCAAAACTAGCAAATTGAATAAAAATAGACACTATGGAAGGATTTAAACGAATTTGGGACTACAAAGACTCAAAATACTCAAAAGACATCAAATTGTACAGATTCTAACTAAATAATACAACTTAACAATGGGGGTTTTGTTTTGGACGAATTTAAACAATAACTAAGTAAACTTTGTAAAACAGGTTTTAAGACAGATTTGAGTAAATCAATGGATGAATGGATGGCTAGAGGGTTTTTCTCCACACATGACATATATGCAACATAGAATCGATTTCCAGTTATGTTTACAATTAACTATGAACGACAATGCCCCAAGTTAACTGTGAACTGCACAAATTAACTCTCAAATTTCCCTGAGTTTATTGAATTGGATGAACTACATACGACAACTCAAAACATTCTCCAATCGTTCCCTATATGAACTGCATGATAGAGATACATTCAAAGATCATTAAGTTCTATGGAAATTATAAACATTGACATGACAATTGTAACTATGAACTGCATGATACTCTTGCCATGGATTTACTTAACGCGATTGTGACTAGAAATCTTCACTACTCATGAATATAAGTTCATAACGATTAGGTGAAATTCACTTAGACCCTAGCATCAGATTTATGCATGAAAATCAAGTGTGCACTCTCAACCAACATACACAAATAAATTCTAAATCAAACAGATAAGTAAATCACATTCACAATTCATGAAACAAAAGCCGGAGGAAATCAATTCATATTACATATACGTTCATGGTTTCGAATCAACCTCTAGCTACAACGAAATTAGTTCCACATACTTGCAATTAAACAACAATAATTGAAATTAAACATTGAAAACAAAAGTAGAAAACACCTAGAACGCTCCAGCGACCCAAACTTTTGATGGACAGGCACGACTCCAAGTTATTCTTCTCTTTCCTCCTTTTGCAAGGCTGGGGCACTAGGGAAATTATGGTGTTTGGTGGGTGATTTTGGGTTTAGAATGATGGAGAAAGGCTGAGAGATGGTTATGGATGGTGTAGGGGTTGCGGCATTAGGGTGGAAATGGACAGAAAATATGGAGAAAGGTAGGGGAAGGTGCGGCAGAAAATGGAATGAAAGGGAAAATTGTGTAGAAGGTGTGTTGGATGGGGAAATTGTGTGGAATGATGTTGTAATTTCTGGTTACCAAAGCCAAGGGGGAGGTGCGACTAAAATGGGAGAGATTAGTCAAATAATTAGGTTAGGTGATGGATTATGTTAGGTAAGGGAAGAAGTTAGGTTAGGGAGTATGTTAGGTGATGGATTATTGGTTAGGTAAGGGAAAATGAGTTAGGTAAGAGAAGGAGTTAGGTTAGGGTGTATGTTAGGTAAGGGAAGGAGTTAGGTAATGGAAGGAGTTAGGTTAGGAAGTATGTTAGGTGATGGATTATTAGTTAGGTAAGGGAAGGAGTTAGGTTAGGGAGTATGGCTAATTAGTTGTGTTTGTGAATGGGTGGTTTCGGCCAAAGGGGGAAAGGATGAGGAAAATGTGTAGAATTTAGGCAAACAACTAGGTTAGGTGCGGCTAAAGGTGTAAAGGAAAGGAAAGGAGAGTTATTTGTGTAGAAAATAGAGAAGGGAAAACAACAAGGAAATGCGGCTTGGACTTTAGGTAATGTTTAGGAAATTTAAAACAAGTAATTAAGTAACCTAACATGTTTTGGAAACTCTTTTGTAGTTGGAACTTAGGTGAATTAGGATTAGGAAAGTCTATGACCAAAATTAGAAACTTTGTTCTTCAATTGTCTTGAATTCAATTCTTTCATTTCTTCACTAAATCCTAGCCTCCTTTGATATTCAATTTCGTCCATTCACTTAGCTCCAATCATGTGCTATCCGTCCAATGCCCAAAATTGCACCAAAACACATCAAAATGCACTTCTTTGCTCATTTACCCCATAAGACCTACAAACACACGAAAATAGCTTAAAGTACTATAATTACTAGGAACTAACAACATAAATGCAAGGAAACAGGCTAACTAAGGTGCATAAATATGCTCCTATCATTAACCAACATCCACTATCATTGGACTTTTTACTACTATGCTTCCAAATCCCAAACCCCATTGCAAGTGCATAATTGTTGTATAAAGTATACCCTTTATACAATGAATCAAACTCCATTTTCAATTTGGATTTCAACTTGTCGTCTACTGTTGCTACCACAAATTCAACACCCTACATCTACATCATCTCTTTCCATAATAATTTCTTATATTTCTAACCCATCCCCTATCGAATTACACTTCAATGTCTACCTACTACAAGGCTACACAACTTATCACAATCCAGCATAAGTTTTACACCTATATATCTAATATCTAATTTCACGATTTCAACCAAATCCAATGGTAACCACCCGCCATTATAGATTCACATCTTAGAATTTAAAAAACCACAATAGAATGGAAATGGATTATAGCAGAGGTTTTGGATTTCTTCACAAACTCACCTTTAGAATCTAGGTTTCGTCAGAGGTTCTAGATGAACCAGCCTTGTGAACTCTAATCCAAGCACAACTTCAATCCACATGAAATTAAGCGTTGATACCCTTCACCTACTCACCAACTCCTTCCATCTGCCTTTCATTTGCCCTATATACAACCCTCAACTATCTCTTTCTTCGACAAAAACACACCCACTAAACCAAGAAAAATTAAAGGTATAGGATTTATCAGGTCCCAACCAATCCACACTAAAATCAAACCCTCCCACCCTTCACCAACTCCCTCTCTCTGCTTCTTTTTCCCGATGAAGAAAAACCTAATCTCTCCCTCTCTCGCCAGGAAAAACACACCAGTGAATAAAAAAAAATTAAAGGTAATAACATTACCAGATTACAGTCGCAACGCAGCTTCAATCCACCTCAAATCCATTCCTCACCCTAGCTCTCTTTCTCTACCTCTCTTTCTCACTTCAATGCGTGAAGAAACCTTCAGCTGAGCTACCCCTTCACCGAGTCACAATAACCCGGTTCTACTCATAAGTTTGTCCTTTCTCAACTGTTAGATTGTAGTCCACACAGATGGTCTGCACCTTAGACATGCCCAACCAACGTCTCTAACCTAGGCAATTTTGGGCTTATTTTGAGGTGTGGATTTTGTGTTGAACCAAAATTTGGTGGGAAAGAAAACACTTGACAATTGTCTTCTAAATGCATGATGTACATTTGAAACCCGTATGATCATACATAATAATATTTGACTATGGTGTTCTTTTATCATTTTCTAAGTATATGTATATATGAACTGCTATTAACACTTTAAAAATCTCATTATACACTCTTCATAAGTATAATTTTCTTTTTAATTATAGAAATTTTGGAGTGCAAAATAATATTTTACGAGTGACAATAACAATTCCCTATGTATATTTGAAATTCAACAATAATGACTTGAATCTTTTTAATAATATAACCAGATTAAATATCGTTTTTTAAAGTTATAATTAGCTCAAATGTAATGGGGTGTGATATCCACACACCTCTTTTTACTTCTCTCACATCTTTTTGGATTTCGGCCGTCAGATCGAATGAACTGAAGAAGATCTAACGGACAGAAAATAATAGGGGTGTGTGAGAAGTAAAAAAGAATGTGTGGATAGCACACCCCAATGTAATATATACGCACACATACTAGAAATACCTATTACGACTAATGCTAGTGTGATGCATTAGGAATGCCGTACTGAGTGAGAAGAGAAGTTTTGTTGAGAGATAATGCATTCATTATTAGCAGACGGATGATGTGAAGAATACCAGCTATTTAAATAATATTTTATATATTAAATAATGTGATGATTAATTATTATTTTATATATATATATATTGGAATGCATCATGTAACTTGCAAATGCGATCCAAAATAGACTAACATTAGTCTTACGAGTGAGGTATGTTGAAATTGGTGTAGATGCGATCATAGACTCACATACATCCAACAGCAATAAAAAAAGGTGGGCATATTTTGAAATTAGCGTAGATGCAACCATAACTCATGAAATTATGTGCCTACTGCACTTGTATAATTTATTCACACTTGTATTATATTACTTTATCATCAAGTTTACTTTTCTTTCGTTAATTTTAACTGATAGTTCAACCTGTTAAATTATATTTTATGATTAACTAATCAATAAACTAACTATTGCTTTGTTGCAGAAATGAGGATTTTTCTCGGATCTTTTTATGAGAATTTCAAAAAAAAAAAAAATATTCATTTATTTTATAATGTGTGGTCAGAAGTTATTTTAAAATTTTTATTTAAAATTGAACACAAATAGTACTTAACAAAAATTGACTATACAATTTACGTTAAAAAATCATTTGAATCCTCACAAAAAGGATCTAGAGAGGATCCTCATTCTTGTTGCACCAACTACAGTAGGATTTGTTCTTTCTTTAAATTTAAACCGATTTAATTTGAATCAAACGGTACGCACCAGTACTTTAATGCGTAGGATGAGTTCCCATAAACATAACGTAATTTGCTCTCTTTACGCAATTTTGGTTCCCTTGACTTCTCTGTTATATTGTACTTTAATGACATGTGTGGATATTGTTGTTAGTTAACTAAGATACCTCCTCTATTGGACTATGAGCGCATTTTTGCTCACCACCATTTAGTGTGGTGTTTGCTCACCATTCTATTTATTACCGTTAGATGAGTTTGAATTTTGAGATTTGTGCTTATTCACTGTACGAATCTCGAAATTCAAACTCATCTAACGATGATAAATAGGGTGGTAAGCATACACCACACTAAATCGTGGGGAACAAAAATACTCTCATTGGACTATGGAATAGAGATGAATTTCTTCTTCTTCTTGAAATTTGGTGCAATCAATTTGTTTACCATTTTATAAGCTTTTCAATTTTCACCATGTGGTCATCTTTGTTTACTTTCTTTTTCTTTTATTTATTATTATACACCACCGTATTCTAGATTGGTTACTTACCAACTTCATCTACTTAAATTCTTAAAACTGGATTACTTCATTACGGATTACATGCAAGTAAATGCGGAAAAATCATGAATGAAACCCATTCTCTTTTTAATTTTCATTCTCATTATTGTTAAGCAAACGAGCGCTAAATTCATCTAAACTGTGAGATAAAGATTCGAATTTAAGAGCAAAATAAGAGGAACACATTGTTCTGGCTAAACTCAAATCTGCTTGTTTACTTATCCTTAATTAAGTTATAAAACACCAACTGACTTTTCTTGTTTTTTATTGCACTGGTTTATGGATGATTATATTTATATGCATTTGGGTTTTCAAGTACTCCATGTAAGATACTACATTGTACAGGGATGAAAATCATGTAAGCTTTATATGTACATTCCTACCTCCAATTAGCACGAGGCCTTTTGGGAGCTCACTGGCTTCAAAGTTTCTACGAACTCCGAAGTAAAACGAGTAACGGGTGAGAGCAATCCCATGATGGGTGACCCACTGGGAAGTTCTCGTGTGAGTTCTTAGAAACAAAACTGTGAGGGTGTGGTAGGGGCCCAAAGCAGACAATATCGTGTTATGGCAGAGTCGAGCTTGAGAAGAGGTCGAGCCCGGGCCGTGATGTGACAATTTGGTATTAGAGCCACTCCCTGGCCGGAAGTGTGCCAACGAGGACGTCGGGCTCCTAATGGGGTGGATTGTAAGATCCCACATCGCCCAGGGATGAGGATCCTGTAAGCCTTATATGTATATTCTCACCTCCAATTAGCACGAGGGCTTTTGGGAGCTCACTGGCTTCAAAGTTAATCAGAACTCTGAAGTTAAGTGAGTTCGCACGAGAGCAATCAGAGGATGGGTGACCCACTGAAAAGTTCTTGTGTGAGTTCCTATAAACAAAACCGTGAGGGTGTGGTAGGGGGCCCAAAGCGGACAATACCGTGAGGGTGTGGTAGGGGTCCAAAACGGACAATATCGTGCTATAGCAGAGTCGAGCCCAAAAAATGGTCGAGCCCGGACTGGGATGTGACACTCCAAATGTGTTGTTTCTTCTACTAAAAATAGTGAATATTTGCTTTCAATCGTTACTTTTTATGTGTTTAATCACTGCTTATGTACAAAAGGAAAGAAAAATAAAATAGACATTAGTAAACATGAAACAAATTTGGGCTAGTAAATTCAAATTTGAGGTGATTTTCAAAATAGGTCAAAATATTTTAATTCTCTCACATTAAATTTGTATAGTATTTTTCAATACATAATCTATACTACAAATTAAGACTACTTTTAATAAAGAAAATTAAATAAAATCAACATAGTACATTTTTTTCTTCTATATTTTTCAAATTTTTAGTAAAAATTGTCTCAACAAGAATCGATCTAAAACTGGGCCATGTTTTATTGCGACAAACAACTACATATATTACGGAGAGAGGATTCTGAGGAATTATTTGGACATAGCACGAAGATCCTCTAGCAGTAGGTCACCATCAAATGGGGTAAAGCTAGTTGTCAAAGTCAACATCATCAACGACACACATACACAAAGTCAACATCTCACACGTACACAAAGACACAATCAATTACCAGCATTTTTCTCATAATTAATAGGGAAAGTTCTGCATATGATAAGCTACTTAGGATTTTGAAGGTTGAATTAATTAAGATATAGTATTTTATTAATGAGCTGTATTAATTATCTGCGAGCCAGCAGTCCAATTCAGAGTCTACGATTGGAGCCATGGATGATTGGAGATCTGGGCCATGCAGCTTATTACTCGTGTCTTCAGTGGCGGCAGCTGCAGCTTTACGAGCTCCCTCATTGTTGTAGAGCACAGAGAAATCGACATTAAGAAAATCGGATAGAAAATTCTCGTCCATCTTAAAATCCAGCAAAAACTCAGACGTACTGTTTTCATCATCTAAAAATAACATAGGTGACAAAGGATCATCAATCCCCACCGTTGGATTGTTCACCACCTGGTCAAATATTGGTGCTGCATCGATCACTTGTTCAGTACTGTCACCAAACTTATGCGACTCATGAGGTAAGACCACTTTTGTGCACCTTGACGCTTTGGTTCTGACCACTTTGGTGCATGAATTATTTGTACTAGGTTCTGGTGACGACTGTGTAGGTTTTTTTGTTTTTTCTTGGGTTGGTCGTCTGTGATTTCCATCAGAACATGAGCGACCTCCAACTTGAATTCTCCTTCCAATCGTAGTGTTCCAATAATTTTTTATTTCATTGTCTGTTCGGCCTGGAAGCCTTCCAGCTATCAAAGACCATCTGCACAGATAAAATAGTACTTTAAATTCGATAATATTAGGGTTGGCGATCCAAAGTTGGCAAATTAGAGCATCCAGCCCAAAATTATTCGACAAAAAAAAAAAAAAAAAAAAAAAAAAAAACCTCAAGACACTTATATATTATTCCACGTTAACGATGTCGATGTGAGATACTTCATTGAAAGTCACAGTTTAGTAAATTCTCATACTTTTAGATTTTTAGTAAGAGTATTAACGGTCAAAGCTTAAATTAGCATATTCCGAACTTCTAATTAAATACCAAGAAAAACTCACACAATTTTTGTTAATAATAAAGCCCAAATAAAAAATAAACTGATTACCTGTTGCCTAAGAGCTTGTGAAGCCGGATGATGAGCTCTTCTTCATCATGAGTGATGTTTCCTCTCTTGATGTCAGGTCTTAGATAGTTCAACCATCGCAGCCTGCAACTTTTTCCACATCTCTTAAGCCCTGCAAAACCCATGAAATGTCTTTATATATACATTTTTTTTAACCGAATATATACATTTTCTTTTGAAACATATATATTTTTCTGCAAATTTTGCTATAGTGAAGGGGCCGTGTGTGACACACACACACACACACACACACAATATATGTCCATCTCACCTGCTCTTTTGGGAAGGTTTCTCCATTTCCCTTCACCATGAATTCTGATATAATCAGTCAGCACTTTGTCTTCCATAGCTGTCCATGCTCCTCTATTCAACCCCTCATCCTTTGAACAACAAGGACTCCTTCCCATCTATAAGCCTCCCCTATAGAATTAAGGAACCCTAAATTTCTTCTCTCTCTCTCTCTCTCTCTCTTGCTCTCTGGCTCTCCAATGGCAATACCAAGGACTGACTAGTGACTGATTTATTCTGGGCAGATCATGAAACAGTGGAAGACTCAATATATATACATATAAATATACATACTTTGGTACAATGAAGGTCATGCATCATTGAAGGCCCCACTGATTCACTATAATTTTTGGGGCAATTGAATCTTAAAATATCCTACGCATAAAGGCTCGTTAAAAAACCAAATAAATAAAGATAGGCTTGTAATTTTCACGCACCCTTAACTACTTTTCACACACTTCTTCTTATTTTTTAATACTTAATTGATATTGTACTATTTAATCTTCCATATATACCCTTTCAATGTATACCTTGACTCTTTCAAAAGTCAAAAAGTATTAAGGGTATATATGGAAGATTAAATAGTAAGATATTAAATATTAAAACATAGAGAGGGGTGTGAGAAAAGTAGTTAAGGGTGTGTGAAAATCACAACCCATAAAGATATTAAATTGTGCATATACTTAATTATTATGTATGCCTGCATTTCTATAATTATATTGAGTGGTGATCATGATACTTTTCGATTGACCTGAATGTCTCCATGGGCTGCTTTCTGGTAGCTAACTTTCTAACACGCCCTTGAAAGTTGGTTGAAAAAGAAACAAAAAAAATTTAAATATGCCATCTGCTCCCCAACATGTTCGGAAAATCGTGATTCATGTGTGCACTGGCTTTTGGATTGGAAGCATTGGTCTTTTCTGAAATCCGTTTTAATGGAGAGTGGTCACATCTCCTAATTAATTTGTTTCACAGGGTAAATGATCGCCATTCTCAACCACACAAATAGATCCCACATCACGGCATCAGATAGGGCATGTGAACATCAACATTAGATGGTCATTTGCAAAGAGAATTATGCTTCGTGTGATTGGTCGTGTTTTCAAATTAGTACAAGAAATTCTTGTTTGAACATGTAGTGATCCAATTTCTTGAACTGTACCGTTGAATTTTAATGAAAATAAGTTTTATTTTGTAGCAATGGTAATTAAGTTTGATAGTCTCCTTATAGGTGATTTTGGTAAATGTGTGATCGATTTAGTGATTAACCAGTGTACCGGATGTAAGCTAGTTGAATTTGTTGAATCTACTGTCAAATGGTGCTTTGAGATAATAAGGTGATTTTGAGCCATAGTATTCTTCTCTATGGAGTCCAAATAAAAACATAGCTTTTTTCTATCCCATAATTAGTTTGAGAGCCTTCATATCCCACAATGCATTCTTTTCTATCAATATGTTCCTTTGCACGGTATTTGTGTACTCTTAATGCACTTGTTAATACATGTGAGAATTCTTAGTTAGATTGCCATAATTCATTTGCCAATTACTATGAGGACACAAAATAAGACTCGTTCAATTTTTCAATGAGGTAAATATCTATTTTAAGTTGGATAATGTTAGGGAGACCAATTATTTAGACTAAATTTTACAAATCATATTACGTGATTGTTGTTGATTTTATTACTCTTTTAAGTTTAGTTTCCCTTTGTCAACCACCCAATAATGATAAGGTATCCAATCAACAAATAATCGATCTCATTTTCTTTATTCTTCTTCCACTCATTTGCCCTTCATACGACGTTAGAATTTCAGCTATCCTAATTCCATAACACGTTAAACTCTCGTTTTGGAAATTAAGAACCCATACAAGATATACAGCTGTATGAGGTAACCCTAGCTAAACTGCTAAACCGTATCACCAAACTAATTATAAAGGTGTACTTTTTGTGCGAGATGCAGTTGCATTTTCCCTACCATATGCATTCATGCATGAATGTAAACGACCAACTTACTTGTTATCATTAGGGGCGGATTGTCATATTTAAGGGCTGCTGGTAGCTGCTACCACTCCACAGTTAAACGACACCAACATATAAATGGAGTGACATCACCACTTCAACTTTTTATGAAGTAAGCATCTGGGAAAATTCTAGGGTGCTGGTGCCGTGGTGGTGAGCTATGAAGGTGGTGTGAGTGGGGTCATTACATGGTGTATGGTGAGGTCATAAAGTGGTGTATTGTTAGGTCACTACTAGACTTGGCATTCGTGTCGTGTTTTCTGTGTTCGTATCGTTTTTGTGTCATACTCGATATCTTAACGGGTCGTGTCGTGTAACACCCGTTAAAATGAACGGGTAAAATGACCAGACCCGAAATTGACCCGATAATATTAACAGGTAATATGACCCGACCCGTTACCTGTTAAAAAAAATATTTTAAACTAATAAATAATCAAATAAAAAACATAATACTAAATAAGTATATACATACTATATTATCACATTCAAAACATAAAAACACATTTGTCTTTCAAGTATTACATATTTACATACTCGAAATAAGAGCATAATAAAAAATTAAAAAAAAACGTTAGAACCTTACAAAATATCAAATGTTCAAAAGATTTGCAAAATTAAGGGAGTTATGTTTAAAGATTTGGAACCTTACACATTTTCTTACAATCAAACTCTTCAATTTTCATCAATTACCATGGGAAATAATATTGGAACTTTAGCTTGATATATTGTCTTCAAGAGTTATATTGATGATATTTTCAGTGAGGCTTTCTACATTAGCACTCTCTTCTCATTTATCCTATGGCTATTGTTTAAGTAAAGTCTTTAATATTTTTTTAATTAATGTAGAAGTGTGAAAAATACAGAAAAAAATATATAAACACTCGTAATGACAAGCTTCACAACTTTCATGAAGGGCTTAACTTTGAAATGTGCCACTATAATCATATAAATCATAGATCAAATTTTAACCGTCGATTGTTGTTTACATTTATGCTTCATTTTTCTCATCAAATTTTGTTTTTTTAGATTTTATTTTTTGAAAACATGATCTATTAGAGGATACAGGAAGATGAACGGTTCGAATCGTTGATATTATGTTCAGAGTTTTACTGTTAGTGAACATATTGCTTGGTGTTTATTAAGTCTCTACAAACTATATAACATCGACTCATATTTCAATTAACCGTAAATATCAGAACGTGATATCAAAGATCCGAACCATTCATCTTCCTACATCCCCCAAAATATCATGTTTTCAAAAAAGAAAATTTTAAAAATGAAATTCAATATAAAGAATAAAGCCCAAATGACAATTGACGGTTAAATACAAATTTAAGGTTTATGGATTATAGTGTCGAATTTCGAAGTTGACCTTTTCACAAAAGTTGTAAAGCTTGTCACTACGAGTGATTGTGTGTGTGTGTGTATATATATATATATATTTTACATTTCTTACACTTCTACAATAGTTATTATTAATTTTATTACTTTTACACTCAAAATAAAAAACACTATTTATGACGGTTTGGAGGGTTTTAAAAATTTAAACGATAATCTAAGTGTAGTCATTGTTTACTATTGGAGAATGATGAATCACAAGTGTTTATATATTCTTTCACATTTTTCATACTTGTAGGGGTGTCTTATTGCCTATACTAATACTATACTAGTTGATTTTAATTTTGGACAACAACATGTTGAGTAAAATTTATCATATTAATGATAATAAGGAACTCTTATAATAAAAATAAATAAATGAATAAAACTTAAATTTTTTTTAACTTATATAGAATAATAATACAAAAATATATATTTAATATAGAATATACTAATATATACAATATGGCTATTGTATTTTATAATAAATTTTTTAGTAATTAAACTTTAAAATTATAATTTATTTTTCTTAACGGGTTGAAACGGGTTACCCGCGTGTATACATGTTGAGAACCCGTTATTAACGTGTTCGTAATGGGTCACCCAATAATGACCCGATTAGTTATCGTGTTGACCCGAAACCCGTTATTTTCGTGTCGTTTTCGTGTCGTGTCACCGTGTCATATAAGAAACTGCCGGGTCTAGTCACTACATCGAATTGTGTCTAGGGTCCGTACAGACACGTGATCCGGATGTCGAACCCTAGAATTCTTGAGCATTTGGGGGTTCGTTCTTTGGCAGAGCTTAATTGGCAGAGATGACAGTGATAAGGTAACCGACGTGGGGGCACTCGACCTCCTTTGATCAACGGAGGAGGGAATTCGAATTTTTCGCCTCTGTCAGTGCTTGTTAGATGACTTCCGATGGAAGAATAACACAAGGTTATAGCAAAACGGAAGCAAGTAAACTGTCAACAAGGGATATGGAAACTAGAAATATTATTATATTGAAAGTTAGTTGGTAAAACTATGAGTTATGAAGTGTTAATTATATATATCATCCAGCTAATGAATCACGGTTACACGCACATAATCCAATATATTAGTGGATTAGGTGTTGCGTTTTATCTATAAGTCTTAAGTTCAAAGCTTCATATAAACTCATACATTTTTTTCTTTCTTCAGTTTGTTATATAAACTAACATTTTATGCAATTTGTTATATTCCAACTTTCCAAAATCATTAATTGTCACCTCACTCTAACTCTGTTAAGTTTTTCATCCAGAATAAATCACGTGCCTTGCACATGAGTTGTGTTTAGAGTTATTTCAGACATTTCAACATAAATAATGTCATCCAAATGTACATAGATTGAGGGGTTACCCAACGACTCTATATTTTTTAGTCATCTTCACTTTGAAACATAAAGAAGCGGTGCAAGCTGTTTCCTTTTTCCGAACAACAAACCTCAGATCATTATATACTAAATCAACCCCTTTTTTGTATTTTTTGAGAAACTTAGAATTACTTTTGTCCAATGCAGCTTATTAGAAAGGGAATGAGTGAGATGTTTTCCGAAATAACCCTGAACACAAGTCATGTGAAGGGGAATTGGATCGCCTCCGAGGCAAACCTCGGGATCCTCCTGACCCAACAACATGAGCAGTTGGATTTTGTTAACGGCTACAAACAGAAGGGCCCCTCTAAAGTTATAATAATTGTAGTTGTTGGATCAAAATCCAACGGCCTGTGATAGTGGGTCAGTAGGATCCCGAGAGGTTGCCTCAGAGGGGATCCAATTCCATGTGAAGGCACACGACTTATTTTAGATAGAAAACTTAACGGAGTTACGATGAGATGACAAATTAATGATTTCGAGAAGTTGGCATGACAAACCGCTTAAATTTTACTTTATATGACAAATTGAAAAGGTGTATAAGTTCATATGACATTTCAAAAATATTCTTATCTAAAAATTATGGTGAAAAATTCAACCATTAAATAAAACTTAATAATGATTTAAAATGTTTAACTAAGTGACATTTTTAATCATATGTTAAAATTTTGTACATAGTATGAACTTCTACTGTTAAAAAGGAATCTTTTAGTTTAAATACTAATTAATTCTAAGAAAACTTTAGCTAAAATTGACACACCCCGACCAGAGTCAAGGCGTGCTGGCTATTGCCCGAAGATGACTTAACCAAAAAGAGTGTGCGGAAGTGGTTAAACTCAAAAGATACAATGTTAGAGCGTAGATAACAAATAGTGTAATCAAAATGTACGACTGCACTTATTGCTCATCAATCTATGCTAACACATGAGTCAGAGTCACCTAATATGACATGTATGACAGGGCTAGGTGTAATAATAATGGCTCTAGTGCTACGATCATGTGAAGGCTAGCACTATGCACAGTCACCTACGAGTTGGAGTCACCTAATGTGACTTGTACAACAGGACTAGTACCTACTAGGATCCAAGGCGAGCGCACGGTGCAAGAGGT
Source organism: Crataegus laevigata (assembly GCA_963580275.1). NCBI lineage: Eukaryota > Viridiplantae > Streptophyta > Magnoliopsida > Rosales > Rosaceae > Crataegus > Crataegus laevigata. The sequence continues at coordinate 18,747,138 of OY756945.1, forward strand.
GAACATACACATGAAGGACTGGCCCTGGCCTGGGTTGGAGAACTAACACTAGGGTGTAGCAATGATGAGCACTACATGAACATATGCATGCCAAAATGATTCAACCATTTCAATCCACAATAACCTTACCTGGACTTACTTGTGCGTCCCATGATTACTTTAGCATTAAACTGCGTATGAATATGTCACGATGATATGTCTAACTCAAACACAATATAGCATTTTTAAGATTAAAAACTCATGGCATAAAACGCATAAATCAGATTAAAAACATTTGTGGAAACTATAAAGTTTATACATATATACAAAAACAAAAATGCCCACTCACTGATATGTCGAAGGATCGTAGCCCCCTAGCCTTGCTTGTACACGTACGTCCTGGTGATAAGTCTCCCCTATATGTGAAATTACTAATTTAATTAGATTAATAACACATATATGGAAAATTAAATAAATCCCCCATAGTTTGCTCAAACCTAGAGTTTAAATATACGAAAATGATCTACTCGACGTCACGAACCAACACAAATTGCCAGAAGGTAAATCAGAGGCCGGATGCGCCATCACGCGCCGCCCAGCCCACGGTTATATGCACCACCACGCCCAGCCAGATCCTAACTACCGTTAGGAATATTTTATCCAAATTGATGGAATATTATGTTAAGTTAACTAACGGAGGTTAACGGTGTTACCTGACGCTGTTAGAATATTCCGTCAACTTTGGGGGAATATTCCCTTGTCTTCTCCGGCGAGCCTCTCTAGTCGTCATTGTCTGCCGTCCGATTTCGCCGAAAATTTGAAAAGTTTTCAAAACTTCATATCTTCTTCAATTCTTAACCATTTTTCACGAAATTTATATGGAAATTAAGCCCATGATGAGGAGAACAAAATCTCACCTACAAAAGTCCAAAAATGGACAAGAGATGGCCTAAAAATGCCTCGAGAGTCTCAACTAAAACTTTGACTTCTTGAAATCGTTGGTTTCGATGTCAACGTCTCTCCAAAACTAGTCTAGGAGCCTTGGGAAGTTGAACGGAAGTTTTCCCTACCTTCAAAACCTTGTGACTTGGCCGAGATCACGTCGAACTCAAACTCGCCAAGTCGGAGCTTCCGAGTTGGTGAGTCAAAAATTCATCTATTTGAGGATTGGTTGGTATGGTAGGGTTCGTGGTCAGAAGAGGAGTACGATGTTGGTGTTTGTAGCCTCGATCCGTGAAGTTTAGTGGCGATGTATGTGTGTTGCAGAGAGAAAAAGCTTGGCGAGGGAGAGAGATAAAGAAAAAGAGAAAGAGTGAGAGGACAGTTTTTGATTGGTTGACAAAAAGAGGGAGAGTGTCTGATTAGGTGCCAGAAAGAAGGGAAGAAAATTAATTTGTGGTGTGGTGAGAAGTCACCAATAAGGGCCGGTTTTAAAGAAGAAAAGGGATGGGGTTTCGTACAAATGAAATCAAACAAAATCTATTTGAAACAGTTTTTCTAACACTGAAAATTTAACGCACACTCGTAACGACGAGTACAATTTAATTACAATAACGAGAAAAATAATTTAAAGCTGCATAATCGCATCCATGTGTACTTTGCCAATAAGGACATAATAATGTCAATTTACACATTCAGCGAGAAATTACATAGAAAATTAGGGACAAGTCATCACAACCTACCCCTTTAAGAAAATTTCGTCCCTGAAATTTCAACACCGACTACAAATTAATGAAAGAACAAATGTGGATACAAAACTTGCATGCGCTCCTCAGTCTCCTAAGTAGCTTCCTCAACTAAGTGGTTCCTCCATAAGACTTTTACCATCTTGACGATCGTGTTTAAAGAATTTTATCTTTCCAATCAAGAGTCGTCACTGGGACCTCGTCATAAGTCAAGTCTGGGTTGATCTTTAACGGCTGAAGAGGAATCACATGTGACGGATCAAAGACATATCTCCGTAGCATCAACACATGAAATACATTATGTACCTTCGATAACTCTGGAGGTAGATCAAGTTGGTAAGCAACCTCATCGACTAGCTCAATGATTTGATACGGTCTGATATAGCGAGGGCTTAACTTCCCTTTCTTTCTGAATCGCACCACACCTTTCCCCGATGACAGCTTTAGGAATACCCAGTCTCCAACCTTGTATAACCTGTCGATCGAATGTCTATTGGCTATACTCTTTTTCCAATCCTAGGCTGCTTTCAGGTTAGCCTTTATCATTTGAATATTTTGTGTCGTCTCGTCCATGATCTTAGGACTAACCAAAACTCTTTAACCTACCTTGGACCAATACAGCGGGCTACAATACGATTTCTCGTACAACACTTTGAAGGGTGACATACCAATGATGGAATGGAAGTTGTTGTAGGCGAACTCTATTAACGGCAAGCGCTTGTGCCATGCGTCTCTGAACTGCAAAACCGAAGATCTCAGCATATCTTTGAGTGTCTGGATAGTTCTCTCTGATTGCCCATCGATCTGAGAATGGTAGGCAGTGTTGTAGAGTAATCTCGATCCCAGAGCTTCTTGAAAAGCTACCCAGAACTTCGAAGTAAACCTGGGATCCTAATCAGAAATAATACTAACCGGAACACCGTGATACTTAACAATCTGGGAAACAAAAAGTTTAGCCAACTAGTTTAACGAATAGTTCTCCCAAATAGGTAAGAAGTGGGTTGACTTAGTAAGCCGATCTACAATCACCCAAATACCGTCATAGCCATTTCGCGTATGAGGCAGCTTGTACACAAAATCCATCGTGATATCTTTCTATTTCCACTTGGGTATCGGGAGTGGCTGTAGTAACCCAAATGGTTTCTTTCTCTCAGCCTTGACCTGTTGACAGACTAAACAACGACTCACGTACTCTAAAATTTCTCTTTTCATTGCAGGCCAATAGTAGAAGGGTCGGATATTATGGTACATCTTGGTACTCCCAAGATGTATTGCATAAGTTGAAATATGCGCTTTATTGAGAATTTCTTCTTTAGTTCTTCTACATTCGGCACATACATCCGATCACCTTGCATCAGCATACCATCAGGCTTTCGAATCCTAAGATCTCCTCTTTTTCCATCTGACATTACCTATATTAAAGCTTGGAATTCTAGGTCGTTCATCTGGGCCTTGAGAACACAATCCAACAAAATTAGTCTGACTTGAAAGTTGGCAAGTAGGCCTTCTTGGTCATCCACTTCTAAAGTGGCTCTAGTAGATCTCAAATCAGTAAGGAGAGGAACACGACATGCATAAAGAGCATTAAGTCGATCGTCAGATTTCCTGCTAAGAGCATCTGCTACAGTATTTGCACGATCAATGTGATACTCAATAGTGCAGTCGTAGTAACTGTTTAGCTCCAAACATCTCTGCTGTCGAAGATTAAGCTCTTTCTGAGTGAAAATATATTTGAGGCTCTTATGGTCGGTGAAGATTTTACAGTTTTCCCCATAAAGATAGTGCCTCCAGGTTTTCAAAGCGAATAGATAATTGTCAACTCGAGATCATGAGTAGGATAGTTCATCTCGTGGGGCTTTAGCTATCGTGAAGCATATGCAATCACTCTTCCATGCTGCATCAATACACAGCCAAGACCATATAGAGAAGCATCATTGTAGATCTCAAAAATCCCTATGTCATCGGGAAGTGCAAAGACATGTGCATGAGTGGGACAATACTTTAGTTGTTGGAAACGTTGCTCACAATCTTTACTCCACTCAAAACTAACTCATTTCCTGGTCAATTTTGTCAGAGGTAGGGCTATGGCTGAAATGCCTTTTTACAAAACATCGATAATAGCCCGCAAGACCAAGAAAACTCTGTACTTCGGTGATAGTATGAGGTTGTTCCCAGTTCTCCACTGCTGCTACTTTTTAGGGATCCACAAGAACACCTTGAGCTGATATCACATGCTCTAAGGACACATGATCCAACCAGAATTTGCACTTACTGAATTTAGCGTACAACTGATTATCCCTTAGCTTTTTTAGAACCAAACGTAGATGTCAATGAAGGCAATTATGAACCTATCTAAATATGGTTAGAATACCCAATTCATTAGGTCCATAAAGGTTGGTGGAGCATTAGTCAACCCGAATGACATCACAAAAAAACTCATAATGACCATATCAAGTTTTGAAGGCTGTTTTCGGAATGTCAACTCTGCTAATCTTCAGTTGGTAGTAATGGAACCTTAGACAAATTTTCGAAAAGACAGTAGCACCATGAAGCTGATCGAAAAGATCATCGATACGAGGCAATGGATAACAGTTTTTAATCATCACTCGATTCAGCTGCCAGTAATCGATACATAGCCTCAAAGTTCCGTCTTTCTTCCTCATAAACAAGACTAGAGTTCTCCATGGAGAAGTGCTCGGCTAAATGAACTTTTTTTCGACAAGTTCTTGTAACTGGGTTTTCAATTATCTTAACTCGACATGAACTATACGATACAGAGTTAGAGAAATAAGATCAATACCTGGAATTAGGTCGAGAGTGTCTGACCACTCTAATGTCTTCCACACGAGCAGGATTATCTTCGGTCACCACTACATGGGCCAAATAGCCTTGACAACCTTTCCTCAACAACCGCTTTGCCCTCATAGCAGAAATAACACCATTCTTCAGACCTCTACGTTCACCAACAAATGTGACAATAGGCATGTCCAGTCAATGAAAAGTAACAATCTTTTGATAAAAATCCAGATTGGCACAATTGTAATGTAACCAATCCATACCAAGATAACGTCATAATCAACGATATCTAAAGGAACTAGATTGCCTAGCACCATGACATCCTCGATAAGAACATGACATCCTTGATACTCCCAACCAACATAACAAACATCGCCCTTAGGCCTCAAGAACTCCAAGTCAAAACCGAGGGGAGTGGGATGAGGTTGAGTTTTTTTAGCAAACGTATGGGAAATAACTGAATGTGTAGCACCAAAGTCAATTAGTATTCTAACAAAATTGCCAAGAACATTCAACGTACTCATAATAGTGTCGGGGTTACTCTGCGCATCTTGGAGGGTGATGTGATTGACTTGACCCTGTGCATGCTGTCTGCCTCATTGACCTCTGTTTCCCTGGTTTTGATTACCTCGACCTTGATTTGTCAGATTAGGTTGCCTGGTTGATGCACCGCCACTAAAAGCTCCCTCAAGATTCTGAGATTGACCCCCGGCATACCACTGCGATCCGCCGCCCTGATACGACATATATGACGTATAGCCCCTCTGGTATTGTGTGTAGCCGCCCTGGTACTGTGGATAACCACCCTGATAATAAGAATCGGGTGAGAACTGATATGGTTATCCTGGAAACTGAGCTACGTCACCTTGGTAGTGGAAAACACCAACATAACATGTCGAAGTGTATGTACCAGGTCCTACTATCTGCTATAGAGAAGCTACAGGTGGTAGAGTAGGAGGCTGAGGTTTCTGATTCTGCAAGAAGTTATTAGCTCTATGCCCCATCTGCCCATATGTGAAGCATCCATTACTACCTCTCTTACACTCACGAAAATGATGGTTATTATACCTGCGACAGAGCGGAGCACCAGAATTGTTAGAGTTCCTCTGATTTTGAAAGCGTTAATCACCTGCGAACCATTTGCTTTGTCAAGGCGTATTGGAATTTGAACGACCGTTCGATGATCCAAAACTATTACCACTTCGTTTGAAATTATGGGTCTTTATTGTTGGAAATATGCCCTGAAAGTCAAATCTTTGGAAGAAACCTTTCAGGACATTTCATTGATGTATACATATGACTCTTATACATCGGAAGGCAAAGATACTAACTAGGACTATCTCAATAAACGAAATATGTCCTAAATAGTGGATCCATGGACAATGGATCGATTGAAGAAGTAATCTAATGATGTTAGACTACAGAGACCTTCTTCACATAACCATCATGTCCAAAAGGTTCCTGGTCATAAGATTGTCGGAGGGACACTGACAATGCATAGATCAGTACATACTATGTCCCCTTCAAATGGAAGGATGGAAAGTCTCATCCCATTCGTGTTAAGACACTAAGACAAGTATGTAGGTGCTCATTGAGGGAATGAGTTCACTGAACACAATCGAACGAGAGTACTTGCATGGAGGTCTACTCACATGTCAAGCAAGTAACTCTAATAGTTGGAATAATGTAACTAATCCTTTGACCTGAGACATCATTGATGTCTAATGGTTAGGTCCTTGATCTTTGACCATGTCAAATGGCATTCCATTTGGAGAGTCCACGGCATTCTTGGGATCAAGCTATCTAAACATGTAGGCATGTGAATGGTCAATAAGGGATCTCTAATCCTCGTTAGAGGAGGATACTCTAAGATATGATTCGGAAATCTTCGGCCGAAGTATTGAGCGTAGTTAAGGAAAGCGTTCCTATACGACTCATGTGAATCATATAAGAACGTATAATCACATTAGGGGTTTGACATATTACATCCATACCCTAGTGATGTGATTAAGAGTATTGTATTGGAGAAGGATCGAATTGCATTGTAATTCCAACTGAATAGGTTCTCTGAATAACTTCTACATTAGCTTGGGTAGCCATGACATATGATTAGATGTCACTCATGGCTTGTGAGTTTTTCTAGATGATTAAATGTAATCGTCAAAGAAGAACATGAATTAAAAGCAAGTTTTAATTCAACAAGTGGTTGGATTAAATCAATTGGATTGATGCCAATCATCTCACTGCCTTGCTAATTAGAACCTAAAAGATTGTTCACCAATACACTCTTGTAGTGAGTAAGCAATGGATGATGGAAATAATTAATTGGATTAAATAGGTGTGACGATTAATTTAGAAAGTCTAAAGAAATCATAAAAGCGATAAAAGATTGTTTTGGGCTTAAAGAAACGTTCGGGTTTAATTGGGCCCATTGGGCCTAAACCCATTGGGCTTTTATTCAAGCATTGGATGACTTGAAATAATAAAAGCCCAAAGCCCAAAAACCCACACTAAAGGCCGGCCACTTTGAGGGGTGAGGAAGTCAAATGTTGACTTGTTTCCTTTTGTCTATAAATACAACTTTATAGACAAATATCTCAATAGGGTTTTCTATGTGTTCAAAACAATTTAGAGAAAAAGAAATATCTCTCTAGAACACAAAAGGGGGCCGGCCACCTTAGGGGATTTTAGCTAATCATCTAATCCCCCTTTGGTTATTCCTTCATCCTTTCTCACTACAATAGTGGGTGAGGATCTTTAGAGGTTTTCTCCTTGAAAACTCTAAGAGAACCTTGGAGCACTCATACTAACAAAGTGGAGGAGGCAAGGAGGGAGGCAAGGCTCAAGGACTTTGAGGAGCAAAGATCTTGGAGGTGGTCCATCCTTGGTCTCACAAGTAGATCAAGAGGTATAAATCTACTCCTAACCTTTGTTCTTCAATAAAATAATTTTTGATGCATCTTACATAAACCTATGCATCTTGAAGGGGATTTAAATGACTAGAGAATTAATTTTAATTGTTTACATGCTTCCGCTATTTTGTATATATATAATGATTTGTATATGCTTGCTAGTCACATGAAATCCCTAATGAAACTCATAATTTCCTTCAAGTGGTATCAGAGCCAAAGGTTTATGTATTATGTGTCCTTTTGGATTTTATGCATATGGGTATTAATTTTATGTTTTGAAATAAATGTTCTTCATTTAAAGTATGTTTATCTTTTGTTTTTCAAGTGTTGAAAAATGTTAATCAATAGTTGAGAAAGGTATGCATGTAAAAGGGTGTTTTAGATGCATAAATGAAGAATGAGTTTAGGACAAAAAATTGGGGTTTTTGGGTCAAGGGGGCACGGCACAAACTGGGATTTTGCAAGTGTTTGTGTTTTTTATTTTGAATCACACACACACTCTTTGGTGCTATGGAAAAGTGTTCTTGTCACTTTTGTTTTTTGGTTTTGTGAAGAAATCACCAAGAATATGAAAATCTTGAAATTATGTTCATGGTTTTGTTCTTGGTGTTTATGTTTTGTTTTGGGTGAAAATGATTTGATTTAAGTTTATAAAAATGTTTTAATGATTTGGGTGATATACTTATCATCTAAATCTTTCCTTAATGTAATTTTAATCCTAGACTTCTCTAGGATATTTTCATCAAAATCTTTACAAAATATCTTTAAAGCAAACCAAGTGACAAGCAAAATTTAATTTTTCTTACATGCATTGAATTAAAGCATGGTGGGTGAGACTTTGCTTCTCCCCACCATGATGGCCGGCCACCCTATGACAAAACCCACATGGGTGGGTTTTGTGTTTTTGATAAAAAGTTGTTTTACTTTTAAGTATTTACACTTTGGCCCCTAACTTTTGCATATTTGCATTTAGGCCCATACTATTTGGAAAAGTTAAAATATTTGATTTTAATTTTGTTTATAGTTTAAACTCATCATTTAATTATGCCCATATGCACTAAATCTAATTGTTTATGTTGCATTCCTATTTGATTATTTAATGTGATTAAGTAGTTAGAAAAAGGGTGACTATGGACTTAAGCCTTAAACGATAATTGAGCTATATGATAAGGCGCTAAATTCAAATTGTTTGAACCATGGGAATGTGTTTTAATTACTGTTTTAATTGGACCTTATAATGTTTGACATTAATCTAGCTCTCCCTCTTAGTATATGTAATTTGTAGGAATTTGTACAAATCGGCTTGTAATTCTTATTACTTCTTAATCTCTTTTAGTTAGTGGATTCCCTCTAGTACTAGACTAGAGTTTCTTTAACTATTGGTAAGGAGACATATTTAAAAGAGGGTTTTGACATGAGACAAAAGATTAAATGGGTCCAATGCCCTAATTAGCAATGATTGATTGTCTTTCATTTCTAATGGCTCAATGAAAATGTTTTAATTGGATTGATAAGCATGTAATTAAATTGACACAATATCCCCGAGATCTTATTCAACAATGTTGGCTCGTTGTTGCAATAACCAATTAAGTCCATGGTCATCCAAGAGCCTAAGATAACTATAAAGTCCAAATTCAAAGGATTGCAAAATCATAGTAGTAGTAGTTACTTCCAATATTTGAAAAATTCGTTTTTGATATTGATTTGTTTTTCTCAAAACAAATAGTGGGAGTATCATACACTACTATACTATAATGAATTCAATTAGTAGTTATATGTATCTCCAATATTTTGAAAAATGTTTTGATATTGATTTGTTTTGTAAAAACGAATAGTGGAGATTACATATGCTACTAATTTCATTAAACTTTGGACTAGTAGTTATAATAGGACACAATTTATTTGAATATGTTTAAATAAATAAAATTGATGAGACCTTAAAATCCCTCAACCAACATGCAATATTAAGTTGAAAGCGTAGAGGTGCTTTTGAACACTTCTTCGTGGCCTTCCACCATGGTAGCCTCCAATCGTTTATGACTTGTGCACCGCCTTCACCCTATCATGGGGGAGTGCAAAGTACATGCTTATAAGTCGGGAGGAGTCTATTTAAAAAGCATTTTGATGTGGTGAAAAATAGGCAACGAGTGTAGCCAACATCGTATCATCGTGAGGTTATACTTGGACCCCTATCTAAACCGGCATGGTGGGAATGAACTTAACTAAGAAGAAATGATGCCAACATCGTATCATCGTGAGGCATTCTTCTCTAGAGGCCAAAAAGATGGGTAATCACAAAACGTTGTTGTGAATGGGTAAATGTACCCTATCATTATTATTTTGCTATCCAACATCGTATCATCGTGAGGTACGCATAGTAATAGTGAGCCTCCCATAACCCGCTAGGAGCTTTCTTTGAAACCTCCCGGATTCCATCATGGGGGATATGGAATTTGCCAAAAATGGTGGGTGATGTCATTCGGTTTAAAGACCCGAATCGTATGACTTAATCAACAATCAAACTAATTTATTTATTGTTTATGTATATAGATATGGTTGGAAGCACACTCGCGAAAATACTCGACAAACATTGCCTTGAGGGGCACAATTTCCCATCCTGGTTTCGTAATGTCAAGATTCTCCTAACGTTGGAGAAGATTGTTTACGTCCTAGACAAGGCCCCACCTCACATACCTCTTGAGCCTGACGCCTCTGAGGATGAACGTGCTAAGTATGACAAGCACGTTGAGGACGACACGCAAGCCAAATGCTATCTGTTGGCTTCCATGAATGAGGAGCTACAGAGACAGCATGAGGGCATGGACAGTGCATCCTCCATCATACTCCATCTTACGGAGTTATATGGTGAAGGGACGCGCAATCGTCGCTTCACCACTGTCTGTGAACTTGTCAAGACCAAGATGGTCAAAGGGGCTCCAGTGCATCAACATGTACTGAAGATGATAGGATTCATAGAACAATTGGAGAGCCTTGGAACTCCACTTGACGGGGAATTGGCCCAGGACTTCATTTTGGCTTCTCTTTCTGATTCATTCTCGCAGTTCGTAATGAACTACAATATGAATAAGATGGATAGTACTCTCTCTGAGTTGCTAAACATGTTAGTGACTGCTGAGAAGACTATGAAGAAAGAGAACGTTGTAGGGACTTCTGCAGTAGTCTACAACAAGCCATCCTCTTCCACTCCTAAGCCGCAAGGCAAAGGAAAAGGGAAGGAGAAGAAGTCTACCACTCCTAAACCAAAAGGTGGAGTGAAGAAAAAGAAGGCGATGGAGCCCAAGGGGACTTGCCACCACTGTGGGAAGGAGGGGCATTGGAGGAGGAATTACAGGTTCTACCTTGCAACTCTAAAGAACAAGCCAAAAGGTATGGTTTAATGTTCTTATCTTCAATTCTAAATTGTTAGATCTTCTAAATATTTATATTTTGATATAAAGTGCTAATCACTCGTATAATTGTATATAGGTGAAGGAGGCAAGTAGAAGAAGAACAAAGCAAGGAATGTGGAGAAGGGTTCGGCCACCATTATTTTGCTTACTACTTAGGAAGTTTTAATTTAGGCATTTAAAGAAAGTCTTTTGAAACTTTCTTATTTTGTAAAGAACTTATTATGTGGCTTCATGTGATGTAAGACCACTATTAGTGCCTAAATGAAGGCATTTAATTAGTCTCTAAATGTATAGAGCTAATTCTTTTTGTATTAAAACTTTTTGAATGTTTGTATCATCACATCAATGTAATGTGATGGGTGCCTTCTAAATATATATGATATTTCCTTTAAAGTAGTGTTATGAATTGAATATTGTCTTGTTGTATCCTTGTTGAGATACAAGACTTATATCACATTATGGTAATATAAGAAACAAGAAAAACGTTTCTTGTAAGGTTGTCACTTAAACCACTAATTAATCAAGATCACTCTTGATTCAATTAATAGTTTAGAACAATTGATTGGGCATTCTTAAAGTTGTTTTAGAATGTCAAGTTTGTTAGTGACTAAACCAAGAATGAAGTGTCTAAATCAATAAAATGTTTAAAGACTTTAGTCACTTAATAAACAAGACATCATCTTAGTAAAGATTGAAAGAAATAAGCTTGAAAGGTTTTAAAGCTACTACACAATGTCCTCTACCCGTATACTCCACGTTTATACAATTTTGAATGTATGAAGCAATTTCTCATTAAAGTCATGAGAAATAGTGGGAGGTGAGAAATTGGAAATAAACTTGAATATGATTGTTTTATCGTTGTCTAAACAATGATAGTGCATGACTATTGTTGAGAGTTTGAAATTTTAATTGTTAAAGACTCAAGCTCTACAAATGTTTAAAATTCTATGTTGTGTGACATATAAAGAATAGTCTTTCAATGTTGGTTTCGTCAACCTAGTATGAAATGGTTGTATGTTGGGAGTTGTCCATTATTCTCTTTTATGAGAACTAGCTAAATAACGAAGCCTATGGACAAATTTTGATGAAACAAAAGGGAATAGTTTCAAAATGAGTCACAACATATAGTTTAAACAACAAGACAATCCAAATTCGTCACCTTATGTAACTACAACGCTCTATGTAGTTTTTTTGATGAAGAATTACATCAACCACCTAGAAGGAATGGTTGAGTTTCTATATCCTTAGTAGAAGCCATGCTTTCACTAAAGAACTTAGATAATTCTCATATGACTACATTAAAAGTCTTAGTATGACTAAAACTAGAATAATGGTATATGACACCATATAATTTAAATGAATGGACTTGATAGAATAAGTCACACATCTCAAATGGAATTACTTAAAGAAGGAATTCTTTTGTGTATGATTCGTTTAAACAAACTTGTGTTAGCAAGGGTTGTTGATAGTCTCAAAATTGTTGAGACATCATTAAACAAGCTGATGGATCTAAATGATTGTCAATAGATCCAGAACAAGTTAGTGGGAGCAATATGCATTCAATCAAGGAAAATATGAGTATTAATTTTTGATTGAATACTTAGTTACAACAAGACCAGTGGGAGTGATGTCATAATTTGAATAACAAGATATGAATGAAGTCTATTTGATAGACTTGATAAAACATAAATGTTACTCAAAGATGACAAATTTATGATACGCTCAATTTTGAAGTATTGACTTGAAAAATTGAATGTGTCATAAAATCACAAAAGGGACACATGTATGGACTTGTGAAATGATATTCGAAAGTGTAGAACCACATAGGGTTATCACTCAAAGATATTACTGAATCCCAGGATCAGAACCATAGCAACTGAAAGAGTATTATTGCCTTTAAGAAAGGAACATCAGAGTGGGACTCTGGAAGCGTGCATTCACTTAGGTTATGGACCAAAGTGAAAAATAATCCATTTTTGTAAATGGAACTTCATAATAGATGAAGTACTAATCATATAAATGAATTGATAGTATTGTACTACAATGGTCTCAAAGATTGGAGCAAAGTTTGTATAAAGTATACAAACGAAATATATGACGATATATTGTTTTTTTAAGAAACTGCTTCAAAAGGTGTTTTTGAATAGAAAGGGTTCTTATAGAACCAATGATTGAATCCAAACCATAAGGTCATTAGTTGAACGCTACGACGTAATGGGGCAATAGCTCAAGCCATGGAATCAAGGTCTCATCAAAATATTCGAACACAAGAAAGAGACATCATCAAATGTTTTGAGGACATTTGATAAGTAAATCCCTTTTAGAGTTAAAAGGGGATTTTATACATAACCAAGTAAACCTACGAGCACAAGCTCACTCAACTAATATGTATCAGATACACTAGTGATTGACTTTAGTGCAAGTGGGAGATTGTTGGAAATATGCCCTGAAAGTCAAATCTTTGGAAGAAACCTTTCAGGACATTTCATTGATGTATACATATGACTCTTATACATCGGAAGGCAAAGATACTAACTAGGACTATCTCAATAAACGAAATATGTCCTAAATAGTGGATCTATGGACAATGGATCGATTGAAGAAGTAATCCAATGATGTTAGACTACAAAGACCTTCTTCACATAACCATCATGTCCAAAAGGTTCATGGTCATAAGATTGTCGGAGGGACACTGACAATGCATAGATCAGTACATACTATGTCCCCTTCAAATGGAAGGATGGAAAGTCTCATCCCATTCGTGTTAAGACACTAAGACAAGTATGTAGGTGCTCATTGAGGGAATGAGTTCACTGAACACAATCGAACGAGAGTACTTGCATGGAGGTCTACTCACATGTCAAGCAAGTAACTCTAATAGTTGGAATAATGTAACTAATCCTTTGACCTGAGACATCATTGATGTCTAATGGTTAGGTCCTTGATCTTTGACCATGTCAAATGGCATTCCATTTGGAGAGTCCACGGCATTCTTGGGATCAAGCTATCTAAACATGTAGGCATGTGAATGGTCAATAAGGGATCTCTAATCCTCGTTAGAGGAGGATACTCTAAGATATGATTCGGAAATCTTCGGCCGAAGTATTGAGCGTAGTTAAGGAAAGCGTTCCTATACGACTCATGTGAATCATATAAGAACGTATAATCACATTAGGGGTTTGACATATTACATCCATACCCTAGTGATGTGATTAAGAGTATTGTATTGGAGAAGGATCGAATTGCATTGTAATTCCAACTGAATAGGTTCTCTGAATAACTTCTACATTAGCTTGGGTAGCCATGACATATGATTAGATGTCACTCATGGCTTGTGAGTTTTTCTAGATGATTAAATGTAATCGTCAAAGAAGAACATGACTTAAAAGCAAGTTTTAATTCAACAAGTGATTGGATTAAATCAATTGGATTGATGCCAATCATCTCACTGCCTTGCTAATTAGAACCTAAAAGATTGTTCACCAATACACTCTTGTAGTGAGTAAGCAATGGATGATGGAAATAATTAATTGGATTAAATAGGTGTGACGATTAATTTAGAAAGTCTAAAGAAATCATAAAAGCGATAAAAGATAGTTTTGGGCTTAAAGAAACGTTCGGGTTTAATTGGGCCCATTGGGCCTAAACCCATTGGGCTTTTATTCAAGCATTGGATGACTTGAAATAATAAAAGCCCAAAGCCCAAAAACCCACACTAAAGGCCGGCCACTTTGAAGGGTGAGGAAGTCAAATGTTGACTTGTTTCCTTTTGTCTATAAATACAACTTTATAGACAAATATCTCACTAGGGTTTTCTATGTGTTCAAAACAATTTAGAGAAAAAGAAATATCTCTCTAGAACACAAAAGGGGGCCGGCCACCTTAGGGGATTTTAGCTAATCATCTAATCCCCCTTTGGTTATTCCTTCATCCTTTCTCACTACACTAGTGGGTGAGGATCTTTAGAGGTTTTCTCCTTGAAAACTCTAAGAGAACCTTGGAGCACTCATACTAACAAAGTGGAGGAGGCAAGGAGGGAGGCAAGGCTCAAGGACTTTGAGGAGCAAAGATCTTGGAGGTGGTCCATCCTTGGTCTCACAAGTAGATCAAGAGGTATAAATCTACTCCTAACCTTTGTTCTTCAATAAAATAATTTTTGATGCATCTTACATAAACCTATGCATCTTGAAGGGGATTTAAATGACTAGAGAATTAATTTTAATTGTTTACATGCTTCCGCTATTTTGTATATATATAATGATTTGTATATGCTTGCTAGTCACATGAAATCCCTAATGAAACTCATAATTTCCTTCATTTATAGCCCCAAAAGAGGATTACATCCTATTATTATTCCTCTGAGCATTATTATCTTCCTCATCATCATCATCATCGGGAGCATTCTCTGAATCTTCAACCCGAAGTATAACCTCGAAGAATTCTTGATAAATGGAGCAAGGAGTAGTAGTCACCATAGAACGCAACCATTTACGAGTCTTATTCTTAAAGTAACGAAGCATCTCCTTAGGGTTCGTAGCAATCTCAAGACAATAGTGAGATAAATCAGTGAACTTTTGATGATACTCGGTGACTGACATCTTCTTTTGCTTTAGATTTGTGAATTCCTCTTTCTTTCAATCTTTATACTCTGGAAGAGTAAATCTAGCCTCAAACCGTTGCTTGAACACATCACAATCCATGGCCTCTTGAGCAGATAATTGTAGTGACTTCTAAGACCACCAAGATGCTACTCCCAAATGAAGGAACCAAGTCACTATCTCGACCCATTTATTAGTCGGAAGGTTCCTTTGTTGCTACATAACTCGAAAAGTTTTCTCAACATGATTGAGCCAAATGTCTAACTTCTCAGGTCCTCATTGCCAAAGAGCTTATTAATCTAAAGATGGGATACTACCTCCAAGGTAGTCTGTTGTGGAAGACGAAGGGATGACTGAATAGCACTAGCAATAGATTCTCCCAGTTGTCCAAAATCGAGGAAATTAGTCTCGGAATGGACATGTGGCTCCCTACGAGGTGGCATGGTTCTGACATAAGTTATCAAAAATTATTAGGACCTATAGCAGAAATGAGGAATGTAGGATGGCCTAAACCTATGCTCTGATACCAAACTGACACACCCTAATCAGAGTCGAGGCATGCTGGTCGTCGCTCGAAGATGACGTAACCAAAAGTGCAAGTGATGAAAAATGTGGATAAATTAAACCCGAACTAGAACTTAATTAAACTACTAAAAAAAGTGCGTGAAAATGGTTAAACCTAAAAGATACAATGTCAGAGCATATATAACAAATAGTGCAGTCAAACTAGCAAATGTACTTAATACACAACTGCAAACAGTTCCTACATTAAAGTAGAAATTTGTCAAAATCGTCAGGTGATCCTCATGTACCACAGAGTAGGTCAGCTAACTAGGACCTGGAAGGGTAAAAAATAGAAGGGTGGGTGGGCACAAAAATAAGGATTTATAAAACCATTTATTTTCTGAACATACTAACCCCTCGTTGTAAAACTTGTATAGTTTCTAAAATATCATACTACGTATATGTATGAACATCAAATGCATGCTAACTGTAAGTCTAGAAATATACTACAGATGAATAGCTCAACAGTAATATAGATATGATCATGTGCTCAGTAATCTATACTAGTAGGTCAGTCGGAGTCACCTAATGTGACCTCTACGACTGCACCTATCGCTCATCAATCTATGCTAATACATGAGTCGAAGTCACTTAATGTGACCTGTACGAAAGGGCTAGGTATAATAATAATCTTTTTAGTGCTATGATCATGTGAAGGCTAGCACTATGCGCGGTCACCTACAAGTCGGAGTCACCTATAGTGACCTGTATAACAGGGCTAGTACCTACTTGGATCCAAGGCAAGCGTGTGGTATGGGAGGCGAACATACACATGAAGGACTGGCCCTGGCCCTAGGCAGAAGCACTACCACTGAGGTGTAGCAATGATGAGCACTACATGAACATATGCATGCTAAAATGATTCAACCATTTCAATCCACAATAACCTTACATGGACTTACCTATGCGTCCCGTGATTACTTTAGCATTTCAGACCATGCACAACATTTATGAGCAGGTAAAATGCATATAAATATGCCATGATGATATGTACAACTTAAACACAATATAGCATTTTTAAGATTAAAAACTCATGGCATAAAACGCATAAATCAGATTAAAAACATTTGTGGAAACTATAAAGTTTATACATATATACGAAAACAAAAATGCCCACTCACTGATATGTCGAAGGATCGTAGCCCATAGCCCTGCTTATCCACGTACGTCCTTGGGATAAGTCTTCCCTCCCTTTATGTGAAATTACTAATTTAATTAGGTTAATAACACATATACGAAAACTTAAATAAATCCCACATAGTTTGCTCAAACCTAAAGTTTAAATATACGAAAATGATCTACTCGATGTCACGGACCTACACAAACTGACAGAAGGTAAATCAGAGGCCGGACGCGCCGTCATGCACCACCTAACCCACGGCCATATGCGCTACCACTTGCGGCCAGCTATTAGGAATATTACGTCCAAATTGACAGAATATTCTGTTAAGTTAACTAACGGAAGTTAACGATGTTACCTGACGCCATTAGAATATTTTGTCAACTTTGAACGAATATTCCCTTGTTTTCTCTGGTGACCCTTGCCAATTGCTGCCATCCGCCGTCTGGTTTCGCCAAAAACTAGAAAAAAAATTAAAACTTCATATCTTCTTCAATTCTCAACCAGTTTTCACGAAATTTATATGGAAATGAAGCCGATGACGAGGAGAACAAGATCTTAACAACCAAAAGTCCAAAAATGGATGGGAGATGGCCTGAAATGCCTCAATAGCCTCGGCGAAAACTTTGACTTGTTAAACTCGTTGGTTTCGATGTCAACGCCTTTCCAAAACTAGGCTAGAAGCCTCAGGAAGTTGAATGGAAGTTTCCCCTACCTTCAAAACCTTGTAACTCGGTCGGGATCACGTTGAACTCAAACTCACCTAGTCAGAGCTTCCAAGTTGGTGAGTCAAAACTCGTCTATTTGAGGATCGGTTAGTATGGTTGAGTTCGTGGTGAGAAGAGGAGTACGATGGTGGTGTTTGTAGCCTCGATCTGTGACGTTTAGTGGCTATGTATGTGTGTTGCAGAGAGAAGAAGCTCGACGAGGGAGAGAGAGAGTGAGAGGATAATTTCTGATTGGTTGACAAAGAGGGATAATGTATGATTGGGTGCCATAAAGAAGGGAAGAAAATTAATTGGTGGTGTGGTGAGAAGTCACCAATAAGGGCCGGTATTAAAGAAGAAAAGGGATAGGGTTCCGTACAAATGAAATCAAATGAAATCTCTCCAAAACAGTGTTTCTAACACTAAATAATTTTAACGTGCACTCGTAATGACGAGTACAATTTAATTACAATAGCGAGAAAAATAATTTAAAGCTACATAATCGCGTCCATGTCACTTCACCAATAAGGGCATATATGTCAATTTACACATTCGGGGAGAAATTACATAGAAAATTAGGGACGGGACATCACAAAAATAAGATGTTTTTAGTTTAGGTACCAAAAAGGTCAACCAATATAATTCTATAAATACTACTATAACTCAAAATAATTACATGAGTGCCACTCAATCCTACCATATTTTTCGACATGCCAACTTTTTTCTACAACTAGTTGTTCAAATTATACGTCGATTGGCTGATCAATCTGGTCTCAATGTCACCATTTAACATTGACCTTATAAAAACATGTTAAGTAATGAATTTTCTCATAAGTTTCTCTAGTTTTAATATATATAATGTTAAAAAATAAACTCACACAACAAACATAATTGAAGATGAAAACGTTGCACATATATTTAAAATTATTTGACACACCCCGACCAAAATATCAAGGCGTGCTGGCCATCACATGAATGTGACGTAGCCAAGTGCGTTGTGCGGAAGTATTAGATTGAAAATATGAGGAAACGACAAGCAAAGTGAATAATTTACAATATAAAGGTAAGTGAGTGAGAGTGATGAAACGAAAGAATAAAACACAACATCAGAGTTCAAATAACCTAGGTACAGTCCAGAACAAACAAGTACTAAATAATGATAACCAGAGAACAACGTCACAACTACCTAAAACCTGGAGGGGCGCAAAATAGAAAACGTCATTGGGCAAAAACCAAGCTATTCCAAAACCATTTCAATAACAAAGTAATAACCCCTCTCTGTAAAACATGTATACTTTCCCAGAAAATAATACGTAATCATATACCAAAACATGCTGTAAAACGATAAAGCTCGAATACGCCATGTCGGAGATATGCCATGTCAAAATATCCAGCCAAGATATATAAGCATCAATCAGGTAAGACGAATCAATAATCGTAATGTGTTGGCTGTTGGAAGTATGCCCTGAAAGTCAATCTTTGGAAGAAACCTTTAAGGACATTGTAATGATGTGTGTATATGACTCTTATACATCAGAAGGCAAAGATACTAATTAGGACTATCTCAATGAACGAAATATGTCCTAAATAGTGAATCCATGGACAATGGATCGATGGAAGAAGTAATCTAATGATGTTAGACTACAGAGACCTTCTTCACATAACCATCATGTCCAGAAAGGTTCCTGGTCATAGGATTGTCGGAGGGATACTGACAATGCATAGATCAGTACATACTATGTCCACTTCAAATGGAAGGATGGAAAGTCTCATCCCATTCGTGTAGTGACAATAAGACAAGTATGTAGGTGCTCATTAAGGGAATGAGTTCACTGAACACAATCGAACGAGAGTACTTGCATGGAGGTCTACTCACATGTCAAGCAAGTAAGTCAGATAGTTGGAATAATGTAAGTAATCCTTTGACCTGAGACATCATAGATGTCTAATGGTTAGGTCCTTGATCTTTGACCATGTCAAATGGCATTCCATTTGGAGAGTCCACGGCATTGTTGGGGTCAAGCTATCTAAACATGTAGGCATGTGAATGGTCAACAAGGGATCTCTAATCCTCGTTAAGAGAGGATGTATACTCTAAGATATGATTCGGGAATCTTCGGCCGAAGTATCGAGCGTACTAAAGGAAAGCGTTCCTATACGACTCAAATGGATTATATAAGAATGTATAATCACATTAGGGGTTTGACATAATCACATCCATACCCTAGTGATGTGATTAAGAGTATTGTATTAGAGAAGGATCGAATTACATTGTAATTCCAACTGAATAGGTTCTCTGAATAACTTCTACATTAGCTTGGGTAGCCATGACATATGTTTAGATGTCACTCATGGCTTGTGAGTTCTTCTAGATGATTAATTGTAATCGTCAAAGGAGAACGTGAATTAAAAGTAAGTTTTAATTCTTCAAGTGATTGGATTAAATCAATTGGATTGATGCCAATCATCTCACTGCCTTGCTAATTAGAACCTAAAAGATTGTTCACCAATACACTCTTATAGTGAGTAATCAATGGATGATGGAAATAATTAATTGGATTAATTAGGTGTGGCGATTAATTTAGAAAGTCTAAAGAAATCATAAAAGCGATAAAAAATCGTTTTGGGCTTAAAGAAACGTTCGGGTTTAATTGGGCCCATTGGGCCTAAACCCATTGGGCTTTTATTCAAGCATTGGATGACTTGAAATAATAAAAGCCCAAAACCCAAATATTCACACTAATGGCCGGCCACAATGAGGAGGTGAGGAAGTCAAATGTTGACTTGTTTCCTTTTGTCTATAAATACAACATTATAGGAAATATCTCACTTAGGGTTCTTTAGTGTTCAAAACAAAATAGAGAAAAAGAAATATCTCTCTAGAACACAACAAAGGGCCGGCCACCTTTGGGGAGTTTTTAGCTAATCATCTAATCACCCCTTAGGTTATTCCTTCATCTTTCTCACTAAACTAGTGGGTGAGGATCTTTAGAGGTTTTCTCTTTGAAAACTCTAAGAGAACCTTGGAGCACTCAAACTATCAAAGTGGAGGAGGCAAGGAGGGAAGCTAGGCTCAAAGACTTTGAGGACCAAAGGTCTTGGAGGTGGTCCATCCTTGGTCTTAAGAGTAGATCAAGAGGTACAAATCTACACCTTAACTTTGTTCTTCAATAAAATTATTTGTGATGCATCTTACATAAACCTATGCATCTTGAAGGGGATTTAAATGACTAGAGCTTTAATATTAATTGTTAACATGCTTCCGTTGTTTTCGTATATATATTTTGATTTGTATATGCATGCTAGTCCATAGAAATCCCTAATGAATCTCATAAATTCCTTCATTGGCAATGTCAATACGTCAGCCGGAGTCACCTAACGTGACCTGTACGGCTGAATCTATAGCTCCTCAACCACTGCACACAAGTTGGAACCACCTATTGTGGTTTGTACGACAGGCTGGGTGTATATAAATACGCTTAGTGCTATGATCATGTGAAAGCTGTGCGACGTATCGCAAGTCACCTATGAGTCGGAACCACCTATAGTGGTTTGTATGACAGGCTGGCACCTACCTTGGATCCAAGGTGAGCGTGTGGTGCGAGAAGTGAACGATCACGTGAAGGCTAAGCCCTAACCTTTGGTGGAGCACAAACACCGAGGTGCAGGAATATGAGCTATATACTAATCTCATCATCATAATCAGGTTATCAAATATACACTCACCTAACTTACCTGAGCGTCCGTGGCACCAATCAATAATCATCACAACCATAATAAATAAAGATGATATTTGACATGGCATTTCAATTTATAAAACCATTTAAAAACGTAAATTTCTGGGAAAATACCAAGCATATATATATTCCGTACGTTTTGTAGTGAAATGGGAAGAAGAAGACTCGAGAGAGAGAGAGAGACAGAAAAATGGAAATGGGTGTGCATGTGAGTATATGTGTGTATATCTTTATCCAAACACAACCAATCACAATAATCCAAGCCCAAATTCTCATTGGGTCCAATTATGTAGGAAACAACCCAATTTGCCCAACATAGTCCAATCATACAGACTAAATCACTAACGTTTAAGGGAAAAAACGTCATTTTACGCTATCGATAAAATATATCAGGACGGGCTATCACATTATTAATATACACATTTAAATTCTTTTTTTTTGTTTGACTTCCTCCAATTATATCTTTTTAAATGTACCTAAATGAGGAAACATCCAAAAAAGTAGTGACACAAGAAAAATATGTAAATACATAAGTATATTGAAAATAAGTTAAAATGATTTGATATACCTAAATGTTTGTACCGAAATGTATATACCAAAACATATTATAATAAATTAATGTATCTAAATATCTGACTGAAATGCATGTACCACAATATTTTTACAAAAATACATTATATTGAATTAATGAACCTAAATATCTGTACCAAAATGAATACATCAATATATATTAAATAAATTTATGTATCAAAGGAAGAACACAAAGTGTAATGGAATATATTATATAGATAAAGGAAATGAAAATTAGGATTAAATGTATGGTGACATGGACATTGAGTCAAGGGACTAAACTTATGGCTTGTTTACATAACTGGAATCAAAACAAGATGAATTGAATTAAGGAGGAATTGAAATGAAGAGGAATCAATATCGGATTCATGTTGAAGTTGTTTACTTAAATATTCTGGAATTGGAATAAAAATAGTACTAAATGCATATAAGTTATTTACTAATTCACCTGAATCGAAATGAAAATCAGCTTGATAACTATAATGCCCTTCTTCAAAAAAAAAATCGTATACAAATTTATTAGAAAATCTTTGCAAATTTCATCTTTCCCTGCTTCCCTTGGAAGTACCAGTGCTTTTCACCAGAGCCACAATTCTTTTTTCTTCCTCGAGAAGATCCATGGTGTCAATAATGCCCTTATTTAAACCCAGTTGAATAGAACACTCTTCTCTCTTTGCAATATTTCGTATCTTTAATCCCAACCTTCACCTCCATCTTCCCCACTCACCCTACCTTATAGCCACCACCTCTTCTCCCTGCAAAGTATTTCATAAGTTTTTTGGATTTTTGAGTGGTTGCTTCCCCGCATTTGTGGGTTTCGGTCTAGTTTGAATTGTTTATTTCTAGGGTTTGGGTGATTGATTTTTTAATCTGATTTCAGGATACATGGTTGGGATTCTTGAGCTGGTGGGTTGGGTAGTAAAGGTCGCATAAGGAGGTGGAACTGGAATGAGTGTGCCACATGAAGGCAGAGTGCACAGGGAGCGGTGGGGAGCGGTGAGTTGAGTGGTAGACTTGAAATTATAAAAATAATCAGAGGGCATAATAGGCAAGACAAATGCATTCCGATTACCTCACTCTCCCGGAACTCAAATATCCCCAAAATTAGGAAATGGTTCAATACTCCGTAATCGGAATTCAACTCCTTGTTTTGATTCCGATTACGGGTACGTAAAACGCTATTAGTTTTTAATCTTACAAAAGGTTTTAGTCTAAAAGTGATTTCTTAAGGACTAAAATAAAGTTTTCTATTATTTTATATCGTTGAAAAGTATAGTTGTGGAGCCAAAAATAATCCAAAAAATTATGGAGGTGACACGTGGACTTTTGGGTCAGAAGGACAAAATTACCCTCGAGGCACACCGAGATTCACATGCCCATGCAACGGACAATAACGGCTGAATCAAGGAAGAGTCAAACGTGATCAATATGGTATTTATTCAAATCCCTCTCATCACTCTACATCAATCCCTTATTGATTTTATTCAAAAGGTAATTCCCAAAACTTCCCATTTGATTTAGGAATAATTGCCATGTTAATTGCAAGATATTATTTCACATAATATCTTGTAATTATTCTCCTAATACCACCATATATGGCCGACCATTTTCCACCCTAAGGGCCGGCCACTCCCCTATAAATAGCCCCATTTTTCCTACTAAAATGCTATTCTCTCCCCAAAAACTCCCAAACACATTCTCTTTCAAATTCTAACGTTTTGCATCAGAGATTTTTCGGCAAATGCCCCTATTCATCTTAGGCGCATGAGGTTTTTGACCTTAATCTTAGGCGTTCTTATTTTGCAGGTGCATTTTCGTCAAAGGAGAAGGCGGAAATTTGCATCCACAAATTGGTGATGTCATTGAGAGTTTGATTCACACGCTCGAAAAAGATTCTCGCATTCAAAGTTTCTCATTTCTCGTTTGTTCGTAAATTTTTCATACATTCTTATTCCTAAATTTTTTTAATTCTTTGACTAGACATAAGAGAAAAATACAATGGCGGAAAATTCAAAACCCACAATGAACGGAACTTCCTACGTTCAAAGATCCAGTTAAAATGATGGCGGACGCGATGTAGCCCCACCACGATGGTCCATGAGACTCACCGCAACAAAAGGAGTAACCTTGCCACCACAGAGCACCACAACCATGGCAGCCACGGCAATTGTCGTGGCAGTGGAAAGCAAGACAACTCTATGACAGTTGGGCCACGAAACGACAGCTGCAGCCCATGAAGCAGCAACCCAGCGAGCAGCTGCAGAGCAGCAAGCCCATAGGGCAGCCTGCCCAAGACCCACAGGCCCATGATGCAACACAAGCCCAAGCCGCAATGAGAAGAGGAAAAGCTAGTGCATGCGCACCCTAGTGGCCCAACCCGGGCTCGCGATATAACCCATGCCTATGATCTAATCGGGACCCGCGGTCTAGCCTACTATCGTGGCTCACCTAGCTACCTATATTGGTTTAACCGTCCCGGCTTCAGATTTCTGGACCGACAATTGAACCGAAGTATTTTCACTCTATTTTTTGAAGATTTGACATATCCCAACACACGCCTAGAGTCTATTGGACTTCCACTACTCAAGGAGATGCATATCGTCTAAGCTATTTAATCCCAAATGGCGAACAACAATTGTCTTGACAACTCATAGAGTTAACAAGCGCCCTTGCATAATAAGCGACCTTGGTGAATCAGCTTTTGCAGCGCACAGAGATGCAGCATTCCCTAAACAAGGTATCCCAAAGTAGAACAAGGGCAGATAACGAACCTTTCCAGCAACATCCCAGCAAGAAGATGTTCGACTAGCTACAAACCAAGCGTTTAGGTAGTGTACATTCCTGTCTAGGCCTCTTAGATAGTGAATACTCTCTTCTTAGCGCGCAGAGGAGCGTGCACTACCGGTTAGGCCCATGGTCGAGCATACATTCACAATTAGGACCACACTCTGATATTCAACATAGACAACCTTCCAAGCGAAGTCTTCATTCACGGCTAGGCCCGTAAAACCGTAAAAACATCATCCATCTCACATCGGAGTAGGCAACATAACAAACGAAGAGAAACAGTCACTTTATCCAACTCAAGTGCAACTAGCAGCGTACAAGTGACCCGCTCAGCTGCCAGAAATGTACCACATGCACCGCAACTGCGGCATAGACGAGCCAAAAACAGGGAAAAACAGCCTAGACTAATAGGTCACAACTGGGGATAGCCAGAAGCTCTGCTACCCCAGAAAGGCAAATTCAAGAAGAAGTTGAGAAGTTTTTGACCGCACGATTGCATGGCTTCCAACACAACAAAGCTACTAACAAAGCGCTCCGACGAGACATGACTAACGTAAACATGTTATCTTTCATTGACAAGATCGAGCAAATGGAACCATCCCACATACACTGAAGGATACAATGATTACTTCTGTTTCGACAAACGCATCAACTTAGCCTAATTGTGCGTCAGGGCTAAATAGGTACCAGAAAGACACACCAGCCTAACCACCAAGATCTAAGGGTATGTCTTGTTTTCATCACAACTCTGTGCTCAAAGTCATGCCTACCTACTCCACTGCTTCCGGCCGCCTTTGATGACATACCCGACCCTGAAATCCTCTGAATACTAGGGTAGGCACGTGCTGGCCGACACCCAAATGTGTTCATAGCATACAACTAATCCAGAACATTTAAAAAGGAGTATTATACAAATGTACGAACAAAAGAAAGGGTCCTGCATCAAGAGGACTCGAGATACTGATGCGGAAGTGCCTTGACGCGGATATTGCGTGCCCCGAATTCTAAGTCGTGAAGCGGTGCAAAACAAAACATGAGTGGACCAAGTTTATATATAAGTAATACTAAAATAGTTATTCATCAACGTACTAACCCCCAATTTAGAAAACTCATATAGCATAATAAGTAATAGGTTTTCTGAAAACCCTAGTATGCCATAAAACCTTTCCTAAAACATATATCATATATAGTGTGCTTAGTAGCGGTATCATAATCGCCCATAGGCACTACATCTCCTGACTAAAGTTATATATAAATATCTCTTCCTCGTGGGCACAACATCTCTCGACTGAAGCCATATATAAATAACTTCTGCCTGTGGGCGCTACATCTCCTGGCCGAAGCCATATATAAATTTCTTCCACCTGTAGGCACTACATTTCCCAATCAAAGCCATATATAAGTATCATTCGCCTGTAGGCACATAGTATGAATAACCACTAAGTAAGCACATAAAATTATGAACATAATATTTCCAAAATATATCTCATCGGAGCTCAAAAGTTCAAACATCATATCATAAATCCATGTTCATAAATATCTCAAAAAGCATAAATTCAATATAGCATGATATCTCATAAAGCGTAAATCCGATTTGCTCATAAACATTTCATAAAACGTAGTCATAAAATCATGTTTTTCATGTATGCATTTCTAATAGTAAAAACATGCATTATGGAAAGGGTCCACTTCTAGATACTCTACTATTGAAGAGCCGTGCAAACTAGTGAAGACGGAAATGCCATACACAAATGCACCTAAGCACATAAAGGGACCAATTAATAAAACTATACTATAACGATTAAATTTTGGAAAATGGACGTTGTAAACAGATTCAGGACATCAAAAAACCTGAAGGGTACCCCAAAGCGCCGCCACACACGTCGTAACGGGGTGGTGACCATAGAGGCTATGCATCACCGCAAGTGCCGACAAGCGTTGAGTTGGGACACCGAAAATGTCGTCAGAGTCGCCGTGGATAGTGGGGAAGCACAGTACCTCCGATAGAAGCGTATGTGCTGCACGTGCCAACCAAGACAGGTACCCATGCACAGACCCATGTACGGACCCACACGTTGACCTAAAAACTGGGATCTAGTCGAGCCGGGTCGGGTCAGAGTTGGGTTAGAACTGGGCTTGGTTTCTAGGTTGGTTTTAATCGGCCAAGGCCCTTGGTTGGGACCGAGCTGTACAGTTGGGCCAGGTAACGTTTGGGTTTAGATCCGATTTAAGGGTAGCAGGTCAGGTCGACCTTGTTTTCAAGCCGTGGCTTCAGCTAAAAATTGGGCAAACCTTCTCGAGCTCCGTTCGAGCTCATTTCAACACCATTTGCAATGATTCGGAAGCTAAATTATTGCTTAGAATAAGAAGAAGAGATTCATACCAATTTGGAGTCGCGAGGTGGCCGGAGTTGGTTAGAAAACTGCCTAGAATCCACGGCATTCCTCACCATAATCTAAGAAAGTCTCCCCGAGGTGTTTTCTATCACAAAACGTCAACAAGGCAAACCTATAATCTTTAAAACCAACCAAGACGTTGAAAAGGAAGAAGAAGCGATGGTATTTCGAGCATTACCTAGTCGGAAAAAGGTAGAACTCACTGGAGTGTGGATGTGCTAAACTAGATTGGGTGGTCTCTGTGCTTTATAAAGAATGAGGGAAAGAGAAAGGCCCATCGATGGTGGTGGGTTATAGTGTTCGCCAGAGGGAATGGTAAAGGGTAGTGGTACGGTCTCTGCTTATAGAGAATGAGAGAGAGGGGGAGATATAGCTGGGAGAGTTTGAAAGAAAGGTCTGAGAGTTATCACGAAGAGGATAAAGAAGAAAGGAAGAGGGAGTTAGGCTGGAGGGACAAAATCAAAAGGTGGGTTGTACCTGGGACACCAAATAAAACCAAAAGTAAAAACGACAATTTAAAATAAAACTATCTCACCCAAAGTGAAATTACAAAATGTCCTCGACGTTCTGCAAAATTCAGGACGGGTCGTTACACTTGATTTGTCACCATGGCTCCCAATTGTGCTGATCTTGCACCACGGCTTCTAGTCGTGCCACCTTGCTTCTCTTATCTACATTGACCATGCCCATGACACTTCATACTTCAAAGAATCCAACGACGAAGCAGAATATGAGGCCTTACTAGCAACCTCTGCTAGCGAAAGACTTAGCAATGGAGAAGCTTGCAATTCATTCAGATTCTTAATTGATCACCAAACAAGCCTCAGAAGAACACACGATGAAACATCTAAGGATGACACAATACTTGGAGAAAGTCTAGGAACCGCTTGCTGTGTTTCCCACTTACACCCTTATGTGGGTTCCACAAGTAATTCGAAGTCTTAAGCAGATCGTCAAACAAGACCTCACAGACTGAGTATTATTTCAGTTGTTCAGCTTTCCTTAGTTGCGCTCACGAAAATGACTTCCATGCTCTCTAGTGCTAGAGGGTAAACCAATTTTCCAACACCCATATGGGTCAGCTCTCCAGTACGAGAGGGTAAACTAATTGCTCTCCAGTGCAAGAGGGTAAGCCAATTCTCCGACACCCATATGAGTTTGCTCTCCATTGTGATATGGTAAACTAATTGCTCTCTAGTGCGAGAGGGTAAACTAATTCCCCAACACCCATTTGAGTCTGCTCTTCAGTGCAAGAGGATAAACTAATTGCTCTCTAGTGTGAAAGGGTAAACTAATTCCCTAACACTCATCTAGGTCTGCTCTCCAGTGTGAGAGGATAAACTAATTGCTCTCTAGTGCGAGAGGGTAAACTAATTCTCTGACACCTAATTGAATCTGCTCTCCAGTGCGAGAAGATAAAAGAATTGCTCTCCAGTGCGAGAGGGTAAACTAATTTCCTAACACCTATTTGGGTCTGCTCTCCAGTGCCAGAGGATAAACTAATTGCTCTCCAGTCCGAGAGGGTAAACTAGTTCCCTGACACCCATTTGGGTCTGCTCTCCAGCGCAAAAAAGATAAACTAATTACTCTCCAGTCTAATAGGGTAAATTAGTTCCTCGACACCCATCTAGGTCTACTCTCTAGTGTGATAGGGTAAACTAATTGCTTTCTAGAGCAAAAGGGCCACATAGCTCAAAATATTAAATACTTGAAGACCAGCTAAGCAGCAAATGGTCAGGGGCAGTAGCCACTTCACACTCAACTGTTTGCTCATCCAACACTTCATCTTCAGTAGCTCCAATCTTGACAACTCCGTCCTCGACTACTCCATCTACGACAGCTGAGAAATCAAACTCAAGTAGTTTCCTTGTTCTTTACAAGTAGCACAGACAAGGCAACCTAAGCCGTGGCCTTTGCCACACAACCTTTTCAGCCCATGCGGAGGTGACTCTTAGCCCCTACCAGCCGACGTGCCGCACCACCCTGACTGCTGCCTTGCGACAACGCCACCCAAGAAGAAGACAAAGAAAATTAAGTTTTTCTTACATTGGTGCAACGCGGAGAAGACAAAGAAATCAACGAAAGACAGTTCTTTGCATGAGCAAGCGAAGAAGAATGATAGGGGAGGGGGAACAAATATCCTCAGGCTCTCTTTCTTTCTTGTAGGGATAAATAATTGTCTTCCGAAGTTCATTTAATCCCCTACTTAAGGTAGGCTTAAATAGGCTTTAGTGGTGATTTATTTCCCTTTCCTAGAAGAATCTAATTCCAAGTCCAAGTGGGAATCTGTATCAAAGTTGGAGATCTCTACACCTACTACCCTTGCTTGCGAGCAAGCCAGTAGGTGTAGAGGCATTTGTGGAGCCAAAAATAATCCAAAAAATTATGGAGGTGACACATGGACTTTTGGGTTATAAGGACAAAATTACCCTCGAGGCACACGGGATTCCCACGCGCATGCAACGGGCAATAATTGCTCAATCAAGGAAGAGTCAAAGGTGATCAATATGATATTTATTCAAATTCCTCTCATCACTCCTCATCAATCCCTTATTGATTTTATTCAAAAGGTAACTCCCAAAACTTCCCATTTAATTTAGGAATAATTGCCATGTTAATTGCAATATATTATTTCACATAATATGTTGTAATTATTCTCCAAATACCACCATATATGGTCGGCCACTCCTCTATAAATAGCCCCCATTTTCCCCACTAAAATGCTAAGTCATTCTCTTCCCAAAAATTTCCAAACACATTCTCTTTCAAATTTTAACTTTGGCATCGGAGATTCTTCGGCCAAAGTTCTCCACCCCAAAAAAAAAACATTCTTCATGGATACTTGAGGCTTTTGACCTTAATCTTAGATGTTATTAATTTGCAAGTACATTTTCGTCAAATGAGTAGATAGTAGAAATTTGCATCCACAATAGTGTCACAAAATATGTACGAATGCATATTTATAGTTGGTGAAGTGTTTCCACACTCCCTTTTATCCTCATGCAGTTCTTCATTTTTTACAATCTTAAGGATTGAGTCGATCAAAGCATAATTAATAGACCGAAACAAACTGAAGAGTGTAGAAGAGAGTGTAAATCATTTCTATACATATAATATATGATATGCGAATTTACTAAGATTACCATCAAGATTAACCAAAATCAACATTGGAAATGCTTGCAATGGGATTTACAGGCCAAACTGCAGGACTTCATCTTCATGGAATCTAAAATTATACGTCGACTGTCGACCCAAGCCACCTGCTTCTCAAATGTAGTGTTTTAGAGCGATTTTTTTTCATATAGATGGAATCAACATATGATGACATGTCCTACTTCTTTTAAAGAAATGGTACAAGTGATGGTATGATTATTTTGTTAGTGTAGCACTGTTGAAAAAGTAAACGAAAGAACCCTAGTGGCAAGTCTGGTGACTGGTCAAGAAAAACTATTAATATGAATTGCCACGAACTCATACTTAAATTATTAACATGCAATGTAAGCCTCCATTTGTAATGTTTGGTTTAAAGACCAAATACCAAGTCTACTTTGACAATTGACATGCACGAAAATAACGGATTAACACATTTTTATACATGCATTCGGTAATCATTACAATTTAATTTACTATTAATAGCCATGCAAGGATACTTGTGTAATACAAAATGCAAATGCTATAAGGCTACTTGTAGTTAAAATTAAACCATATCTAATTCATGGTCGCATTCTCTATGATATTAACTATTATCGTTGGCAAGTGCTAAGCCCAATCCTCCCATTTTAGGCAGAAAAAAAAAAAAACAAAAACACCATCTTCTTCCTTTTCTTAAATATTAAATTTAGACCAATCACACTGAAAATGTGAACTGCCGTGATGAAACTATCAGCTGTTTATTTTTACAAAAAGAAAGAAAAAATAAACAATCACGCCGAGGTGATACCCCAATCCCCGGACTAGCCTAAAAGAAGTAATTAAGACCACCTACTAATCCATTTCCTAAAAGAAGTACTTAAGACCAACACACCAAGGATATGGGACTTGATTGTCTTGCACGCCTATGGTGATATAGAGAGAGAGAGAAAGTAGGTACTCATTTCACATAAGTTTCACTATACACAAAAAAATAACACCAAATTTTTTTCTCACTCGAAACAAAACTTGTGTGATTATAAATCTTGAAGGTTTTTTTATTTTTTTATTTTTTTATTTTTTATTTTTTTTATTTTTAAGATTTACCAAAGTAATATCCTAGTAAATAAAAAACAGTGAAGTAATGGAATGTAATTTAATATACTAAAAAATATTGAAGGCATATAGAATCTGTTCAACTTGACCTTCAAGTGGGGATTATTCTTTATTGGGTAAATTACACCATAGCCCCTCAGGTTTGAGGTCTATTACAACCCAATACAACATCTTTAAAACATTTCACTTTCATACCTCAAGTACTATTTTATTTCAATTTCATACAGCCGTTACATTTTTCATCCATTGAACCGTTAAGTGCTGACATGGCTGCCACATATATGCCACGTGGCTGCCAAATGTCTGCCACGTGGCAAATAAAAATAATTTTTTATTTAAAAAACCTAAAATTTCCAACCAAAAAAAAAATTGGGTAAATTACACCATACTCCCTCAGGTTTGAAGTCTATTACAACTTCATACAACATCTTTAAAACATTTCACTTTCATACATCCAGTACCATTTTATTTCAAAATAACATCTCCGTTAGATTTTCCATCCATTGGTCTGTTAAATGTTGACGTGGCTGCCACATTTGTGCTGATGTGGCTGCCACGTGGCAATTTTTTTAATTAATATTTTAAAAAACCTGAATCTTCTCAAAAAAAAAAAAAAAAACCCTGAAATCATCTTCCCCGACTCACCCCCTTCTTCCATCCATCATCACCCCCCCCCCCCCCAAATCCCACTCGAGCCACCCTTTTCTCCCATCCCCCATCACCCACCCCCAAAAATTCCCCCCGAAATTAGATGGATCTACTACAAAATGGTACTGGATGTATGAAAGTGAAATGTTTTAAAGATGTTGTATGGAGTTGTAATAGACCTCAAACTTGAGGGGTTATGGTGTAATTTACCCTTTTTTTGTTGAGAAAATTTAGGTTTTTTAAATTTAAAAAAAAAAAAAATTATTTGCCACATGGCAGACATTTGGCAGCCACGTGGCATATATGTGGCGGCCACGTCAGCACTTAACGGTTCAATGGATGGAAAATGTAACGGCTGTATGAAATTGAAATAAAATAGTACTTGAGGTATGAAAGTGAAATGTTTTAAAGATGTTGTATGGAGTTGTAATAGACCTCAAACCTGAGGGGTTATGGTGTAATTTATCCTTCTTTATTTTTAGGAAATTTACTAAAAAAAGGTAATTACTTAGTTGTACAACTTGTACTCCATCACGTGCGTAAGACACCACTTTAACTAAACTTAGGGGTTTGACTGTCAGCTTTGAACATGAAATGCTGACACCCACCATTCAAATTCGATTTAATATCCTTTTTTCTTTTTTTCTTTTTGTTTGGCTTTTGCTTTTGCTTTTGCTTTTGGGTCGCATCTCAAAAGTTCAAATCAAAATTATTTGCTAAATAATCTAGGGCAACGGCAACGGGGATGACAACTTCTTTCTGTTTTTTTTTTTTGTTTTTTTTTTTGTTTTTCTGGCTCTTTGGCTCCTCAAGTAAAGTCATTATTCCTCGTTGACGATAGATCAACAGAGATACTCGTAACTTTTACAACGCTCTTTTTACTAACCATGTCAACTACGGCTCTCTTAAAAATGTTCTTCTATAAAGTGCACGTTTTGTTGACAACCTTCCACTGATCGTAAACACTATCAACTTTTCTTCAGTTGGTAGTGGAGTTTTCATTGAACTTATTAATGATTTTAGCCTACAAAATATTTTTATTTTGATTTGTGCCAAAGATACCATCTTCGCTATTACAAACCCATGCCAAGCACAAAACAACATATTTCTCATTTGACCAATTACGACCTCTAATATGATCTTTTGCCATCTTGAAAATTTTGGAAATGGGAAAAAATAGTTTTGGAAGATGGTAGAAACAAAAGTTGGAAGAATTGTAGGAGAAAGGTGAATTTTGTGTGGATATTTGAACAAATACATAGGTATTAATAGAATTTTTGGAAAAATTTTGAGTTAAATAATTTTTTTAAATTATTTTAGCCTTGGATTTAATTATGGACCGTTAGATCTTTTTTTTTTTAACTGTTAAATTTAATCATATGAGATCTCATTCGTTGAATTCAATGTCATGCCCCTGACTCGAAATCGTGTAAGGGTTTGATTCTGCACCCAGTACACAAATAAAACTAAAATAAATAAAAAGAAACTCAAATGAGTTTCACAAATAGTTCTTTGAAAATGATGCCGAAGGATGAATAGGATGGTAGGCCGCGAATGAATAAAAAATCGACTTATGCAAGTCAAATATGCTTGGTTCAAAAATCACCAAAAATTCCTTCTGTAAATTGATATGCACCCTCATAGACTTGGATTCGACTTCCCAATCATTGAAGTGAAAATTTGACTGCAATGTGACTTAACTCAAGTTATGAAAATACAGTGAAAAAGTTGGAAGATTGCAGAGTTCCCTCCATTTCCTTTCTTTCTTTTTTTTCCCCTCTTTTTCTTTGGCTCTCCAAACTAGGGAAACAATGGGTGCTTTCCTTTTTTTTTTCCTTTTTCTTTGTGGTCCAATCAAAATTCTACATTTGTGACCACATGTCAACCACAAACAAGACTAACACCCTTAGTTGGCTATCAGTTAGCCACGTTGCTAGCTCAACCCTTTTGTGGCTGCAACATGTCACCCATTTATTCGTCCTCTTAATACTGAAAATTATTCCGAAAATACTGACTTTCGGATTAACTGATCTCAATCAAAATAAACTAATTTTTTTTCCGATATATTAGGCATCCGAAATAACTACTACTTTGAAACATAATTTCGGGATTTCACATTCTAACCCCTTTAAAATAAATCTCGTCTTCAAGATTTTCAACTATTAAATAGTGAAAGATTCGAACCCCCTAAACCCTATTTATTTTAAACAAATCAAAACCTCACTCTATGATTAGATTCCTTGTTCCAAAAAAAATGATAATGGTCTTTGTAAATATTATAATCTCCAACAGTACTCATTGGCAATACATATAAACATCATTGGTTATACAAAGGCATCACCACATTTATTTCTCAAAATTCGAGTATAAATAATCCACCTGATGACCGGTCTTGCAGCCGATTACCTTTACTTTGATCCATAATTCTAAATAGGGTAACGAGAGTGTCCATTTGCTTTCTACACCACATGAATCACAAGTACCCTCGTTACAAATGATGGGTACAAATCCGTTTGTGTAGGCATCTAGAGGTTTAGGGGATTGAAACCCAAGACATTGCACGGTACCCTTCACTCCTATTTCTTCTCAATTTAGGAGTGTCTATTTCTGCAGCTATACCACATAGACTATCCTGCAGGATTAGGCCATTAGCATAACACCATCTGAAGGTTTAGGGGATCAAAACCTAGGGGAACCACACAGTCTCTTTCACTCTCAGGTCATCAAAATAATTTATGGAAGCCACACTCACTCTCCCGAAAGTGAGAGATTAACAATTTTTATTTTTTTTATTATTATTATTTTACATGAATGCACCTTCATCATAGGACTCATGAAATGGTTCAATATATCCATGCATTTCACGCCAACAAAACAGAATAGGTAGTTTAGTTAGAGTTGAGAGAGAAAGACTATAATCATACATAGACTATGTAAGATCCCACATCGTCCAGAGGTGAAGATCATGTAAGCCTTATATGTACATTCACACCTTCAATTAGCACGAGGCCTTTTGGGAGATCACTGGTTTCGGAGTTCGTCGTCGGAACTCCAAAGTTAAGCGAGTTCAGGAGAGAGCAATCCTAGGATGGGTGACCCACTGGAAGGTTCTTGTATGAGTTCCCAGAAACAAAATCGTGAGAGTGTGGTAGGGGCCCAAAGCGGACAATATCGTGCTATGTCGAAGTCGAGTCCGGAAAGTGGTCGAGCCTGGACCGAAATGTGACAGACTAACATACAACACTAGCTACTACTATATGCAAATTCCCAATTCACTCCACAATTAGCCCCAAAATTGTGGATATCTAAATGATATTATTTGTTAACCACAATCCACATGAAATATCTTATTAGTCCCATATACAATCCTTGTCAAACACCAACTTAATAAAAGGGAAAAAAATGTCCTGAGAAATCAAAATTTTAACACACATAAGAACTAAACAGAAAATCCTTATAGTCATATTCTAACTAGAGGTTTTATCAACATGGAGAACATGAAAATTTGCTCAAAGTCGAGTCCTTAATCATCTACCAAGCTACCCATAATAACCACTGATTCAATCAATCTAGGAAGAAAAGATAAATTCCTGGATTCCCAAAGTCACAAATAATCTCACAATCTGTAAAATACTTTTAAAATTTACCTTGAATTGTAAAGCTCAGGTCCACAACTTTGTAAGTGAAAACGATTTCCATACTTTATAGCTGAAAAGGATTCGTCAATCAAAAATTTACACCGAAGTTGCGATTTTTGGAACATGGTTTTAAGAAGAACAACTATTTTTTGCTTTTTGAGCAGCTACTCAATGAAGAACTCGAGAATATAGCATATTGTAGAGTAGAATCGTTCCTTTAATACCATTTTGTCATGCCCCGGATCCGGAATCGTGGAAAGGTTTGATTCTGCACCCAGTGCACGAATAAAACTAAAATAAATAAAAAGAAACTCAAGCGAGTTTCACAAATAGTTCTTTGAAAATGATGCGAAAGGATGAATAGGATAGTAGGTCGGGAATGAATCGAAAATCAACTTATTAAATATGCGAGTCAAATATGCTTGATTCAAAAATCACCATTCAACTTCAAGTGCATCTCATGAATCCCCTCTCTAAATTGATCTACACCCTCATATACTTGGATTCGACTTCCTGATCACTGAGGTGAAAATTTGACTGTAATCTGACATAACTCAAGTTATGAAAATACAGTGAAAAAGTTGGAAGGCTGCAAAGTTCCCTATGTTTCTTTTCTTTCTTTTTCCCTCTTTTTCTTCAGGTCTCCAGACAAGGGAAACAATGGTTGCTTTCCTCTTCTTTTTTTTTTTCCTTTTTCTTTGTGGTCCAATCAAAATTCTACATGTGTGACCACATGTCAACCACAAACAAGACTAACACCCTTAGTTGGCTAGCTATCAATTAGCCACGTGGTTAGCTCAACCCTTTGTGGCTGCAAGATGTAATCCATTTATTCGTCCTCTAAACACTGAAAATTATTCTAAAAGATACTATTACTTTCGGATTAACTAATCTCAATCAAAATAAACTAATTTTTTTTTCTCTCGGTATATTAGGCATTCGAAATAACTACTACTTTGAAACACTTAATAATTTCAGGGTTTCACATTCAATAAATTTATAAATATAAAACAAAACATTAAATAAATTAATGTGAACTATTAGATAACCAACGGCACATTTGAATCTCTACCGTGGATGAAACAAAACACATGTTGGGCTGATTAATCTATCTTGGGCCGAGTGTTAGAGAGAAATAGGATGGGTTTAGAAGCCAAATTTTGAGACTTACTCAAATAATAGAGAGTGAGTCCTACGATTTAAATAATACGAAATTTTGATCAATTTAAAAATCACGTTACTATTCATGTGTCAGAATAATCAAACAGTTATAGTACAAATAGCATCCTAATGATAGGGGATCGTTTTTCTTGATTCATAAATTAAAGGAATTATTCTGAAGATGATTGATAAATACAATGAACGTTTCGAATTATAGCGTTTGTGTCTAAAATAATGTCATCACCATGGAAGGAATAAAAGAAAAACAAATTAGTATACCCACGCAGTTGGAGGTAAGCAGATTAGTGTACAAGTTCACCCAAGAAATCAAATAAATTGGTACACAAAGCGAACTAGTTGTTCAATTATTACCATACAAATAAAATCCAAGCGAAAAAATTTAAAGAAAAGAAAAACAAAATCTAGAGATAATAAATTAGATTGCAAATCCCAACCCAACTCTGGTATGCTGCGAGTTGGCCTCGCGACTTATGCGCCTATAAATCGATAATTTCGTCAAAGTTCAACTACAGTCATCTAATTGTCATTTCTTAGCAAGTAATTACAGATTTGTGCTTCCATCGACCCGGATACCCTCCTCCGGCTTTCGCTAACCAAACCTGTCGCACAAAAAGCAGTTCCAAAATATTAAGTTGATAAACAAGTAGAACCCAGATTTACAAGCGATGTCAATGAAATAAACATATATGTAACAGTCTGGTATGCTTGGATGACTCTCAAGTACACTTAATTCAGGGTAAAGAATATCAGCTTCCGTATTTCTATTGTAGTTTCGGTAAGCCTGGAAGGATGACGGGACAAATTTATATTAGCGAATGAGGATGCTTACCAACGTATGTAACTAAATTCAGCGCGGAGACAATAATCGCTGATAGCTGATATCTATTAAAACCGAGTCATTTGCTGCAGCATTTGAGAACCAGTTGATTGTGTAACCAACTGTTCTGCACCAAGAGATGGTCTAATCAAGTGGTTGGTACCAACTGGATTGCCAAACCCCCTGATCATCTCTTTAGGAGTATTGGGATTTGTTTCCAGGTTCGACGATTCCATCAGCGTCCGTATCTGACCAAGTCGTTGGTTGTAGACCAATTTTCAGTAGTTCATCAAGAAAAAAAAAATACTAAAAGGAAAAACATATACACAGAAATTTCAAACTTACCACATCCAAACGCTTCTTATGGAGATCACCTGACAACTGTATGTTTAAAAAGCAAGGTATTACAATAAATCTCGAGTTGAAAAGTTGGTTAATAATAATATGGGACCATCATACATTCTACTTTTGTATCTTCAACAATTGATTGTGAATCCAACCAAACATATTCAACTTAAAAAACAAAAAAAATAAAAAAAGTACTTATCCAACTTCAAATTTGCCCTTTGAAGTAGATATACTCAAAGATGTTAGATGCACCATGATGTTCATCCTAAGATGTTGAAGATACTTACAGATTTGTTTTGGCACCTCCTCTCCTCACTTGAAAACCCGGGAATTGTCAAATGCCAATTTTTCTCTGCAAATGAGTTCAATGAATTAAATTCCGCAATGCTACACTTGTACCAACTATGATTCATATAAAGGATCAAGTGAGTCAAGATTCTTGTGATATGAATTATTAATATAACATAAACTTATATGCTACTATAGCTTCCATACTATTGTCATATATATCTCCACAAATCTCATATTCATTGCATGAGCCAAACAATGACCTCAATGAATTCCAAACCCCATAAACACACCAAAAAAGATATCCATCCATAAATGAGTGTCATTTGTTTTTTTTTTTCATCCCTTCTAATAATCAAGAAAATTTTGATAGTAACTTGGAAATCACAACCTGATAAGTTATTAATCAAGGAAAAAAATAAGGAAAGATGAGCACAAAAAAAGCGCAGCATGGCCAACCAGAAACCGAAGACACAAAGAACAAAGAACCAACCAGAAACCTTAATTCATTTTTATTTTGTACTTTTGTAGACAATTAGTTAGGTACATTGGTCTGTGACATACAGGAACCAGATTAAGTAGAGAGAATGAACACAGATTTAAATTCGCTGATTATTTAGTCTTGCACATTCAGAAAACTCTCATTTGCATCCCATGTCAACTCATGTTAAATCTTTCTCTAAGTATCAAATTAGGTGACCAGTAGATGTTAAGCGCAAGCATTACTAACAAGAAATATGGAGATGAGTTGTGTTACAGAACAAACCTAGATGTAGCAACACATCCTTGGACTCTAAAGTTGAAGATTTTCTATGCTTTGCCAAATTGCATGCATATGTTGTCACCTGCAAATAGGCATAGGATAAGCATTTAATGTCCACGAGTGCCATATGAAGCTTCTTTTTATCTGGTCTGACATGCCAGAGAAAACTTGGCATGCAGAGTTTTATAAGAGTGAAGTATATATCAGCAGTACAAAACTAATTTAGGCCTATTTTGAGGCATGTCCACGTGTGTATATTTATATGAACCCGATCTAACAAGAGGACTTGTATATCAACTGTTAAATTAAATGTGACCAATTGATATGTATATCAGTCGTCCAAAGTTGATCTACAGATATGCAAGTCCTTAAGTTAGATCTTCAATTGATCGTCATTATATACATATTACATATAGTATAAAAGTTAGAATGTCAAGCCTTACAGAATCAATGAAGTCATCAGCAATCTCCAAGAGAAGATCTTCAACTTCAGGATCTAGCCTGCCTTGTGAATCAACCTGGGCAGGGAAAAATGATTTCACAATGACAAATTTATTAGAGCACAACCACCACCCTCCCAACACACAAACCAAAAAAAGAAATAGCAGATTAACTAAGGAATACCTGAGAGACTAAATCTTGTATCTTTCTCTTCCCGAGAAGTTGGTTAGTTGCTTCTGTTCCTTGGCTTGAACTCCCTCCGGGTGTAGTAGTACCAGATGCAGTAGCATCAGGGTGTGATCCTGTTAAACTAAGAGATTTCTGGCCTACGGGTACAGCCATCCTTGGGGAACTCAGCTGTTGCTGCTGCTGCTGCTGCGATTGTTGTTGTAGTGGCTGCTGTATTTGCTGCTGCTGAAGTTGCTGTTGCTGTTGATGCTGCTGCTGTTGCAGCTGTGGATGTCCCAATTGTTGCTGCTGCTGTACAAGCTGGTTTAACTGTTGCGGGGTCAAGGGCATAGACTTTTGCAACTGATTAGAAGCCATTTGCTGCTGATAGAGAACCTGCTGCCTATGTTGTTGAAGACGCAACGAAGGTGAAGGTGAACCAGGGCCAGGAATTGCTGGCATTTGCTTCAACCACTGTTGTGATAAAGAATTCTGCATCATTGCTGGCTGTCCATTCTGAGACACACCAGATAACTGAGGGTTCATAAAAGCAAGTGAAGATGTTCTTGGCAAGCTCTGAACCTGTACTTTGTAAAGTCAATTAAATGTCCCCACCATAAATTGATATATTCATCCAAGACATGCTATAGAGTAACAGCATTGCCAAAGATTGTTAATCTGTATAAATACATATCTATCATTAAAGTGAACAGTACTGGGAGCTTTTTGTTAAAGTTCCCTTATTAAAATGCCTACAACTCTACAAAAATACCCATCAAGCTGAAGTGGGTCATTACAGAAAATAAGAGTATGTTTTGAAAAGAATGATCGATTCCATTCAACAAAACCTGGTACGGCTAATGTTAGATGCTACAAATAAATGATGACAACAACAACCAACATAGAAAACAAAAAACATATTTTCTGGGCAGAGCAATGTAGGACTCTTGTAGGACACCAAAACAGCAATTGATGGTTTGAAAGGCGTCTTTGTAACTAAAATTCATGTACCA
The DNA here is from genome assembly GCA_963580275.1 of Crataegus laevigata. NCBI lineage: Eukaryota > Viridiplantae > Streptophyta > Magnoliopsida > Rosales > Rosaceae > Crataegus > Crataegus laevigata. Next base: position 18,787,950 of record OY756945.1, read on the forward strand.
TGAAATAAAGTGATTCATTCTCATTGGTCCTCCAAGTACCAAATTGATAAGTTGACGTAATTGATTCAATATAACTACTTTATAAGTTTTAAGGAGTTAATAAAATGTACTCAAAATGAAAGAAGCTAGTGGAAAACCACCGTGAAACTTTAGTCAAAAGTGATATCTCAGATGCAAAGATCAAACAGATGTTTTGGCAATTTGTTTTTAGTTGGGCATGAAAAGCAGGAAAGACATCATAGTTATCCTAATTCATTTGTTACACGCAGATCTTAAATAACGTTTAAATCTAAATCAAACCAAGGAGAAGGCAAAACGATTATAAAACATAATACAATTAACATTGTTTGGCCTGTTGGTTCTGTCTGTGAACGATATACTGGAGGAAAATTCACTAAGAAAACATGAAGGTCTGGATAACGGCCGTGTCACTTTCTTAAAACCAAAACTTTCTTAGAACCAGAAAGTGGAATTCCACAGTTTGAATATCCCTCCCAACCCGAAGAATAAAAGACCTTCATTTATTACTTGAAATAGGTCAGACATAAGTTTAATAGAGCCAAAAGAAAGTCGGCCACACCGCATGGCCCCTTATTGCAGGGTCCAAAGCCAACATATAAGTTTAATAGAATATGAGAAATTCAAGCTGTAGAAAAACTCATTATACAGCACAGCATGATCAGCTAGAATGAGTAATTCGCATACGCAACATTGTATAACAATTTGCATACACATATAAGAAACTCAAAACCAGACAAACATAGCAGTTGGCAGAGTAAAGTAGAAGATGCCTAAGTTAGTAGATCGAGCAAGAGGAAGGTATGCAATTATACCTGTGCAGAGGTGAGCGAACTTTGTTGGGCCAACTGTTGCCTAAGTTGGCCCTGCCCCTGATTTATTCTCTGTTGAGCAAAAGAAGCAATGGCCCCATTAGCTCTTAGTTGCGAGCTCAAATTGATGGATCCCATCACCCCCATTGCTTGTGTTCCTTGTAAAGATTGCCCAGCAGAATTACCGTGATGAAATTGGGAACCTTGGACCAGGCTGCCTTTTTGTCTCGGCTGCAGAAAGTTTGCTGATTTTGTTAAACAAGAAACATTTCCATTTTCAAGAAAGCATTGAGCTAACTTGACAGTGCGTAATATATTATGCAATAATACAGAAACCAAAGCAGCACGTCTATCAATCCAACAGCTTTCACTGATGCACTAATATTCAATGAGAAATTCAAAAGGGAACTGATGTACCATATTAAAATTAAGATTGTTTGCATTTGATTTATAATACTAATCAAGGTGTACTTTACTATGTAATATAGTATATGATTAACAATGGTTCTAGGAAGTACGTAGATAACTATGTCGGATGGTTTTGCCCACAACCAGCTATGCCGATATAACATTCACACAAAAACACTACTAAGAAACTTTTGTTGCTACGAAACACAACTTGTTTAAACTCCACTTCCCATAACAAGTACGACAAAATGCACACTAACTACGCCACATTTCACCTACCACAATCAAAAGATAACAGCAAATTTCATGAGGGGCAAATAAACTCATACCGAGGCCAACAACTGCGGCTGCAGATTGAATTGCGCAGCTGCAACAGCAGCAGGGCCAGACAACATGGGCAGGTGGCCACTCTGCCCGATCAAGGCTGATCGCGACAAGTTCCCACCGCCAAGTTGCTGAGTCTGCTGTGCCTGGTTTTGCTGTTGCTGCTGATTCTGCTGTTGGATACCACCAGAGCCACCAAAATTCACCTGCCCATATGAACCCCCTTGCTGCCTCATCATACCGAAATGCTGCTGTTGCTGCTGCGGGTTCTGGCTCAGCTGCTGAAGCTGGTTCATTCGGGACATCGATGGCGTCCTCTGCATAGTCTGCTGGAGCTGGTAATTCGACATGGAATTCACATTCGCGTTCTGTGATTGTTGCACCAATGACTGAGATTGCTGTTGCAGCTGTTGCTGCTGCTGGGTCGATTTCTGCGCGTAATCCAATCCGACGGGGGGCGAAATGTGCTGGGTTTGAGGAAGCGAGACGTTGGGCAAGGGAGGGAGAGGTGGGGATGCGATTTGTGGAGACTGGGAGAGAGTTGAAGAGGATGGGATTGCTGGGTTTGCGGAAGAGTTTGCTGGGTTTTGGGTGATCATAACGTTTGAGGGTGATGCTACTGCTGCTGCTGGGTCAATGCTAGGTTGGAGGGGGTTTGGGGACGACGATGGGCCGTTTTCCGCCATGTTCTCGAATTCGTTTGCTTTTCTGAATAATTGGGTATCCGGGTTTTGATCTTCTTGACAATGAAGAAGCTAATTCATGGCGGATTTTTTAGGTTTCTGAAATTCGGGAACTTGAAGTTTCAGAGAGAGGGTGGAAGAAGGTGCACAGAGAGAAGGGGGAAGAGGAGGAGAGGTCGAATCTGGTGCGTACACGTCAGCAAAAGCATACCAATTGGTCGGTCAACAGATCCTATGCGTTACGGGGAAAACAAATCATGGTACATGGAAAATCTGGAGCGTCTTTCATCTCTAATTATATTGGAGCACTGGAGTTTTTCTACACTAGGTGGTTGTATGTCATGCATTGCGCTAAGGTGAGTTTGAGAAACCGAAAATTGAAAAAGCTGGACCGAAAATCAAACTGAGGCAAAAAAAAAATCGAAGCAAAGCTATCAAATCGAACCAAACCAAACCAAATTTTGTTGGCACGGTTTGGGTTTTTGAGGTTTGGAAGTCAAACCAAACCAAACTGAGGTTATAATTTTACCCCTGCTTCAAAACAGTGCGTTTCAGTCTTGTTTGCTTGTAATCCTAATGCACAAAAACCGATAAAAAAAATCAAATTGAACCGAATGGAGCCAAACTCCCTACAATGCACGTCTAACTGTAGTTGTCATTCTATGCTCGATAGGAGAATGAACTCGTCTCATCTTGTAGAATATACATTGTTGTACAGTAAAATTTTCAGAGAATTAGATAAAGAAAAACCAAACTCTTTCCATCTTGTACATGAAGTGTAATTCGATAAACATAAGAGATGTTCCTGACACTAAAATTGTCATCATGCACTTTGATATACTTCTTACTCTTACTCTCTTTATTTATCCAATGTTCAATAATCTATTTTGTGAAATAAAACTAAAAAAAAGAAAAGAAAAAGAAATGCATGATGACTATTTTGGAGTGGCCAATAGTTTGATTGCAAAGGTAAAATTACATGCGCATGTACATAACATATGTTTTGTTTTAAATCATTTAGGTTTAAGACATTGATCAAAATTTGGTCCACCATTTAATGATATTTTTATTAAAAAGTCGATTATTTGTAGTAGAAGTCAAATCTATCCGCCAATTAGTTTTTATTTTTTATTTTAAAGAGAACAATAATGGTTTTATTGATAGAAAAAAAGATTACAACTCGACTTGAAGTTTTGAGCATAAATTTTGATGGTATTCTGGTCCACTAGTCCAACTACACCCAAAAGGTGTTACTCTCAAGTATATCCTTGATTGTATGTACGCTAGATGCAAATGAGACATTCAAGAAGGTTATGGAGCTAAAAGTTCTATATCTGAGTGCAATTGGTGTTTATTATACTTAGCTCAATGCACTAGATCAGAAATCTCAAGTATTGATAATCGTTTGGCATAAAGCAACACTGCGCTTATCTGCCACCACCAAATTAGGTGTTAAAGACGTTTATCCGTTACCACGGATTTCGGCATACTCTATCCATATGCTTCTTAGAATGAATCACACCCCTTGGTTCTCGGAAAGATGCCTACCTTGTGGGATATGCAACTCAAAATATCTATCTGACCTGCACAAGGTATGTTCCCAAATGGTTATGCCTTTACAGTTAAGGAACACCACAATATCTTGGAGGTTAACCAAATAGACCTTAGTTTTGAGATCTTTGAATCATTCCAAGACTCATTGTACCTCATTACGCCACACGTGAAAGATACGGTTGAGAGCTCTTGTTGAGCATATTCAAAGTACCTGTGATTTTCATTCATCATTGAGTTCTAACAATGATCTATGAAGACAACGTTGTATGTATTGACCAGATCAGATCATCATACATCCTACAAGTCAACGTCAAGCATATTGTGTCTACCTTATATTAGCATGAGCATCAGAAGATTGAAGTCAAGCAATCCTATCTAAAGACAACCTTGCCGACCTCTACACGATGTCACGGCCGAAGTTTAGAAGCTTGTTCGAGGAATGGGTATGCATAACTTTCTCATTAGAAATGCTTGTATTTCTCATTTAGAAGTTTTGTCAAACTCAAGGGAAGTACCTAGAAGTATACTCACTTGACCTTAATGTATTCTTTTTCTGTACGATTAGAACCATTTTTCCCACTTAGTTTTTGCTACTTAACTAGGTTTTAACGAGGCACCCATCTTGAGCTTGTCATGTTGGAAATGTGCCCTAAAACCAATCATGTGATGATACTTTACGGACATTTCACATGTTAAACTAATATAGTTTAATAGAAGGGCAAAGATTATTGTTTTAAGCCGTCTCATATAAATGTTATATGCTTGAACAATAAGTCCAAGGAATATGTGATTGGGAGAATGCGATCTAAAGAAGTTAGATTCATGAGACCATTCTTTCGTAGACACATCCTAAACATTCCTGATCATAGGATTGCCAATTGGGCATTAGCAGTCTGTTAAGATCAGTATGTGCTATGTCTTCTCTCAGGGAGAGTGACTGGTCTCGAGTCATTGGTGTGAGTGACACCAAGACAAGCATGTAGGTGCTCAATAGAGAATGAGTTCACTGAACACGATCAACGAGGAGTTCTCATACTCATGTCAAATGAGAACTCATGGTTGGGATAATGCAAAGTAGTCATTTGACCTGAGGCATCACAGCTGTCTTATGGTTAGGTCCTTGATCTTTGATTATGTCAAATGTCACTCTATCAGGGTGTCCACGGCATCGTCGGGGTTAAGCCACTTAGCTATGGAGGCAATTGAATGCGCAACAAGGGATCTCTAACCTTCAAACCGTTTGAGGGAGAATACTCTATGATATGATTAAAATCTCTGATCAGAGTATGAATGAGATTTAGGAATGTGTTCCAAATCACATTCAAGGGAATCATATAAGCACAAGATTCACATTGGATAGTAGACATGAATAAACTATCAAACCAAACAATGTGGTCAAGAGTATTGTATTAGAGAAGGACCGTATTGCATTTGTAATCCTAAACTGAATAGGTTCTCCATCTCTTCTGATTAGCTTGGGTAACCATGATATGCTGCTAGGTGTCACTCATGATTTGTGGAAGCCCTAGACGTGTGTAATCACTAAAGGGAGAATTGAAAGTAAGTTTCAAATTCACAATCGATTGAAAAGAGTTTTAATCGCCCACTGCCTCGCTAAAAGGAACCTAATGGATCGTACACCGTGTAAGGTAAAGATTGAAGATTCAACGGAGATGAGTAAGAATAATTAAATGGTTTAATTATTTATGGCAAGGATTAATTAATATGTTAATTAATCAAACGAATAAGTTCGTTAAAGACCTCGGGATAGTTTTGGAACTTAAGGCCCAATGGGCTTCGAACGTCAAGTCCATTAACTTAAGTTGTATGACAACTTAATGAATAATGATTCACAAAGGCCCAAATTGCCCAATAACACCCTAAGGCCGGCCATGTTAGAGAGGGTAGCAAACTTGAACTTATTTACAAGTTTGCCACTCAAATGAATTAAGGTATAAGTATGACTTTATAGCCAAAATTCATTAAGGGCTTTTTTTTTGGGGAAATTGGAGAAAACACAAACTCCTTTCTCTCTAGAAATGGCCGGCCACCCTTGAGGAAAATATCTAGCAATCTTTCTTCCTCAAGGTCACTCATTTCTTCTTAAATCTAACCTTGGTGTAGAAACTTAGAGGTTCTCAATTTTGGGAACTTAGAGAACCTATTCTTCCATCCAAATCCATAGATTTAATTGTAGACAATGAAATTTTAGTAAATAAATGTTGACCAATGGTCAAAATTTTAACACTCGTGTATTACATAAATTGTACACATATTGTGTGATTCGACGAAAATTCGAAAAGAGTTAGAAAAGCTGTCAAACAAGACACGTGTCAACACCTGGCAGAGACGGCTTATTTCATCTGGGATATTATATTCAAAATTAGGCCTTGGAAAATTCTATAAATAGAAGCCAATTTCATTCATTTCATTTCACCAATTCACAAATACATTTCTCTACTCCCAAATTGGAAGAGAATTCTCTGAAGTTCGTTCTTCGTTCTTCGTTCTTCGTTCTTCGTTCATCGTTCATCCATCTTCTTCAAGATCAAGCCCCGACGGCCCTTGAAGCAACATTCATCCTCCAAGATCAAGCCCCGACGGCCCTTGGAATCAATACATTCATCCTTCAAGAATCAAAGCTCAAAGCCCCTTGAAACTCATCCATCGTTCATCGTTCATCGTTCTACATACATCATCAAACATCTGAAGAACATCACTGTTCATCCAAGGATCAAGCTCCAAAACAGCCCATTCGGATCAACACATCATCAACAAATATGCATCACTGTTCATCCAAGGATCAAGCCCAGCGGCCCTTTGGATCAACAGCCCATCAAATCCACAAGTCAATATCTCACGGAGATCGAATCAGAGGACCAAATCAAATAGAGATTGTAACCCCAAACAAATTCATTAATACAAATATTATTTTGTACACGTGTTCTGTTCTTGTGTTCTTCAGGAAATTTCCGTGTTTACAAATTTGGCACGCCCAGTGGGACAATCTCTACCTCTCATCTCTTTCCCCGTTCAAGAAATCCAAAGCACACTTCAAGCACAATGGCTTCAGGCAAGGAACAAGTCATCGGCGCCACCTCCATCGAAGAACAGCTGATTCAGATGAAGGAGATGTTTGCAATGATGACGAAAACCCTTGAAGAAAAAGATTTGAAGATTGCTATGCTCGTGAACAAATTGGGGGCAAGGCATGATGAAGGATCCGGCTCTGGCCCTAAGAAAGGTGGTGACGAAGAAAAAGAGCCTTCGGTGGAGAAGTTTGAAGAAAAGCCAGAACCAGACCAAGCAGCGCCGCTCATGGGATCTCTCTCAATCAAGCAGTTGCAAGAGATGATCGCCAACACAGTCAAGGCACAGTACCAAGGGAGCTCAAATACCTCGGAGTTGTACTCCAAGCCTTACTCTAAAAAGATTGATGCCCTGAAGATGCCAAGGGGATATCAACCACCCAAATTCATGCAGTTCGATGGAAGGGGGAACCCGAAACAGCACATCGCCCACTTCATTGAAACTTGCAACAATGCAGGCACTGAAGGGGACTACCTTGCCAAGCAGTTCGTGCGCTCGCTGAAAAGTAACGCCTTCGATTGGTACACCGATCTTGAGCCCGAATCCATTAACAGCTGGGAACAGTTGGAGCGAGAATTCCTCAACCGCTTCTACAGCACCCGCCGCACAGTCAGCATGCTGGAGCTGACAAGCACAAAACAGTGGAAAGATGAGCCAGTTGTGGACTACATCAACCGATGGCGCACCCTTAGCCTCGACTGCAAAGATAGACTCTTAGAGCGCTCTTCGATCGAGATGTGCATCCAAGGCATGCAATGGGGATTGCACTACATCCTCCAAGGCATCAAACCGCGGACCTTCGAAGAACTAGCAACCCGCGCCCATGACATGGAGTTAAGCATCGCCAACCATGGAAGAAGGGAGCTAACCACCAACTTCAAAGAGAAAGTGTTTGCTCCGAAGGTGGACGAGACTGGGAAGAAGCCCGCTAAGGAAGCTTTTACCATTAACACCGCCCCTGCCAAAATCTCATCGGCGCCCGTCAAAATCCCGTCCAAGTATAAAACAAGGGAGATAAAGAAAGGAGAGCCTTCTAGCACCCAAGACAAGTACAAAAGCACCTTGAGGGAACTAGAGCAGAAGATATATCCTTTTCCGGACTCCGACGTGGCCGCAATGCTGGATGACCTATTGGAGAAGAAGGTGATCGATTTACCCGAATGCCGATGGCCAGAAGAAATAAATCACACCGACAACCCAAGGTACTGCAAGTACCACCGCTTCATCAGTCATCCGACGGGAAAATGCTTCGTGCTAAAAGATCTCATCGTAAGACTGGCCCAGCAAGGGATCATCGAGCTGGATCTCGACGATGTGGTAAAGACAAATTATACCACCATCACTTCTGGCACATTCGATTCGAAGTCTTCATTGCCACCGCTGGGGGCATGCCCCGAATCAAGCAAAGTAGAAGGATGGATTCATGTTGCTCCAAAGAAAAGGAACATGAAGCCTACGCCTCCACCACAAGTCCACCAACCTGAAAGGGGGCAAAGCAGCTTTTGCCAATCTCCAAAGCAACGGGAAATTGTTGAAAATGATGGAAATTCGACACAAAGATCGCCCATCCCCATCACGATGCGTGATTTCCTCCCGGAAGATTTCTTCAAACACCCGGTCAAAGCTCCTTGCTACAAAGATTGCGAGGAACGCTTCTCCAAAATGGCTTGACAAATCAGTGTGATTGCTCCTTGTCTGCATGAGCTAAAACTGCAAGACACCATGCTCCTTGTTCGCATGAGCCTAAACTGCATGAACGAAGGCTCCTCGCCGGCACGAGCCCAAATTGCATGGCAACAACGCTCCTGGCTTGCACGAGCATAAAAGGCGACACCAACGCTCCTGGTCTGCACGAGCATAAAAGGCAACACCAACGCTCCTGGCTTACACGAGCATAAAAATGCGTGTATTTGAACTACATTTTGACTTGATCCCTTTCGTTGGAAGGGTACGTAGGCATCTCAAAAAATTCAAATGTTTGAGTTCAGTCACGTCAAAATAAAAAATAATATTTTATTAAAAAAAAAAATACATATGTTTTATGTATTTGAAATAAATAAATAAATAAATAAATGTCGGCAACCCCAAAATAGTGGGCTGGAGTGTTTTTGTTAGGGGTGAAGGCCCAGTCTGACTACTATCTCCTTCTGGCCCAAGACCAAAAGCTAGCAGCCCAGGCCCACAGTGCATAAACACTCCAGATCCAATCCCTCGCCGCTTGCCTCAATTTGAACAAAACCCAAATCAAGATTTTATCCCCCAGATGCAGACAGAACAAAGCACCCAAATGTGCCCATATCCTTTGCTCCATCGAGACCTTCACGTCCTCGTTCCCGAGCCTAGGCATGTCGCCTCGACGAGAGAAATGAAGTTCGGAGCGGCGGTTAAAGCCGAGGCCACTTTCATCGTTATCATCATCGGAGCTATGTACATCGTTGAGTCGACTGGCGTTTTCACCGACAAGGAAAAAAGGCTACTGCCCATCTGAAATTGAGCTTCAGAAGCAATCCCACTAGGAGGGCTTCGTTCTCTGTCTCAACTCTAGGGAACGATGAGCTGTATCAAACTACCCAGAAGCATGGCTGTGCACTCGGTCCTGCAGCACTCGCTTTGTCCGGAGAGCATCTTCTTCCACTTCCTGGTGTCGGAGACGAATCTGGAAGCCCTGGTGCGATTCACTTTCCTACAATAGAAATTCAGGGTGTACTGCTTTGATCCGAGGATGGCGTGGAGCCTGATCTCGACACCAGCAAGGCCCGCATCATCGCGACCGTCGCCGCCGTCGTCATCGTCGACGGGTTCTTCTTTATTATCTGTTTCAAAATCGACAATTTCACCTTTCCTAAGTTCTGGGTCGAATCTGCCACCGTCTCCCCTCTCAACGCGACTAGCTCCAAGCTCACCGCCACGTGAAACTTTACCCTCCTCGCCACCAACCCCAGCAGCAAGGTCACAGTCTTCTTCGACAGCCTCACGGCCTCGCTCATATACAACGAGGGATTTTCGCTCACCATGGATGGGGTGCTTGACTTCGTTTTGCCCAAGAGCAACCAGACCCGCGTCAATATCAAGCTCGCGAAAGTGGGAGGGGTACGTCGTGGACGAGGTGGTGAGGAGAATCACCGACGGGAAAGATCGCGGCTCGGTGAGCTTCACAGTCGGGGTGACGGCGCAGGTTCGGTTTGAGCCTCAAATGTATCAACGGAGGGGGCTGTCATTGAGGGTCTTCTGCGATCGCGTTGACTTCACTGGGTTCTGTGAACAGTATCACGCCTTCACCTGGCTGGCGATAAACAATCATCAGCATCACCGTGGCCCAAAAGTACTACCAATCCTTCAGCAGCTACAATAATGAGTTGCTGTGGGCTGCTGCTTGGTTGTTCCAGGCAAGTAACAACCAGTACTACTTGGACTACCTCGGAAGCAGCGGCGATTGATCCACCGTGGCAGCGGGGCAGAGAGCATGGCGTAGGAGCTGCTGCAAATAATGGCTCACCCTCGAGCACCTCAGTCGCACTATAATCCCCAGGGACGCTGCCACGTTGATGCTCTGAGTTAGCTCGAGTATTTGAGTAAATCTCGGTGGTTGCCTTGAGGGTTGGCTGATAAATCTGTGTTGTTTCGTCACTACGGACCAACTTCACCCGCAACAGCAGCCCCAGTTGTAGTTCAGGCTTCTCTAAAGTCGAGTTTGGAGGCTTTGAGCCCCAGAGATTAAGGCAGTTGGCTCAAGCAATCACAGGCTCTCCTGCAAAGAATCTTGGCCCTTTTCCACCTCGTCTTCTTCCTCCCTCCAGTGAAGAAGCAGCAGCCTTGAGCACTTCCCACTCCATCGGCGAGTCCACCATGAGCACCACCGCAGCTGCAGCTTCTCTGCGAGCTCTTCCCCATCGTGGACCTTCATCGTCACAGCAACTGCAAGTAGCCATGAAGAACTTCAACGACCGCCGTCAAACGACTAGCCGGTCGACACTTCGCTCCACCTCAAGCTCATCCGTCGTCTTCGTACTTCCTGCAAATTTTTCACTCCATCACTGAAGGTTTATATAGGAAAAATATATAATAAAAAAAAGAGGATGATGGGTTCGTCCACGTGAACAATGGGGCAAAAGATGGCTGGCACCATGTGCAGGAAAAGCATTTAAAAAAAAATGAAAGTGCATGACACGGAGAAAGAAAGAAAGAAATGGGAAGTGGTGGTGCCAACCACCGAAAGAAGAAACAAAAAAATATATAAGTTGTGGAGTGGTGGAGCAAAGTGTACTGTCACCTCGTGAAAAGAAAAAGAAAATGATGAAAGTAGGGATGATGCTTTCAGTGAATCTGCACTTAAAAAAAAAAAAAAGAGCAAAATGTCGGCAAGCCCAAAATAGTGGGCTGGAATATTATGTGGAGGGAAGGCCCATATGTCCGAAAAAAAAAAAAAAAAAAAAAAAAAAAGTTTTGAAAATGCATGTGTATGCATATGACGTATATACATATTTATGTATATTGTATATGTGTAGCAAAAAAGAGAGAAAAGAGAAAAGCGATAAAAGTCCATTTTTTATTTATTTCTCTGGAAAATTACACAAATTGGCACTCTACATGCCACAAAAAAAAAAAAGTCAAATCAAAATTACAAGCAGGAAATATTCAAGGACGATCAGGTGGTGCCTCAGAAGTCGACGGAGCTCCGGGAAGACGAAGAGCCAGAGTTGGAATCTCCGGAGCCGGAACGCTTGGTGCAACTCCAGAGGACGAAGGCAACATAAACCTCGGGAGTAACGCCATGAACCTTTCATGGTCACTCTGGATCCGACCGTCCGACTCCTGCAGCTGGTCCAGCTTCCTCTTCATGCTGGTCGAGTAACTAGTTGCAAGCAGGTGCAACTCCTTGTTCTCGTGCCTAAGACTTCTGACTTCTTGCCGGAGACTAGCCACCTCAGCCATCAGCGACTCCACCTGACGAGACCGGGCAAGAAGGCGCTGGCCCATGTTTGAAACTGTGCCTGCACACTGGACACTGAGAGCAAGAGATTCCTGAACAGCCAGCTCATCTGACCGCCTGGAAAGCATCCTATTGTCCCTTGGAGTGAGGAGATTTCGAGCAACCACCGTAGCGGTTATTTCATTCCTCATCATTGTGTCCCCGACTGTAAGAGGACCATTGGGGGATATGAAGGACGGACGCCAAAGGTTATCTGGAGAAGACAAGTCATCATCTTCTCCGACGTTCAAGTTAAGGCGACGGTCGGAAGGGCAAGACATTTTTAGAGGGGGTTGAGGAAGAAAAGAGTTCGAAAAGATTAAGATTGCTGAAGCAGAAGAAGAGAGCGGAAGGAATAAGATTGCAGAAATGCAGGAAGGGAGTAATTACAGAAGGGAGTTTAAGTGTGAGGTGAAACAAAAATTCGCGCCTCTATAAAAAGAAGAAAATGAAGAAGCGCTCCTCAGAGATCGAAGAAGCGCTCCTCTCACAAATCAAAGAGTGACGCTCATTTCTCGAAGGCCGGAGTCCTGTCTCAAAAGAGCCGTTCCTCTATCAAAAGCTGGGATTGACTCAGAAATCACGTGGCATCAGCTTTTCCAGTTTGTCATCACTTGTCACATGCGTCGCATGCAGCTTGGAGCGTTGCGAAAACCACGAGCCGAACCCGGATTTGAACCCCGGTTTTCAAAACATCATCATTCCAGACGTGTCGTCACTCGTCACATGCGCAGTCAGCTTCGCGGAAATTACGGACGCTTTGTCAGAAAGCGCGTAACGAGCACTGTTCATCCATCCACCGGCTGCCGACAAATAGTGAAGGAATAGTTCCGGTTGTGAAGCCAAATTTCTATAAGTTTGACCTTCGCCTTCCACATCAAAGGCACACCTTCACACCCTCTCAAACTCTCGACCTCTCTTCATCTCCGAGAATGTATTCTCAAAGAAACCTTTCGAGTCACTCAGTGTTCTTCATTCCTTGGAGCACCCCAGAAAACAAATCATCCAAAGCAAAAATATTTCATATCAAAAAGGTTAAAAGCAAAAATATCTCATATCATGCTTTCTCCTCACCTTCATCTGAAGAACATAGAGAAAGTGAGATCCTGATTGCTTACCTAGTCTTGCTCTCGAGTACTCACCTCAGACCCCTCCCAACCCACTTCAAAAATAAACCTGTGTAGAGGTGCTTCTTCAAAAGCAAAAGTACCTCACAGACGAAGCAGGAGGAGTCTGAGTTGCTTCGAAAAGCAGATGAGTCTGGGTTGATCCAAGAGTTCAAGAAGATGCCACACCTGCGTGGAGACCGGACTACTTGAAGCATGTGGAGACAACGTGCTGATTCATCCTCAACTAAGCTGAGGATCGCTTGCAAGTAAAAAGGCTCCCAAACCCAGTTCAAAAAATCAACTTGTACTTCTTCAAAAGCCAAAGTATCTCATATCAGCAGGGTCGAAGGCAAAGATATCTCATGGCATGCTTTTCCTTTACCCTTGCTCTTGCCTACGGGACAAAGAGAAAGAGAGCGATCAGCCGCCACTTGGAGTCAAGCTTCCGATCTGGGACTGATTGTCTGGAACCCTTCCCTGATTGCTTACCTAGCATTGCTCACGAGCAGTCATCTTCAACTAATGTTGGAAGCTGGAAAAAATGATGAGTCGCTGAGAAGTGATGTTCTGATGCTTTCATGGGAATTTTTGCAGCATAGCTAATCTCCACATTGAATGTTTTGGAGCGGCATCTCCAATTGCTTTCATGGGAATTTTTGCATTAGAGAAAAAAAAATACTGCAAAAGAAGATGCCAGACCTGCGTGAAGATCTGATTACTTGAAACATGTGGAGACAACGTGCTGAATCAACCTTCAAGATCAAGCCGCAACGGCCCTTGGAGAAATCAAGACCCGATTCAAGATCAAGTGTCCAACACCCCTGAATCAACCTTCAAGATCAAGCCTCAACGGCCCTTGGAGAAAATCAAGACCCGATTCAAGATCAAGTGTCCAACACCCCTGAATCAACCTTCAAGATCAAGCCTCAACGGCCCTTGGAGAAATTACAAATCCGATTCAAGATCAGGTGTCCATCACCCTTGAATCAAAACCAGTTCAAGATGAAAGCTGTGGAAAGTCAACAAGCACAACAAATGCACGTGCCGATTCGCCCTAGCAAAATTGAATATAGTCTCAGCCCAATTCAAGATCAAGCCTCAACGGCACTTGAAGGAGATCCCAGCCCGATCCAAGATCAAGCCCCGACGGCCCTTGGATCAACGTCTACATTAAGGGACTTCAAAAACACGTCTTCTACACGTGACAAGCACATGTATACGACACGCTTTGAAGTGGGGGCATTTGTAGACAATGAAATTTTAGTAAATAAATGTTGACCAATGGTCAAAATTTTAACACTCGTGTATTACATAAATTGTACACATATTGTGTGATTCGACGAAAATTCGAAAAGAGTTAGAAAAGCTGTCAAACAAGACACGTGTCAACACCTGGCAGAGACGGCTTATTTCATCTGGGATATTATATTCAAAATTAGGCCTTGGAAAATTCTATAAATAGAAGCCAATTTCATTCATTTCATTTCACCAATTCACAAATACATTTCTCTACTCCCAAATTGGAAGAGAATTCTCTGAAGTTCGTTCTTCGTTCTTCGTTCTTCGTTCTTCGTTCATCGTTCATCCATCTTCTTCAAGATCAAGCCCCGACGGCCCTTGAAGCAACATTCATCCTCCAAGATCAAGCCCCGACGGCCCTTGGAATCAATACATTCATCCTTCAAGAATCAAAGCTCAAAGCCCCTTGAAACTCATCCATCGTTCATCGTTCATCGTTCTACATACATCATCAAACATCTGAAGAACATCACTGTTCATCCAAGGATCAAGCTCCAAAACAGCCCATTCGGATCAACACATCATCAACAAATATGCATCACTGTTCATCCAAGGATCAAGCCCAGCGGCCCTTTGGATCAACAGCCCATCAAATCCACAAGTCAATATCTCACGGAGATCGAATCAGAGGACCAAATCAAATAGAGATTGTAACCCCAAACAAATTCATTAATACAAATATTATTTTGTACACGTGTTCTGTTCTTGTGTTCTTCAGGAAATTTCCGTGTTTACATTAATATGCAAGGAATGAAGGCCCTCTCTTTGGGTGATTAGCCTTTGCTTATGCAAAGAGGAATCTACAAAGGTATAATTTCAACTCACTTTGTTTTGAGTTGTGTATTGGTTCACCAAGCTACTAGGCTTTGAACATTCATGGGTAATGTTTTGTTTTTAAGTACATGCAAGCATGATTCCGCCTTTAATTTGTTAATTGCATGCTAATGATGTTGCTTAAATGAACATGTATTCTCAAAATAATCCTTCAAGTGGTATCAGAGCCTAGGTCTAGTAGTTGGTGAATCCTTTTGGGTTTTGTAGTTCATAATATGTGATTTAAAAGTTGTAATATGTTACAAGCTTTATTCTTGCTTTCTTTGAATGTAAATTTTGTTGGAAAATTTGCCATCTCAAATGTTGTAGATGTAGTTCATATGAGCATGAATATTGGAGCTAAAATTTGGTGCCATGAATTTTGGGAATTTCGGCCAAAATTAAAGGGTGATTTTTTGGGTTCTTGTTTGTCTTGTTAAAATGTTTTTCAAGTGACTTTTGGAACCCCTATGTACCCTAGTTTGGTTATATGTTATTTCCCTTAAGTTTAAGTGATTTTGGGATGGTTTTGGATGAAAAATGTTCATGGAACTTTTATGGGTTTCTCATGAATGTTCTTCATTGTTCTTGATGTTCTTGCCAAGAACAATGAAGCTTGGGGTTTTGATTCAAAGTTTTGAATAATTTCATAAAGTTTTTGTTTTAAGATATTTTCATATATTTAAAGAATATATAACTTAGTAAATATCTTGGATATTTATTTTAAAGGTGAAAGAAAAATTGGTGGGTGTGTAAGGATTAATTCCTTTTCACACACACCACTTGTCTCCCTTTCACACCCTCACAAAAACTTTGAATTTTTTTTTTTAAAACTTGTCAAAAACCGGCCACCCTATTAGTAAGGGTATTTTTGGGCCTTTTGTGCAATTACATAAAGTTTTGATACTTTTGTGTATTTGCATTTTGGCCCAAAAGTTTACGTTTTTACGTAAAGGTCCAAAATCACTAAAAGGACAAATTGTTTTGATCCTTTAATGAAGTTTTAGCTTTTGTGGAAATTTTTGGGTTCTAGTTGTAATTACATAAAGTAGTGAACTTTTGTGTTTTTACAAAGTGACCCCAAAAGTTTAAGTAATTGCAAAATAGCCCAAAAGTTGAGGTTAATTGCACTATGGCCCAAATGAGTTGAGGTCTTTGCATTTTGGCCCAAATGTTGAGGCTAATTGCATTATAGCCCAAATAAGTTGAGGTTATTGATATTGGATTTTCATTTTAGTTAGCTCCATTTAAAATCAATTTTATGGATACAAAAACCAAATGAAAAATGTTGCATTCAATTTAATTAGTTAAAGTGTTAATTAATTAAAGGGTGATTATGAACCTTAGCCTACGATAATTGAGCTATGTGAAAGGCCGTTTCAAATTTGTTTGAACCATGGGAATGTGTAGATTAGATTTTGGTTGTAATTTGATTTGATCAAATGTTGTAAAAGAGCATAAGCTCTTCTTTACTTTAAAGTAATTTGTGTTATTCAAATGTTGTAAAGAGCATAAGCTCTTCTTTACTTTGAAGTACTCATTTTCTTGTTTTATTTGATATGCATGAAAATGGAGTAGAGGGTCCAACGCCCCTAAGACAACACGCCTTAATATGATTAAATGAGTAACTAAAATCAATCACCATCCCTAGACCGAGATTCAACACAAGGCTCGTGTTGGATCTAATCAAAGGTTCATAGTCATCCTAAGGCCCTAAGGCAACTATATAGTCTATCAATGAATGCAAATTTTATGTTAGTAGTATCATATACTCTTGCTTTAAAAATCGTTTTAAAAGCTTAGTGGGAGTATTATATACAACTAAATCAATCAAATGGACCAATAGTTGTAATAGGACCAAAAATGTTTTAATGTGATTGAAAGCATGCTTATATGTGATGAGACCTAAAACCCTCAACCAAATGAATATTAAGTTGATAAGCGAGAGATGCTTTGAATGTCTCTTCGTGGCATTCCACCATGATAGGTTCAATCGTGTGTGACTCATACACCGTATTCGTCCAGTTCTGGGGTTGCAAAGTATGTGCTTACATTCAGGAGAAGCCTATAAACATATGACGAGGTGAAAGTAGGCAACGAGTATGGCCAATAAGATATTCTTCTGAGGCCATTCTTGAACCCCTACTTGAACTAGCATGGTGGGAATGACTTAACTAAGTGCAATGATGCCAATAAGATATTCTTCTGAGGCATCATTCTCTAGAAGCCAAATTAGATGGGTTCTTACATTATATGTAAATGAGTAAGCGTACTCTCTCATTATTATTATTGCTTGCCAATAAGATATTCTTCTGAGGTGGGCTTGGTAATAGTGAGTCTCCCATACCCTACTAAGAGTTTCCTCCAAAACTCTCGAATTCCGATGAGGGATATGGAATTTGCCAAAAATAGTGGGTGGTGCTATTTTGATTTAAAGACCCGGATCAAATAGCTTAAAATCAATCAATTTATATACGTTATGTATTTGTTTACCAATATATTTGCAAACGCTATCCAAAACTTGACAAAGAAAAGGCCGAATGCTTTAATTTCCGGACTTGGTACTACAATCCCATAGATTGTCTTTAATGGCTTGTATATGTACCTAAGTAGTCTCATCCTCACAATCTTCCTATTGATAATGTATCATTGGAAGAATATGTTAGATAAGTCTATCATAAAGAGGACAACACTTTTAATGTCATAATTCTTCAATTACAAATTGTTGTATGAAGAAATAAGAGTTGCTTTGAACAACCCTTAATCAACACAAACATTAGTGCTTGTTTCTTTGTTACATGAACAAGGAACTTTAGAAGTAAGCACAAGGGCATGGACACTTTATGTGCCATGATTCTTCACTTACAAATCGTTGTATGAAGAAATGAGAGTTGCCTTGAGCAATTCTTGAAAGTTTGTAATTATGTTTAGAACATAATGGTTGGTTGACAAAAATAGTCCATCAACATGGACTTATGATGATTTTGAATCATTAAGTGTTGAAGTGTTAAACCACTTAACGAGACGGAAACTAGGCAAGGACTTCACCTTTGTGTCCCTATCCTAATGGTTCACTAAGTTTATTGTAAACTATATAGTGAACAATAACCGCACGCTCTCCAAATCGTTTGATGTGTATAACACAATTGAAATAAGTTTCAAGAGAGATAGTGGGAGTTTAGGGACCATGACTATTGTAGTCAAAGGAAAAGTTAAATGAAGAAGATAAAATTAACTCCAAGGGAACAAACTTTCTTTATGAAAGGATGGACATTGGAAGGGGTATATGCAAGAAATGTCTTGCAAGTTTCAAGAACACACCTTTCGAAGGTGTTGTAAGTTGTTCTTGAATAAGTTCAAAACAGTTGGTTCTTCTACTTGAATGCTTGATTCTGTATTAGTAACTATGTTTTGCAATTGTTGTAAAAGTGTGCTAATAGGAAGTAGAAGATTAATGAGAGAAGAGAAAGTACTTCACATTCGAAACGTGAATCAAATATAAATCTTTGCGAAAGCAAATAGTACTTACTCCCTCATATGAACTACCAATGAAATTGGAAAAACAAAGATTGTCTTTACATTCCAATTTCAAAGAATTTAATTAATTGTCTCTATAGTAGAGATAATATGGTAGTATTAACTGTTTAGAATAAAATGATGCTTAAAACCCAAAAGGTTGCAAGGTAGTGACTAATCCCAACTGGGTTGTGATACCTATAAAACATAAATTACGAGTTGGTCGTAGATGGATGCTTTGGATCATTAGATCCGGATCCAATACCTTTTTGTTAAAATTGTAAATGTTCGAATCTTTATTCTTTTGGAAAGAAGAAAGAATCACAAAGTTGTTGAGGTTAATTCACTTAGATGTTAGTGGCACTTATCCACAACATAATTCTACTCATGTTGTATGACATTCACCGAAGATCACTCTCGGTTGGACTATAGCTTATTTTGAATAAGCATAAGTCCGAATACTTTGCAAAAGGTTTCAAAGAATTCAAGAAATGTAAGTTGATGAGTAAGACGTCTAAAGTATTTACCTCCTTAGATTTGATCAAAGGAAAAGTAACACTTTAGATTAGTTTCCTTGAAAGATATCAAGGAAAGTAGCATCATAAGATAATAAATTTTTCATTAGGAGAAGAACGTACTCAAATATGATTTAGTTCGTTGGTTATTATCTATTACCCATATATAGGATATATATACTTCTAAAACAATATGATTGTGAATTAGAAGATCTTCCAAAATTTTCATAACTCCATAAGATGTAGTTAGAAAGAAAGACAAATCTTAAGCATGTTAAAGATTTGGGGTTGTGTGCTAATAAGCAATATTTGTTTGATAACAATCTTGTGGGATATCCTTAAATTAGCTTTTGGATATCACTTCTATAAACCAACTAACAAATGTTGTTTGTTGGGTAGTTCATTGTAATCTTACAATATGATTTGCATAAGCGCAAATGAACGAGTGATAGAACTCAAAGAATGGGTTCTTTGAGAGACAAGAAAGTAATCAACAAGTATAACAACCTAGTTCCTATACCACAAGACTCCAAGGTAGTCGAGAAGGATTTATAAACCGTCTCAGTTGAATGGTTTGAACTTTATGACTATGTCATAGAGTTGCACCTCTTAATTCGAAAGAAATAAGAATGGAAATCCTTATGACTACATTAAGTGTGTATATACGATATATACTCAAGGAAATGGTAAATTACCATTTGACCCGAAATAATGAAACCTACATAGCTAATTGGTAGCTTAAGGTGACTACAATCAAAGAGAATGGTTGACTTTGAAGAAACCATCTTTGACACAGTCTTGGTTTCAATTAATTCGAAGATTGCTACCTACAACTAAATGGTGATTTAATGTTTGGACATAATACGAGTTTCCGAAACCATTATTAAGATAGTCTTGATAATATATGTCTAAAACTATAAATCAAAAGACATATAAGTTGTAGAGATCCATCCATCATGAATCTTAGCAAACTAGTGGGAGCTATAAGCGTCTTATGAGAGAAAGATCAAATCGTTTGATTTCTCATAAAGATGTAAATGAATCTTTTGTTTACAAAAGATTAGTGGGAGTTAATCATATTCCTAAATTTAAAATATATATGATATATATATATTAATTTTGGAAATGAAAAGAATACTTCTTCGTTAAAGTTATGACTTTAAATATTCTATAATGATAGAATGTATATGGGAGATATAGTCTATATATATGGGATGGAAATCTATAATGATATATTTCAAGATATAATTAGATTATATCAATCCCTAATAATAGACAAAAGGATGCTAGAAAGTTTCTCATTTGATAATAAACTTCAATAAGAAAGACGACTCTGGTGAGACTAGTAAGTTGCTTTTCTCAAAGGGAACGTACCCTTTGACTCCCAAAGAAATAATGCGTAAATAGAGTCCTTTATGCATAAGCAGAAAGGTGATTTATGTATTTCATATTGTATGAAAAACATTGATATGAGTTGTACCTAGAACGGTACAAGACGATATCAGTGCAAGCCCAGGATCAGAACCATGGCAACTGTCAAGTGAATCCTTAAGTATTTAAGAAATACTAAAGGATAGATTCCTCAAAGAATGAGGAAGAATTAGAGTAACGTAATGGAAGCGTATATGTATTAGATTATGAATCTAATCCATCATTAGATGTTTCTTCATTATGAATGAAGAGATAAACATATATCTCTTTATTATGACTAAAGAGATATTTGGATGGAAACATTGAAAGTAATCCTAAACGTTCCTGATCATAGGATTGCCAATTGGGCATTAGCAGTCCGTTAAGATCAGTATGTGCTATGTCTTCTCTCAGGGAGAGTGACTGGTCTCGAGTCATTGGTGTGAGTGACACCAAGACAAGCATGTAGGTGCTCAATAGAGAATGAGTTCACTGAACACGATCAACGAGGAGTTCTCATACTCATGTCAAATGAGAACTCATGGTTGGGATAATGCAAAGTAGTCATTTGACCCGAAGCATCACAGCTGTCTTATGGTTAGGTCCTTGATCTTTGATTATGTCAAATGTCACTCTATCAGGGTGTCCACGGCATCGTCGGGGTTAAGCCACTTAGCTATGGAGGCAATTGAATGCGCAACAAGGGATCTCTAACCTTCAAACCGTTTGAGGGAGAATACTCTATGATATGATTAAAATCTCTGATCAGAGTATGAATGAGATTTAGGAATGTGTTCCAAATCACATTCAAGGGAATCATATAAGCACAAGATTCACATTGGATAGTAGACATGAATAAACTATCAAACCAAACAATGTGGTCAAGAGTATTGTATTAGAGAAGGACCGTATTGCATTTGTAATCCTAAACTGAATAGGTTCTCCATCTCTTCTGATTAGCTTAGGTAACCATGATATGCTGCTAGGTGTCACTCATGGTTTGTGGAAGCCCTAGACGTGTGTAATCACTAAAGGGAGAATTGAAAGTAAGTTTCAAATTCACAATCGATTGAAAAGAGTTTTAATCGCCCACTGCCTCGCTAAAAGGAACCTAATGGATCGTACACCGTGTAAGGTAAAGATTGAAGATTCAACGGAGATGAGTAAGAATAATTAAATGGTTTAATTATTTATGGCAAGGATTAATTAATATGTTAATTAATCAAACGAATAAGTTCGTTAAAGACCTCGGGATAGTTTTGGACCTTAAGGCCCAATGGGCTTCGAACGTCAAGTCCATTAACTTAAGTTGTATGACAACTTAATGAATAATGATTCACAAAGGCCCAAATTGCCCAATAACACCCTAAGGCCGGCCATGTTAGAGAGGGTAGCAAACTTGGACTTATTTACAAGTTTGCCACTCAAATGAATTAAGGTATAAGTATGACTTTATAGCCAAAATTCATTAAGGGCTTTTTTTTGGGGAAATTGGAGAAAACACAAACTCCTTTCTCTCTAGAAATGGCCGGCCACCCTTGAGGAAAATATCTAGCAATATTTCTTCCTCAAGGTCACTTATTTCTTCTTAAATCTAACCTTGGTGTAGAAACTTAGAGGTTCTCAATTTTGGGAACTTAGAAAACCTATTCTTCCATCCAAATCCATAGATTTAATATGCAAGGAATGAAGGCCCTCTATTTGGGTGATTAGCCTTTGCTTATGCAAAGAGGAATCTACAAAGGTATAATTTCAACTCACTTTGTTTTGAGTTGTGTATTGGTTCACCAAGCTACTAGGCTTTGAACATTCATGGGTAATGTTTTGTTTTCAAGTACATGCAAGCATGATTCTGCCTTTAATTTGTTAATTGCATGCTAATGATGTTGCTTAAATGAACATGTATTCTCAAAATAATCCTTCATGTCATACCTTTGTAAGCAGTCTGCTTGCGTCCTAAAGAAGTTTAGTTTTTACGTAATGCAGCTTCTTACTTTTCTCCTTAGACTATGGGTTTTTTTTATCCCATATTGGATTTTACCATAGCGAGGTTTTGTGAGTCTTATTACCTATTCATTCTTTCATTTGTTTTGAGACTCCCATTTGCTACTTGTGTTGGCTAGACGAGATGACTTCATCAACTGCTTCTACATTTGCCTAAAGATCTGATGTGCCCTACTTGCGTATTTACAACCTCAAAGGGGGAATGTTATAAATAAAGTTTGAGCACATATGTGATTGTGTAAATCATTAGTAGGTTGTATTTAGGATACTAAAAGGTCATTTCTCTTAGAGTTGTATTACTTGCAAGGTAAGAAATCCTCATTGGTTTACTATAAATAAAGGCACAAGGATCGGCGAATAAAACACAGAATTCCTCAAGCTTTTTTTTTCTCCATGTTTCTTTCTCTCTATGCCGCACCCCTCTGAAATTGGTACCAGGCGGAATATCCTACAAATAAATATTTAACTTTGCATAGTAGACTAGCCAAATGAGTTGGTCAACTAGTTACAAGTTAGTTAGTGATAGAAAGTGTAGTTGCAAGAATAGATCCTGGTTGACCATTACATCCAACTAGTCAGAGTCAGCCCAGATCAGTTTCACAACATCAAATCTGAAGCTTGACCACATTTACATATCAGTTCATTATGCAAACAACAGTGACAAGGCAATTATGAATTAAAGTATGCTAGATTGACTAGTCAAGTTTATCAATCAACTAAGTATAGATTTGTTAGTTAATCAAGTGCAAATCTACGAAATAAACTTAGTTGCCAACTAAGTATAGATTCGTTAGTTAATCAAGCGCAAATCTACGAAACAAACTTAGTTCACTACAAGTTATCCTAGTCAATAACAATTCAGTTGATAGCTCATAATATATAATGTATACTTAGTCACAAGCACAAATTAATTAACAATTCATAGGATGAACATATACTAGTAAATAAGATATGTGAACAAGTTTAATAGACAAAGAATGCAATAAGTTTTATGGCCAGAAAAACTCACCTTTGGGCTAAAAAAACTAGGGACTCTCCACCGAGTCCAATCCACTAATGCAAATAGGTTATCACAAAGATCCACATAAAACTCAATTCATAGATCTAATCTACGAACCAGCTTTACCTTTTTGCAACCTTACTGTGTACGAATTGAGGATTCATTTGGTCTTCATGAAGTGGCAGCTCATCCTGAGTTCTTTACCTTATGGCACCAAAATGGAGTCGTCTCTAGTCTTCACAAGATGTTAGCTCCTCCTAAACTCTTCACCTTGTAGCACCGAGACCAACACCAACAAATGCATGTGATAATGATGATAGTGTGCAATCTGGATTCAATGACTAGTCAGTTTCTTCAGACAAACAGTTGAAAGAAGAAATTGACGAGAATCCAAAAAATGGTCAATAAGCAAGTTTGAAACTTGAATACTTGACCACAAATTTAATGCAAAACCATGAAGAACAATGCAAACCTATTATTCAATAATTGGGTGTTTAGTGTATGAACATGGTTTTGTGGCTAGGATTTTTAATGAAGAACACAAAAGGCAACCCAAGGCTTTAAAATTACTCTTTGAAAATGTAAAATTTCGTGGCCAAAACAATTGAGCATATAAAAAGAGTTAAACAAGCATTTTCAGAGATAGGTTTGTAAATATTCAAAGAAGAATATAACCTAGAAAGACGCTGGATGCTCCTAGGGAGATATAAGATGGAGACGAAAAACAAATGCTTTAAAAATTATAAACTTTCTCTGAAATCCTCTTACCCCTATTAAAAACAAAACCTTTGATTACTACAAACAAGGTACAAAGAGACACTTGTCAAATGTAAAAGCAATCTAAGCATATCAATGGTGAAAAGTTGAATCCTGTATAAAAGGTGTTAGTTAGCCCATGTCCCATGAGTTTGACGAGGGGTGTGGGAAATATTATCTTAATGTTTGGTATTTTGGGCTTAGCCCATTAGTATTAGGGTTTTGTTTTTTTGTTTTAGTCTAGGGTTTGCTTTAGTATTTCTCTATATAATGAACTCTTTGTATTTGATATTTTTATCAATCAATAAACAATGCTTTTCTGGCTCTCTTCCTAAAATTAGTAGGAAAGGGTGACATAGAAATAATATGCAAGAACTGTTGTGAGAGAGAAAAATGTTGACTATCATTGCCCCCTACCTGTCAAATGAAATGTATACAGCACATAAATTAGAAAAACAGGAGATAATGGGAACATATAAATAAATTGATCGATAGGAAACAACAGAAAGGAAACTACAGTGGCTTCATGCTCTTTCCCTAGTACTACAAGAATAAGATGAGCATGCAAAATTAACAAAACTTTTGGATCTACCATGATTTTTCTCTCTCTTAGATAGTTGAAAGCTGCAAACAGATCACACTCTGAGTAACGCCATATAATTTCTGCAAGCAGATCGGCACTTCTGGTGCTGTCGAGCTACTCAAGAAGACAAGCTTAAAGAGCTCTACAACATTAGAAACAGCCAGTGATTTCGAGACTGGTGTACTACCGTTAACATGATGCAAAAGCTTAAAGAACTTTTCATTAAGATGTTGACAGCTTGATCTCCGTGAAGAAATTTTCAATCTTCTTCCACTATGGTTCTGAGCATCCTTATATGGAGTATCTTATGTAATAAATTCAGATTCATGGGATCCTGAAGGTAATGGTATTCACTATTCAATGACAGAACACAAAGCAAAATCATACATGCACATACGTGCACGCATGGAGAGAGAGAGAGAGAGAGAGAGAGTAGCAACCAAGGTGCAGGGATTGGATAATTACATATTCTTTTGAATTTGTATTACGATCTGACCAGTCCTCACAGGTAGATCCAACTCGTTTAGAGGCATCCAATTTAGACATCCGCTTGTAGTGAAGTACCTCATCAAGGGCTTTCTTAATGTTATGTTGAGCAAAATATGTACACAATATGTAAACAAATAATTCACTTGACACAATTTCACCCTTATTCTTTTTTTGAAGAGGGTTTTATTAAATTGAGTTCGACCCATTCTAGGCTACACGCCTATTAATTACAACCCTTCTTTTGGGAGAGGAATACCATTTGATTCCAATATGAATAAATCGTAACTTTAGAATTTGAGTGTTTATTTGATTTTATGACTACACCTAGGTAGAGCCCTAGGTTGCCTACGTACCCTTGTTGAGGGATCAAGTCACTCGTAGTTCCTTATGTATTTGTTGGGGTTTGATGCTTTGTGCAGTTTCAGCTCATGCAGACAAGGAATATTTGATGTCTTGTGTAGTTTTAGCTCGTGCAGGCGAGGACCTTGAGCCATTGGAGCTGAATACGGCTTCGTGCCATTTGAAACCTGACGTGACTTCGTGCTACTTTGATAAGAGCATATTTATGGGACTTAGTTAGCTTGTTTCCTTGCATTTATTTAGTTAGTTTCTGTTTATTAGAGTGTTTTAAACTATTTTCGTGTGTTTGTAAGTCCAAATGACAAAGTTGGCAAGAAAGTGCAATTCGGAGCATTTTACAGCAGTTTTGGGCTTGGAATGGATAACACATGCATGGAGCAAGGTAGATGGACATTTTTGAAGTTAAAACAAGCAAGGAATATGCTAAAGAGATCTAGAGAAATTAATTGAAGATTTTGAAGATAGGGAATCAGCCAGAGAAAAGGAAAGATTGACCAAATCTTGACTAAGTCTTACCCAATCTTAGATTTTTCTAATCTTATCTTACCTTAATTCTAGCTGCAAGGGGGGATTATTTTCAAATTAGGACACTTAAATAAATGATTCTAGAAGGCCTAATCCCATTCCTAAAGGGAGTCGCACCCTACTTACCCTTCCTTCACAAAATCTGCCAAGTATCCCTTTCTTGATTTCTTTGATTCTTGTTAGCCTTTTCTTGTGGAATGGGAAAGCTAAATCCTTCCCTAAAACTACTTCAAAACTGTGCCTCTAGCCCTATAAATACATACATATGCCGCACCATTCAACTTCCCACCACCCTCTATCATCCCAGCACCCATCCATTCATTCACCTATCCATCCACCACACACCACCCATTCTACACACCCTTTGTGTAGTATGTTTGGAAGGAAGGAGGGCTTGGAGCTGTGCTAGCCATTCAAGACTTTGGATTGTTGAGTGTTCTAGGTGTCTTCTACTTTTGTTTATAATGTTTAAATTCAATTGTCGTTGTTTGATTGCAAATATGTGGAACTAAATTTGTTTTAGCTAGGGGAAAATTCAAAGCCATGAACATATTTGCTATATGAATTGATTACTTCCAGTTGTGATTTCATAAATCGTGAATGCAATTTACTTAACTGTTTGATTCAAAACTTATTCGTGTATGTTGATTAAGGATGCATACTTAGTTTGCTTGCATGAATTTGATGCTAGAATATAAAGGAGTTTCACGAAATAGTTATGAATTTATATTCATAAGTAGTGGAGGTTGCTAGTCACAATCGTGTTAAGTAAATTCCTGGCAGGAGTATCATGCTGTTCATAGTTACGAATGCCTTGTCAATGCTTATGATTTTCACAAAGCTTAATGATCTTTGATTGTATCTCCATTATGTTGTTCATGTAGGGAACTATTGAAGAATAATTTGGTTGCCGATGCGTTATCCATCCAATTCAACGACTTAAAGAAAATCTGAGGGTTAATTAGTGCTGTTCACGGTTAATCTAGGGTGTTGAGGTTCATGGTTTATTGAAAAAGCAACTGGAAATCAATTTGTATGCAAGTGTGTCATGTGTGGAGAAGAACCGTCTAGCTAGCCTTTCATCCATTGAATCACCCTAATTTTGTGCCTTTGTTTAAATTCTGCAAGTTACTTAGTTTTAGTTTTAATTTTATACAAAACAAACCCCCCCCACCATTTAGTTGTGTTAGTTGAGTTAGAATTCATTCAAACTTGTGTCTAGTTAGTCTTTTGAGTCTAGTTATTTCAATTTTCATCCAAATCACCCTTTGGTTGCTGTTTTGAGTCAATTTAACTTAGTTTGTGTGTTTTGAGTCATTCTAGCTTGTTTTGAGTTATTAGAGTCTAGTTTTTTGTTTTTGAGTCTAGTTTAGTGTTTTAGAGTTAAATTTGTGTAGATTAGCGTCCCTCCTAATCCCCGGTTTAGAACGATCCCTACTTTCCTATACTACAATTATCAAAAAGAGGGAATTTGAGGCTTTGTGCCATTTGAGAACCTAAGTGAAATTAATTCACTAATATTTTAACTTTGGCTCCGTTCAATATCTTTGGCTTGGTATCATTTCTTACTGCATGTTTAACTTTAACTTGATGGAGGCCATACTTGTGATAAACTCACATGAGAGGTATTTTAATTTTTTTTTCTTTTCTCCATTTCTTTGTTTGGGATCCAACAGACTTTTTAGAAGTCCAATTAAGAATTAAATGCAGCCACTTGTTTCTTTTTTGAAGCGAAGTCTTTGAAATGACTTATTTTCTTCCTTTTGGTTTCCACGTAAGCATCCATTCCCAATTAATTTAGGAATATTGCAAGCTTCCCGTTTCCTCTCCTTGTAGACTTGGAAGTCCAAGTAGGACCTTACGTGGCGTCAGGAAAAGCAAGCCACATTTATCCTTATAAAAGCATCTGGAGCACTTTTCTTCCCTTGTTGTAGCCCTTAGTGCTTTTGAAATTGTTTCACTTAAGAATCAAGCATAACTTAGTCATAAAGATGATTAATTCTTTAGTTACACGAGTTACTAAGGCAATAGCATTTGGACGCTTCTTTTTGGTTTACATCCACACAGTTTCAAGTATTTTCCTCCTTTTTGGTCGATTCTTTGAGAACGTAGTAGCATCAATATTGCCTTCCTTTGTAGTGCCTTACCCAACAAAGTTTGAAAAGAGTTAGGATCCCATGGCTTTCCCTTTCGATTTTCACGAGAGTGCCTTTTCAAAGGAAGTTGACAGGAAGCTTTATTCTTTCTCTTTTTTTTGTTTTGTTTTGTGAATTAAGCTTTCCAAGTTCAAATAGAACTCTCTCCCTCTCCGCGTGAGCAGCATTCCCATGTGAGATGCAGACTTTTTTTTACTTTTTGTAGAATTTGTAATTACTTGGTTAAAGTAGCAGGAGTGAATTTAGTTTATATAAACTAGGGATTCGTTCCGGTTTCATGGTTGCGTGTAAAATTTGATATCAGACTGCCTACGTATCCTTAACGGAATCAAACTGGCGTAGTTTGTAAAATATTTGATTTGAATTTGTGTTCAGATGTTGGCTAAATGAAAGGCCAATTGGATTTATTTAAAACCCACTTATGACTTTCGTAATCGCCTAATAGCCTTTGTGAAATAGGGATTTTATTTTGTCTTATCCTCAAGTAGCTTTGAAGACATAAAGTAAGACTTCCATCCCCATGTGAGATGCACCATTCAAAACTTTTCCTTTAAGTGGCTGGGACTTGTAGACAAAGTGGCACTCCACAAAGGATAATGAAGGAAGATTTGTGAAAAACAAGTTCATTTGAGCAACATCAACAACATACAATTAACAATTAAAGGCGGAAA
This sequence comes from Crataegus laevigata, assembly GCA_963580275.1. Classification (NCBI taxonomy): domain Eukaryota; kingdom Viridiplantae; phylum Streptophyta; class Magnoliopsida; order Rosales; family Rosaceae; genus Crataegus; species Crataegus laevigata. Next base: position 18,817,014 of record OY756945.1, read on the forward strand.
CATGTTTATATGCACTCAAAAAACAAAACTTAACCCATGAAATTCAAAGCCTAGTAGATAGGTGAACCAAGACTCAACTCAAGAACAAAGTGAGTTGAGAAATCTTATACCTTTGTTGATTCCTCTTTGCATAAGCAAAGGCTAATCACCCAAGGAGAGGGCCTTCATTCCTTGCTTCTTAGCTCCATGGATTTCTTGGAGGAGGATGGTAGAATGGATTCTCCAAGTTCCCAAGAAGGGAACCTCTAAGTCTCCACACCAAGGAGAGCATTTAGAAGAGATGAGTGACCTTGAAGGAGGAAGGATTGCTAGTTAATCCCCTCCAAGGGGGCCGGCCTCCTAGAGAGAAATGGAGAGACATGTTCTCTCCAATTTTCTCCAAAAGAAACCCTAATGAAGAAAAGGCTATAAAGTCATATTTATACCTATCTTCATTGGAGTGGCAAACTTGTAATAAGTCCAAAACCCACTCCATTCTCTATGTGGCCGGCCTCTTAGAGTCTTTGGGCTGTTTGGGCCCTCTTGAATCTTACTCATTTACATCTAATGTAAGAACTCATCTTATTTGGCCTCTAGAGAATGATGCCTCACAATGATATGATGTTGGCACCATTGCACTTAGTTAAGTTATTCCCGCCATGCAAGTTCGGGTAGGGGTTCAAGAACAACCTCACAATGATATGATGTTGATCATTCTCTTTGCCTACCTTCACAACATCATGTATGCATATAGAACTCCTCCTGAGTGTAAGCACATACTTTGTACTCCCCCATGATAGGGTGAAGTCAGTGTATGAGTCACAAACGATTGGAGACTACCACGGTGGAAGGCCACGAAAGAGTGTTCAAAGCACTCCCACGGTTGTCAACTTAATATTGATTTGGTTGAGGGTTTTAGGTCTCATCACATATTAGCATGCTTTCCATCACATTAAAACATTTTGGTCCTATTACAACTATTGGTCCATGTGATTGATTTAGTAGTATATAATACTCCCACTATGCTTGTAAAACGGTTTTTAAAGCAAGACTATATGGTACTACTAACATTAGATTTGCATTCATTTGATGGACTATATAGTTGCCTTAGGGCCTTAGGATGACTATGAACCTTTGATTCGATCCAACACGAGCCTAGTGTTGGATCTTGGTCTTGGGATGGTGATTGATTTTAGTTACGCGTTTAATCACATTAAGGCGTGTTTTCTTATTGGGCATTGGACCCAACTACTCCAATTTCATGCATATCGAATAAACAAGAAAGGAGTACTTCAAAGTAAAGAAGAGCTTATGCTCTTTTACAACAATTGATCATATCAAATTACAACCAAAATTTAATCTACACATTCCCAAGGTTCAAACAAATTTGAGAGACGGCCTTTCACATAGCTCAATTATCGTAGGCTTAGGTTCATAATCACCATTTCTTTAATTAATTAACGCTTTAACTAATTAAACTCGAATGCAACATTTTCATTTGGTTTTTGTATCCATAGAATTGATTTAAATAGAGCTAAATGAAATGAAAATCCAATTCTCATTTAAAGAGACAAAACTATTTTGTTCTCATCTAATTTGGGCCAAAAAGCAATAACCTCAACCATTGGGCTATATTGCAAAATATAAACTTTTGGGGTCACTTTGTAAGAACACAAAAGTCCACTACTTCATGTAATTACAACTAGAACCCAAAAATTTCAACAAATGCAAAAACTTCATTAAAGGAGCAAAACATTTTGTCCTTTAGTGATTTTGGGCCTTTACGTAAAAACGTAAACTTTCGGGTCAAAGTGCAAATACACAAAAGTATCAAAACTTTATGTAATTGCATAAAAGCCCCAAAAGTACCCTACTTTAGTAGGGTGGCCAGTCATGGTGAGAGAGGATGGTGTGTGTAAGTGGATGTGTAGGTTTGAAAAGGTGATGGAAATGTGTAAGTGATTGGCATGGTGTGAATAGTAAAATAAGTATAGGTGTGTAAGAAAAGTACCAATCACTTATTTGAAAAACAATCATATCATCCATCACTAACAAAAAGAAATAACAACCAAACACCTTTTTGAATCAAAATCCCAACCTTTTGTTCTTGCCAAGAACATATCAAGAACAATGAAGAACATCCATGAAAACCCATAAAAGCTCCATGAACATTTTTCACCCAAAACCATCCCAAAAACTCTCAAACTTAAGGGAAATAACATATTACCAAACTAGGGTACTTAGGGGTTCCAAAAGTCACTTTAAAACACTTTTAACAAGACAAACATGAACCCAAAAATCCACCCTTTGGATTTGGCCGAATTTCCCCAAAAACATGGCACCAAATTTTAGCTCCAAAATTCATGCTCATATGAACTACATCTACAACATTTGAGATGGCAAATTTTCTAACAAAATTTACGTTCAAAGAAGCAAGAATAAAGCTTGTAACAATTACAACATTCAAATCACAAACTATGAACTACAAAACCCAAAAGGATTCACCAACTACTAGACCTAGGCTCTGATACCACTTGAAGGAAGATTTGTGAAAAAGAAGTTCATTTGAGCAACATCAACAACATGCAATTAACAATTAAAGGCGGAAACATGTTTATATGTACTCAAAAAACAAAACTTAACCTATGAAATTCAAAGCCTAGTAGATAGGTGAACCAAGACTCAACTCAAGAACAAAGTGAGTTGAGAAATCTTATACCTTTGTTGATTCCTCTTTGCATAAGCAAAGGCTAATCACCCAAGGAGAGGGCCTTCTTTCCTTGCTTTTTAGCTCCATGGATTTCTTGGAGGAGGATGGTAGAATGGATTCTCCAAGTTCCCAAGAAGGGAACCTCTAAGTCTCCACACCAAGGAGAGCATTTAGAAGAGATGAGTGACCTTGAAGGAGGAAGGATTGCTAGTTAATCCCTTCCAAGGGGGCCGGCCTCCTAGAGAGAAATGGAGAGACATGTTCTCTCCAATTTTCTCCAAAAGAAACCCTAATGAAGAAAAGGCTATAAAGTCATATTTATACCTACCTTCATTGGAGTGGCAAACTTGTAATAAGTCCAAAACCCACTCCATTCTTTATGTGGCCGGCCTCTTAGAGTCTTTGGGCTGTTTGGGCCTTCTTGAATCTTTATTCATTAAGTTGTCATACAACTTAAGTCAATGGGCTTGACGTTCGAAGCCCATTGGGCCTTGAGGCACAAAATTAACCCGAGGTCTATAACGAACTTATTCTTTTGATTAATTAACATATTAATTAATCATAGCCATAAATAATTAAACCATTTAATTATCCTTACTCATCTCCGTTGTTTCTTCAATCTCTACCTTACTCGGTGTACGATCCATTAGGTTCCTTTTAGCGAGGCAGTGGGCGATTAGAACTCTTTCAAATCGATTGTGAATTGAAACTTACTTTCAATTCTCCCTTTAGTGATTACTCACTATTAGAGCCACAAACCATGAGTGACACCTAGCAGTATATCATGGCTACCCAAGCTAATCAGAAGAGGTGGAGAACCTATTCAGTTTAGGATTACAATGCAATACGGTATTTCTCTAATACAACACTCTTGACCACATTGTTTGGTTTGATAGTTTATTCATGTCTACTATCCAATGTGATTCATTTACTTATATGATTACCTTGAATGTGATTTGGAACGACTTTCCAAATCTCATTCATACTCTAGCCAGAGATTCTTAATCATATCATAGAGTATTCTCCCTCAAACAGTTTGAAGGTTAGAGATCCCTTGTTACGCATTCACTAGCCTCCATGGCTAAGTGGCTTAACCCCAACTACGCCGTAGACACCCTCTGATGGAGTGACATTGACATAGTCAAAGATCAAGGACGTAACCACAAGACAACTATGATGCCTCAGGTCAAAGGACTACTTTGCATTATCCCAACCATGAGTTCTCATGTGACATGAGTATAAGAACTCCTCGTTGATCGTGCTCAGTGGACTCATTCTCTATTGAGCACCTACATGCTTGTCTTGGTGTCAGTCACACCAATGACTCGAGACCAATCACTCTTCCTAGGAGAAGACATAGCACATACTGATCTTAACGGACTGTCAATGCCCAATTGGCAATCCTATGATCAGGAACGTTTAGGATATGTATACAAAAGAGAATGGTCTCATGAATCTAACTTCTTTAGATCACATTCTCCCAATTGGATATTCCTTGGACTTATTGTTCAAGCATATAACATTTATATGAGACAAAAACAATAATCTTTGCCCTTTATATTAAACCAGATTAGTTTAACATGTGAAATGTCCGTAAAGTATCATCATATGATTGGTTTTAGGGCACATTTCCAACAGATAAAGCGACCCCCCCTTTTTTTTCTTCCTTTGAACTTTCAACTCTTTTAACATGGGATTTTAAACCCATTTGACCCAAGTCTCTTTAACACTTGACGTAGGCATGGCGAAGTCTCTTAGCTTGCAACCAGTTGGTCAGAGTTTTGGTCTTTCTAAAAATGAGAATGTGATAGCTGATAAGCAGTGCAAGGTTGTACCAGGGTCTTCTTTAGGGAGTGGCCATGATGTGAATTTTAAGCCTGCTCGTTATCGAAAACCTGATGTTCTTAGTGGTGTGGATATTGAAACTGTAGTTGTTGTTGATGCAGGTGATTTTACTTTAGAAGTGATGTCTAAAAATTCGAGTGCACCATCTTTGTATGCAAAGGTGATGAACCAGCCTTATGGGGAGAAGTCAGCTGCTTATGAAGTTGTCTTGTCATCTTTGTAAGAAGTGAAAACATCCACCTATGCTTTATTCTGCTCAGAGGTGAGCAGTCTTAGGCAAGGATATATTATTGGTGAAGTAGAGAATATTTTTGTCAAACTCTCCTTTTGCAATTTACTTATAGAAATTCTTGGCTGCTGTGAGGAAGTGCCTGGTGTTTGATATTTTGCATCCCATTATTAACCTTTTGGAATCTGGTCGAACAAAGCTTGAGTGGTTTGTCAAAATTGTTCGCCATGTTTTTGTATGTGCTTCGCAGATTTTTGATAATGCTGGGAGTATTGATCAAGGTAATCAGATCCGTGAATTTTTTTGTCAACATGATAAGTGTTTGTGAACTAAGAAGGCTTTGGAGTCAGAGTTATCCAATTCCATTCAAGAACTTAAAAAAATTGAAGCTGATGAATTGCCTGTTAAAGAAGCAAAGGAGGTCGCTCGTGCTCTTCGTCAACAATATGATTCCGGAAGACTTTCTATCCAGACTGATGCGAATGAAGGGTTTCTCCTGGACGTTGAGTGTGTTGAAGCATTGAACAAATCTGCATAAGAAATAATTTTGAATTCAATCGCTTCCCTGTTCCACTTTTGCAGCAAACTAGAGTAGGATTTCTATTTTTCACTTCTGGCTATTTGGGTTATTTATGTTAGCTTTCCTCTTTTTTTTCTTTTTTTGTGACTATTTTGAGTAGTCTTGATTGATCATGGGTTTATTGAACCCAATATGTTTGAGATTTTATTTGAATTTTGATGTTATTCAGATCATATTTCTTCAAACATCTCATTTTCCCAGTTTATGTTTTGGCTGCTCATCCTCTGTGTTCAACTTTAGATGTAGTACTTTACCTCTATATATATAGAAGAGGAAACCACACTTTTTTTTTGATATGACAAAAGCATCATTTTGTATCTGTTGGCTAGAGCTTTTTTTTTTCCTCATAATAGCAGAGAAACAATCTTGGAAGTTCAGAACAAAGGATAATTGTTACCAAAAATAAAAAATGTAGAAATCGTACATGTGCTTTTCGTCCATCCGAGCCCAAGAGCCCCAAGGCCTAAGGCCCATCTTTGATATTCAATATATACACCCAAACCTTTCATGTCTATGGCCCAAGGTCCATGGCCTTGGCTGAAGTTCTTTTTAAGCTATAAGTGAGGGAAAACACTTATAAAGTGGACATGGCAAAGATGTATCGGTGATGTGGGACTTCCTTTACAGTTAGACTCCCTTTACAGTCACAAGTTCCAACAGCTTTGCCAGAGTTGTAAGTGTAGATTGTTGGATTGTCCTTTGGGAGGTTAACATTGGGGGTAGTGTGCCAAGTCCTATTTCTTTTCCTCTGCAAAAAGCTGAACTGACGGGATTTTAAAACCGCACAAATTAAACCCTCTTTTTGACAATTGCAGTATAGATGTAAGTAGGGTATCGTTCTAGGCCGGGGATTAGGAGGGATTGCTAATCTACTCTAAATTAGTTTAAAAATATTAAACAAGACTCAAAAACACAAAACTAGGCTAAAAACTCGAAATACACTAAAATGACTCGAAACAAAGAAAACAATCAAATTAACTCAATCTAGACACTAGGAATTGAAATGGACGGAAATTGAATTAAAATATTAAAAATAATAAAAACTAACTAAATAATATAATTTAATAATGGGGGGTTTGGTTTTGATGAAACGTAAATTAAACTTAAATAAATTACAGAATTGACAAAAACATAAAATAAAAGTGAATGGATGGGCGACGGATTGGCTAGAGGATTCTTCTCCACACAAGACACATATGCAATCTAAATTGACCTTCAGTTGTTCTTTCAATAAATTGTAAATCTCAACACCCCAAATTAATTAGGTACGCTTAAATTAACCTTCAGATTTTCCTTATGTTATTGAATTGGATGAACAGCATACAACAACTCAAATTATTCCCCAAAAATTCCCTACGTGAAAAGCACAATAGAGATACGATTAAAGATCATTATGTTCTATGAAAATCATAAGTGTTGACAAGGCATTCGTAACTATGAACAGCATGATACGTTTGCCAAGAATTTACTTAACGCGATTGTGACTAGCAACCTCCACTACTCATGAATATAAGTTCATAGCGATTAGGTGAAATGCACTTATATTCTAGCATCAAATTCATGCATGTAAATTAAGTATGCATTCTTAATCGACATACACAAATAAGTTATTAATCAAGCGGTTAAGCAAATTAAATTCACAACTCAGAAATCACAACTGAAGATATCAATTCATATTACAAATATATCCATGGCTTTGAATTAACCTCTAGCCAAAACAAATTAATTACACATTATTTATAAATTAAAACAAAGGAAAAATAATTTAAATATCGAAAACATAGAATAGAATACACCTAAAACGCCCAGCAATCCAAGCTTTGAATGGCAAGCACGTCCAAGGCTCTCCTTCCTTTCCTTCTTCTTTGCTTTTATGCGGCACAAGTGTGATTTGATGATTTTTGTGGTGAATTGTGGTGGTGGATGGATGTAGGTGAGTTATGGTGAAGGGTGGATGTGTGTATGAATGATGAAGGCCAAGAGAATGATGAAGAATGTTGTGGCATAGGGTGGTATTTATAGGGAATGTGGAAAGGGTTGTAGGTGAAGGTAGTAGGTGAAGGTAGTAGGTGAAGGTGGTGGATGTTGTAGGTGAAGTAGGTGGATGTTGTAGGTGAAGGTGGTGGATGTTGTAGGTGAAGGTGGATGTTGTAGGTGAAGTGGGAAGGAAAGGAAAGTTCCTTGTTTCTTGCTCTTTTGTCATGTGTGAAGAACTTGGGCTTCACTTATCCATCTTCATAGTAGATTTCAACCCAATTAATTTCCAAATTCGTCCATCCATCTAGCTTGGATCATAAGCAATCCATCTTGGGCCCAAAAACACTCCAAACTACTCCAAAATGGCTCATAATGCACCCTTAGCCCATAAAACCTACAAACACACGAATTTAACTTAAAACACTATAATAAATACTAAATAATTACCAAAATGCAAGAAAACAAGCAAGCTAAGTCGCATAAATATGCTCCTATCATGAACCAACACCAAGACAAAGAAAAAATTATAATAAATTTATACCTAGTACTTTTGCAACATTTGTCGTGTCTTTCTTGCCTTCCTTTTTTTTTTCTTTTGCTGTGAACCCCTCTGTACTCCTCTCTTACTTTTTTGTTGGTTTTCTCTTGTGTTTTTCTATCGTCTCTTCTTCTTTTCTTTTTTTTAGACTCATTTTTCTCCTTGTGGATTTTATAACCGCTTGGTTGAAGTAGGATTAGAAGCACGACCCATCTTCCCTTCATGATTAAAGGTTTTCGCATAGCATGCTTCCTTAAACATAACTGCACCATTTTCTTTCACACATAGCTGCCACTTTTGACTTTTTAGTCAAGTATGGCTACTGTCAATACCCATGAGAAAAAACAATTGTGATATTTGGGCTGAGCTCCCATTAATTGAGTATGTATGATAAATATTGTTCCGAATGCTTTATACTCATCCTCTTTTGTGGCTTTTGCTTATATATATATATATATATATATATATATATATATATATATATATATATATATATATATATATATATATATATATTATTCTTCATAATTGAAAACCACCTCTAGTTTTTACGCTGCATCTTGTAATAAGACTAGACTATCTACGTACCTTGTGAAGGGATCAAGCCGAAAGTAGTTCACCCCTTAATTTTCGAGAATTATTGTTAATTTTTTTTATTTTTTTACAACTGCACCCAGCTTTAATGCTAGGTTTACCTACGTACCCTTTTTGAGGGATCAAGTCATACGTAGTTCAGAGGAAAGGATTTTTTTCCTTGCTTGCTTCCTTTGTACTTGTTTCCCTCTCGAAGTTCGTTAGGCACTATTTATGCGTAGAACTTTTTCATGAGCTTTCTGTTGACGCACGGGTATATGCATTTCTCAATAGCGTTAGAGAGCTCATAAGCGCCTTTGGCGAAGACTTTGGTGACAACATATGGTCCTTCCTATTTGGCCTCAAATTTTCCTTGCATCTTTCTGGTGATGCTGACGGGTTTTTGGATGGTTAACACTAAATCTCCAATAAAGAATGTGATCGGATCATATTTATATATATTTTTATATCAAATTCACTCGTCTTTTCTTAGTTAGTTCGTTATATTTTGAGCTATTTATGTTGATTTTATGTTTTATAAATTTATCTCGCTAAGAAAATAAAAATAGAATAAGTGAAGTGTTAAGTATTAATTTCATCTAAACTATCTTGTCTGTTGAATTATACTTATCATTTAGAAAATAATATATATATATATTTATATTTATTTATATATTTATATTTATTTATATATATTTTTATATTTATATATAATATAACTTGTGCTTTCGGTGGAGCACTAAGAAAACAGAAAAGGTTAAGAAAAGAATCCGAGGGGGAGCACCAAGACTAAAAACGAAGAGAGCTCTTCGGTGGAGAGCTGGGAGCACTCGGCAAAGGAAAAGAAGAAAAGAATAAAAAACAGAATGATTGAAGTGCATGTGGGGCGCTGAGTGAGAGAACGAGAAGAGTCAAAGAAGGCGGGCAGCATTTTATAAAAAGGCTTCGGAAGGCAGCGGCAGGGGGGTGCTCTCGGTTTTGGGGGAGCTCCTGGGGAGCTCGTGAAAACAGAAGCCAAGAAACAACAGACGCAGCACCCATTTTCTGGGCTGCTGTCAAAGGGGCTCCTCAGGGAATCAAGGCAGTGAGCTGGCGTAAGGGGAAGGCCCATTGAGGGAGCTGCACCGAGTTGAGGAGACAGGCTGCAAAAGAAGCAACGCTGCCTAATAGGCAGCTACCTATTTGGCTGCACAGACCATCTGCAAAGAGTGACACGGAGCACAGTCCTTATTTGGGTTTTCTCTCCTTATTTTTATTTACATGTTTAATTTAATTTACTTTTAAATTATGTTAAACATGTGTAACTAATTTCTATTTAGTTAGAGGTGAATTTGAAACCATGGATAAATGTTTATTATAATTTGATTTACTCCAGTTATGAATGTATAAATGTTTGGATGTGGTTTACTATTCTGTTTTGATTAAGAACTTGTTTATGTATGTGAGTTGAGGGTCTACACTTAATTTGCATGCTTAGACTTGATGCTAGGATATAAGGGAATTTCACCTAATCGTTATGAACTTATATTCATGAGTAGTAAAAATCGCTAGTCACGATTGTGTTTAGTAAACCCTAGGTTGGATTAACATGCGTTTTCCATAGTTATGAATGCCTAGTCGATGTTTATGATTTCCATTAAACTTAATGATCTTTGATATGTCTCTCTATCATGCGTATTCCATAGTTAGAGAACTTGATAAGAATAATTTGGTTGTGATGCGTATCCCGTCCAATTAAATGAATTTAGGGAAATCTGAAGGTTAATTTAAGCGGACCTAATTAGCTTGGAACATTGTCATTTATTCGTTTGTTGAATTCATAACTGGAAATTAAATTATATGCATATGTTCATGTGTGGATAAGGAACCCTCTAACTAACGTCTCACTATTTTATTTCATCAAATATTATTTTCTTCGAAGTTTATTTTTAAGTTTCCGTTTTAAATTCTATTTCGTCAAAAATCAATTCCCCATTTATTTTAAAGTGTTAAATTTGTTAGAAATAATTTTAGTTTGTGTTTTCTTGAGTCTTGATTTGTTTTAGATTATTTGTTAGTTTTATTTTGAGTTATTCTAGTTTAGTGTTTTAAATTTTGTTTTTACGTTTTTAATTTAATTTTGAGTAGATTAGCAATCCCTCCTAATCCCCGGCCTAGAACGATACCCTACTTACATTTATACTACAACTGTCAAAAAGAGGGTTTAATTTGTGTCGAGTTAATTCTCGCATCAAATTTTGGCGCCGTTGCCGGGGATTAGTAAATTTGCTAATCCCTTTATTTTTGTTTGTGTTTATTTTTATATTTGTGTTTTTGTTTGTGTTTTTATTTATATTTGTGTTTGTGTGTTTTACTTTTGGTATTTGATTTATTTTTGTTTCTTTGATTTTTAGGTATTATTGGAGCAGACATGGATAGTATTCAAGCTCAATTGGCGCAGCTCACTGCTCAATTGACTAATAATGCCGAAAGGACCTCAATGCCAAATGTCCCGACATTTGATGTGCCCTATGGGCAAGGATATCAAGCTCATCAGTATCCTCAATTTTCTGCATATGACGATGATTGGGGATATCAAAGCCACAGCCAATCAAGGGGCAACATGTATTCCAACGCTTGCAATTCGGATTGGAGGGATTATTCAAATCAGATGTGGGATGAACCTCAGCAATTTCAACAAAGTGGATATTGGCAGCAAGACGAGTTCTATTCCAGACCTATGCAGCCACCACAGCATCCCCCACAACAATTCCAATCGAATTCAAGTATGCCCGTGGATTATAATCAAATTCTTAACGAATTAAACTCTTTGGTGCAGGGGTCACAAAATCAAGCTGAAGAGACTTACCAAGGAGAATATTGGCAGCCGTATGATGAGTTCTATACATCACCACCACAGCCTCCGCAACAATTTGCCCAATTCGATTCAGGTACATCTCTGGATAATGATACATTTAATAAGTTACTCTCCTCTTTGAATCAGGGAGTGGAAAATCGAATCCAGGAGATGCAAGACCGGACCAACAGAGTGGACAAATTGGATATACAAGTTGGGCAGATTATGGAATTCATGGCACAGATTAAAGATCAAAGTGAACTTTCCAACTCCACATTTGCAAATTCAACGGGAGAAGTGGAAATCGATGAAGCCATAAGTGATGTGGAGGATGAAGCTGTTCTAGAACCATCCAGTCACAGCCCGAACTTGGATGAAGTGCCGCTGCAAGCAGAAGATGAGGAGGACGACTTGGGCAGTTTAGACGAATTCTTGTCTCAAACCCCTCAAGTCTCTATGTCGTCCAACTATGGTGAGGTTGTTCTAAGTTCAATTCATTCTGACATTTTTCTACCGAACGTCCTTTTTCCTTGCAGAATTTTAATTCCAAATTTTGAAGAGAGTGAAAAAGACGTTGTGAAAGCTCTTCCAGAGGTGCAAAGTGATATCTCGATTCTTGGTGCACCAAAACAAGTTCCCGAACCTTGCACACCAAGAAAAGAGATTCAAGACATCGAAGTGGTTGGAGAATGCGTTGCATATCAAGAATCCATCAAAGAGGTTGTGCATGAGGCAATAAAGGCCCAAGAAATTGAGTTTGATGACACGGGACAGGCCACAACCATCATCATCAATCTGGCCCAGTTCAAAATCCCGGAAATATCCAAAAATGTGGTCTTTGTAATTGAGTTTGTATCGGAGAAAGGCAGTAAGCAATCTTCTCCAATTTTAATTTTTATTTTATTTTATACTAACAATCTAATTTTGATGATTCAGGCACCCAACTTAGAATTCAGACCATTGCCGAATCATTTCAAATATCACCTCCCGTTAAAAGATAAATTTCATGCTTTGGAGCCGAGGGGAGGATAAGGAAAGATTCGTCCGGCTAAAGACGTTAAAGCAAGCGCTTCTTGGGAGGCAACCCAAGCAACCAGATTTGCTTTTCTTAACCCTTCTTTTTATTGCCTTTACTTTCATTTTTGTTTTGTTTCGTTAGTTGTTTTATTTGGTTGATTTTTATTTAGTTTGTGTTTAAATAAATTTATGGCTATGTTTATTTTAAGTGCGGATAAACAAAGTCTGTTTGCATTAATTTACAAAATTTGCATTACATATTTTAATTTGCTTAAAATAAACCCTGAAAAAAAAAAAAAATTAAAATTTACATTAATTTACATATTTTGATTTACATTTATTTTATTTTGCTTAAAATAAACTTAAAAAAAAATATAAACATTCATATAAACCTAAAAAAAAAAAAAAAAAAAAAAAAAAAAAATTAAATTAAATTACAATAATTCGGAAAAACTAATAGTGTTCATTGGTTTTGGTTAGGTGGCGCCCCAGAGGTCGACGGAGCTCCGGGAAGACGAAGAGCCAGAGTTGGAATCTCCGGAGCCGGAATGCTTGGTGCAACTCCCGAGGACGAAGGCAACATAAACCTCGGGAGTAGCGCCATGAACCTTTCATGATCGCTCTGAATCCGACCGTCCGACTCCTGCAGCTGGTCCAGCTTCCTCTTCATGCTGGTCGAGTAACTAGTTGCAAGCATGTGCAACTCCTTGTTCTCGTGCCTGAGTCCTCTGACTTCTTGCCGAAGACTGGCCACCTCTGCCATCAGCGACTCCACTTGACGAGACCGGGCAAGCAGGCGCTGGCCCATGTTCGAAACTGAGCCTGCACTTTGGACGCTGAGGGCAAGAGATTCCTGAACGGCCAGCTCGTCCGACCGCCTAGATAGCATCCTATTGTCCCTTGGAGTGAGCAGATTTCTGGCAATCACCGTAGCGGTGATTTCATTCCTCATCATTGTGTCCCCGACTGTAAGAGGACCATTGGGGGATATGAAGGATGGATTCCAAATGTTGTTCGGAGAAGACGAGTCATCGTCTTCCCCGACATTCAAGTTAAGGCGACGGTCGGAAGGGCAAGACATTTTTAGAGGGGGTTGAGGAAGAAAAGAGTTCGGAAAAATTAAGATTGCTGAAGCGGAAGAAGAGAGCGGAAGGAGTAAGATTAAGAAGTGCAGAAGAGAGTGTTTACAGAGGAGAGTGTTTGAGGAAGGGAGTTCAAGTGTGTGGTGGAGCAGAATTAGCGCCTCTATAAAAAGAAGCAAATCAAAGAGAGGCGCTCCTCTGAGGTTGAAGACGCGTTCTCACGCAAATCGGAAAAGCTGGACGCTCCTCTCTCGAAGGCAGGAGTCCTTTCTCGAGAGCCGTTTCCTTTCTCAAAAGCAGGGCTTGACTCAGCAATCACGTGGCTCAGCTTATTCAGTTTTGTCTTGACTCGTCACGTGCAGCGTGGAGCGTTGCGAAAACCACGAGCCGCACCCGGTTTTGAACCCCGGTTTTCAAAAGATCATCATTCCTGTTTGTCGTCACTCGTCGCATGCGTCGACAGCCTTCGCGGAAATTACGGACGGTTTGTCAGAAAGCGCGTAACGGGCACTGTTCATCCATCCACCGGCTGCCGACAAATAGTGAGGGAATAGTTCCGGTTGTGAAGCCAAATTTCTATAAGTTCGACCTTCGCTTTCCACAGCAAAGGCACACCTTCACACCCTCTCCACCTCTCAACCTCTCTTCCTCTCTTCATCTCCGATAATGTCTTCCCAAAGAAAGCTTTCGAGTTATTCAGTGTTCTTCATCCCTTGGATCACCCCAGAAAACAAACCTTCCAGAGCAAAAGTATTTCATATTAAAAAGGTTAAAAGCAAAAGTATCTCATATTATGCTTTCTCCTCTCCTTCATCTGAGGAACGTGGAGAAAGTGAGATCCTGATTGCTTACCTAGTCTTGCTCTCGAGTACTCATCTCAGACCCCTCCCAACCCACTTCAAAAATAAATCTGTGTTGAGGTACTTCTTCAAAAACAAAAGTACCTCACAGACGAAGCAGGAGGAGTCTGAGGTGCATCCAGATGAAGGCAGAGTCTGAGATGATCCAAGAGTTCAAGAAGATGCCACACCTGCGTGGAGACCGGACTACTTGAAGCATGTGGAGACAACGTGCTGATTCATCCTCAACTAAGCTGAGGAGCACTTGCAAGAAGGAGGCCCATCCAGTTCAAGATGAAAGCTGTGGAAAATCAACAAGCGACCAATGACCGCCTATTAGTTCTTTTCGTTATCTTTTATTTTCAATTTTTATTTTTCGTTTGCATTTTTCTATTTTTTTGCTTGCGTGCTTAACTGAATTATTTCTTTTCTTTGCAGGAATGTTTGGTTATTTTCTCCCTTGAAGCTGATTGCAAAATTTAAGTGTGGGGGTCATCGCTTGGTTTTCTGCAAATTAGGGAAGTTTTAAGTCCCTTTTCTTTATTTTGTTTCGTATTATTTATTCATTTTATTTTTATTTGCTTATTAATGTTTTATGACATTGGGGACAATGTCTAGTTTAAGTGTGGGGGTATCAAGATAAAAAAAAAAATGACCAAATTGAAAATTTTTGTACCTTCGACTTTGAACTGGTTTCATTTGTTTCCGTGTTGTTGCTTTTTCTATTTCTAAGTGTCTTAAGCTGTTTTGGTGTGTTTATTTGTGTTTTGAGGAAATCTTACGAAAATGACATAAAAATTTGAAAAATATTTTGAAAAACCCAAAAAGAATTTTTTTTTAGTTATTTTTGTGTGTTTGTGTCTTAGGTACCTTCCAACACAATGATGAGGATTTGGTTTTTAATTGCATGACTGTTAAAGAAAATTATAAACATGGATGGAAGTTTGATATGCTCTTGGTTTATGCTTAGTTGTAGTTGTTGTTTATGAATTTAAATTTGATCACAAAAGGATAAAATTAGTTTTTGTAACATGCTTGAAGGAAGGAACTCAAACTAATGCTACATCCCTGTGAGACTTGAGCTTATACCTTGTTTGGAGAGTTATTAATCTTGATGTTTTTGTTTTCTAAAGTCGTTGCATGATCTCATTATTCTTTGCTTGGTTGCTACTTAGAAGGCGTTTTATCATCTTAGTTCCAGATACTAGAACTCATATCCGTTTCATTCAAAGCATGACATTGAATTGCATAACACATATCAAGATGAAGTTGTTTAGTAAACCACCTTAACCAAAAAGCCTTACCCTCCATCTTTCTTATGTTTTGTAGGCTTAACCCATCTCGAGCCTTGATTAGCCTATTTTTGTCGTTAACCTCATTAAACCGCACCAAACCTACTGTAGGACTGTATGCACCCTTGTTCTTAAAGAATAGTGAGCATGACTTAAAAAGAATTCATTTTATTCTACACTATGCAGAAAAACAAGTGTGGGGGAAGGATTGGTTGTTTCGAGCTCAATTGTACGTTTTGTTCTTAAAAAAAAAAAAAAAAAAAAAAAAAAAAAAAAGAAGAGAAAAACGCGTGAAAAGAAAAGAAAGAAGAAAAAGAGTTTGAAATTTGGCCATAAAATGTGTGAATCCTCCCCTCGGGTTTAGAGTTGAATTTTCATTCAAAAGTGAATTCTATGCGTTAACCTTATTACTTTGCTTACTATTTCTTTAAGAACATTTGTTTTTCCATAGCCTTCCTTTGTTAAGCCTATATCCTTAGCCCCGTTACAACCCTTTGACTTCTATCTTGGTTGTTGTGTGTTCAATATGTGGAGTTTGGGATTGGTATGAGCATATAGTGTCCCTGGTTCTCGCATCTAAGTAGTAGCATTTCGTTCATGAGATCATATTCATATGCACGTTAATAACTCCAGAAAATGCTTTCTTTGCTATAACATATGTGAGTGATCGTTTCCTTGCTTACATCATTCTTCTCACATATACCTAGTGTAGGGAGTGTAGTCAGAAAATCTGAGCGAAAAAAAAAATTGAGTGCATATCTAGTAAGGAATAGAGTAAATTCTCTAAGGCATGTTACTACATTCAAAATGTTGTTTTAATTGATTAAATGCGAACTAATAAATGGTGACTGTGATTAAGTATGTGCTTAAGGGTATGGATTGCCAAAATCTGTGTAAGTGATGATTTTTAATTTGTCATGTCCATTGGAAATCTCTGAGATAAATGTTGGAAGGTTTAGATTGAATTTTGTTTTTGTTTCTTTGTTTTGCTCGAGGACTAGCAAAAGCTAAGTGTGGGGGTATTTGATCGGATCATATTTATATATATTTTTATATCAAATTCACTCGTCTTTTCTTAGTTAGTTCGTTATATTTTGAGCTATTTATGTTGATTTTATGTTTTATAAATTTATCTCGCTAAGAAAATAAAAATAGAATAAGTGAAGTGTTAAGTATTAATTTCATCTAAACTATCTTGTCTGTTGAATTATACTTATCATTTAGAAAATAATATATATATATATTTATATTTATTTATATATTTATATTTATTTATATATATTTTTATATTTATATATAATATAACTTGTGCTTTCGGTGGAGCACTAAGAAAACAGAAAAGGTTAAGAAAAGAATCCGAGGGGGAGCACCAAGACTAAAAACGAAGAGAGCTCTTCGGTGGAGAGCTGGGAGCACTCGGCAAAGGAAAAGAAGAAAAGAATAAAAAACAGAATGATTGAAGTGCATGTGGGGCGCTGAGTGAGAGAACGAGAAGAGTCAAAGAAGGCGGGCAGCATTTTATAAAAAGGCTTCGGAAGGCAGCGGCAGGGGGGTGCTCTCGGTTTTGGGGGAGCTCCTGGGGAGCTCGTGAAAACAGAAGCCAAGAAACAACAGACGCAGCACCCATTTTCTGGGCTGCTGTCAAAGGGGCTCCTCAGGGAATCAAGGCAGTGAGCTGGCGTAAGGGGAAGGCCCATTGAGGGAGCTGCACCGAGTTGAGGAGACAGGCTGCAAAAGAAGCAACGCTGCCTAATAGGCAGCTACCTATTTGGCTGCACAGACCATCTGCAAAGAGTGACACGGAGCACAGTCCTTATTTGGGTTTTCTCTCCTTATTTTTATTTACATGTTTAATTTAATTTACTTTTAAATTATGTTAAACATGTGTAACTAATTTCTATTTAGTTAGAGGTGAATTTGAAACCATGGATAAATGTTTATTATAATTTGATTTACTCCAGTTATGAATGTATAAATGTTTGGATGTGGTTTACTATTCTGTTTTGATTAAGAACTTGTTTATGTATGTGAGTTGAGGGTCTACACTTAATTTGCATGCTTAGACTTGATGCTAGGATATAAGGGAATTTCACCTAATCGTTATGAACTTATATTCATGAGTAGTAAAAATCGCTAGTCACGATTGTGTTTAGTAAACCCTAGGTTGGATTAACATGCGTTTTCCATAGTTATGAATGCCTAGTCGATGTTTATGATTTCCATTAAACTTAATGATCTTTGATATGTCTCTCTATCATGCGTATTCCATAGTTAGAGAACTTGATAAGAATAATTTGGTTGTGATGCGTATCCCGTCCAATTAAATGAATTTAGGGAAATCTGAAGGTTAATTTAAGCGGACCTAATTAGCTTGGAACATTGTCATTTATTCGTTTGTTGAATTCATAACTGGAAATTAAATTATATGCATATGTTCATGTGTGGATAAGGAACCCTCTAACTAACGTCTCACTATTTTATTTCATCAAATATTATTTTCTTCGAAGTTTATTTTTAAGTTTCCGTTTTAAATTCTATTTCGTCAAAAATCAATTCCCCATTTATTTTAAAGTGTTAAATTTGTTAGAAATAATTTTAGTTTGTGTTTTCTTGAGTCTTGATTTGTTTTAGATTATTTGTTAGTTTTATTTTGAGTTATTCTAGTTTAGTGTTTTAAATTTTGTTTTTACGTTTTTAATTTAATTTTGAGTAGATTAGCAATCCCTCCTAATCCCCGGCCTAGAACGATACCCTACTTACATTTATACTACAACTGTCAAAAAGAGGGTTTAATTTGTGTCGAGTTAATTCTCGCATCAGAATGATCTAAACTTAACCTTTTTGTTAAATGCACCTACCACTTGAGCTTGATAGACTTCAAGTCTTTGTTGCACTGCAAGTCGTTTTTCATCAAGTGCTTCAAGTTCCGCTAGCCTGATTTTTACATTTTCTTTGGGATCTGTCAGTTGTGTGGCTACTCTTAAGGAAGGAAGTTGAATTTCCAAAGGTAGCACCACTTCTGATCCATACACCAGACTATATGGAGTACATTGGGTGAATGTACGGACCGTCATCCTATAGGCCCATAATGCTTCGAGAAGGCGTTCATGATAGTCTTTTTTGTTCTTTGCCACCATCTTTTTTCAAGATGTTTCACAACACCTTGTTGAAAGCCTTTGCTTCACTATTGGCAGTTGGGTTGTAAATTGAGGAGAAGGCTTATTGGACGTTATACTTTTTGCAAAGGTTAACCATGGCCCTACACTTGAAGTAGACAGTGTTGTTTGAGATTATTTTGGACGGGACTCTGTAGTGATAAATTATGTTTTTCTTTATGAAATTTGCAACATCTTCTACTTTCACTTCTTTCAATGGTATTGCCTTAGCTCAGTTGGAGAAATCATATGTGCCAGCTAGGATGTATTGATGCTGGAAGGACGATTTTAGGGTTATCATGCCTATCACATCTAAACCCCATGCATTGAACGGCCAAGACAAGATGGTCGGATTGAGGGGCAATGGACTTTGGTGCTTGAAGTCTCCATGTATTTGACATGCCCGACATGACTTCAAATGTTTCATTGCATCTTGAACCATTGTAGGCCAGTAATACCCAAGTCTTTTCAAATGAGCTGCAAGCTTATGTCTAGATTGATGGGCTTTGCAAATGCTGGCATGGGTTTTGGAGATAGCGTGGGCTGCTTCTTCTTTTGATAAACACCTTAGCAATATTCCGTCAAAAGACCTTTTGTATAGTGTGTCATTCAGATACATAAATCAGTTGGCCCTTCTTCATACATCAACTATGCCTCTGGGATCGGTTGGTAGTTTTCCATATTGAAGGTAATCAATCAAAGATTGCCACCAATCTGAACATTCTTCTGCTTCCAAGACTGTAATTGCATTGACTTCATGGTTTTCTTCAATCCGCTCTAATGCCGAAGGAAGTAAATGGTGTTCTCCAACTGTAATTTTTGCTTTTCTTTCCTCAAGGAGAGTTAGAGATGCCGCAAGTTTTGCCAACGCATCAACTTTGTTATTTTCAGACCTTGGAATGTGAGCAATGTTGATTTCTTGGAATTGTGACACCAAGTGTTTTGCTCTTTCATGATACAAGATTTTCATTTTTTACGGCATACTGACCATTCATTTGCTTGATGATTAATTGTGAATCGCCATAAGCTTAAAGGCAGTCACTGTGTAGTTCGAGTGCAATTTCTAGTCCGATGATAAGTGCCTCGTATTCTGCCACATTGTTTGAGCATAACTCCATGAGCGAAAATTAATACGGGATTAGGCCTCCAAATGGTGTGATGAACACAATACCTACCCCGTGCCTTTTTTCCTTGCTGCTTTGTTGAAGTAAAGTTGCCATTGAGAAATGTATGTCGAGAATACTTCTTCATCCGACAAATCTCTTGGTAGCTTCATATTGTTAGGAATATGATGAGTGTAACAACCCGTCCCGGGATTTTTATTTCGACGTTACAAAATGACTATTATGCCCTTGAGTTCGGGCGAACGTTTATGCATGAGTTTAATAATTTTTGTGCCAATTATATAATTATCCAAGTTATTGGGGGCCAATGAAAAGTTAGAAAGATATTTGTGTGATTGGTGGTCTTGGTCCATCGTCACCTTCCCTCTTGAAGGAAAATTTGTGAAAAACAAGTTCATTTGAGCAACATCAACAACATGCAATTAACATTTAAAGGCGGAATCATGTTTATATGCACTCAAAAACAAAACTTAACCCTTGAAATTCAAAGCCTAGTAGATAGGTGAACCAAGACTCAACTCAAGAACAAAGTGAGTTGAGAAATCTTATACCTTTGTTGATTCCTCTTTGCATAAGCAAGCATAAGCAAAGGCTAATCACCCAAGGAGAGGGCCTTCATTCCTTGCTTCATAGCTTCATGGATTTCTTGGAGGAGGATGGTAGAATGGATTCTCCAAGTTCCCAAGAAAGGGAACCTCTAAGTCTCCACACCAAGGAGAGCATTTAGAAGAGATGAGTAACCTTGGAGGAGGATTAGATGCTAGTTAATCCCCTCCAAGGGGGCCGGCCACTTAAAGAGAAAAGGGAGAGAAGTGTTCTCATCTTTTCTCCTAAAGAAAACCTTAATGAAGAAAAGGCTATAAAGTCATATTTATACCTACCTTCATTGGAGTGGCAAACTTGTAATAAGTCCAAAACCACTCCATCCTCTATGTGGCCGGCCTCTTAGGGTCTTTGGGCTGTTTTGGGCCCTCTTGAATCTTTATTCATTAAGTTGTCATACAACTTAAGTCAATGGGCTTGAGGTTCGAAGCCCATTGGGCCTTGAGGCCCAAAACTAACCCGAGGTCTATAACGAACTTATTCGTTTGATTAATTAACATATTAATTAATCCTAGCCATAAATAATTAAACCATTTAATTATTCTTACTCATCTCCGTTGTTTCTTCAATCTCTACCTTACTCGGTGTACGATCCATTAGGTTCCTTTTAGCGAGGCAGTGGGCGATTAGAACTCTTTCAAATCGATTGTGAATTGAAACTTACTTTCAATTCTCCCTTTAATGATTACTCACTATTAGAGCTTCCACAAACCATGAGTGACACCTAGCAGTATGTCATGGCTACCCAAGCTAATCAGAAGAGGTGGAGAACCTATTCAGTTTAGGATTACAATGCAATACGGTCTTTCTCTAATACAACACTCTTGACCACATTGTTTGGTTTGATAGTTTATTCATGTCTACTATCTAATGTGATTCATTTTCTTATATGATTACTTTGAATGTGATTCGGAACAACTTTCCAAATCTCATTCATACTCTGGCCAGAGATTCTAATCATATCATAGAGTATTCTCCCTCAAACAATTTGAAGGTTAGAGATCCCTTGTTGCGCATTCACTTGCCTCCATGGCTAAGTGACTTAACCCCAACTGTGCCGTAGACACCCTCTGATAGAGCGACATTGACATAGTCAAAGATAAAGGACCTAACCACAAGACAACTATGATGCCTCAGGTCAAAGGACTACTTTGCATTATCCCAACCATGAGTTCTCATGTGACATGAGTATGAGAACTCCTCGTTGATCGTGTTCAGTGGACTCATTCTCTATTGAGCACCTACATGCTTGTCTTGGTGCCAGTCACACCAATGACTCGAGACCAATCACTCTCCCTAATAGGAGACATAGAACATACTGATCTTAACGGACTGTCAATGCCCAATTGGCAATCCTATGATTAGGAACGTTTAGGAAATGTATAAGAAAGAGAATGGTCTCATGAATCTAACTTCTTTAGATTACATTCTCCTAATCACATATTCCTTGGACTTATCGTTTAAGCATATAACATTTATATGAGACAGCTTAAAACAATAACTTTTGCCCTTTATATTAAACTAGATTAGTTTAACATGTGAAATGTCCGTAAAGTATCATCATATGATTGGTTTTAGGGCACATTTCCAACACCTCTCTCCTCTCAGTCACTCTCAGAACTCGCTCTCTCTACCTCTCGACTGTCTCTCTCTCTCTCTCTTGTTGTTTTAGGCACGGCACACACACAAACCCACATCAAAACCTTGTAGATCGAAGAAACAAATTACATATTCATGCTTGTGAAGTCCATACGAACTCAACCATACCATTTTCAGGTAAGAACTACGACGATTTCACGTCCAAAACTCAAGGTTTATAATTGGCACTATTCATCAACGTTTTATACGTTGCGTTTTAGGAAAATCTGAGCAGGAGTGTTTGTTGGGTCCTCTAGAGGCTCGGAGACGTTCGTTTGCTAAGCTTTGACGTCGGGATCGTCAAGAACAAGGGAGGCCGAATCTTTGGAGATTTTTCGAAGAGATTCTCGTTGGCATTCGAAGTTTTTGAAGGTATAGACTTGTTCTACTCTCAATTTAGAACATTTTGGTGAAAATTTCACGAAGAATGGTTGAGAAACGAGTGAGAAATCACACACGGAAGTTTTCCGGTCACCGGAAAAAACCAGTCCGGCGAGGGGTGACAGGGATGACGCGTGAAGTGCACGCGCCGCGCGTGGGGGGCACGTAGCCCCGTGGCCTTCCTGGCGCATTGGGGTGCGTGCGAGCTCAATAATTTTTTCTAAAAATACCACGACGTCCGTGACGTCGTGTAGGTCGCGTTGGTATATTCGTATGCCAAAATTGAGCTATGTATGAGAAGTTATTTCCGTATTTGCGTGTATGTGCTTAAAATGACGTATTTTTTGTAATTTCTCATATAGGTGAGACGTATTCTGAGGACGACCGTAGCCAGGCTTGTCGCGGGGGTTATGATCCAGCGACTTACCAGTGAGTGGGCAGTATTATTTTCCGTATAACCTATATATATATATAATGATTTTCCCAGAATCACATTTTAAATGAAAAGTACGTTTTTAACGATATGCATATGATTTGATTTTGATGCATGAGTATTCATATATACATTTCATGCATATGTTGGTGCCGAGGACGCCAGGTGAGTACCAGGTAGGTACATGCATAGTTGAGAACGAACAGTTGATACATATGAGATACGATGAGATATGATATGATATGTTAGCTCATAAACCTGTACATAACAAATCCTATAAACACAAAAATAACGTAAATAGCTCAAAAATATAAGGAACTAACTAAGAAAAGATAAGTGAATTTGATGTAAAAATATATATAAATATGATCTGATCAATCTTGTTTAGTGTTTTTAAGTCAGTTTTGAGTAGATTAGCAATCCCTCCTAATCCCCGGCCTAGAATGATCCCTACTTACATCTTTACTACAATTGTCAATAAGAGGGTTTAATTTGAGTGCTAGTTTATATCACATCAGAAAATGTCTTTTAAAAACTAGGAAACAAAATAATATAAGGATAACTTAAAAACACAATCCAAATCAAGGTAGGAAATCTGCCTAGTAAAGAAATAACCACGTTTCTGGACCTTCAAGGATCTAAAACAGGCCCAAAATGACTTGAATTAAAGATTAGGACCTCATCTTCAAGTCCCAAGTGAAGGAAAATTTGTGAAAAACAAGTTCATTTGAGCAACATCTACAACATGCAATTAACAATTAAAGGCGAAATCATGCCTGTATGCACTCAAAAACAAAACTTTACCCATGAAATTCAAAGCCTAGTCGTTATGGTGAACTAAGATTCAACTCAAAAACAAAGTGAGTTGAGAAACTTTATACCTTTGTTGATTCCTCTTTGCATAAGCAAAGACTAATCACCCAAGAGAAAGGCCTTCATTTCTTACTTCTTAGCTCAATGGATTTCTTGGTTGAGGATGGTATAATGGATTCTCCAAGTTTCCAAAATATAGAACCTCTAAGTCGCCACACCAAGGTGAGCATTAAGAGAGAGAGGAGTGACCTAGAGGAAGTAAGATTGCTAGCTATTTTCCTCTAGGGTGGCCGACCACTTTGAGAGAAAAGGAGAGCTTGTGTTATCTCTAATTTCCTCAAAGAAACCTTAATGAAGAAAATGCTATAAAGTCACATTTATACCTACCTTCATTGGAGTGGCAAACTTGTAATAAGTCCAAAACTTACCCGAGGTCTAAAATGAACTTATTCATTTGATTAATTAACATATCAATCTCTACCTTATACAATGTACAATCCATTAGGTTCCTTTTAGCAAGGCAGTGGGCGATTAGAACTCTTTCAAATCAATTGTGAATTGAAACTTCCTTTCAATTCTCCCTTTAGTGATCATACATCTTTAGGAGGGATTCACATATACCTAGCGTAGGGAGTGTAGTTTAAAAATCTAAGTGAAAAATGAGTGAATATCTAGTAAGGAATTGAGGGAATTCTCTAAGGCATGTTATTCAAAATGATGTTTTAATCGATTAAAAGAGAACTAGTAAATTGTGATTGTGGTTAAGTGTATGCTTAAGGATATTGATGACCAAAATCTGTGCAAGTAATGATTTTTAACATGTGCATTGGAAATCCCTGAGGTAACGTTGGAAGGTTTAGATTGTGTTTTGTTTCTTTTTGTTTCTTTTTGTTTCTTTGTTTTGCTAGAGGACTAGCAAAAGCTAAGTGTGGGGGAGTTTGATAGGAACATATTTATGTGACTTTATTAGTTTGTTTCATTGCTATGCAAACACACAAATTAAACCCTCTTGTTGACAATTGTAGTATATATGCAAGTAGGGATCGTTCTAAACCGGGGATTAGGAGGGATTGCTAATCTATATAAAATAAACTTAGAAACACTAAATAAAACTTTAAAAACACAAATCTAAAATCAAAACACTTAACTAGATTCAAATGATTCCAACTAAACTAGAATAACTCAAAATAAAACTAACAAATAAACTAAAACAGATTCTAGGGTTGTTTTAGGACGTGAATTGAATTTAAAAGATTCAAATTATGAAAATTAACCAACTCTAAACTAAATAAACTCAAAGAACTCAAAAGAAATCAAATAAAGTAGATTCAAATCAAAGGACATAAATTGTAAAAGGGGGATTGGGTTTTGATGAGAATAACTTGAAAATAAACAAATTATAAACTAGACAAATTTAGACACAAAATATGGTTGTTTGAATGGATGATGGATTAGCTAGAGGGTTTTCCTCCACACATGATACACTTGTACATAAACCAATTTTTAGTTGTTCTTTTGATAACTTATGAAACTCAATACTCCGGGTTAACCGTGATAGCACTTTTTTAACCTTCAAGTTCTCCTTAAGTTAATGAATTGAATGGGAAAGCGCATATAACAATTCAAAACATTCTTCAAAAGTTCCATACGTGAAAAGCACAATAGAGATACAATCAAAGATCATTAAGATTCATGAGAACTATAAGTATTGACGAGGCATTCGTAACTATGAAAAGCATGATACTCTTGCCAAGAATTCACTTAACACGATTGTGGATAGCAACCTTCACTACTCATGAATATAAGTTCATAATGATTAGGTGAAATTTCCTTATATTCTAGCATCAAACTTATGCATGAAAACTAAGCGTGCACTCTTAATTAACATACACAAATAAGTTATCAATCAAATAGTTAAGCGAATTGAAATCACAAATTATTAAAGAACAACCAAAAGTAATTAATTCATAATGCAAATGTAATCATGACTTTGAATCCCCCCTAGCAAAAGGGGGGGTTTAGTTCCTCATAATTGTAAAACAAAAGTAAATAGATTTATACATTGGAAATAAAAGAAAGAAAACACCTAAACGCTCTAACGATCCTCGTTGAGTGGTAAGCACGTTCAAGCATTTTCCTTCCCTTCCTTTGCTACAGCACAAGGTGTGGTTGTGGGTTGAAGGTTTAGTTGTATGGAGGAATGGATAGGGGGATGTATGGTGGTGTTTAGGATGGGTAGGTAAGGGTAAGGCTAGGATAGTTTAGGGAGTCTAGAATGGAAGTGTTGTGTGAATTGGTGTCTTTGGCCTTAATGGAGAAGCCTATTTATAGGCTTTGAGAATGAATCACCACCATCCATTTTCTTGGTGAGAATGAATCACCACCATCCATTTTTGTTGGTGAGAATGAATCACAACCATCCATTTTGTTGGTGAGAATGAATCACCACCATCCATTTTTATTGGTGAGAATGAATCACTACCATCCATTTTGTTGGTGAGAATGAATCACAACCATCCATTTTTTATGCTCCCCATGCATGCAATCCATTTCACCCCAAAATAGCTCCAAATTGCACCAAAATGCGCTTCTTTGCTAACTTTGTTATTTAGAACCTACAAACATACGAAAATAGCTTAAAACATTCTAATAAGATGAAACTAATTAAGTAAATGCAATGAAACAAACTAATAAAGTCACATAAATATGTTCCTATCAAATTACCCCACACTTAGCTTTTGCTAGTCCTCTAGCAAAACAAAGAAACAAAAAGAAACAAAACACAATCTAAACCTTCCAACGTTACCTTAAGGATTTCCAATGCACATGTTAAAAATAATTACTTGTCCAGATTTTGGTCATCAATATCCTTAAGCATACACTTAACCACAATCACCATTTACTAGTTCTCTTTTAATCGATTAAAACAACATTTTGAATAACATGCCTTAGAGAATTCCCTCAATTCCTTACTAGATATGCACTCATTTTCACTTAGATTTTTAAACTACACTCCCTACACTAGGTATATGTGAGAAGATTGATGTACACATGAAAACTATGTTGGAAATGTGCCCTAAAACCAATCATATGATGATACTTTACGGACATTTCACAAAGTTAAACTAATGTAGTTTAAATATAAAGGGCAAAGGTTATTGTTTGAGCCGTCTCATATAAATGTTATATGCTTAAACGATAAGTCCAAGGAATATGTGATTGGGAGAATGCGATCTAAAGAAGTTAGATTCATGAGACCATTCTCTTTCGTATACATATCCTAAATGTTCCTGATCATAGGATTGTCAATTGGGCATTGATAGTCCGTTAAGATCAGTACGTGCTATGACTTCTCTTAGGGAGAGTGACTAGTCTCAAGTAGCACGCAATAATCCTATTGATTTTCCTTATTAACACTAAAATTTGTCGATTGTAGCATATGAAAATAAGGGTCTTTCCCGCAGAAGATTGTTTTATCCAAATACTTAAAAATGTCACAAAAACTGGGTAGCTGTCTCCACTGACCAGCCACCAAAAACTAATTATTAGACCAACTTACACTTATCCAAATGCAACGAAATTTTATACACATAAACTAGACACACCGAGCTATGCTCACGCAAAGTTTTGGGATTTTTGGAGTTGATTTGCTATTTTAATTAAATCGGACAAAACAGAATAGAAACAAGTTTTAAATAATCCCAATAGATTTTAATTCACAAGTTAAGAAAAACGAGTTAGGGGAAATGTTATCCACCACCAAATATTCATGCAAATGTGTTATGTTTCATTCAAATTCCTTTTATTTCCGTATGAAGATGCTCAAGTTGGCTCAATGTTAGAACTCAACCTATTACTCTTTCTTACGTAGTATGTCAAGAGAATGGCGTTTTCAACTTAACTTAGTTCCTAGCATGCAATCTAGAATGGCGTGTTCATAGATTTAACAAGTAGAAATCATTAAGAATGAAAAGAGTTTGAGACATCACAAGGCATCGTAAGTACTAGCGTTGTCTTACTTATCCTAGAAATCGATTCACATGTTAACCACAATTAACAAGTGCTACTCTAGAACATATGTAGGTCCTCATTCAACAAGGGCAGGCACACATATATTCATAGCATTAAAATCCTTAATATGCTCACTAAGTATGCATCCATAGGAACACAAAAAGAAATCATCAATGACATAAGTAGTGAATCAATTTTCATCCTTTCATAAAAGTCATTCAAACGAAATATCACAACACATTCACAATCATATTCGGGGCTTCAAAACAGCCCCTAACTACTTAAAAATTAGTTACACATTATTATCAAATTAAACCAAAAATAAAACATAAGGTAGAGAAAGATAAAACCAAATGAGGAGAGTGCTCTCTGTGAAACCGAATGGTGTGGCTTGCTTGCTGCCTTCCACGTCCGTGCCCTGTAGCTTCTTTCTCTGTGCTTCTTCTCCGTCCTCCGTAGCCTCTCAGCTCTAAATGGGCGCTGCCCTTTGGCACTGCCCTCTGGCAGCCACTATTTCCTCTGCCTACCTCCCCCTCGCACGCTGCTGCACTCCTATGTCCTTTTCCTCCCCCCGTTGTGCGCTGCCTTTCCTGCCGTGTAGCTGCCAAGGCAGCTTTACCTTTATCTCCACCGACTCCCCTCCTTTCTTCTAATTTTCTCGCACGCTGCCAATTGTGGCAGCTTCTCTGCCTTCGATTCCACCGCTGCCCTTTATTCTTTTCCTTGTTGTGCAGCTCACCAAGCTGTTTTCCTTTCTCTTTTTGCACTGCACGTCCCCATGCCTTCCACTATCTCCTTCCACTTATGCTGCCTTTTCTTTTGTTTAAAACCGTAGCCCTTTCATCATTCATTCTAATCATCTACTTTTCTTTGTTGTTTTTTTATTCCTTTTGCCATGATGTTGTCTTTCTTTTGACTGTATGTTAATCATTCCTGTTTTTCTTGATTTTTCTCCATCTTGCTTTCTGTTTCTTCCCTTCATCAAAGGTCATCACATTCCTGATTTTTCACACAGAACAAACCAAACTAATTGCAATCACTCTAAACCGACTCGAAAACATAAACAAAGAAAATAAGTGAGTAAGGTAGTTTTGACGAATTTGACACTTAAAATTTCACTTATTCAATTTTTATTTTCTTTGCTTAACAAATTCTATAAAACACAAAAACAAAGTAAAAAGCCCAAAAATATAAGGAACTAACTAAGAAAAGACGAGTGAATTTGATATAAAAATATATATAAATATGATCCGATCAATAGTCCGTTAAGATCAGTACGTGCTATGACTTCTCTTAGGGAGAGTGACTAGTCTCGAGTCATTGGTGTGTCTGACACCAAGACAAGTACGTAGGTGCTCAATAGAGAATGAGTTCACTGAACACGATCAACAAAGAGTTCTCATATTCATGTCACATGAGAACTCATGGTTGGGATAATGCAAAGTAGTCCTTTGACCTGAGGCATCACACTTGTCTTGTGGTTAGGTCCTTGATCTTTGATTATGTCAAAGTCACACCATCAGGAGGGTGTCCACGACATCGTCGGGGTTAAGCCACTTAGCCATGGAGGCAAGTGAATGCGCCACAAGGGATCTCTAACCTTCAAACTATTTGAGGGAGAATACTCTATGATATGATTTAGAATCTCTGGCCAGAGTATGAATGAGATGAAGGAAGGCGTTCCAAATCACATTCAAGGTAATCATATAAGTACACGTATCACATTGGATAGTAGACATGAATAAACTATCAAACCAAACAATGTGGTCAAGAGTATTGTATTAGAGAAAGACCGTATTGCATTGTAATCCTAAACTGAATAGGTTCTCCACCTCTTCTGATTAACTTGGGTAACCATGATATGCTGCTAGGTGTCACTCATGGTTTGTGGAAGCCCTAAACGTGTATAAACACTAAAGGGAGAATTCAAAGTATGTTTCAATTCACAATCGATTTGAAGGAGTTTGAATCGCCCACTGCCTCGCTAAAAGGAACCTAATGGATCGTACACCGTGTAAGGTAGAGATTGAAGATTCAACGGAGATGAGTAAGAATAATTAAATGGTTTAATTATTTATGGCAAGGATTAATTAATATGTTAATTAATCAAACAAATAAGTTCGTTAAAGACCTCGGGATAGTTTTGGACCTTAAAGCCCAATGGGCTTCGAACGTCAAGTCCATTGACTTAAGTTGTATGACAACTTAATGAATAATGATTCACAAAGGCCCAAATAGCCCAATAAATCCCAAATGGCCGGCCATTTAGAGAAAGAGTGGGTTTTGGACTTATTTACAAGTTTGCCACTCAAATGAATTAAGGTATAAATATGACTTTATAGCCAAAATTCATTTAGGGTTCTTTTTGGGGAAATTGGAGAGAACACAAACTCCATTTTCTCTCTAAAGAGGCCGGCCCCCTTGGAGGGATTTAGCTAGCACTCTAACTCCTCCAAGGTCACTCATTTCTTCTTCATGAAAACCTTGGTGAAGAAACTTAGAGGTTCTCAATTTTGGGAACTTGGAGAACCCATTCTTCCACCCAAATCCATAGATCTAAGATGCAAGGAATGAAGGCCCTCTCTTTGGGTGATTAGCCTTTGCTTAAGCAAAGAGGAATCTACAAAGGTATAAATCTCAACTCACTTTGTTTTGAGTTGATTATTGGTTCACCAATCTACTAGGCTTTGAACATTCATGGGTAATATTTTTGTTTTTAAGTACATGCAAGCATGATTCCGCCTTTAATTTGTTAATTGCATGCTAATGATGTTGCTTAAATGAACATGTATTCTCAAAATAATCCTTCAAACTAAAACTCACATATGTTTAACAAAGAAAGCACTTTTCTGGAGTTATCAATGAATATATAAATATGATCTCATGAAAGGAATGCTACTACTTAGATGCAAGAACTAGTGACACCTTATGCTCATACCAATCTCAAACTCCACATATTGAACACATAACACTCAAGATAGAAGTGTAAGGGTTGTAACGGGGCTAAAGGTGTTTGGTTAACAAAGAACGGATATGGAAAACAAAGGTTCTTAAAGACATAGTGAGCAAAGCAATGAAATCAACTTAGAATTCATTTTTGAATGCAAACTCAAATTTTGAACAAAAAGGGAAGAAGTCACACATTTTAGGGCCAAATTTGATGATTTGGACCCTTCCTTCAACAATCAATACTTTCAAACTCATCCTTTCTTCTTTTCTTTTCTGTTTTTCTTTTCATATGTTTTTCACATTTTTTTTGTAACCCAAAACGTACAAATGAGCTCAAAAACAACCATTCCCTCCCCCCCCCCACACTTGTTTTCTTGCATAATGTAGATCAAAAGGAATTCATTTTATGTTATGCTTACTAGCCTTTAAGAACAAGGGTATGGAAAGTCCTAAACTAGGCTAGGTAAGGTTATTGTGGGTTAATAAAGAACATACGCTAAACAAGGCTCAAACGGGGTTTAATCTACAAAACAGATAATAATAGAGGGCACGGCTATTTGCCTACGGTGGAGACTGCACCACTTCATCTTGATATGTGTTATGCATTACAATGTCATGCTTTGAATGAAATCGATACAAGTTCTAGCATTTAGTTCTATCAAAATGCATTCTAAATAGCAACCAATCAAAGAATAATGAGATTATGCAACGACTTTAGAAGAACTCACAGATTATAACTCTCCAAAGAAAGTAAAGGCTCGAGTCTCACAAGGATGTAGCGTTATATGAGTTCATTCCTTCAAGCATGTTATGAAAACTTA
The DNA here is from genome assembly GCA_963580275.1 of Crataegus laevigata. Lineage (NCBI taxonomy): Eukaryota > Viridiplantae > Streptophyta > Magnoliopsida > Rosales > Rosaceae > Crataegus > Crataegus laevigata. Next base: position 18,848,439 of record OY756945.1, read on the forward strand.
TTTTATCCACTTTGTAATCAAATGTGAGTTCATAAACAACAACTACAACTAAGCATAGGACAAGAGCATATCAAACTTCAATCCATGCTTGTAACTTTCTTTAACAGTTATGCAATTAAAAACCGAATCCTCATCATTGTGTTGGAAGGTACCTAAGACACAAATACACCAAAATGACTCTAAAACAACTCTTTTTGGTATTTTTCAAAACTTTTTCAAATTTTTATGTCATTTTCGTATGATTACCTCAAAACACAATAAAACACACCAAAACAGCTTAAAAACACTTAGAAATAGTGAGAAACAACTTAGCTTCATGTGGTAGATGATCTTTGGTCGTGCTTGTTGATTTTCCACAGCTTTGATCTTGAACTGGATGGGACTTTCCACAGCTTTCGAAGAAGTATCTTTCCACAGGTTGATTCTTGAACTGGGTTGGGGAGCTTTTTACTTGCAAGTGATCCTCAGCTTAGTTGAGGATGAATCAGCACATTGTCTCCACATGCTTCAAGTAATCAGGTCTCCATGCAGGTGTTGCATCTTCTCGAGTTCTTGGATCAACTCAGACTCCTTTTGCTCTTCGATGCAACTCAGATACTTTTGCTTTTGAAGAAGTATCTCTCCATATGTTTATTTTTGAATTGGGCTGGAGGGGCTCGAAGATGAGTACTCGAGAGCAAGACTAGGTAAGCAATCAGGATCTCTCTTTCTCCCTGTTCTTCAGATGAAGGTGAAGAGAAAGCATGATATGAGATACTTTTCCTTTTAACCTTCATGATATGAAATACTTTTGCTCTTGATGACTTGTTTGCAGAAGTACTCCAGGGGATGAAGAACACTGAGTAACTCGAGAGGTTTTTTTGGGAATACATTCTCGGAGATGAAGAAGTGTTGAGTAAGTCTGCCTTTGCTATGGAGGGCGAAGGTAGACACTTATAGGAATTGCTTCACAACCGGTACTATTCTCTTACTCTTGTCGGCAGCCGGTGGATGATTGAACAGTAAGGTTTACGCACTTTCTGACAAAGTTATCCGTAATTCCCGCAAAGCTGAGGGTGCGGTGCATGTGACAAGTGACGACAAGTCTGGAAAAGTTGATCTTTTGAAATCTGGGGGTCGGCTTGTGGTTGCTGAGCAGGCCTGGCTTTTGAGAGAGGAACGTCTCTTCGATTTGCGCGCAGACGCCTCTTTGATTTGCGAACAGGCGCCTCTTCGATTTCTGAGTACTACCTCTTCGATTTCTTCTTTTTATAGAGGCACTAATTTTGTTCCACAGCACACTTGAATTACCTCCTGTAAAAACTCCCATCTTGCACTTCTGAAATCTTAATCTGTCCAATCTCTTCTTTCTCAACACCTTCGAAAAATGCCTTTCCCCTCTGATCGTCGCCTTAACTTGAATGTCGGGGAAGATGATGACTTGTTGATAAGCTCATATTTATATATATTTTACATCAAATTCACTTATCTTTTCTTAGTTAGTTCCTTATATTTTTGAGCTATTTACTTTGTTTTTGTGTTTTATAGAAGTTGTCAAGCAAAGAAAAGAAAAATAGAACAAGTAAGATTTCAAGTAATAAATTCGTCAAAACTGCCTGTGCAGATCAGCTGACTTTGAAAGCAATTTGCGAACTGCTCAAAATGAACTAGTGAATGAGCCTTATATGTTTGGAATGCTACAGATGTCTATTTTCTGGAGCATTTTGCAGATTATTAAGATCATTTTTGTAGAAGAAGTTATGGGCATTTTAACACTGAAAGGTTCCAAAGCGGCTGAGCAGTTTGTAACTGCAATGAGCAAAGCACATGCATGCAGCAAAAGGATGGACGTTTTGGTGCATGAAAGGGCTTCAAACACATGCTAAAATATGATCAAAATGAAGAAGATACCTTGCAAAGACTAAGCATGTGTGTTGCTAGCTGTTTTAATCATGAAAACACAAGTGTGCAAGTTGTTTTTGCAAGGAAACCCCACAACATGGATGGATAATCATGTTTTGCAAGTGTGCTAGCTTATTTAATCATGAAATACAAGTGTGCTAGTTGTTTTGCAAGTGTACTAGCTGAATCATCATGAGAAGACCAAGAGGGACCAAAGGCATGGACCAAGGAGGATGAATGCAAGTTGTTTCATCATGAAATTTCTGCAAAGATGCATGTGTGCTAGCTATTTTTTATGATTAATTCTTGCTTTGTATTATTTATTAAAACAACTTGTGTGGTTCTTTACTTTTGAGCACCTATAAATAGGCCTTCTTGCAAGGCTTAAAACTCACCAATTCATACAACAACTTCCTTCTACACATCCATTCATTCTCTCCAAAAACAGCTGCACCTATTCCCTAAAACACTCTACAAAAATCTGCCCATAAACACCATTGCCACACCCCCCCCCAACCATCCTAAATACCACCATACATCCTCCTATCCATTCCTCCATACAACCAAACCTTCAACCCACAACCACCCCTTGTGCCGTAGCAAAGGAAGGGAGGGAAAGTGCTTGGACGTGCTTGCCATTCAACAAGGATCGTTGGAGTGTTTAGGTGTTTTCTTTCTTTTATTTTCAATGTATAAATCTATTTACCTTTGTTTTACAATTATGAGGAACTAAACCCCCCCTTTTGCTAGGGGGGATTCAAAGCCATGATTACATTTGCATTATGAATTAATTACTTTTGGTTGTGCTTTAATAATTTGTGATTTCAATTCGCTTAACTATTTGATTGATAACTTATTTGTGTATGTTAATTAAGAGTGCACGCTTAGTTTTCATGCATAAGTTTGATGCTAGAATATAAGGAAATTTCACCTAATTGTTATGAACTTATATTCATGAGTAGTGAAGGTTGCTATCCACATTCGTGTTAAGTGAATTCTTGGCAAAAGTATCATGCTTTTCATAGTTACAAATGCCTCGTCAATACTTATAGTTCTCATAAATCTTAATGATCTTTGATTGTATCTCTATTGTGCTTTTCACGTATGGAACTTTTGAAGAATGTTTTGAATTGTTATATGCGCTTTCCCATTCAATTCATCAACTTAAGGAGAACTTGAAGGTTAAAAAAGTGTTATCACGGTTAACCCGGAGTATTGAGTTTCATAAGTTATCGAAAGAACAACTAAAAATTGGTTTATGTACAAGTGTATCATGTGTAGAGGAGAATCCTCGAGCTAATCCATCATCCATTCAAACAACCATATTTTGTGTCTAAATTTGTCTAGTTTATAATTTGTTTATTTTCAAGTTATTCTCATCAAAACACAATCCCCCTTTTACAATTTATGTCCTTTGATTTGAATCTACTTTATTTGATTTCTTTTGAGTTCTTTGAGTTTATTTAGTTTAGAGTTGGTTAATTTTCATAATTTGAATCTTTTAAATTCAATTCACGTCCTAAAACAACCCTAGAATCTGTTTTAGTTTATTTGTTAGTTTTATTGAGTTATTCTAGTTTAGTTGGAATCATTTGAATCTAGTTAAGTGTTTTGATTTTAGATTTGTGTTTTTAAAGTTTTATTTAGTGTTTCTAAGTTTATTTTATATAGATTAGCAATCCCTCCTAATCCCCGGTTTAGAACGATCCCTACTTGCATATATACTACAATTGTCAACAAGAGGGTTTAATTTGTGTGTTTGCTTATTCATCGCACCAAATTTTGGCGCCGTTGCCGGGGATTAACAAGTTTGCTAATCCCTTTGTTTCTGTTTGTGTTTATGTTTATGTTTGTGTTTGTGTCTTTTACTTTTGATAGTTGATTTAGTTTTCTTTCTTTGATTTTAGGTACAAATGGAGCAAGACATGGCACTTGCGACCATTCAAGCTCAATTGGCGCATCTCACTTCTCAATTGACTCATGATGCCGAAAGGACCACAATGCCAAGTGTCCCTACATTTGATGTGCCCTATGAGCAAGGATATCAAACTCATCAATGTCCTCAATTTGCTGCAAACGGAGATGCTTGGGGTTATCAAGGCTATGATCAACCAAGCAACAACATGTTTTCCAACGCTTACAATTCGGATTGGAGAGATTATTCAGATTATATGTGGGATGAACCTCAACAATTTCAACAAGGTGGATATTGGCAGCAAGAAGAAGAGTTATATTCAAGATCTATGCAGCCACCACAACCTCCCCCACAACAATTCCAATCGAATTCAAGTATGCCCATGAGTTATAATGAAATTCTTGAAGGACTAATCTCTTTGACGCAGGGCTCACAAAAAGAACAATTGCAGTCATTGGAGGAGTTCTATCAATGGCCATATGCACCACCACAGCCTTCACCACAATCTTCCCAACCAATTTCAGGTTCGTCGGTGGATAATAATAATATTATTCAATTAATCACCTCTTTGACACAGGGAGTAGAAAATCAAAACAAGGAGATGCAAGACCGAGTCAAAAGAGTGGACGAATTAGAGAAGCAAGTTGGACAGATTGTGGAATTCATGGCGCAGATTCAAGAGCAACGTGAACTCTCCAATTCCAACATGGCAAATTCAAAGGGAGAAGTTGAAATCGATGAAGCCATCACTTTGGAAAGTGATATGGAGGATGAAGCTATCCCAGAACCATCCAAACATAGCCCGAACATGGATGAATTGCTGCTGCAAGAAGAAGATGAGAAGGACGACATGTGCAGTTTAGAAGAACTCTTGCCGCAAGCCCCTCAAGTCCCTATGATGTCCAACTCCAGTAATGTTGTTCCAAATTCAATTCATTCTAACATTATTCCACCAAATGTCATTTTTCCTCGCAGGTTTTTTATTCCCAATGGCGAAGAGAGTGAAAAAGACATTGTAGAAGCTCTTCCAAAGGTGCAACGTGATACCCCAATTCTTGGTGCACCAAATCAAGTTCCATATTGTGTTGAATTATTTAAAGAAACTTGTACACCAAGAAGAATGATTCAAGAAAAGGAAGTGGCTGGAGAATATGTTGAATGCATCAAAGATGATGTATTTGAGGAAACAGAGGCCAAATAAGTTGAGACTGATGACACGGGACAAGCCACAACCATCATAGTAAATCTGGCCAAGTTCAAAGTCCCTGAAACTTTTGAAGATGTAGTATTTGTCATTGAGTTTATGTCGGAGAAAGAAAGTAAGCCATCTTCTCCAATTTTAATTTTGTTTTATACTAACATGCTGATTTTGATGATTCAGGCACCCACTCTTGAATTTAAACCATTGCCGGATCATTTCAAGTATCACCTCCCATTCGAAGATAAATTCCATGTCGTGGAACCTAGGGGAGTTTAATGGAAAGTCTCGTCCAGCTGCAAGACGTTAAAACAAGCGCTTCTTGGGAGGCAACCCAAGCATTCAACGAAGGGAAACTTTGGAATTGTTCAACAAATCAGATTTGCACTCCTAAACCCTTCTCTTTACTGCATTTATCTTGCCTTGCTTAGTTCACTAATTGTTTGTTTGCTTAAGTGTGAACCTATGTTTAAAACATTGAGGGCAATGTTTAGTTTAAGTGCGGGGGAGGGTAAACAAAGTCTTTTTACATTGATTTACATATTTTACATTGATTTTTAAAGAAAATTGCTTTAAAAAACAAAACAAAACAAAAAAAAAAGCAGAAATATTTTACAATAATGTGTAAACTAATAGCATTCATTGGTCAGGTGGTGCCTCAGCAGTAGACGGAGCTCCAGAAAGACGAAGCGCTGAGTTTGATCCTCCGGAACCTCAATACTTTGTGCAACTCCAGATGACGAAGGCAACAGATGCCTCTGGAGTAACGCCACAAACCTTTGATGATCACTCTGAATCCGCACTTCGGACTCCTGCAGCTGGTCAAGCTTCCTCTTCATACTTGTTGAGTAACTAGTTGCGAGCATGTGCAACTCCTTATTCTCGTGCCTAAGTCCTCTGACCTCTTGCCGAAGACTAGCCACCTCAGCCATCAAAAACTCAACCTGACGAGATCGTGCAAGAAGGCGTTGGCCCATGTTTGAGACTGAGCCTGCACACTGGACGCTAAGAGCCAGAGAGTCCTGAACAGCCAGCTCGTCTGACCGCTTGGATAGCGTCTTATTGTCTCTTGGAGTAAGAAGATTTCTAGCAACCACCGTAGCGGTTGTATCGTTTCTCATCATTGAGTCCCCAACTGTAAGAGGACCATTGGGGGATATGAAGGACGGATGCCAAATGTTGTTTGGAGAAGACAAGTCATCATCTTCTCCGACATTCAAGTTAAAGCGACGGTCAGAAAGGCAAGACATTTTTAGAAGGTGTTGAGAAAAAAGAGATTGGAAATATTAAGATTGCAGAAGTGCAAGAAGAAAGTTTTTTACGGGAGGCAGTTCAAGTGTGATGTGAAACAAAATTCGTACCTCTATAAAAAAGCAAAAATCAAAGAGACGCATGCTCACAAATCGAAGAGGTGCCCGCTCGCAAATCGAAGAGCCGGACTCCTTTCTCAAAAGCTGGGCCTGCTCAGAAACCACGAGCCGACCCCCGGATTTCAAAAGATCGACTTTTCCAGATTTGTCGTCACTCATCACATGCACCTTCAGCTTTGCGGAAATTACAGGCAGCTTTGTCAGAAAGCTCGTAATTTTTACTGTTCATTCATCCACCGGCTGCCGACAAGAGTAAGAGAATAGTTCCGGTTGTGAAGAAATTCCTATAAGTGTCTACCTTCGCCCTTCATAGCAAAGGCAGACTTACTCAACATTTCTTCATCTCTAAGAATGTATTCCCAAAGAAACCTCTCGAGTTACTCAGTATTCTTCATCCCTTGGAGTACCTCTGCAATCAAGTCTTCAACAGCAAAAGTATTTCATATCATGAAGGTTCAAAGCAAAAGTATCTCATATCATGGTTTCTCCTCACCTTCATCTAAAGAACAGGGAGAAAGAGAGATCCTGATTGCTTACCTAGTCTTACTCTCGAGTACTCATCTTCGAGCCCTCCCAGCCCAGTTCAAAAATAAACCTGTGGAGAGATACTTCTTCAAAAGCAAAAGTATCTCACAGACGAAGCAGGAGGAGTCTGAGTTGCATTGAAGAGCATGATGAGTCTAAGTTGATCCAAGAACTCAAGAAGATGCACACCTGCATGGAGACCTGATTACTTGAAGCATGTGGAGACAAAGTGCTGATTCATCCTCAACTAAGCTGAGGATCACTTGCAAGTAAAAAGCTCCCCAACCCAGTTCAAGATTCAACCTGTGGAAAGATACTTCTTCAAAAGCAAAAGTACCTCATATCATCATAATCGAAGAAGCCTCATCCAGTTCAAGAGGAAAGCTGTCGAAAGTCAACAAGCACGAACAATGATCACCTATTAGTTCTATTCATTGTCTTTTATTGTCATTTTCAATTTTTCGTTTGCATTTTCTACATTTTCTTGCGTGCTTAACTGATTTATTTCTTTTCTTTGCAGGAATTTTTGGTTATTTCCACCCTTGAAGTTGATTGCAGAATTTAAGCTTGGGGGTCATCGCTTGATTTTACTGCAAAGTAGGGAAGTTTTCAGTCCAAATGCTTTATTTTGTTTCTTTTCATTTAGTCATTTTATTTTTATATTTATTTTGCATTATAATGTTTTATGACATTTGGGACAATGTCCAGTTTAAGTTTGGGGGTAAAGAGTATAAAAATGACCAAATTGAAATTTTTTTTGTACCTTCGACTATGAACTGGTTTCATTTGTTTCCATGTTGTCGCTTTTTGTTTTCTTAATTAGTTTTGTTTTTAAAAAAAAATTAAATTTAAAATTATCGGAAGATTTAAAAATCCAAAAATATTGTCTTGTTTTGAATTAGATTTTTATTAGTTTCCCGACCCAATGATATAATTGGATCAAATTTGAACCATGGTAATCAAGAACTTAGTTAACATGTCATGTGTCAAAATTCCTAATTCTCTTGTTAGTTTTGTACATGTTTGATCATTCTTGAAAAACCAAATGCACATAGCCTTGTTGATGTGAAACTAAAGCATGACTTAAAAGCTTCATATGTGAATGTAGTGACCATATACATCCTATGTGAGTTTTTGAGCCTATTGAAAGTGTGTGCATTTTTCATACACTCCTATTCTTTCATGTGTGATGAACTTATGTGAGATACATCTCTAGAACTTGCGTAACGATCTTTTGAAATGTTTGTCATTGATTGCATGAACTTGAAAATGATAGAGGCATTAGGTTTACCACCATGGCCCAAATAACCATGTTTCCCAAAGAAAAATGATATCATTAGATTGCCAATTTGAGCCGTATATGTTGAGCCTTTTATTTCTTATCACCAGATATGTCTACCCTTATACCTCAAACATTTTTCCTTACCCTTTCCAAGCGAGCTAGTGAGCAATGTGAGATTGTCTTATGAGAAATGTTTGTGAAGTACTTGGAAGGAGTTTGGCAAAAGAATAAGTGTGGGGGTATTTCATGTTTGTATTTAGTTATGTGCTTAAAAAAAAGAAGAAAAGAAAAAGAAAAAGAAAGATTGTATACAAAGCAAATAAAAAGTTTTTAAAGTTTCAGTTTAAGGGTGTGGTTGGAGGTATTAGAAGAATCGTTGGAGAGCTTGAGTTCTTATAAATCTCAACAAAAGAATTGCTTGCAATGTAGCTTGGAACTTGTGTTCACCTATTCTTTCATTTCAAATACCCTCTCCCTAAGCCTCATTACATCCAATAAAAGTCCTCTTGATTTAAGTTTTGCAATTATGATTGTGGAGAAGTGATCTTTATGCAAGCTTATGGTAGAACTTTCACATTTGATTCCTTGAGCGAAACACATTAAAACTAAATACATGAGTGATTGAGTGTATGTCCTGTGAGAATGTCACTAGTTTGCATATGGTGATTTTAAAAATAAAAAGAAAATAAAAAATAAAAAATAAAAAAAACTTGAAATTGCATTAGCATGGCTATCTCACACACTACACTTCAAGAATGATTAAAAGATTACTGCTAATATTTGAATAAGGAAGATGAACTTAGATTAGCTTGTTTGGTGCTAGCTATGGTTCTTGATGATTTGTTTTCTTGAATGAAATTCTATGAGGGTCACTTAGGGGGAAGCTAATGTTTTTCGTGTTACTACTTTTTCATGTTTTCTTTGTTTTGCTCGAGGACTAGCAAAAGCTAAGTGTGGGGGTATTTGATAAGCTCATATTTATATATATTTTACATCAAATTCACTTATCTTTTCTTAGTTAGTTCCTTATATTTTTGAGCTATTTACTTTGTTTTTGTATTTTATAGAAGTTGTCAAGCAAAGAAAAGAAAAATAGAACAAGTAAGATTTTAAATAATAAATTCGTCAAAACTGCCTGCGCAGATCAGCTGACTTTGAAAGCAATTTGCGAACTGCTCAAAATGAACTAGTGAATGAGCCTTATATGTTTAGAATGCTACGGATGTCTATTTTCTGGAGCATTTTGCGGATTATTAAGATCATTTTTTTAGAAGAAGTTATGGGCATTTTAACACTGAAAGGTTCCAAAGCGGCTGAGCAGCTTGTAACTGCAATGAGCAAAGCACATGCATGCAGCAAAAGGATGGACATTTTGGTGCATGAAAGGGCTTCAAACACATGCTAAAATCTGATCAAAATGAAGAAGATACCTTGCAAAGACCAAACATGTGTGTTGCTAGCTGTTTTAATCATGAAAACACAAGTGTGCAAGTTGTTTTTGCAAGGAAACCCCACAACATGGATGGATAATCATGTTTTGCAAGTGTGCTAGCTTATTTAATCATGAAATACAAGTGTGCTAGCTGTTTTGCAAGTGTACTAGCTGATTCATCATGAGAAGACCAAGAGGGACCAAAGGCATGGACCAAGGAGGATGAATGCAAGTTGTTTCATCATGAAATTTCTGCAAAGATGCATGTGTGCTAGCTGTTTTTTATGATTAATTCTTGCTTTGTATTATTTATTAAAACAACTTGTGTGGTTCTTTACTTTTGAGCACCTATAAATAGGCCTTCTTACAAGGCTTAAAACTCACCAATTCATACAACAACTTCCTTCTACACGTCCATTCATTCTCTCCAAAAACAGCCGCACCTATTCCCTAAAACACTCCACAAAAATCTGCCCATAAACACTATTGCCACACCCCCCCCCCCCCAACCATCCTAAATACCACCATACATCCTCCTATCCATTCCTCCATACAACCAAACCTTCAACCCACAACCACCCCTTGTGCCGTAGCAAAGGAAGGGAGGGAAAGTCCTTGGATGTGCTTGCCACACAATGAGGATCGTTGGAGCGTTTAGGTGTTTTCTTTGTTTTATTTTCAATGTATAAATCTATTTACCTTTGTTTTACAATTATGAGGAACTAAACCCCTCTTTTGCTAGGGGGGATTCAAAGCCATGATTACATTTGCATTATGAATTAATTACTTTTGGTTGTGCTTTAATAATTTGTGATTTCAATTCGCTTAACTATTTGATTGATAACTTATTTGTGTATGTTAATGAAGAGTGCACGCTTAGTTTTCATGCATAAGGTTGATGCTAGAATATAAGGAAATTTCACCTAATCGTTATGAACTTATATTCATGAGTAGTGAAGGTTGCTATCCACATTCGTGTTAAGTGAATTCTTGGCAAGAGCATCATGCTTTTCATAGTTACGAATGCCTCGTCAATACTTATAGTTCTCGTGAATCTTAATGATCTTTGATTGTATCTCTATTGTGCTTTTCACGTATGGAACTTTTGAAGAATGTTTTGAATTGTTATATGCGTTTTCCCATTCAATTCAATAACTTAAGGAGAACTTGAAGGTTAAAAAAGTGCTATCACGGTTAACCCGGAGTATTGAGTTTCATAAGTTATCGAAAGAACAACTAAAAATTGGTTTATGTACAAGTGTATCATGTGTGGAGGAGAACCCTCGAGCTAATCCATCATCCATTCAAACAACCATATTTTGTGTCTAAATTTGTCTAGTTTATAATTTGTTTATTTTCAAGTTATTCTCATCAAAACACAATCCCCCTTTTACAATTTATGTCCTTTGATTTGAATCTACTTTATTTGATTTCTTTTGAGTTCTTTGAGTTAATTTAGTTTAGAGTTGGTTAATTTTCATAATTTGAATCTTTTAAATTCAATTCACGTCCTAAAACAACCCTAGAATCTGTTTTAGTTTATTTGTTAGTTTTATTTTGAGTTATTCTAGTGTAGTTGGAATCATTTGAATCTAGTTAAGTGTTTTGATTTTAGATTTGTGTTTTTAAAGTTTTATTTAGTGTTTCTAAGTTTATTTTATATAGATTAGCAATCCCTCCTAATCCCCGGTTTAGAATGATCCCTACTTGCATATATACTACAATTGTCAACAAGAGGGTTTAATTTGTGTGTTTGCTTATTCATCGCACCACTTGTCTTCTCCAAACAACATTTGGCATCCATCCTTCATATCCCCCAATGGTCCTCTTACAGTTGGGGACTCTATGATGAAGAACGATACAACTGCTACGGTGGTTGCTAGAAACCTTCTCACTCCAAGAGACAATAGGTTGTTTTCCAAGCGGTCTGACGAGCTCGCTGTTCAGGACTCTCTGGCGCTCAGCGTCCAGTGTGCAGGCTCAGTCTCAAACATGGGCCAACGCCTTCTTGCACGATCTCGTCAGGTTGAGTCTTTGATGGCTGAGGTGGCTAGTCTTCGGCAAGAGGTCAGAGGACTCAGGCACGAGAATAAGGAGTTGCACATGCTCGCAACTAGTTACTCAACAAGTATGAAGAGGAAGCTTGACCAGCTGCAGGAGTCCGAAGTGCGAATTCAGAATGATCATCAAAGGTTTGTGGCGTTACTGCAAAGGCATCTTCTGCCCTCGTCATCTGGAGTTGCACCAAGTGTTGAGGCTCCGGAGGATCAAACTTTGGCGCTTCGTCTTTCTAAGCTCCGTCGACTGCTGAGGCACCACCTAACCAATGAATGCTATTAGTTTACACATTATTGTAAAATATTTTTGCTTTTATTTTGATTTGATTTGATTTGATTTTGTTTTTTCTTTTTCTTTTTTTTATTTTTTTTATTTTTTTATGTTATTTTAAAGCAATGTAAAATATGTAAATCAATGTAAAAAGACTTTGTTTACCTTCCCCCACACTTAAAATAAACATTGCCCTCAATGGTTTCACACAAACAACTAAAGAACTAAGCAAGGCAAGATAAATGCAGTAAAGAGAAGGGTTTAGGAATGCAAATCTGATTTGGTGAGCAATTCCAAAGTCTCCTTTCATTGAAAGCTTGGGTTGCCTCCCAAGAAGCGCTTGCTTTAACATCGTACAGCCGGACGAATCCTCCAATTAGGCTTTATTAGACCCCACAACATGGATGGGTATGTCCTCCACAATGTGCTCCAAGAAATTGTCATAGTAGGGCTTCAAACGATGTCCGTTTACCTTCAATTCTTGCCCCGTCTTCAAACTCTGGATTTGAACTGCACCATGAGGAAAAATATCAGTAATAACAAACGGTCCAATCCATCTAGAATGTAACTTACCTGGGAATAATCGAAGACGGGAATTGAAAAGTAGAACTTTCTGCCCATTTGAAAATGTTTTGGTTCGAATCATCTTGTCATGAAATGCTTTCGTCTTCTCCTTATAGATTCGAGCGTTCTCGTAAGCTTCATTCCTAATTTCCTCAAGCTCGTTCAATTGAAGCTTTCTATGAACTCCAGCGGTATCTATGTCCATATTGAAGACCTTAACGGCCCAATGTGCTTTATGCTCTAACTCAACGGGAAGATGGCATGGTTTCCCATAGATGAGTCAAAATGGGAACATACCAATGGGTGTTTTGTAGGCCGTGCGATACGCCCACAGTGCATCATTCAAGTGCAAGCTCCAATCCTTCCTTGTTGGCCCAACTGTCTTCTTTAAAATCTGCTTGATCTCACGATTTGAAACCTCTGTTTGCCCACTCGTTTGAGGATGATAAGGTGTTGAAACCTTATGCTTAACGTTGTACTTCTTGAGTAGCGCCTCGATGGTTCTATTGCAAAAGTGGGATCCCCCATCACTGATGTGAGAATTACTTGACACACAAATTAAACCCTATTGATGACAATTGTAGTAATGATGCAAGTAGGGATCGTTCTAGACCGGGGATTAACTAGGGATGCTAATCAATAAATATAAGACTCAAAAACACTAAACTAGACTCTATAAACTTAAAACTAATTTAAAACACTCAAAACAGCAAATAATAATAAAAAAGACTCAATTCTAAACTTAACAAGTGATTTGGACGAAAATATAACTTTAAAAGACTCAAAAGATTTAAAGAAAACAAGTTTTGACTCTAAAAGCAAGACTTAAAAGCAAGGGGTTTTGTTTTGATGAAAATTGAACTTTAAAACTTAAACTTTGAAAACAAACTTAAAGCAAAATAGATTGTGATGAAATAGAATGATGAGAAACTAGTTAGAGGGTTCCTTATCCACACATGAACATATGCATATAATTTGATTCCCAGTTATGAATTCAACAAACGAATGAATGACAATGCTCCAAGTTAATTAGGTCCGCTTAAATTAACTTTCAGATTTTCCTAAAGTCATTAGATTGGATGATTGCATACGACAACCCAAAACATTCCCCACAAGTTCCCTACATGAATTGCATAATAGAGATACAAGCAAGAATCATTAAGTTCTATGAAAACCATAAGCATTGACGAAGCACTTGTTACTATGAATTGCATGAAACTTATGCCAAGAATTTACTTAACACGATTGTGATCAACAACCTTTACTACTTGTGAATATAAGTTCATAACGATTAGGTGAAATTCCCTTATATCCTAGCATCAAGTCTAAGCATGCAAATTAAGTGTCGACCCTTAACCCACATACATAAACAAGTTCTTAATCAAAACAGAAAAGTAAACCACATCCAACATTCATAAATTCATAACTGGGGTAAATCAAATCATAACCAACATATGTCCATGGCTTCAAATTTTGCCTCTAACTAAAAAGAAATTAGTTCCACATGTTTAACATAATTGAACAACAATTTAAATTAAACATTGAAAAACAAAAGCAAAACAAAGAAAACACCTAAACTTTCCAACGATCCAAGCGCCTCCAAGGACTTTCCTCTTCTTCTCTTTGTTGCGGCACAAGGCTTTGAATGATGTTGAAGAGTTGGTTTTTATGGAGGAATGGATGAGGGAAGTTTAGATATGTAGGGAGAGGCAAGGAAAGGCTTGTAGAATGGTTTATTCTTGGATGATTTGAATGAGGTTGCTACCATGGGTATTTATAGGAGAAGGATGGACTTGTTTAAGCACAAAAATCTGGTGGGAACACAAAGAAAGTCACGGCAATGGTGGAATAGGTTGGTGGTGGTAGGTTTTGAGTCATCCACTTCACATGTCATGGTGAACTAAGCATTGCATCATCCACTCACATGTCATGGTGAGTTAAGCATTGCATCATCCACTCAAATGTCATGATGAGATAGGCATTACATCATATTTTTAGGCCCATTGCAACAGATTTTTGGGCTTCTTTGCATCAAATTCTTGGGCTTCTTTGCATCAAATTCGTCCATCCTCATGCCTCCATGTTTGCACTATCCAATCTTGGCCCAAAAATGCTCTAGAATGCTCCAAGTAGCTTCTTTTTGCATACTTTGACATATAAACCTACAAACACACGAAAAATGACTTTAAACACTAAATTAAGTAAGAAACATAACATAAATGCATAAGAACTAGCTAACTAAGGTGCATAAATATGCTCCTATCAATCACTGATAAGTACTCGCGGCATGCCAAACCTTGCAAATATGTTAGTTCTAACAAAATCTGCGACAACTTTAGAATCATTAGTTCGGGTGGCTTTTGCTTCCACCCATTTCGAGACATAATCAACCGCAAGTAAAATATAATTAAAACCATGAGATGAAGGAAAATGACCCATGAAATCAATACCCCAAACATCAAAAATTTCGACAGTAAAGATAGGGGTCTACGGCATTTAGTCCCTTGCACCTATATTGCCCATTCGTTGGCAATGATCACAAGTAACACAAAACGTCCTAGCATCCTTAAATATCGTAGGCCAATAAAATCCACATTCTAACACTTTAAAGGATGTGCGTTGTGTGCCAAAGTGTCCTCCACATGCATAAGTGTGACAGAAACTTAAAATTGAGTTAAACTCCGAATTATGCACACACCTACGTATAATCTGATCCGGGCAATACTTCCACAAGTATGGGTCATCCCAAACATAAAACCTAGCATCTTTTTTCAATTTTTCACGTTGGTTTTTGTTTAGGGTGCTTGGGACTTGCTTAGACACTAAAAAAATTAACCAAATCAGCATACCATGGCTTACTTACCTCCATGGACATCAACTGCTCGTCCGGGAATGCTTCTGGGATGGGTAATTGCTCCTCGTTATGCACCAAACGACTTAGATGGTCAGCCACCACGTTTTCACTGCCTTTTTTGTCCCGAATTTCAATGTCGAACTCTTGAAGCAGCAGCATCCATCGAATAAGCCTTGGCTTGGCCTCCTTTTTTGTGAGCAAGTACTTCAACGCTGCATGATTAGTGTAAACAATCACTTTAGTATCAATTAAATATGAATGAAATTTATCTAAAGCAAAAACTACAGCAAGAAGTTCTTTTTCCGTAGTGGAGTAGTTCAACTGGGCGTCATTCAAGGTCCTTGAGGCATAGTAGATGACGTGAGGCCTCTTGTCTTTTCTTTGTCCCAAAACAGCTCCAATTGCATAATCTGATGCATCGCACATTAGCTCGAAAGGAAGGCTCCAATCTGGTGGTACAATGATGGGGGCCGAAGTAAGCATCTCCTTGAGGTGTTTAAAGGCCTTTTCGCATTCCTCGTCAAACTTAAAGGGTACATCCTTCTGTAGGAGACGACAAAGGGGGTAGAAATCTTCGAGAAGTCCTTGATGAATCGCCTATAGAATCCTGCATGACCAAGAAAAGAACGAATCTCTCTCACCGAAGTTGGAGAGGGTAAGTAGCGCACAAGATCTATTTTCGACTTATCAACCTCAATTCCCCTTTCCGAAATGATGTGACCTAAAACAATGCCTTGTTTAACCATAAAGTGGCATTTCTCCCAATTTCAAACAAGGTTCGTATCCATGCATCGTTTTAAGATCAAACTGAGATTATTTAAGCAACCGTCAAACGAATCACCAAAAACACTGAAATCGTCCATGAAAACCTCAATAATGTTTTCAACAAAATCTGAAAATATACTTACCATGCATCGTTGAAAAGTTGCTGGAGCATTGCACAAACCAAATGGCATACGGCGATATGCAAAGGTGCCAAACGGACAAGTAAATGTGATCTTTTCTTGGTCGTCCGGAGTTATGACAATTTGGTTATACCCAGAATATCCATCAAGAAAACAGTAAAATGAATGGCCTGCTAACCTCTCGAGCATTTAGTCAATGAATGGCAAGGGGAAGTGGTCCTTCCTTATGGTGGCATTGAGCTTCCTGTAGTCGATGCACACTATCCAGCCTGTTTGGATTCGGGTAGGCACGAGTTCGTTTTCTTCATTCTTTACCACAGCAACTCCTGATTTCTTTGGAACGACTTGAATTGGTGAAACCCATCAGCTATCTGAGATTGGATAGATGACCCCACAATCAAGGAGCTTGATAATTTCCTTTTTCACAACGTCCATCATCGGAGGGTTGAGACGGCGTTGAGCCTCTCGAGTTGGTTTAGCCCCTTCTTCAAGATGTATGCGATGCATACATGTAGTAGGGCTAATTCCCTTGATGTCGGCTAGGGTCCATCCAATGGCAGTTTTATGATCCTTTAACACTCGAATAAGTTTTTCTTCCTCCAATTCCGTGAGTGATGATGAAACAATGACGGGCAACATTTCTTTTTCTCCTAAAAAGACATACTTCAAATGGTTGGGCAATGGTTTAAGCTCTAGCGTAGGTGCCTGCACCACTGAAGGTAACATCTTGCTAGTAGAAACGGGAATTGACATTGGGATTGAAGACTTACCAACGCAAGGTGGGGATGACTCAAGTGCAGCCACCATCTCCTCAATTTCTTCACTTAAACCCATGGCAAAAGCTTCCTCCATGTTGTTGCCGTGCCCTTGCACAATTTCTGGGATTTGGGTTGTGCTTTTTATTCCTTGAACGATGGTTGTTTCAAGGGCATCTCGATCCATTGAGTCAAGAAATTCATGCCCCAAAGATTCCAAAATATCAATAGAAAAACACGAATGATCATCAATAGGATATTTCATGGCTTCAGAAATATTAAAATCAATAACTTCCCCATCAAATTCCATTGACAATGTCCCTTTGAACACATCGATCTTTGTCCCAAGCAAGATTGGCAATGGTGTAGTATGGACTGATTCATCCATCTCTAGAACGTAGAAATCAGCCGGGAATACTAAATGATCCACCTGCACTAAAACATCTTCCAAAACTCCTTTTGGATAGGCGTTAGAGCGATCAGCTAATTGAATGATTACACCATCTTTTTTTAGTTCCCCTAAGTTCATAGATGCATAGATTGAGTATGGCATTACATTAATTGATGCACCTAAGTCTAGCATGGCATGTTCAAATTTAGTATTGCCAATAACACAAGGAATCGTAAAACTACCCGGATCTTTGCATTTAGGGGGTAATTTCCTTTGTAAAACAGCGGAGACATTCTCACTTACCTGGACAACCTCCTTGTTTGAAATCTTCCTCTTTGTTGTGCATAGTTCCTTCAAAAACTTGGCGTACCTTGAAACTTGCTTAATTGCATCAAGGAGAGGGATATTGACTTGCACATTTCTAAACGTCTCAAGAATGTCCTTCTCGGCTTCCTCCTTCTTCAATTGCATGAACCTGCGAGGAAAGGGCACATTTGGAGGAACGACGTTATAAATAATAGAATTTGGAACTCCCTTACTTGTGATGGACGACATGGATGGCTTAGGGGATTTAGGTGGCTGCGGCAAGGTTTTGGATCCCTTTGTCGTGGCCTTTGCTTCTTCCTCCTCTTCAATTTGCATCATTTCATCCTCCTTGTGCCCTGTTTTTGATGATGTAGGACATGCCCCAACTTCCTTGCCACTTCTTAGCATGATGGCCTTGGCAGATTCGAAGCCACCCTTTGGATTTGCAATGGTTGAACTTAGAAGCTTCCCTTGGTCCCTAAATTGCCCTACAAACTTTGCAATTTGTCTAATTTGCTTCTCCAATTGTCTACCCTTTTGTCTTAGTTTTGCATGACCTTGGTTTGATTCTTTTGCCCCTGAGACAAATTGGTTAGCAGTTTAAGAAGTGTATCATTATCGAGAGAATTACCTGAAGTGTTTTGGGCAGGTTGTTGTTGGACTTGATTTGAGGCGTACGGCTTAGTGTAGAACCCCAGAGGTTGCTGCCTAAAGCCCCCTTGTTGTTGGGGTTGTTGGGGCTCCCTCCATTTGAAGTTTGGGTGGTCTCTCCAACCTGGATTGTACGTGTTTGAATATGGATCGTTTCGGGGCTGATTTTGACCTTGGAATCCAATGGCATTAGCGCTCTCCCATCCACCATTTTCAATCAATTGAGGACACTTTTCAGATGAGTGTCCTTGGATGGAACACACGCCACAAACAGTAGGTCCTTGCACTTTCATCCCCTCGGCCATCTGTGACACAATGGAAGTAAGATTAGCTAATTGGGATTGAATGTCGGATGAATAGCTTACCTCATGAACTTGTTGTCGTGGCATGTCCCTTTGGCCAATTCATTCATATTGTTGTGCATTCAATGCACGGTTTGCAATGAGTGTCTTGGCTGCCATGGGTGTTTTGTCCACCAATGCACCTCCTGCCAAAGCATCTAGCATTTGCCTTTTGATCGGAAGAAGGCCTTCATAGAAGTATCAAAGGAGAAGCTCTTCCTTCATTTGGTGCTGCGGACAAGAAGCAATAAGACTTTTAAAATGTTCATAGTATGCTGGAAAGGACTCACCTTGGCTTTGTTGTATGCTACTAATTTTCTTCCTCAAGAGAATGACTCTTGAAGTAGGGAAAAATTTCTCCAAGAACGCCCGCTTCATACTTTCCCAAGAAGTGACAGTTCCAGGTGCTAATTCGTACAACCAATCTTTAGCTTTTTCTAGAAGAGAGAATGGAAAGGCTTTCATCTTCAAAATGTTTCCATCGACGTTGATTGGGGTCATGCTTGAACACACCACTTCGAACTCCTTCAAGTGCTTCTTTGGATCGTCCATGGACAGCCCATGGAATTTAGGGATGTGGTGCACCAAGCTTGATTTCAATTCAAACTCGTCGCTCTTGTCCTGGGCAGCCCTAGGGTATTGAATGCATAGGGGTACGGTGTTGTCCAATCCCGAAGCTGAGAGCTCCTTGATTGTTCGGTTATCTACCGCCATGACTTGTGGTTGCTCAACTCCTTGAGCCTTGGGCTCTTTTTCCTCTTCTACTTCGTTTTCCTCAAGCTTAGGTTCAAGATTGGATGGTTGAGCTTCTTGTTGTTTCTTTTTCCTTCTCAAGGTTCGCTCAAAGTCGTTGTCAAAGTCAGAGATATGCTTATGAACTTGATGAGAATTTCGAGTCATACACTAGTACCTATGAAACAAGAAGAACAAAGCAAAGTTAGTAACTAAATTAAAACATACGAAAAAGAAATAAGGGATTAGCAAAGTTGCTAATCCCCGGGAATGGCGCCAAAATTTGATGCGATGATTATGCAAACACACAAATTAAACCCTCTTGTTGACAATTGTAGTATATATGCAAGTAGGGATCATTCTAAACCGGGGATTAGGAGGGATTGCTAATCTATATAAAATAAACTTAGAAACACTAAATAAAACTTTAAAAACACAAATCTAAAATCAAAACACTTAACTAGATTCAAACGATTCCAACTAAACTAGAATAACTCAAAATAAAACTAACAAATAAACTAAAACAGATCCTAGGGTTGTTTTAGGACGTGAATTGAATTTAAAAGATTCAAATTACGAAAATTAACCAACTATAAACTAAATTAACTCAAAGAACTCAAAAGAAATCAAATAAAGTAGATTCAAATCAAAGGACATAAATTGTAAAAGGGGGATTGGGTTTTGATGAGAATAACTTGAAAATAAACAAATTATAAACTAGACAAATTTAGACACAAAATATGGTTGTTTGAATGGATGATGGATTAGCTAGAGGGTTCTCCTCCACACATGATACACTTGTACATAAACCAATTTTTAGTTGTTCTTTCGATAACTTATGAAACTCAATACTCCGAGTTAACCATGATAGCACTTTTTTACCCTTCAAGTTCTCCTTGAGTTAATGAATTGAATGGGAAATCGCATATAACAATTCAAAACATTCTTCAAAAGTTCCATACGTGAAAAACACAATAGAGATACAATCAAAGATCATTAAGATTCATGAGAACTATAAGTATTGACGAGGCATTCGTAACTATGAAAAGCATGATACTCTTGCCAAGAATTCACTTAACACGATTGTGGATAGCAACCTTCACTACTCATGAATATAAGTTCATAACGATTAGGTGAAATTTTCTTATATTCTAGCATCAAACTTATGCATGAAAACTAAGCGTGCACTCTTAATTAACATACACAAATAAGTTATCAATCAAATAGTTAAGCGAATTGAAATCACAAATTATTAAAGCACAACCAAAAGTAATTAATTCATAATGCAAATGTAATCATGGCTTTGAATCCCCCTAGCAAAAAGGGGGGTTTAGTTCCTCATAATTGTAAAACAAAGGTAAATAGATTTATACATTGAAAATAAAAGAAAGAAAACACCTAAACGCTCCAACGATCCTCGTTGAGTGGCAAGCACGTCCAAGCACTTTCCTTCCCTTCCTTTGCTACGGCACAAGGGGTGGTTGTGGGTTGAAGGTTTGGTGTTATGGAGGAATGGATAGGGGGATGTATGGTGGTGTTTAGGATGGGTAGGTAGGGGTAAGGCTAGGATAGTTTAGGGAGTGTAGAATGGAAGTGTTGTGTGAATTGGTGTCTTTGGCCTTGATGGAGAAGCCTATTTATAGGCTTTGAGAATGAATCACTACCATCCATTTTCTTGGTGAGATCACCACCACCCATTTTTGTTGGTGAGAATGAATCACTACCATCCATTTTGTTGGTGAGAATGAATCACAACCATCCATTTTTATGCTCCCCATGCATGCAATCCATTTCACCCCAAAATAGCTCCAAATTGCACCAATATGCACTTCTTTGCTAACTTTGTTATTTAGAACCTACAAACACACGAAAATAGCTTTAAACAGTATAATAAGATGAAACTAATTAAGTAAATGCAATGAAACAAGCTAATAAAGTCACAAAAATATGTTCCTATCAATCATACATCTTTAGGGCTTCCACAAACCATAAGCGACACCTAGTAGTATTTCATGGCTACCCAAGCTAATCACAAGAGGTGGAGAACCTATTCAGTTTAGGATTACAATGCAATACTGTCTTTCTCTAATACAATACTTTTGACAACATTGTTTGGTTTGATAGTTTATTCATGTCTACTATCCAATGTGATTCTTTTACTTATATGATTGCTTTGAATATGATTTGGAACGGCTTCCTAAATCTCATTCATACTCCGGTTAGAGATTCTTAATCATATCATAGAGTATTCTCCCTCAAATGGTTTGAAGGTTAGAGATCCCTTATTGTGCATTCACTTGCCTCCATGGCTAAGTGGCTTAACCCCAATGATCGGATCATATTTATATATATTTTACATCAAATTCACTCGTCTTTTCTTAGTTAGTTCCTTATATTTTTGAGCTATTTACTTTGATTTTGTGTTTATATGATTTGTCTAGCTAATAATAGAAAAAGAACACAAGTGAGATTTTAAGTGACTAATTCGTAAAAACTACCTTGCTCACTTATTTGATTTTTTTTGTACCTTAAGAAAAGTCATGCTGAAAATTAAAGGTTGCAGCTGAGGGGGATCACAATGAAGGATCACGAGGGATTTAAAAGAAGAAAAGAAAGCATAAAAAAATGTAAGGCAGCATCCAATGATAAAAGTGGGCTTGCGGGGCTGGAAAGAAGGAGCTAAGGCAGATAAGTGGAAGACAAACGGCATCAAAGGGGGCCATTTTCAGAAAAATAGAAAAAAGAAGGACAGTGGTGTCACCGAAAGCAGCTCATCTGCCCAAACCTCCTCGGGTCCTTGCTCGTAGTTTCTATATACCTACAAGGGATCATACAGCGAGAAAGGGGGATGTAACTGAACCACAAGAAGGATACATATAGAAGCAGCGCACAAGCTGCAAGGAAAGAACAGCTGCCAAGAGCAGCGTGAGAGAAGAAAATAAAAATAAAAAATAAAAAAACAGGAGCTGCCTCTGGGCAGCGTGAGGCAAGAGACCAGCCTTTGGTTGGACGGAAGTGGAGAGCACAGCGAAGGAAGCTGCCAAGCAGGCAGTCAGTCGGTGCTGAGGTAGTGCAAGGCAGCCAAAACTTGAGGCAGTCGGTGCAGACTGGAGAGCAGCGAGCACTGCACACGGGGCAGTGTACAGAAACTGCACAGAGAGCATTCTCCTCATTTCGGTCCTATCTTTCAAACCTTATGTTTTATTTTTGTTTTAATTTGAGAATAATGTGTAACTAATTTTTAGTAGTTAGGGGCTGTTTTGAAGCCCCGAATATGATTGTGAATGTGTTGTGATATTTCGTTTGAATGACTTTTATGAAAGGATGAAAATTGATTCACTACTTATGTCATTGATAAATTCTTGATGTGTTTCTATGGATGCATACTTAGTAAGCATATCTAGGATTTTAATGCTATGAATATATGTGTGCCTGCCCTTGTTGAATGAGGACCTACATATGCTCTAGAGTAGCACTTGTTAATTGTGGTTAACATGTGAATCGATTTCTAGGATAAGTAAGACAACGCCAGTACTTACGATGCCTTGTGATGTCTCAAACTCTTTTCATTCTTAATGATTTCTACTTGTTAAATCTATGAACACGCCATTCTAGATTGCATGCTAGGAACTAAGTTAAGTTGAAAACGCCATTCTCTTGACATACTACGTAAGAAAGAGTAATAGGTTGAGTTCTAACATTGAGCCAACTTGAGCATCTTCATCCGGAAATAAAAGGAATTTGAATGAAACATAACACATTTGCATGAATATTTGGTGGTGGATAACATTTCCCCTAACTCGTTTTTCTTAACTTGTGAATTCAAATCTATTGGCATTATTTAAAATTTGTTTCTGTCCTGTTTTGTCCGATTTAATTAAAATAGCAAATCAACTCCAAAAATCCCAAAAATTTGTGTGAGCATAGCTCGGTGTGTCTAGTTTATGTGTATAAAATTTCGTTGCATTTGGTTAAGTGTAAGTTGGTCTAAGAATTAGTTTTCGGTGGCTGGTCAGTGGAGACAGCCACCAATTTTTGTGACATCTTTTTAAGTATTTGGATAAAACAATCTTCTGCGAGAAAGACCCTTATTTTCATATGCTACAATCGACAAATTTTAGTGTTAATAAGGAAAATCAATAGGATTATTGCGTGCTACTTTTGTGGTGCGCTATATTTCCTATCACCCAACTATGTCGTAGACACCCTCTGACGAAGTGACTTTGACATAGTCAAAGATCAAGGACCTAACCACAAGACAACGATGATGCCTCAGGTCAAAGGACTACTTTGCATTATCCCAACCATGAGTTCTCATGCAACATGAGTATGAGAATGCCTTGTTGATCATGTGCACTGGACTCATTCTCTATTAAGCACCTACATACTTGTCTTGGTGTCAGTCACACCAATGACTTGAGATCAGTCACCCTAAGAGAAGACACATCACGTACTGATCTTAACGGACTGTCAATGCCCAATAGGCAATCCTATGATAAAAAAACGTTTAGGGTATGTATACGAAAGAGAATGGTCTCATGAATCTAACTTCTTTAGATAACATTCTTGCAATTACATATTCCTTGGACTTATCGTTTAAGCATATAACATTTATATGAGATGGCTTTAAACAATAATCTTTGCCCTTCATATTAAACTAGATTAGTTTAACAAGTGAAATGTCCGTAAAGTATCATCATATGATTGGTTTTAGGGCACATTTCCAACACCAAGAAGAGCACAAGCCCAAAATCCATCAACTTCTGGCCCAAAAGTTGCAAATAAGCTCTACAGCCCAATCTGTCAGCACTGAGGGCTGTGCATAAATTAATTTGCCACGATTAGAAGCTTTGGGCTAAAATTATGAAATTTTGACAACATTCTTGATATACTCACGAACCCACTCCAATTGGAATAACTTAAAATTTCCACTGTTTGACTATTTCATGCTAAAAAAGGATTTGCAGGTCCAACATTAAAAATACATAAGAAAGCATCAAAATCTCACCAAAATATACCAAGAATAGGGGAAATATGTAGCATAAAATCGACTCATCAATACCAATTCACTGTAATCCGCTAAATAAAAGCAGTGCTCAGGAATGTGTGGAGGTTTTTCTAGTATCTATTTGAAAGTTGTTTTCACATTGAATAATAGTTGTACAGAGTGTGGTACGACCTTGTACTTTTGTTTACTGCAAAGGCTGTGCAACCGCGTGATCTCATATACACAACCAACTTTTATTTTTGGAGCTACTATCTCATGGTCAGCTTCTATGACATCAATCTGCACAATAAAAAAATATAATGAGTTAATTATAGCTTTGCCTTTGTTTTTGAAATTTTAGTTTATAGTGATTTCCAATTATGTTTAGAATGACATCAATGTATTGTACCGTATGTAATGTTATTCATATTTGTCGAAGCTAGATAATTTTCATACCGTTTAGTTACTATAATAACAATTTGGTACAATGGTATTGAAAGAGAAAGTCAAATGGTGTATAATAATGATATAATACACAATGTAGTAGTGATGAGTGTTGTGACAATAAGAAATATTTAGAAGCACTGAAGGTGTGCAAAGTGCAATGAATGGTTTATTTGTAGTATTATTTGAATCAATATGTTTAGGTATTTCTTACAATATATAGTTCCCAAAGTACGGAATTACACCTAATGTAAAAATCTTATTTAAGTTTGAATCTGGAGGGAGCTTTCACTTATAACTCTAGCGAAGAAGAGAAGGATATGATACGCTATGACAAACTTTCACTTTTCCATAATATATGTACTCAAGTGCTTTCCCTATTATTTTCTTAAGTCAACCAATGACAATTAGTCACACCAACAGTTGTTTAGGGTAGGACAAATAACAAAATAATTGGAACAATGTGTGATCTTCGATCTTCTTCCCCAAGGCTCATGCCTCTGCAAATTTCTCGTGGGATCAATATCGCACACCAATTTACCTGCCCTGAATTTCACAATTGGAAAATCAGAGCTGCTCCATGCCGTATCACATTCCATAGCCTGACGAACTTAGGTGAATTCGACCGCTGCCACTCAAACTCCCCGAACGCATTTGTGCACCAAATTGAAGCTCGCGTGCTTCATAGGTTTTTCAACTCTAGATAACAATTTTTTTCTCGTCGAAATGGATAAAAAAACATGAATAAAAAATATATATAGTAGTTGTTATTATTGCATATGTGTCAAATTTAAGTTTTATGTGGATTGAAAGTTGAATACTATTATTTCGACTCGTGTATTAAAATTGTGCTTTGTTTGGGTCGAGATATTCTTTATTTTCATTGTGCATTTTACGACAACACGAAAAAATCAACTTACTTATGAAGATATAGAAAATGTGTATTTTTCCTTTAGATGAGGGGTTGTGATAGGCATGAATGGTTACTTTCGTTGGCTGTCTCGACTTAACACTTTTTGACTGATTTTCATAGTTCATTCTATCGTACTCATCGCCACGAACGCATGGGCGTGAACGGATTCGAATTTGGAGTTATAACGAAGACATTACGCTTTGAAACGTCAAACATTTTTCAGATATTTCACGTGACCTTAATTTGTGAGCCAATGGGACCCACTTCGGATCCTTGTCCCTTGCTTTTTTTTCCCTTACTCCTCGAGACACCTCCCTCTCCCCTTTTCTTTCTGTCATTTCATTCTCTCTCTCAAACTCTCTCCCTCACTTCTCGTCCATTTCCTTTCTCTCTCAAACCAGCCTCCTTGAGGGCACTACAAGCCTACAACAACCATGACTACACCATCACCTTCTCTTGAAATCCCTACGAGTTCTTGAACCAGAAAAAAAAGGAGAAAAACCATTTGAAAACTCCATCCCCGTGTTGCACAATGTAGTTATTGTGCAAGAAACTTCTCCGGTGAAGGTAAGCCTCGAAATTAGTCCTTATCATTGTTGATTGTGTCTAGGTTCATGATTAGTAAGTTTTTGGGTGGTGTAGGAACATGGAAAAGCTCAAAGAAAGTCACTGTGTAAATCTAGAACTTTTCAAATCGTGGTCATTTATCCATCTTCTAGCCAATTTTCTATTCAACTCCGGCCACCACTCGGTCCCATCTTGGTATGAATCTATTCTCCATATTCCTATCTACATTTTGGCTTTTGAATCACTCGATATGGACTTGTATTGAGCTCAGAATGGGCTCTTAAGTTAGAGGGAAAATCTGGGAAATTTCCAGACTTTCAAAGGTTGCGCGTGGAGGGCTGCCATGGCCAGTGCATGGAGCACACACGCCTCCACCACCGTCTACGGTGGCGCAAGCGAATTTTCTGGCTACCCATCTCAATACGTGGCCCCCTGGGCCGCCGCCCTGTGGTGGCACGTGGGGGAACCTAAGGTCTCTTTTTAGGTTTTTCGAATTCCTGAATCCGATTACGACATCTGTTTTCCCAAGTTCAATTGTTTTAGTAGAGTTTTATTAATTGGTCCCTTTTATGTGCTTACGTGCATTTGTTAGCGGCAACCTCGTCCTCTATAGTTCGAATGGCTTTTCGACAGTAGAGTATCTGTGAGTTGACCCCTTCCAAAATGCATGATTTTATTACTAGAAATGCATGCATGAAAAGCATGATTTTATGACTACATTTTATGAAATGTTTACTGAGTTATCAGATTTACGCTTTATGAAATATTATGCTTTATCGAATTTACGTTACTGAGATATATATGAATATGATTTATGATATGATGTTTGAGCTATTAAGCTCCGATGAGATATATTTTGGAAAGATTATGTTTATGATTTTATGTGCTTACTTAGTAGATATTCATTTATATATGCCTTCGAGCGAGCGATGTAGGGCCTGCAGGCAGAATATTTATATATGCCTTCAGGCAGGCGATGTAAGGCCATCGGCGGGCGATGTAGGGCCTTCGGGCGGAAGATTTATATACGCCTTTGGGCGATTGTGATACCACTACTAAGCACACTATATACGATATGTGTTTTATGAAGGTTTTATGGCATACTAGGGTTTTCGGAAAACCTATTACTTATTATGCTATTTGAGTTTCTAAAACTAGGGGTTAGTACGTTGA
The DNA here is from genome assembly GCA_963580275.1 of Crataegus laevigata. Classification (NCBI taxonomy): domain Eukaryota; kingdom Viridiplantae; phylum Streptophyta; class Magnoliopsida; order Rosales; family Rosaceae; genus Crataegus; species Crataegus laevigata. The sequence goes on from OY756945.1 coordinate 18,875,953, forward strand.
AGAATAATTGTTTTAGTATTACTTATATGGGTAAATTACATAATACCCCCTCAGGTTTAAAGTCTATTACAACCCCATACAACATCTTTAAAACATTTCACTTTCATACCTCACGTACTATTTTATTTCAAAATAATACATCTGTTACATTTTCCATCCATTAATCTGTTAAGCACTGACGTGGCTGCCACATTTGTGCTGATATGGCTGCCACATGACAAAAAATATAATTTTTTATACATTAAAAATATTATAATATTAACCTTATTAAAAAAAACCAAAAAAAACCCAAACCCAGAAATTCTTTCCTGTAACCCCACATCCCACCCCCTACCCATCATCTTCCAGATCCACGCCACCAACTTTGTCGAGCCATCCTTCCTCGTTAATCCTTTGATTCCTCTCACCCCTGTCTATCTATAACCCACCCATCCTCGTTAGAAATCAAACAACTAAAATCACTTCCCCTGAAAACTTGTCAGTAAAACCCAGATGCAAATCTGCTTTCCAAATCCCACTCTTAAAATCCTCACTTCCCTAATCGCAAAACATGTTGAAAACCAGGATGAACCCAACGCCCCTCACTTCCCAAATCCTGCACGCCACATGCCAACTAATCCAAATCAACCAAAAACTTAATCAAGTTCATAAATTTCATCAGATTAGAGCTGAAACAGTACCAAAAAGCCCTCACCTTGTCTGAGAGTGAACTTGAACGAAGTCCCTTGTCCCGGCTCGAATCGAACTTAGTCTAGTCCAGCAATGTCCCAGTATAAAGAACTACAACCCATAAAAAACCCCCAATCAATCCCAATCCAAAAGTACCAAAAACAATTAAAAAAATCCAAAATTTCTATAAAATTAAAAATTAAAAATTAAAGCACTAACCTTCAACCTCGTCGCCATTCTTGGGGTTGTCCCAGCCTTCGCCTTCATTGAGGAGCTTCTTCTTCAAGCCTTGGCTGCCGATCTCCTTCTCCTTGTCGATCTCAAACACTAGACCTCAGAAACCGCACCCGCATCTCAAATTCCACATTTTATAGACAAGAGAGAGAGAGAGAGAGAAAGAGATGTGGGACCTGCGTTGAAGGGTGCTTGGGTAGAGGGGATGAAGGGATAGAGGGGCGGAGGGAATGGACGGACGGTAAGGAAAAGATGGGCAGGGGGTAGAAGTGGGATGTGGGGTTGTGGGGAAAGATTTATGGGTTTGGTTTTTCATTTTTTTTTGGGTTAATATTATAATATTTTTAATGTATAAAAATTATTATTTTTGTCACATGGCAGCCACATCAGCACAAATTTCCACGTCAGCACTTAACGAATCAATGGATGAAAAATGTTTTAAAGATGTTGTATGGGGTTGTAATAGACCTTAAACCTGATAGGGTATTATGAAATTTACCCTACTTATATATAAATTTGGTCCACTCATGCTTTGTTTTGCACCCCCTCAAGACATAGGAACGAGGCATACGACCCAAGCTACAAGGCATTCCCATATCAATGAATTTGTGTCCTCCTCTCTGTGTAGGACATCTCTTGTAATCACACTTTCTAATATTCCTTCCGCTTATATTTCGAATTAGTTGTATGTTCTGAACATGTCATGTATTATCAGTTTTAAATTGTTGGCAATTGAATATTATAATTTATTAAGGTTTGTACTTGATTACTTTATTGCGTTGTTACGCACGAAAATTATATGCATGTTTTACATGTTCTCTGCATATGCATTCATAAAATAGCTTGCATCACACTCGGGCGTCGGCCAGCACGTGATAATATTTTTTAGACAACTGTTATTAGCACTTCAAAAATCTCATTCTACACTCCTCACAAGTGTAATTTTCTTTCTAATTATAGAAAGTTTGAAGTGCAAATGAGATTTTTGAAGCGCCAGTAGCAATTCCATTTTTTTTAATCTCATGTAGTAGTCTGAACTAATCAATATTATATTTGTATCGAGTTGTGTTACACTCACGTTCTTACCAAGTAATGGTTATCTTAATTAACTGATATTTTTGTCCGTTTAAATTTTATTGTCGTGTCGTATCATATAAAAAATCATCATTACTACGTAATTTGAATAAAAAAAAAGTTTGAAAAGTTTGAATTTTAACGATAAGGATAAAATAAAGGGTAAAGTGAATAGTATCATGATTGATTTTTTACTGACACACCCCGACCCCAAAGTGGGGCGTGCTGGCCGTCACGTGAGCGTGACGTAACCATGTGCACAGTGCGGAAGCAAGATGAATAAGAAGAATACGAACAATTTAAAACCAAGCCACTAGCAATCCTAATTAAGATAGTGTGCTAAAGCGAGAATTAAGAGTGCTTATACAGAACCAGAGCATATTAAGTCAAATGCAGTCAAGTAGAAAATAATAGGTTCAAATAACACCAAAGGGTGTCCTACACAATAAGTAGTCTGTCAGAACTGTCAGACAATCCTCGTTAGCCACCAACGACAAAAGCTACCTAGAACCTGGAGGGGCGAAAAACAAAAGCATGAGTGGGCAAAAACAAATCTTTTGTCGTACACAGAGTGGTTACGATGGAATTTGGGTGATTGTTGATCGGCTCACTAAGTCGGCGCATTTTATTCCTGTGAGGGAGAAGTTTTCTCTGAACCGATTAGCTGAGTTGTTCATATTGAAGGTTGTAAAGTACCATGGAGTTCCAGTCAGTATTATCTCGGATCGTGATCCTAGGTTCACTTCCAAGTTCTGGATAGATTTCCAGGAGGCCCTTGGTGCGAAATTATGTTATAGTACGGCATATCACCTTCAGACAGATAGGCAATCTGAGAGGACGATTCAGACGTTGGAGGATATGCTAAGATCTTCGGTTTTACAGTTTGGTGACACGTGGCATCATCATTTGGATTTGATGGAGTTCGCCTATAATAACAGCTTTCATTCCAGCATTGGGATGGCACCGTTCGAGGAACTTTATGGGAAACCTTGTCATACACCCTTATGTTGGTCAGAAGTTGGCGAAAGAGTTTTGGAAGGCCCCGAGATAGTAGAGGAGACTACTCAGAATGTTCAGGTTATTAAGGCTAACCTGAAAGCGGCGCAAGATCGCCAAAAGAGTTTAGCAATAGGCGTGCTACTGACCGAGTGTATAATGTTGGTGATTGTGTATTTCTAAAGTTATTGTCGTGGCGAGGTGTAGTGCGGTTTAGGAAGAAAGGCAAGTTAAGTCCTAGGTACATTAGACCTTATCAAATCACCAAGCGAGTTGGTGAAGTGGCTTACAGGCTCGAGTTGCCGCCAGAACTGTCCAGAGTGCACAATGTGTTTCATGTTTCTATGCTTCGACACTATGTTTCAGATTCGTCACATGTGATTCCTCCACAACCTTTAAAGATTAATCTAGATTTGACTTACGACAAAGAACCGGTGACGATATTGGATTGGAAAGATAAAATGCTCAGGAACAAGACAGTGCGTTTGGTGAAAGTTTTGTGGAGAAATCACTTAGTAGAAGAAGCTACTTGGGAAACCAAGGACATGATGAGAGAGACGTATCCAAGGTTGTTTTATGGTTATTAGTGATTGTACCTTGTATGAAATTTCGAGACGAATTTTTATAAGGTGGGTAGATTGTGACAGCCCATCCCAGATTTTTCATATCATTAATGTGAAGTTACTGAATTACCCTTGAACGTTGAGTGCATGTTTGTGAATTTTGTTAAGGTTTTGGTCTAATTATACAATATCCCAAAGTTTTGGACCCAATGGGAAGTTGGGTAATTATTGTTTGTGATTGGTTGGATGAGTTTTGGACCACTCATCACTTCCCTCTCTCACTTCCGTGCACCCTCTCTCTCTCAAACACACTCTTTCTCTTTCGAACTCACTCTCTCTCTTCCCTCTACGTACGGACAAGCTCAAGGACGCCCCAAACTTCACAGATCGAAGGAACTAAGGGCACCATCGTATTCCTCTTGGTGTGGGGAGTTCAAAGACACCATTTTCAGGGAGCTTAAGGAGGTCCCCACGAGGCTCATGGTATTTTGTTAAGGGATTTTGGACGTCGGAAAAGCGAAATATGCAAGTTTGAAGTATGGCCGGAGTTCGTGGAGTTTTTTCGATGAGATCCCGTGATCTTTGGGTCCCAAAATCAGCGAGACCTATTCGGAGGACGAGCGTAGCCAGACTAGGCGTGGGGGTTACGACCCGGCTACTTAGTGAACAATATGATGAGTTTTTTGTTAAAATTTCTTTAAAAAAAAAATTTCTTTTCTACTGAAAAAAAAAAAATATCGAAAACATAAAAGAGAACCGGACGCCAAGTCCCATTTGTGAAGTGCATTGGAAGTAGCGTTTGGAGTCCGCAACTGTACGGTACCAAAGCTAGCAGCTTACTAAAAAAGCGAGGCAAAAAACAGAGGCGCAAACAAGGCACGCACGGGTGCAGCAGCAGCTGACCAATCCGATTGTTTTCCCTTTCCTCAAAGCTTCCCTCACAAGCTTTCTCTCTCAGAAAACGACTCCTCTTCTTCCCGACTCAGTCTCCGGCGAGCCTCGAATCGGTTGCTTTCCTTGCAATTTTCCACTCGCAAGGACCGAGTCAACTCCTTCCTCACTCCCACAGTCCTATGGTGAGCCCCGCCCTACTCAATTTCGCTTTATCTGTTGTTCAATCTTGCCCCGAATGTGAAGATTTTGAACATTTCTAGTTATGCATGTAAATTCCCAGCTTTTAATGTGATGTTGTGTGAATTACTTTGAAATTCAGCTTGAAATGGTATTTTTCTCTCACTAGAAATGTAGTTTTATGTAATTAGGCTTGGAAATTTTCAGTCTTTGGAGAAAATGTAGTTTGATGTAGTGGTAATTTCGTTTTGTGATTTGCTTTCGGTTTTGGGAAATTTGAAATTTTGAATTGCAGGTTTGAGTGCTTGATTTGGGGGAGATTTTTTTGTGTGTTTTGAGTTATGGATGCGTTATATTTTTGTGGATAAGATTTTATTTTGTTTCATTATTTTGAAAATTTAGAAGTTTAACTTTGTTCATTTACATTTTTTTTGTGTTTGTTTTTTTTGTTTTTGGGGTTTCAGTTTGTGTATTTGAGTTGCATGTGGTGGATTTTCCATGGAAACAGTGGTCGGTGTTGAGGGGAATGATGAAGGGATGTGTGAGGAGAGTGGGGTTGAGAAAAGTAGCTCTTCGTTATCTTCGCCAAAGCAGATTGCCGATCCTGTTGTATACAAGCTTGTTCGGGTACATTTTCATTTGCACTAAAAGTTTTAATTATTTTTCAGTAGGATTGATTCAACTTTCAAATTTGTAGAGAAACATGATTAGCTTGTGTAATGGGTGTTCATTATACTGCTTTAGAAGTTGATAGAGGACTGTATATTTACCAAGTGTTTTTTACGGTTATTTTATTCAAAAATTACAATTAGAAGTAGCCATGGTGCTGGGGTGAATCAGATTTTAGAAAATCATAATAGAAAGGCATTGAAGCTTGAGCATCGTGATTTGATATGTTTGTTTTCTCTGAAGCTTTGGGTTTGGGGATTTAATTTGTCACCAATTTTAAACTCGAGGTTTATACTTGGATTAAATAAGAGGCCAGTTTTGGGTTTGGCGAGATGAGAGCCAGCTTCTCCATAATTCTTTTAAATGGGGAAACTTAAAATCGTGTTGCACTACAACTAAGAACTAAAAAGTTCATAGTTTATATTTTCATTGCCATTTATTTTGTCTTATTTGATTCCAGGTTGAAGGTAATGGGAGATTAGTGCCAGCAACAGATGATGAAGTAATGGAAGTTGAGGATTTTCTTGTTGACGAAATAGTTGAATTACCTGTTGTTCCAGACGCTGGAAATGTTAGGTGCATTTCCAATGAAGAGTCTTCCTCTGGGAAACCTCAGAAAGAAAACTCAGAAGGTATATTTGAGTTATTGTTGTGACTAGTGATTTCATTTCCATCTTTATCATTATGGAAAATTTTTCGTAGTAACTTTAATGCACTTTGGAACCTTCAGCTATAACTTCTGTACCTAATGAATACTGGGGCATTCTAAGTCTGATTTTTATCTATTCAGATTTTTGTATTTAGTCTTACAAGTTAAATGAGTATCTCAAATCTCAAATATCTAATTAATTTGAGAAGTCTTATTCCAACTTACTTTTTCTCCTCAATGGGTTTGAAGTTCATTTATATACACCACTAAAGTGACCAGTTTTGAGTACTTTTAAGTTATATTCAAGTTCTGTGTTGCATACCTATTATTTCCGTGACTTAGTGAAGTATTCTTTCAATGATAAATGGCTTTGTTGGAAACTAGTTGTTTAACTTGGTTTGTTAAGTTATTTGAAGGCATTCTGTTTTTATATCTCATGGTGTTGGTTCTGTAATGGTTTTCATCTCTGATGGAGCAATACATTTCCAGGTCTGTCACATTCAGAGAACACAGAAGCTGATGCAAAATTAAGTTCACGGCTTGAGGTATTGACTTGCTTTCTCTGGATACAATTCCTCTTTTGTTGTAGAATCAGATGGATAAGTATTATTTTGCTTAAAATTGTACCCTGCTATGACCTTTCTGAATAGCCTAATTTTTTATTAGCACCCCATATAATGTTGAATACACCCCACATAAAAATTTAATATTAAATAACTTATATACCCTACTATTCAATGACAATTTCGACCTTATTAGGTTAAAAAAAGTAAGAAATTTCTAAATACACTCCAAATCACGTTTTAACATATTATTTATCTTCTTCAATTCTCAAAACCCCTCTCACCCTCCATTACAAAATAAAACCCTAACCAATAAAATTGCAAAAACGTTGATTGAGAAAAATTATTTTTGACGAATATAACACGAAATCGACGTTTTGGAAATTTCACGTGAGGTAAGACTTCATATTTTTCATTGTTTTAGTGATTTGAAAGGCATCTCCCTATATAAAGTGATAGAAGTCTTTCCATAAAGAAACTTAGGGTAGGATTGGATTCGTTTAATGAATGCTGAAGCTTTAAGTAGTCTGAATCTGTGATTTACCTATACTGCAAACTGCAAAAGAATTGCTAGGTATACAAAGTAAGTACTTGTGGCCTGCCTATAGCAGGCTTCATAGGAGGCTTTTATTTTGTTTCCCAAATACATGTGACTCCCAAGAAACAATAATACTTGTGTGTTCAAGGTCTTAGCAGGAATTTTAGGTTGTATGTCGTATCATTCAAAATGCCTGCAGTCATGGGTTGTATCTGCACCATGGTCATGCAGAACGCTCTTAAACAGTGAGTCTTTTGTAGTCAAAACCCTTGACATTAGAACACTTTGGGAAATGCAAACACCAATTTGCTCCTTAACTTGTATCTCTTAGTTGATCGTTTGAGGACCTAATTTACAATGCCAATCAATTCCTCCAAATCATCAAACCTTAGTTGCTCAGAGAGAGCTTTACTCCCAACAACAACAAAGTCTTTTCCCAATAAGTGGGATCGGCTATATGAATCCTAGAACTCCATTGCGCTCGGTTTTGTGTCACATCTTCCGTTAGATCCAAGAACTCTTAAGTCTTTTCTTAGAGTCTCTTCCAAAGTCTTCCTAAGTCTTTCTCTACCCCATTCGGCCCTGAACCTCTGTCCCATAATCGCATCTTCTAACCGGAGCGTTAGTAGGCCTTCGTTTCACATGTCCAAAGTAAATTTAATTCATAAAAATAAAAAATAAGTATTACAAGGTGTAAAGAATGTGGGTGTATAAACATGTAGGGTGTATTAGAAAATGTAAATTGTATATTGAGAATGTGGGGTGTGAGGGCATTACGGGGAAGCTTGTGGCGTGTATTAAGATGATTTTTAATTGAAAAAGTAAATGTGGGGTGTATTCAACAATATGTGGGGTGTTAATATAACAAGCCATAGCATTATTCTTTTGGATAACTTGAACTTTATGTCTCTTTCATAAATTGATTCAAGTGCTTAGACATGTTTACAGATACCCCTTGTACAGCAGTTATATTTCCTAGTTGCTATGCATTTTAATCTTCTAGAAACGAATTTCTTGATCTTGAAATTTTTTGGTATTACGTGTTAGTGTCTCTATATTAACTGGTTTGATTATTCATTTCTTATAACTTACAGATAGTTTCTTTCAATTCTTCTTTTTCTTTTATCTCTGAAAGTATGTGCACAATTTTAGCATATCTAGTTAAAAAATCGTCTTGAATCTTTCTCGACCTCTAAAATCTCTTGTAGCACATTGAGATGTTGCAAAAGGTCAAACAGGAAGAGAGGCTCCACTTAGCATGTGGATTGCTTGATCATTCTTCTTTTATGAATGTAGACATCCCGTGTTCTGATCAGCATGATAAATTGCCTGCTATTGATGAGAAGCTGCAATCTGAAATTCATTTGCAGGATATTGGTCCTCCATCATCACTGAGTCCAGATGGAAGTCATATTAATGAATCTGGGAGAATTAGGGAGTGCTCAAAACAACCGCCAGATGGACCAATAGAAAGTGGATCATCAGCTTGTGTCATTTGCACTAGTTCAAAGCCTGATGTAAATACACTAAAGGGGGAGATATGCTTGGACAAACTATCAATTAGAGAACTTCATGAATTATTTCGGGCAACTTTTGGGAGAGAAACTACTGTTAAGGACAAGTTATGGCTTAAGAGGAGGATCACAATGGGATTGACCAACTCTTGTGATGTTTCAACCACAACTTTCACTATCGTAGATAACAAATTGGTGAAGAAGGGTAAAGACGATAGCATTCAGAATGCAGATGGTATGCTCACTGAGGGGTCTGATGGTGAAGCGAAGAATCATGGGTATGAAACTTCACCAACTAGCCACAGTAGCCAAATGGAGAATCATCACACTGTTTCGGGCAAGAGATTGGGAAACAGTAGTGTAGAACTTGATTGTGGAAGTGAGGATCTTCACACAGATCAGAGAGCTGCCAAACGAGTTCGGAAGCCCACTAAGAGATATATTGAAGAGCTTTCTGAAGTTGAATCAAAAGATTGTAGCCCAAAAGTGATTAGTCCAGTTAAAAACGCTGGACAAGGACAAACATCTCTAAAATCTTGTAGGCCTCTTGGAAATGTCCCTTTAAATGACAAAGCTACTGTCACCAGGTTGGACCCTCTTGGAAATGTGACAAATGTCCCTTCAAATGAGAGAACTTATGTCACCAGGTTGGACTCTCTTGGTGGATCTGGTGTTCAGGTTCCCTATGTTTCTCGAGTTCGTAGAAGCCGTCCAAGGAAAAATATTATGGCCCTTATGGTAGGTAAAATCCTTTTATAATGTGGCAATAGAGTTGCTTTATCATTTCATTTCTTTTCCTTTTCTTCTTAAGCATAGGAATTATTATTATGATGATATAGCACTTGTCATCTGTACGACACAGTGCCTGAATGTGTTCAATTTTCTATTTGTAGAAGTTCGACATGAGTGTAATGGGTGTGACAGCTAAACTTGTAAAAGAGGCCTTTAGTGTGTGTAGTTCGCTAGCAGAGAGTGAGCATGCGGACAAAGTCTTGAAAACCAGATCTGCTTCTGAACAGATGAAATCACAGGCAAGATCAAGTTTGCTTAACTGGATTCCATTATTCTTACTTCACTTTGAGTTATGGGCATATGTGTTTGAATTTGATAATGCGTGGGTAACGTTAATGTGGCAGGTTATTAGTTATGGAGTGGTATTTTGTCTTAATGAGAACTAATGGGAGTAACCTCTTTTTTGATATCATAGTTTGCCTTTTGTTTGAGTGCTACACTAAATTACCTATCAGTTGGTTGCATGCTAATTTTTTGTTATGTTAACTTGTTACATTATGTAGTTTACTGCTGAACCAGAGAAAGACAAGCGTCGCTCAGTAATGGGCACAATTGAACCGGATAAGAACATGGGCATGAAGCAGACAGATTCATCCGAGGACAATTCAGATGATGGTACAGCCCAGATTCCCACAGCAAAAGGTGGAATGAGAAGGAAACACCATCGAGCTTGGACTCTTGCTGAGGTTATAAATTTAGTAGACGGTGTGTCTAAGTGTGGCACTGGGAGGTGGTCTGAGATCAAAAGGCTTTCCTTTGCATCGTATTCATATCGCACTTCTGTTGATCTCAAGGTATAATTTTTCTTTACAATTTGTGTTAAAGATACCAAGTTCATTTGGCATCCAGTTATGCTAAAAACGATGGTAAGTACTTTTGAATAAGAAAACATGTATCATTTTGCAGGACAAGTGGAGAAACCTGCTGAAAGCTAGCTTTGCGCAAACACCTCCTGATGATGGAGTGAGTACATTTCCCTTCCCTCTCTTTCATGAGTTGGTTAGACAGGAAGTGTTCCAACTTCCCATCTCTTTCAAATGCAAGCTTTCTTTGAACTTTTTGCTCAGCCTTTAACTTCTAATATTGCATTCAAATATATCTTCCAGAAATGCCTATATTCTGTAAATAAATTTTTTGCACTTTGATCGTATCTCCATAGTATTTTACAACTTCGATGGGTGTCTACAGAAAAATCTGGTGTCCTGTGGTGGTTTGCTTCATTGTAACTTGCGAAACTGATGTTTGGCGTCTGTACTAAGAAGCAAATATGCCTCTATATATAGTACTATACAGCTTTGATTTTCTCTTTAAGTGTCCTTTTGATTACTGGCTTTACTTGGTTTGTCTGTGGGAAATTATGCAGATAAACTCCCGGAAACATGCTTCAGTACCCATCCCGGCATCAATTTTGTTGAAAGTAAGACAGCTTGCTGAGATGCACGCGCAGGTACCGCCAAATCTAGGGCCAAGCAAGCCGGCCAGTGTTAGTCGAAGCGTGCATCAAATGAGACCAGGCTTCTTGTAGCATTGTGTACAAAGTAACATTTAGTCGTGCGGATCCAGAAATAAGGATACTGCTGGACTGTAACCGCTTTCATATGCTGACACTCGTTAACATAGCTTATATGCTGCAGATGGATTGCCGAGATGTAGGCTTAAACGTGTTTATGGCACCTTCTCTGACTGCTAACACATTCACTCGCTCGGTAATTTATTATGAACGAGTTTATGCCTGTTAAACGTTAAGAGATTTTCTCTACTACGGTTAACCGCGTGGACTGATAATCAATTTTTGCAATGCGAGGCGAATGCTTGCCGGTTCATCAGCGGAACACAAATTGGTTTAGAACAAGGATGGACTCGAAAAGCATGACCCGAATGCTCAAGTTGAATTGTGTTTTAATCTTGTCACACTCCGATTAAAAGTCTTGGTAAATAGGTCTCCAATAAATAATAAACCTCATAAGGCAATAACCGAAGGGCTAAACATTGTCTGGTTTGGGATTTGGGTGAATTTACAAAGAAAATCTTGAATGAAGATCTATATAATACGAGTTGCATCAATTAAATTTGTGGAGTGAGCCAAATAGACTAACCATATTAAATTACTAACTATTTGGAGCTTGAGCGCTATTGAGATCAAGGTTTAGAAAGACGTTAGGCACTGGTTGGACGGCGGGTTAGGGTTTAGTGCGCATGTGACTTGTAGAGTCGAGGCGGATTAGGCAGATTTAAGTAAATTTATATATATCGTATAAATAAGTGCCTATTTATACTAAAAAAATACATAATTGTATTGGAACACATAAATCGCAAAGTAGAATAATATATAAATTATAAAGTATTATAACATATTGAAAACATAGAGAACAAACATATAATGAGTGTTTATTATTCAATAAATCTCTTATAATTTAGTGAAAAAATAAAATGAAAAATAAAAGTTATCTACTCTCTGCCTAAATAAAAGTTATGGCTTAGGCAAGTGACTGGACGGGTTTGAACAGGGTAAAATTATGTTAGGAATACGATAAATACAAAGTTCGATTCTTTCCCGTATAATGAGAAAAAAAAAATGAAAAAGACAGTAAGTTTGATTAGATGGTGCCCACGAAAGAGGCCCAACACGCACATTACCGAACCTGGATTTAAAGCCCATACTCTCTCTCTCTCCCCCCCCCCAACCCCCCCTAAACAAGAGACGTCATCGTCGCCAACTGAGTCACGGTGAGTCCTCCAACGCAGCACTTCCACTCCCTCCAATTCGTACAATTAACATTTCTTCCTTCAACAATTCAACCTCCCTTACAGCAATTCAGCCTCTCCTCCGTCGCTGAAATTCACTCTCTGTTTGGTTTCCGATACATCGCAGTTGAATCGACAATTTATCGGCAACCAAACTGACCTTTCAATTTTTAATTACTCAATTGGTAGTTTCTATATCTCATCTGTTCCTGCTGTTGCTTTTATCGTTTTCGGGGCTGAAAAAATCCAGTAGCAATGGGGATCATCGAAAGGATCAAGGAAATTGAGGCCGAAATGGCTCGAACTCAGAAAAATAAAGCCACAGGTACTTTATCTTTTTATATTAAATTCAATTTTTTTGGGTAGCTAAATTCATTCATTTCTTTTATAAATTGGGTTATATCTTAATTTTTATTTATTTAATTGAAATGCTGAAAAAAATGCAGAGTATCACCTTGGCCAGCTCAAGGCAAAGATTGCCAAGCTCAGGACTCAGCTTTTGGAGCCTCCTAAAGTATGCAATTCTTCCATAAATATGTGTGTGTGTATTATGTTTTATACACACATACACATGAGTATGGTCCTTAGTATAGATAATATTGTTTGTTAAAAAAAAAACACGAGTATGGTTTGATGTGAATATAACTTTTCCTGTATTAGTGTTAGGAAGTTTGATGTGCATGGGATTCTTGTTAAATCTTTGTACTGGTTCAATTGGTTTGAAACAACTTTCTTTTCATGTGTTTGAGGTTTAGTTTTTCCATTTTAATGATTCATAAATGAATTTTAGGGGTCTAGCGGAGGTGGAGATGGTTTCGAAGTAACAAAATTTGGTCACGGACGTGTTGCGCTTATTGGGTTTCCAAGGTTTGCGATATTTATATAACCTCAATATGCATTGTGTATCGTGGAAAGAAAGCAAAATGAAATGTTGTACCTTCAAACAGTAATAAGTGGCGAATCCTTATGAGATTTGCTTGTTGTTTGTAGTGTGGGAAAGTCGACACTTTTAACTATGTTGACGGGCACACACTCTGAAGCTGCATCTTATGAGTTCACAACTCTTACCTGCATTCCTGGGATTATACATTACAATGATACAAAAATTCAGCTGCTTGATCTTCCTGGAATTATTGAAGGTGCTTCTGAAGGCAAAGGTCGTGGGAGGCAGGTGATAACAATATTCTCCTTAAGCTTCCTCTCTTCTTGTGATAACATGTCATTATGCGTTTATTGTACAATAATATCATGAGAATTTTACAACAAGGTAGAATGGTGATCAGTCTGATGACTTGTATTTGGCCTTTTCTCTCCTGCTCCGTATTTCCAAGTATCATGGAAATGGATAGAATTTGATAAGACCCTCTCTTGCAGGTCATTGCTGTTGCTAAGTCTTCAGATATTGTGTTGATGGTCCTTGATGCCTCAAAAGTAAGTATTTATTAGTAACATGCTGTTGTTACTGTTTCTATTTAAACAGCTGATAAATAAGTTTACTGCTAGTCTGCTTACAGACCTTTCAATGTTTTCCATTCGTAGCAACCTGCTCGACCTTTGAATCCTGTCTTATTGATCCTTTATGTTGATTACCTTTTTTTTTTTTTTTTTTGGATTCTGTCAGTTATTTAGGTCTAACCCTCGCATTTTGATGTTTCAGAGTGAAGGCCATCGGCAAATATTGACAAAGGAGCTGGAAGCTGTGGGCTTACGTTTAAACAAGAAACCGCCTCAAGTAAGTTTCATCTTCACAATATAGATATTAGCACTTTGAAAACAGACTCAACCAGGTCTTAGTTTCTGTCGGTTGTTTCGCTTTTTCCATATATTGTTTGTTTTGTTAACTGTGGACTTCTGCTGGATTTTGCGTTTTGTTCCATGGGCAGATATACTTCAAAAAGAAAAAGACTGGAGGAATTTCTTTCAACAGCACTCTCACTTTGACTCATGTGGACGAGAAGCTTTGCTATCAAATTCTTCACGAATACAAAATTCACAATGCTGAGGTACTTTACTTAGGCTTAGTCAATGTTGTTGTTTATGAAAGCTAATGGTGATTCTTTCATTGGGCATACACAACTAGTGGTACGTGCTTTTCTTTAAGTCGGTGATGTACAATCGTTCAATTGGTGATGCTGTCGTCTCCATGCTCATCCTTTGGGAAAGAATGCTCATGTATAATAGCTTTTATGTAGTTGCTGTTTCGTGAGGACGCCACAGTGGATGATCTTATCGATGTCATTGAGGGAAACCGGAAATACATGAAGTGTGTATATGTATACAACAAGATAGATGTTATTGGTATTGATGATGTGGACAAATTAGCCCGGCAACATAATTCTGTTGTCATTAGTTGCAATCTCAAGGCAAGTTTTACACTTATTGTTTCAATTAAATTCAAATGAGATATGGAGCCGTGCAACTGTGTTATCAATAAAAAACCTTGAGCAATTTGTTGCAGTTGCAAACTTGCAAAACTTTTGGTCAGAACTAAGAAGGCACTGTCAACCGTGCTTCTTTCCATGAAAGATATGTTTTTGTTGGACCCTATAGTGCAAAACAAAAAAAATTACATTACCATTTTTAACATCTTGCAATGGATATGAAACGAGAGTTTCCCATACGAAATGGTTCCGGAACATTAACTTTGATTCATGATGTTGCTCAGCTGAACTTTGACAGACTACTTGCAAAAATGTGGGAGGAGATGGGACTTGTTAGAGTTTATACCAAGCCACAGGGCCAGCAACCTGATTTCGGTGATCCTGTAGTTCTTTCTGCTGTAAGTTGCAAATATTTTTGTTCTGTTATCTTTTAGGATCAATTAATACACCATGCTTGTGAGCTTTCTGGCTTTGTTCGTTTTCTCTTATTCCTCTTTGCATGTATGTGTAGGATAGAGGGGGCTGCTCTGTTGGAGACTTTTGTAACCATATACACAGGAGTTTAGTGAAGGAAGTCAAATACGTGCTAGTGTGGGGTACAAGCGCAAGGCAGTACCCACAGCATTGTGGTCTCGGTCATGTTTTGAATGACGAAGACGTGGTTCAGATTGTCAAGAAAAAGGTAAACCTGTCTTTGTGCTTTTCATTAGAAATAAGACCGCATCGATGAGTATACACGGCTTCTGTATCACTATATTTTGACCAAGGTTTTACAACTCCTCTCTCCTTTGCTTTTTCATATATTATCGCACTGATTTTCTGAATAAGAGAAGAGAAGTTTGGGACGTATGACTATTGTAGTTCCAGATGCTTGCTAGATTCCAGTGTTTTTTGTTTTCTTTGCAACGGACGAGGAAAGAAATGTGCTTCTGATAAAAATCTATATTTTGGCGCTTGCATTCTCCAGGACAAGGAAGGGGAAGGGAGGGGTCGTTTCAAGTCACATTCAACAGACCCTGCTCGTATATCTGACAGAGTGAAGAAGGCTCCCCTGAAGCAGTAATATCATTGATAGGCATACCATGCAGACCCGAGTTTCTTACATGAATCGGCACAGAAGAATGATCCGTGGATGTGATGTATATCCAGATTTGAGATGCCTACAGAGCACGGCATAATCAAATCATTTGCTCAGTTTGAAAATTAGTCGAAAGAGAAGAATTGATGTTAGAATGTCGTGCTTATCGAAATAGGTAAATTTTCTGGTCCATGTCTTGTATGTTTAAGATTAATTACTTCTTGAAATTTTGAACATGTACTGCACGATCAACTGTGTTTCTGGAGATGGTGATCAATACACTTCTAAACGCTCTTCGGCTCTATCTTGCTTGCGTGCCAAGCATAAATTCCGAGCCTATCTAGCTTAAGTCGGATGCACTCATTTGTAGAAAGAGAACATTTTTTTCGATGAGAAAATTTACAGTCAATTATTCACGTGATGAGAGCGAAGGTATACCCCAGTTGCACACTAGAACACTCCAGCTACACCCAGGAGATTTTACCATTCCTCTGAGTCATCATCTTTCTCACTCTGTCAGCATCATCCCATTTATTTGTTTCTGCACAAGTATTTGCCAAAAGCACGTAATTTCCTGCGTTGTGCGGTTCTATTTCGAAGAGATGCCTGGCTGCAATTCCACTCAATTCGGCATTGCCATGAACCTTGCAAGCTCCTAACAAGGGGCGGCCCCAAATCTTTGCATCTGCGACGCCAACGTTGTCTATTACAAGATTGTACGCCTTTTCAAGCAGCCCAGCCCTTCCAAGAAGATCAACCATGCAAGCGTAGTGCTCCTTCAGTGGCTCAATGCCGAAAACCTGAGTCATGAGCTCAAAATACCGGCACCTTTCCTCAACCAGTTCTGCATGGCTACATGCGTTGAGGAGACTGACGAATGTTACCTGGTCTGGTCTTACTCCGTCTCTTTGCATTTCTGAGAAAAGATCCACAACATCGTTGGCCTTTCCGTGCCTTGTTCGGTGTGTCTTGTTTGGTGTATAGACTGAATTGGATAACTCACTAAATTCAATCTACGTTGAATGAAGACTTCCGAATTTCATCTAAGTTGGAGGTAGAACATGTCTCTTAGCTATATGCAGGAAACTCATCGCTTCCCCATCCTACCATTTTTGGGAGATTAAAACGAATAAGTTTCCTTCATGACAAATCCATCCTGTATCGTCATCCTAGATAAAAAAAAATGGAAGTTTGACACCCATTTCTTCATTCAACATACATTGAATTTAGTGAGTTAGTCAATCCAATCGAATCCTTGACGCCGAACGATTTAACTTACCACAACCCTTTCCTCCACATGCTTCGCCAATGTGGCTGCAATTTCAACACCCCCAAGTTGTGTACAAGCTGAAATAGCTCCCACCATTGCCACCTCATTGACTCTCACTTTTGCTTCCCTCATCTTCTTATACATCCAATGGCTTCTTCTGCATAGCCGTTCTGCGCATAACAAGCCACCATTGCTGCTCAACATAACACATCCGGCATCTGTATCTCGTCAAAAATCATCTCGGCCTCCACTACATTACCACGCTTCCCGTATCCCGCTATCATAGCCGCCCACGCCACTGAATTTTTCTCCACCATTCTTTCGTACAATCCATTTGCCCTTTCCATATCACCATTGTTCGCGTACCCAGCAACCATGGTAGTCCAAGAAACCGCATTGCGCTGCCCCACGACATCAAACAACCTCCGCGCTTTCCCCATGAGTCCCATCTTCGAACACCCACAAATCATGGCCGTCCAAGCAACCAAGTCTTTTTCTTCCATCCAGTCAAAAACATCCCTCGCGTCCCTTACTAGCCCACATTTTGCATATAAGAAGAAGCGCAGTTTGCACTATTGATAAGGATCAACTCTGGAACCTTATCTCAACCTGCAAGCAGCTCAGATAAAGGAGGGAAACAATGGCGGGAGAAGGTAGAGAGAGGAGAGGGAAGCTAAGCCCCAAATGTTTTTTTTCAACTGATATTTTTTATTCCAATTACAACTTTGATCGCCCAATCTCCATGTGAGCCTTTAATACAACTTTTCAATTCAACAAATGCCACCTGGCACTAATGACTAATCCTAATATTAACCTCTACTAAGTGATTTAGCCTATCACTTATTACATTCATATATCATTACCCCTCCCTTGAAGAACAACCTTGTCCTCAAGGTTTCAACCTTGTCCTCAAGGTTTCAAAACAAAGTTGGAAAATCTGGCAGTGAATTCATCATAGTCCTCCCAAGTAGCTTCCTTGGCTGACAAACCCTCCCACAACACCAGAACTTGGACTCTCGCAACATTACCCTTCTTGTACATGCGCCTCTGCAGCACCTCCTTTGGTTTTTTTCACTTCCAAGCCATCTGTGACTTGCTCTAGTAAAGCAACCAGAGGAGTGACCTGAGAACCCAGCTTTTTCTTCAAACAACTCACATGAAATACAGGATGTATTTTGGTGCCCTCAGGAAGCTTGAGTTTGTAAGCTATCTTGCCAATTCGTTCCACTACTTCAAATGGCCCATAAAACTTAGGGTGTAGCTTGTGGAAAGTATGTGAGTTTAATGACTGCAGCTGATAAGGTATTAACCTCAAGAACACCCAATCTCCCACCGTAAACTCCCTTTCAGTTCGATGTTTATCAACCTGATTCTTCATTCGAGTTTGAGCCCGCACCAAATTAGATTTTAACAATGCAAGCATTTGATCCTTTCCAATAGAGCTTGCTCCACAACTTCTAGTTTAGCTGTGCCCCTTTCATAGGTGATAACAAGCGGAGGAGGAATACCGTACACAATCTCAAATGGAGTGAGTTTGGCAGATGTGTGGTGTGAGCTATTATAACTCCACTCGGCCCATGGAAGCCAATTAACTCATTTCTTTGGTTGATATCCCACAAAACAACTCAAGTATGTCTCTAAGCACCTGTTCATGACTTCGGTTTGCCCATCACTTTGGGGATGATATCCAGAACTCATGCTCAATTTAGAACCCTGTAGCTTGAAAAATTCTTGCCAAAATTGACTGAGGAACACCGAGTCTCGATCATTGACTATATTAGAGGGCATGCCATGAAGCTTAAGCACATGTTCCAAAAATAGGTGGGCTACACTAGCTGCTATGTATGGATGAGAGAGTGCAATAAAGTGAGCAAACTTAGACAACCTATCTACCACAACCATGATCACTTTATTGCCCTTGCGGTTAGGTAACCCTACAATGAAATCCATGCTTATGATAGTCCATATTTTCTCTGGAATGGGAAGAGGTTAAAGTAAACCCGGTGGAGCTATAGTTTCGTATTTATTCTGCTGGCAAACAGCGCATTCCAAGACAAACTTCTTAATATCTTGCTTCATGCCTTGCCAATAAAAACACCTTTTGAGTTGCTGGTAGGTTTTAAGCACCCATTGATGTCCAGCCGTGGGCGTGCAATGATGCTCCTCTAGGACTTTGAATTTCCAACCCGAAGTAGGACTAAGAACAATTCGCCCCTTGTACTTCAAGAACCCATTATCTAAGTGAAAGTGGCTGAGCTTAGAACTAGCAATTTTCGAAGGGTTGGCCATGAAGTGAGCCACTTCTTATGATTGACTCTTAATCCACGGATCAAGCTCCAACTCCCTTCTCAACTTATCCAACCATCCAAAATAAGGGTACGTGATAGCCCTACATTCCAACATATTAATCGACACTTCGATGAGTACTTCTGTAGGTATGAGGATCCTTGATAATGCATCAGCCACAACATTGTCCTTACCATGCTTATACTGAATTTCATAATCATAACCAAGCAACTTTGAGACCTATTTTTACTGGAAAGCAATATTAGCCCGATGATTCAAAAAATATTTGAGACTGTTGTGATCAGTCTTAATGATGAAATGTCTGCCCTGCAGATAGTTCTGCCATTTTTTTTATTGCAATGAGTTCCCTCTCGTATGTTGAAAGAGCTTGATTCTTTGGCCCCAAAGCTTGACTAGTGAAAGCCACGGGTCTACCTTCTTTCTGCAACACAGCGCCTATTCCCTTACCTGAAGCAACATACTCCAGCTCAAAGGGTTTCAAAAAATCAGGAAGAGTCAGGACCTGTGGGGATGCCATGACCTTCTTTAAGTGTTCAAAAGCCTCATTAGCCGAGGGTGACCAAACAAAACTATCCTTCTTAGTGAGTTAGTACAAGGGTTGACAAATCTCAGCATAACCGGGCACAAACTTTCTATTGTAGCCAATTAACCCAAAAAACACCCACACAATTGTTTCACAGTAGTCGAAGCTGGCCATTCAAGTATAGCTTGAAGCTTTGTAGGGTCTGCCGACATTCATTTTCTGAGACTATGTGACCCAAATACTCCACAGTACCTTGACCAAAGGCACATTTCTGTTTTTTCACATATAGCTGGTTCTTGTGCAAGTGAAGCAAGTGGTCCTCCCAGGTTTTGCTATAGATTAGGATATCATCGAAGAATACCAAAATAAACTTCCTGATGAAGGGTCAGAAGAGATCATTCATGAGATTTTGAAAGGTTTCAAGAGCATTGGTCAGGCCAAAGGGCACGACCAAAAATTCATAGTGGTCTGCATGAGTGCGGAATGAAGTTTTCTCGACATCGGAGGGATGCATGCGGATTTGAGGATAGCTAGACCTTAAATCGAGCTTAGTAAAGTATCTATCTCCAAATAACTCATCCAGTAAGTCCTCAATGAGTGGAATGGGATACATGTCCTTCACAGTAATGTCATTCAACTCACGTTAATCCATGCACATCCTCTATGTGTTGTTCTTTTTCTTTACTAACAGTACTGGAAATGAAAACGGACTATGATTCGGTCTGATGAAACCAGCTTCTAAGAGTTCTTGAACTGCTTTTTCGATCTCTGACTTTTGCAACTAACCATAGTGATATGGTCAGATGTTGGGAGGCTTGGCACCAAGGATCAATGGAATTTGATGATCATGTTCACAAGGGGGTGGTAAAGCAACAGGTACTGCAAAAACGTCCGCAAATATCCCAAAACCGATTGCAGTTGTTGTAACTGAAGATGAGTGAGATCTGAAGCTTCTAATTTGTCTGAAGCCATGGAATACAATAACATTCCCAGAGTTAGTTACTTCCTTATCAAATTGTTGCACTGTAATCTCTTACACCAAAGGTGTAGGAGGAACACTGTGATGCAACTTATATGTGTAACCCATCGCGCTAAATTCCAGAGTCAGTGAGTGGAAGTCCCAAAACACATGACTAATGGTAGACAAACATTGAACCCCCAAAACCATATCACAACCCCCTATAGAGGCAATGAAAATAGCTCAATAGAGCAGTTATAACCTCCTAGTGACAAGAGAACATCCTTATAACAACCACTGCCCTGAATCCGTCCCCCATTAGCAATCATCACTTCAAAAGCATGAGTACTATCAAGCAGTCGACCCTATTTTTTTTGCTAAACGGGAGTCTAAAAAATTGTGAGTACTGCCTGAATCAAGCAAACTTGGCACTGGTTGGTTCTGTAGAAGGCCCTCAACCTTCATGGTTTGCACTGATCGATTGGCAGGTGTACCATAGAAGGCACATTTGCTCAACTCCATGTGCAACATTTCAGGAGGGATAACCGTTGTATCCAGATCACCTTGATCATGTCCTAGCTCATCCTCCACGACATCCAACATTAGCAGTTGCGTACGGGGACATGTATGACCTCGAACCCATTTCTCCTAACAAAACCAACATTCACCCCAGTCCTTCTTGCGCTGAACCTCAGCAAGGGTGAGTTTCTTATAAGGAAAGGAATAAGGATGAGGGGGAGGGGAGGGAAGTTGAGGAACCACGAGAGGCTGAGGCTTCAAATGAGGAGGAACATAAGGAAATGAAGGCTTTAAGGCAATCAATTTAGCATCAACTTGAAGAGCAATGGAGATAGCATCATGGACCATGGGAGGCCGTAACAGTTTGACATCATACTGCAGTTCACGTTTTAAGCTGCCTAAGAAACAACTTTTGAGCATCATAGGACCAACATCACCAGATCGAATGGCTAACTTACGAAATTCAAGGATATAGTCCTTCAAAGTACATGTTTGCCTCAATTTGAAAAGAGACTCCAAACTATCTTCAAATTCAGGAGGACTAAACTCTTGACAAAGTGCGGTGATGAATTTCGACCAAGTGGGCCTGGATTGCAAACAATTTTGCCAACAGAACCACTGTAAAGGCTCCCCATCTAGATGGAACTAAATGACAAAAATGCACTGATTGTCCGAAACAGTGTAGTAGGAAAAATACTGTTCAGCTCTGTAGATCCAAGCCAAGGGATCGTCTTCATCACTGAAATGAGGGAAGTCCAAGCGAGGCTGCCATGGAGGCCTGAAATTCAGTCCATCACCGTCTCGACGACGAAGACGAGGGGTCTCAATATACTGATAGAAGCATATTTATGAGACTTAGCTTGCTTGTTTTCTTGCATTTTTATTATTATTTAGTATTTATTATAGTGTTTAAAGTTAAATTCATGTGTTTGTAGGTTTTATGGGCTAAGGGTACATTATGAGCCAATTTGGAGTAGTTTGAAGTGTTTTTGGGCCCAAGATGGAGTGCTTATGATCCAAGCTAGATGGATGGACGAATTTGGATATTAATTGGGTTGAAATCTACTTTGAAGATGGATAAGTGAAGCCCAAATTCTAGATGTGAGTGGATGATGTAATGCCTAGCTCACCATGACATTTGAGTGGATGATGCAATGCTTAGCTCACTATGACATGTGAGTGGATGATGCAATGCTTAAATCACCATGACATGTGAGTGGATGACTCAAAACCTAACCCACCAACAATTCTCCACTCTTTGCATTAAACAAGTCCATCCTCTCCCTATAAATACCCATGGTAGCAACCTCATTCAAATCATCCAAGAATCAACCATTCTACAAGCCTTCCCTTGCCTCTCCCTACATATCTAAACTCCTCCCATCCATTCCTCCATATAACCAACCTTTCAAACATCATTCCAACCTTGTAAGGCGGCAAAGAAGAAGAGGAAAGTGCTTGGACGTGCTTGCTATCCAACAAGGATCGTTGGAACGTTTAGGTGTTTTCTTTCTTTTGTTTTCAATGTCTAAATTTGTTTATCTTTGTTTTATGCTTATGAGGACTTAAACCCCCCCCCCCCTTAGCTAGGGGGGGATTCGAAACCATGTCCTTGCTTGCTATATGATTTGATTACTTTTAATTATGTTTCATAAGTTGTGATTTCAATTTACTTATCTTCTTGATTAATAACTTATTTGTGTTTGTCGATTAAGAATGCATACTTAATTTACATGCATGAATTTGATGCTAGAATATAAGTGAATTTCACCTAATCGTTATGAACTTATATTCATGAGTAGTGAAGGTTGCTAGTCACAATCGCGTTAAGTAAATTCTTGGCATGAGTTTCATGCAATTCATAGTAACAAGTGCCTCGTCAATGCTTATGGTTTTCATAGAACTTAATGATTCTCGCTTGTATCTCTATTATGCAATTCATGTAGGGAACTTGTGGGGAATGTTTTGGGTTGTCGTATGCAATCATCCAATCCATTAACTTAAGGAAAATCTGAGAATTAATCTATGCAATTCATGGTTAATTTGGGGCGTTGAGAATTCATAAGTTATTTGAAATACAATTAGAAATCATTTTGTATGCAAGCAAGACATGTGTGGAGAAGAACCCCTTAGCTAGCCATCCATCCATTCATTCAAACCAATTCATTTTAAAATCCGTTTTGTTTTACAAGTTTAATTGTTCAATTTCACCAATCCCAAATCCCCCTTTTACTTTCTTGTTTTAAAGTCTTTTGTTTACATTTTTAACTTTGTTTTTATATTTTTTTTTAGAGGTTTTAGCAAGCCCTCCTAATCCCCGGTTTAGAACGATACCCTACTTACATCTATACTACAATTGTCAAAAAGAGGGTTTAATTTGTGTGCGTATAATTCTCACATCATATACCAAAAATCAGCATTATCAGTGAAGGCCTGAGAAGGAAAGACGGTCTGTGGAAGCGGATCTAAAGTTTGACCACCGCCACCACCGCCCAGAAAAACAAACTCACGGCGACATTGCTTGAGGAAGGCCTAAAGTTTTAGATCCCACGACGCCATTAAGGACGCATTGTTGGAAGTCACGGCATCCTGAAGCATTTGAGGTAAGTCAGCCAAAGAGGCCTCCACAGCGCTCATGCGAGATTTCATGGCGACGAGCTTAGAATTGTTGGTGTGGCAGGGTATACAAGAAGGAAACCAGGATCGGAAGGCTGATACCAATTATAAGGATCAACTCTGGAACCCTATCTCAACCTGCAAGCAGCTCAGATAAAAGAGGGAAACAATGGCGGGAGAAGGTAGAGAGAGAGGAAAAGGAAGCTAAGCCCCAAATGTTTTGTTCAACTGATATTTTTTATTCTAATTACAACTTTGATCGCCCAAGCTCCATGTGAGCCTTTAATACAACTTTTCAATTCAACAAATGCCACTTAGCACTAATGACTAATCCTAATATTAACCTCTACTAAGTGATTTAATCTATCACTTATGACATTTATATCAACTATCTTGTTTCCTAAGAAACCACACTGCACAACTCTCGCGTGGACTTGTTTCCCTTAAAAAAAACCGAAAAATGAGCACAGGCATTGAGAACGGAAGAGAAGGTGAACCTACGCCAACCCGGTGCATTTGAGCATATAAAGTGATGGATTGACTAAAATGGTCGTGAAGGAGATGGGAACGTACGAAGGAGGTCCAGAGGAATGGATTTCTGTAGTTGGGTATTTCGTCGAACATGTTGTGGGCATAATGGAGGTTGTTGCCCCAGGGAGTTTTAGAGCCACTGGAGCAACTGAACTAAAAGATGGTAATTGCGGTTGGGTCTCGTTAGGGTTTGGAGTAAGAGAGTAGGTTTGTTTCAATTGGTTTAAGGTATTGCTAACACAAAGATAGTGGGAGAGAATATTGGATTTCAAGTCATGTCTATGCTAATAATTTGAATGTCACATCCCAGCTCAAGGTCCACCATGTCCCTGGCCTGACCTCCGCCGTAGCATGCTATTGTCCGTTTTGGGGCCCGACCACGCCCTCATGGTTTTGTTTCTGGGAGCTCACACGAGAACTTCCTAGTGGGTCACCTATCATGGGAGTGCTCTCGTGCGCTACTCGCTTAACTTTGGAGTTCCTACGGAACCCGAAGCCAGTGAGCTCCCAAAAGGCCTCGTGCTAATTAGAGGTGGGAATGTACATATAAGGACCACTTTGGATTGTTAGATCCCACATCACCCAGGGGAGTGATCCTTATATGTACATTCCCACCTCCAATTAGCACGAGGCTTTTTAGGAGCTCATTGGTTTCGGGTTCTGATAGGAGCATATTTATGCGACTTAACTAGTTTATTTCCTTGCATTTACGTTGTTAGAACTTAGTTATTTTAGTACTTTAAGCCATTTTCGTGCAATTTCAGGTTCTAAGGTCAAAGTATGCAAAAAGGTGCATTTTGGAGCGTTTTGGAGCAATTTTGGGCCTAAGATGGATAGGACATGCTTGGAGCCAATTGGAAGGATGAAATTGAAGTGCAAATGAGCTAAAGAGCGAATGAAGAATGAAGAGTCAAAATTGGAAACCGAAGTTTCTAAGTTTGGAAGTTTCTATTTTCGAAGGTTTCCATTCTTGAAGAGTTTCTATTCTTGGAATGGAAGTTTCCCAATCCTTCTTCACTAAAGTTTCAGCCAAAAAAGGGTTCCTAAATGTGTGAAGACATTCAATTAGTGGTTCTAGAACCCCAAACTTACCCTAGAAGCCCATGCCGCACCTTCCTTGGAATTTAAACTTCCTTGCCGCACAAGGGATGTGTACTTGCCTAATTTCTGTGCACAAATACTTACCTTTTCTCTTCCTAGTCCTTGCCGCACAAGGGGGAGGATTGTTACCTATTTTGTGTCCTAAATCCTTCCCTTTACACCCTAGGATTAAGTGTCGCACCTTGTTTTCCTTTTCTCCTATTTTCTGGAACTCTTGGCACTTCCCTTTTCCTTGCACATCCTTGCCGCCCAAGACACTCAAATTCCTTCCTATTTCCTGCCTTCAAATCCCATTCCCTTTTAAATTAAAGGCTTGCCGCACCTATCCCTTTATTTCCTTGGATTTCTGACTTAAAACAATTCCTATTTTGTGTCAAACCTTTTCTTACCTATTCTATTTGGATTTTCTGATTTCTTTTCTTCCCTATTCAATTGGGGAGCCATATTAGCTAAGTTTTGGCATATTTCCTGAACCCTAAACCGTGCCCTATATATATAAGTCCATTCATCCACCACAATTCAGTTTTACACACCCTAAACACATTCCATACCTTGTGCCGCAGCCTCCCTTACATCCTCCATACTTTCTGATCCCAAACCCCCCTAGCCGCACCATACACCCATCCTAGACATCTTTCCTCCATTCTACATCATTCAAACACATCCCAAACCATCTCCATACCTTGTGCCGCAGCAAGAAGGAAGAAGGAGTGCCCTTGAATGTGCTTGCTAGTCTCTTGCAGATTGCTGGAACCTTTAGGTGTAATCTTTCTTATGTTTTCAATGTTTCAATTCAATAAACTTTGTGTTGTGAGTATGAGGAACTAAACCCCCTTAGTTGGGGGGTGATTCGAAACCATGTACATGCTTGCAATATGATTTGATTACATTCAGTTGTTATTTCATAAGTTGTGGTTTCAATTCGTTCATCTACTTGATTGATGACTTATTTGTGTATGTTGATTGAGAGTGCACACTTAGTTTTCATGCATGAATATGATGCTAGATTATGAGGGAGTTTCACCTAATAGTTACAATCTTATAATCACAAGTAGTGAAGGTCGTCTTCTCAACGATCGCGTTGAATGAATTCTTGGCATAAGTTTCATGCAATTCATAGTAACAAGTGCCTCGTCAATGCTTATGGTTTTCTTAGAACTTAATGATTCTTGCTTGTATCTCTTGTATGCAATTCATTGAGGGAACTTGTGGGGAATGCTTTGGGTTGTCGTATGCAATCATCCAATCCATTAACTTAAGGAAAATCTGAAAATTAATCTATGCAATTCATGGTTAATTTGGGGCATTGAGAATCTGTAACTCATTGGAAGAACAACTGAAAATCGTTTTGTTTGCAAGTGTGACATGTGTGGAGAAGAGCCTCCTAACTAGCCTTTTATCCATCCTTTTCATCCAAAAACGTTTTACAATCTGTTTTGTTTTAAAGTTTCTGTCTTGATTTCAATTTTCGTCAAACCAAAATTCCCCTTGTTCTTTCTTGTTCTAAAGTGTCTAGAATCTGTTTTCTTTGTGTTTTAGAAGGTTTTGAATCAACCCAAAACCTTATTTTCGTCTTAAATTGTGTTTAGGTCAGAAACTGCCTAAGATGTGTTTTTAGGCAGTTTTGAGTGTTTTTACAAAGTTTCTGTTTTGATTAGTTTAAATTCATCCAAATCAATCCTCCCATTTACTTTCTTGTTTCAATTTATTCTAAACTTGTTTTGTTTGTGTTTTTAAGTAGTTGGAGTCAAGTCAAAACCCAAATTCGTCCAATTTGGTGCTTTGTGTTCAAAACTGCCCAGCAAGTGTTTTTAAGGCAGTTTTGAGTCTTTTGGTTGCTGTTTTGAGTTTTTGGTTTGTTTTAGTGTTTTAAATTCTAGTTTTGCATTCGTTGAGTCTAGTTTAGTGTTTTAAACTTTGTTTTACGTTTTTAGGTCAGTTTCCAAGTGTTTAGCAATCCCTCCTAATCCCCGGTCCAGAACGATCCCTACTTATATATCTTTACTACAATTTGACAAAAGAGGGTTTAATTTGAGTGCTAGTTAATATCATATCAAATTTTGGCGCCGTTGCCGGGGATTAGCAATTTTGCTAATCCCTTGGATTGTTTTTGTTTCTTTTATTTTATTTTGCTTCAGATTTTTGTTTAGTTTCTGACCTATTTTGTTTCTTGTGTTTTAGGTACTAGTTTATGACTAGAAGTTCTCAAACGGTTCTTGAGAACATCTTGGACTTTGACGACGATTTTGAGAGGAATTTGAGAAGAACTAGAAACCAACAAGAGCCCATCCCCGAACCTGTCCTTGAAGAAGACGTGCTAGAAGAGGAAGAGGAAGAGGTGCTCACGGCACAAGAGGAGTCAGAAGAGCAAGGAATGGCGGTAGACAACCGTACACTCAAAGAGCTCTCGGCCTCGGGATTGGATAATGCCACACCCTTGTGCATCTAATATCCCATGGCTGCCCAAGGTAAGACGGAAGCGTTTGAATTAAAATCAAGTTTGCTTCATCATATTCCTAAATACCATGGCTTGTCCATGGAAGATCCTAACAAACATTTGAAGGAATTTGAAGTAGTTTGCTCTAGCATGACTCCCGTCAATGTTGACGGAAGTATTTTGAAGATGAAGGCTTTTCCATTCTCTTTGATGGATAAAGCCAAGGATTGGTTATATGAGTTAGCTCCCGGCACTGTCACATCTTGGGAGAGTATGAAGAGGGCGTTCTTGGAGAAGTTTTTTCCAACTTCTCGCATCATCCTCCTACGCAAAAAGATAAACGGAATTCAGCAAGAAGAAGGTGAGTCTTTCCCTACATATTATGAACGGTTTAAATCACTTGTTGCTTCTTGTCCACAGCATCAGATGAAGGAGGAGTTGTTGTTGCAATACTTCTACGAGGGCCTCCTACCTTTAGAACGTCAAATGCTTGATGCATTGGCGGGGGGAGCATTGGTGGACAAAACACCCATGGCTGCCAAGATCTTGATCTCTAATCGAGTGTTGAACGCTCAACAATACGAGGGAGTAGGCCAAAGGGGACCCCCACGGCAACATGTGCATGAGGTAAGTACAAGTTCCGACCTTCATTCACAATTGGCTAATCTCACTTCTCTTGTGTCTCAGATGGCCGAGGGCATGAAAATGCAAGGACCAATTGTATGTGGCGTATGTTCCATCCAAGGACATGTCTCTGAAAAGTGTCCACAATTGATTGAAAATGGTGGATGGGAAAGCGCCCATGCAATTGGGTTTCAAGGTCAAAACCAACCAAGGAACGATCCATATTCAAACACTTATAACCCCGGTTGGAGAGACCACCCCAATTTCAAGTGGAGGGAGCCCCAACAACCTCAAAACCAAGGAGGATTTAGGCAACAACCCCCGGGGTTCTTTTCCAAAACTTACGGCCAACCTCAGAATCAAGCCCAATCCAGCCCAAGTTCCTCAGGTACGTCTCTTGACAATGATGCATTACTTAAGATACTAACTAAGTTGTCTAATGGGCAGGAAGATCAAGCTAAGGCCATGCAAAACCAAGATAAAAGGGTGGATCAACTTGAGAAACAAATTGGGCAGATTGCCGAGTTTGTAGGTAAGTTTAGAGAGCCCGGACAACTCCCTAGTTCCACCATTCCAAATCCAAAGGGAGGGTTCGAAAGTGCAAAGGCCATAATCTTGAGAAGTGGAAAAGAAATTGGGGCAAATCCTATACCATCCCAAACAGGCCCTAAAGGTGATGTAAACGTCCAAGTTGAGGAGGAGGAATCAACCATGCCCACGGCAAAGGTGGTTCCACCTTTGCCGCAAGTCCCCAAAGCCTCCAATCTGTCCAATTCGGCCACTAAGGGTAAGAATGTGTCCAATTCAGTTCATACTAATGTTTTCCCTTCAAATGTGCATTTTCCTAGTAGGTTTATGCAAACAAAGAAGGAAGAAGCAGAAAAGGATATCCTTGAAACCTTTAGGAAAGTTCAAGTTAACATACCTTTGTTAGATGCAATCAAGCAAGTCCCGAGGTATGCTAAGTTCTTGAAAGAATTGTGCACCACTAGGAAGAGGTTTTCGACCAAAGAAGTGGTAAAGGTAGGTGAGAATTTGTCCGCTATCTTGCAACGCAAATTACCTCCCAAATGTAAGGATCCGGGTAGTTTCACCATTCCTTGTGTCATTGGTAACACTAGATTTGAATCTGCCATGCTTGACTTAGGTGCTTCTATAAATGTTATGCCATATTCCATTTATGCATCTATGAACTTAGGCGTGTTAAAAAATGATGGTGTTATCATACAATTGGCCGATAGATCTAATGCCTATCCAAAGGGAGTTTTGGAAGACGTTTTGGTGCAGGTTAACCATTTGATCTTTCCGGCGGATTTCTATGTCCTTGAGATGGATGAATCCGATCATGCACCCTCGCTGCCCATTCTACTTGGAAGGCCATTCATGAAGACAGCCCGGACTAAAATTGATGTGTTTCATGGAACTTTGTCCATGGAATTTGATGGGGAAGTTGTTAACTTCAATCTTTCTGATTCTATTAAGTATCCTTGTGAAGATCACTCATGTTTCTCTATTGATGTCGTTGACTCTTTGGCGCAGGGATATCTTGAAGATTTGAACGAGGATGTGCTTGAAAAAGTCATTACACAAGGCATGGAATGCAATGACAAAGGGGCAGATTGCATGCTAGGCCACGGCATGCATGAAACACTTCATGCCGTGCTCCCTAGTGAGGATGTAATTGAAGTGGTTGCTGCCCTTGAGTCCTCACCTAAGCTTGATGGTAAGTGTACTAACCGTGAGTCCATTCCCATTTCAACTAACAAATTGCTTCCATCTATAATTCAGGCACCTATCCTTGAACTCAAGCCTTTGCCAAGCCATTTGAAGTACATTTTCTTGGGGGAGAACAACACATTACCTGCCATCATCTCTTCCACCCTCACGGCACATGAGGAAGAAAAGTTGCTTCGAGTTTTGAAGGAGTTCAAATCTGCCCTAGGGTGGACATTGGCCGATATTAAAGGTATAAGCCCTACGACTTGTATGCATCACATATTTCTTGAGGAGGGGGCCAAACCAACTAGAGAGGCTCAACGCCGTCTTAACCCTCCAATGATGGAAGTTGTGAAAAAGGAGATAATTAAACTTCTAGATTGTGGGGTGATTTATCCCATCTCCGATAGTCGTTGGGTATCCCCTATCCAATGTGTGCCTAAGAAATCCGGAGTGACAGTTGTGGAAAATGCCGAGAATGAACTTGTACCCATGAGAATTCAAACCGGTTGGCGTGTATGCATTGATTATAGGAAGATAAACGCCACCACAAGGAAGGATCACTTTCCTTTGCCGTTTCTAGACCAAATGTTGGAAAGGTTAGCCGGTCATTCTTTTTATTGTTTTCTTGATGGATATTCAGGTTATAACCAAATTGTTATTGCTCCGGATGATCAAGAGAAGACCACTTTTACTTGTCCCTTTGGAACGTTTGCATATCGACGCATGCCATTTGGTTTGTGCAATGCTCCTGCCACGTTTCAAAGGTGTATGGTAAGCATATTTTCTGATTATGTTGAGAAGATTATTGAGATATTCATGGATGATTTTAGCGTGTTTGGTGATTCCTTTGATAAATGCTTGGATAATCTCACTTTAATCTTAAAACGTTGTGTTGAAACCAACCTTGTGTTGAATTGGGAAAAATGTCACTTTATGGTTAAACAAGGTATTGTGTTAGGTCATATAATCTCTGAAAAAGGAATTGAAGTTGATAAGTCTAAAGTAGATCTTGTACGTTACTTACCCTCTCCTACTTCGGTTAGAGAGGTTCGTTCGTTTCTTGGTCATGCAGGATTCTATAGAAGATTTATCAAGGACTTTTCCAAAATTGCACAACCTCTATGCCGCCTCCTCCAAAAGGATGTGTCCTTTGAGTTCAATGAGGCATGCGAGAAGGCATTCAAGCAACTCAAGGAGTCACTTACCACGGCACCCATCATCACTCCCCCGGATTGGTCCATTCCATTTGAATTGATGTGTGATGCCTTAGATTATGCCCTAGGGGCTGTTTTGGGTCAAAAGAAAAATAAACATTCCCATGTTATTTATTATGCTTCACGCACTTTAAATGATGCTCAATTGAATTATTCTACAACCGAAAAAGAACTTTTGGCGGTTGTATTTGCTTTAGATAAATTTAGATCATATCTAATTGGTACTAAAGTCATTGTTTTCACTGACCACGCAGCCTTGAGGTATCTTTTCACCAAAAAGGAGGCTAAACCAAGGCTCATTCGTTGGATGCTCCTACTTCAAGAGTTCGATATTGAAATTAGGGACAAGAAAGGTTGTGAAAACGTGGTGGCTGACCACTTGAGCAGATTGGTGCGTGAAGAAGAGTCCCTCCCCATTTCTGAGACATTTCCGGATGAACAACTTCTGTCCATTGAGGTAAGTACCCCTTGGTATGCCGCTTTGGTCAATTTCTTGGTGTCAAAACGAATTCCAAGCACTTACACAAAGCACCAACGTGAAAAGCTTAGATATGATGCACGGTTTTATGTATGGGATGATCCTTATCTTTGGAAATTCTGCCCTGATCAGATTGTACGTAGATGTGTGTCTAATTCTGAATTTCATTCCATTCTAAGCTTTTGTCATACATATGCATGTGGTGGACACTTTGGCACACAAAGAACAGCCCTTAAAGTATTGCAATGTGGATTCTATTGGCCTAATATCTTTAAGGATGCTAGAACATTTTGTTTGACATGTGATAAATGCCAAAGAACCGGAAATATAAGTGCAAAAGACCAAATGCCGCAAGTTTCTGTTCTTAATGTGGAAATATTTGATGTTTGGGGTATTGACTTTATGGGTCCCTTTCCTTCTTCATTTGGTTTCATGTATATCTTGCTTGCGGTTGATTATGTGTCAAAGTGGGTGGAAGCAAAAGCCACCCGGACTAACGATTCTAAAGTGGTTTCAGATTTTATTAGAACTAACATCTTTGCAAGATTTGGCATGCCACGTGTGATCATTAGTGATGGAAGGTCTCACTTTTGCAACCGGACCATTGAGGCCTTGTTGAGGAAGTACAATGTCAATCATAAGGTTTCCACACCTTACCACCCTCAAACAAATGGCCAAGCCGAGGTTTCCAACCGAGAGATCAAGCAAATCCTAGAAAAGACCGTTGGGCCTACAAGGAAGGATTGGAGCTTAAGGTTGGATGATGCACTTTGGGCATATCGTACGGCGTACAAAACACCAATAGGAATGTCCCCCTTTCGGCTTGTCTATGGCAAGTCGTGCCACCTCCCTGTGGAATTGGAGCACAAAGCTCATTGGGCCGTGAAGAAATTCAATTTGGACATGGATGCCGCAGGTTGCCATAGGAAGTTCCAATTAAACGAACTTGATGAGATAAGACAAGAGGCATACGAGAATGCAAGCATTTACAAGGAGAAGACCAAGGCGTTTCATGACAAGATGATTAGAGGCAAAACGTTCTCCATTGGGCAGAAAGTGTTGCTATTTAACTCCCGTCTTCGTCTATTTCCCGGTAAGTTGCGTTCTAAGTGGATTGGACCATTTGTTATTACTAACATCTCTTCTTATGGTGCAATTCAGATTCAAAGTATCAAAACAGGTCATGAATTCCAAGTGAACGGACATCAATTGAAGCCTTATTTTGAGAACTTTGTGGAACAAACCGTGGATGACATCTCCCTTGATGCCGTGGGCTCCAATGGGGCATGATCATGTTCTTCGTCCGGCTGCAAGACGTTAAAGAAAGCGCTACTTGGGAGGCAACCCATGCGAATCAACAAAGGAAGCCCTAGGAATCACTCCAATTCCAGATTTGCGTTCCTAAAACCCTTCACTTTGTTGCTTGTTTCTAATCTGCCCAGTTTGCTATTTACTTGCTGTTTGTGTGTTTCTTTTTGTTTAGTGTGTTTTTATGCTTGAAACATTGAGGACAATGTTTGATTTAAGTATGGGGGGGGGGGGGGGTAACTAAGTGTTTTAATTGCAAATTCGTGGGATTTTATGACCCTTACCTTATAAACTTGTTCTTTGCTGTTTTTAAGTGTTTTTGGGCAGTTTTGGTGTGTTTTAGTGTGTTTTGAAGTAAAAATCCGAAAATCAAACAAAAATTTGAAAAATTTGTTTTAAAAACCCAAAAAGAGTTGTTTTTGAGTTGTTTTTGTGAGTTTGTTTGTGTCTTAGGGTACCTTCCAACACAATGATGAGGATTCGGTTTGTAATTGCATGGCTGTTAAAGAGACTGATTAACATGGATGAAAGTTTGAATTACTCTTTGTTTATGCTTAGTTGTGGTTATAACTTATGAATTCACATGCAATCATAAAGGAAAATCAGTTTTTGTAACATGCTTGAAGGAATGAACTCAAACTAATGCTACAACCTTGTGAGACTTGAGCCTAAACGTTTATTTGGAGAGTTAAAATCTGTGCATTCTTTGTTTTCTAAGTCGTTGCATGATCTCATTATTCCTTGCTTGGTTGCTACTTAGAAGGCGTTTCATCATATAGTTCCAAATGCTAGAACTCATGCCCATTTCATTCAAAGCACGTTAATTGATTTGCATAACACATATTCAAGATGAAGTTGTGTAGTTACCACCACCTTAGCCAAATGCCGTATGCCCTACATCATTTTGTGTTTAAGTTAACCCCGTTGAGCCTTGTTAGCCCTCATTCTTTGTTAAACCACATCATCCTCACCTAGCCTAGATTAGGACTTTCCACACCCTTGCTCTTAAAGCATAGTAAAGCATGATTCAAATTGAATTCCTTTTGACTAATGTATGGCAGAAAGCAAGTGTGGGGGAAGTGTTCTCATGTGTATTTGTGTGCCATAGGCACGGGTAGAAAGAAAAGAAAGAAAAAACAAAAAAAAAAATAAAGTTGAAAAGTTGTGAAAAAGAGTACCAAAGTGATGTTTGTTGAAGTAAGGGTCCAAAACAATGAATTCGGCCCTAAGGAGTTGTTTAAGTCTCCCCCTTGTGTTTTAAAGTTAATTTCTGCAATCTAAGGAATTCTAAGTCTCAATTTCATTGCTTTGCTTACTATTGCTTAAAGAACGTTTGTTTTCCTTATCCTTTCCTTGTTAACCAAACACCCCAAGCCCCATTACAACCCTTAACTTCTATCTTGAGTGTTATGTGTTTCAATTTGTGGAGTTTGAATTTGGTATGAGCATATGGTGTCACTGGTTCTCGCATCTAAGTAGTAGCGTTCCATTCATGAGATCATATCTAAACATGCTTCTTAACTCTAGAAATTGCGTTCTTTGTGATACATATATGTGAGCATTCGTTTTCTTATCTACATCAATCTTCTCACATATGACTAGTGTAGGGTGTGGAGTTAGAAAATCTGAGTGAAAATAGAGTGCATATCTTGTAAGGAATTGAGGGAATTCTCTAAGGCATGTTACTACATTCAAAGCATTGTTTTAATTGATTACTTATGAACTAGTAAGTAGTGGCTTTAATTAAGTATGTGCTTGTGTAAAGATGACTAAAATATGTGGGGATAACAATCTTTAACATGTCATGTGCATTGGAAATCCCTGAGGCAAACGTTGGAAGGTTTAGGTCTTTGTTTTGGTTAGTTGTTTCATTTTGTTTCCTTCATTTTGTTTGTTTTGCTCGAGGACTAGCAAAAGCTAAGTGTGGCGGAATTTGATAGGAGCATATTTATGCGACTTAACTAGTTTATTTCCTTGCATTTACGTTGTTAGAACTTAGTTATTTTAGTACTTTAAGCCATTTTCGTGCAATTTCAGGTTCTAAGGTCAAAGTATGCAAAAAGGTGCATTTTGGAGCGTTTTGGAGCAATTTTGGGCCTAAGATGGATAGGACATGCTTGGAGCCAATTGGAAGGATGAAATTGAAGTGCAAATGAGCTAAAGAGCGAATGAAGAATGAAGAGTCAAAATTGGAAACCGAAGTTTCTAAGTTTGGAAGTTTCTATTTTCGAAGGTTTCCATTCTTGAAGAGTTTCTATTCTTGGAATGGAAGTTTCCCAATCCTTCTTCACCAAAGTTTCAGCCAAAAAAGGGTTCCTAAATGTGTGAAGACATTCAATTAGTGGTTCTAGAACCCCAAACTTACCCTAGAAGCCCATGCCGCACCTTCCTTGGAATTTAAACTTCCTTGCCGCACAAGGGATGTGTACTTGCCTAATTTATGTGCACAAATACTTACCTTTTCTCTTCCTAGTCCTTGCCGCACAAGGGGGAGGATTGTTACCTATTTTGTGTCCTAAATCCTTCCCTTTACACCCTAGGATTAAGTGTCGCACCTTGTTTTCCTTTTCTCCTATTTTCTGGAACTCTTGGCACTTCCCTTTTCCTTGCACATCCTTGCCGCCCAAGACACTCAAATTCCTTCCTATTTCCTGCCTTCAAATCTCATTCCCTTTTAAATTAAAGGCTTGCCGCACCTATCCCTTTATTTCCTTGGATTTCTGACTTAAAACAATTCCTATTTTGTGTCAAACCTTTTCTTACCTATTCTATTTGGATTTTCTGATTTCTTTTCTTCCCTATTCAATTGGGGAGCCATATTAGCTAAGTTTTGGCATATTTCCTGAACCCTAAACCGTGCCCTATATATATAAGTCCATTCATCCACCACAATTCAGTTTTACACACCCTAAACACATTCCATACCTTGTGCCGCAGCCTCCCTTACATCCTCCATACTTTCTGATCCCAAACCCCCCTAGCCGCACCATACACCCATCCTAGACATCTTTCCTCCATTCTACATCATTCAAACACATCCCAAACCATCTCCATACCTTGTGCCGCAGCAAGAAGGAAGAAGGAGTGCCCTTGAATGTGCTTGCTAGTCTCTTGCAGATTGCTGGAACCTTTAGGTGTAATCTTTCTTATGTTTTCAATGTTTCAATTCAATAAACTTTGTGTTGTGAGTATGAGGAACTAAACCCCCTTAGTTGGGGGGTGATTCGAAACCATGTACATGCTTGCAATATGATTTGATTACATTCAGTTGTTATTTCATAAGTTGTGGTTTCAATTCGTTCATCTACTTGATTGATGACTTATTTGTGTATGTTGATTGAGAGTGCACACTTAGTTTTCATGCATGAATATGATGCTAGATTATGAGGGAGTTTCACCTAATAGTTACAATCTTATAATCACAAGTAGTGAAGGTCGTCTTCTCAACGATCGCGTTGAATGAATTCTTGGCATAAGTTTCATGCAATTCATAGTAACAAGTGCCTCGTCAATGCTTATGGTTTTCTTAGAACTTAATGATTCTTGCTTGTATCTCTTGTATGCAATTCATTGAGGGAACTTGTGGGGAATGCTTTGGGTCGTCGTATGCAATCATCCAATCCATTAACTTAAGGAAAATCTGAAAATTAATCTATGCAATTCATGGTTAATTTGGGGCATTGAGAATCTGTAACTCATTGGAAGAACAACTGAAAATCGTTTTGTTTGCAAGTGTGACATGTGTGGAGAAGAGCCTCCTAACTAGCCTTTTATCCATCCTTTTCATCCAAAAACGTTTTACAATCTGTTTTGTTTTAAAGTTTCTGTCTTGATTTCAATTTTCGTCAAACCAAAATTCCCCTTGTTCTTTCTTGTTCTAAAGTGTCTAGAATCTGTTTTCTTTGTGTTTTAGAAGGTTTTGAATCAACCCAAAACCTTATTTTCGTCTTAAATTGTGTTTAGGTCAGAAACTGCCTAAGATGTGTTTTTAGGCAGTTTTGAGTGTTTTTACAAAGTTTCTGTTTTGATTAGTTTAAATTCATCCAAATCAATCCTCCCATTTACTTTCTTGTTTCAATTTAT
Organism: Crataegus laevigata; assembly: GCA_963580275.1. Lineage (NCBI taxonomy): Eukaryota > Viridiplantae > Streptophyta > Magnoliopsida > Rosales > Rosaceae > Crataegus > Crataegus laevigata. The sequence goes on from OY756945.1 coordinate 18,913,177, forward strand.
TCTAAACTTGTTTTGTTTGTGTTTTTAAGTAGTTGGAGTCAAGTCAAAACCCAAATTCGTCCAATTTGGTGCTTTGTGTTCAAAACTGCCCAGCAAGTGTTTTTAAGGCAGTTTTGAGTCTTTTGGTTGCTGTTTTGAGTTTTTGGTTTGTTTTAGTGTTTTAAATTCTAGTTTTGCATTCGTTGAGTCTAGTTTAGTGTTTTAAACTTTGTTTTACGTTTTTAGGTCAGTTTCCAAGTGTTTAGCAATCCCTCCTAATCCCCGGTCCAGAACGATCCCTACTTATATATCTTTACTACAATTTGACAAAAGAGGGTTTAATTTGAGTGCTAGTTAATATCATATCAGGTTCCGTAGGAACTCCGAGGTTAAGCGAATAGCGCACGAGAGCACTCCCATGATGGGTGACCCACTGGGAAGTTCTCGTGTGAGCTCCCAGAAACAAAACCATGAGGGCATGGTCGGGGCCCAAAGCGGACAATATCGTGCTACGGCAAAGGTCGGGCCTGGGATGTGGTGGACCCCGGGCCGGGATGTGACATTGAACATTGTGAGTGGCATTCGATTGTCATGTGCCCAAAACTGCAACACTTTTTGTTTTTCGAAAAAAAGAGGACAACTGGTGGAAAGCTATAGTTATCTCAGTTTTTAGGTCCGGAGAAGCTATGGGAATTTCGGTTTGTCTATGGCCACAGTCAAGCAGAGTCACCAACTAGGAGCATCAGATTCAGGGACCTCTCATATTTGTTTTTTATTTTTTAGAGCGCCGCAGTCCGCACCCTTACCATTGGGTCACTTGATATGGTTCCCAAACTCCAACACCTTCATTTGTGTCCTTTTTGGTTATAAAAAAATGTGACTCCTACCACATATTTGTATCAGCATAATGCTAGGTAGACCAAATCTTTAAAATCAAATTTGAAAACCAAATGATGTGGTTGTAGGTGATTGAATTATTAATTAAGCGTTGAGTAATGTGCTTGTTTCTTATTGGTGACACATCATTTGGCTTAAAATTTTGGTTTTTCTAGCATTACCCTTTGTACCATCTCTCTAATAAGGATGAGATCACATGTGTTGACGGAACCTACCTCTATTAGAAATATCGTACAAATGATGGTACAAATATGTGAAATGAGTTAAATGGTAGGTGAACTACTTATAAAAAAAGTTGGTGCCAACAGAACCACACAAACCATCTCTAGAGTACGATCATTTGGTAATTCTAGAGTTAACCGTATCAAACTCACTATCAAAGAAAATTAAATTAAGACATCACACTTACAAATGTTAGTGACAGCATCTTACCGTTTTACCACCTCACATTGTCGTCCATAATTTTCTCTCTTTCTTCAAGGGGGAAAAATGGAGGTTTGAAGATTATCAATTTAAATATTTATTCACCAAAAATAAGAATTATTTTTCTTAAAAGAAATAAATTTGTTCACCAAAAATTATTTTTGTCAACCCTGTCACATTCACACCCTTAATTCTATGCTTGCATCGACAATATATAAACCAATTAAAAGCTGGTTTAGGAGTTTTTTTTTTAAATGACAAAAAACGATTTTGGTGATTACTTTTTGAATCTATTTTTAGTAAAAATGCAAGTGAATCCTGAAAAAGCAGTTGAAGTGTTTTTGGAAGCCATAAACATTTTTTCTAAAAGTAGTTTCAGCCATTTTAAAAATACTTCCAAACAAGCCCTTTGTTATTCATATCATTGTTCTTATTGGATCATATTATTTAATAGTTCTTTTATTTTTATAAAACAGGTTGTTTGAAAAAAAATATATGGCTTATTTTTAGTTATGCTGAAGCAATGGAGTACGAGAGGATGCCAATCATCCAAATTGTGTGAGTGCTGGGAAATATTGGGGCACTATTGCAAAAAGAGGATGCCAGCTTTATGACCAAAATGAAGATGACGATGAATCTTTATATTGTAAAACTAGTACCAAAATGCAAGCACATTTTCCACTTACCTTTGTATTACAAGTGGCTTTACTACTCTCATTCCGGCTGCCCCATCCGCCGTACTCTCATCGACCGACTGCCTTTTGGCGATAACCTCAAATTTACAGGGAGATCACAATTACAGCAGTAGATAATATCAGAACGTCAATGCTATATCTCAAAAGCCCCTGCGAGAGTTGTTCTCTTGAATGTTTCCTAAGTGCCACTGGAGGCCCCATAGAGGCCTAAGGCTCCTCAGATGAGTTGTATGTGTGATAGGCATCTCACTGTTAGCAGTTGGTTATTAATATTAGAAACTTGCACCACAAGTAAAAGGACTTCTAATCAAGGGATTGTGCCATGATCGGTGTGGTACTGGCTCATTCTTGATCATTTTATTTGCCTTGCTTGTTTAGGACTCCAACATTTTCTTCCTGTACCAAATAACCACCTCTTTTTAGATTAAAAGTTGATCTTTATCTAGTAATTACAATTCTTATACAAGCTTTGGTTTTTTGAAATAAACGTTGAAAAGAGAATGACGTCGATACTTAAAAAGGCACGGTTTATAAAAGATCGGGCAAGTTACAGGCATTGTGATAACGCAAGTACTCCGACAATGACATCCTAGTTAGCACAAACGCAAAAGTGAGGGATTGCTCTAGTAGATAGATCATTTCTCCTTTATTTTGGATTCAAATTCTTTCCTCCTCCCCTTAAATAGTTTAGAATATTAATATCGTTGCAATCGAAAATAGTGAAATATTGACCTAAGTTATTGAAATTAATTAGTCATAGACTATAGAGACTAATTCATGCACTAGACAAATGGTGGATTGCCCTAATGGTTAAAGAGTGGTTAAAGAGTCTTTTTCTCCAATCCACTGCATTCAAGTTCAAACTCCTCCTCTTCCTAGTGTAAATTACAAGCAGTAGTATTGATGGTATTAACAAAAAAAGAACAAAATTATACATGCACCAGCGGTACCAACATTCATATCCTTGCAGTTCGGAGATTCTTATTCTAAATATGTTTGGCTGAGAAGCTACAATAAAAATATGAAAATAGTGAGTTGACAGTTCCCTTATATACAGGTCGGCATCGACAAGAAATCAATAATCGGCTATCAACGGTCCATAATTTAATCTCCTCGAAAACTTTTTGGGTTACTTAGACACTATATCAAATCCCAAAAATGCTACTCTTATCACATTTTTTATACCATATTTGTACAACTTTTCTAATAAAGATGAGACTCACATGCGTTGGTGGGCTTACCTCTATTGGAGAGGTGATACTTTTGTATGAAAAATGCGATAAGTGTAACATTACTTTATAAACCCTAAAAAAAGCATCCCTGTTTGTGGCTTATATAATCTGACAAGGGAGAAAGAGGGAGCGGTAGAGAGAGAGAGAGAGAGAGAGAGAGAGAGAGAGAGAGAGAGTGAAGATATGTGTTGTAGTGAGCGTGTTAACGGTGTGTTATTTCCCATGCGCAGTGCTTTTATTTATAGTAATAAAAGAGGAGAAGAATCCTTATCCTCCAAGGAAATACAGTCCTAATAGGGAGAGAATAACCAGTAATCAAATCTAATCTAGGATTTAGAAATCAAACTTTAATATGTTATCTATAACACTCCACTTTGAGTGTGTAAATACTCAAGTAGATTCACCATCAGGTAGAGTTAAGGAAGTCGACTCGTCGACACTAATTCTAGGAACACGCTAGTCTCAGACAAAGGAGCTTTCATATGGAACTAAGTGTCACAAAAAACACAACAGCTATGGTAAAACTCGAGGTGGGACAAAAACCCATAATCTAAGGAAGAGTGCATGAGAAAGTACAAAGTCAAATGAAATGTCTACGGGACGTAGATCAGGGATATAACCAACCCAGGATGGGTGTCTCGTCAAAACCTCGTTAGGTAGCAAAAACCCAAAGGGAAAAATGCTCCTAATCGTAAGGAAAAAAGAGTACATTAAGATCAAGCGAGTATACTTTGGGATACTTTCCCTGATTTTGACATATTTCCAAAGAGAACTAACAATGTTACATCTCATGAAGTTTCGCATACCTTTTGCTTTAACAAGCTTATGAAACGTCGCATTTTGTAGTGATTTGGTGAAGAGGTCCGCCAAGTTGTCTTGGGAACAAATTTGCTTGACTTCAATCTTTTGATGCTCTTGTTGTTAATGTGGGAAGAAAAACTTCAGGGCAAGGTCCTTGGTGTTGTCTTTTTTGATGTAACCCTTCTTGAGTTGTTTGATACATGTTGCATTATCTTCATAGATTGACGACAAGAAGAAGATCGCAAGTGCTTCGAATATAGCCCACAACTACTTTCAGCCAGAAGCATTCTCGAGTAATGTCATGTAAAGTGAGTATTTTGGCATGGCTCGAAAAAAGTGGCTACTAAGGTCTATTTGGTTGACCTCCAAGGTATTGCAATGGCTCCAACAGTAAAGATGTAACCCGTTTAAGAGTACGCCTTGTGCGGGTCAGATAAGTACCCAGTGTCGGCATAACCAACAATACGGAAATTAACTTAAGAACCAAGGGGGTCGTGGCACCTCTCGAGGATTCGTAAGGATAGAATAAACCCAAATTCTTCGCACCCTTAAGGTAGCGGAATATGTCTTTAACACTAGTCCAGTGTCTGTGTGTTGGTGATTAGGAGGGATTGCTAATCTATTGTAAACTGACTTAAAACACTAAACAATACTCAAAAACACAAAACTAGGCTAAAAACACTTAACTAGACTCAAATAACTCAAAATAAACTAGAATGACTCAAAACAGCTCAAAACAATCAAATTGACTCAAACTAGACACTAGGGACTGATTTGGAAGAAAATTAACTCAAAGGACTAACTAGACACAAATTAGGACATATTCTAATTAAATTGACACTACTTAAAGATGAAGGGTTTGTTTTGCATGAAAATTGAAAATAAAACTAAATAAATTGCAGAATGTACACAAGCATAAAATTAGAGTAAATCAATGGATAGATGGCTAGCTAGAGGGCTCTTCTCCACACATGACACACTTGCAACACAAAATTGATTTCCAGTTATGATTTCGATAAACCATGAACCTCAACACCCTTGGTTAACCGTGACAGCATATTTTTAACCCTAAAGTTTTCCTTGAGTTATTGAATTGGCCAGACAACGCATACAACAACCCAAAACATTCTTCAAAAGTTCCCTACATGAACTGCATAATAGAGATACAATCAAAGATCGTTAAGCTTTGTGAAAACTGTAAGCATTGACAAGGCATTCGTAACTATGAACTGCATGATACTCTTGCCACGAATTCACTTAACACAATTGTGACTAGCAACCTCCCCTATTTGTGAATATAAGTTCATAACGATTAGGTGAAACTCCCTTATATTCTAGCATCAAATTCATGCATGCAAACTAAGTAGGCCTCCTTAATCAACATACAAGAATAAGTTATCAATCAAACAGTTAAGCAAATTGCATTCACAATTCATGAAATCACAACTGAAGGTAATCAATTCATATTGCAAATATATTCATGGTATTGAATCAACCTCTAGCTAAAACGAATTAGTTCCTCACAGTCGCAAAACAAAGGTAATAAAACTTATACATTGACAACAAAAGAAAGAAAACACCTAACTGTTCCAGCAATCCAACTCGAATGAAAGCATGTCCAAGAGCCTTCTTCCTCCTTCTTTGATGCGGCACAAGGGTTGGGTGAATGTTTGGGTGGTTAATTGTATGGAGGAATGGGTGTAAAGGTGCGGATAGGATGTATGGTTGAGGTTTAGGTGCGGTAGAGAGTATAGAGAGGGTTAGGGATGTGTGTAAGGGTGGTAGAGGATGGATAGGTGGATAGGTCGATGGATGGAGGGGGAGAATTAGAGAGCCTTGCGGCAGAATGTGTAGAGAGTCCCTAAGGGCTGCAGTGATAAAGGTTTTACCACACGTGCAAATGGGTTAAAAACTCTTAGTTTACTTGCAAGAATGACAAGGATATTGTAGTATAAATGAATCTCACAAGGTCGTTCTCCACAGGGATTTCTAAACAATTCGAAATAAACAAACTCCAATTAATTATTGTAAAACAAAAAGTTGTGATGATTGATTTTATGAATTAATTAAATTAAAACGAATTTAACTAATAAAATTAAACTAAACTGCAATATTAAAGATGAAGACAGAAAAAAAAAATTGTAACAATCAAATTAAGAAAACACTAGGGATCCGCCGTCACCTTAACAATCCTATGTAGTTCTCCCAATTACTTATGACCCATACATGCATATTCCAAAGGTTAGGTATTCCTAATATATGCCTACTTGGACCCCCAACATAAAGCGTATATCAAACATGCAATTCGTCTGTGGTATTCAGATCAAATCTAAACATGCATGACTCATTAAGTTCTGTGAAACCTTTTGAAAAACCATGCAACCCTTAAGACGTGGTATTCATCCTAAGTGAACTTGCACATATTAATCACAAGAAGCCTTCGTCAATTTTAGGGACCGACCTCCGACCAAAATTGCATCAAATTACTTTTCTAAACATCCTAATGGTGATCAAGCATCAAGACAATTAGATAGTTTAACCCAGTGATTAATAATTCATGAAGGTGCATGCATATACTCATAAGCAAATTGGAGAAAAACTACATATTCATGCTAAGGCTCGTGGCCTCACCCTAGCCAGAAAGAATTAGTTACGCATATTCATAATAAAAATCATAAAATTCTTCATTAAATTAATAAAAGATCGAAAACACCTTGAATGGAAAAAGTCTGAAAATCTCTATGCTTAGCCAATTTTTCCTCCTCCTAAAATACACTGGGAAGAAGAAGATGTCCCCTCAAGTTCCAGAGAACCATACGGCTGGCCCCTTTAACCTAATTAAAAACCTCCTAAAACCAAGGTCTTCCAATCCCAATAGGAAACTAATTAACTAAAATAAAATAGGAAACAAAACCCTAAATTAAATGGTAAAATTCGCCTAAATTTTGAACAGCCACATTTTGGACCCCTAAACTGCTCCAAAACCGGCCCATAATGACTGGATTTGAAGTTTGAAATATTCTGAACACTTTTCCAAAAGGCCCCAAACCCATCAGAAGTCGTCTTGGGCTCCAAAAACGCCATTTAAGCTCAGAAACGTCATTTTCCAGCACTGCGCGCTGTTTCTTTATTCCATCGCCAGAAAATAACCGCTTGGTAGAAAAATCCCAAATTTTGATACACATACGCCAAGTGACACACGAACGTCCTCCAACTTGAATCACTCCAAAATTCGTCTGTTTGACTATGTTTTGCTCTAGAGGAAGTCGAATGTCCTATATTGAAAATATAAATCAAAGTATCAAAATTCTACCAAAATAATTACCAAAACATACTAAGAATAGGGTAAAATATATAATATGAAATTGACTCATCAAAATACCCCCAAACTTAGCTTTTTGCTTGTCCTCAAGCAAAATAAAACTAGAAAACGAAAATAAAGCTACCAAACTATAAACTTAACTCAAACTAACTTGACAACAATTTTCACCTTCAAAGTTGCAAACCATAGAAAATGTTAAAAATTAGAACATCTTTCCAAAAGTTTCAACCAATCCCACTACAGAGTCTAAGCCATTTAGAATCAATTAGAAAAGAATTCACAAACTTCCTTTGGTGTAAAGTGAACCAACATAGCTAAAGGGACTCGGCTAAAACTCTCACCTCTTGTCCTTCTTTATTTCACACATATTAAAAATAAATATAATGTCTTTTTTTTTTTCCAGTAACAGTGGTGGTCGTGCAATGTCAGTTCACTTAAGCTTTCGATCCAACCCATGTAGCGAGCTTTAGGTCAGTGACTCCCAAACCACTACGGCTTTAGGGCACTAGGTGTAGAACACCCCTCAGGACTTATTAACCCGAGTTGAAAAGGCTACGAAACCAACTAACCACCCTGCCCCATGCCAAAACTCTACCGTTTTACGCGAGAATCACTGCTGATTAGGTAGGACTGGCCCGGTTACTAGGCAAAGCCTCGGGTGGAACAATTATTACTTTATTCAAAATAAGGACTAACTTCACTTAAAACAAAAATTAAAAATAAACTCAGACTAAAGTAAATGTTTCAATCTCACTCCCCACAAACCTTGTTGGTGTGATGTGCAAATTGTCAAAGTATAATTTATGAATTAGTGTCTAAGCAACGATAAATAGAAAAGATTCTAATGTGGGATTAATTTTCACCATGTCCATTTGTTCTAACGTTTAAAATCATCTATGGATATTAACTTAAAAATAATGAAAATTTTTAACTAATACAAAAATTAAAAAACTAAAATTTTACTCTCTCACCCCCAAACTTATTTCACACTTTGTCCTCAAGGTGTGAAAGAAAAAAAACAAATAAAACAACAAAAGAAAAATAAATCAGAAACCTAACTGGAACTAAACAAAACGACAAAAGTAAAAGAAAACAAAAAAATAAAAAAAATAAAACAAGCAAAACAATTAAAAAGAAAGAAAAGAGGAACACCTGGCCTTATGTTGGAAGTCCTCAAGACCTAGAAAAGATCACACAGGTGGATATTAAAATGCCATTGGATTCACATGAAAAAGTGAACATTGGATTCGCATGCAAAGGGAAGATGGCATGCATAACCCACACGGAAACGCACACACACCTCACACGTGGGAGCGCTTGGAACAAAAAAAACCTAGCTTCTGTGGGAGAAACTTTGGATTCCAATGTGCACTGCCTCAAGCCCAGAGCCAAGCCAACGGCTCTTTGCTGTCCATTCCATTATTTTTTTTATTGTATTTAGAAACCAAAGCTGCACTCCCTTTTGTTTATAATAAAAAACATTGGTTGTCGGAATCCTCATTTTGCAACCCTAGAGACATAGGATTCCGTCCCTTGCCTTGAGCCCAGAGCCAAACGGCTCCCTACTGCATCTCTGAGTGTGCCTTTAGAAACCCTAAGCGCCTCTCCGTTTTAGCTCTCTCTCTTGTCTGTCTCTCCATAATGCAAGTGAGCTCTCATTTTTTTCACAGATTAAAACCCTAGCTACACCGCAGTCGCCATTTTGACTTCAATGTTTTACCTTTCTTTTGCACATAAACACAAAACCTTCACCCTTAGCCAGTCCACCTCACACACTCTTCTCTGCAAAAACCCAAAACAATTTCTACCATGGAAATGTAGACGCATTGAGGCTCCAATCGTTCCACAGAGGTAACCAGCACCCCCAAACTTCTTGTAATATGTGTCCATCTGATGATTTTTATATAGAAAATAGACAAACTAACATAGTCTTGGCTAATGCATGTGTGAGGTGGGGAATTCCGCGGAACACAGAATGGGCAAAAAGGAAGAGCAGCACTAACAACTCAGATCCGAGACAAAAAGGTAACATTTCTAGTCTCCATAATTGATCTCTCACTGCATGTCTCATAAAAACCTCACCCGATATGTGTATAATATGTGCATCTCGTTTGTGTGGGAAGGGTGACGATGTGGGAGCTCTGCAAGAAGGAATGCGAAATCTGGAGATCCACAGAACAAAAAAAAAAAAGATGTATCTCAAAGCTGCTGATCTGTCGAGTTTAACGGTATAACCACTCATCCCTGCTCTCAGTTAATTGGCATTGGAAATTTCTTCCATGGAGCAGCAAAAATTATGACTTTCACAATATTGTGTGTTAAGGATACATAAGCTGGATAATGAAAGCAAAAGCTCATTAATCGCTCTCTGATGAGATGTGCAGGACGGCAAGCTGGCCTCGGAACAAAGGAAGAAAAGATGACGCTCAGACATCACAGATCCATCTCCCATACAAGGTAATACAAATCTGGGATGTTATTTGGGTCCTGATCTGTCGAGATGTTGGATGTCCCTGCAGAGTCTCATATTTGTGTGCTTTGTGAAGGATAGGTGGATCACTGATAGATTCGGGAGAAAGGAAAAACATGCACAAGCTGCAGTGAACAAGACCCGCGAAGCTTCCAAGAGCCCAGATCAGTGCATCTGGGAGGTAAGATCTCGTATCCCTGCCAAAATTAATTATTACAGATCTATGAATGTATGCTCATGCTAATTACTCTGAATTTCGGCATAGGATAGATGTGAATGATGTTAACGTAGACTTGCTGCTGGGTGCATGATTCCAGCATAGGACGCGTTGTATTTTATTTTTTGTTCGCAACCTGCAACCTGCAACAATCCGACAATTAAAAACGGAGCTAAAATCAACATGCTTTAATAACAAAAGTGACAAATTTGTTTGTTTTTTTTTAATTATTTATTTATTTTTATTTTTATTTTTTTTTAAGAAATATTGTCACGCATGTAGAAATTCAACCGAATAAGAAATTGGAAAATAAACCAAACAAAATAAAACAAAGAAAAGGGTTTATAAAAATTGGGTTGCCTCCCAATAAGCGCTTTATTTTAAGTCTGTAGCTAGACGTCGCAAAAGCCTGGTGGTCAGATCACTGGTTCCTTCAGAGTCAGTGACTCGCGTGCAATATCAAATGGTGACTCCAAGTATGGTTTCAGCCTGTGACCATTCACCTTGAATGTGTTGCCATTAATTTCGCTTGCAATGTCAACTGCCCCATGTGGATAAACCTTAGTAACCAAATAGGGACCATTCCAACGAGACTTTAATTTTCCAGGAAATAACTTCAATCTTGAACTGAACAACAGAACTTTTTGCCCTGGCTGAAAAAAATTTCTGAGAATCTGACTGTCATGAAATGCTTTGGTTTTTTCTTTGTAAATGCGCTAATTATCATAAGCATCTTTGCGAATTTCTTCAAGCTCATTAATTTGCAACTTGCGTTTTTCTCCAGCAGAATCATATGAAAAATTCAACTCTTTAATAGCCCAAAACGCCTTATGCTCTAGCTCCATAGGTAAATGACAAGCCTTACCATATACCAGCCGAAATGAGGACATCCCAATTGGGCCTTTAAATGCTATTCTGTACGCCCAGAGAGCATCGCTTAATTTCAAACTCCAGTCTCTTCGAGTGGATGTAACTGTTTTTTTAAGAATGCGCTTGATTTCTCTATTTGACACTTCAACCTGCCCTGATGTTTGTGGATGATAAGGAGTAGCAACACGATGCGTGATTCCATATTTAGCCAATAATGTAGCAAACGGTTTGTTAACAAAATGTTTACCCCCGTCACTGAGAATTACACGTGGTGTCCCAAACCTTGGAAAAATTACCCCCTGGAGGAACTTCAGAACAATTGATCCTCTATTGGTTGGAGCTGCAATTGCCTTGACCCATTTAGACACATATTCAACAGCCACCAAAATATACTGATTGCCATGGGACATTGGAAATGGTCCCATAAAATCAATACCCCATACATCAAATAATTCAACAACTAATATACTTTGCTATGGCATCTCATTTCGTTTGGATTGATTACCAACCCTTTGACAACGATCACACGATCTACACCAATTATTGGCATCCTTGAAAAGACTAGGCCAAAATAAACCACTTTGTAAAATTTTAGCTTTGAAAAGACTAGGCCAAAATAAACCACTTTGTAAAATTTTAGCTGCTGTCTGCTTAGGGCCAAAATGTCCTCCACAAGCATAATGATGTGCGAACTTTAAAACACTTTTGTGCTCTTCTTCTGGAATATATCGTCGAATAACTTGGTCTGAACAATATTTGTATAAATATGGCTCATCCCAAAAATAATACTTTGCATCCGCCAAAAATTTCTTTTTCTGCTGGAAAGTAAAATCTGGATGAATTACCCCTCTAGCCAAATAGTTAACTAAATCAGCAAACCAGGGTGAACTAATTTGGGCAGCAAATAGCTGTTCATCGGGAAAATTTTCATTTAATGGCAGCAAGTCATCTTTTGCAGAAATTGGCACAACCAGCCTTGATAAATGATCAGCCACAACATTTTCACTACCCTTTTTATCCCTAATTTCTAAGTCAAACTCTTGCAGTAAAAGAATCCAGCGAATTAATCGAGGCTTAGCATCTTTCTTTGACAACAAATACTTCAAAGCTGCGTGATCTGTGTACACAATCACCTTAGCCCCAACTAAATAAGAACGAAATTTTTCCAGAGCAAAAACAACAGCCAATAATTCCTTCTCTGTGGTTGCATAATTTAACTGTGCATCATTGAGAGTTCGACTAGCATAAAAAATAACATGGGGAAGCTTATCTTTTCGCTGTCCAAGAACTGCTCCTACTGCATAGTCTGAAGCATCACACATTAATTCAAAAGGTAGACTCCAATTAGGGGCTGCAATAATGGGTGCTGTAGTGAGGAGTGTCTTTAACTTGTTGAAAGCCTCTAAACACGCATCATCAAAAACAAAAGGAGCATCCTTAGCCAATAAATTACACAATGGTCGGCTAATCTTAGAGAAGTCTTTGATAAACCGTCTATAAAATCCAGCATGGCCAAGGAAAGATCGAACACTTTTAATAGTTGTTGGTGGTGGCAGCTTTGCAATTACATCAATCTTAGCCTTATCAACCTCAATACCCCTGTCAGAAATCAAGTGGCCTAGAACAATCCCCTGCTTCACCATGAAATGACACTTTTCCCAGTTTAAAACAAGGTTTGTCTTAATACACCTCTGAAGAACTAGGGATAAATTTTGCAAACATTGGTCAAGTGAATCCCCAAAAACTGAAAAGTCATCCATAAAAACCTCAACTACTTGCTCAACCAAACCTGAAAATATGCTCATCATGCATCGCTGAAACGTTGCAGGGGCATTGCACAAACCAAACGGCATTCTACGATATGCAAAAGTACCAAAAAGACATGTAAAAGTTGTCTTCTCTTGATCCTCAGGTGCAACTGGAATCTGGTTGTACCTTGAATATTCATCCAAGAAACAATAAAAAGCACGACCAGCCAACCTTTCCAACATTTGATCAGTGAATGGCAGGGGAAAATGATCTTTTCTTGTGCCTGCATTGATCTTTCTGTAATCAACACATACGCCACCCTGTAGTCAAACGCGTAGACACAAGTTCATTATTATCATTCTTCACAACTGTAATACTTGAACGCTTAGGCACCACTTGAGTGGGTCTAACCCACTTACTGTCTGAAATTAGGTAGATCATCCTAGCATCTAAAAGCTTCATAACTTCATTACGAACAACTTCTTTCATGATTGGATTTAAACGACGTTGAGCATCAATGGTGGCCTCTACTCCATCTTCCATCAAAATTCTGCGCATACAAATTGTAGGGCTGATCCCTTTAATGTCTGCAATTGTCCAACCAATTGCGTCTTGATAATTTCTTAAAATACGTAACAATTTTTCTTCTTCAGTTGATGATAAATCTGCAGCAATAATAACTGGCAGCGAAGAATCCGCACCCAAATAAACATATTTCAAGTGTTCTGGAAGCACTTTTAACTTCAATTTAGGTGGCTGAACTGTAGAAGGCTGCAACGGCTTTTTCGGTTCCCCCAAACTCTCAAAAACGTGCCTCCATCTACAGTGTTTTTATTCTCAAACCCATGCAACACATGTAACAATGGATCAGATGTCAAACGAGGCATAATTTTAGCGTGCATTAAACTGTCCAAAACGTCAATGTGCATACAATCATGCCAATTAGCTGGCTTTTTGGTGGCTTCAAATAAACTGAAAACAACTGATTGATCTTGCACCCTTAGTGTGAGTGTTCCAGCCTCCACATCAATTAAAGTTCTAGCAGTAGCCATGAACGGACGCCCCAAAATAATTGGTGTTTGCAAATCTTCATCCATATCCAAAACCACAAAATCTGCAGGAAGATAAAGATTATCCACTTTAATAATGAGGTCTTCAATAATTTCCCTAGGATAAGCAACTGAACGGTCCGCCAGTTGTAGAATAACCGATGTAGGCTTGATTTCTCCTTGGCTTAGTCTCTGAAAAACAGAAAATGGCATTAAGTTAATGCTTGCACCTAAATCTATTAAAGCACGTTTAAAATTAGAATTTCCAATTGTGCAAGAAATTGTAAAACTCCCTGGGTCTTGTTTCTTTGGAGGCAATTTGTGTAATACGACTGCGCTGCACTGTTCTGTAAGAATAACTTTTTCAAAATCCACGAGCTTCTTTTTATTTGTGCAAACATCCTTCAAAAACTTGGCATAAGATGGAATGTTCTTAATTGCATCAATCAATGGAAGATTAATTTGAACTTTGGCCAACGTCTTCATAAAATCTGTCAACTGTTGATCTTTAACTTTGGGCTTCAACCTTTCGGGATAAGGCATCGGTGGCACATAAACCCGTTCTGCAACATTTTCCGCACTGTTTTCGGATCTGTCCAAAAGCTGTGTAGGATCTGCAGAGATTGCAGAATCTACAGCAAGATCATTTTTCTCAAAATTTTCCAAAATTGGTGGTTTTGGCACTGCCAGCAAATTACCAGCGCAATTGTCACCTCGGTTGTCATAACTTTTACCGGAACGTAAACTCGAATTGCCTTGCAATCTGCGCCTCCCCTTGGGTTTTGTTCAGTTTGGCTGGGAAATGTACCCGGTGCTCTTTCTGAAACTTGCAATGCAATCTGGCCCATTTGTTTCTCTATATTTTTCACTGATGCTTGCAGATTTTGAATATCTTGGCTAGTGACATTTGCTAATTTTTCAATCGCAACCTCCCAAGAAGGCTTAGGCGCAGCAGGTTGCTGTACCTGTTGTTGAAATTGTGGCCTTGCAAACTGATCTCTATCCCACTTTAAATTAGGATGATCTCTCTAACCCGGGTTGTAAAAATTTGAATATGGGTCATTTCTTGGACGCTGAAAATTATTAAACGCATTAACCTGTTCCGCTGCAAATTCTGGGTAAACATCCTTATGTGGACAACTCAAGAAATCATGGGTTGTCAAATTACAAATGCTGCAGGCAGTTGGTAAAGGCTGCTGGACAGCAACCTGGTTACCTGGAATTCTTTGTAATAACATGTCAAATTTTGCATCAAATTTTTCTAGCTTTTTCTCCATTTTTTCAATTTGTGCCGACACATTTGGAGACGCATTAGACATCTGAAAAACAGACCTTGATTGTGGCTGCTCACTTGCCCACTGTTGTGTATCTGCTGCCATTTTTTCAAAAAACAAACAAGCCTCTTGTGCATTTTTATCCTTGTATGAACCCCCACATGAAGCGTTGACAAGAGTTTTTGTTGTCATGTTTAACCCTCTGAAAAATATATGCACCTGATCAGTACTGTTAATACTAGAATGTGGACATTTTCTGTTCAACTCTTTAAACCGTTCCCACGCCTCATGAAACTCTTCATTTGGTTTTTGGGCAAAAGACATTATTTGAGTTCTCTCATGTCAAGAGTTTTTGAGGCTGGATAATACTTGTTTAAGAATCTTTCACTGAGTTGGTGCCAAGTGGTAATGCTTCCAGATGGAAGTGTGAGAAGCCATCTCTTTGCATGATCTTTCAAAGTGTACGGAAATAAACGAAGCTTGATAGACTCAGCCGAAAATCCTCTCACCCCAAATATTCTTGCAACCCATTAGAAATTCTGCAATGTGCATGTTTGGATCATCGGATGGTAACCCATGGAATGTAGGTAGAATATTTAACATGTGCTGCTTTATTTCAAACGTAGACCCTTCCTCTACTTCTAGATAAGTAATACAACCTGGTATGTTAGTTGCGTGTGCTGTCAAAGAATCACCCAAAGGATCACCAGCCTCTGGAATAACAAATGTCATTGTGTTTTGACTGTGCAGGTCCTCAGAAAATAACGTATGCAGAAAAATCCCCTGCAGTGAAAGAACCCATTCCCTGCGTCTTCTTCTCAAAGTCTGCTCAGGTTCCGGATCGAATGGAACAATTATCTGCACTGATGTTCTAGTGCTGACCATGCACAAATTGTGTAATCTGCAGAAATATAATAAAAACGAAAATTAGATTTTTTTTTAAATATATATATACAGCAATAACGAACTGGAATATTGATTAGAACGAATTATTTTAAATAATCCCCGGCAACGGCGCCATTTTAGTGATAAAGGTTTTACCACACGTGCAAATGGGTTAAAAACTCTTAGTTTACTTGCAAGAATGACAAGGATATTGTAGTATAAATGAATCTCACAAGGTCGTTCTCCACAGGGATTTCTAAACAATTCGAAATAAACAAACTCCAATTAATTATTGTAAAACAAAAAGTTGTGATGATTGATTTTATGAATTAATTAAATTAAAACGAATTTAACTAAAAAATTAAACTAAACTGCAATATTAAAGATGAAGACAGAAAAAAAAATTTGTAACAATCAAATTAAGAAAACACTAGGGATCCGCCGTCACCTTAACAATCCTATGTAGTTCTCCCAATTACTTATGACCCATACATGCATATTCCAAAGGTTAGGTATTCCTAGACCTGGCAGTTTCTGACACGACACGATGACACGACACGAAAACGACACGAAAATAACGGATTTCGGGTCGACACGATAACTAATCGGGTCATTATCGGGTAACCCGTTAAGGACCCGTTAATAACGGGTCCTTAACAGGTTTACACGAGAGTGACACGCGGGTAACCTGTTTTGACACGAAAAGGAAAAAGTTATTTTGATGATTTTAATTTTTTTTAATTACTAAAAAAAACTTACTATAAAATACAATAAATATAGTGTATATATATATATATATATATATATATATTGTTCATTAATTATTATTGTATTATTATTCTAAATAAATTTTAAAAATTTAAGTTTTATTTATTTATTTTATAAAATATTATGAGCAAAGAGTGAGATTAAAAAATTATAAAACACATTAAAAATAAAAACATCAAGTAATTTAAAAAATACCAAATACATTTAAATAATTAATTTACAAGTGCAAAAAATGTGAAAAAAAATATGCAAGCACTCTTAATCGCATCCTCTACGCTTTAAAGGTGCGTACATGAATTTTTAAAACTATACAAACCCTCAAGTATTTTTAAGGTAGTTCAAAATAAATAAAATTCATAATCATTAATGTATAAGTCTGAAAAATGTGAAAGCATATATAAAGGGGTGTGATATTCACACACCCCATTTTACTTTTCACACACCCTTCTAATTTTCGACCGTCGGATCGGATGAACTGAAGAAAATCAACAAATAGAAATTAACAAGGGGTGTGTAAGAAGTAAAATGGGGTGTGTGGATAGCACACCCCTATATAAATGCTCATGATTGCATCCTCTACCCTTAGACAATCGTTACATTGTCGTTTAGATTTTTAAAACCCTCCAAATCTCATGAATAATGTTTTTTTTAGTGAAAAATTAATAATATTGTAGAATTGAAAAATTAATAAGATTTTTAAAAAAAAATTGCACATACCATACATTGCCACATAAATATTACTTCAAAACATTAAAACATTTGTCGTTTAAGTATTACATCTACACCCGAAAATAATACTTTTATTAAGTATATAACATATATTTTTGTGATATCCACATCCACTAGTGTAAATATTTTAAATTGAAGATCGAATTCATTCATTGTATTCATATAGGGTCAAGGAGTGTATCTGTAAAAAAATCATCAAAATCGGAGTTAAAATAACCGTTAAATCGTGATTTTTTGTTTATAACCGTCGAAAAGTTTTGTCCCGTTACTTAATCTCTGAATGTTTTTCTTTTTTGTGATTTTTTGCTGATGTGATCTCGAAACATATACGAACAAGTTTGACGGTTGTGATCGTTGAAATTAGTTTCGGATAATTCGTATCCCATCAAAACGATAGATTGACTAACACATAAGAGTTTACTTATACTTTCATTAAGTATAACATAAGATTTTGTGGTATCCACTTGTGTAAATATTTTAAATTGAAGATCGAATTCATTCATTGTATTCATATAGGGTCAAGGAGTGTATCTGTAAAAAATCATCAAAATCGGAGTTAAAATAACCGTTAAATCGTGATTTTTTTTTTACAACCGTCGAAAAGCTTTGTCCCGTTACTTGATCTCTGAATGTTTTTTTTTTGTGATTTTTTGCTGATGTGATCTCGAAACATATACGAACAAGTTTGACGGTTGTGATCGTTGAAATTAGTTTCGGATCATTCGTATCCCATCAAAACGATAGATTGACTAACACTTAAGAGTTTATTTATACTTTCATTAAGTATAACATAAGATTTTGTGGTATCCACTTGTGTAAATATTTTAAATTGAAGATCGAATTCATTCATTGTATTCATATAGGGTCAAGGAGCGTTTCTGTAAAAAATCATCAAAATCGGAGTTAAAATAACCGTTAAATCGTGATTTTTTGTTTACAACCGTCGAAAAGTTTTGTCCCGTTACTTGATCTCTGAATGTTTGTTTTTTGTGATTTTTTGCTGATGTGATCTCGAAACATATACGAACAAGTTTGACGGTTGTGATCGTTGAAATTAGTTTCAGATAATTCGTATCCCATCAAAACGATAGATTAACTAACGCTTAAGAGCTTATTTATACTTTCATTAAGTATAACATAAGATTTTGTGGTATCCACTTGTGTAAATATTTTAAATTGAAGATCGAATTCATTCATTGTATTCATATAGGGTCAAGGAGTGTATCTGTAAAAAATCATCAAAATCGGAGTTAAAGTAACCGTTAAATCGTGATTTTTTGTTTATAACCGTCGAAAAGTTTTGTCCCGTTACTTGATCTCTGAATGTTTGTTTTTTGTGATTTTTTGCTGATGTGATCTTGAAACATATACAAACAAGTTTGACGGTTGTGATCGTTGAAATTAGTTTCGAATAATTCGTGATAGATTAACTAACACTTAAGAGTTTATTTATACTTTCATTAAGTATAACATAAGATTTTGTGGTATCCACTTGTGTAAATATTTTAAATTGAAGATCGAATTCATTCATTGTATTCATATAGGGTCAAGGAGTGTATCTGTAAAAAATCATCAAAATCGGAGTTAAAATAACCATTAAATCGTGATTTTTTTTTTACAACCGTCGAAAAGCTTTGTCCCGTTACTTGATCTCTGAATGTTTTTTTTTTGTGATTTTTTGCTGATGTGATCTCGAAACATATACGAACAAGTTTGACGGTTGTGATCGTTGAAATTAGTTTCGGATCATTCGTATCCCATCAAAACGATAGATTGACTAACACTTAAGAGTTTATTTATACTTTCATTAAGTATAACATAAGATTTTGTGGTATCCACTTGTGTAAATATTTTAAATTGAAGATCGAATTCATTCATTGTATTCATATAGGGTCAAGGAGCGTTTCTGTAAAAAATCATCAAAATCGGAGTTAAAATAACCGTTAAATCGTGATTTTTTGTTTACAACCGTCGAAAAGTTTTGTCCCGTTACTTGATCTCTGAATGTTTGTTTTTTGTGATTTTTTGCTGATGTGATCTCGAAACATATACGAACAAGTTTGACGGTTGTGATCGTTGAAATTAGTTTCAGATAATTCGTATCTCATCAAAACGATAGATTAACTAACGCTTAAGAGCTTATTTATACTTTCATTAAGTATAACATAAGATTTTGTGGTATCCACTTGTGTAAATATTTTAAATTGAAGATCGAATTCATTCATTGTATTCATATAGGGTCAAGGAGTGTATCTGTAAAAAATCATCAAAATCGGAGTTAAAGTAACCGTTAAATCGTGATTTTTTGTTTATAACCGTCGAAAAGTTTTGTCCCGTTACTTGATCTCTGAATGTTTGTTTTTTGTGATTTTTTGCTGATGTGATCTTGAAACATATACAAACAAGTTTGACGGTTGTGATCGTTGAAATTAGTTTCGAATAATTCGTGATAGATTAACTAACACTTAAGAGTTTATTTATACTTTCATTAAGTATAACATAAGATTTTGTGGTATCCACTTGTGTAAATATTTTAAATTGAAGATCGAATTCATTCATTGTATTCATATAGGGTCAAGGAGTGTATCTGTAAAAAATCATCAAAATCGGAGTTAAAATAACCATTAAATCGTGATTTTTTTTTTACAACCGTCGAAAAGCTTTGTCCCGTTACTTGATCTCTGAATGTTTTTTTTTTGTGATTTTTTGCTGATGTGATCTCGAAACATATACGAACAAGTTTGACGGTTGTGATCATTGAAATTAGTTTCGGATCATTCGTATCCCATCAAAACGATAGATTGACTAACACTTAAGAGTTTATTTATACTTTCATTAAGTATAACATAAGATTTTGTGGTATCCACTTGTGTAAATATTTTAAATTGAAGATCGAATTCATTCATTGTATTCATATAGGGTCAAGGAGCGTTTCTGTAAAAAATCATCAAAATCGGAGTTAAAATAACCGTTAAATCGTGATTTTTTGTTTACAACCGTCGAAAAGTTTTGTCCCGTTACTTGATCTCTGAATGTTTGTTTTTTGTGATTTTTTGCTGATGTGATCTCGAAACATATACGAACAAGTTTGACGGTTGTGATCGTTGAAATTAGTTTCAGATAATTCGTATCCCATCAAAACGATAGATTAACTAACGCTTAAGAGCTTATTTATACTTTCATTAAGTATAACATAAGATTTTGTGGTATCCACTTGTGTAAATATTTTAAATTGAAGATCGAATTCATTCATTGTATTCATATAGGGTCAAGGAGTGTATCTGTAAAAAATCATCAAAATCGGAGTTAAAGTAACCGTTAAATCGTGATTTTTTGTTTATAACCGTCGAAAAGTTTTGTCCCGTTACTTGATCTCTGAATGTTTGTTTTTTGTGATTTTTTGCTGATGTGATCTTGAAACATATACAAACAAGTTTGACGGTTGTGATCGTTGAAATTAGTTTCGAATAATTCGTGATAGATTAACTAACACTTAAGAGTTTATTTATACTTTCATTAAGTATAACATAAGATTTTGTGGTATCCACTTGTGTAAATATTTTAAATTGAAGATCGAATTCATTCATTGTATTCATATAGGGTCAAGGAGTGTATCTGTAAAAAATCATCAAAATCGGAGTTAAAATAACCATTAAATCGTGATTTTTTTTTTACAACCGTCGAAAAGCTTTGTCCCGTTACTTGATCTCTGAATGTTTTTTTTTTGTGATTTTTTGCTGATGTGATCTCGAAACATATACGAACAAGTTTGACGGTTGTGATCGTTGAAATTAGTTTCGGATCATTCGTATCCCATCAAAACGATAGATTGACTAACACTTAAGAGTTTATTTATACTTTCATTAAGTATAACATAAGATTTTGTGGTATCCACTTGTGTAAATATTTTAAATTGAAGATCGAATTCATTCATTGTATTCATATAGGGTCAAGGAGCGTTTCTGTAAAAAATCATCAAAATCGGAGTTAAAATAACCGTTAAATCGTGATTTTTTGTTTACAACCGTCGAAAAGTTTTGTCCCGTTACTTGATCTCTGAATGTTTGTTTTTTGTGATTTTTTGCTGATGTGATCTCGAAACATATACGAACAAGTTTGACGGTTGTGATCGTTGAAATTAGTTTCAGATAATTCGTATCCCATCAAAACGATAGATTAACTAACGCTTAAGAGCTTATTTATACTTTCATTAAGTATAACATAAGATTTTGTGGTATCCACTTGTGTAAATATTTTAAATTGAAGATCGAATTCATTCATTGTATTCATATAGGGTCAAGGAGTGTATCTGTAAAAAATCATCAAAATCGGAGTTAAAGTAACCGTTAAATCGTGATTTTTTGTTTATAACCGTCGAAAAGTTTTGTCCCGTTACTTGATCTCTGAATGTTTGTTTTTTGTGATTTTTTGCTGATGTGATCTTGAAACATATACAAACAAGTTTGACGGTTGTGATCGTTGAAATTAGTTTCGAATAATTCGTGATAGATTAACTAACACTTAAGAGTTTATTTATACTTTCATTAAGTATAACATAAGATTTTGTGGTATCCACTTGTGTAAATATTTTAAATTGAAGATCGAATTCATTCATTGTATTCATATAGGGTCAAGGAGTGTATCTGTAAAAAATCATCAAAATCGGAGTTAAAATAACCGTTAAATCGTGATTTTTTTTTTACAACCGTCGAAAAGCTTTGTCCCGTTACTTGATCTCTGAATGTTTTTTTTTTGTGATTTTTTGCTGATGTGATCTCGAAACATATACGAACAAGTTTGACGGTTGTGATCGTTGAAATTAGTTTCGGATCATTCGTATCCCATCAAAACGATAGATTGACTAACACTTAAGAGTTTATTTATACTTTCATTAAGTATAACATAAGATTTTGTGGTATCCACTTGTGTAAATATTTTAAATTGAAGATCGAATTCATTCATTGTATTCATATAGGGTCAAGGAGCGTTTCTGTAAAAAATCATCAAAATCGGAGTTAAAATAACCGTTAAATCGTGATTTTTTGTTTACAACCGTCGAAAAGTTTTGTCCCGTTACTTGATCTCTGAATGTTTGTTTTTTGTGATTTTTTGCTGATGTGATCTCGAAACATATACGAACAAGTTTGACGGTTGTGATCGTTGAAATTAGTTTCAGATAATTCGTATCCCATCAAAACGATAGATTAACTAACGCTTAAGAGCTTATTTATACTTTCATTAAGTATAACATAAGATTTTGTGGTATCCACTTGTGTAAATATTTTAAATTGAAGATCGAATTCATTCATTGTATTCATATAGGGTCAAGGAGTGTATCTGTAAAAAATCATCAAAATCGGAGTTAAAGTAACCGTTAAATCGTGATTTTTTGTTTATAACCGTCGAAAAGTTTTGTCCCGTTACTTGATCTCTGAATGTTTGTTTTTTGTGATTTTTTGCTGATGTGATCTTGAAACATATACAAACAAGTTTGACGGTTGTGATCGTTGAAATTAGTTTCGAATAATTCGTGATAGATTAACTAACACTTAAGAGTTTATTTATACTTTCATTAAGTATAACATAAGATTTTGTGGTATCCACTTGTGTAAATATTTTAAATTGAAGATCGAATTCATTCATTGTATTCATATAGGGTCAAGGAGTGTATCTGTAAAAAATCATCAAAATCGGAGTTAAAATAACCGTTAAATCGTGATTTTTTTTTTACAACCGTCGAAAAGCTTTGTCCCGTTACTTGATCTCTGAATGTTTTTTTTTTGTGATTTTTTGCTGATGTGATCTCGAAACATATACGAACAAGTTTGACGGTTGTGATCGTTGAAATTAGTTTCGGATCATTCGTATCCCATCAAAACGATAGATTGACTAACACTTAAGAGTTTATTTATACTTTCATTAAGTATAACATAAGATTTTGTGGTATCCACTTGTGTAAATATTTTAAATTGAAGATCGAATTCATTCATTGTATTCATATAGGGTCAAGGAGCGTTTCTGTAAAAAATCATCAAAATCGGAGTTAAAATAACCGTTAAATCGTGATTTTTTGTTTACAACCGTCGAAAAGTTTTGTCCCGTTACTTGATCTCTGAATGTTTGTTTTTTGTGATTTTTTGCTGATGTGATCTCGAAACATATACGAACAAGTTTGATGGTTGTGATCGTTGAAATTAGTTTCAGATAATTCGTATCCCATCAAAACGATAGATTAACTAACGCTTAAGAGCTTATTTATACTTTCATTAAGTATAACATAAGATTTTGTGGTATCCACTTGTGTAAATATTTTAAATTGAAGATCGAATTCATTCATTGTATTCATATAGGGTCAAGGAGTGTATCTGTAAAAAATCATCAAAATCGGAGTTAAAGTAACCGTTAAATCGTGATTTTTTGTTTATAACCGTCGAAAAGTTTTGTCCCGTTACTTGATCTCTGAGTGTTTGTTTTTTGTGATTTTTTGCTGATGTGATCTTGAAACATATACAAACAAGTTTGACGGTTGTGATCGTTGAAATTAGTTTCGAATAATTCGTGATAGATTAACTAACACTTAAGAGTTTATTTATACTTTCATTAAGTATAACATAAGATTTTGTGGTATCCACTTGTGTAAATATTTTAAATTGAAGATCGAATTCATTCATTGTATTCATATAGGGTCAAGGAGTGTATCTGTAAAAAATCATCAAAATCGGAGTTAAAGTAACCGTTAAATCGTGATTTTTTGTTTATAACCGTCGAAAAGCTTTATCCCGTTACTTGATCTCTGAATGTTTGTTTTTTGTGATTTTTTGCTGATGTGATCTTGAAACATATACAAACAAGTTTGACGGTTGTGATCGTTGAAATTAGTTTCGGATAATTCGTGATAGATTAACTAACACTTAAGAGTTTATTTATACTTTCATTAAGTATAACATAAGATTTTGTGGTATCCACTTGTGTAAATATTTTAAATTAAAGATCGAATTCATTCATTGTATTCATATAGGGTCAAGGAATGTAGCTGTATAAAATCATCAAAATCAGAGTTAAAATTACCGTTAAATCGTGATTTTTTTTATAACCGTCGAAAGGTTTTGTCCTGTTACTTGATCTGTGAATGTTTGTTTTTTGTGATTTTTTGCTGATGTGATCTCGAAACATATACAAACAAGTTTGACGGTTGTGATCGTTGAAATTAGTTTCAGAGAATTCGTATCCCATCAAAACGATAGATTGACTAACACTTAAGAGTTTATTTATACTTTCATTAAGTATAACTCTCTTCATTTTGCATATCTTTGAACATTTGTATTTTGTAGTATGCACTAATGTTTTTTCATTAGACTCTTATTTTGGGATATGTAAACTTGAAAGAAAAATGTTTTATTTATTTATTTATTAATGTTTTGAATTAGTATTTATGTGACAATATGGTATGTATATACTAATTTAGTATTATGTTTTACATTTTTTAGGGTCAAATTATATTTTTCATTTTCATTATTTATTGATTTAAAAAATATTTTTCTTAACGGGTAACGGGTCGGGTCATATTACCTGATAATATTAACGGGTCGATTTTGTCACACCCGCCCCTCAATTATATTTTAGTTTTAGAAATTTACCTCCCAATCATTTTCAATTATGCAATTTAATTCCTAAAGTTTTTGCAAATGTTTATTTTGGTCCCCATTCCCCCTCCTTTTAATTTTTAAATTGTTTGGTTCCGTAATTTAGGGAGCCAAGGGGCTCACCCCCCTGAAATTGTGAACCTCTTTCCGGTTCACTCTCTCTCTCTCTCCCTCAATTCTGTCTAACCCTCTCTCAAACTCTCTCGAACCCTCTCTCCCGTATCTCCCTCATCCCTCACCCACCTGTGAACACACACGCTAGTCACCTTCATCTCCATTATCATCACCATCACCCTGGTGCTCTCAAAAATGAAGAAAGAACACCCAAAACCCAGGCTCCGACGACTCCGGCGACTTTCGAGCCAATTTCCGGCCAAACCACGGCGAGTTGGCCGGCTTGCAAGGTATCAATCTCTTCGTCTTGTCAAGTACTACGATTTTCCTTTTTATTTCACCCAATTTCGTTGAGTATTGAAGAAGTTATACTCATTTGAATCTTACCCAGTTTCCGGCGAGTCCGACAGATTTCGAGGCGATTTCCGGCCAAACCACGGCGAGTTAGACGTCGTGCGAGGTACCATTCTCTTCGTCTCTTCGAGAACTACAACTTTCGTTTTTGTTTCACTTGATTTCGTCGAGTATTGGTAAAGTTATGGACGTTTGAAGATGGTATGGTATTCCGGCCGAAATTCCGGCCTTCTTCTCCGTTCAACCCAAGCCTTTGGGCTGTTTCTGAAACTCCTTGGGCCTTAGGCCCGCAGGCCCAAAACCCCAGCCCAATTATTTTATTTAGTTATTTATATTTTAATTTCTGTTTTAATTAATTGGGGCCTTGGGCCCGTGTAGACTAAGCCCAAAACCTTATTGGGTTAAAAGTCCAAAACCCAAACCCATATTAATAACCCAAAATCCTAAACCCAACCCAGTTAACCCGTGGACCCAACCCGTTTGACCTTGACCCGACCCGGTGGACTGACCCGTTGACTTGGTCAACGGTCAACGTTGACTTTGACCGGTCAACGGTCAACGTTGACTTTTCGGTTGACTTTTTCGGATTTTGTCCGGGACCCCTCCTAGGCTAATTTCGACGTCCTGGACCCGTTTTTGAAGTCCGTTTTCCCAAATAAATTCGTTTGAATAGAGTTTGACTATATTGAACCTTTTATGTGCTAGGTGCATATATTGTAACTTTACAAGATTCGCTAGCAGCGCCGCGTGGGATGACTAAGTACGGTGAGTGGGCATTTGCTTTCTATATATACCTATATACTCGATTTCTCCCAGAAATCAAACATAAATGAAAAGTATGTTGAAATAAGATATGAAATATGTTTTGATTGCCATGCATAGAATTTCATGAATATTACGAATTGTTGTATGATGCATATATGTGAAATGGTGCGGCGGACGTACAGGTGAGTATCAGGTAAGTATTATTATTGTGTGATGATGTTGAGATAAGTTGAGCTCATAACCTGCACCATAGTGGTAGTGCTTATAATATTCACCGCATCGCACGCTCGCCTTGGATCCAAGTAGATGCTAGTCGTACAGACCATAGGAGGTGGTTCCGACAGGCCAGTCGTACAGACTTTTAGAGAGGTTCCGACTGGTGGGTGACCTTAGATTATGTGCACAGATGATTGATGAGAAAAGCACTAGAGCGTAATATTAACTATTAAGTCGTACAGACTACATTAGGTAGTTCCGACTTATGTGCAGAAGGCCGTACAGGCCACAGGTGGTGACTCCGGCAAGATGCGATTTTGAGCAAGATGAGATTTGAGCTCTAGATTCAGCCGTACAGGGCCATTAGAGGGTCTCCGGTTGATTACTTCCTTTCACCTGATTTGTATTATGTTAATGCATTCATACTAAACTGTTGAATTTGGCATGGTACATTCTCTATTGAATCTGTTATGAAATTGATGATCGAGATGGTTGAGATATATATATGCTTATATACTATTTTCTGGGAAAGTATACAGGTTTTTCAAAGAGGGGTTATAAATGTGGATTTATGAAATGATTTGGAAAAGATTGGTTTTACTGACCCACTCAACTTGGTTTTGCGCCCCTCCAGGTTCAAGATAGCAGAGGTGTGGTGACTACGAGGAAATTCAACGGGGTTCTGACAGAATGGACAAAATTAGGTCTCACCTACGGGTGTTTCATTTTAGAAGTGATATATTTAAAGCTTCCGTACTGTGTAAATGGTTACGTCACTCCCACGTGACGGCCAGCATGCCCTCCTTCGGGACGGGGTGTGTCAGATTTCGGGTTGGGTCATATTACCCGTTTATTTTAACGGGTGTTACACGACACGACCCGTTAAGCTATCGGGTATGACACGAAAACGACACGAACACGAGAAACACGATACGAATGCCAGGTCTAGGTATTCCTAATATATGCCTACTTGGACCCCCAACATAAAGCGTATATCAAACATGCAATTCGTCTGTGGTATTCAGATCAAATCTAAACATGCATGACTCATTAAGTTCTGTGAAACCTTTTGAAAAACCATGCAACCCTTAAGACGTGGTATTCATCCTAAGTGAACTTGCACATATTAATCACAACTGTAGTAAAGATGCAAGTAGGGATCGTTCTAGGCCGGGGATTAGGAGGGATTGCTAATCTATTGTAAACTGACTTAAAACACTAAACAATACTCAAAAACACAAAACTAGGCTAAAAACACTTAACTAGACTCAAATAACTCAAAATAAACTAGAATGACTCAAAACAGCTCAAAACAATCAAATTGACTCAAACTAGACACTAGGGACTGATTTGGAAGAAAATTAACTCAAAGGACTAACTAGACACAAACTAGGACATATTCTAATTAAATTGACACTACTTAAAGATGAAGGGTTTGTTTTGCATGAAAATTGAAACTAAAACTAAATAAATTGCAGAATGTACACAAGCATAAAATTAGAGTAAATCAATGGATAGATGGCTAGCTAGAGGGCTCTTCTCCACACATGACACACTTGCAACACAAAATTGATTTCCAGTTACGATTTCGATAAACCATGAACCTCAACACCCTTGGTTAACCGTGACAGCATATTTTTAACCCTAAAGTTTTCCTTGAGTTATTGAATTGGCTGGACAACGCATACAACAACCCAAAACATTCTTCAAAAGTTCCCTACATGAACTGCATAATAGAGATACAATCAAAGATCGTTAAGCTTTGTGAAAACTGTAAGCATTGACAAGGCATTCGTAATTATGAACTGCATGATACTCCTGCCACGAATTCACTTAACACAATTGTGACTAGCAACCTCCCCTACTTGTGAATATAAGTTCATAACGATTAGGTGAAACTCCCTTATATTCTAGCATCAAATTCATGCATGCAAACTAAGTAGGCCTCCTTAATCAACATACAAGAATAAGTTATCAATCAAACAGTTAAGCAAATTGCATTCACAATTCATGAAATCACAACTGAAGGTAATCAATTCATATTGCAAATATATTCATGGTATTGAATCAACCTCTAGCTAAAACGAATTAGTTCCTCATAGTCGCAAAACAAAGGTAATAAAACTTATACATTGACAACAAAAGAAAGAAAACACCTAACTGTTCCAGCAATCCAACTCGAATGAAAGCATGTCCAAGAGCCTTCTTCCTCCTTCTTTGATGTGGCACAAGGGTTGGGTGAATGTTTGGGTGGTTAATTGTATGGAGGAATGGGTGTAAAGGTGCAGATAGGATGTATGGTTGAGGTTTAGGTGCGGTAGAGAGTATAGAGAGGGTTAGGGATGTGTGTAAGGGTGGTAGAGGATGGATAGGTGGATAGGTCGATGGATGGAGGGGGAGAATTAGAGAGCCTTGCGGCAGAATGTGTAGAGAGTCCCTAAGGGCTGCAGCAACATATATATAGTGCTAGGATAATCAGAAAATAATAGGAAAGGTTTATAACTTAGCTAATTTGTCCCCCAAGGAATAAAAATTCGGAATTAAAGAGAAATAGGTAAGTAAGATGCAACACAATATAGGAAATGAGTTGAATATCAGAAATCAAAAGGAAAAAAGAAGGAATAGGTACGGCAGGATTCTTGAAGAAAAGGAAGTGTGTTTTGAGGCACAAAATAGGTAAGGGAATGGTCTCTTCTGCGGCAAGGACTTAGAAGAAAATAGGAATGTGATTTTTGGTGCAGCAAATAGGAAAGAAAGGGATCCCCTTGCACAGCAAGGAAGAGGAAAGGGGTAAGGTGGTGCAGATTTGATGCGGCACCCTTTGTGGCAAGGATTAGGTCTTCTAGAACCCTATATTTAAGTGTCCTAAATTACTTAAGGATCCTCCTTGCAGCTGGAACCTAGGTGAATTCGAATTAGGAAAGTTTAGGACCAAATTTAGAAACTTTGGTTTCCAATTCTGAACTCTTTGTTCTTCATTTGTCTTGAATTCATTTCTTCATCTCTTCACTCAATCCTAGCCTCCTTTGATCTTCAATTTCATCCATCCACTTAGCTCCAAGCATATGTTATCAATCCAATGCCCAAAACTGCTCCAAAATGCACTTTCTTGCTCTTTTAGCCCATTGGACCTACAAACACACGACAATAGCTTAAAATACTAAAATAACTAAGAACTAACAACCTAAATGCAAGAAAACAAGTTAACCAAGTCGCATAAATATGCTCCTATCATGCATTACTGTATCTTGCCAAAAGATTAACAGCGAAGGAGATGTCGGGTCTAGTGCATTAAGCTAAGTACAATAACGCACCTATTGCACTTAGATAGGGAACTTCGGGTTCCAAAATATCTTCTTCATCTTCCTTCGGATGGAAGGGATCTCGTTTTGCATCTGGCAATCGAAAAACCATAGGAGTACTCGAAGGCTTTGCTTTTTCCTTATTACAATGGTGCAACACCTTCTGGGTGTAGTTTGATTCATGTACTAAGATTCCATTCGAACAATGCTCCATCTCAAGACCGAGACCGTATTGAGTTTTCTCAAGATCTTTTGTCTCAAATTCTAACTTTAGGTGCACGACATTTTTCTCAAGCTCTTCAGGAGTTCCGATGAGATTTATGTTGTCAACATAAACTGCAACAATCAAAAAATTGAAATACGACTTCTTAATGAACATGCATGAACATAGTTCATTGTTCACATATCCTTGACTTATCAAATACTTACTTAGACAGTTATACCATATTCGCCCAGATTGATTCAATTCGTAGAGTGAACGATTCAACCGAATGGAGAGCGTGTTCCGTGGTTTAGAACTATTTGAACTAGTCAATGTAAATCCTTCGAAAACTTTCATATAGATTTCCATATCAAGATCTCCATAGAGATACGCAATTACCACGTCAAGCTACACATCCTATTTTATGGAAACTACCAAACTGATAAGGTAGCGAAAAGTAATCGCATCTATAACGGGTAAATAAGTTTCATCATAGTCAATCCCGAGGTGTTGAGAGAAGCCTTGTACAATAAGATGAGCTTTGTAACTCATAATTTTGTTCTTCTCATTATGCTTCCAAATGAAAACCCACTTGTAACCAATGAACTTCACATGTGAAGGAGTAGGAGCTACAGGCCCAAACACCTTACGTTTTCACAAGCTAATTGAGTTCGACTTAGATTACTTTTCAAGTTTGATCAATCATTCTATGTCGAGATTTATTAATGGAACGAAGTTTAATGTCATCGCTCAATATGATCTCAGTAGCTACTGCATATGCTAATGTATCGTCGATTATCATCTCATTGCTACACCAAACATCATCCAAGCTAGCATAATGGACCGAGATCTCACGATTCTTGGGAGGAGAATTTGTCTCTTCTAGAATTTCCTCATGCGTTGGATATAATGAGTAGGCAATGGTTAGATTCACGATAGGCTCAATAACTTGTGTCGTGGGTTTCCTCTTCCAGGGTTGTGAATCATTTGGACCTTGATGATTCTTCATCAACAGTTGATTATACTTTTCAACAAGCAATAAAACAAAAATCAAATCTGAAAACTTAGTGAACTTCTGAGCCTTATATTGTTGTTGCAAGACAATATTGGTCGCAAAGAAGATCGAATAGGTATTCTACAGTAGATTCTCTTTGGTCAAGTCCTTATTACAGAACTTGAGAAGTGATCGGATTCGACAAACTTCAGAATTATATTCATTCACAGACTTAAAATCTTGGAAGCGCATATGTTGCCAGTCGTGTATTGCTTTAAGTAAGAAGATGTCTCTTTGGTGATCGAAACGATCAGCCAACATAACCTAAAGTGCTCATGGATCTTCCTCAGCAAGATACTTAGTTTGTAGTGCATCATAAATTTGTCTTCGAATGAAGATCATGGTCGTGGCTTTCTTAACTTTGCCAATCAAGTTAACCATCTCAGCTTTAATGGCTGGTCATAAATTCTTTGCGGTGAGGTGGAGCTTTACATCATCGACCCACTTGAGGGAGTTTCTTCTAGTTACCTTTAAAGCAGTGAAGTCAAGTTTGTTCAAATTTGACATGTCCCTGTTACAAAATAAATAGACGAGAATGTGGTTAGTGTAATAGAGACCAAACAATCAATTTACATAAGAGTAGAACATTCAGGCTGTAATTGACATATATTGGTTTAAATTTACATAAAGCTTTGGGTTTTCATGGGTGATGTTTTAAGAAAACTTTGGGTTTTCAAAAGACATATTTCAAAAACTTCAGGTTTTGAAAAGGTATACTTCAAGTTTTGAAAGATTTATGAACTTTAGGTTCATAAGTTCCCGCAAGCAAACACAAATATATATATATATATATATATATATATATATATATATATATATATATATGCAAATAAGTCTTTGGGGCCTATGATTATAATTATTCGTACTTCGGGCCAAAATTAAAGTTTAGGTAAAGAAAATTATAAAAGCCCATAAGGCCTAAAAAAATAGGCGATTGAAGCTAACGGACCGAAGTTGACGTGAAGTCCATGCCCAAATCTGGGTTGGTAAGAAGGTGGCCTAAGGCATAGAAGGTGGTAGGCCTCCTAGGCTTTGCAGGAGGCAAGCCTAAACTGGGGTAGACGGCAAGAGGTCACAGAGCTGATCTTGTGCTTCCCATCTTCGCACACGGGAACAGAGAGATGCAATCCAGTGCATCGCAGCACATGGGAGCACCATAGTCACACGGGGTTGTGCTCGTGTGCTTCGCGATGTAAGGGACACCGTAATCCAAGTGGGCTAGTCGCACGGGCCAAGTTAGCAATGTTGGGCTTCTGCAGGCGAGCCTAGGAAAAAAAATGTTTTTTTACCTTGTGTTGTTGGGCCGAGGTCAAGAATAGGCCCTAAGGGCCATGGATGTCTAAAGACGTCCCAACCAATGTTGGGTGTGGTCGCCGGAGAAGAAGACCAGGGCTGCCCCTTCTGACGGCCATATTTTGGGACAGGGACTGCAATGTGAGTTCATTGTTCGATTTTGAACCTCGAAAGTGTGGCAGAGAAGAAGTTATTGAAAATGGGGGTTTCGAAATCCAACCGTGTTTAACGATGACTACAAGTCATCGTGATAGTGACCAGGTGGTGGGGCGTGGCTGCAGGCCAAGCCTGTCGTGGTTTAGGGATGGAGATGCCAAGATTGGCATCGAGTTTTGGTTCTCAGGCCTAGAGCGTTTGCCGTCGCTTGCTGGGTTCGCAACGAAACCCTAATTTAATTTTAATATTTTTAATTCCAGATTATAAATTCAATTCGGTTCATGCATATTCACAATATAATTCAATTCATGAATATATATTCAATGTAATTCATGGCAATATCAATTCATATAATTCAACAATTATGAATATAATGCATACACAATTTATATAAAATTTAAAATTCGTAAAACGTAAAGTTAGATCATGCATTATGGTGAATGTTCAATCTATCAAGGTTGCAAAAATATCAAAGATAAAAACTATTGTTTGGGAAGAACTTAGATTACATGATGAATATTGTGAATGAGTTTGTAGAAATTCTTTCTTCAGATTTCGACTTTCCTTCTTCAAAGCTTTTATCACGTTCAACGCAAGAGAAATAAATTAAATCAATAAAAAAATTAAAATTTAATCAAATAATAATTGAAACGTAATACTCCCTTGATTGAAGACAAATAATTTCCACGTTAGATTCCTTAGCTCATCAGAGGAGCTTGGTGATAACGTGTTGTTGTTTATTTAATCTGACAAGGGAGAGAGAGAGAGGGCTCGGTAGAGAGAGAGAGTGGAAAGATGTGTTGTAGTGAGGGTGTTAAGAATGTGTTGTTCCCGGTATGAAGTGCCTTTATTTATAGTAATAAGGGAGTTGAAGAATCCTTGTCATCCAAGGAAATGCAATCCTAATAGGAAGAGAATAACTAGTAATCAAATCTAATCTAGAATTTACACAATCACGTTTTAATATAATGCCTTAATTCTAGCATTACTTCTAATATACTTGGTCGAATGCTTTGTGGAGAAGATCGAATGCTTTGTGGATAGGAGTGTGAAGTTTAGGACTTAGTTGATTTGGCTTTCCTTGAGCAAAAATGTATTAATTATGATTTATTTATCACACCAAGCTCAATCTAGGATTAGAACAATGATAAGATGTTTTTGAAGATTAGAAGAAGAGGAGCACTCAAGTTATATCACTGAAAAAAGTTCATGCACTTTCAAATCTACATTTCTTGCTTCCTGGTGTTGTTGGCTTAGTTAAGTCTGGGCTTGGGCATCAGTTAACTAATCATGGGAGCTTGAGTCCAGCATCTATCCAAAGTTTGAGTGATCATCATTGCACCATGGGTTAGGGTGCTGGAGTATAAAAAGAGAAGTAAACTCTCAACTCGTTTTGCGTCTCATCCCCACAACTTTTGAGAAACCCCAACTGCAGAAAACCTTTTTCTTTGGGAAGTTGTTTATGCATTAGTCATCTAGATGGCTAAAGATCTATCTAGGCAAAGATTAATTTTAAATCTTCTCAATTTGTTGATGTTCAATTAGGGAGATTTCGCTACAAAACTAAGAACAAGTAGAGGCACATATTAGTTTAAAATAGGGGAAAATAATGAGGATTTCTGTACCTAATAGTTAGGAGTGGCGGATATTAGATTTGCACGTAAAAGTAGTGTTGCTATAAGTAAATAGGGGTAAATAGATATTTATTTTCGTCCTTTAACACATTTTCTGCCACGTAAGCTAATCTGACGTGGAAAACATATCAGGTGTGAACGATTATAGAATTATGGGTGATTACTAATTCCCCTCTATTATATTTAACTTTTTACAACCTGGTGTTGATTTATTCGCCCAAATAAAATATAAATTAATAAAACGTTAATACTATTTATAATTGATTTTAGGGTTAATCTCAGTTTAGTACTTTGAAGTTTTTTAGTTTTCAACATTTAGTACATCAAGTTTTTTTATCCCAGAATGGTACATGAAGTCATAATATTGGGACACTTTCATACATCTGTTAGGTTTGCTATTAAATCAACCGTTAATTGGTGATGTGGCACCAACGTGGACGATGACATGGCACCATGTGTCAATATGGCCACACGAATATTTAAAAAAAAAATTAAAAATTAAAAATTAAAAAATCTGGCCTCAATTGTCTTCCTTCGAGAGGAAGAGTTCGATCTCCCTCCCTTCTGTCCTCCGCGTCCCACCCACCTCTATCTTCTCCGAAGCACCCACCTTGTCGCCTCTATCTACTCCAGCCAACTATATCCCACAGCCACTTCTCCTCCCGACAACCCACTCCCAAACTCCTCAAATCGCCATTTTCACCCACCCACCACATTCAGAACCAAAGTCTCCACAGAAATCAAACCCTCCATTTTCACCCACCCACCGCACCCAAACTCCCCAACGAACCTGAATCCAAGAAGATCGAGATCAGCAACGGCTTCACCAGTAGCACCTCCCTCCAAAGAGAACCCAGGTCCCCCTCATTCGTCTCTATCCCACCTTCTGCGATTTCTCCCCTTACAAAATTCACTTTGCCAACAATAAGAAACAGCACCGACCTCAACTTGTAAATAACTTACAAAATTCACACAGATCCACTTAGAAATTTATATTTAACAATTTGGTTCTCTCATCTGATCCAAAACACCTGCAACCACTTCTCTCCCCAACTATCTCATTCTCTCTCGACACTCTCCCCCAGTCGAAGAAACCCCAATCGATCGGGTCGATGAAGACCACCACATTCTCTGACGAATTTCAGACCACCAATACCGCCATTAAAATCTCTTTTTCCCCTTGAACTCATCTCTGACATTAGTTTGGAGAAAAAGGAACCCCAAACATCAATTCAACGAGCTCCGACGAGCTACTTTGCCGGCGAGTCTTGCCGGTGTATTGGGGGAAGAGCTCGGCGAGGAGGTTCTCGTCGAAGATGGAGGCACAGTGGGGAGGGAAGTGGTTGTGGGTGATGAGGGATGAGGGATGGGAGGGTGGGCTCAAGTAAGGATTCTGGGGAAGACAAAGGAATTTTGGGTTTTTTTTTTTTTTACTTTTCTTTAAATAATTATTATTTTTTTGAATTTTTAATTTTCACGTGGACCCTTAGGGTGCGTTTGCTACATAGGACGGGACGGAACAGGGTGGGACGAGGCGTTCCACGGGACAAGTTTTGAATGATTTTTGGTTCCACCTCCCCCCTGGAACGGGGTTGTTCCACGTCTGTGGGACATAAAATTTTAACATTTTAGGACAAAAATGCCCCTTGTCTTTTTCAAAATTTACAACATCCGTCTCGTCCTGTTCCGTCTCGTCTCGTCCCGTCCCGTCCCGTTCCGTCCCGTCTGCGTACCAAACGCACCTTTAATGCCACGTGGTGCCTAGTCATTATCCACATGAGCGTCACTTCATCAGTTAATGAGAGACTTAACAACCAGACTAACGGATGTATGAGATTGTTCCAAAATTAACACTTTGAGTATGGCTCTGGGACAAAAAAAAAACTTCATGTACCAAACGTTGAAAACCACGAAACTTGAAGTAGTAAACTAAGATTTACCCTTGACTTTAATAACCAGATTTAGATTCTTTATTTTAATAACCAAACTTAGATTCATATTTTTAAAGGTAAATGCATTATTATTGAAGTTTAACATTATACATAAAACAAATGTATCAAAGCCTCATGGAACAAAACAAAGAGTACATATACAATATAAAAGTATCAAACGTGTCCCAAGTTAATAAAAACTTATTCAAGTACCACAAAATGGTACAAAACCAAAAACACTAACACTAATTTATAGGAACCCTTTCATGTGTAGACATGACATGTTGCAACAAATCTGTTTTAATGAGCATTTTATAAACTCTTCAAGATGGTGAGGCGCGGGGTGGAACAACAATGGTTGGTATTGCTAGGGACGATAAAATTATGTTGGTGGTGGATATGGATACAGTGGAAAATGTTGGTAAAGTATATTCTGACGAGAAGACAGAGTATGATGGGGAGGTGATTAGGCTTTAAGTTAGTTTCGTGGCCCAAATGGGTTTTCTCCATAAAGGCCCATTGTGTTTAAGTTGTATGACAACTAAAAACAAAATGGGCAATTATAGCTTTTCTTCATTAGTTTTATTTTTATTTTATTTTATTTTTTTTAAGAGGAAGTTTGGAGGCACAAACTCTCCCATTCTCTCTCTATAGCCCACCATCTAGAGGAGAATAGCTAGTAATCTCTTTTCTTTTCTTTTCTTTTTTTTCTTTTCTAAATATTCCATCATCTCTTCACACCTTATCCTTGGTATGGAGGCTTAGATTGCAACCTTACGAACTTTGGAGATCCTTTCTTCAAATCTTCAAGGAGCAAAGGAAAAGCAAACAAGAAAACATCCAAGGAGAGAAGATCATAAACACAACGAAGCACCCAAGGAGTTTGGGATGAACTTGAAGGCCCTCCACTTGGGTGATAACCTTGTAAACACAAGGATGAGCTTCAAGGGTATGAAAGCTCAATCTCTCATCTCTTTAATTTGTAAATAGTCTTGGTTCACCAACACTAGGCTTGAAGTTCATGGAATAAGATAACTCTGCCTCTAGGTCACTTTGACTCGAATTGGAGGCCGAGAGGCGACAACTGGTGATCAACCATAATGACATCTATGAAAAAACACAATAATTTATACAATTTCCACATATTTCTTAAGAATTTCACAAATTTCCTACAATTTTCACACATGTCTACAATTTTTACGAATTTTCCTACAAATTTCTACCATTTTTACGAATTTCCATATTTTCCTTCAAATTTCACATATTTCTATAATTTTTACATATTTCTGCAACTTTTACAAATTTTCTTATTTTCCTACAATTTTCACATGTCTACAATTTTCACAAATTTTCTATAATTTTCACGTATTTCTAAAATTTTTACAATTTTTCCTATTTTCCTCCAAATTTCACAGATTTCTACAAATTTCACAGATTTCCTACTGTTGAGAGAAAAAAAAAAGCCTGATGCTTTGAAAATATAATTATGCATGTTGGCTTACGGAAAGGGATATCACATTTTGGGAGAGCCTGATACTTTGAAAAATTCCAAGGATCTTTTCCCCCATTTCACATTTTTTATGCGTTGAATAAAGAATTTAATTGGCTCCCTCCGATAATCAACAGCTTTTGAAGTTCACAAGTTGATTAAGTAAAAAAAGGGGGTCTGACGCATGGAAAAATATTAGTCATGCATAATGGCTTGATACCAAGTCAAGCAATAGCCTACGAAAAAGACAAGGCTAACAACATGGTCATATCTTCTCTCCCAGCTTGACAGATTTGACTTGTCATCCACAGAACCAAAACAAATTAGGGTACATTTGTTGGACTAAAAAAAAAAAAATAATAATAAAAAAATAAAAATAGAATAAAGCTGCACATCAAAACCAAAGGGATAAAAAATCCTACTGTTTTGTAAGACATCAGGCAACCTTCCAAAAAAATAATGAAGTTGCAGAATATTCAAATCCAAATCAAACAAAAAATATATACATGAATGAAGCTTTACTGACCGTTGTGTTCCTCTCTTCAAAGGAAATAGCAAACAGTAAAAACAATGGTGCGGAAGAACTTATCAAGGGACATTAAAAAAGGGGGGTTTTGGAAGAACGCTGCTTATCTAAAACCACAAAAAATAAGGGAATTCAAATGCCCTTCTCTGATTAGTTGCCTAACATCAGATAAATCCCCAAATAAAAAAATAAAAAAAAATAAAAAGAAGGAAAGGAGTCTTGCAGCATGCAAACTCCTCAAAAGAAATTTGGGTGCTGCTGCCCACGTGAGAAATTGGGGTGCTTCGCAAACAACTTGCCACGACTTCACCTTCAGTTAGAACATGAAGCATGGAACAAGGTCGTCCTATTTTTCTGCAAAACGTGGGAAGACAGCACAGTTAGTAGGAAAAAGTGGCAGAAGACATGGCCACTATCTCCCCCACGTAAAAGCTCTGGAGGCTTCCTATGATGTGATAAAGTTTGTTCTAGCTTTTGTTTGTGATTTTTGGTTTATTGTTCTAACCGGCTTCTAAAAGGTTAGAAAGGCAGTAGAGTGAACTCAGAGATTGGATGCTTGTTGTGCACAAGATTGCAGCAGCCTTGATTTGATTTAGTAGATAGGAAAGTGTAAGGGTATGGCTCATTTGCATCACCCATACTTGTGTACAAAAGGTTGGTAATTTAGACAATAATTTAACACTAAATACCCTACCTCTCAAGATTAAATCCTAGCCCTTCATTGGGTTTAAGTGATCTAATTTGGAGTGTACACTTGTCACTCCTATGTTTAAACAAAACTAGCCGTTGAGGCTCTTTCTTCATTTCTTCCTTTGGGCGCCGGCCCTTCGACTTCTTCCTTCTTGGACATAGACAACTCCCTTAGCTTAAGGTTCCTTGCTACCTTCGGCACTTCAACTCCAGAGGCTGGTTAGGTTCTAACACTCCCTTCTAAACTGCTTCTTGGAGTCATTCCAAGTAAACCCCTCAGGTAATTGAACCTATCCTTCGGTAATGCTTTAGTGAATATGTCTGCGATCTGATCTTCTGTGCTACAATAGATTAGTTTGATTGTCTTGTTCTGCAATGCTTCTCTAATGAAATGATATCTTCTCTTGATTTGTTTTGTTCTCTAATGGAATACTGGGTTTTTGGTCATGGCAATTGCAGAGGTGTTGTCGCACAAAAGAGGTGTGGCTTCAACCTGCAATTCGCCAAAGTCTTTAAGTATGAACCTTAGCCAAATAACTTGAGTTGTAGCTTCTGATGCACTCATATACTCTGCCTCAGCTGTGGACAGTGCAACACTTTGTTGCTTCATAGAGGCCCAAGAAAATACCCCTGATTCGAAAGTGAAAGCATAGCCCGATGTGCTTTTGCTATCATCTTCACTGCCCCCTCCAGACACTGTCACAGAACCCAATTAGGATAGATGACTTCCCCATATCATATTTGATCCCATAATCTAGGCTTCCTTGTACATATCTTAGCACTCTCTTAGCTGTGCCCATATGTATCTTGCTCGGATTCTGCATAAATATAGACAATAGGCTTGCTGAGAACATAAGATCTGGTTTTGTTGCAGTCAGGTACAGAAGACTGCAAACAATGCTTTTGTAAAGGCTTGCATCTGCAGCCTCACTTCCATTATCTCTCTTAAGCTTTTCATTTGCAATTAGAGGTGTAGAGACCAGTTTGCATCCTTTTCAGTCCAAACTTTTCAAGCAAGGTTTCAGCATACTTCCTTTGGTGAATGAAGATGCCACTGGTTCCTTGAATTACCCCAATGCAAGAAAATGATGCAAGAGGGCCGAGATCAGTCATCTCATACCTCTTCATCATTTCTTTTTTGAACTCTTCAATCATTGCAACATTATTTCCAGTGTAGACCACATCATCCACATAGATAGAAACAATGAGGGTCTTGTTGTTGCTTTCTGTTTTGATGTAGAGTGTAGCTTCACTAGGACTTTTTTGAAATCCGTTCTCAATGAAATAGGAATCAATCTCACTGTACCAAGCTCTTGGAGCTTGCTTTAGGCCATAGAGAGCCTTCCTTAACTTGTACACTTTCTCTGGGAACTCTTGACTTATGAACCCTTGAGGTTGTTCCACAAACACCTCCTCTTCTAGCACTCCATTTAGAAATGCAGATTTAACATCCAATTGATGCAGCTTCCAAACCTTCTTGGCTGCAAGGGCTATCAAAGTCCTTATGGTGTCTAACCTTGCTACTGGAGCAAAGGTTTCATTGAAGTCTACACCCGGCTTCTGTGAGTAGCCTTTAGCTACCAGTCTGACTTTGTTCTTCTGCATAGAACCATCTAGATTGAGCTTCACTTTGTACACCCACTTTACACCAATCACAGGCTTGTTACTTGGTCGATTTACAATTTACCAAGTGTCATTCTTTTCAATCATCTCCAGCTCTTCCTTTATTGCTTTCTTCCAAGCTTTGTCTTTCTCAGCTTCTTCATAAGTTTCTGGTTCTACTACACAATAATTACATGTAGCATATATTTCATCCAAGTTCCTCAATCTCACTGGAGTTGAACTTGGTGTTGATTGCTGTGATTGACTTGATTGTGTACTTGTAGTGACTTGCTGTGGAGTCCCTTGTATGTCACCATTCTGCGTACTTTGTTCTTGAACTGAGATCTCAATAGGCTCCCTTGTTTGCCTTATGTTGAGATCAAGTTGTAGAAAGACATTGTCTTTCTCATCTACCTTAGTTTCCCAGTTCCACATTGAGTCTTCATCAAAGATGACATCCCTAGATAGGATTATCTCATGTGTTGACACATTATAGACTCTATACCTTTTCTCACTGGTACCATAGCCTACAAACACACCCTTGTTGCTTGACTTCTCCA
The DNA here is from genome assembly GCA_963580275.1 of Crataegus laevigata. Lineage (NCBI taxonomy): Eukaryota > Viridiplantae > Streptophyta > Magnoliopsida > Rosales > Rosaceae > Crataegus > Crataegus laevigata. Next base: position 18,954,068 of record OY756945.1, read on the forward strand.
ACTTATGTCTTAGTTGGTGAGGGATGAGAGTGTAGCACACTGATCCAAACACTCTTAGATGTTTCACAGAGGGCTTCATTCCACTGAACACTTCAAATTGAGTCTTCTCCTCCAATGCTTTAGTAGGACACCTATTCAATATGTACACTGAGGTGTTCACAGCTTCACCCCAAAATGTATATGGCCTGTTTCTCTCATGCATCATAGACTTAGCCATTTCGACTATAGTCTTGTTTTTCCTTTCTGCAATGCCATTCTGTTGTGGTGAATATGCCACAGTGAGTTGCTTCTCTAACCCCACCTCTTCACAGAATGCATTGAACTCAAGAGAGGTGTACTCTCCTCCCCTATCACTTCTTAGTCTTTTGATTGAGTATACACTTTGCAATTCCACCATTGCCTTGAACTTTTTGAATATTGTGAATACGTCAGACTTAAACCTCATAAAGTATACCCAACACATCCGTGAGTAATCATCAATGAAGGTTAGGAAATACCTGTTTCCACTGATTGTTGTTGTTTTCATTGGTCCACACACATCCGTGTGGATCAATTCAAGTGGATTTGTTGCTCTCTAAGCTTTTCCAGCTTCAAATGAATCTCTGTGGTGCTTGCCAAAAACACACCCTTCACAGGTTTCATTACATTGATCCATCTTTGGTATGCCTTGCGCCATTTCATACTTTTGCAGATTTTGTAGGCTTGTCATGTTTAAATGATCGAGCCTCTTGTGCCATAGCTTCATAGAACCTGTCACACTTGCTTTCCTTGCCACTTCTTCTAAGTACTCTAGTATAAGTGGAAAGCTTCTGTTTTTCACTTCGACTTTGGTTACCAGATTTGATAGGGATCTGTTATCATAGATCTCAACCACAGTCCCCCCAAAAAGTAGGAAATAGCCATGCTCCATCATTTGATCCACACTAAATAGATTCTCATCCAATCCAGGCACTAGCATCACCTCCCTTATGCATCTTCTTCCTTTCTTGGTGTTGATAATCAGAGTTCCTCTTCCAGTGGCTTTGACAATGTTACCATCACCCATTTTCACTTTTCCAGTGAAATTTGTATCAATGTCGATGAGTAGTGACTCATGTGGTTGCTGCAGGCACTATCAATGTACCACACTTCATTGTTTTTCTCCACTTTGGCACTGAAAGCACAGAACACATTTGTTTCTTCATCCACTTGGTTTGCACAGTTCACTTGCTGCACATTCTTTGATCTGCAGTATTTCATAATGTGCCAAAATCTGTTACATTTGTGGCATCTAGGCTTGTCCTTGAACCAACACTCCCCAAGGTGGAACTTATCACAGTGCTTGCATTGTTGCTTGGTTCTCGGACCTGTGTTGAAATTGCTGCCTTGGTTAGGTCTAGAGTTGTGATACCTTTTTCCTTCCCATTTCTTGTTCTTGCCCTTCCACAGTGGTTTATGGTTGCTTGCACTAGCTTGACTACCAGATCCAACATTGAGTGATTGAAAAGCTTTCTCAGGTGCAAGATCTGCATGTCTTTCAAGCCTTTGATCTGTTGGAAATGTGCCCTAAAACCAATCATATGATGATACTTTACGGACATTTCACATGTTAAACTAATCTGGTTTAATATAAAGGGCAAAGATTATTGTTTTAAGCTGTCTCATATAAATGTTATATGCTTGAACAATAAGTCCAAGGAATATGCAATTGGGAGAATGTGATCTAAAGAAGTTAGATTCATGAGACCATTCTCTTTCGTATACATATCCTAAACGTTCCTGATCATAGGATTGCCAATTGGGCATTGACAGTCCGTTAAGATCAGTATGTGCTATGTCTTCTCTTAGGAAGAGTGATTGGTCTCGAGTTATTGGTGTGACTAACACCAAGACAAGCATGTAGGTGCTCAATAGAGAATGAGTCCACTGAACACGATCAACGAGGAGTTCTCATACTCATGTCACATGAGAACTCATGGTTGGGAAAATGCAAAGTAGTCCTTTGACCTGAGGCATCATAGTTGTCTTGTGGTTAGGTTCTTGATCTTTGACTATGTCAATGTCACTCCATCAGAGGGTGTCCACGGCGTAGTTGGGGTTAAGCCACTTAGCCATGGAGGCAAGTGAATGCGCAACAAGGGATCTCTAACCTTTAAACTGTTTGAGGGAGAATACTCTATGATATGATTAAGAATCTCTGGCCAGAGTATGAATGAGATTTGGAAAGTCGTTCCGAATCACATTCAAGGTAATCATATAAGTAAATGAATCACATTGGATAGTAGACATGAATAAACTATCAAACCAAACAATGTGGTCAAGAGTGTTGTATTAGAGAAAGACCGTATTGCATTGTAATCCTAAACTGAATAGGTTCTCCACCTCTTCTTATTAGCTTGGGTAGCCATGATATACTGCTAGGTGTCACTCATGTTTTGTGGAAGCTCTAATAGTAAGTAATCACTAAAGGGAGAATTGAAAGTAAGTTTCAATTCACAATCGATTTGAAAGAGTTCTAATCGCCCACTACCTCGCTAAAAGGAACCTAATGGATCGTACACCGAGTAAGGTAGAGATTGAAGAAACAACGGAGATGAGTAAAGATAATTAAATGGTTTAATTATTTATGGCTAGGATTAATTAATATGTTAATTAATCAAACAAATAAGTTCGTTATAGACCTCGGGTTAGTTTTGGGCCTCAAGGCCCAATGGGCTTCGAACGTCAAGCCCATTGACTTAAGTTGTATGACAACTTAATGAATAAAGATTCAAGAGGGCCCAAACAGCCCAAAGACTCTAAGAGGCCGGCCACATAGAGAATGGAGTGGGTTTTGGACTTATTACAAGTTTGCCACTCCAATGAAGGTAGGTATAAATATGACTTTATAGCCTTTTCTTCATTAAGGGTTTCTTTTGGAGAAAATTGGAGAGAACATGTCTCTCCATTTCTCTCTAGGAGGCCGGCCCTCTTGGAGGGGATTAACTAGCAATCCTTCCTCCTCCAAGGTCACTCATCTCTTCTAAATGCTCTCCTTGGTGTGGAGACTTAGAGGTTCCCTTTCTTGGGAACTTAGAGAATCCATTCTATCATCCTCCTCCAAGAAATCCATGGAGCTAAGAAGCAAGGAATGAAGGCCCTCTTCTTGGGTGATTAGCCTTTGCTTATGCAAAGAGGAATCAACAAAGGTATAAGATTTCTCAACTCACTTTGTTTTGAGTTGAGTCTTGGTTCACCTATCTACTAGGCTTTGAATTTCATGGGTTAAGTTTTTGTTTTGAGTACATATAAACATGATTCCGCCTTTAATTGTTAATTGCATGTTGTTGATGTTGCTCAAATGAACTTGTTTTTCACAAATTTTCCTTCATGATCAAAAGCTCTCAAGGATGCCATCACATCTTGCACACTGAGAGTTTCAGTGTATTTGGTTTCTTCAATGACACTCACTATTGAATCATAAGGTTTAGTTAAGCTAATCAACAGTTTCTGGACAATTCTTTCATTTGGCAGATCCTCACCATATGTTTTCATCTTGTTTACAACATCAAACAGTCTAGTGAAGTAATCTTTTAACAACTCATTTCCCTCATTCTTGTATACTCGAAATCTTTTCTAAGGGACTGAAGTTTTAACTTCCTGACTTTAGTATCTCCTCTGTATTCTTGCTGTAAAACTTCCCAAGCTCCCTTTGCCGGCTCTTCATTTGCTATTCTCGGGAAAATGGTGTCTGAAACAGCACCTTGAATGATTCCAAGTGCTCTGGCATCCTCCATCCAATTCTGCTTCAATGGTTTGATTTGTTCCTCTGTGAGCTCTTGTTCTAGACCATCAATCTCCATTTCAGGTAGTTTATACCCGTGTTGAACCATATCCCATAGATCATAGGATTTGAAGATGGTTGTCATTCTTATTCTCCAAAAATCATAATTTTCTCCGTCAAAGATTGGAGCTTTTAGTTCACTGCTACTGCTAGATCCCTTCATCTTAGGATTGTTTGTTGATTATTGTTGTAGAGAACACTACGTTAGTGCTCCCAGAAATCTCGATTTGCATAGATTACGCCCAGAATTTTTTGATTGATCAGTAACTAGGCTCTGAGGCCATGATAAAGTTTGTTCTAGCTTTTGTTTGTGATTTTTGGTTTATTGTTCTAACCAGCTTCTAAAAGGTTAGAAAGGCACTAGAGTGAACTCAGAGATTGGATGCTTGTTGTGCACAAGATTGCAGCAGCCTTGATTTGATTTAGTAGATAGGAAAGTGTAAGGGTATGGCTCATTTCCATCACACATACTTGTGTACAAAAGGTTGGTAATTTAGACAATAATTTAACACTAAATACCCTACCTCTCCAGATTAAATCCTAGCCCTTCATTGGGTTTAAGTGATCTAATCTGGAATATACACTTATCACTCCTATGTTTAAACAAAAACTAGCCATTGAGGTTATTTCTTCATTTCTTCCTTTGGGCGCCGGCCCTTCGACTTCTTCCTTCTTGGACACAGACAACTCCCTTAGCTTAGGGTTCCTTGCTGCCTTCGGCACTTCGACTCCAGAGGCTGGTTAGGTTCCAACATGATGCTTATAAATAGGCATCAGTCGCACAGAACAGGGGGGACAGAGAAAAGAAGAGGGGAGACGCTACAGAAATCCAGAGAGACAAAAGCAAACAGAGAAGAAGATACACGGCAAAGGAAAGCAACAAAACCTTTAAAGGTACAAATCATCCTTTTAAATATTCTTTGTTTGGTCTCTCTCGATTTTTCAGGAAATAAAGAAGCTCTTTGCTTCTTCAACCTCTCTCATTCCCCAGAAAAAAGGGTGGAAACTCTAAAGAAGCAATTCCAAACCCTTCCCCCGACTGCAATGCACCGCTCTCTCTCGGATTATTCATCGACACCCACAAAGAAAGCTTAGGAAATCTCTCTCTTTCCTGTTCAGTCAATGGCAGCAGGTGCTGATGCAGCACCAACCGTTGTTCAACACCCACGATTGCAACAAAACCGTCTCCCTCTCTGCCCAGCGCTGATGCTCCGCTCCCATTGTAATGACTACCACCGCTCAATTCCGCGAGCCCAGCGAAGCGCAGAAATTGTACAAACTGCACCCGTAGTCGTTAGATCACCACTCCGTCATCATCGCCCATCAACGGTGCCAAATGAGTATGTAGAAGCAGCAGCTATCCTTGCCGTTGCTAATATCTCCACCCACCAAAGTGTTCCTCCTTCATCTTCACCAATGGAGAAATTTGCCGATGCTAACTTCACCAAAATATAGCAACAAATTAGCCTCCTGCAACCGCATGGGTGTCTAAACCTTCCCGACGAAACAAGGATGATTTCGAACGAAAGCTACATGCCAAAATTGCATACCAAAATTGCAGAAGGATCCTCATTTGAACCAAAGTTTCCTGTTGGTGCCTCTGATGTCCATATCTTCACGATCGAAAACTCCGTGCCATGATGCCTTCTTGAAGTTCGAAGAGTAGTCTCGCTGAGCCGTTACTAACCCAACCCGGAAGCAATTGAAGACCATGTCATTGTAAACAAAACAGTCCAAAAATGGTAGTAGCCATATTATTTCCTTATGCCTAAATCTGAAAGGAACAAAACCACACAAGAACACCGCTCACTGTCATGACCGTCCCAAACACAAGAAGAAAAATCGCTGCCCAACTTGCCGCTGCAACACCCAATGAAGATTTCAGCAAAACGCACCATTTGGATTCAACCCAACTTGAAAAGGAAAGAAACCAGGTGCATGGGTGCCCAAAGAAATTTTTTGCATGGAATGACATCACCTATCCATCGTGCCCAGTGATGGTTCGAAGTTCGTCGATAACGCGATGATGGTGACAAATAAGGCAATGGCGTGGGTGTCCAAAGAAGTTTTTGTATGGAAGGAAGGAAACAAAAGAGGTGCCCAATCGCAATCATCAGCTAAGGATGCAACAACAGCCTCCTCTTCATTACCATACTCTCCCAAGACACAGCATCCGTCACGGAGATTTCGAACTACAGAATAAAGACGTAGGCCTCTGGAAATCAACCATGCATTCTTCTTCTCCATCGAGGGAGATAACCCGCAACACCAACCGTCGATCAAAGCAACAAAAGCTACTGTTTTGTCGTATAAAGATCCCATGAAATTTGGGATAACAAAACAGCAAAGAAAGCTACAATAGAGACTGAAAAATGGAGAAAGAAAGAAGAAAGAAAGCATCACGTTCGCGTCGGTTTGACAGCAAACTACAAAGTTGAAAATAAAAAGGAAAGAGGGAAATAATCCCTTCCTTTTAGTCTCGGCAAATGCATATTCAAATAATGAGGCTAAATTAAAGCTCACAAAAGAACAAAGCAAAGACCCTGAAAGATGTCAATAGCTGCCTTTATGCCTTCTGTCCAAGAGATAAAGGAGGATGAGAGCTACAGTGAAAAGAAAATAATAAAAGAACATACTTTCATACACCTCACGTAGGAATTGACAAAATAAAGAAAGAAAAAAAGTTTCACGTGGAGGACAAAGGAAAGGAAGAAAAGCAAGAAAATCTTGACAAAGCAAAGAAGAAAATGGGCAATCCCCAAAAAAATAGGAGAAGTCAAAGCACCATTTAAAAATGGTGAATGTAACGTGGCAGCCAATTCTTTCGCCAAAAAATAGTGTCTAAAATCACCAAAATGCACCATGCTTAGTCTGATGCTAGACTACATCAAGTTATTTGATGCTTGCCTTTAAATCATAAGGCTAATTGAATAAACCAAATTCTAGTGGTCCGAAACCACTCAAAAATTCTTCAATAGGTCACTCACCTATTCAATCAAATCCTAAATTCCAAATTCCAAGCTCGTTCAAAATCAATACAAGGGCTCTAAAACCCTTCTAAATTGTCATACCTAAAATTCCAAAATTAGTGGGTCATTTACCTATTAATTATTCAAATCCAAATGGCTTCTCATTTTTTCCAAAAGTCTGAGCACAAGATCAAATCAAATTTTTACGAACTACGTTGGTTTGATTCCATCGAGGATACGTAGACAATTTAGTATTACATTCTAGATGCAACCGCGACACAAAATCAAATCCCTAGTTCATTCAACCAAATTCATTCAACTAAACCAAACACCAAATTTTTTTAGTGGGTCATTCACTCACTGAAAATTTTCAAACCAACTCCGATTCACGGAACTACGAGTGACTTGATCCCTCGATGAGGGTACGTAGGCAATCTAGGGCTCTACGTAGATGTAGTCACAAAATCAAATAAACACTAAAATCTCCAAGTTACGATTTGTTCATGTTAGAATCAAAGGGTATTCCTTTCACAAAAGAAGGGTTGTAATTAATAGGCGCGTAGCCTAGAATGGGTCGAACTCAAATTAATAAAACCCTCTTCAGAAAAATGAACGAGGGTGAAATTATGTCGAGTAAAATTATTTGTTTACATGTTATGTACAATTTTTGCTCAACACCTACAATTTAAACATATTTCTATTTTTTTTTTACAAATTTCCCTATTATCCTACAAATTAAAAAAATATCATACAATTTCACATATTTCTACACATTTTCACATACATCGTACAAATTTCACATATTTCTACAACTTTTACAAATTTTCCTACAAATTTCATGTGACAACCCGTCCCTAAAAATTATGATTTTTATAATTTTAATACGTAAGTTTACGAAAATGCCCTTCAAGGCGCATTCGTTGATTGGTGTTGACCGCCTTGTAGTGACACGTAAGGTTCATTTTCTTGGCATATCCTTGTAGTATTTGTCGCTACGGACGCGTGGGCGCAAACAAATTCAAATTTGGGCTATAACGAAGAAGTTATTAACGTTTAAAGTCGAGGGAAAAATTGATACTTTCCTAATTGTTTGGAGAATTCTAGAAAATCTGGGGTGCCACGTGGACGGCCCAGATTAAAAAGAAATAAAGTTGTGTGGTGAAGATTTAAAAGAAAGGAGATAAGAGAAGTGGGGCGCTGCCCAGTTAGAGGGAGAGAGAGAAGAAAGTGACCAGTGAGGGAAGGAAGAAATGAGGGAAATGAGGGAGGGGAAACAGAGGATTTCCCCCGACCGTGTGAAACCCGCGACCCGGTTGGTATCCATGGTGGTTTTCCGTCACCTTACCACCATTTTTCCGGCGAATTGCCTCAAACCACCACCTAGAAACCTCTCCATAACCTCTTTTCTATTCTTTTCAACTCAAATTTGATGAGTTTTGGTCCCCAAAATGGAGAAAACCGAAGGTGGGTGCCACGACACCCATGTTCTAAAATCCATCAAACCTAAAACCATTTCCTTCAATTAACACCACCCATAGCATCCTCTTGAGGCCTAGAACAAAGCCTAATCCTTTTTTTGGAGCATCAGAGTTAATTTGGAGGTCGAATTGGAGCACACCCAAACTTAGGGTTCTTGCGGGTTTTGATAAAATTGGAGGTATTCGAGGCCAAATTGGACTTGGTTGAAGGTATGAAAGTTGTTATACTCATTGAAATATTTAATTCTGCAAATTTTGAGAATTTTTGGAGAAAGTTGAATGTTCCGGCGACTCGGGGCGGCCAACCACCACCCGCGACGGTGCGTGGCCCGAGGGCTGCCAATGATATTTTTAGGCATTATTCAATGCCCTGAATTTGGTTTTGATAATGGATTGGCGTAGATTGATCATTAGGACCTAAATTCGTTACGATTCGGTAATAGGTCAAAGTATGAATCGACGATCCGACCGTTGGATTGTCACCAAACTGTAGTATGTTGTAGTACATAATATTTTAAGAATATAGAAATTTACGGATCGAGAATCCGTCATACGGATCTTCCCGAATGGGAATTTTAAGTTTGTAATAAAAACGTTAATCGCCACTTGGTTTTGGCAATTGGCAGAGATCCAACCGTTGGATCGTAACAAAACTTTGGGATATTGTTCTAGAAGTTTATTTTGGATCTTTGGAAGTGACGGATCGAAGATTTGTGATACGGTTCTTCCCCATCAAATTCGTAGGGATGTGTTTTATGTAAATTGCATATTCTCTCAGTATGAATTCTGAGACGTGAATTGATGTTTCTGCTAGGCGATGATCATTTGGGATCATTTGGGATATCTCGATAGACGTGAATTTATATATATATAGTTGATGTTTTCCAGAAACTTCATTTTTAAATGGTTTAGAATTGAATTGGTTTTATGATTGAAATGCCATGTCGAATGCCATTTATATTTGATTATTATGATGATTGTGATTGTGCTGGTCATGCTTCGGCGCTGTGGACGCTCAGGTAAGTCAGGTGAGTATGCTTGTTAGTGATAGTGATGATGGTGAGATTGTGATATAGCTCATATTCCTGCACCTCGGGTGTTTGTGCTCCGCCAGAGTAGAGCCTAGCCTTCACGTGATCGTTCACCGTACACTCACCTTGGATCCAAGGCAGGTGCTAGCCTGTCGTACAGACCACTATAGGTGGTTCCGACTCGTAGGTGACCCGCGATTCGTCGCACATCCTTCACGTGATCGTAGCACTGAGCGTATTTTATACACCTAGCCTGTCGTACAAACCACTATAGGTGGTTCCAACTCGTGTGCAGGATAGTGGTTGAGGAGCTATAGATTCAGCCATACAGGTCACGTTAGGTGACTCCGGCTGACATACTTATATTGTCGGCATATTTTGATTATTGATTTTATCTCACCTGATTGATGCATATATTTCTTGGCTGGATACTTTGGCATGGCATATTTCTGACATGGCATATTCGAGTTTTATCGTTTTACAGCCTGTTTTTGTATATAAATACATACGTATTATTTTCTGGGAAAGTATACGGGAAGGTGGCTTTGAGTGCAAGTGGGAGATTGTTGGAAGTATGCCCACAAAGCCACTCATTTGATGTAATAGCTTTTTGGAATACTAATTGTGTTAAACTATTATATGTTTAATAGAGGGCAAAACTTATTGTTAATCACTATTGATTGTATTATGTGTTTAAGCAATAAGGGAATCCAAGGAATGTATTTAATCTAAGAGAGAAGTGATCTAAGTGAATTGGATTAATGAGACCTTTCTCTTATGTTCATTCCTAAAACATTCCTAGCCATAGGATTGCCAATTAGGCATTGACAATCCGCTAAGGTTAGTATGTGTTATGTTAACTCAAGCGTGATTATGACTAGTCTCAAGTCATTTAGTGTTGGACATTGAGGCAAACACATAGGTGCTCAAAATGTAATTGAATACACTGAACTACGATAAAAAAGAGTTCGAACATACATGTCATGTAAGAACTCGTAAGTTGCAATATGCAAAGTAGTCCTTTGACCTGAGGCATCATAGATGTCTAATGGTTAGGTCCTTGATCTTTGATCATGTCAAAGGCATTCCATCGAGAGTGTCCACAACATTGTTAGGGTCAGGCTATCTAGTCATGTAGGCATATGAATGCACAACAAGGGATCTCTAACCTTCCATGCTGGAGGGAGAATACTCTGAGATATGATTCGGGAGTCTTTCGCCAAAGCATACGAATATGACTTAGGAAGTTTGTTCCAAATCATATTCAAATGAATCATATAGAGAAGTATCACATTGGATAGTAGACATGAAACAAACTATCACTTAAATAATGTGATCAAGAGTATTGTATTAGAGAAGGACCGTATTGCGTTGTAGTTGTAACTGGATAGGTTTTCCAACCACTTCTACTTAGCTTGGGTAGCCATGACATACTGCTAGGTGTCACTTATGGTTTGTGGAAGCCCTAAGGATTAGCAAACACTAATCTTCATCAAAGGGAGAATTGAAATGAAGTTTCAATTCACAATCGATCGTTAAGAGTAACAATCATCCACTGCCTCGCTAAATGGAACCTAATGGATCGTACACGGAGTAAGGATGAATGTGAAGATATAAAAGAGATGGACAAGCAATTAAATGGTTTAATTGAGAATGGTCAAGATTAATTAATTAATTAGTTAATTAATTATACGAAACCTTCATATTGGGCTTTTAAGTTGGTTTTGGGTTTCGGGGCCCAAAAGGGTTTTTGGTCCACAAGGCCCATTGAGTTTAGCTTGTGAGACAACTAAAACTAAATGGAAATTAACCCAAAAACAAAGCCAAAACCGGCCTAGGGTGAGTGGTAGCAAACTTGGGTTAATTGTAAGTTTGCCACTCACATGTGAGGTGGTATAAAGGCAACTTTATAGCCATTCTCTCACTAGGGTTTTCTAGAGGCAAAAGAAGGGAAACATTTTCTCCCTTTTTCTCTAAAAGAGGCCGGCCACTTAGGGAAGAAATAGCTAGCAATCTTTTCTTCTCTAAGTCATCCATTTCATCTTCACGCCTTATCCTTGGTGTGGAGACTTAGAGACACCAAACCTTTGGTGTTCTTGGAGATCCTTTCCTCACATCCTCAAGGAGCAAAGGAGCATCAACAAAGAAGAAAATCACAAGGAATATCCAAGGAGCTAGGAGGTGACTTGAAGGCCCTCCACTTGGGTGAATCCCTTGTGTAAACAAGGATGAGCTTCAAGGGTAATGAATCTCAAATCCTTCATTCTCTTTAATGTTGTTAAAGAGTCTTATGGTTCACCATTCTCTAGGCTTTGAAAGTCATGGGTTTTAGAATTGTTTTGAATGCATGCCTACTTTAAAGTGTTATTAGTTTGCATATGTGTTCAAATGTTCTCACATGTTCTTAGCTAGGACAAAAAAATTTCCTTAAGAGGATTCTTGGTGAATCTCAGGATTGTGGCTACTTCTGAGGGTATAATTCTTACCCATTCTATTGTATTTACTTATGCTCTGAAGTCACGCGTGAGATGGGTTCGCTCCCTCTCACGAGCACACTCTGGTGTTTAGGCACTTCTAGGTTTAAATTTATTCAAATTTTTCCACATCACTACACTTTATGGCTTCGTCACCTTCCAGGTGTCGGCCAGCACAGCTTGACTTCGGTGTCCTAGTGGACTTTCTGGGTCTGGATAAGTCATTTCACAAACGTAAAATTTCACAAATTCTGAAGTTTCACAAATCCAAAAATTTACCTTTGGTTTTGGTAGTGGTGGCTCACAAGAGGACGTAGAGAGAGAGCAAAGAGTTTAGGTCTAGCGCTGTGAGGAGGAAGAAGAAGAAGGCTTCCAGTATTATATAACATATCAAACCATTGCTTGATGAAATTGTCTGTCATGCAAAGGTTTAAAAATTATGGCATGTGTAGCCAAACTCTAAAATTTCGTCAGGTAAACAAATACATTTCATCCAGCAAAGGTCAACTAAACATGTCAGCCAATTTAATTTTTCACAAAAAAATTGGAGGGAAATTATATTTCCCTATGAAATTGAGGAAGATTTTAGCAGGCAAATCCTTTAAGTTGGGGAGAAATTTGATTTTTTGGGAAAAGAAGTGAGAAATTTTCAGGTTTGCCCGACGAAATGTACCTATTTCATCAGCCAAAAATCAAAAATTTAATTTTTTTTCCTTACTTTTTTATTTAATTTTAAATGGTGAAAGATCATCGAATTTAATGTTCAAGTCCCTTTAATTTATGTTTTACTCTCTATTAGTGTCCTTAAAAAAATCATCAAAATTAAAGCAAAAATAGTCGTTAAATCATGAGTTTTTTGTTTCTAATCGTCGAAGGATTTTGCCCCGTTACCAAATCCCCGAAAGTTTATTTTTGGTGGTTTTTGGTATATGCGATCTTGGAGTATATACAAACAAGTTTGACGGTTGGATCGTTCAAATTAGTGTCGCAAACTGCGTATCCCGACAAAACAATAATTTCAACAAACAAATAGAGTTTATTACGTAGTTCCATTAAGTATAACACAAGATTTTGTAGTAACCACTAGTGTAAATATTTTGAATTGATGATCGAGTTCGTTCATTTTAAACTTTTAGGGTTGACGAGTATAGTTGTAAAAGTTATCAAAGTCGGAGTTAAAGTAACTGTTACATTATTTTTTCGTTTCTAACCGTCGAAGGAATATTTTGTCCCATTAATTAATCCCAAAAGTTTATTTTAGGTACTTTTGGTGTATGCGATCTCGGAGTATATAAAAACAAAGAGTTAGATCATTGAAATTAGTTTCGTAGATTGTTTATCCCGCCAAAACAGTAGATTCAACAAACACTTAGAGTGTATTCTATACTTCCATCAAGTAGAACATAAGATTTTGTGATAACCACTATTGTAAATACTTTGAATTGATAATCGGTCTCATTCATTGTATTCTTTTAAGGTTGAGGAGTGTAGTTGTAAAAAATCATCAAAATTAGAGCTAAAATAACTGATAAATTGTGGTTTTCGTTTCTAACCATCGAAAGATTTCATCCCTTTCCTACTCCACGAAAGTTTGTTTTTGTGATATGTGGCATATGCAATCTCGGAATATATACAAACAATTTTAACGGTTGCATCATTCAAATTAGTTTCATAGACTGTGTATCCCATCAAAACAATAGATTCAACAAACACTTGTAATTTATTCTATACTTCCATTAAGTAGAACGTCCGATTTTGTGGTAACCACTAGTATAAATATTTTGAATTGATGATCAATTTCGATCATTGTATTCTTCTAGGGTCGATGATTGTAGTCGGAAAAAAAATCATCCTGAGCTAAAATAACCATTGAATCATGATGTTTTCTACGTTGAAGGATTTCCCATTACCAAAACCCGAAAGTTTTTTTTTTTTGGTGATTGGCATAATCCATCTCGGAATATATACAAACAAGTTCCATAGTTTGCTCATCCAAATTAGTTTCATAGACTACATATCCCATCAAAACAAGGGATTCAACAAACAGTTAGAGTTTGTTCTATACTTCTATTATGTAGGACATAAGATTTTGTGATAACCACTAGTGTAAATATTTTGAAGTGATGATCCGGTTTGTTCCTTGTATGCTTCTAGGGTCAAGGAGTGTAATTACAAAAAATCATCAAAATTAGACCTAAAATAACTGTTAAATTGTGATTTTTCGTTTCTAACTATCGAAGGATTTCGTCCCGTTACCTAATCCAGGAAAGTTTGTTTTTGGTGATTTTTGGCTTAGGCTTTTTTGGAGTATATACAAACAAGTTTGACGGTAAATTGTTGACATTAATTTTATAGACCGTGAAAATCATTGAAAGAATTGAATCTGCCAAAATGTCCCTCACCTTTGCCCGACAAACGATAAAGCCTAAAACATAAAAATATACCTTTACGCGACGAAATCATCCCACAAAGGTTGCCATATCACTCATGAAGTTTTTCTCTTGGCGCAAAAACTACTTGACGAATGGATTTTTGTCCGATGAACATTGACCGTTTTTGTCCGACGAACGTCTAAGTTCCGTCGGTTAAAGTTTAGTGATCAGACGAAATTTCTTCCGTCGGGCATACTTTTGTCGGACAAATAATAATTTGTGGTAATGATCCATAATAGCATTTGGAAACTGAGGGTAGTCAGTGCAACTATTTGAATGAATAATAATTTCCACTTGCATGGCAATCTGGACACAAATAACACAATCCAAGCAACAGAGACTGCTGCCTAAATCCCACACATGCATGTAACGGGGACTTGGATGTTTGAATCAAAATTAGTACTTCTGAGTTGATGCTTGAACACTAAATCGATTGCTTTCATTTTGCAAAGCGAAAAAAATGCAGTTTATGATACATATCATTTCAATTTTTGGTGCAGTCAACACCATATTTAGTTATTTGTAGGTTGCTACTATTTGAATGGCTTTTCAAAACACTGTTTGTGATTTGGCTAAGCTAGATTGCGACTACTCAGGCTGCCGGCGCGCTTGGTAATCTCACTGTATTAATCTAAATGTCATTTTTCTGTAGATAATATTGATAGTGTTGCTTGAAGCAAGAGTCCAAGAAAATTTTCACTATAAATTTCAGTTTTTCATAAACAGGCGTGTTTCTTAATTTTCAAATTCTTAATAATATGATTAAGAATTCAATTAGCAGTGAAAGTAGGTTCAAGGGCTTAGGGTAGGCACTGCTCTACATATGCATGTAGGGGGGAATTGTGAATTGACAATGACACATTCCAAATTAAGTAGAAAATGAATTTTGCAGGCACACAAAGGACTGGTGGAGTCAACCGTATTTTAGACTGGAACTATTTGTGTACCATTATAATTTTCAGAGCGGTAGATAATAGTGAGGGTTGATAGTACATGTGTGGAAGGGGTCATTTCTCGTTACAATATCTGTGTCCACAAAGCTGTATTTTTATGTTTTTATACTGAGTATATTTTATGTATGTGTTTCATTACAAGTAAGAAGTCAAACAATACTCTTCAAATTAACCAGTATGCGTCGAAGTTATTCTACATAGGATACTGCGATTAAGAACTCAATTAATTAACAGTAAGAAAAAGGTTAATGGGAAGGAAATTGATTTTTTTTTCTTTGCTTGGAAAATTCAAATTGCCTATACTCCTTTTCAGAGTAACGCGTGATTGATCATGACATTTCCATTTGTGCAACTCATGACATTTACACTCAGACTGTAAGGGCAAATTTAGCATAAGATGTGTATAGTGGGAATGGCACTGCTGTCTTTTATGCTTCACCAGCCACCGCACATGATATATTTTCACTTTGGAGGAAATCGTAATAAACTTCATTCCCCACTAGCACTAGGGTTAGGGTTTCTCATCTCTCTCATATCAACTTTCCTCTTATTTTTTATTCAAAGAGAGAATCTTGGAGCTGCTGGCCTTGGTTTTTCTTCGTGTCTTTTTCTCACTATCCAACCAAACCCTCTCTCTCTCTCTCGGCTTGTTGCTTTCACCATTATATATGATCCCCCATCTTTTCTTTATGAAGTTCAATTCCACACCACCACGACCCTTTGCTGAAAATTATAGCACAAGTTATAAGTAGTACTTGTCCTTGGCAATCACTTTCAATTTAATTTTTTGCCGTATGTGGTTAGTAATTCAGCAATGCCACATTGTTTAACTACTTTTTTTTGTCATCGTTACTTGATTGTATAGGGCTAGCATCACCACTACTGCAGTTAGTGCATGCTTCTTTGCATGAAAATATAGAAGGAAGAGAGGGATTGAGAGAGTTCTTTACTGCAGAATTTGGTCGTCTACTTTTCTTCAAAGCGCTAGTCAAGACTTCAAACTACAAAAAATATAGGCAGTGTGCACAAAAAGTTATTTGTGCCCTTTGAGGTCAAGGGACACTAACATATGTGCCCATAGACCAATAGTAACTATACAACAACTAAACTATTATATGTGCCCTTTATGTGTGTGCCCTTTGATTCGAGGGCATGATATGGCTATCGGTAAGAGTTGAGCAGAGATAAGGGTTTTTTTGTGCCTGGTTTTGACACCCGTGTCAAATGACATTTCAAATTCATGTTACCACAATTTTTGTAATTGTGCCCTATCAGTTAAATATAAAAAATAAAAATAAAAATAACAACATCGTAACACCTTACAACCTGAAACAAACATTTGAAAACACCAGATCGGAATAGGAAAATATTGCTTAGAGTTTCTCTTCTTGACATATCAGACTCAACCAAGTAATCAACATTATATATTAAAGCTCAAAAAAAGTATATTCTTCCTTTCAACCATTCATCTTGGTGGAGGCGTCTATGCTCCATTTTCAGCAATTCAAAAGCTCAAAAAAAGCTACGAAGGTAAGGGTTCAAAATATACCTTCCTCAGGGCCATTAGGCGACTGGTGATAGCCTAAAATCAGCCTGAAACTCTCTGGCCTCATCGAAAATTTGGAGAATTTCTCCCAAGTTGAAACTACATCTAACCTTAAACAATTCAGGCATGCAGTGCACGAAAACGTCTCTAATCAACTTAAAGAACCTAACTAAAGTGTTTTCAAGACTCACCTATACTAGATTCGACGGAAAATCTCGCTAGGAAGTCATGCCGCGACGGAGCTCGTCACTTCATCTCGTCGGTTTTGGTTTCCAGAAAGCAAAGAGTAATGGGAGTCCGTGGTGACGAAAGGAAAAAAACTGGTGGTTGCCTTGCCAGAGAACTGCAGTTCCCTCGCCATCATTCCTTATGTGCTTCTCTGTGTGTTAAGGAAGAAGCCGATAGGGAAAGAGAGGAGATAGAGTGGCAGTGTGGTGTTTGGGTGGTGGCAAGGTTCGCCAGAGTGGCAAATGAGGTGGAGATGGTGCTGCGGTTTTTTGTGCAGTGAGTACATAGATGGTCAGGGAGATGACAGAGAATGAAAAAAGTGAAGAAGTAGAGAGAGTTAGCAAGAGAGGGGCTGCGTGAAGGAGAAACGGAAGAGTGATATAGTGAAGAAAAAAGAGTGCAAATTAGTAAAATCATGGGAGCATTTTTGCTACCCACATAAAATGCTAGTGTATGCTACACCACGCCTATCGGAGTGCCAAGCCAAGTATCTCATCTTTTTACTCATCTTTTAACTATGGTTACTTTTTCGTTAAATATTCCTTCTTCAGTTTAAAAAAAAAACAATTTAAAACTGTAAATAAAAAAAAATAAAAAAAGAATAAAAATTCCAACAGCAAAAGCTCATTTTCTTGTCGACACCTACTTTCCAGTCTCTACCGTCAGCACCATCTCTTCTTCTTGCCACCCGTCAAAACTTCTGTTTTGTTTGCGCTCTCTCTTCTTCCCTCCTACCTCTCTCGTCTCTATCTCTTTCTCGTTTTCTCCCCTTGTTATTTGGTAGCTGTTATTTTTCTGGAGAAAATTTTTAGGCAAATTTCTTGGTGGTTAGAGGTATATTTGAGGTTGTTTGCTGGACTTTGGTAATTGATGGTATTGGATCTGAAAATTTTAGGTCTTGTAAAGAAGACATACAGAGGGGGATGAGATTATGAGGGAAGGGCCTTGCATTTTTTCAGAGAGAGAGGGGGACCTGCAAATGGTTATCTGCGGCGGAGAGGGATGGTGATAACCACCAACGTGGTTGGGTGCAAAACTTGGGAAACTAGAGGGGACTTGCAAGTTTTCTATTCTTCCTCTGCTTGATCATCAATTTTTGACAACTTTGGGCAGAGCCTTCACAATTTGCAATGATGACTGTTGATTTTTTTTTTTTTTTAATTTTCTTGGCTTAGTTTTAAATAAGTAAGAGTGTAAAGGAGTTGGGAAAAGGGAAAAACTAAATGTAAAGGACACAAAAACATATTTTTTTTATTTAAATATATTAAATTATAGGGCACAAAAGTCTTTATTGTGTGTTTTTAAATTAATAAAAAAAAAATTCTCTTTCTGACATTTAAAAGGACATGCAAGCTAGACACAGAGTTTTGCGTTCAAATTTTAGTAAGCACAATTACATGACACAAACTAATGTGTTTATTTATTAAAGGGCACATTTGAGATATTTTGGTGCTTAATGGAACTTAAAAAGCAAATATGTCTTTGTGCTCAATGAAAATGTAAAGGGCACATATCAATTGTGTTCTTAGCCCATTTTTCTTGTAGTGTCAAAGCAAATGGATGTTAAAAACAAGGCCCTAGAAAGAATCACTATGTTAGAGTAAAAAAATGGTTATAATAGAAGAAATTTTATGCATCCTTTTCAGTTGTGTTAAAAGAGATGAACTTTCAAGCGCTCGTTGCATGAAACAGGTGTCTTACATTTGCTACATTATGCGAGCAACACATGACCATAGATGTGAGACGTCTATTATGTAACATGTGCAAAAAACTTTTTCTCCTACTATTTGTCATGATGAGTTCACATATTAAGTTCAAGGGAACTTAAAGAATTAAAACGTTATTGTTGTTGTTATTATTATTATTATTATTATTATTATTTTCACATTGCAAGCTCTCGTTGATTTATTACTATGGACGTAAATCAAATATGATAGCCGCACTTAAGGCAATAACAATCGTTAATTGACATGAACTTCATAATAAATTTCATATCTTCATATCTACAATTATTCACGCGTTCATAAGCAAGACATAACAAAATTTTAAGATCCAATCTCTCTTTTTTATCTTTAGCATTTAGAAACCCCTCTTCTCAAAATAAAGGGGAAAAAGAAGGCTGCAACCTGTGAGTCTGTTTTCATATAAGCAATCTTATGGGGATCACCAAAATTCTCTTCCCTTTATCTTTTTTACTCCCACTCAGACACCATTAAAACCACCACCTTCTTTTCTTTTACTAAAGCTGCCTTGTTCACCATCAAGATTCCCCCGTCTCAGAAAGGATCCGGATTCGAATACTTTTGTTGTGATCCCACATCGGTTAGACCAGAAATAGTGTAGTGATACTTAAGTTCTTGTGGTCCTCCCACCTATTAGACTAGTTTTTTGGATTGAGCTCTTTCCTTAGACTTGAGTAGCTAACAACTTTTAGTTAGAATTCTCACATTCTATTCGTTCATTGTAAGTTAAAAATTATAATTTTTTTTTTATTTTAAATTAAGCATCATCAGTACTTAACGAAAATTACTATACGATATGCGATAAACAGATAAGAGATAAGAATATTAGAATTATCTTCTTCAAAGAAACTACCACATACAATTTCCAAGGCCATTTCGAACTTTCAGTCATCAAAAGATGACAAAGCCATGGAAAATCAACACAGGTGTCGCATCCTGAGTCGTGATTATTTTTGCTACGCAGGAGAGATCAAAGTCAAATGAAAGCTGATCCCATTGGGATCTGTGATAAACGAGGAGCTTGCACACGTGTAAATGCCGACAGGACTGGAACATGCTGGCCCAGCCCACCACGTGCGGTGAAAATGCCTTTTTTAAAGTCACGGTAGACTTACTTGCGTTGCGTCCTTCCAATTTCCAAATTCAACATTCAATTATTCTGTAGCACGATTGGATTCCAGTGGCTTTGGTGGGTTGTGTAACTAAGGGTTTTATTTTTATTTTTTATTTTTATTTTTAACAAATGATATTAGTTACCCTAAAAGTAAGAGGTTGAGTTTAGTCTCATAATGGACTAGCAGTACATAACTCAAATTCGCCTTTTATGAGAATTAAACCTAAGACTTCTTATTTATAAGTGAAGAGAAATATCACTAAATCGTAGTAATAAGTTGTGTGTAACAAACAAGTTAAATCATTGAATTATAACATAAGTAAACATAGTATTTTTTTCAATGTACAATACTAGGGAGACTAATTTTTTTAGTCCAAATTTGCAAATTATATGATTTGTTATCATTAAAAAATAAGTACGTTAATCAAATCATCAAAATCTACGTTATTTGGTTTACAAAATTTAATTTATAAATTTGATCTCCCTAGCATTACTCTTTTTCAATTCAATCTTGACCGTTAATTTTTTGTACAACTAAATAGTCCAGATAATCGAAAGAAATTTGTAGTTACTTTGCCAATTTTACTTAGCTTATTTTTTCCTAAGCAAAAGAGCAGATGTGACATCAATTTGGCAAGAAAAACATAGGTCCAAAGTCTCGTAAAATATGGCAATTAACTTGATAGTCTGATGAGTGAAGGTACAAATAGTATTGACTATTTGTAATTTTAGCATGGGAATTGTTGCACGTTGGTTAAAAAACATTCACGCATATGCAATCAAGATCTTTAGATGAGTTCGATTTGTAAGCATATAACCTAATACAACATAATCTAATATCACAGTGGTGGACATGCAACATGAAGAGAACCAGTGTAGTACTAACCTGTTGAGGAAGACATGGTGTTAGGACTTAGGGATGAAGTAAGGGATTTGCCAAATCACTTTGATATTATTCTGGCGTCCTATCATGGTAAACAATATATGTCTTACTATATAAGGTCTTCTAATTAGTTGCATAGCATTAAGACTCCTAATCTTGTCATATCGAGATTACGATATAACTTGATCGTTAAGTAGCTTGAATACCAAGTCACTTGACGTCCAAGTAAATTAATTTATACCCATTGATACTTACAATGAATCTTACACGATCCCCCCCTTCTCTCACTATTGGTTGTATCTAAAAACAATGGTAACTTTAGAGATTGTTTTTGTTTTTTCTTTTTCTAATTTTTGGAATATCGGAACCAAACTGCTACTTATCCTAAACCATCAATACAATTGACCCATAAAAATATTATATGCAGCAAAGAAAAAGTACTTTCGATTTGCAAGCACTTCTGTCTGCAGATCTTTCTGTTCTCATCTTGGGTACAATCTTCCCACTTTATAAGTTCATAAGCCCTTTCTTTTTTCACCACATTGTGCTGCATTAACCAAACATTTACCGGCTAAGAAATGTAATCGACAGAAACCATGCAAGTAACACTGTTTAAACAATTCATGCAGAAAAGAACAAATATTCAGACCTAGCCTCCATCAATTACAACACGCCAATCAAAGAGTCATATCCCATATTATTGAGAACCATTAGAAAAATAATACATATTAATATCTCTTGGGGACACAGTGTTGCATTGAGCATAGAGTGGTCTAATTTTTGTGACCCCATCATGCTCCCTTATATATGGACATGGCGAAGCCTAGAGATCAAGCCATTTGTGGTATATGCTTGGATCCTAACCAAAATTTGGTAAGAGCCACACGTAAATCGATCGGCCAAAATCTTGCTAATTATTTTATTTCAAATTAATGACGCCAGTGACTTATGCATGGTTGGCAAGTGACATGTCCATGCAAAGGCTTGCCCACAATTGCACAACGCGCTAGTGCTTGCATGAATAATACTGATGGCAACAACTTGTCGTTTTTATTAGAAGATCGGTTCATCCATATCCTGTCCTATTTTGTTGGAAAAATATGACAATAAGATTCAAATTAATAATGGATTTCCTTGGTGATTTGAAATAAACTAAGTAATTAATTGAGTGGTTACAAGTGATTAATTGATTGAGATCGATTCTCTTAGCTAGACCTGAGTTCTTAGATTAATTTTTGGGTATGGTCTCCTTCATATCTTTTATGCATCTGTTGTTGTGCTTACGTCCCGAACAATATATAACATTCACCCTAACTCAGCAAATATCAACATCAGAACTCCCGATCATGGAAACAGTTCAACTAGTAATTTTTATTTAATCTGTAAAAGTGATGTTAAGAATATTTTCATGATATGGTAAGAATTGTGTGCAATGTGAACGATTTTCAACATTAAAAAAGACTTTGATATGAAAAGAAAGAAAGTGGAATGTTTAATATGCTTTTTTTTGTCGAAGTTTAATATGCTTAACTATATATCTTTAAGTAATAACAGTTTTCGTGATGAAAGATAATTCGTCGCGTAAAGACAAATTCCGTTGCACAGATGTTTAAGTGCCACACATTTTGTTGCGCAAGGGTTGGGAAAAATGACATTGCGCGACAAATATTCAAATTTTGTTGCGCGAAGACGAAACACTTCTTCGTCACACAAAATTTAGGAGAACCAAATCATTTTATCTCGCAAAAAATAAAGCTACATAAGCCTTTCGTTGCAAGGCAACAAATGGGATGCAAGCACTTTGTTCGGTAAAACTTCAAGCAACGAATATTTTTTGTCCAGTAAAAATTCAAGCAACAAAAATGGATTAATTTTAACTTAGTAAATTGTTAAAATAGAGGAAAAATAATGTATTTATATAATCAAAGACAAATGTATGTACAACTAAACTAAGAACAAATGAAGCGATAATATATTTGTTCATCATATAAGGCGGGATGCGGGTTGGGCTGGGAGTTGGGGTGTTGGACAAAATGCTGGTCAGGCTACTGGACGTGCTCGGAGGTAGACATGCCTAGGGCTACTGCGGGTGGAAGGGCTCAGAGGTTTGCAGGTCTTAGGGTAGCTGTAGGTGGAGGGGCTCAGAGGTCTGCAGGTCTTAAGGCAGCTGCGGGTGGAGTGGCTCAGAGGTGGAGGGGCCAACAATGATAAGCGCGAGCTTACTCCTCAAGTTTTCCACTTCATGCATCAATGTAGTGACTCGGCCTTGTGGCTGAGCCGATGATGAGGCCTTAAAACGCGCTAAAGAGCATGCCCCATCTCCCTACAAAACTTCCTCGGCCTTCGTCCGAGGGTCTAATCCAAGGTCTCAGTCAGGATCTAAAATCCCATATACTCGGGCGGATCGATGAACTTGATCGGAGTGTTTGAGGGAAGCTGGGAGGCGGACTCCTGTAGCACAACCTGTCTCTTCTCCACCATCGTCGCTTATGACAATAAGCCAGAAGTGGATTAGTAATAATTAATATTAAATTAAATTTTGTAATATTTAGAAGCGTAAGATACTAATTTAAAATTAAGTTTTACTTACATGCAGGTGCTCAGCGAGCTCATCCCCTGGGCGAACATAAACATCCTTAAAACGTCTATCTCGAGGAATTATGAACCCATCTCAAAAAAAAAAAAAAGATAAAAACAATGTTAGTGTGGAAAAGAAATTCAATATGCTTAGAAATTGGAAGTACCAATATTAAATACTTTATTACCTGTCATCGCGCCTTCATCTTATAGGAGAAGGGCCTCGAACCAGAATGGTGGAGAATAATCTGCATGTCCCATTTAATCTTGTTCGTCTTCGTCTTCTTCTGTTAACAATAAATGAACATGTTATTGTAATATTTCAAGAAAATGAAACAAAAATTAACCAAAAATAGTAATAATTAATTTTTTAAAAAAAAATAAGTAATAAATATTTAAGTACCAGATAGGCGGGCTCCTGAAAATGGGCCTAGAGCCACGCTGAGTCGTCCGTCTGGTCCTCCATCCAATTGGCAACTTTCCTCAAGAGCGGCCTTCGGATCAGTAAACAACTCAAAATGGTTGTGGAGGTCGCTCTTCTACTGCTTGTACCGGTCGAAGAGCAGCCTGTTCAAGTAGTTGTCCATCAACTCGTTTATGTCGTCAAATTGTAGTTTGTCTACAATTAGTAAATATTAAATTCAAACAATTAACATATATTAAATTAAAAATAATGTTAAATATGGAAAAGAGAGAGTGATGAGTTCGAGAGAGAGATAGAATCTGAGAGTTTGAGAGACAGAGAGAGGGATATGGGAGTGAGGTGAGAGAGAGAGACGGATTATGTGGTCTAAAAGCCACCAATCAAAACAAATATCTTCTTAGTTTCTCATTGGCCCCAAAACCTTAGGAAATTATGTAATTGGCCAAATTTTTAAACCCATGCATAAACATACACCCGTCACTCAAGGGTATATATGTCAATTCACATATCGAGAATTATAAATGCGGGACAGGTTGTCACAATCTACCCACCTTATAAAAATTTCGTCCCGAAATTTCATACAACAAGTACATACTAAAATTCATAAAATAACCTCGGATGCATCTCTCTCATCCTGTCCTCTGTCTCCCAGGTAGCTTCTTCCGCTGAGTGGTTCCTTCACAAAACTTTCACCAAATGCACTCTCTTGTTCCTGAGCACCTTATATTTCCAATCAAGTATCGTCACCTGCCCCTCATCTTAAGTCAAATCCGGGTTAATCTCTAAAGGTTGCGAAGGAATCACATGCGACAGATCTGCAACGTAATGTCAAAACATAGATACATGAAACACATTATGCACTCTGGACAGCTCTGACAACAACTCAAGCCTGTAAGCCACTTCACCGACTCACTCGGTGATCTGATAAGGTTCAATGTACCTAGGACTCAACTTGCCTTTCTTTTCGAATCGAACCACACCTTTCCACGACGATAACTTAAGACACACCCAATCACCAACATCATACACTCAGTCAGTGGCATGTCTATCTGCTAAACTCTTTTGGCGATCCGGGGCCGCTTTTAGGTTAACCTTAATAACCTGAACATTCTGAGTAGTCTCCTCTATTATCTCAGGGCCCACTAAAACTCTTTCGCTAACCTCTGACCAACACAAGGGTGTACGATAAGGTTTCCCATAAAGTGCCTCGAACGGTGCCATTCCAATACTAGAGTGAAAGCTGTTACTATAGGCAAACTCCATCAAATCCAAACAATGATGTCATTAGTTGCCAAACTGCAAAACCGAAGATCTCAACATATCCTCCAATGTCAGAATAGTCCTATCTGATTGACCGTCTATCTGAGGATGATATGTTGTGCTGTACAGTAATCTTGTACCTAAAGCCTCCTAAAACGCAATCCAGAACTTAGAAGTGAAGCAAGGATCTCGATCTAAAACAATACTAACTGGAACGCCATGGTACTTTACAATCTTCGCTATGAACAACTTAGCCAATCGATTCAACAAAAACTTCTCCCTCACAGGAATGAAATGCACCGACTTAGTGAGTCGATCAACAATCACCCAGATTCCATCCTATCCATTATGTGTACGAGGAAGCTTGTACACAAAATTCATAGTAATATCTTCCCATTTCCACTGTGGAACGGGAAGTGGCTATATCAACCCAAATGACTTCTTCCTTTCGGCTTTGACTTGCTGACATATGACACATCTGCTCACATACTCAGCGATTTCTCTCTTCATACCCGGCTAATAATAGAATGGTTGAATGGTATGATACATTTTTGTGCCTCCGGGATGCTTCGCATAAGCGGAAATATGTGCTTTGTCCAAGATATCCTTATTTAACTCTGCATTATTTGGCACGTACATCCGGTTTCCCTGTATAAGCATGCCGTCTGTTTCTCTGATTCGGAAGTCTTTCTTTTTACCATCATTTCTCAGTCGAAAAAGTTCCTGGATCTCCTCATCATTCATCTGGATCTCAAGTATTCTGTCAATTAGGATTGGCCTGACTTGGAAACTAGCAAGTAAGGCTTCATCTTGATTGTCTACCACCAGATTCTTTACTTCTAGCTGTACCCAAGTAGATCTCAACTCTGCAAGAAGAGGAACATGGCTCGCATGAAAAGTATTAACTCTACCCTGGGATTTCCTACTAAGAGCGTCAGCTACCACGTTTGCACGACCCGGGTGATACTCAACCGTGCAGTCGTAGTTGCTCAATAACTCAATCCATCGACGCTGACAAAGATTCAAGTCTTTCTGAGTAAACAAGTACTGGAGACTTTTGTGATCTGAGAAAATCCTGCATTTCTCACCATAAAGGTAATGTCTCCAAATCTTTAAAGCAAAGATAATGACGGCCAATTCCAGGTCATGAGTAGGGTAATTCTTTTCATGAGGCTTTAATTGACGCGAAGCGTAAGCAATCACCCTACCAGGCTACATCAACACACAACCTATGCCATTTAACGAAGCATCACTGTAAATCTCAAAGTTACCATTATCATCAGGAAGAGTCAAGACAGGAGCATGAGTGAGACAATACTTCAACTGTCAAAAACTTCGCTCACAATCATCATCCCACTCAAACTTAACATCTTTTCTGGTCAACTTCGTCAATGGTAACGCCATAACCGAAAAGTCTTTAACGAACAGTCAATAGTAACCTGCCAAACCAAGGAAACTCCGAACCTCAAGAATGCTACTTCATTTAACTAGAACTGACATTTACTGAATTTGGCATACAATCAATGCTCCTTCAGTTTCTTCAACACCAAAGAAAGATGTCGAGCATGGTTAGCCTTTGACTTAGAATACACCAGAATATCGTCGATAAAGATGATAACGAATCTATCCAGATACTGCTGAAATACCTTGTTCATCAATCCCATGAAAGCTGCTGGTGCATTAGTCAAACTAAACGACATTACGAGAAACTCGTAATGATCGTAACGAGTTCTAAAGGCAGTTTTAGGAACATCGTCGCTCCTGATCTTCAGCTCATAATAGCCCGACCTCAAATCGATTTTCGAGAACACACAGACACCTCGAAGTTGATCAAAAAGATCGTCGATACGCGGCAACGGATAACGGTTTTTAATCATTGCCCGGTTTAATTGCCTGTAATTTATACATAACCTCAAAGTACCATCTTTCTTTCGAACGAATAGGACTAGGGCTCCCCAAGGTGAAGTACTAGGCTAAACAAATCATTTCTCAAGTAACTCCTGCAACTGAATCTTCAACTCTCTCAACTCAGCACGAGCCATTCAATATAGAGTTAAGGAAATACGATTAATACCTGGTAACAAGTCAATGGTGAACTCCACATCGCGATCTGGCGACAATCCAGGTAAATCATCAGGGAATACGTCAGAGAAATGTTTGACCACCTTAACATTCTCCAAAATAACATGAGTATCGTCATTAAGTACTACGTGAGCTAAGTATCCCTGGCAACCTTTCTTCAATAACTTCTTGGCTCTCACAGCCGAAATAACTCCATGTCTAACTTCGCTACGTTCGCCCACCAAAGAAACTTCAGGTAATCCAAGACGATGAAAAGTCACTGATTTTTCGTAACAATCAATCTTGGCACAATTGTAGTGCAACCAATCTATGCCCAGAATGACGTCAAAATCGACAATATCTAACGGAGTGAGGTTAGCTGGCATAACCATATTCTCCACTATTACGGGACATCCTGGATACAGGTAATCCACATAACATTTCTCTCCCCTAGGCATTGCAAACTCCAACTCACACCCAAGGGGTGAAGATTGGGGTTGAGTCAACTCAGCAAATGTATGAGAAATCACGGAGTGTGTGGCACCACAGTCAATCAATAGTTTAGCATAATGTCTAAGAATGTTTAACATACCCATAATTAAGTCTGGGTTATTCTGGGTGTCCTGAAATGAGAGGTTCTAAATGCGTCTCTGAGCCTGCTGACGTCCACCTCGACCTCTGTCAGCATACTCTCCACGCCCTTGAGAATTACGCCCCTGGCTCGACTGACCGGCCTGCCTCGAAGACCCGATACCACTGGCAGCAGCATCCACCTATTGGGGCTGTCCTTCTGAATACCACTACGAGCCACCAGCTGAGTACTGCTGCTGAGGTAGGTATCCTCCTGAATATGGCTGCTGGGGAGGCATATATCCTCCAGAATACTGCTGCTGTGGAGGCATCTACACTTCAGAAGACTGCCCGTAGTCACTCTGCTAGTAGGGATCCGAAGGATACTGATACTGATATGATGAATAAGGAACGGGATGCCCTTAATTGTGGAAAGCTCATCCACGACCCATCTGAGCGTAACCGCTCGGTCTTGAGAATTGCTGCATCGGAGCTGGTGGTGGTATAGAAGGCTGCTGGGGCCGCTGCTGGGTCTGAGGACAATACTTAGCTAGGTGCCCCTCCTGGCCACAAGTATAGCATCCACTGGTACTGCGTCGACATTCGCCAAAGTGTCGATTGGTGAACTTACGGCACAACGGAGCACTACTCCTACCAGAGTTCCCCTGCCTTTAGGATCTGGCACCGCCGAAGAATCTGCCACCACCTCTCTGACCCGTAGAACTGTAGCATCCGCTAGAAGAACTAGAGCTAGCCCTGCTACGTTTAAAGCTCTGTGTCTGGCGAGGTCCCTACAAGAATTGGCGTTTCCCCTTATTCTTCCCTTAATTTCCTTCTCTCTCATCATCATCAGTCACTGGGCAAGTTCTCGGAATCCTCTATCTGCAACAAGGCCTCATAAAACTCACGATAGGTAGAGCAGGGAATCGTCGTCGCTATGGTACGCCATTTCTTCTTCGTACCCAATTTAACTCGACGTAACATCTCAACTTGATTGGCAGCAACCTCCGGGTGATAGCGGGAGAGATCAGTGAACTTCCAGTAGTACTCACTAGCCGACATCTGCTTCTGTTTCAAACTTGTGAATTCCTGTTTCTTAGGATCAATGTATGCTGGAGGAATGAATCTCTTATAGAATAAATGTCTAAACACTTCCCAATCCTTAGATTCCTCCGGGGGCATCTCATCGGCCAACTGCTTCCACCACGATGCTGGTTTCTTACCCAAAAACCATGTGGTCGTCTCGACCCATCTGCCAGGAGGTAGATTCCCCTGACTCTGTATCACACTGAAAGTCTTCTCTATATGCATAAACCATTTCTCAGAACCCTCGGGTCTTTCATTCCCCATCAAAGTAGTGATTTTTAGATTATGGACTGACTCCAGAGGGGTTCTGTGGGAAGGATGAACTACCGACTGAATGGCACTCACTATCGCTTCCCCTAACTAAGATATATTGGGGAAATTAGGCTCATCAGCATGACGTGGCTCTCTACGAGGTGGCATAGTTCTGACGGAAGACATCAAGTCATTAAAAATTTCACAAAATATGCAGGACTGCAACCTAGAGCTCTGATACCAAGCTGACACACCTCGACCCGAAAGTGGGGCATGCTAGCCGTCACGTGAGCGTGACGTAACCATGTGCACAGTGCGGAAGCAAGATTCATAATAAGAATACGAACGAATTTAACCCAGGCCACTAGCAACCTAAGAAGATAGCGCGCTAGAGTGCGAAGTTATAGTGATTATACAAATTCAGAGCATACTAAGTCAATGCAGTTAAGCATGAAATAATATATTCGAATAACCCCAAAGGGTGCCCTACATAATGAGAAGTCTGTCAGAACTGCCGAATGATCCTCGTTAGCCACCAACGTTACTCTAGCTACTTAGAACCTGGAGGGGCGAAAAACAAAGTTGAGTGGGTCAGCAAAACAAATCTTTTCAAAATTATCCTTTTCTCAAAAGTATAACCCCTCATTGTAAAACCTGTATAATTTCCCAGAAATAAAGTATATACTTGTATATATATATATATATAGTCTCGAAATCCTGCTAGAAAATATGAATATATGCCATGACAAAGTATTACAATTAAAATCTAAATCATAACTTTGTGGATGTGATAGAATGTCAGGTAATCACCTCGGCCCTCAGCCATATATATAACTCATAATCAACTCAGCCCTCGGCTGTATAAATAGCTCATAATCAACTCATCATATCATGTATATCAATCCTACACACAAATCAATACCTCCTCTAGTGGTCTACACATCATCATTGAATATAGAATAATTATGCTCTAGTGCTACAATCATGTGAAGACTGTGCGAAGGATTCGCGGGTCACCTACGAGTCGAACCCACTTATAGTGGTCTATACGACAGGACTGTGCACCTAACTTGGACCCAAGGCGAGCATGCGGTGCGAGAGGTGAACAACACATGAAAGACTATGCCCCTAATTCTGGGCGGGAGCACTAATATCAAGGTGCAGATGTATGAGCTCTAATCACACCACATCACATCATTCTCATCATAACCATTATTTAAACTTACCTGACACTTACCTGTGAGTCCGTGGCACCAACATACATATATGCAATCAGTAATGCATAAATAAAATAAATAGATACTTTGCATGGCATTTCAAATCCTTTAAACGTTCAATTTCATTTTCTGGGAAAATAGCAAAATATATAGGCATATACGGAAAACAAACTGCCAACTCACTGGTAAGTAGTTGGGTCGTAGGCCCCACGCCTAGCCTAGCTACGATCGTCCTTGGGATACGTCTCACCTATATGAGAATTTACTGAAATAACGTTATTTAACCACACATACGAAACTACGGGAATAACTTCTCATACATAGCTCAATTTTGGTATTTGAATATACCAACGTGACCTACTCGACGTCACGAACCCGTACAAATTTTTAGAAATTTTTTTGGACCCCGCACACGCCGCCACGTACCGGCCACGCGGGGCACATGCCTGGCACGTGTAACGGAATGGCAAACGGCGTCAGGAATATTCCTCGGAATATTCTGTTAACTTCTAACGGAAACTGTCAAACTCGACTAACGGCGTCGAAATATTTCGTCAGACTTGACGAAATATTCCGTCGTCTCCTTCGTTGGAACTCCAGCGACCGTCACTGGCGCTGGAATCTAGAAAAACTTCGAAACTTCATATCTCCGTCAAAACTCAACCATTTTTCACCATTTTATGTCAAATTGAAGCATTTGAAGAGTAGAACACAAATATACTTATTTTAAGCCTCAATAAACACGGGATCTCGCTAGGAAAATCTCACCAACTCCGGCCAAACTTCGACAACTCCATTCTCGACACTTCGATGTCCAAAATCATCAAACGAACGTCCCCGAGCTTCATAGAGACGTCTAGAAGCTTCCTATAAGCTTAAAATCCCCTAAAAATCATGTTTATGAAAATGCATGAACAGTGATAATCTCGGCGATTAGGAGTTCGACGTGAAAATGATGGAAACCTTACGTGAAAATGGTATCAACGAGTTCGTATGGTCTCCAGGAGCACGATGGTGTCCTTAGTTTCCTCGATCTACAAAGTTTAGGGAGGTTTTGTGGTCGTCCGTACGTAAGAGGAAAAGAGAGAGTGATGAGTTCGAGAGAAAGAGACAGAATCTGAGAGTTTGAGAGACAGAGAGAGGGACGCGGAAGTGAGGTGAGAGAGAGAGATGGATTGTGTGGTCTAAAAGCCACCAATCAATACAAATATCTTGTTAGTTTCTCATTGGCCCCAAAACCTTAGGAAATTATGTAATTGGCCAAATTTTTAAACCCATGCATAAACATACACCCGTCACTCAAGGGTATATATGTCAATTCACATATCGAGAATTATAAATGTGGGACGGGTTGTCACATATCTCCACTAAATAAGGAAAAGTGCAACATGCAGGTAAAAGAATAAATTCAAAAACTATTTTAATTTTAAAAAAAATGTAATAATGAATTGTAATTTAGCTTAACAGAGAATGTTGAGATGACTAATTTAGCTTAATTAAATCTAAAAAAAAACACAAATGTGTAATTTAAATGATATAGAAAAACTGTAGGGCATTCTAATTTTCTCATCTAATAACTAAGATTAACAAATTAATCCGAAAATTAAAAATTTCACAACATGTAAAAATGTAATAGTACTGAATTTATTCATTTTAAAAATAAAATATATTAAACAAATTAAAAATTAGAAATGTAATTAAAATTTTTAATTATATAACTATTATTTACAAAATTAACCTAATTCGGCCTAATCAGGTTAATTTTGCAAACTTAACAAACTAATCCTCTAAATTTTTTAATTATATAATTACAAATTTTAATTATATAAAAATTATTTACAAACTTAACAAACTAATCCCTAAAAATTAATGTTAACCTAATTCGGCCCTAAAAATAAACCCTAATTAAAAGTTAACCCTAATGAACATATTAAAAATTAACCCTAATGTAAATGCCCCAAAAATTAATCCTAAGGTAATTGTACAAATGTAAATAAAACTAAAAATATTAATGTAAAAATTAAAAAGTTAAAAAGCAACCCTAATCGCTAATCTAATCCGTGCCCTACCCCTAAGCTAATCCCCCAAATTACATTCCTCTAATTTGGAACCCTAAGCTAATCCCCTAACCCTAACCTAATCTAATTACCTTAAATTCAACGCTAATCACACTAAACCCTAAGTAATGTAAAATGAATTTTAAAAAATAATTACAAATTTAAATTATACTTGTATATATATGGAGGATGGCAGCTCTGTACCGAGGGAGAGAGGGACGGTAGGGCTGTTGGGTTTGAGAAAGAGGGAGAGAGCAGCTAAGAGAGAGGGAGAGTTGCACGAGAGAAAGAAGAAAGTGAGGGGAGATGAGAGGGTTGTCTAAAATAATTAAAACGAACACTGTTGCACGGCGAACATTTCACCTCGTGAAAACCTAGGCGTCGTAAGGTCTTAGTCGCACAACGCATTAATTTGTTGCGCAAATTTTTTGAATTTTCGTGAAAATTTAAATTTTCATTAAATATTAAACGGCCTGCCAAATATTAGGGACTGTGTGATGAAATAAGGATATTAGTAGCGCTAAGTGTATTTGCGCGACGAATTATTGGTATTTATCGCACAAATGCCTAAAATTAAAAAAAAAATCAAAATTTCGGCCAAATCCCACATAAAATTAAAACACTTGCGCACCAAAGTATAGGAACTCGTCGCGCAAACATTTTAAATAAATAAATAAAATTGAATTTGTTTGATTAAAATTATTGTATGATAAATACAATTGCATTTAATATAAATATACGATCAATAAATTAGAATAAATATCCTTTCATATTATTTACAAAGCAATTCACATTTAAATCACATTAATATTAATCCACCTCTAAACTGTAATGACTTTGACTATCATCGATGTCATCATTTTCAGTGTCTCATTCGTCCTCGTCCATAGGTACGTCACTGTCGTCGTTCACTCCCTCTAGAGTATTGCATTAGGGAACACCACTTGGGACGTGGACACCACTGTTTTCTGTAAATAACTTGGCTTTAATGTCGAAATTTTTTATGTTTGGGGTATTGATTTTATGGGTCATTTTCCTTCATCTCATGGCTTTAATTATATTTTACTTGCGGTTGATTATGTCTCGAAATGGGTGGAAGCAAAAGCCACCCGAACTAATGATTCTAAAGTTGTTGCAGATTTTGTTAGAACTAACATTTTTGCAAGGTTTGGCATGCCGCGAGTACTTATCAATGATGGAGGCTCTCACTTTTGCAATCGGACCATCGAAGCTCTACTCAAGAAGTACAACGTTACGCATAAGGTTTCCACACCTTATCATCCTCAAACGAGTGGGCAAGCCGAGGTGTCAAATCGAGAAATCAAGTAGATTTTGCATAAGACAGTTGGGCCAACGAGGAAAGATTGGAGCTTGCGCTTAAATGATGCACTGTGGGCATATTGCACAGCCTACAAAACACCCATTGGCATGTCCCCTTTTCGGCTAATCTATGGGAAACCGTGCCATCTTCCCGTTGAATTAGAGCACAAGGCACATTGGGCAGTGAAGACCTTCAATATGGACATAGATGCCGATGGAGTTCATAGGAAGCTTCAATTGAATGAGCTTGAAGAAATTAGGAATGAAGCTTACGAGAACGCTCGAATCTACAAGGAGAAGACGAAGGCCTTTTATGACAAGATGATTCGTGGCAAGACATTCACAAAGGGGCAGAAAGTGTTACTTTTCAATTCGCGCCTTAAATTGTTTCCAGGTAAGTTACGTTCTAGATGGAGTGGACCTTTTGTTGTTACTAACGTTTTTCCTTATGGTGCAGTTCCCATCCAAAGTCTAAAGACAGGCCAAGAATTCAAGGTAAACGGACATCGTTTGAAGCCGTATTATGAGAATTTCGTGGAGCATAACGTGGAGGATATACCCCTCTATGCTGTGGGCTCCAATGAAGCTTAAATGGAGGTATCGTCCGGTTGGAAGACGTTAAAGTAAACGCTTCTTGGGAGGCAACCCATGCGTTCGAATAAAGACGACCTAGGCTCCAGCTCCACAACCAGATTTGTGTTTCTAAACCGTACTCTTTATTTGCTTTTTACTTTGCCATATTTGTTATGTTTGTTCGTTGTGTTGTTTGCTTGCTTATGTGTGAGTCTATGCTGGAAACATTGAGGACAATGTTTGGTTTAAGTGTGGGGGGGTAAACAAAGTATTTTCATTGCAAATTCGTAGGTTTTTTGTCACCCATCACTTCTAGACTTGTTTTTCCCTGTTTTTAAGTGTTTTTAGTGTGTTTTGAAGTGTTTTTATGTGTCTTGAAGCAAAAATACGAAAATTTGAAAAACATTCGAATTTTTTTTGAGAAAAACCCAAAAAGAGTCATTTTGAGTCGTTTTTGTGTCTTGGGGTACCTTCCAACACAATGATGAGGGTTTGGTTTTTAATTGCATGACTGTTAAAGGAAGTTACAAACATGGATGGAAGTTTGATGTGCTCTTTAGTTTATGCTTAGTTGTAGTTGTAATTCACAAATTCACATGTAATCACAAAAGAAAAAAATTAGTTTTTGTAACATGCTTGAAGGAAGGAACTCAAACTAACGCTACAACCCTGAGAGACTTGAGCCTAAACGTTCTTTGGAGAGTTATTAATCTTGACATTCTTGTTTTCTAAAGTCGTTGCATGATCTCATTATTTCTTTGCTTGGTTGCTACTTAGAATGCATTTTCATCACTTTAGATCCAAATACTAGAACTCATACCCACTTCATTCAAAGCATGAAATTGAATTGGATACAAATATCAAGATGAAGTTATTTAGTTAAAGCCCATAGCCAAAAAGCCTAACCCTTTGCATAAGTATTGTAGGTTTAGCCCCGTTGAGCCTTGTTTAGCCTATTTTCTTTGTTAGCCACATTATCCTTACCTAGCCTAGTATAGGACTATCCATACCTTTGTTTTTAAAGGATAGTGAAGCATAACTTAGATGGGATTCCTTTTGATCTACCATATGCAGAAAAACAAGTGTGGGGGAAGCTTTTTAGTGGTTTTGTGTGCCAAACAAAAAGAATGGGCACAGGTAGAAAAAGGAAAAAAAAGTTGAAAAGAAGTTATTTGAAGTGTTGTTTATTGAAGAAAGGGTCCAAAAAGTTTAAATATGGCCCTAAAAGTTGTATAAATACCCCCCTTGTGTTTAAAAGTATTTGCTGCACTCAAAAGTGAATTCTAATTATGATTTCATTGCTTTGCTTGCTATTTCTTTAAGAACTTTTGTTTATCCTTACCTTTCTTTGTTAGCCAATACCCTTAGCCCCATTACAACCTTTAAACTTCTATCTTGAGTGTTGTGTATTTCAATATGTGGAGTTTGGGATTGGTTTGAGCATATGGTATCCCTGGTTCTTGCATCTAAGTAGTAGCATTCCGTTCATGAGATCATATTCACATATAATTCTAGAAAAGTGCCTTCTTGGTTATAAACATATGTGAGTACTTAGTTTTCATGTCTACATCAATCTTCTCACATATACCTAGTGTAGGGAGTGTAGTCAGAAAATCTGTGTGAAAATAGAGTGTATACCTAGTAAGGAATTGAGGGATTCTCTAAGGCATGTTACTACATTCAAAATGTTGTTTTCATTGACTACATGTGAACTAATGGGTGGCTACTGCGATTAAGTATGAGTTAGAGAGTAGGGATAACTAAAATCTATGAGAGTAATGATCTTGAGCATGTTATGTACCATTGGAAATCCTTGAGACCGACGTTGGAAGGTCTAGGTTTCGTTTTGTTTCTTTGTTTTGCTCGAGGACTAGCAAAAGCTAAGTGTGGGGGAATTTGATAGGAGCATATTTATGCTACTTAGTTAGTGTGTTTTCTTGCATTTACTTAGTTATTTGTTGCTTATTATAGTGTTTAAAGTCATTTTCGTGTGTTTTTAGGTCCAAGGAGCAAAGTGGTAAAAAAGATGCATTTTGAAGCATTTTAGAGCAAATCTGGGCTTGGAATGGATAGCACAAGCAATGGGCAAAAGGATGGACGAATTTGAAGTTCAAATGGAGCTAGGAATATGTTTCAAGGGTGGAGAAATAAATTCAAGTCAAAGAAGATAAGGAATCAGCTCAAAAGAAGGAGAATTATCCAAACAACCTTATCTTAACCAACCTTATCCTTATCTTATCTTGTCTAATCCTATCCTAATCCTTTTATAGCCTATTTCCAGCTACAAAGAGGGTTTTTTTTCCAGACTTAAATACATTTAGAAGTGGTTTCTAGAAGGCCTTATCACCTCCTAACTTTATGCCGCACCTTAGTTTCTAGAAACCACAGTCTGTGCATCCTTTAGGTGTTTCTAGAAGCTCGTATCTCTTCTCCTAAAAAGGTGGCACCTGGTTCTCTTTTATCTGTCTTCTAGAATCCTAATTTTGTGGTATGTTATTGACCTTCTAGAATCCTAAAACCATGCCGCATCCATGTTCTTCTAGAAGGCTGATTTCCTAAAGTTTCTGGCACCTATCTTTAAGTCTTCTAGAAATCTGAATTCTCTCCTATTTTCTTGAGGTTTTGAGTCATTCTAGAAACCCTAAAGTCCCAGCTGTGTGTCCCTATCCCTTCTCCTAGGTGGTTTTGGTTTTTCTAGAAGGCCAAAATTCCTTTTAGGTATCCCACAAAACCTGCCGCATGTCTCCCCTTCTCTTTTGTGGTTTCCTACCTTCTAGATGCCTATTCCTGATGGGTTTAGGTTGTTTAATTCCTCTCTAATTCCTAAAAGCTAAATTTTCCGCACCCTAAACCCTATAAATAGGACTCAATGCCGCACCATTCAAATCATCAAGCCTTAAATCATTCTCTGCCCTCACACATACAGTCATCTGCAATTTCTCTCTACAAAACCCCTACGCCATTCATCATCGTCCATCTCTCACCAAACACATCCCCAAACCCAGAAAATCCCTCTTGTGCCGCAGCTAATCAAGGAAGGAAGGAGAAGGTGCCACTTAGAGTCGTGAATGCCATTCAAAGTGTTGGATCGCTGTAGCGTTTCTAGGTGTTGTCTATCTTTATTTTTAATGTTTCAATTTAGTTTTCTTTGTTTAATTGCTATCATAAGGAACTAAACCCCTATTAGCTAGGGGGAATTCGAAACCATGAACATATATGTGATATGAATTGATTTCATCCAGTTGCGATTTCATAAACCATGAATGCAATTTGCTTAACTGTTTAATTTATAACTTATTCTTGTGTGTTAATTAAGGATGCATACTTAGTTTGCATGCTAGGATTTGATGCTAGAATATAAGGGAGTTTCACCTAATTGTTACAAACTTATATTTACAAGTAGTGGAGGTTGCTAGTCACAATCGTGTTAAGTGAATTCCTGGTAGGAGTGTCATGCTATCATAGTCACGAATGCCTTGTCAATGCTTATGATTTTCACAAAACCTAATGATCTTTGATATGTATCTCTAGTATGCTACATATAGGGAACTTGATAGGAATAATTTGGTTTGCGGCGCTACATCGAAATCAATGAACTTAGGAAAATCTGAGGGTTAATGCGTGCTACACGGTTAATTTGGGGTATTGAGGTTCATGGTTTATAGAAAGAACAACTGGAAATCGATTTGTGTTGCATATGTGTCATGTGTGGAGAAGGACCCTCTAGCTATCCATTCACCCATTTAGTTCACCAATTTCGTGTCTTGTTAAGCTTAGTTTACAAATCTGTCTAGTTTAAGTTTAATTTAGTTCAAAACCAATCTATTACTTTTAATTTGTGTTAGATTAGTCTAAATTCGTCAAAACTTGTGTTTTCTAGTCTTTTGAGTCAATTTGAGTCTTAAATTCGTCCAAATCAATCTTAGGTGTTAGTTTAGAGTCTAAATAACTTGTTTTGTGTCTTTTAGGTTTATTTAGCTTGTTTTGAGTCTCTAGAGTCCAGAAACTGTCCAATTGAGTCTTATTTGTTGTTTTGAGTTTGTTCTTGAGTTATTTGAGTCTAGTTAGTGTTTTAGAGTCCAAATTAAGTAGATTAGCAATCCCTTTAATCCCCGGCCTAGAATGATCCCTACTTACACATGCTACATTGATAGGGTTTAAGTT
The DNA here is from genome assembly GCA_963580275.1 of Crataegus laevigata. Taxonomy (NCBI): domain Eukaryota; kingdom Viridiplantae; phylum Streptophyta; class Magnoliopsida; order Rosales; family Rosaceae; genus Crataegus; species Crataegus laevigata. Next base: position 18,992,281 of record OY756945.1, read on the forward strand.
TGTGTGCGATTTAATTTCACATCACGGTATGTGCCGACATATACAATCGTTGTAACCTTGGCTTTAGTGGCAAATAACGCATTAAATTTTTGTGGAATCTTCGTCATTCTATTATAAGATGTCATTTTGAACCTCAACTCATTACATACATGGCATTTATCTAACGCTTTATTCTCCTTACAGAACAATATACAATTATTTTTTGCAAGAGTGAATTTTTTTCATGATCCAATTCAAGACTATTTAACACCTTCTACACACTTCAAACTATTGTCCTTTGGAAGCATTCTCTTGAAAACCCCCAAAAAGTAGTCAAAACACTAGTTCGAAATTTGATACTTTGTTTTGCCATGCATCAACTCCACAATGGTTATGAGTACCGAATAGTCTTCGCATCCTAGGCATAATTTTTGGTTGTCACTTTTTAATAGTTTTTCATATTGTTCGAAAGCTTCACTGTCTATAGGTGCAGGCACATCATCATCCCCTTCCTGATTGGTGTTTATCAAGGAAAATAGAAAAGCATAATTTATAATATCCATAATTTGTTCGTTAGGATCCACATTAGGTTCAACATTTTCTACTTGTGTCACATTTGAAGACGAAGCATGGTCTAATTGTTCCCCATGATGATTCCAAGTAGTATAGGTACTAAGTGGAATTGAACATTTTTAAAAGTCTCCTTTAAGGTATTGTTACACCTACTACACGGACACCAAATTCTAGTTGCCCAGAGATTGTGTCTGGATGCGAACTCAATAAACTCATTTATTAAGTTTGCATGATGATTTCAATTGGTCGGCTACACATCTGTTCGGATTCTGTATCCACTATCTATCCACAATGTCTGCAAGCACAATAAAAGCTCAATGATTACAACTTCAACGAGATATTGTCACCTTGTGCCTTCTGTCAGGGCTCTATCCCATTTGAGAGTCCACTGTTATGTGACGTCATTTATGGCTCCATTGAATTAGATTTCGACATGGGAAAATTTTGGCAGCGTTTCTCTACAGTTTTTCAAGTCCATGGCATAGATATAAAATACCTATCCAACATTCGAAGAACGTAAAGAGATGTGACCATAATTCCCACGACCGAAACCTAACCCTTGTACCCTAAACTAGTCCCAATAATTGTGCATTCCCAAACTATCCAAATAATGAGACAATTCAAGAATCAATCAAATTGCAGTCATGCTTTCATATCCATGCGCGAAATCTAACTAATCTTCGACAGGAGACTAAGATTTTATTGAAAATACGCTTACGAAGTTAATTACTATTAACTTCGTACAACACAAAACAATTGTGTAAGTGATGTGTATATTTGGTTTTCATGCAAAAACCAAATAACGAACAATACACTTCTAAATAGGGGTGGGCACGGTTTGGTTTGGTGCGGTTTTGAGTGAAACCACAACCAAAACCGCAACTTTTTGCGGTGCGGTTCGGTGCGGTTTTGAAGCCAAAATCAAAATGAAACCAAACCGTTTGGTTCGGTTCGGTGCGGTTTCAAACGATTTCGGTTTGGTTTTTGAAAAAATATATACAATTTAAAATTTATACTTATCTACACATAACACAGTCTCATTTTCCACACAATACATTAATTAAACAACCCACATGAGAATTCTTTTCTTTACTCTAGCTAGCTAATTGCACATATGATAGACTCTGTGAGCAGGAAAAAGTACCCAAATGGAGTGTTACAGCTTATTATTTGATTAGAGATTTGGTCTTTATATCTTTCCTACAATGACTACTCTTATTTGATGCTCATTGTTTCTTTTTTTTTTTCATTTGCATTTTTTATTAGTCTTTTATATAGGCTATCATTATGAACTTGTAAATTAGGGTTCTGAGGTGCTTTTACTAGTAAATAAATTTTTCATCTTTTCCTGTAAAGAAACATTGAGATGCCAAGCTTGATGAGGGATATAATTTGGAAAAAATAATTTTCATTATTATGACATGTACATACTAAATGTATAGATTCTAACAAACAACTAATTAAAATAGGACATCTAATTTAAGGTGCGGTTTCGGTTTCGGTGCGGTTTTCAAAAGCCAAAACCAAAACCAAACCGCTTCCTACAATGCGGTTCGGTTTCAAAACTGCAAAACCGAACCATTCGGTGCGGTTCGATTTGGTTCGTGTTTCGGTTTCGGTTTTCGGTTTCAAGTGCCCACCCCTACTTCTAAATAACAAACAAATTGACACCCTAATTTACCAACCTCATTAACAAACCTAATTAACAACTTAATTAACAAACAAATTAAATAATTTGAATAAATCGAAATGTAAAAACCAAATAATATACCTCTAATTTCGTTGTTCATCGAGCAATAATCTTGTACACCAACCAATAGAAAATAAATTTAATGGCATTAGTTTGAATTCACAACGAAATTTTGAAATACAAAATGAAAACGCTTACTGAATAGAGCGAGCTATTGATTTACGGAGAGGGGATGGAGATTGAGTTGAAGGGAGTAACAGAAGATGATGTATTTGAGAGTAGTGGAAGGAGGATTTAGCACTGTAATGTGCAAGGAGGAAGGCTAGCAGAGGCAGCAGTTGTAAAATTTGCAGTTTCTGCCTCTACAATTGGGGAATCTAATTATAAAGGTGATGACTTTGCATGACGAAGCCTTTGTCTCACAAAACACATACTCTCAAAATTTGGCGCCAAAGTTAACCATGTTTTTTACCTACTTTGCGCAACGAGTATTTCGTTGCACAATAACACTTTGCGAGATAAAAAGCAATGTTTGTCGCGTAAACCATTAAGCGACCAAATATTTAAGTATTGGTTTATAATTATGATGTTTACGGAAAAATAGATCTAAATTGTCTATTTTACATAAATTTCATAATTACAAACAAATACTTAAATTCAATATTTAATCTCATAATTAAAAACTTAAATCAATTAAATTAACCAAATTAATTAATTAATTATGAATCAAAACATTAATTAAACTAAAATTTTAATTCAAATACATATCATAAAGAGAAAATTAAAAACATTGTTCTCAAATACATAAATTTAAAAATATGTTCATCCACAACCACAACCCTTAATTAACATTACTGCTCCGCTGGTCCGTCAAGATTTCCCTGTAATGCTGCTTATCGTTGGACGTTAGAATGCCACTCTCGGTAAGACCTTTTGAACGTCCCATCAATCAAGTTCATCAACTCTTGGTTCGTAATATCAATAATATAGTTACATTGTTACACACAAAAATAAGTACAAATTAATCATTATAATTAAGATACTTTTTAACAAAAATAATAATTTTTTAATTGTTCACACTTACTAATAATTCATCCAGCACAGACTTCTTCATGTCTTAGGGCACATATTTCCAAGACAACCACTCTGCCGTTGAACATTTAAATCACACTGCTACCTCAATGTTGTGCGCAAACTCCGCATATTTTGTCATACGCATTCCCTCGCATTATCATAAACGATTCCAAACGGTGTCTCTCCTCCATTCGAGCCCACACCACTGCTCTCCTTGTTTTGTTATCTCCACAAACAAAGAAAAATCAGAAATTTCAAATTCAAAGTAAGTTATACATATCTAAAATTCTATTTCCAAAAATATAAATATTAGATTGACATAATTTGAATTTTTTCCTTTCTTAGATCCTTCACCAGCGGAATCGGCCATCTCACCAAATGTTTAGGATGAAGAAAACAGGAGAAAATTTAGGGTTGGAGGAAAAATGTGAGCAAAAGTGGAAGTGAAACTGTGCTTATAAAGAAGGGAGTTTTAACAAAACACTTTCAGTACTATTCACTTTTAACGAAAAACCACATTTTTACCTTTCCTTGGTACTATTTGACACGCCCCGACCCGGAAAGGTCGACGCATGCTGGCCGTCACTGTGAAGTGACGTAACCATAGGGGTAAGTGATGTGAAAAATGCATAAATTTAAATCGAACTTAGGATTAGTTCAATTAAAATGGTGACAGAGTGCACAAACGTAGGCGGAGCCCACTATAGTTATTCAGCGCTTAACGAAAGGACGACTACCAAAGAGTAGTCGAGCAACTAAAGTATGCTTATTACACATAGTGATAAGTTCATACATCAGAAGCTGATTGCCGAATGTCAGAAACTTTCAAGATTCCTCGAATGCAACGCAGAACAGCTATCTAGGTCCTGGAGGGGCGAAAAACAAAGTTGAGTGGGTCAGCAAAACAAACTTATGTGAAAACGTTTGGTTTTGAATATCCTAACCCCTCGCCATAAAACAATTATAGTTTCCTTTTAAATAAGAAGTACATTATGAGTAAGTACGTACATATGTGTATCCACAATACTAAAGCCAAGTATAAATGACAATATGCAAGTCAAATCATAATAAGATTGATGCTGCAGAAGTAGAATCATGTGGCAATGATATAATGCAATTCTCATCTATCTAATGCTTGCACACAAGTTCGAACAGACGAAATCTGACATGAACAGGACTGGGTGTAATCAATAGGCTCAAGTACTACGATCACGTGAAGACTGGTGCAGAAGCACATCACATACAAGTCGGATTGCCTAATGCAATCTACCCGACAGGACTGGCACCTAACCTGGATCCAGACGAGCGAACGGTGCGATGTGAACATACACGTGAAGGACTGGCCCGGGCCCTAGGGCAAGTACTAACACCGGTGCAGCAGATGAGTATGTACATAAACATGTATGGATATCATGACAAGTATATCTCAACCATATAGCAGCATTTATCGCAATTATCTCACACGTAACATTTATTTGACAATATATACGTAAAGTGAATCGTTCATGCATTTTTGGAAACTGTAAATACGTATAAGTACGAAAACAAACTGCCCACTCACAAGTACGTCGTTGGGTCGTAGTCCCCGGGCCTAGCTTGGCCTTGTAATTCCTCCGGATATGTTTCTCCTATTTATACATAATTTATAACGAATTAATTAAAGCTTAGACACGGAAACTTAAATAAAACTCCCATAGATTGCTCAATCCTAAGGTTTAAATATACCACATTGATCTACTCGTCATCACAAACACACCCATAATTTTAAAATAGTTTTTGGACTTGTCATGCGCCCTCACGCGCCAAAAATGGCACGGACCTACGCGCCCCCACGCGCGGTCACGTGACATGCATGCTGACGGTTATGTCAACGCCGTTAGGAATATTTTGCAGAATATTCCGTTAAGTCTTAACGGAAACCGTTAGTTCTGACTGACCGCGTCGGAATATTCCGTTAAGGCTTAACTGGGACCGTTATTTTTAACTGACGGCGTCGGAATATTTCGTCAGATTTGACGGAATATTCCGTCGTCTTCTCCGATTGAACTCCGGCGACACTCTGGTCGCCGGAAAACTGGAAAATTTTGTTTTCTTCATATCTCCTTCGTTTTTAATCTGAATTTTATGAATTTTATATCAAAATGAAGCCCTCATCACGAGGAACATGTTTATACCTCTTTTGAGCTTCAAATCGTTTAAAAACTTGTTGAAGCAAAATCAGGAAATTCGGCCAACGTTGAAACTTGCGATTCCGACGTCCAATCTCTTCCAACGAGCTACTCCGGGGTTCCTGGAAGGATTTTAAGGACAGTGCTATAATCGGAATTTGATATTTCGATGTAAAAACGATCGAGTTTTTACCTGAGGTTGATGTCGATGGACTCGTGAGGTCCTCAGCAATCCAAATGTAGTCTTGGATCCTCAAATCTTCAAGGTTTGAGTGGTTTTCAAGCTTGCTCCGTGTGAAAATGGTAGAGAGAGAGAGTTTGAAGTCTGAGATGAGAGAGAGAGAGTGTTTGAAGTCTGAGATGAGAGAGATTGAATCTGAGACTGTGGGAGAGATAGGAGGGTGTTGTATTATTCGTTGTCCTGGTGTTATGATGGAATGACAGAGAGGAGGTGGGATGTGAGTTGTATAGGATGGAAGATGGGGTTTCAGATAAAAAGGAGGATGTTGAGTGAGCTGGTGTGAGGGACTACGGGTCCCTTTCTTAAGTGGAAGAGGGAATACTTTCAGACATCGCATGATTTAAGTTTTAATACCGCATTTTCAATAACCGTTAAACTCGTACGTGTGAGTAATATTAGGGTTACTAAAACGTAAACGAAGTAAAATTAACATAACGCACCCACGTCACTCAACGGTAAGGGTATAATCGTCAATATACACGTACGGGGAGAATTTACATTAGAAAATTTGGGACGGGTCGCCACACTATTCACTATACCTTTAAAAAGGACTTTTCATCAAAGAAAAGTTTTTTTGGACTTTTCGTTAGTTTTCCTTATAAAGAACCCGTACGACCTTTGTTGTGCACAGTACGTAGTAAATACGATGAATTCAATGTGCATCAACCATTTCAGACTTCTTTTAAGCGACAAACAGTTGTGCAATGACATGTCAATATTTATTTTATTTCGTCTCGAAAATAGTTTCTCAAAATACTAACGTAATCAGACTTTGGTGTAAACTAACCATCCCAAGTAACATAGATTTGGCCAATCTATGCTACTTGAAGAAGCTAGTTAACTCCAAAATTCAACAACTTGTCAATAATAGTACTTAGAAAATCTATTTTCAAGACGAAACAAAATAAATACAGTCCATAGAAAATTATGATTCTAATAAAACCATATGTCATTATTTAATTAACCATAAAATAAAAATATAACAATTTTACTCCGCCATTGGTGGTTCAGGTATTCGCTGCAGTTCTGACTCATGTTTAGCATCAAACTTCCATTCCTGAAAAGAGAACTTGGATATGTTGTCGATGTACTTCATCATATTTGAGTCACTTTTGTTGATGTCCCAATCAGGCTGTTATGTAAAAATTAATAAAATAAAAATCAATCTAATATATTATTTAAGGAACATAATTATTATTTAACTAATTAATAAATACTTCTAACTCATTGATCAAGTGCATCTTCATCTCATCGGGGATGGCTCTCCAAGACTCCTACTCCACAAAATATTTCGTGCGAACTAATGCCCCAATGTCGCACCTAAACCTGGACCACATGTTCGACTCCCCAAATCTCTTTAATTCTTCATAAGTGATTCAGTAGTGGCTCCCACTAAAAGTGTATTGGACTCGGAGCGCAACTCTCTTCTTTTTCTTGTCTACGAACAAAGTATAAATTTAAAATTGTCGAGCTAAATAAGTAATTTATACAACACACAAAATTTAGTACATATTACATTTTTCAGAACCTTCGCTCTTGACTCTCTTTATCGAACGAGCAGTTAAGTCGTCAATCGTACGAAAATTCAAACAACAATTGGAATAATAATCCAAAAAAAAACTAAGGAGTTTTCAGAAAAAATTGTGAAAAAGGGAGAGCGAACTTGCAAATTTAAAGGAAACTTGGGGTCTTTGGGTGACAAAGCCTCCGTTGCACAAAACCCTGTAGTAAATATGGCATTCCTTATTCTGACTAAAAATACTAACCATCTAGTAAATGTTGGCTCCATGCGCGACGAACACTTGTTGGGCAAGGTTTTCGAAGTCGCTCACATTTTTTGTGCCAAATTATGGTCCTACGCGCGTTTTTCTATGAAACTCCTGCAAAAGGACTTTCCTCTTATTATTTACTCATTCTTTTTTTTTAAGAATCACACTCTTTCCTACTTTTTTTTAGCTGTTGAAAGTTATTATGTGGAGACATAAATTAAACACAGCTAATAAGAGAACGGCAAGTGAATTATTAATTCAACTGACGAATTTATCCTTAAAGTTGAGAGAAAATCACACACAAGACATTAATGGGCTAAGCATCGGCATATACTACAGGTCTTTGGCCTTCAGGCTTATATGCATGTCAAGCAGTTCTTTGGGCCCATGATATCCCTAGTTTTGTCACCGTGCCTCCCCCATCCTAAAGAAGTAGGGGTCGGCTCTTCGGAGTCTCCCATGGGTGTACTCTGCTCCTGCAAACTCATTCTCCAAAGACTGTGCCGACCACCAGGCCAATGCCAATAGTCTGTAGAGTGTGGTATACATTATGCTAGCAAAACACAGAGGTCTGCCTAGCATGACCTACAACCATGCTTCTTAGCTGCCTATAAGGAGTCTCTCCTATAAATCGCTAAGTCAAATAGGGAAATCAGTAATCGTCACTTACTACTCAGAATTCTCTTTGTTCAGATTCTCTCAAACTATTGATGACTTAGGTATAAGAGACCCTTTTGATGGACACCCCCTTCCACTTTTCATGGGTGTTCACCAATTACTTAATGGTGTAATCCGTTTTGCAGGTTTGACTTTCGTCAATCTATCCTTGGCGAAAATTTGCATCCACATATTATAACTTTTTTAAACCAAGCAACTTTTAAAGCATATTATGGCTTGCTTAGTAACGATGTATGCTTGAAAAAGTCAAAACTATGGTTTATACTAAAGGATGAATATGAATTTCTATTCAAAACTTTTTATACTTCGTGTTTATGATTGAATCCGGTCATATTATAAATTACTTTGTAAAAATCATCTTTGCAAAAAACCACCGTTTAGTCAATCAACTATAGTAAATAGATAGAAGGTTTGAAATATTACTTTTAATTGACTAAATAAACTATCTATCTATTTGCTACAATTGATTAACTTACATTATGTTTGGATGAAGAAATTTAAGATTATTAAGAAATTTTAAAATGACGAAAATTGAAATGATGGGATTTTATTTTCTAGAAATTGTGAATTTTCTTGTTTGGTTAACCTAAAAGAACAATGGAATTGAATACGAAATTTGTTATTTTTAAACCCTCAATCATAGAAATTGAGAAATGACATCTATTTACATAGAATATAAACTTGGGAATTGGAGGATCCAAATTCCAAATTTTTTTTTCACACGGAAATTCTAAATTTCTATGTTTATGAATTCAAACAAGAGAATTGGTGCATGTCAATTTATAAAATTTGACTTTTATCCAAATTTCAAGTTTATTTCCCTCATCCAAACATAGTGTAAGAGTTTTAATTAATTTCTACATTGATAATCTTCATAGAGTGATTTATAAATATAACTAGTTTTAATAATAAGCACAAGGTTCTGTAAATCGGCCACTAAGAATTTTTTAGTAAGAATTCCAACTGAAAGGTTAATGGTCAGAGCGGGAAAGGTATGGAATAAATTAACGGGCGGTGAGATTTACAAAAATGATTAGGGTTAATATCCAACAAAAATTGGTCAACTCATGGATGGGTTGGTGGTCTCATAACCCACCATCGTTATAATGGTACCATTGAAAACAACTTCTCCTACTTCACCAACCATAGGATAGATGCAAAATTACCATTTGATATCTTACTACATACAAAATAAGGCACTTATTCCCACAAATACATGCAGTCAAAAACTCAACTAGCAATCATCAAGGAATGGCCTAGTAGTTGGGGACGAATTACACGCCCGTATTCCACATGACACGTCTTAGTTTGATTTCTGCCACTGGTGAATTGCACGATCGTAGTCAAGATGAGGTTGAAATGCATCTATAAGTCTTCTCAATTCCTAGAATGATGGACTACCATAACAAAGCCACATGCTGGTCCCTTTTTTTTTTTTTAAAAAGGAAAAAAAAGCTCAATTATCGTCTTCTCCTTATTCCAAATAAGAGAAACAAAATAAAATTAATGTTATATTTCATGAATAGAATATATTTCTTCAATCTTAATGAGATAGTGCTTATATCCTATTTAAAAAATTGATAATTAGAATATAACATAATGGATATTTAATATTTCAAATCTTAATTAGTAGGTTTGTTGTTCATGTAATCATTAATACATGAGTAATGTGATTCATACCATATTTTTGTATACATGAGTAATGCTATTCATACCATGTTGTTCATGTACAAAAACATGAATAACATTACTCTTAATACATTTGAGATCACGAACAAGCATAAGTTTCCATGTTTTTAATCAATTAAACTATTACCAAATATAAAATCATTTTAAATTTATATCAATTAAGAATCAACAATTGATTCCGCACACTTGAATCCACAAGCACTAACCAAATTTAAAATACACTTATCAATTATACCAAATTATATTCCCACCCCTAACCATTTTTTTTCAAACTATATATAGCCATTTCATCCTATACCACTTTCGACCATAGAGTAGCCTTTTCTTCTCCTACAGTCCATGTTAGCTTTGAATTGTGTCCTTAAACAATTTAGTTAAGAATGATGCCATGATCATTTATTTAGCATATCAAACTGTTATGATATTTGTGGTCCTCACAAGTCTCTTAGAATATATATATATATATATATATATATATATATACATATATATATATATATATATATATATATATTATATGCATAAAATAAAATTATAGGTTAACTTTTTATTTTTATTTTTAACAAACGGTTTAATATATCTAATGTGGTTCAAATTTATTTTTGGCGAGAATCAAACTTAAAACCTCTCACTTACAAAAGTGAAAAAAATTACCACTAAACCGTAATACTAAATGGTAACTATAGATTAACTTAATTGGTAATTCCTTCCCAAAAATTCTCAGCAACCAAATTCTCACATCTTCCAAAAAATTTCCCATGTGTTTTGCATATTCAATTCAAACAAAGTTGCGGCAACCTATAAAGGTGTGTCCTCCTTTAAACTTTTTCCTCGATCCACCTTCTGTTTACGTGAACTAACAGAGTTTATTTTTAATTTTTTTTCTGAAGTGTACGTAACTGGTTCGAAACACAACTGTTAAAGCTTGTTTGTCTTTTGACATTTTGCATTTTGATCTGAAGCACTTGCCGCGCTTCTAAGCGCCAATCATGGAGAGACTATGCCAACAACAACACAAAAAATGAAATAAAATCAAGCCAACAACATATATATGTGTGTGTCTTGTTGTTGTTGCCTTCTTCTTTTTCTTACCAAATAACATATATAAAAACATCAGTTTCCTTTTCCATGCCTCACGAAATTACAATCAAACAAGCAAAAGTGAAAAAACCTTGTTCATGTATTGTACCTAGACTTAGCATTTGTGTCGTGTTTCTCGGCCCTATCTTACCGGATCGAGGAATGGCGAGCGAAAAATTCACATTTTCTGGAAGTAGAGGCTTGGGTGTTACGCATGCCAATTATTGCAACCAAATCGCTGATGACAACCAAGTCGCATATGACATTTTTTTTAGGCTTCTATGTCACAAAAGAAAGACGAGTACCTTGCCAACCTTTCCCAATGGCAACTGGACATTAGAGGAGCTGACACCTGATCCAGAGCTATCTCAACAATTGTTGATGGACGAGGTTGGCCAATAGAAAGGCAAAGAATTCAACAGCCTAGGAGCGAGTCGGGTTTGGGACCTCGGCGGGTCTTTTCTTCATCTTGCTCTCATCCTCCAACTGGGACGTTTTCCAGACTGCAGCAGTTGGAGATGGAGCTAGCGCACCAAAGAGAAGAAGTTGCTCCCGATGGAAAAGTTGCTGCGCGTGATTGAGAAGTCGTGCATTAGTACATTGCTAGGATAGCCCAAGCAATAGCAGCTTCTGGCGTTCGGATTCCTCAGACTCGGAGCAACCCTCAGCCACCTCACCAGTCACCCTAGTAGTTGTATTTAATTAGTTTAGTTTTTGTTACACAACATTGTACGAATATTTTATTTTTAATATAATTAAACAAATTTTTTGAAGTTGTGATTTATTTTTACTTTTTAGATTAATATGATTAGTGTCACAGCCCGTCCCGGAATTTTTAATTTCCGAGGACGTGAAATTACGAAAATGCCCTTAAACGAGATTAAGGTGCGTAAATTTGGCATTGGTTTTACCTAAAGCTCCTAAGCTATTGATAGAATTTGGTATTAAGGATTTGGGTAGGATCACATGGGGACCTCACAACCTAAACCCCTCCTCATTTTCCGTAACTCTGTCTCTCTCCTCCCTCGCAGTTCTCATTTCTCCCTCTTTCCTTCGAACCCACACGGACAAGCCACAAACCCACCCAAAACCTATACCAACGTTCAATTTAAGACTACCATGGCAACCCTGAGGACTCCACGATCACGTAGGTACCATTTTCAGGTAAGTTTGATTTCGGAAAACTTAGATTTCAAAGTCCCCGTGAATGTGCACTGTTCATGCACACGTAAATCCTATGTTTGTGGGATTTTGAAGCTTGTAGGAAGCTTGGTGAGGTCCTAAGGAAGCTCGGAGTGCTTCGTTTGAAGGTTTTGGACGTCGAGATCACGAACTACAAGTTTGGCTGGTTTTCTTCAAATTTCTCAGGTGAGATTTTGTGGTTTTTAGACCCTAAAACTAGTCCAATGTGATAGTAGATGATTAGGGCTTCAATTTGGTATAAAATACGAGAAAAATGGATGAAAAACGAAGGAGAATAGTGAGTTTAAAGATTTCCCAGTTTTCCGGCCACCGGAAAACTCAGTCCGGCGAGAGCTCCGGCGAGAGCTCCGGCGACCCAAGGTAGACGACGCGTGAGATGCACGCGCTGCGCGTGGGCGCGCGCGTGTGTCCGTGGCTGTGCTGGCGCGTGGGGGCGCGTGAAGGGTCCAAAAATTATTTTAAAAATATGGGGATGATCCTGAGGTTGTGTAGATCACAGTGGTATATTCATATACCCAATTTGAGCAATATATGAGGAGTTATTAGCTAAGAGTTGGGTTATGCGTTAAATAACGTTAATTTGGATACTTCTCGTATAGGCGAGGATTACACGGACGTTGGGCATGGCTAAGGGAGGCTCAGAGACCTACGAGACGTCGATGTAATCTGTGAGTGGGCAGTTTTATTTTCCGTATATATATATACGTGACGTTTTCCCAGAAATTGAATTTGAATGAAAATGCTCAAAATGAAATGTGTATAGGTGATGTGAAAAATGGGAATTTAAATGCCATGCATAGAAATATGAGAAAAGTATATAGAAATGTGAATCGAAATGCCATGCATGAAATGATATGGAAATAGGAATTAATATATGATGCGTATGTATGAATTGGTGCGGTGGACGCACAGGTGAGTATATATTATTGTTATGATGATGTTGAGAAATGTTGAGCTCATAACCTGCACCATGGTATTAGTGCTTATATTATTCACCGCATCGCACGCTCGCCTTGGATCCAAGTAGATGCTAGTCGTACAGACCACGAGAGGTGGTTCCGACAGGCCAGTCGTACAGACCTTTAGAGAGGTTCCGATTGGTGGGTGACCTTAGATTATGTGCACAAATGATTGATGAGAAATGATTGATGAGAAAAGCACTAGAGCGTAATATTAACCATTAAGTCGTACAGACTACATTAGGTGGTTCCGACTTATGTGCAGAAGGCCGTACAGGTCACAGGTGGTGACTCCGGCAAGATGAGATTTGGAGCTCTAGATACAGCCGAGGGCTGAGATGATAGAAAGGATATGAGTTATATTTACAGCCGAGGGCTAAGATGATAGAAATGATATGAGCTATATTTACAGCCGAGGGCTGAGATGATAGAAATCATATAGATTCAGCCGTACAGGGCCATTAGAGGGTCTCCGGTTGATTATTTTCTTCCACCTGATTTATGTTAATGCATCCATACTATAATGTTAAATTTAGACATGGCATGGCATATTATATTGAAAGAAATGCTGAGATAGTGATTTGAAGTTTTGAGAATATATATGTATATATATTGATATTTTACATTTCTGGGAAAGTATACAAGTTTTACGGAGAGGGGTTACAAACTTTTGAGAAAATATGGATTTGGAAAAGATTTGTTTTACTGACCCACTCAACTTTGTTTTGCGCCCCTCCAGGTTCAAGATTTGAGAGGTGTGGTGTCTACGAGGAAATTCAACGGGGTTCTGACAGAATGGACAAAATTGGATCTCACCTTCGGGTGTTTCATAGTAGAAAGTGATATATTTAAAGCTTCCGTACTGTGTAAATGGTTACGTCACTTCCACGTGACGGCCAGCATGCCCTCCTTCGGGACGGGGTGTGTCAATTAGAATTAAATAAATTAATTAAATTAAATATTTTTTAAACTACCAATATTAAAATAAATATTTAATGGCTTTATCCGACGAACAATGTTGTCGAGCAAGCTTTTATTGGATTTTTTTTCGTTATTTAAATTAAACTTTTAAGTAGCCTAAAATGTTAGGTGACAAAATCTTGTTTAACCTGACAAAATAGTTTTGTTTGGCAAGTGGTTTTTTTTTTTTTTGTTTGGAGTGTAGGTAGACCTGGCATTCGTGTCGTGTTTCTCGTGTTCGTGTCGTTTTCGTTTCATACCTGATAGCTTAACGGGTCGTGTCGTGTAACATCCATTAAAATAAACGGGTAATATGACCCAACCCAAAATCGACCCGTTAATATTATCAGGTAATATGACCCGACCCGTTACCCGTTAAGAAAAATATATTTTAAATCAATAAATAATGAAAATGAAAAACATAATTTGACCCTAAAAAATGTAAAACATAATACTAAATTAGTATATACATATCATATTGTCACATAAATACTACTTCAAAACATTAATAAATAAATAAATAAAACATTTTTCTTTGAAGTTTACATACCCCAAAATAAGAGTCTAATGAAAAAACATTAGTGCATACTACAAAATACAAATGTTCAAAGATATGCAAAATGAAGAGAGTTATGTTTCAAGATTGAGGAACCTTGTACATTTTTACAATAACCTTCAAGTTTCATCAATCACAAAGGGAAATGGTATTGGAACTTATTGACGATGTTTTCACTGAAGTTTTCCATTATCCATAACCTATAGATTGAAATTTAACCGTTGATTGTCATTTACATTTATGTTCCATTCTTCTCACCAAATTTTTTTTTTTTCGGATTTTCTTTTTTGAAAACATGATCTCTTAGAGGATGCATGAAGATGAATGGTTTGGATTGTTTATGATACACCCCGACCCGAAAGTGAGGCGTGTTGGCCGTCACGTGACTGTGACATAACCATATGCACAATGTGGAAGCAGGATTAACAATAGGAATACGAAGGAATTAAAACCAAATGACTAGCAGTTCAAGCTAAGATAACGTGCTAGGGCAAGAATTCATAGTGCATTTACAAAACCAGAGCATAAATGGCCCACGTACATTCAAGCAGAAAGTACTTAATGGAAATAACACCCGCAGGTGATCCTACATAAGTGAATTCTGTCAGAATGTCCAAGAGATCCTCGTATCCCACCAACGAACACTACTTAATACCTGGAGGGGCGAAAAACAAAGTTGAGTGGGTCAGTAAAACAAATCTTTTTCAAAACCATTCTTTTCTCAAATCACTGTAACCCCTCTCCGTAAAACCTGTATAATTTCCCAGAAATAAAATATACTGATATACATATATATCTCAAAATCATGCTGGAAATATCTGTAGATATGCCATGCAAAAGTATCATAACTAATATCTTAACTGTATGCTCATATTGTAAATCTGTGATGTGAATAATATCTGATAATCATCTCAGCCCTCAGCTGCATATATATATAGCTCATAACATCTCAATCTCATCATATATACTCTGCACATACATCAATATCCTCATGAGGCCACTATCATATCACTGTATCAATATAAGAATGCTCTAGTGCTATAATCACGTGAAGACTGTGCGAATGATTCGCGGGTCACCTACGAGTCGAACCCACCTATAGTGGTCTATACGACAGGACTGTGCACCTACTTGGATCCAAGGCGAGCATGCGGTGCGGGAGGTGAACAACACGTGAAAGACTGTGCCCCTAACTCTGGGCGTGAGCACTAACAATATGTGCAGGTGTATGAGCTTAAATCACATCATTTCATTCATTCGTATCACATCACATCATTTCATTCTCATCATAACTAGCATAGAATCTTACCTGATACTAACCTGTGCGTCCACAGCACCATCATAATTATATGCAAGTACTAATGCATAATTAAAATAAATAGATACTTGCATGTCATCTCAAATCATTTCATCGTTTAAATTCATTTTCTGGGAAAATAGCAATATATATAGGTATGTACGGAAAACAAACTGCCCACTCACTGATAAATAGCAGGATCGTAGCCCCCACGCCTAGCCTGGCTACGCTCGTCGTCGGGATAGACCTCACCTATACGAGAAATAATTGAATAAACGTTATTTAAACGCACATAACTGAAACTCGATAATAACTTCTCATACGTAGCTCAATTTTGGCATACGAATATACCAACGTAACCTACACGATGTCACGAGCGCCCCTATGTGCCGGGGAGGTCACGGACCCACGCACTCCCCACGCGCATCATCTTCTTCACCCAGATGCCGAAACAATGCCACCAACGCCGGATTCTGGGCAACTTGTAAATGGCCTTTTCTCGCTCATTTTTACACCAATGTTCATGTTCTTTATACCAAAATGAAGCCCTCAACATGTAGATTAAGTTTATACCTCTTTGGAGCTTCAAATCCTTCGAAATCTCATTGGGAAATTTCCACCAAAATCGGCCACCTTCGTGCAGGACTATCCCGACGTCCAAATCGTGCCAACGAAGGTCTCCGAGGTTTGTGGGAGTGATCTAAGACTCGTGGTGATCTTGGTTTTGCCTAAAACACAACCCATGAAAAGTTGATGAACAGTGACAAACTCGGGGAGTGAGTTTTCAACGAGAAATCGTAAGAGTTCTTACCTAAAACTGGTACCACTGTGTTTGTACGACCTCCAGGAGCACGATGGTGGTCTTGCTTTCCTCGATCTGTGAAGATTGGGTGGTTTTGTGGCTTATCCGTACAAGAAATGGGAGAGAGAGAGATAGATAGAGTTATCGAGAGAGGAGAGAGAGAGAGAGAGAGGTTACGGGATGGGAGAGAGGAAAAAAGGTATGTGCACGTGTGGTCAAAAGTCCCCAATCAGATATCAAGGACCCAAAAAGATCCAATTGGCCCCAAAAATTGAGGGCAGTTCATTATTGGCCATCACACAAACACATACACACACGTACATGACCCCGAAGGGGTAATTTCGTCAATTCACATCTTCAAAATAAAAATCCCAGGACGGGCTGTCACAATCTACCCTCCTTATAAAAATTTCGTCCCGAAATTTCATACAACAAGTACATACTAGTATCCATAAAACAACCTCGGATACATCTCTCTCATCCTGTCCTCTGTCTCCCAAGTAGCTTCCTCTGCTAAGTGGTTCCTCCACAAAACTTTCACCAAATGTACTGTCTTGTTCTTGAGCACCTTATCCTTCCAATCAAGTATCGTCACTGGCTCCTCATCATAAGTCAAATCTGGATTAATCTCTAAAGGTTGCAGAGGAATCACATGTGACGGATCTGAAACATAATGTCAAAGCATCGAAACATGAAATACATTATGTACTCTGGACAACTCTGACGGCAACTCAAGCCTATAAGCCACTTCACTGACTCGCTCGGTGATCTGATAAGGTCCAATGTACCTAGGACTCAATTTACCTTTCTTTCCGAATCAAACCACACATTTCCACGGCAATAACTTAAGAAACACCCAATCACCAACATCATACACTCGGTCAGTGGCATGTGTGTTTCCTAAACTCTTTTGGCGATCTTGGGCCGTTTTCAGATTAGCCTTAATAACCTGAACATTCTGGGTAGTCTCCTCTACTATCTCAGGGCCCACTAAAACTTTTTCGCCAACCTCTGACCAACACAAGGGTGTACGACAAGGTTTCCCATATAGTGCCTCGAACGGTGCCATCCCAATACTAGAGTGAAAGCTGTTATTGTAAGCGAACTCCATCAAATCCAAACGCTAATGCCTAAGTCACCAAACTGCAAAACTGAAGATCTCAACATATCCTCAAATGTCTGAATAGTCCTCTCTGACTGACCGTCTGTCTAAGGATGATATGTCGTGCTATACAGTAATCTCGTACCCAAAGCCTCCTGCAAAGTAATCCAGAACTTAGAAGTGAATCGAGGATCACGATCTGAGACAATACTAACTGGAACACCATGATACTTCATAATCTTCGCTATGAATAACGCAGCCAACCGATTCAACGAAAACTTTTCCCTGATGGGAATGAAATGTGCCGACTTAGTGAGTCGATCAACAATCACCCAATTTCCATCATATCTATTCTGAGTACGAGGAAGCTTGTACACAAAATTCATAGTAATATCTTCCCATTTCCACTGCGGAACGGGGAGTGGTTGCATCAACTCAAATGGCTTCTTCCTTTCGGCTTTGACTTGCTGACATATGACACCTACTCACATATTCAGCGATTTCTCACTTCATACCCGGCCAATAGTAGAATGGTCGAATGGTATGATACATTTTCGTGCCTCCGGGATGCATCGCATAAGCTGAAATATGCACTTCGTCTAAGATATCCTTCTTTAACTCTACATTATTTGGCACATACATCCTGTTTCCCTCCATAAGCATGCCGTCTGTCTCTCTGATTCGAAGGTCTTTCTTTTTACCATCATTTATCAGCCGAATAAGTTCCTGAATCTCATCATCATTCATCTGGATCTCAAGTATTCTGTCGATTAGGATTGGCTTAATCTGGAAACTAGCAAGTAAGGCTTCCTCTCGATTGTCTACCATCGAATTCTCTACTTCCAATTGCACTCCAGTCGATCTTAACTCTGCAAGAAGAGGAACTCGACTCGCATGAAAAGCGTTAATTCTGCCCTGGGACTTCTTGCTAAGAGCGTCAGCTACCACGTTTGCACGACCAGAGTGATACTTAATCGTGCAATCATAGTTGCTCAATAGATCAATCCATCGACGCTAACGAAGATTCAATTCCTTCTGGGTAAATAGGTACTGGAGACTCTCATGATTTGAGAAGATCCTGCATTGTTCACCGTAGAGGTAATGTCTCCAAATCCTCAAAGCAAAGATAATGGCAACCAATTCCAAGTCATGCGTAGGGTAATTCTTCTCATAAGGTTTCAACTGGCGCGAAGCGTAAGCAATCACCCTACCATGCTGCATTAAAACGCAACCTAAGCCATTCAACGACGCATCACTGCAAATCTTGAAATTACCATCATCGTCAGGTAGCGTCAAGACAAGAGCATAAGTGAGACAATACTTCAACTGCTGGAAACTTCGTTCACAATCATCATCCCACTCAAACTTAACGTCCTTCCTGGTCAACTTCGTCAATGGTAACGCCATGACCTAAAAGTCTTTAACGAACAGCCGATAGTAACCTGCCAAACCAAGGAAACTCCGAACCTCGGTGACGGTTCGTGGCTGCTCCCAATTCTCCACAGCCGCAATTTTCTGAAGGTCAACCTGAATACCCTGAGCTGAAACGACATGACCCAAAAATGCTACTTCATTCAACCAAAACTGGCACTTACTGAACTTGGCATACAATCGTGTTCCCTCAATTTCTTCAACACCATAGAAAGATGTCGAGCATGGTCTACCCTTGACTTAGAATACACCAGGATATCGTCGATAAAGACAATAACGAACCTATCCAGATACTGTTGGAACACCTTTTTCATCAATCCTATGAAAGCTGCTGGTGCATTAGTCAAACGAAACGGCATAACCAGAAACTCATAGTAACCATAATGAGTCCTAAAGGCAGTTTTAGGAACATCGTCACTCCTGATTTTTAACTGATAGTAGCCTGACCTCAAGTTGATTTTTTAGAACACACAGGTACCTCGAAGTTGATCGAAAATATCATCGATACGGGGCAACGGATAACGGTTTTTAATCGTCGCCCGATTCAACTGCCTGTAATCGATACATAATCTCAAGTTACCATCCTTCTTCCGAACAAATAAGACTGGGGCTCCCCAAGGCGAAGTACTGGGCTGAATGAATCCCTTCTCAAGTAATTCCTACAACTGAATCTTCAACTCTCGCAACTCAGCAGGAGCCATTCGATATGGAGTCAAATAGATAGGATTAGTACCTGGCAACAAATCAATGGTAAACTCCACGTCGCAATCTGGCGGCAATCCAGGTAAATCATCAGGGAATATGTCAGCGAAATATCTGACCACCTTAACGTCCTCCAAACTAACAGGAGCATCCTCTTTAAGTACTACATGAGCTAAGTATCCCTGGCAACCTTTCTTTAATAGCTTCTTGGCTCTCACAGCCAAAATAACACCATGTCTAACTCCGCTACGCTCACCAACAAAGGTTATCTCAGGTAATCCAGGACGATGGAAGGTAACTGATTCCGATAGCAATCGATATCGGTACGATCATACTGTGACCAATCTGCGTCTAGAATAACATCGAAGTCCATTGTATCTAACGGGACAAGATTTGCTGACATAACTATATATTCCACCATCACTGGGCACCATGAAAAACACCATACTAACATAGAATGACTTACCTGTTACTTGCTTAACGAATCCAACGAATAAGTTATTAATATTACGGTCTGCAGCCCGCAATATTGATAACTCACTGTTGTATCGATAAGTAAGTAATAATTCCCGAAAGTGTAATATTACCATCTTGGAGTGATATGTGGTTAACACGTTCCTGGGCTTGCTATTTTCCTCTAACTCTGATTGAGAACTACGCCCACGTCCTAACCAAAGGTATAATACCTATTACTACCATTTTTGACACACTCCAAAAAGTCGATCATTGGACCTACGACACAAGGGTGCATTTCCACTATCAGAATTTCCCTGCCTCTGGAATCTGACACCTTCAAAAAGCCTACCAAGTCCTCTCTGACCTGTGGAGCTAAAACCTCTGTTGGAAGAACTAGAACTAGCTCCGCATCTCTTAAAATCTTGAGTCTAGCGATATCTCTGAGATGATTACCCAATACTCTTATACTTATCCTTATTCTGATTACTATCTTTTCCTTCTTCTTTCTCACTATTACTAGGCATGTTCTCAGAGTTCGTAATCCTCAACAAAGTCTCGTAGAATTCCTTGATAAGTGTCACAGGGACAAATGGTCGCCATCGAACACCATTTCTTCTTAGTACCCAACTTAAAGCGTCTAAGCATCTCAACTGAAATAGTAGCAATTTCTAAGCCATAACGAGACAATTTAGTAAACTTCCTTTAATACTCGTTAGAAGACAACTTCTCCTGTTTCGAATCTGTGAACTCTTGCTTCTTATGATCTAGATATGTTGGGATATGAATCTCTTATAGAATGACCGTTTAAAATTCTATCAGTCTACAATCTCCCCGGGCTTCCACCCATAAGTTTCCTGTTTCCACTAGGATGCCGATTCTGCGTTCAAAAACCAAACAGTGGTCTCTATCCACTCATCATTAGAAAAACTTCCCTGGCTCTACATCAGCCTAAAAGTATTCTCAATCTGATTGAGCCAACACTCAAACCCCTCATGGCCTTCATTACCCCTAAAGGTATGCAACTTTAGATTATACTCTGACTCCAATGAGTCCGCTGAGGAGGCGAATTACGGACTGAATAACACTAACAATAGCTTCCCCAAACTGAGCTATATGAGGGAAACTAGGTTCATCTGAACGACGTGGCTCTCTACGAGGCGGCATAGTTCTGACAGAAACACCAAGATGATTCGAATATTCACAAGCTATACAGGACTGCTAAACCTATGCTCTGATACCAAACTGACACACCCCGACCCGAAAGTAAGGCGTGTTGGCCGTCACGTGAGTGTGACGTAACCATATGCACAGTGCGGAAGCAGGATTAACAATAGGAATACTAAGGAATTAAAACCAAATGACTAGCAGTTCAAGCTAAGATAATGTGCTAGTGCAAGAATTCATAGTGCATTTACAAAACCAGAGCATAAATGGCCTACGTACAGTTAAGCAGAAAGTACTAAATGGAAATAACACTCGCAGGTGATTCTACATAAGTGAATTCTGTCAGAACACCCGGGAGATCCTCGTTAGACCTGGCAGTTTCTTACACGACACGTTAACACGACACGTAAGCGACACGAAAATAACAGGTTTCGAGTCAACACGATAACTAATCGGGTCGTTATCGGGTCACATGATAAGAACCCGTTAATAACGGGTCCTTAACAGGTTTACACGAGAGTGACATGCGGGTAACCTGTTTCGACACAAAAAGGAAAAAGTTATTTTGATGATTTTAATTTTTTTTAATTACTAAAAAAAACTTACTATAAAATACAATAAATATAGTGGATATATATATATATATATATATATATATATATATATTGTTCGTTAATTATTATTGTATTATTATTCTAAATAAATTTTAAAAATTTAAGTTTTATTTATTTATTTTTTAAAATATTATGAGCAAAGAGTGAGATTAAAAAAATTATAAAACACATTAAAAATAAAAACATCAAGTAATTTAAAAATACCAAATACATTTAAATATTTAAAATAATTAATTTACAAGTGCAAAAAATGTGAAAAAATATGCAAGCACTCTTAATCACATCATCTACGCTTTAAAGGTGCGTACATAAATTTTAAAACTATACAAACCCTCATGTATTTTTAAGGAAGTTTAAAATAAATAAAATTCATAATCATTAATGTATAAGTCTGAAAAATGTGAAAGCATATATAAAAGGGTTCATACACCTCATTTTACTTTTCACACACCCTTTTAATTTTCGACCGTCGGATCGGATGAATTGAAGAAAATCAACAAATAGAAATTAACAAGGGGTGTGTAAGAAGTAAAATAGGGTGTGTGGATAGCACACCCCTATATAAATGCTCATGATTGCATCCTCTACCCTTAGACAATCGTTACATGGTCATTTAGATTTTTAAAACCCTCCAAATCTCATGAATAATGTTTTTTTTTAGTGCAAAATTAATAATATTGTAGAAGTGTAAAAAATGTAAAAAAAAGAAAAAAATACAATCACTCGTAATGACCCGACCCGTTAAGATAACATGTTAAGATAAAAAATACAATCACTTAAGGAAAAAGTGACCCGACCCGCTATGACCCGTTAAGAAAAATATATATATTTTAAAAAAAATTGCACATACCACACATTGGCACATAAATATTACTTCAAAACATTAAAACATTTGTCGTTTAAGTACTATATCTACACCCGAAAATAATACTTTTATTAAGTATATAACATAAGATTTTGCGATATCCACATCCACTAGTGTAAATATTTTAATTTGAAGATCGAATTCATTCATTGTATTTATATAGGGTCAAGGAGTGTAGCTGTAAAAAAATGATCAAAATCGGAGTTAAAATAACCGTTAAATCGTGATTTTCGTTTATAACCGTCGAAAAGCTTTGTCCCGTTACTTGATCTCTAAATATTCGTTTTTTTGTGATTTTGTACAGATGTGATATCGAAACATATACAAACAAGTTTGACGGTTGTGATCGTTGAAATTAGTTTCTGATAATTCGTATCCCATCAAAACGATAGATTGACTAACATTTAACAGTTTATTTATAGTTTCATTAAGTATAACATAAGATTTTGTGGTATCCACTTGTGTAAATATTTTAAACTGAAGATCGAATTCATTCATTGTATTCATATAGGGTCAAGGAGTGTATCTGTAAAAAAATCATCAAAATCGGAGTTAAAATAACCGTTAAATTGTGATTTTTTGTTTATAACCGTCGAAAAGCTTTGTCCCGTTACTGGATCTCTAAATGTTTGTTTTTTTGTGATTTTTTGCTGATGTGATCTCAAAACACATACAAACTAGTCTGACAGTTGTGATCGTTGAAATTAGTTTCGGAGCATTCGTATCCCATCAAAACAATAGATTGACTAACACTTAAGAGTTTATTTATACTTTTATTAAGTATATAACATAAGATTTTGTGATATCCACATCCACTAGTGTAAATATTTTAAATTGAAGATCGAATTCATTCATTGTATTCATATAGGGTCAAGGAGTGTAGCTGTAAAAAAATCATTAAAATCAGAGTTAAAATAACCGTTAAATTGTGATTTTTCGTTTATAACCGTTGAAAAGTTTTGTCCCGTTACTTGATCTCTGAATGTTTGTTTTTTGTGATTTTTTGCTGATGTGATCTCGAAACACATACAAACAAGTTTAACGGTTGTGATCGTTGAAATTAGTTTCGGAGAATTCGTATCCCATCAAAACAATAGATTGACTAACACTTAAGAGTTTATTTATACTTTCATTAAGTATAACATAAGATTTTGTAGTATCCACTTGTGTAAATATTTTAAATTAAAGATTGAATTCATTCATTGTATTCATATAGGGTCAAGGAGTGTAGCTGTAAAAAATCAACAAAATAGGAGTTAAAATAACCGTTAAATCGTGATTTTTCGTTTATAACCGTTGAAAAGCTTTGTTCCGTTACTTGATCTCTGAAGGTTTGTTTTTTGTGATTTTTTGCTAATGTGATCTCGAAACATATGCAAACAAGTTTGATAGTTGTGATCGTTGAAATTACTTTCGGAGAATTTATATCCCATCAAAGCAATAGATTGACTAACACTTAAGAGTTTATTTATACTTTCATTAAGTATAACATAAGATTTTTCGGTATCCACTTGTGTAAATATTTTAAATTGAAGATCGAATTCATTCATTGTATTCATATAGGGTCAAGGAGTGTAGCTGTAAAAAATCATCAAAATAGGAGTTAAAATAACCGTTAAATCGTGATTTTTCGTTTATAACCGTTGAAAAGCTTTGTCCCATTACTTGATCTCTGAATGTTTGTTTTTTGTAATTTTTTGCTGATGTGATCTCGAAACATATACAAACAAGTTTGACGGTTGTGATCATTGAAATTAGTTTTGGAGAATTCGTATCGCATGAAAACAATAGATTGACTAACACTTGAGAGCTTATTTTTACTTTCATCAAGTATAACATAAGATTTTGTGGTATCCACTTGTGTAAATATTTTAAATTGAAGATCGAATTCATTCATTGTATTCATATAGGGTCAACGAGTGTAGCGGTAACAAATCATGAAAATCGGAGTTAAAATAACCGTTAAATCGTGATTTTTCGTTTATAACTGTCAAAAAGCTCTATCCCGTTACTTCATCTCTGAATGTTTGTTTTTTGTAATTTTTTGCTGATGTGATCTCGAAGCATATACAAAAACATTTGATGGTTGGGATCGTTGAAATTAGTTTCGAAGAATTCGTATCCCATCAAAACGATAGATTGATTAACACTTACAGTTTATTTATACTTTCATTAAGTATAAGTTATAACATAAGATTTTTTGGTATCCACTTGCGTAAATATTTTAAATTGAAAATCAAATTCATTCATTGCATTCATATAGGGTCAAGCAGTGTAGCTGTAAAAAAATCATCAAAATCAGAGTTAAAATAATCGTTAAATCGTGATTTTTTGGTATCCACTTATGTAAATATTTTGCTAATGTGATCTCGAGGCATATGCAAACAAGTTTGACGGTTGGGATCGTTTAAATTAGTTTTGGAGAATTCATATCCCACCAAGTTCAATGGTGTATATTATATATATATATATATATATATATATATATATATATATATATATATATATATATATATATATATATATATATTAAGTAGATTTAAATCTATTTATTTTGTACGTATAATTGACCGGTATATGGAGTAGTACATCACTTGTTATTATAAAAATAGTGAGATATGTCATATGTGTGATAAAAAGTTAATAACTTAAAAAAAAAATTCTCACTACTTCTATTAATTTTCATTTTTCCCTCTCTTTTTTGTTTCATTTTCAAGTTTTCTTATAATTTTCACTTTTCCATCCAGCAGCCTACTCATCTTTCCCTAATTCCCTCTCTTTTTTGTTTCATTTTCATTTTTCCTCCCTTTTTCTTCAAAAATGGCAGCATGGAATGGAATTATCAATTATGGAATCAAATCAATGGATGCATATTAATTAATAATTATTATAGTCTTTATAAAATTTAATTCAAAATTTAATATATATATATATATATATATAATTATTATAGATAGTTAATATTTTGGGGCTCTAATTATTATAGTATATATAATTATTATAATTATTATAGTTAATATATATATATATATATTTATTATAGTTTTAGGGGTATAAAATTGTTGAATTAATATATATAATTATTATAGTATTTTTTAGGGTTATAAAATTATAAAATTAATATTCTGCTTATCGTGTATCGTGTTACCCACGAGTATACCCGAATCAACCCGTTATCTTAACAGGTGCTTATCGGGTTACCCGATAACGACCCGATTCGTTATCGTGTCGACCTTAACACCTGTTAATTTTGTGTCATGTTGTGTCGGGTTATCGGGTCGTGTCAGGAATTGCCAGGCCTACCATAATCCATAAACCTTAGATTTAAATTTAACCGTCCATTGTTGTTTACACTTTATTCTACTCACCAAATTTCATTTTTTAGATTTTCTTTTTTGAAAAGTGATCTTTTGACGGATGTAGAAAAATGAACAATTTAGATCGTTGATATAACATTCTGATATTTACGGTTAACTAAAATATGAGTTCATGTTATATAGTTTCTAGAGACTTTATAGACTTTGAGCTATATTTTCACTAATGGTAAAACTCTCATCGTAATATAAACAATCCAAACCATTCATCTTCATGCATCCTCTAAGAGATCATGTTTTCAAAAAAGAAAATCTGAAGAAAAAAAAAATTTGGTGAGAAGAATGGAACGTAAATGTAAACGACAATCAACGGTTAAATTTAAATCTATAATTTATCAATAATGGAAAACCTCAGTGAAAACATCGTCAATAAGTTCCAATACCATTTCCCTCCGTGATTGATGAAACTTGAAGGGTTTTATTGTAAAAAAATGTACAAGGTTCCTCAATCTTGAAACATAACTCTCTTCATTTTGCATATCTTTAAACATTTGTATTTTGTAGTATGCACTAATGTTTTTTCATTAGACTCTTATTTTGGGGTATGTAAACTTGAAAGAAAAATGTTTTATGTATTTATTTATTAATGTTTTGAAGTAGTATTTATGTGACAATATGGTATGTATATACTAATTTAGTATTATGTTTTACATTTTTTAGAGTCAAATTATGTTCTTCATTTTCATTATTTATTGATTTAAAATATATTTTTCTTAAGAGGTAACGGGTCGGGTCATATTACTTGATAATATTAACGGGTCGATTTCGGGTTGGGTCATATTACTCATTTATTTTAACGGGTGTTACACGACACGATCCGATAAGCTATCAGGTATGACACGAAAACGACACAAACACGAGAAACACGACACGAATGCCAGGTCTAATCCTCGTATGCCACCAACAAACACTACTTAATACATGGAGGGGCGAAAAATAAAGTTGAGTGGGTCAGTAAAACAAATCTTTTTCAAAACCATTCTTTTCTCAAATCACTGTAACCCCTCTCCGTAAAACCTGTATAATTTCCCAGAAATAAAATATACTCATATACATATATATCTCAAAATCATGTTGGAAATATCTGTAGGTATGCCATGCAAAAGTATCATAACTAATATCTCAACTGTATGCTCATATCGTAAATCTGTGATGTGAATAGTATCTGATAATCATCTCAGCCCTCGGCTGCATATATATATAGCTCATAACATCTCAATCTCATCATATATATACTCTACACATACATCAATATCCTCATGAGGCCACTATCATATCAATGTATCAATATAAGAATGCTCTAGTGCTACAATCACGTGAAGACTGTGCGAATCATTTGCGGGTCACCTACGATTCGAACCCACCTATAGTGGTTTATACGACAGGACTGTGCACCTACTTGGATCCAAGGCGAGCATGCGGTGCAGGAGGTGAACAACACGTGAAAGACTGTGCCCCTAACTCTGGGCGTGAGCACTAACAATATGTGCAGGTGTACAAGCTCAAATCACATCATTTCATTCATTCGTATCACATCACATCATTTCATTCTCATCATAACTAGCATAGAATCTTACATGATATCATTTCATTCTCATCATAACTAGCATAGAATCTTACCTGATACTTACCTATGCGTCCGCAACATCATCACAATTATATGCAAGTACTAATGCATAATTAAAATAAATAGATACTTGCATGGGATCTCAAATCATTTCATCGTTTAAATTCATTTTCTGGGAAAATAGCAATATATATAGGTATGTACGGAAAACAAATTGCCCACTCACTGATAAATACCCGGATCGTAGCCCCAACGCCTAGCCTGGCTACGCTCGTCCTCGGGATAGGCCTCGCCTATACGAGAAATAATTGAATAAACGTTATTTAAATGCACATAACTGAAACTCGATAATAACTTCTCATATGTAACTCAATTTTGGCATACGAATATATCAACGTAACCTACACGATGTCACGAGCGTCGACAAATTTTTAAAATAATTTTCCAGTGGGCCACGCGCCCTCACGCGCCGGGGAAGTCACGGACCCACCACGCGCATCATCTTCTTCGCCCATACGCGGAACAGTGCCACTGGCGCCGGATTCTGGGCAACCTGTAAATGGCATTTTCTCGCTCATTTTTGCACCATTTTTCATGTTCTTTATACCAAAATGAAGCCCTCAACATGTAGATTAAGTTTATACCTCTTTGGAGCTTTAAATCCTTCGAAATATCGTCGGGAAATTTCCACCAAAACCGGCCACCTTCGTGCAGGACTATCCCGACGCCCAAATCGTGCCAACGAAGGTCTCCGAGGTTCGTGGGAGTGATCTAAGACTCGTGGTGATCTTGGTTTTGCCTAAAACACAACCCATGAAAAGTTGATGAACAGTGACAAAACTCGGGGAGTGAGTTTTCAACGAGAAATCGTAAGAGTTCTTACCTAAAACTGGTACCACTGTGTTCGTATGGCCTCCAGGAGCACGATGGTGGTCTTGCTTTCCTCGATCTAGGAAGATTAGGTGGTTTTGTGGCTTGTCCATACAAGAAACGGGAGAGAGAGAGTGAGAGAGTTATCGAGAGAGGCTACGGGATGGGAGAGAGGAAGAAAGGTATGTGCACGTGTGGTCAAAAGTCCCCAATCAGATGTCAAGGACCCAAAAAGATCTAATTGGCCCAAAAAATTGAGGGCAGTTCATTATTGGCCATCACACAAACACGTACACACACGTACATGACCCCGAAGGGGTAATTTCGTCAATTCACGTCTTCGAAATAAAAATCCAGGGACGGGCTGTCACAGTTTATATTACGATGAGAGTTTTACCATTAGTGAAAATATAGCTCAAAGTCTATAAAGTCTCTAGAAACTATATAACATGAACTCATATTTTAGTTAAACGTAAATATCGGAATGTTATATCAACGATCTAAACCGTTCATTTTTCTACATCCGTCAAAAGATCACTTTTCAAAAAACGAAAATCTAAAAAATGAAATTTGGTGAGTAGAATAAAGTGTAAACGACAATGGACGGTTAAATTTGAATCTAAGGTTTATGGATTATGGTGTTAGGTTTCAGAGTTGGCCCCTTCACGAAAGTTGTAAAATTTGTGATTGTATTTTTTTTTATTTACATTTTTTACACTTCTACAATATTATTAATTTTGTACTAAAAAAACATTATTCATGAGATTTGGAGGGTTTTAAAAATCTAAACGACCATGTAACGATTGTCTAAGGGTAGAGGATGCAATCATGAACATTTATATAGGGTGTGCTATCCACACACCCCATTTTGCTTCTTATACACTCCTTGTTAATTTATATTTGTTGATTTTCTTCAATTCATCCGATCTGATGGTTGAAAATTTGAAGGGTGTATGAAAAGTAAAATGGGGTGTGTGAATATCAAACCAATATTTAAATGTATTTGGTATTTTTAAATTACTTGATGTTTTTATTTTTAATGTGTTTTATAATTTTTTAATCTCACTCTTTGCTCATAATATTTTATAAAATAAATAAATAAAACTTAAATTTTTAAAATTTATTTAGAATAATAATACAATAATAATTAATGAACAATATATATATATATATATATATATATATATATATATCCACTATATTTATTGTATTTTATAGTAAAGTTTTTTTAGTAATTAAAAAAAATTAAAATCATCAAAATAACTTTTTCCTTTTTGTGTCGAAACAGGTTACCCGCGTGTCACTCTCGTGTAAACCTGTTAAGGACCCGTTATTAATGGGTTTTTATTGTGTGACCCAATAATGACCTGATTAGTTATCGTGTTGACCCGAAACCCGTTATTTTCGTGTCGTTTACGTGTCGTGTAAGAAACTGGCAGGTCTAAGTGTAGGTTGAGCGGCAGACTGAGAGAGAAGAGAGATTGAGATCGAGAGAGAAAGGAAGGAAACTCAAGAAAATGAGAAGAAGAATGAATAAAAAGTTTATAAGTATGGGCGTTTTGGACTTTTCATGCTTTTATAATTTCTATACCTGCAAAGTTTTAAGTTTCTTATTTTAGCACCTTATGTTTGAAATCGTTCTATTATAGCTAATTTCTCAAAAAATATATGCTTTATATAGGTTGATATATTGCATGTTGGTTTGACGAAAAATCATATTTTTACACTAAAATGTCAATTTTGATACTATTCAGTTTACCTTTTATTTTGTCGTTTTCAAGCTATTTTCATTATTATTTTTCTTATAAAATAAGCACGTTAATCAACACTTAAATAATATACTAATTATCAACCAGCACATCATTTGATTTATAAATTTGATTTAAACTTTGTGGCCTTCCTGGTATTACTGGATAGATATATACATGTAATTATCTTTGAAATGCTTTATTGAGAAAATGTCTGAGCTCAAAAGCGAACCGCATTTGACATCAAGGCATATAGATCGACGAGATCAAAAATTAGATCCTTTGTCGACAGCTTTGGAGACCACCCATCTACTTCACTCTTTTCTTTCCCATGAGCTCATCATTCAACTCATTTTACTGCCCGTAAATCCAAGCCGCCAATGAGAATCACACTCCCATCCATAACTTTAATCAACATTATAAGCAAATTAATTAAGAATCATGTTTTATTTTATACAAAAGTGTATAAATAAAAAATAAAAAGGCAATTAACAAGATTAAGCTTTTTGACTATTAGTCCTCCTTATAGATCATACCATATATATCTATGCAGTGCACGACGATTGTGTTATGTTCAAGTATACAAAGGAGGTCCACATGTAAATCGGTAGAAAATCTGCCCACCCCTTTAACTACGTCATATAAATCTCTTTACTTCTTTTACAGTTGATGGTGTGAACGTTCTTCATCTCTCAATCAAACTAATAAAGTATTCTACCACTGAAACTACAAGCCATAACCAAGTTTCTTGATTGTGCACAAACATCATTAACCCAATATACTTTCTACCCTTCAAAGTTCAAAGAGAAACATGATATGAAAAATGAAACGAGATGTAAGAATTACTACAAGAAAGAGAGAAATTGATTAATTTTATTTTCTCATGTAAACCCCCAAACCATTTACTTAAAAAAACCTAATTTAAATTTTCCCCGACTCCTTTCTTTTACCCCCTTATGGGAATTACAAAATCAAAGCATTAGCAATGGCTCGATTTCTGTCGAAAAAGGTAGTCTCATACACAGGCAATTCTTCGCGGTACCTTTCTTCAACCCCAGCAGTATCCAACTCAAAGAGATCAGAACTTGCATAGCTCTCTGCATCATCCTCATCCTCATCATCTTCATCATGCTTCTTCTGATAATTCTTCATCAAGTAATCCCTCGCAACTTCCTCGATTCTTCGTCCATGGTCATCGTCTTCATCAACACCCATTACACAACACTCAAGCCCGACATCTTCATTTGTTGGAGGTTTAATGCCCGCAGCAGCTTTAGCCGCGGCCATTAAACCCGACTGTGCTTCAAGCAGAGTCTTTTGTCCGCACGGGCGGCAATCCTCATCCACAATCACGCTTACAGGACAAAACCTCACCGATCTCTTCGCGGCATCACCATTGCTGCTGAGGCCACTCAACTCGCTTCTCGCAAGAGGGGCTTTTCGCAAGCAAGACCTTGAATACGAAGAGGCTGACGAACAAGTACTACTCGGGTTTGAGTACCCCATTTGTCCCGAATTTGGTGACGATTTTCTCTCCGCACCCAAATCGTCAATTTTGGACTTCTTCACGTGCCCTGCATTGAACAGAGAATTGAGAAAACTGGCCAGCCGACCACCTGGCGAAATCGGCTGCTTCACCTTCTTCAAATCGCCGTAAATCTTCAGCGCTTTTGATTTCGTCTTCACGAACCCATTATCGTGCTTCTTCTGTGAATTGTGATGGTAATTTCTCTGGCGATCGTCAAATGGAACCTTTTCCCACGAAAGGCTGGTTCGAATTGGCTTCGGCCCGTGCATGCTGTAGCATGACGATGAGGACCTCGATTTTGATCCGTACATGGAGTCCGACTCCGACGATGAAAACCCACCACTGGAATCTGAAGAACTGGAACTAGAATTCGTCAGGAACTCGTTCTGGTGACTGTATCTCGACTTTTTCGTCTCGAAATCCGCCATGGAATTTCGTCGCACAGGTACGGACTTCTCAGCCGCCTTCTTCTCCATCCATTTCTCCACCAAGCAGGCTCGTCGGAGGCTCATGATTTCACGCTCCTGGTCTTCTTTGTAGTGTCCATGGCCTAGTCGGCCGCTGGTAGTGGTGGCGGCGGCGGCGCTCTGTTTTTTCTTCATGGTTTCTTTGTAGAAAATGAGGTGGCGCTGTTCTTCTCTCATCGAATCTACTTCATCGCCGCCGGCAGTGGGTTCGTCTATGGAACGGTAAATGGAGTCGAGGAGGGTGGAAGAGAAAGATGGGTTGTCTCTGCTGTGTCGGTTGGAGCGGCCTTCTCTGTTTTTCGGGAGTGATTTGATATCCCACCTCTCCATTTTTGTCTGGTTTTATAGTGGTTCAAAGTACAGAATTGGGGAACAGTTGTACTGGATTTTCGATGATGTTTAATTATGGAGCTCTCTCGGTTCTGTCTGCTGGGTAGAGAGAGAGAGAGAGAGAGAGAGAGAGAGAGAGAGAGAGAGAGATTGAGATGATTAATTGGAGGAGAATTTGAAGACAAAGAGTCGAGCTTTGGTCTGCTTTTGCTCTCTCATGATGGTGATGATCGCTGTCTGTGTGTCTCTGTGTGAGAGTTAAAGAAGAAAGGAAGTTAAAGAAGAAAGGAACAAAGCATGGGTTTTAGAGAGAGAGAGAGTAATGAAAACCAGAGGCCACGCCTGCTGCTAGAACCATAGAAAACACAGCACAAAGCAAAGCAAAGATGCGAGAGAGAGAGAGAGAGAGGAACCGAGTGAGTCTGTTTCCTTTTTCACACGGTCTTATAAATAACAAGGGAAGGGAAGGGCAGCGCGTGCGTGCAAAGTTCAAGCTGGAGAGGGGGCCACCTTGACAATGATGACGTGGTATATTGTTAATTAACATTAATTATTAATTTGAAGGACATATAATTTCTGCCATTATTGGATTAATTAGTTTGCCTGAAACTGCTGAATTCAGTTTGGGGTGACCCCAAGATTTTCTTTTAATTAATCCATAACAAAACAAAAAAAAACAAAAGAATTTATATTGAACTTTTAATTGATGTGTATTGTAGGATATAAATAGTTGCTGTTGATCGTAATTAGAGTTAATTAATAGTCTACTGCAACCTTTATTGATTACTTAAGGACTTTCCAGTGGTAGATATTTTGCTTTATCAAGTTCTTTTCTTCTTCTTTTTTTTCTTTTATTTTTTTAAGATTTATGTTTTTGTATGTGTACGACAAACTCTTTAATTATTTTTTTAAAGACAGTTTAAGATTGTACTAATTGAGGCAGAATAACTCACATGACACGATATAATATTACTGTAATTATATCTTGTATCATGATCATGTATTATGATCTAGAATATTACTGTAGTCATGTCATGTATTATTTTCTTTGTATCCTTCAATGAAATTTTTTCTTTTCATTTTATATTTTGAGGTTTTTGGTTTTTGTATGTGTACGACAAGCTCTTTGATTATTTTCTCAAACACCGTTTAAGTTTGTAATAATTGAGGTAGAACAACTCACATGACGTGATACTATATTACTATAGCTATGTCGTGTATCATGATCGTGTATTATGATCTAGAATATAACGGTAGCCATGTCAATGATGTCATATATTATTTTCTATGTATTGTGCAATAAATTTTTTAATCCAGTGAGGTCTTACAGGCACCATTTGTTATATGTAAATTCATAAGCGAATGTTTTCTTTCTTTCTTGGAAGGTATCAAATGAAACGAAAAGAGAATAGAGAATCGAACTTTGGCAGAAGATGTTCGACTAATTACTTACTACACCAGGAATACAAGCCCTCTTGCACAATGCTCGAAATCAAATTTCCAGCCAACTCCTCAATTCGATACAAATCAAGCCGAAGCAATTGGCTAGAAATTCATATATCTTTTCTCAAATTTGAAAAAGTAAAGATTGGGGATTCAAACTTGTGTTATATTCTGCCATCGGAATAAGCAAATTCCCTAAACTAAGATCTGGTTGGTAAAAACTACTTACCGCATGCATCGATAAACTTACTAAGATTTAGTGTGGATCGAGTGAGAACAGACAGAGGTGGCGGGGCTTTGGGAGTTGTGAGGTTGGAGGAAGATGATGAGAGTTTGGAAGGTGGAACTGGGCGTGAACAGGAATATCATTAAGCACTAAGCAGTAGAGTAGAGTAGTATTTGAGAGCATTATTATTGCCCTGCCCTAGCTGTTTTGCATGCTTGGCCTTCAGCAGTCAACTAATGCGGCTCGCCGATAATTAAACTTCAAACTCCAAGAACATAAACTACCCTACGTTGACAAATTAATTTCTTTACTTTTTGCTAAACAAATAAATCATTTTATTTATCAAAGCTCTTGTATTTTTTTACATAAACTGAGATTTTTTTATTCAATGAGGATCCGCGGCTTCATATACTGGAAATAAGTTCATCATTAAGCCAAGATGGTCCGGCCATGCTCAATCCAAACCGGAAAAAATCACAAAACATAAACGCACAGCAAGAAAATGATATATAAGGGTTAACATTCTGTATACATGCAGGTAAATTACTCCCCAACCACCATTGAAAACCAGCTAGTCGTGCATATGACAATAATTTGTGTGAACACGACCATGTTGGATACCAGGTGAACTAGTTATACTACCTTATGTTTTGAGTGTCGCATACATTGATGTCTCCTCGTTCTTATCATCTTAGTGTGTCCTTTAAAGTACCATGCTCGTCTATATTCTTGATTACAAGTACATATCTGAGTAGTTTTGGATTTGTCTCATTTTTTGTGAGTATAATATTTGAATTAAAGAACTAAAACATAGACATTTATGGATCTGTTTGGACCCAAAATAATAGATTTGGGCCAAGTACGATTATGGACTCGGCCCAAGTTAGACAGACTCGTAAGTCCTAGGCCTGTTTAGATAAAAGCCCAACCCAAGGTGGGTTAGCCGAGTTTGAATTAATGATGGATTTCTTGAGAATCAAAATTGAATTCAGTTGACTTCTTATTTAGTTAGGAGTCTTCAAAGATCAGGCTGGCATAGTAAGATTCGTAATATTCCAAGAATCCAAGTAAGATTCTGCTTTGGCACTAGGTGAAAATCACACCTATAAATAGAAGAGGGTTTGCAACATTCAAAGGACCTTCAACACAACACACAAATTTTCCCTACGCAATTTCTTGCTCTACGCAAAACCCTCTCATCTTTGAGGAAAACCTTAACTCCCCTATCTCCGTCAAGCACATCTTACAATTTGTATTGGACAACACTGTACTTGACAACCGGCGACATCTTACATTTTGTATTGGACAACACTGCAGCTCTAGAGTTAGACAATTGTGGAGCATCTTACAATTTGTAATGAACAATACTACTCCAAGTTTGGTTGACTACCTATCCAAGTCTTTATCAACAAGGGTTCTTTGAGTCCTTGTTACCAGGTTACATTGTTCGGCAGATTGAAAGCTGAACCTATTTTATGATTGGATATTCACAAGTATATTTTAGAGTTCGTCATTCCAACGATCGAACAACATTTACGATCAAGACACTTGTCTCCTTTGAATATTTGTGTCCATACAATCTGGTACTGATTCAACGCACTTATATTTGCACAAATATAATTGAAGTAGTCGAGACCAGTGCAGATGGTTCGTGAACTTCGCAGTAA
Organism: Crataegus laevigata; assembly: GCA_963580275.1. NCBI lineage: Eukaryota > Viridiplantae > Streptophyta > Magnoliopsida > Rosales > Rosaceae > Crataegus > Crataegus laevigata. The sequence goes on from OY756945.1 coordinate 19,028,553, forward strand.
CTAACAACATTGCCTTCAAGTTCTAAAACCCAAAGCCGAGACGAGTTCCTTCCTCAGCTGCAATCACAAGATACATAAGTCAACATCGCATTCAACAACATCACCACATTCATTCATTCACTGACTGAGCTCAGTTGTCAAGTTGGCACGCTCTGCATTCAACCGAAGAACTTAGTTAGCTCATTAGCTATTCGGCCTAGCGCCACTTAGGCTTGGCAGTTTTTAGGGTCAATGGGATCATATACTTATCACCTGTGTCTAGTTGCATGTACATGTGTGCATTTTTTTTTTTAACAAAATGTACATGTGCTCTTAGCTCTGTTTGTGAGAGAAAGGGTTAAGGGATCAAATTATCAGAGAGACAGGTCAAAGGCCCACTTCTAACAACACTGATATTGTCCCAACTTGTTAATTACCACTTGCACAATTCGTCAGGTGTGGGGTTTTATCACATTACGAGTTGCACAATTATTCGGGTGTGGGGTTTTATCATAAAAGATCTCGGTATTAGTATGAGTGGGGTTGGGATATTTAAACTCTTATTTTTTCAGAGATACGGTTGATGTAGAATATTTCAACACACCCCCTTATGTGGGACCTAATCGGTGGGTCACACATCGGAGATCCACTCATCGGTAGCCACGTGGAACCAAGGGGACTCATTGTACACGCGGGGCCAAGGGGACTGACATATTACATGGCAGTACAGGCTCACTCCCTGGCTCTGATACCATATCAAATTATTAGAGAGACGAGCCAAATGCCCACTTCCAACAACACTGATATTGTCCATAACTTGTTAATTACCACATGCATAATTTGTCATGTGTGAGGTTTTATCACAAAAAGCCTTGATATTAGTTGAAGTGTGATTAGGATATTTAAACTCTTTTTTTTTTTCAAAAATACGATCGATGTGAGATATTTTAACAGAAAATGGATTTATGGGCTCCCAAACTTTCTGGCTAGAGTGGTGAGCTGATAGATATAAAACACCAAAACGAATAACAAAGCTTGAAACTCCAAAGCTAGTTAGATGAGATTTGAATAATCTATCAAAGTAGGACAAGGAGAGTATGTGTGTATAGAAAAAAGAGCAAAAGTAAGATTAAGCTAATACACTAAACAAACAAAAGGCCTCCAATAAATTAAAGCAATGTGCGTGTGTGCCGTTGGCTCTTCTTCCGTTCCCTTTCCTCTCATGTATTCCCTTCAAGCTCAAGAAAATTCCCCATCATTGTATATATTCTCGATTTCACGTATTTAATAATCCGCAAAACCCTACTTCTTTGCTCAAACTAATCATGCTATGTAGCTAGTCATGAAATCCCATTTAGTTGGCAAGTTCCATGCCAAAAGTTAAACGTAAATTAACCAACTAATTAATGTGGTGGCCGTCGAGTTTGAACATACCCGTGAACAAAAAGAAAATGGTGGGTAAATATGTACACACTAGACTAACACTAAAAAAAATGTGACCAAAATTATCCTCTTTTTTTAATGTTCTAGTTACATTAAGTTAGAGAGACGAGGAGGTAACATTTTTTTCAGGGTCAGTTGATAAAGGCAAAGACATAAGAGAAAGCTACAATGAATTTCAAGACGAGGGAATACTAATTTTTATTAGTTAGTTGAAGCATTATAGTAGATGCAATTGAAGATAAGATGAGAGAAATTTGGTTAAAGTGGTTTGCACATGTGAAACGAAGACTTATAGACGCTCCAATTAAAAGATGCAATTACGAGACTGAGGCTCAAGGTCAAAGGGGTAGGGAAAACCTAGAAAAACTTGAAAAAGGATTCTAAGAAAAGACTTGGACATTTGGATCTACCGGAGACATGACACATAACCGTGCGCAATGGTTTTCTATGATTCATATAACTGACCCCACTTAGTGGGTTAAGACTTTATTATTATTATTATTATTATTGTTGTTGTTGTTGAAAGAATATAAAAATATGAAAATTTAAGGAAAGTCAAACTCTTTGGATGAATTGGAGGATTGATATCTAAATTTCGGCAAAACAGTAGAAAATCAACTGAAACTAGCTAGCTAAAGTGAAAGTTTGATCAATGCTCATAACATAAAATTACAAATATAGAAATTTTGAGCTTCCAAACTCCATCACATGCAATTGCACCACAAGGTGGTGGTGCATGCCTTGGTGGAATACCCATCTTGACTACGAGGTACACTATAAAGAGTAGGGTTGCGATGATAAGGTTAGAGATTCCATTCATGTCACGGGTATAAGGAGGCTGCTGCGTGAGAGTTATGAAAGAAGATGAAGATTCCATTCAGTTCAGGGATTTGGGGACCCAAAAGCCATTCAATGTTACATTGACATGCCCTAACCTAGAAAAAAGTTCTCTGTCTGCACCGCAATAATAATATTCCCAATTTCCCACCACCAACACCATCATCCCACGTCCATATATAAGAATGTACGTATGGAAATCATACTCTTGGTGGATGTAGACTTCAGTTTCCACCGCCATCCACTCCAATCGACTCGATTACTTAGACACATCAGATCACATGCCATGCATGTATGATTTTTTTAAACCATCGATATTATGTATACTAAGAGAGAGAAAGGTGGGTTAAGCTTCATTATGGATTAGCATTAATGTGGTTTAAATTCATTTTTGACGAAAATCATACATAAACATTAGTATAAGTGGCACCATGCATATATGTTACTAAATAATAATTATCAACCAAAATTATCCATATCTTAATAGTAACGCGATAAGTTTCTAACTCTAGTGATAAAGTACTTATTCACACATTCAAATAAAATTTCATTCTTAACTGAAAAAAAAAAAAAAAAAAAAAACTATTACTATTAGGGAAGGGCATGAGATAGAGTTCGAAACTATTGCAATAATTTAAGAAATGGAGAAGTTTCAAACCGAGACACATGCGTAAAATCTTAACACTCTATCCACTAAGATACTAGATCACATACATACATCAGAATTACACTTATTAATAGATGAAAGCTTTTACCTCTAGTGGTGGAGTAGATATCTACACATGAACAACAAGATTGGAGCAAAACTTATAAAAAGAAAAATTCGCTTAATCATAATAGTTTATGAACTTGTAGGTATTAGGTTAAGCATATTTGATCCCTAAATAATAAAATTGTACATTATTTAAAGATTTTTGCTGTTGTCTTCTGTTGATAGCACTTTGATTAATTTGTTCTAGAACTATACAAGCATAAATTACTATATATTGGAAATATAGTCATTGATAAGGAACATTGCGCACTAAAAATATGAGCATATATTCCTCGATTAAATATTTTGGTATCTTGAATTACATGCATATGCAACTGGTGCATGTACCCCAAGTGGTGACATAGTGGATCCACACTCGATGAGAAAATCGATCAAATTAGAGTTTTTCTTGTTTTCTTTTTCCCGTTTTTCGTTATTATTTACCATTAATCATAATTTTTTTAACAAGCAATATTATGACTTGTACAAGTAAAAAGGAGTATGACTTTTATCGTAGTATTAAATAGCCCATTAATCATAATTTTGACCTAAATGAAATGATGTTAACACCTCGATGCTACAGCACCATCCACCATCCTGCGTACTTGGAAAGGATGGTTAGAAATTTATTTTTATTAATTAATTTGTCCATGCTTCCATCATTCCTCTCAATCTTGTTTTCAACCTTGCATGGGTCACCCAAACCCTAATTATATTAAAACGGTAGATTGATTTACCCCCACCTCAATCATGCCATTGTAAAGCAAATTAATACAACTCATAACTGCATAAACAAACGCACGACTATATAAAATTCCTCGCCTGCACTATTGTCATGATTCAAATCCTTGTAACAATGCTTACATCCTTCTTTAAAAAGATGGGTCCTTGATAGTTAATTATGTTTATGTACTCGTATTATCATGATTAAAACCGTCATTGCAATAAGCCTCCATTTAATTATCTCTTATACAAGTTACTTACTAATACAGTCTATTAGTATTTCCCTTCATTTGTAAGTGAGAGGTGTTAGGTTCGATTCTTGCTAAAGAAAAATTTGAACTACATTATTGTTAGCCAATTGCAATGCTAGCTCACCCCTTCTCTCTAGTGTAGATAACATCGTTTGTTAAAAAAAAATCTCTTATACAAATTTGGAATGGGCAAATAGGTAGAGGAACTGTGGGTTGGGGCGAGTAATCAAGGTTCGGGTCAGGTACAAGTCGGTTCCAATTTTTTAATATGGAAAACGGGGCAGGGTAGGGCAATGGCATGTTAGGGGCGGGCCGATTTCAGATGTATAGAAAAGGGGGCCCAGGACCAGCTCATTTGTAATTGCAATAGATAGACGAGGTTGAAAAGTAGCATACCATCCAATCTTCACCATTAGTTTTTACCTTAGGTCTCCTATTTGATTACAAAATCGAGTCCTCGACTCTCTTGCATGTGTTGTCCCCTCCCTTCCAAAGTTCTGCCCACACTCAATCACTCTTTGTCAATCATCTTTTCCACCATCCCAGCATCACCGCCATCACGAGTCTGGGCCGTGGCAACTACCACGATGGCCGATCTTCTTGATTGTTCTCCTCGACGACATCCCAAACTTAGAAAACTCAGGCACCCACACCACCCATCTTCTCGATTCTTTCTCTCATTCTGACGACATCACTGCTATCGTGACCACCAACACTCCATCGCCGCCTCCAATTCAAGTGAATTCTTTAACCTTTGATGTTACTTGATGCTTAAACCTAGTCCTTCCTATATTTTGCATAATTTCTTGTATGTTTGTAGTTTGATCTATTGGGATGCATGTAATTATTATGTGGGTTTTCGATTTGAATTGTATTAGGTGTAAGAGTGTATTTGTACAGTTGTCATGATCCTAGACATACATGTGTCACAATCTTGTATCTTTTGGTAGTTAGAATATTACTTTGTCATTAAGTTTTCTAGCTGCTATATATAGTTAGAGAGAGAATAATTGTATTTCAGTCTTTAACAAGAGTAATGAAACAATTTATACACACTTTCTCTAAAACCTTTTCTCTCATTTTTCTTCTTTGTGAATCTTCCACTGAATTGTTATGATGGTATCAAGAGCTTAGGTTGCAGAGGATCCTAAGCTTCGATGAGAGAACAAGGAGAATTTTGGAGTCTTGTTGGATGTCTTTGCACGATTGCATCTCAGTTTTTGCAGCAATGGCAATGGTAGGTGTTAATGGCGGTGCGTGGTGACAGATATTAGGTTTTTCTTTCTGAAAGTATTTCATCTATACAACATTGAAGTACTAGTTGTAGATCTGGAATTTGTTACAAATTTTGTGGCACGAAGCCCTTCGTTCTTAAATTCTTGAAGATTCTTGAAAAAAAATTTGGCACGAAGCTATATGAATTGTTGCTGTGATGAGTTTTTTCATGTGCGATCTATTAAATTTGGAGATTGTGAAGAGAAATTAAGCACGAAGCTTGGTGAAATTGTTCAAAACTTGACATTTGTTAAAATTAAGGCATGAAGCTCTTTTGATTGAGGAATAATTGGAGATTGTAAGAAGAAATTGAGCACGAAGCTTGGTGAAATTCTTTAAATCTTGAAATCTGTTGAAATTAGGGTTTGAAGCTATCTTGATTGAAGAATTTTGAGCATAAAGCTCTCTGTGTTGTTGGAGATTGTCGAATTGTGACTTGTTGTGTGGCGTAAAGCTTGTTCGTGTGCAATTGTTTCTCTAATTTTATGGAGTCTACATCTGTAAAGATTGATGGATTACTTGGAATGCTTACCCAACGATTGCAAGAAGATAACTTTGCAAAGTGGTCCTTTCAATTTCGTTATGTGTTAGAAAGATATGATTTGTTTGATTAGTTTGATGGTACAAATGTCTGTACTCCCAAATATGTCATTTCACTTGAAGATGGTGTTACTGAGGAAATTACAGAGGCCTACAAACAGTGGATTAAGACAAACAAGGCTCTACTAAGTCTTGTAATTGCAACATTAAGAGATGAAGCTATTGAGTATGTAGGTGGAAGTAAATCAGCTTATGAAGCCTGGATACATTTGTGTGATCGATATGTTACTATCTCCAGACATGCATTAATCATCTCAAAACTGAGCTTCATACCATAAAAAAAAGGACTGACTAAATTGAAAAATATCTTCTCAGACTTAAGCATCTAAAAGACCAATTGATGGTTGTAGGAGAAAATGTTTCTAAGAATGATTTGATTGTGGCTGCATTAGCTGAATTACCTTCAGAGTATAATATGATTAGAACTATCATTATGGCTCGGGAGTCACCTATTACACTTAAGGAGTTTCGTGCATAGTTACTCAGTGCTGAAATGACTGCAGAAGAGTTGCCTTCTTCTGTTCAGATTCCAATGTCGGGAATGTATTGTGAATGGGAGTCATCAAATACTGAACAACAAAGATAGTTTTATCAAGGAGAATCATCTAACACTGGAGCAAATAGACAAACATGTCAAAAAGATTATTTCAATCAAAATACTTCCAATTTTAATGGCAATGTGTGCTTTGTTGGTCAGTCTCAAAGATATCCTGGAAACAACTACAATGGAAATGCAAGCGGAAATCGAAATTTTGGAAGCTTTAATAGTCCACAAAACAATTATCGTCCTCGGAATAATGTAGGGTTTAGTGGTGGTGGTGCTCAAAGCAGTGGAGATTTTTCTGGTTCCTCGAGCAGTTATTAGTCCAAGACTGGATCATTTGGTGGAGGTTCTTCTAATAATTCTTGGTCTAACTAGAATGGCAATATTAGTCAGAGGTCTAATGTCCTACCTGAGTGTCAAATTGGCAGTAAACGTGCACACACTGCACTGAACTGCTTTTACAGAAATGAGCAACAACCTGTCTATGGTGGTTCAGTTTCAGAATGTCAGAGTTATGGCAAACGTGGGCATATAGCACTCAATTACTATCACAGGAGTAACTATGCATTCCAATGTGCTTCTCCACCACCATCACTCATAGCCATAAATGCTAGGACATCTTCTAATTTCAATGTTAGTCAAGCTTAGATCATGGACACAAGGGTTACACATCATATGACAAGGGACATTGCTGACTTAAACTTGGTCACACCTTTTGAAGGAGATCAAAAGATCACAGTGGGAAATGGAGAATGTCTTCCAGTGAAAAATACTAGTTTAAACTCTATTTCCACTAATTCAAAACCTTTGAATTTGTTAACTGTCTTACATATTCCTCATTTAGCTGCCAGTTTATTGTCATTCTATTCATTATGCAAAGATAGCAATTGTTATGTTATCCTTGATCAATTTAGTTTTTGGGTGCAGGACAAGGCAACAAAGACCATATTAATGAGAGGAAGGAGTAATAGGGGGCTTGTACTATATTCCAAAATAGTTGTTTACCTACAATAAGTTGTTGTAGACACCACCAAAGCCTTTTCTTGGGCAAGTAATCAAGGCTTCGATGTGGCACCATATGTTGGAAATGTGCCCTAAAACCAATCATATGATGATACTTTACGGACATTTCACATGATTAAACTAATCTAGTTTAATATCAAGGGCAAAGATTATTGTTTGAGCGGTCTCATATAAATGTTATATGCTTAAACGATAAAGTCCAAGGGATATGTGATTGGGAGAATGCGATCTAAAGAAGTTAGATACATGAGACCATTCTTTCGTAGACACATCCTAAACTTTCCTGATCATAGGATTGCCAATTGGGCATTGACAGTCCGTTAAGATCAGTACGTGCTATGTCTTCTCTCAAGGAGAGTGACTAGTCTCGAGTCATTGGTGTGAGTGACACCAAGACAAGTACGTAGGTGCTCAATAGAGAATGAGTTCACTGAACACGATCAACGACGAGTTCTCATATTCATGTCACGTGAGAACTCATGGTTAGGATAATGCAAATTAGTCCTTTGACCTGAGGCATCATAGTTGTCTTGTGGTTAGGTCCTTGATCTTTGATCGTGTCAAATGGCATTCCTTTGGAGTGTCCACGGCATGGTTGGGGTCAAGCTATCTAGTCATGGAGACAAGTGAATGCGCAACAAGGGATCTCTAACCTTCAAACAGTTGAGGGAGAATACTCTATGATATGATTAAGAATCCCTGGCCAGAGTATGAATGAGATGTTGGAATGCGTTCCAGATCACATTCAAAGTAATCATATAAGTGCAAGATTCACATTGGATAGTAGACATGGATAAACTATCAAACCAAACAATGTGGTCAAGAGTATTGTATTAGAGAAGGACCGTATTGCATTTGTAATCCTAAACTGAATAGGTTCTCTACCTCTTCTGATTAGCTTGGGTAACCATGATATGCTGCTAGGTGTCACTCATGGTTTGTGGAAGCCCTAAACGTGTGTAAACACTAAAGGGAGAATTGAAAGTTAGTTTCAAATTCACAATCGATTTAAGAGAGATTGAATCGCCCACTGCCTCGCTAAAAGGAACCTAATGGATCGTACACCGTGTAAGGTAAAGATTGAAGATTCAACGGAGATGAGTAAGAATAATTAAATGGTTTAATTATTTATGGCAAGGATTAATTAATATGTTAATTAATCAAACGAATGAGTTCGTTAAAGACCTCGGGATAGTTTTGGACCTTAAGGCCCAATGGGCTTCGAACGTCGAGTCCATTAACTTAAGTTGTATGACAACTTAATGAATAATGATTCACAAAGGCCAAATTGCCCAATAAAATCCCTAAGGCCGGCCATATTGTGAAGGGTAGTGAACTTGGACTTATTTACAAGTTTGCCACTCAAATGAATTAAGGTATAAATATGACTTTATAGCCAAAATTCATTTAGGGTTTGTTTTTTGGGAAATTGGAGAAACACAAACTCTCCCTTCTCTCTAGAAATGGCCGGCCACCCTTGGAGGGATTAGCTAGCAATCCTACTCCTCCAAGGTCACTCATTTCTTCTAAAATCTTACCTTGGTGTGGAGACTTAGAGGTTCCCAATTTTGGGAACTTAGAGAAACCTTTTCATCCAACCAAATCCATAGATTTAAGATGCAAGGAATGAAGGCCCTCTCTTTGGGTGATTAGCCTTTGCTTAAGCAAAGAGGAATCTACAAAGGTATAAATCTCAACTCACTTTGTTTTGAGTTGTTTAAAGGTTCACCAATCTACTAGGCTTTGAACATTCATGGGTAATGTTTTGTTTTTAAGTATATGCAAGCATGATTCCGCCTTTAATTTGTTAATTGCATGCTAATGATATTGCTTAAATGAACATGTATTCTCAAAATAATCCTTCAAGTGGTACCAGAGCCTAGGTCTAGTAGTTGGTGAATCCTTTTGGGTTTTGTAGTTCATAATATGTGATTTAAAAGTTGTAAAATGTTACAAGCTTTATTCTTGTTTTATGAATGTAAATTTTGTTGGAAAATTTGGCATCTCAAATGTTGTAGATGTAGTTCATATGAGCATGAATATTGAAGCTAAAATTTGGTGCCATGAATTTTGGGATTTTCGGCCAAAATTAAAGGGTGATTTTTTGGGTTCTTGTTTGACTTGTTAAAATGTTTTTCAAGTGACTTTTGGAACCCCTAGGTACCCTAGTTTGGTTATATGTTATTTCCCTTAAGTTTAAGTGATTTTGAAATGTTTTTGGATGAAAAATGTTCATGGAACTTTTATGGGTTTCTCATGAATGTTCATCATTGTTCTTGATGTTCTTGCCAAGAACAATAAAGCTTGTGGTTTTGATTCAAAGTTTTGAATTATTTCATAAAGTTTTGTTATAAGATATTTTCATATATTTATTAATGATTAATATTTTTAATGTTAGTCAAAAACTTTGTAAATATCTTGGATATTTGTTTTGAAAGGTGATGGAAATGGTGATGGGTGTGTAAGGATTAATTCCCTTTCACACACACACCACTTGCATGCATTTATGTCCCAAAACCACTTCACAAAAACTTTGAATTTTTTTTTAAAACTTGTCAAAACCGGCCACCCTATAGAGTAGGGTATTTTGGGGCCTTTTGTGCAATTACATAAAGTTTTGATACTTTTGTGTATTTGCATTTTGGCCCAAAAGTTTACGTTTTTACGTAAAGGTCCAAAATCACTAAAAGGACAAATTGTTTTGATCCTTTAATGAAGTTTTATCTTTTGTGGAAATTTTTGGGTTCTAGTTGTAATTACATAAAGTATTGAACTTTTGTGTTTTTACAAAGTGACCCCAAAAGTTTAAGTAATTGCAAAATAGCCCAAAAGTTGAGGCTAATTGCATTATAGCCCAAATAAGTTGAGGTTATTAATATTGGCCCAAATTAGGTAGAGAACAAAAATTGTTTTGTCTCTTTAAATGAGAATTGGATTTTCATTTTAGTTAGCTCCATTTAAAAACAAATTTTATGGATACAAAAACCAAATGAAAAATGTTGCATTCAATTTAATTAGTTAAAGTGTTAATTAATTAAAGGGTGATTATGAACCTAAGCCTACGATAATTGAGCTATGTGAAAGGCCGTTTCAAATTTGTTTGAACCATGGGAATGTGTAGATTAGATTTTGGTTGTAATTTGATTAGATCAAATGTTGTAAAAGAGCATAAGCTCTTCTTTACTTTAAAGTAATTTGATTTGATCAATTGTTGTAAAAGAGCATAAGCTCTTCTTTACTTTGAAGTACTTATTTCTTGCTTTATTTGATATGCATGAAAATGAAGTAGTTGGGTCCAACGCCCCTAAGACAACACGCCTTAATATGATTAAACGCGTAACTAAAATCAATCACCATCCCTAGTCCGAGATTCAACACAAGGCTCGTGTTGGATCTAAATAAAAGGTTCATAGTCATCCTAAGGCCCTAAGGCAACTATATAGTCCATCAATGAATGCAAACCTTATGTTAGTAGTATCATATACTCTTGCTTTAAAAACCGTTTTAAAAGCTTAGTGGGAGTATTATATACAACTAAATAAATCATATGGACCAATAGTTGTGATAGGACCAAAAATGTTTTAATTGGATTAAAATGTATGTTTATATGTGATGAGACCTAAAAACCCTCAACCTAACCAATATTAAGTTGATAAGCGTGAGAGTGCTTTTGAACACTCTTTCGTGGCCTTCCACCGTGGTAGGTCCGAACGTTTGTGACGTGTACATCGGCTTCACCCTATCATGGGGGAGTACAAAGTGCATGCTTACACTCGGGGAGGATTCTATACGCATACATGATGTTGTGAAAGGTAGGCAACAAGAATAGCCAACATCGTATCATCGTGAGGTTGTTCTTGAACCCCTAACTTGAACTCGCATGGTGGGAATGACTTAACTAAGTGCAATGGAGCCAACATCATATCATTGTGAGGTGACATTCTCTAGAGGCCAAATTAGATGGGTTCTTACATAAAGATGTAAATGAGTAAGCGTACTCTCTCATCGTTATTAATGCTAGCCAACATCGTATCATCGTGAGGTGGGCTTGGTAATAGTGAGTCTCCCATAACCTACTAAGAGTTTCCACCAAAAACTATCGAATTCCGATGAGGGATATGGAATTTGCCAAAAATAGTGGGTGGTGCTATTATGATTTAAAGACCCGGATCAAATAGCTTAAAATCAATCAATTTATATTAGTTATGTATTTGTTTACCAATATATTTGCAAACGCTATCCAATACTTGACAAAGAAAAGCCGAATACTTTAGTTTCCGGACTTAGTACTACAATTCCATAGATTGTCTTTAATGGCTTGTAGATGTAACTAAGTAGTCTCACCCTCACAATCTTCCTATCGATAATGTATCATTGGAAGAACATGATAGATAAGTCTATCATAAAGAGGACAACAATTTAATGTCATAAATCTTCAATTACAAATTGTTGTATGGAGAAATAAGAGTTGCTTTGAACAACCCTTAATCAACGCAAACATTAAGTGCTTGTCTCTTTGTTACATGAACAAAGAACTTGAGAAGAAAGCACAAAGGCATGGACACTTTATGTGCCATGATTCTTCACTTACAAATCGTTGTATGAAGAAATGAGAGTTGCCTTGAACAACTCTTGAATGTTTGTAATTATGTTTAGAACATAATGGTTGGTTGACAAAAATAGTCCATCAACATGGACTTATGATGATTTTGAATCATTAAATGTTGAAGTGTTAAAACACTTAACGAGACGGAAACTAGGCAAGGACTTCACTTTTGTGTCCCTATCCTAATCGTTCACTAAGTTTATTGTAAACTATATAGTGAACAATAACCACACGCTATCCAAATTGTTTGATGTGTATAAACACAATTGAAACAAGTTTCAAGAGAGATAGTGGGAGTTTAGGGACCATGACTATTGTAGTCAAAGGAGAAGTCAAATGAAGAAAGTAAAAATAACTCCAAGGGAACAAACTTTCTTTATGAAAGGATGGACATTGGAAGGGGTATTTGCAAGAAATGTCTTGCAAGTGTCAAGAACACATTTTTTAAGGTGATGTAAATTGTTCTTGAATAGTTCAAAACAGTTGGTTCTTCTACTTGAATGCTTGATTCCGTATTAGTATCTATGTTTTACAATCGTTGTAAAAGTGTGCTAATAAGAAGTAGAAGATTAATGAGAGAAGAGAAAGTACTTCACATTCGAAACGTGAATCAAATATAGATCTCTGCGAAAGCGGATTGTACTTACTTCCTCATATGAACTACCAAGTAAGAATGATTAGATTATTGTAATCTAAATAATTGTCTCTATAGTAGAGATGGTGTGGTAGTGTTAACTGTTTAGAATACAACGATGCTTAAAACCCAAAAGGTTGCAAGGTAGTGACTAATCCCAACTGAGTTGTGATACCTCTGAAACATAAATTGCGAGTTGGTCATGGATGGATGCTTTGGATCGTTAGATCCGGATCCAATGCCTTCTTGTTAAAATTGTATAGAGGCGAAATGTTCGAATCTTTATTCTTTTGGAAAGAAGAAAGAATCACAAAGTTGTTGAGGTTAATTCACTTAGATGTTAGTGGCATTTATCCACAACATAATACTACTCATGTTGTATGACATTCACCGAAGATCACTCTCGGTTGGACTATAGTTTATTTTGAATAAACACAAGTCCGAATACTTTGCAAAAGGTTTCAAAGAATTCAAGAAATGTAAGTTGATGAGTAAGACGTCTAAAGTATTTACCTCCTTAGATTTGATCCAAGGAAAGATAACACTTTAGATGCGTTTCCTTGAAAGATGTCAAGGAAAGTAGCATCATAAGATAATGAATTTCTCAATTAGGAGAAGAACGAACTAGAATAAGATTTAGTTCGTTGGATATTATCTATTACCCATATATAGGATATATATATACTTCTAAAACAATGTGATTGTGAATTAGAAGATCTTCCAAGAATTTTCATAACTCCATAAGATGTAGTTGGAAAGAAAGACAAATCTTAAGCATGTTAAGATTTGGGGTTGTGTGCTAATAAGCAATATTTGTTTGAGAACAATCTTGTGAGATATCCTTAAATTAACCTTTGGATATCACTTCTATAAACCAACTAACAAATGTTGTTTTGTTGGGTAGTTCATTGTAATCCTACAATATGATTTGCATAAGCGCAAATGAACGAGAGATAGAACTCAAAGAATGGGTTCTTTGAGAGACAAGATAGTGATCAACAAATATAACAACCTAGTTCCTATACCAGAAGCTCCAAGGTAGTCGAGAAGGATTTATAAACCGTCTTAGTTGAATGGTTTGGACTTTATGACTATGTCATAGAGTTGCACCTCTTAATTCGAAAGAAATAAGAAGGAAAATCCTTATGACTACATTAAGTGTGTGTATATACGATATATACTCAAGGAAATGGTAAAATACCATTTGACTCGAAATAATGAAACCTTAATGGCTAATTGATAGCTTAAGGTGACTACACTCAAAGAGTATGGTTGACTTTGAAGAAACCATCTTTGATATAGTCTTAGTTTCAATTAATTCGAGGATTGCTAGCTACAACTAAATGGTGATTTAATGTTTGGACATAATATGGGTTTCCATAACCATTATTAAGATAGTCTTGATAATGTATGTCTAAAACTATAAATCACAAGACATGCAAGTTGTAGAGATCCATCCATCATGGATCTTAGCAAGCTAGTGGGAGCTATAACCGTCTTATGAAAGATCAAATCGTTTGATTTCGCATAAAGGTGTAAATGATTCTTTTGGTTACAAAAGATTAGTGGGAGTTTATCATATTCCTAAATTTAAATATATATATATATATATATATATATATATATATATGATATATTAATTTTTGGAAATGAAATGAATACTTCTTCGTTAAAGTAATGACTTTAAACATTCTATAAATGATAGAATATATATGGGAGAAATAGTCTATGTATATGGGATTGAAATCTATAATGATGTATTTCAAGATATAATTGGATTATATCAATCCCTAAAATAGACAAGAGATGCTAGGAAGTTTCTCATATGATGATAAACTTCAATTAGAATGACAATTCTAGTGAAACTAGAAAATTGTTCTTCTCAAAGGGAATGTACCCTTTGACTCCCAAAGTAAGAATGCGTAAATAGAATCCTTTATGCATACGCAGAAAGGTGATTTATGTATTTCATATTGTATGAAAAACATTGATATGAGTTGTACTTAGAACGGTACATGACGATATCAATGCAAGCCCAGGATCAGAACCATGGCAACTGTCAAGTAAGTCCTTCAATATTTAAGAAATATTAAAGGATAGATTTCTCAATAATTGAGGAAGAATTAGAGTAACGTAATGGAAGCGTAAATGTATTAGATTATGAATCTAATCCATCATTGGATGTTTCTTCATTATGAATGAAGAGATAAACAGATATCTCTTTATTATGACTAAAGAGATATTTGGATGGAAACATTAAAGTAATGACTTTAGTGTGTTCCATTATGAATGCAAAATATATTGCCATATAGAAGCTTACAACAATGTTGTTTGGATGGGAAAGTTCACTTATGAACTCTCTATTCGGTTCCAACCAGAAAGTGTATGACACTAATAGGGCAATAGCTCAAGCCAGGGAATCAAGGTCTCATCAAGGTCCGAACTCATATGAGAGACTAAACCACATGATTGGGAATCATGTATAATGGTGACGTAGTTATTCTCAAGGTTGCTTCTATGGATAACATATAGATATACATTGTCTAGGCCTACTATTCAGCCATTTTTGAAATGACTACAGAAGATGTATCATCACTGATGACAAAGCTGATTGGCTCTAGTGCAAGTGGGAGATTGTTGGAAATGTGCCCTAAAACCAATCATATGATGATACTTTACGGACATTTCACATGATTAAACTAATTTAGTTTAATATCAAGGGCAAAGATTATTGTTTGAGCGGTCTCATATAAATGTTATATGCTTAAACGATAAAGTCCAAGGGATATGTGATTGGGAGAATGCGATCTAAAGAAGTTAGATACATGAGACCATTCTTTCGTAGACACATCCTAAACGTTCCTGATCATAGGATTGCCAATTGGGCATTGACAGTCCGTTAAGATCAGTACGTGCTATGTCTTCTCTCAGGGAGAGTGACTAGTCTCGAGTCATTGGTGTGAGTGACACCAAGACAAGTACGTAGGTGCTCAATAGAGAATGAGTTCACTGAACACGATCAACGACGAGTTCTCATATTCATGTCACGTGAGAACTCATGGTTAGGATAATGCAAATTAGTCCTTTGACCTGAGGCATCATAGTTGTCTTGTGGTTAGGTCCTTGATCTTTGATCGTGTCAAATGGCATTCCTTTGGAGTGTCCACGGCATGGTTGGGGTCAAGCTATCTAGTCATGGAGACAAGTGAATGCGCAACAAGGGATCTCTAACCTTCAAACAGTTGAGGGAGAATACTCTATGATATGATTAAGAATCTCTGGCCAGAGTATGAATGAGATGTTGGAATGCGTTCCAGATCACATTCAAAGTAATCATATAAGTGCAAGATTCACATTGGATAGTAGACATGGATAAACTATCAAACCAAACAATGTGGTCAAGAGTATTGTATTAGAGAAGGACCGTATTGCATTTGTAATCCTAAACTGAATAGGTTCTCTACCTCTTCTGATTAGCTTGGGTAACCATGATATGCTGCTAGGTGTCACTCATGGTTTGTGGAAGCCCTAAACGTGTGTAAACACTAAAGGGAGAATTGAAAGTTAGTTTCAAATTCACAATCGATTTAAGAGAGATTGAATCGCCCACTGCCTCGCTAAAAGGAACCTAATGGATCGTACACCGTGTAAGGTAAAGATTGAAGATTCAACGGAGATGAGTAAGAATAATTAAATGGTTTAATTATTTATGGCAAGGATTAATTAATATGTTAATTAATCAAACGAATGAGTTCGTTAAAGACCTCGGGATAGTTTTGGACCTTAAGGCCCAATGGGCTTCGAACGTCGAGTCCATTAACTTAAGTTGTATGACAACTTAATGAATAATGATTCACAAAGGCCAAATTGCCCAATAAAATCCCTAAGGCCGGCCATATTGTGAAGGGTAGTGAACTTGGACTTATTTACAAGTTTGCCAATCAAATGAATTAAGGTATAAATATGACTTTATAGCCAAAATTCATTTAGGGTTTGTTTTTGGGGAAATTGGAGAAACACAAACTCTCCCTTCTCTCTAGAAATGGCCGGCCACCCTTGGAGGGATTAGCTAGCAATCCTACTCCTCCAAGGTCACTCATTTCTTCTAAAATCTTACCTTGGTGTGGAGACTTAGAGGTTCCCAATTTTGGGAACTTAGAGAAACCTTTTCATCCAACCAAATCCATAGATTTAAGATGCAAGGAATGAAGGCCCTCTCTTTGGGTGATTAGCCTTTGCTTAAGCAAAGAGGAATCTACAAAGGTATAAATCTCAACTCACTTTGTTTTGAGTTGTTTAAAGGTTCACCAATCTACTAGGCTTTGAACATTCATGGGTAATGTTTTGTTTTTAAGTATATGCAAGCATGATTCCGCCTTTAATTTGTTAATTGCATGCTAATGATATTGCTTAAATGAACATGTATTCTCAAAATAATCCTTCACCATAGACTAGGTCATCCTAGTAATGAGATTTTACATAGTATGCTTTCTGCTTCTCAGATTCTTTATAAAGCCGATGCAGAGAAACATGTGTGTCACTTCTATCTCAGTGGCAAGATGTCTAGTCAAATGTTCTCTTCTAGTTCATATATATCTGTAAAACCTTTTGAAAGAATAAGTAGTGACGTTTGGGGTCCATCATCAGTTGTATCACTTGAAATATATAAATACTATGTTAGTTTCATTTATGACTTCTCTAAATTTACATGGATTTTTCCATTGTGCTATAAATCTCAAGTTCAGTCAGTTTTTGAGCACTTTCATTCTTTCATTAATAATCATTTTCAAGCAAATGTGAAGTATTTTCAATTAGATGATGGGGATGAGTACATGAGTTTGAAATTCAAGAATTTTCTTCCTTCCAATGGTATTCTACATTTAATTTTTTGCCCTCACACTCCTCAACAAAATGGAGTGGTTGAAAAGAAGCATAGACATGTTATAGAGACTGCTATTACTTTGTTATCTACTGCCTATTTACCACATAATTTTTGGGTTCATGCTGTGTTTCTCATCAATAGAATACCTTCTAAAAGTTTGGGTATGCAGTCTCCCTTCTTTAAGCTGTTTGGCATTCTACCATAGTTTAAATGGCCTAAAATATTTGGTACAACAGTTTATCCGTATCTTAGACCCTATAATTCTAGCAAATTGGATGCTAGAACTGATCAATGTATATTTTTGGGATATGCATTAGGTTACAAAGGATTTGTTTGTTATCACAGAGATAAGAAGAAGTTATTAATCTCTAGATATGTTGTGCATGATGAAACAATTTTTCCTTTTATTAATTCTCCTAAAGATGGTTCTTCTTCACAAAGGTCTTACTCTTCAGTGCGTCATCTAGTTTTGGTTTCTATTGTTATTCCACGTGTTAATCATTCACAGCAATTCCATTAGAGGAATTGTAATTCAATCTCAGTTTTAGTGCATGATAATGATCTGTATTCTCAAGCTACTTCTTCTTCAAGGCATATGCTCAATAATTCTATTCTTGCTTCGTCATTACATAGCCTCCCCACATCTTACTCCTTCTTCCTCTCAAAGCTCTCCTACTTTGTTGCCTATCCAAAGTCCTACCCCAATTGAGGTACATGATTTTTCTAATAATAGTACTGCTCATGTTATTACTTCTATTTATTCTAGTGATTCTTTTTCTCCAAGTATTTCATCTCATCATCCTATGCAGACCAGACTTAAGACATATGTTATTGTCAGGAAAGATTACAGTTCTTTTGCTATTACAACTTTTGATTTTACTCAATTGTCTACTCATGCTTCATCTGATATTGTTTCTAAGGGATATACTGCTGTCTTAAGTATTCAAGATTCTGTGAAGCCTATTTCTTTTAGACCAGCTGTGGTTCATGAATATTGGAGAAATGCAATGGTTGAAGAGTTTACTGCATTACAGAAGCAAGGTAATTGGGAACTAGTTCTACCACCTACTGATAGAAACATCATTGGTAGTAAGTGGGTTTACAAAGTCAAGAAGGATCAACATGGCAATATTTCTCGGTATAAGGTTCGCTTAGTGGCTCAAGGTTATAATCAATAACATAGGCTGGATTATGATGATGCCTTTAGTCCAGTAGTGAGACACACCACAGTTTGAATCGTGTTCGGCCTTGCTACCTCCAAGAAGTGGCCATTAAGACAATTAGATGTTAAAAACACTTTTCTTCATGGAGACTTACAAGAAGAAGTGTTTATGAAGCAACCTCAGGGTTTTCAAGATTCAGAACATCCTCAGCATGTGTGTAAGCTTGTGAAGTCTTTATATGGGCTTAAACAAGCTCCAAGAGCTTAGAATACTAAATTTACTACTTATCTGCCAAATTTAGGCTTTGTGGTCTCTGATTCTGATACCAGTTTATTTGTCAAGGCTCAAAATGGTGAAGTTGTGATCCTCCTCCTCTATGTTGATGATATTATCATCACTGGATCAAATACTGGTTTAGTGCAGGAAGTGATTGAAAAATTGAGTGAAGTATTTGATATGAAATATATGGGTCCTTTAAGTTTCTTTCTTGGTCTTCAGCTCAGTTACAAGACTAATGGAGATCTATTCATTTCTCAATCAAAGTATGTGAAGGACTTACTCAAGAAAGCATCTATGGAGTCTTGTAAATCATGTTATACACCCTGCAAACCACATACTCAGCTACTGAAAGGTAAAGGGACACCTCTGACTGATCCTATTATGTATCGAAGTTTAGTAGGTGCCATCCAGTATTTGACTTTCACCAGAACCGATATAGCCTATGCAGTCAACTATGCTTGTCAATTTATGACTACTTCTACATATTCCCATATGTGCTTGGTGAAACGTATTTTGAGGTATCTATAGGGAACATTGCAGTGTGGTATTACCTTATCTGCCACAAATTCTCTGGACTTAACAACTTACAGTGATGCAAGCTGGGCTTTAGATATTAATACAATGAGGTCAACCACAGGTTTTGTTGTTTTCTTAAGCCAAAATCCAGTGTCCTGGAAATATAAAGCCTTGGCCAATGCAATTGCTGATGTGGCATGGATTCAGTTAATTCTCAAAGACTTGCATGTTTTCTTGCCTTCTTCTCCTACTCTACACTATGACAATGTGTCTACTTTAGCCTTATGCTCTAATCCCTTGTTTCATACCAGGATTAAACATCTTGATATGGATTTCCATTTCATTCGTGAAAGAGTTCAAAAAGATGATTTATTGGTTGAATATATTTCAACTTCAAATCAGGTGGCTAATATCCTGACTAAAGGCTTACATGGACCGCTATTCTTGCAACATTATTTCAATCTCAAAATGGGCTTCCCCAGTTGAGATTGAGGGGGGATATTAAGTGTAAGAGTGTATTTGTACAGCTGTCATAATCCTAGACATACATATGTCACAATCTTGTATCTTTTGTAGTTAGAAGATTACTTTGTCATTAAGTTTTCTAGTTGCTATATATAGTTGGAGAGGGAACAATTGTGTTTCAATATTTTACAAGAGTAATGAAACAGTTTATACACTTTCTCGCTACAACCTTTTCTCTCAGTTTTCTTTTTCATGAATCTTCCACTAGATTGTTATGAAATTGGACTGTAGTTCTTGAGCTAATTCTCATATGGGTTTACTTACTTGCTTACTTAATTGTTCAAAATTTTGTTTGATTACTTGTATTATTTGAGGTAATTAATTCTGATGTGGCTTTTCTTCCAGATTTTCATCAATGTGCAACTGATGTGCTGCTGTGCGTGTAGTTGCTGTAAAAAAAAATTAGTTTTTTTCTCCAATCTATGGAGCTATTGTGGTGCTGTAAAACATAATATATTTTTTTACATTGCTAAATAATATTGTTGTTGTTAATGGGGTTTGTTTAGATCATAAATTTTTTTTCTCCAATCTGTGCAGCTGCTATGCTATTGTAAAATATTGTTCTCCACAAAAAAAAGGACCTGTGGACCCGGCCCAAACTGGTTCGTTTCAAACGGGCCAGGTTAGGTTTGGTTCCTGTAATCTAATTTGTTGTGCCAGCCTTTTTTTTTCAACCCGAATCTAGTCTGGTCCGACCCCTTAAATTTTGGGCCTTGCCGGTGCCCAGCCCTAATACAAATAGCTAATTCATCTTTAATCAAAGAACGACATCAATTTTTATTATAGGAAACTAAATTTATTAAAAAAACTCAACTGTGTTGTAGGCATAATTTACTGGACAATTATAGAGGCCTAGAGAGAGAGGTGCGGCATATAGAGAGGAGAAGAGAGATGTGTAATTGTGAGGTGTGTTTTATTCACCCCATTGTGCCTCTATTTATAGTAGTAGAAAGGGCAAACCCTTTCCCATAAGGATTACAATACTTAATAAGTAATCTACTCCTAATAGGAATATAAGATACATTCCTAATCTACTAGGATTTACACAATCACATTCCTATTCTAAATAGGACTGCAACACTCCCCCTTGAGTGTGTAAATACTCAAGTAAATGGTGCATCGGGTCTTCAGTGATGAAGCAGGTACAGTTGATGAAGCCGTCGGCACAATGGGCGAATGCGAGTCTCAAATCAACGGAAGAATGCATAAAAAGTAAAACTCACAAAACCTCGCTATGGTAAAACCCAAGGTGGGAAAAAAAACCCATAGTCATAGGAGAAAAGTGAGAAGTTGCATTAAGTCAAAACTATACGTCTTTTGGACGCAAGTAGAAGAGCTCTCAAGGGTATGATCAGCCCAGGATGGGTGCCTCGTTAAAACCTAGTTAGGTAGAAAAAAACCCAGTGGGAAAAATGCTCCTAATAGTAGGGAAAAAGAGTACATTAAGATCAAGTGAGTATACTTCTGGATACTCCCCCTGAGTTTGACATAACTTCCAAATGAGAACTACAAACATTGCATATAATAGTTAGGCATACCAATTCCTCGGACAAGCTTCTGGAAGGTTGACCTCGGCAGTGACGTTGTGTAGAGGTCGGCAAGGTTGTTTGGGATCGGCTTTGCATGACTTCAATCTCCTGATGCTTTGCTGATGTAGATGTAGTCGCAATATGTCTTGGCGTTGACTTTGTTGATGTATCATGGTTTGGTCGGGTGGATACATGCGGCATAGTCTTCATGGATCGTTGTCGGGACTCAACGATGGATGAAAACACAGCAAGTACTACGAACATGCTCAACAAGAACTCCTAACCATGTCTCACTTGTGGCGTAGTGAAGTGAGGTGAGTCTTGGAACGATTCGAAGATTTCGCAACTAAGGTCATATCATGGACCTCCAAGATATTGCGATGTCCCTAACGGTAAAGACATAACCATTTGGGGATTTTGCCTTGTGCGGGTTTGATAAGTAACCTGCGTCAGCATAACAACAAGGCAAGCATCATTTCGAGGATCAGGGGGGTCGGATCCGCTAAGATGCGTTGGGATTTGCCCTCATAATACCTTCAAGGTACGTCTTTAATACCAATTCAGTGGTTGCGTGTAGGCGCGGTGCTGCATCTTTACCAAGATCAACAGCGAAGGAGATGTCCTATCTAAATACAATGAGCTAAGTACAACGAAGCGCAAAGTTGAACTTAGATATGGAATTTCGGATTCCATAACCTCTTCAAGGGTCTCATTTGCATATAATGTATGGACGATCAAAGGTATACTCAAAGGTAACACATTTGAAGTGTAGTTTGACTGGTAGACCAAGGTACCGTCAGAACAATGCTTTGAACTTCAGGTCAATGCATAAACGAGTTTTCCTAAGATCCTTCATCTCAAATTCCATCTTCGGGTGCGAGGCAGTTTTCTCAAGCTCTTCCAGAGTCTTAGTGAGATTCGTGTTAACGACATAAACTGTAACTCTAGCAATTTGGAATAAGACTTCATAGTTTAACACGCAAGGGCATAATTCATATCCCTGACTGATCAAACAATCACTTCGACGGGTATACCACATCCGTCAGATTTAAGTGAACGCCTCAAAACAAGTTAAGAGGGTGTTCCGTGGTTTTGGAACTTTTTGAACCAGTCCATGTAATTCTTCGGGAACTTACATGTAAATCTTCGTATCTATATCCCCATGGAGAAAACACTAACCATATTTCATAATGCTGCTATCAATCACAGGACGTTTGAGAGAAACCTTGCGCCGTAAGGCGTGCATCACGTCGCACTATTTCATTCATCTCATAACGCTTCCTTTCCCACTTGTAACACAATAGGGTTACCTTGGGCAGTGTAGGAACGACAGGTCCAATACACACTTTGGTAAGGAATTTGACCTAGATTGTAATCTCAGTTGTCCAATCAGTTCTACGTTGTCACTTAATCAACGGAACACGGTTCGATATCGTCGCTTTTCATTTATGTCGGTAGCTACCATATAAGTGAAAACATCATCGATGACAATCTCATTTCAATTCCATTTTTCTCATCCAAACTAGTATACTGGACCAAGAACTTCATGTCTCGGGAGTAATCCGAATTAATCTCATGAGATGGAAATGATTTGAGACAGCGATCGAGTTTAGATTCATAGTTGTGCCGTGTCTTCCTCTTCTGGGGAAGTGAATCCTACGAACCGATTGATCTGTCGTGCTCCAGGCCAAGACAGATTGATTGGCTATCCGCCGTTGTACCGGACCGTGATTGGCTATCCGCCGTTGTACCGGACCGTCCAACAGGGGCGTCCAAACCGTCCAACAGGGGCGGCACACCCTTCAGGGATGTTGACTCGACGTCCGTTAAGTACGTCTATCCTTGCAGGCATGTTTGCAGCTGGTATATGATCTCGTCACTTTAGCTAGATCAGAGGAATGCGTCTGGAGCAACATTCTGAAATCTAGAATTCATCGCACTTGCTTATCACACTTGTGCGGTATGGGGATCGAGATGAGACATAGTGGGCAACGTCCACGCAACTTCGCGCCGTTCTACAGGAACGTTGACGTTCTTATCTCCCCCTAACGGTGGGAAGATTGTCTCATTAAAGTGACAACCCGCAAATAAGCGGTAAAGAGATCGCATGCAAGGGCTCGAAGAGAGCTAGTGTGAAGGAGAATCATGATCGACAAAAGATACACATCCTTCTTTGAGGACCCATGGTGGTACGTTGCGGCGGCGCAACTTGGCACATGGAATGCTCACCCAAATGCGTAAATACGAAAATCGTCAGGTTCGTACCCAGTAACCAACTGTAACGTCATATAGGTTGGGTGGCAATGGGCCTCAAGGCGGACCAACATAACTGCGTACAAGGATTGCATAGCCCTAGGCAGAAACCGAAAACTTGGTATGTTCACCAAAATTCGGGCGATCATTTAAATTTGCGCTTTATGATCACTAGGCGAGGCTATTTGGGGTGAACATGGGAATTCAATGTTCAATTAGAAACCCAAAACAACATGCAATACTTTATCGAAAACCGTCGATATAAACTCTCCGGCATTATCCAGTCTCCAAGACCTTAAGGGATAAGTAGGGTGGTGAACCCATAATCAGCCAAGAGGTTTAGCAGTAATGTGTGTGGACAAACATGTGACCAGTTTGTCGATTCATCAATCAAAACCATAAGTCTTTATATGGTCCGCATTTTGATTGGATTAGTCCACATATATTCCCTTGAATCCACTTATGGAAATGAGGTGATTTCGTATCTTTGCGAGGAATGATATAGAAAATCAATTTCCTTAATGAGCAGGCTTGGCAAAGTGTGCTTGCAGGCACAAGATCCTTACTTCGGGTAAGGAGATGTGTCGTAGCATCATTGTTCGACCTAAGTGTCCCAAAAGGTCATGCCAAAGCAAGGAAATTGCTCAATCACCCAGCTCTAGGCCGGCCACATGTGGCATGTTCCTAATTGGGAGACAACCCATTGGCCCCAAATCAAAGCTTCAGGCTCATTTTTGGAAGTGGTGCAAAGATATTTCACTCTATTTTCTTCAGTGGTTTCATTTATGATCATTGTCATCTCGAATATCCTTAAAAACTCAACGTCAGGGAGAATTTAAGGTCCCTTAAATGGTGATGCAGTACCATTCATACAACGAGGAGCGTGCCAATGCTCTTAATCAGGTTGGATAGACCTGAAGTCGTTGTTAGAGATGTGATTTAGGTGTAAAGTTAGTGTGCGTAGTACGCATTCGTCCAGACAACTAACTTCCCCACATTCCTACCTAATCACGTGTTTAATTGAATCGGTCACATGTACTAAGAAACATGATTTAATTAACTCATATTCGAGGACAATATCAATAAGATTATCCATAAGTAAAACATACACCAAACTTGAATCCAAGAACATGGAAAAATGTTCACAAAGTAAATAGTTTACTAAGGGGATTCGGCCAATAAGGCCATCCATGTCAAAATTATGCTCTTCTAACGGAGTTTGGTGGAGCAAAATTAATCTCACATATTGACTACGAGAATGGTACGCCTTAACAACATTGGTAGGGGCACGAACAAGTGCATAACCAATGATCTATTCCATCGAGACGGAAGTAGATTCTGCAGGGTTAAGGTTCGGGAATACTATCCCTTATTCTTGAAGTTTTAGGTCTTAAGTGCCAAGGATCACGCTTCGTGCATGATGCCACACCTTGGCATGCCCTGATTCTACCATATGATTGTGATAGTAATCAGATCCGAGAATTTGGTAAACTTCCGCTTTCTACACTGCTGCTTCAAGAGCAAGTTAGAAACAAGGAATGACGAGAAAAGTATTCTCTAGTCAAAATTCAATCGGATTTATAAACTTCAAAATTGTACTCATTCATGGATGTAATCATGGTATGCTTCGGGCAATATCTTTCATGATTAAACAGTCCGTAGAAGCGAGCCAAAGAGCCATGGAATCCTCGTTCGGGAGGTATTTCCATTGGTAATGCTTCAGGCATAAGTCTTCGAATGAAGATCATGGCGGAGGCTTATTCAGCTCTTCCATGCCATTGTTGGCTTCAATGGTTTCTCAGCTTCTATAATAGTCAAGTGGAGATTCACATCTTGTACCCCACATAAAGTGGTTTCTATTAGAAACGTCCAAATCAGGAAAATCAAACTTGTGACGGTTCGATAATCCACTGAATTGGAGGGAACAAGATTGTGATTTGTGCTATGGGGAGGAATCATCCATAAGCATCAAAGTTAGAACATTCGAGTTCTAAGACATAGTTTCATGAAAAACGTCAGGTTTTCATGGGTGTATTGTTTTATGAAAACTTTGGGTTTCAAAGGCACTAAATTCGAAACTACAGGTTCGATTTAGTTTATGAACGTTTAGTTCATAAAAGAGAGGTTCCTGCAAGAACACAGAATGCAATATACAACTAAGTGTAGTGGATTTTGAGGTTCTTCAGGAACTCAAGTGTGAGTGCTTTAGGACTATGAAAGTGAGTCAACGGTTCAAAGAAGAGAAATAAATTATTGAATCGTTAATGTCCGAAAGTGATCTTCAGGTCAATAATTTTGGATTCATTATCAGATTAATTGGTCACTTTTAATTAATTCAATAGATCGGGACCATTTGGGGTCGATTGTAGAACCAAAAATAATTATAACATACGGGTTAAAATTATTGAGAATGCTAAAATAATAGCATTAGGTCGAAAAATAGAGCCCCAAAAATATTTGGGCTTGGTGCCATGAGTAAGGGCACGGGTTGGTTGCATGAGAGCAGCCTACGGTGGCTGCAGGCCATAGACCAAAAAGGCCCAGTAACAAACTGCTTGGTTAAATGGGCCGAGGGAGAGGCACGGATGTAGGCCCAGCAGAAAAATACTGGCCATGGTTGGGTCTGAGAAGCCCAGCCGCAACTGGGTTTCAATGTGTTGGGTCCGAGACAACCGAAGCCCAGCAGCCAAAGTTGCTAGCAAGCGGGTCGAGACTTGGGCGAAGCCCAGTGAGTTCACAGGCCAAGGGACGCCAGACAATGGGCCAAAATCTACTGGTTTTGGGTTTATGGACTGCAGGTCCTATAAGCAGGGGTAGACCGAAAGGCCTAGTGGTCTGGTTTAGCGCAACAAAGCCCTAGGGCTGCTGCCATGATAGGTCCAAGGTGGCCGTGGTAGTGGTGCCGTAAGTGCCCATGTATTTTTTCGACATAATTAGGGTTCGAAAACCCTAAATTGCTGATAATTTTTTTTCGATTCTTTGACTCACAAATTCCACATAGCGATTTATAATTTCGTAATGCATGAAACAAATATATATATATTGACAAATATATGAACATATACAATATATATCGGAAGGTAAATATAAATGTAGGGGGTTCATGCATCATGGGGAATGTTTTCATGCTTCAAGGTCGTTTCAAATATCTTACTTTATTTTAAGCGTACCTGATTGGCAGAAAACTTACAAAAACCTTTGAATTTGTAGAAGATCCTTCTCAGAAAGCGAAATGGCGTCTCCAATGCGTTGTACCACGTTCAACAAAGAAAAATTAAATTTGAATTAATAGCATGTAGATCAATTCAAAATAATGATAAATTAATCTCAAAAAGAATAATTAAAACGTAATACTCCCCTGATTGAAAAATAAACTCTCTTTAGCGTAACGTCAAGAGCGTGCTGATAACGTGTTGTAGGCATAATTTACTGGACAATTATGGAGGCCTAGAGAGAGAGAGAGGTGCGGCATATAGAGAGGAGAAGAGAGATGTGTAATTGTGAGGTGTGTTTTATTCACCCCATTGTGCCTCTATTTATAGTAGTAGAAAGGGCAAACCCTTTCCTATAAGGATTACAATACTTAATAAGTAATCTACTCCTAATAGGAATATAAGATACATTCCTAATCTACTAGGATTTACACAATCACATTCCTATTCTAAATAGGACTGCAACAAACTGTACATCAAAGATACTACTCAAATCTAGAAGATGTCATGTAAGCGAACATAAATCTCCATTTGATTTAGTATGCCAAAAACATATAAGCATTCACATAAGTCTTTCAAATCAACGATGAATTTAGGTTTAGAGAATTTAAATCTTGGAAAAAGGATATAAGGGAATGGACTTTGTATGAAAGAGGAGTATTAAAGCAATAGTGGGAAACTTAATCTGAGCTACGTCTCAAATCTCTATAAGAAGATATTAGGGCAATTAGTTGGAATGATTAGTTTTTGACATTTAGCTGCAGAAATAATAAGTTTTTAGTATTGATGACATATTGATCATATATCGATGACATAACGACCACACAACGATGATATAATGACGACATGGTAAAAACTTATTATTTCGCAACCAAATATCAAAAACTGACCATTCCAACTAATTGTTCAAAAATATTATTCACCCAAAAGATGACACTAACGGAAAGGAAAATTAAATATAAATTTTAAGAAGAGAGGGGAGGAATCAGAGGCACTCTACCTCTTCTTCCCTTCCACTAGCGGCTAGTGTTTTTCGTTTTTCAAAAGTGAGGAAGAGTTTTCAGAACAACTTCATTTTTTATATAAAATGATATATTGAAATTAAGGGATGAAAGAATAGATTGATTTTGAACTCACCATCAACAAGATTCAAATATAAAACTTTTTACTTACAAATAAAAATAAATAGAACCGTACATAATACTACATGGCCAGAACTACTTCATTTTAATTATAAACACAATAATAAGCTATCAACACACAAGAAGTGCTGGTTAACGTTAGGATTTGAATGGACCATTAGACTGAAGAAAGACATGCAAAACCTTATTCCCTCTTGCTCATAAGTTTGGACCACCAACGATTGCTAACAATCTGTTAGAGACCTACACGTAGTGGCGAAGCTACATGAGGGTGAGGAGTGGCGGCCGCCCCTCCCCAGGAGCGGTGGTTTCGCCGTTCCGGTCTCGTTGGAAATGATGAAATTCCGTCTGGTTTGCTAGCCTTTTGGGTTTCCCTGCTCTATCGCAACACAGGCTGATCGCGGGCTTTCTTCTTTTCAGAAAAAAAAAAAAAAAACCTAGGTCAAAGCAAAGAGGGACGAAGATCTACATTTTATAGCTTCTGGAAATGGGGTTCTGGACCTTATGGTTCTAACGAAGAAGAAGAGAAAGGAAAAAGAGTGAGACTTTCTCTCTCTCTCTCCCATCCCACCCCACATACCCTTTTAGAATTACAATTTGTTTTTTTTAACTATTGGCCAATCAATTTGCGCCACTTAACTTGCTATTGCTGATTTATATTAGAATTTGTTTTGTTTTTTAATTATTGTCCAATTAATTTGACCACTCTTCCAATATTTTTTAAGCCACTTGTTTGACATTGTTATTTATCTTAAAATTCAATATAAATTTATATGAGCTTCAAAAAATAATTTGTAAAATATTACGAACTCGTAATTATTTGTTTTTTTCTTTCTCTTACCATCAAATTCAACAAAGTAATAAAGAAAACTTGTCAATATTTTTATATATTATATGTTTTATAATCCATGTGTTTCGAATATTATATGTTATATAATAAAGAGAAAATTATTGATATGGTATATAATAAATTTATTCAAATTTGCCTAGGTCCTTGCCTAAGTGTAAAGTCATGTCCACTGCCTGACTAGAGCTTAGCATCTTTTAAAACTTTACTAATCATACAGTTATGTAATATATGACGATACAATAAGAAACGGTGCTAAATCATCCTTCAAATAATATTGTTGTTCAAACTTCAACTATTTTAAGTAGTCCAAATCCTCTTTTGAATATTTTGGTTAGTGCAAATTCTCCTATGAATATTACGGGTAATTCAAATAATCTTCTTACAAATTATGGACTTAGATCTCGAATGAATGTTCATATTATTTTGGGACCCTAAAGTTTTTAAATTTCATCCCTCCTCCTGAGAATTCCTGGCTTCGCCACTGCCTATACGTGCATTATTTCTTAAAGACTATAAACCATGTAGGATTTTTTATTATATAGAAGTTGACCTAACCTACAAATCTAAACCAATTCAACTATAATTAACTATTGAAAAATAAAAATGAAATTATTTTAGGATTTGATTTAATTAGTGATTGTATTCTTGTTCATTTGTAAGTAAGAAATCTTAGTTCGATTCTTGCCAAAGAAGAATTTGAATCACATTATTGCTAGCCCATTGTGAAGCTATGCTCATCCCCTTCCCCCTTAGTTTAGATAATTTGTTTGTTAAAAAAGATGCGAAAAATATATATAAAAAAAGAGAAGTTTGGTAGTTGAGGCTTTCCAAAAAAAGACGTTAGTTTTAGTTGAGCTTTCGAAAAGATTAGTGTTTATTTCAACTGAATTTTCGAAAAGAGGCGTTGCTTCCAACATATTAAGAGATTTATTTTTCAAGCTTTTTTACAAAGACATTAGTTTCAATTGGGTTTTCGAAAAGATTAGCGTTAGTTTCAGTTGGGCTTTCGAAAAGAGGCGTTAGTTCCAATGATTATGATTTGTTAGTTGGGCTTTTGAAAAGAGGCATTTGTTCTAGTTGGGCTTCCGAAAAGATTGGCACTAGTTCCAGTTAGGCATTCAAAAAGAGGCATTAGTTCTGACGGATTGTGATTTACTGAACTTTCGAAAAGATTGGCATTAATTACAGCATATCAATGAAGATTTCCTTCTTGGCAAACTCATGATTTCACACTATGAATTTGAGGGAGGGTGTTGGAAAATAAAAAGAAAAGTATTTTAGGATTTGATTTAATTAGTGA
This sequence comes from Crataegus laevigata, assembly GCA_963580275.1. Taxonomy (NCBI): domain Eukaryota; kingdom Viridiplantae; phylum Streptophyta; class Magnoliopsida; order Rosales; family Rosaceae; genus Crataegus; species Crataegus laevigata. Next base: position 19,058,870 of record OY756945.1, read on the forward strand.
TTTTATATGATTTAATTAGGATTTTGATATTATTTGATTTGGTCTAGGTTTCCTTGCCTTGTTGACAAAGGATCATTTTGATTTATTTCCTAGTATTGCTCTTTCGTAATCTTAAAAATACCTTCTTATGGGGAAGAATAAATAATTGAAATAGTATTTGAGAATTGTGAGATTACAGAGAATTCTAAATTTATCCTACACCCTTTATTTTCAACTTTAACTACTAATTAAAGAGTTTGAGGACTGAATTCTCCCCCTCTCGTCTAGTCTATGAGATTACTAATGCAGGAGTAAATAATTGAATTTGAACGTTTCTTGACATTAGAAAGAGAAATATCATTACTCAATAGATTAATTTGTGATTGGTCAGGTCAGATTAAGCCGTGAGTACAGTAGTATCACTAGATTATAAACAAGTGAGGCACAATACTGAGAGGAGAATACTTGTTATCGAACTTGTGGTTCAAAAAATTTGTATAATAATACTAACCAGAAATCTTAACATAGACAAGACAACTGAATTTCCAAATGTTGGATAACCAGAAATCTCAAAATGGGTTAGCAATAATGTGGTTCAAACTCACCTTTGGCAAGAATCGGACCTAAGACATATCACTTACATGTGAAGAGAAATGGCACTAGACTGTAGTACTAAGTGACAACTTTATCCTTCTTTAAACCAAAGTTATTATTATTAATCCAAAACAAAGAGAGATAATTATTAAGTTATCAACCAATAATACGCACCCAAAAACTAAAAGTGAACGTACCAAAAACTAAAATCAAACGCACCCAAAATCAACGAGATGTACAAAATTAAACCTACCAAAAATAATCCAAAACAAAGAGAGATAATTATTAAGTTATCAATCAATGATATAAACAAAATTAAAATTAAATGTACTAAAAACTAAAATCAAATGTACCAAACACTAAAACCAAGTGTACCAATTAACGTGATGTACAAAATTAAACGCACCGATCGATAACATGAACCAAATCTTATGAGAACCAATAATAAACAAATGAGTATGTTTACAAAATAATTCTCTCAATAAAGTGTATATATAATCATTTAAAAAATATACACATCCACCATTTTTATTATCTTGAAGATAAAATATAACAAAGATATAGTTGGATAAATATTTTGAATGAAAAAGCAAGATTATGTCACATCCCGGCCCGGGCGGACCACTTCCCGGGCTCGCTCCACCACCGTAGCACGATATTGTCCGCTTTGGGCCCCGACCACGCCCTCACGGTTTTTTTTCTGGGAACTCACGAGCAACTTCCCAGTGGGTCACCCATCATGGGAGTGCTCTAGCCCCCTTCTCGCTTAACTTCGGAGTTCCTACGGAACCCGAAGCCAGTGAGCTCCCAAAAGGCCTCGTGCTAGGTAGGGATGGGAATATACATTTAAGGATCACTTCCCTGGGCGATGTGGGATGTCACAGATTATCTCCTAAATAAATAGTCCACAATTTCTAAATTACTTTTAAAAAAATTGGCAGAAAAAAAAAATCGCTCAACTAATAAAAGGACAAATTAAGAAATTAATTTCTAAAATTTTAATTTAAAAATTACAATAATAAATTTTAATTTGATAAATAGAGAAATGTTGATGTGGTCTAATGTACGAAGAGCCTTAACTAAAATACTAATAGGCACAGATATTTAATAAACAAACTTTAAATTTTAGGTGTTTAAAACTAATTTAGATTTGGTATTCTTCTTTACTTGTAAGTGAGAGGTCTTAGGTTCGATTCTTGTCAAAGGCGAATTTGAACCATATTATTGCTAGCCCATTGTGAGGCTAAACCCACTCCCTCCCCTTAGTGTAGATAATATTATTCGTGTTGTAGGCCTAATTAACTGAGCGATTAAGGAATAGAGACAGAGGTGGCCGGTGGCAACAAGAGAAAAAGAGGTGGCCGGCGACAACAAGAGAGAAAGAGGGAGATTTAATTCTGAGGTGTGTGTTGTGTCACCCCTTATGCCTTTATTTGTAGTAGTAGGAAGGGTAGAATCCTTACCCATTTAGGATTACAAGATACTCCTAGATATACTAAGATTTACACAATCACATTCATAATTCGATAGGACTGCAACACTCCCCATTGAGTGTGTAAATACTCAAACAAGACGTCACATCAGATCTTCAGCATATGAGGTAGAACCCAAGGCATGGGGAAAACCCAAGGCATGGGGAAAACCTATAGACTAAGGAAAAAAGTGAGAAGTATGCATAATGTCTAAAACAAATGTTAAACAGGACGAAAGTAGTGAACTCAACCGAGTATGATCATCCCAGGATAGGTGCCTCGTTAAAACCTCGTTAGGTAGCAAAATGGGAAAAATGCTCCTAATCGTAGGAAAAAGAGTACATTAAGATCAAGTGAGTATGCTTCAGGATACTCCCCCTGAGTTAGACATAACTTAAGAATAAGACTACAAGCGATTCAACTCAGATAATTTATGCATACCAATTCCTTGGACGAGCTTCTGAAATGTAGACTTGGGCAGTGACTTTATGAAGAGGTCGGCAAGGTTGTCCTGGGAGCAGATTTGCTTGACTTCAATGTTCTGATGCTATTGTTGCTGATGAGAGTAAAAGAACTTCGGCACTATGTGCTTGGTGTTGTCTCCCTTAATGTATCCATTCTTTAACTGCTCGATACACACTACATTATCTTCAAAGATTGTCAGGAAGGTCCAAAGACGGAAGAAAGACCACTAATGCTTCAAATATGTTCCATAACTGCTCTCATCCAAAAGAACTATCGCGAGGCTTCATGCAGGGTAAGAATCCCAGTATGGTTTGAAGAAGTTGCAACTAGCGTTTTCTTGGTAAACCTCCAAGATATAGTGTTTTCTTTAACACCATTCCAGTGTCTGAGCGTAGGCGCATTGTTGTATCTAGCCAACAGATTAATAGTGAAAGAGATGTCGGGTCTAGTGCATTGAGCCAAGTACAATAAAGCACCAATTGCACTTAGGTATAGAACTTCAGGCTCCAAAATCTCTTCCTCATGCTCTTTCGGATGGAAGGGATCTCATTTAGCATCTAGAGTCCGAACGACCGTAGGAGTACTCAAAGGCTTTGCTTTATCCTTATTAAAACATTGCAACATATTGGGGTGTAGTTCGATTGATCTACTAAGATTCCATCCGAATAATGCTCAATCTTCAAGTTGAGACAATATCGAGTTTTCCCAAGATCTTTCATCTCAAATTTCAATTTCAAGTGCTTGTCAATTTCCTCAAGCTCTGCGGGAGTTTCAATGGGTTCATGTCATCGACATAAACTACAATGATCGCAACTCCGGAATGTGACTTCTTAATGAACACACATGAGCATAGTTTGTTGTTCACATAACCCTGACTCGTCAAATATTCACTCAGACAACCACATTCGCCCAGATTGTTTCAATCCGTAGAGTGACCTCCTCAATCTAATAAAGAGAGTGTTTCGTGGTTTATAACTATTTGAACCAGTCAATGGAAGTCCTTCTAGAACTTTCATTACATTTTCGTATCTAGATCCTCATAAATAAATGCAGTTACCTCGTCCATAAGCTACATATTCAGTTTTTCAGAAACTACCAAACTGATAAGGTAGCCGAACGTTATGACGTCCATTACGGGGGGATACGTCTCCTCGTAATCAATCCTAGGGCGTTGAGAGAAGCCTTGTGCTACGAGGCGTGCTTTATGTCACACTATTTCATTCTTCTTATTACGCTTCCTCACAAAAACCAACTTGTAGCCTATAGGCTTCATATGTTGTGTAGTATGAGCTACAAGCCCAAACACCTTTCGTTTCGCGAGCGAATCGAGTTTGACTTAGATTTCTTGTTTTCAGTTTGACTAATCCATTCTACGTCGACATTCATCAACGGAGCATGGTTCAATGTCATCGTTAAGTATGATGTCGGAAGCAACAGTATACGCGAATGCATCGTCGACAATCATCTCACTCTGATTCCAAACCTTATCCAATACGGTGTAATGGATCCAAATCTCACGATTCTCAAGAGGTCGAAATCTCTGAAGATCTTGAATGCATCGTACTTCAGTTTCAGACTGAGGCATGCGGGGATCTAAATAAGACATAATGGGAGTAATCCATGACAATTCGCAGCACTCTATAGGAACGTTAGTGATCTTATCTCCCCCTAACGACAGGAAGACTGTCTCATCGAAGTGACAATTCGTAAAATGTGAGGTAAAGATATCTTATGTCAAGGGCTCTAAGTAGTGAATAATGGATGGCAAATCATAACCGACATAGATTCTTATTTTTCTCTGAGAACCTAATTTGGTATGTAGCGGCGGCACTATTAGCACATAAATAGTGCACCCAAACCCACAAAAATCCGAGACGTCAGGCTCGTATCCAGTAATCAACTGTAATGGTGAATGAGGTTAGGTAGCAGTGGGCCTCATGTAGACGAACATAGCTGCGTGCAATATTACGTAACCCTAGAAAGATACCTGCAAATTGGTTCTCATAACCAAAGTCTGAGCTATCATTTGAAGGCGTTTTATGAAAGCTTATGCCAGGCTGTTTTGGATTTGAACATAGGGTACAGGATGTTCAACTTCAATACCAACAAACATGCAATAATCGTCAAAAGTCTGTGACCTAAACTCTCTAGCATTGTCCAGTAAAATTGACTTAATTGGATAATCAGGGTGGTGAGCCCTAAGCTTAATAATTTGTGCTAAGAGTTTTGCAAATGCAGCATTGCGTGTGGATAATAAGCAGAGATATGACCATCGTGGCGATGCATCAACCAACACCATGAAGTATTTAAATAGTCCGCACGTTGGTTGGATAGGTCCACAAATATCCCATTGAATCCTCTGAAGAAACTTAGGGGGGTCGTGAATAACCTTTCTAATTGAGGGTTGAATGTTCAACTTCCCCAAAGAACATGCTTTGCAAAGCGGATGGCCAAGATAAGATTCCAAGTGATGCCCATGAGATGCTTTGAAGATACAGCGCATCATATCTCGCCCAGGGTGTCCCATTTGATCATGCCAAAGCAACAAAGTGTCTTGGAACCCATCACTAGGGTCGGCCACATGGTGTGTCTCTATGGCTCAAATGGTTATTATGTACAACCCACTCGGGAGACGTTCCAGCTTTTCTTTAATACGCTTCCGGCCATATTTGTAAGAAGTGATACAAAGAAATTCATAACCATTCTCTTCAGTGGTTTCAACATGATATTGATTATCTCAAATGTCTCTAAAACTCAGCAACATTCTTCTGGAACGGGGAGAATAAAGTGCCTCTTTAATGGTTAATTCAGTACCATTTGACAACATTATACGGGCCTTTCTATATCCTTCTATTAGGCTGGATGGGCCTGTGAGGGTTGTCTGAGGTGCATTCTTAGGTACGGAGTTAGTAAAATAGTGTTTCTCACATAATATGGTGTGCGTGGTTGCACTATCAGCCAGACAACTAACTTCTCCACTAGTCATACCTAGAAATAAATTAATTAAATCGGTCACATCCATAAATATAATTCCATTCATTCAATTAATCAATTTGAGAAATAATATCCAGAGTTCAAAATAAACCAAACCAAACAAATCATACCAAAGACTTAGAAAAATTGTTCAAAATTAAACCATAAACCTATAAATTAAAGGGGGTTTAACCACTCCTAGTGGGTTTGGCCACTAGGGGTTAAATGCCCTAAAAACATGTCTAAATTTATTCTTCCATAGGAGCGAATGCGTCCTGAAAATCTGAAACCTCCAGAGATGTAGTAGCGGCTTCGGAGATTTCTACATGTGCAAAGATGTTCGGTTAAGTCCTTGTTACAGAACTTAAGCAGTGATCAGATTCTACAAACTGTAAAGTTGTATTCATTCATAGGCTTAAAGTCTTAGAAGAGTAAATGTTGCCAGTCGTGTCTTGCTTCAAGCAAGAAGATGTCTTTCTGGTGATCAAAGCGATTCGCCATTGCGAGCCAGATGGTACCAGGATCCTCCTCTGCGAGGTACTCTGTCTGTAGTGCATCATAGATGTATCTTCGAATGAAGATCATAGCAATAACTTTCCGAGCTTCGTCAACGGATGCATAGTCGATTGGTTCCTCGATGGTAGCTCTAAGACTCTTTGTAATAAGGTGGAGCGTCACGTCTTGAACCCACTTAAGGTAGTTTCTTCTGGAGACTTCTAGAGTAATGAAATCGAGCTTGTTCAAGTTTGACATGTCCCTAAACAGAGGGTACAACAAAATGTGGTTAGTGATATGGAAAGCCATAGACATACATTGTATAACATTTGGGTTCTATAGGCATGTATTGGTTTAATTTATGCATGAAAGCTACAGGTTTCATGTGGTAAGTTTTGAATGAAAACTTCGAGTTTCAAAGGCACTAAATTTGAAACTATAGGTTTGATTTATATATGAATGTTTAGTTCATATATAGGGGTGCCTGCAACAACACAAAATACAATATACAATAAAGTATAGTGGATTTGTGGATTGCTTCAGGAACCCAAGTGTGAATGCTTCGAGACTACGAAAGAGAGTCAACTAATCAAAAAGACGAAATAATTTATTGAGTCATTAATGCCAAAAAGTGAGCTTCAGGCCAATAATTTTAGATTAATTGTTAAATTAATGGACTATTGATCACTTTAATTAATTCAATAGATTGAGATCATTCGGGGTCGATCGTAAAAGCAAAAATAATTATAACATTCGAGTTAAAATGATTTAGAATGCTAAAAATTAGCATTGGATTTGAAAATTCGAAGCCCAAACACGGTGGGCATGAGTGTTGTAAGTAAGGCAATGACCAATAGGCGTTTTGGGCTCGGGTTGGCTGCAGGAGCAACCCATTTATGGCAGCAGGGCTACTAGAATTTAGACCGAGACCAATACAGGAACAAGTCCAACCCAAAGGTTGGCTTACAGATCTAGCAAATAAACCACAGCCGATGCTAGGTTTCGATTTTAGGCCGCAGGGGTAAGCCCAGCCTCGTGGGCTGGCTAATTGGAATGAGGGTCGTGGCTAAGCCCAACAGTACAGCTGCTGGCATAGGCCAAGACGAAAGACCAACCCAGCTTACATTGGCTCGGGTTGGGGCTTCAGGCCCGTGGTGCAAAACCAAACCAAGCTTACGGCATGGTGTCCACAGTATGCAGTGAAGCCCAAAGGCTTCGGCAAAGGTCCAAGACGTCGAAAAACGTCGTCTCAAAGGGGTTCATCCCGCAACTGGGCTTCAGGCCAGCGTGGTGGTCCTTGTGGTGTTGCAGCGGTGTCGCAAACAAAAAAACCAAATTTTTCCTTCCTTTTTTTTTTTTTTTGAATTATAGGGTTGAAAACCCTAAGTGCTTCTAAATTAATTTCGCATGAACAATTATATATATTGACAAAATATATGAACATATATACGATATATATATATATATATATATATATATATATATAATTGGAAGGAAAATATAAATATAGGAGGTTCATGCATCATAGGAATGTTTTCATATTTCAAGGTTTTTGCAAATATCTTAATTTATTTTAGAAGAACCTGATTGGCAGAAAACGATTGAAAGCCTTTGAATTTGTAGAAGATAGCCTTCTCCTACGATCCTTCAGTTCCTTAGCTTCTAGTAAGAGCGTGCTGATAACGTGTTGTAGGCCTAATTAATTGAGCGATCTAAGGAATAGAGAGAGGGGGCTTGGAGGCAACAAGAGAGAAAGATAGAGATTTAATTCTAAGGCTTGTGTTGTATCACCTCCTTATGCCTTTATTTATAATAGTAGCAAGGGTAGAATCCTTACCCTTTTAGGATTACATCTCTCAAAAGGTAATCAACTCCTAATAGGTAACTACAAGATACTCCTAGATGTACAAGGATTTACACAATCACATTCCTAATCCGATAGGACTACAACAATTTGTTAAAAATAAATTAAAATAAAATAAAATAAAAGAAAAAGAAAAACCTAATTTAGACAATTCTTTTATATAAAAACTTATTACACTCTTTTCAATTATTATTCGGGCAGCAACAAAAACTTTATAATATAATAAATATTTAATCTGACACAACACGACACGTCTGACTATGTTAGTCAGTGTTATCCTATACACAAATTTTAACTGAATAGTCAATACATAAGAGAGATATATAACAAAACCAAAAATAAGGAAGGCATGCGGTCGGCAATCCTGAGGTAATGAGAACATTTCTTTTGTTATTAGATCTTTTAAGTGTTCGACCAAAAAAAGGGGAAGAGATCCTCTCTGAATCCATCTCACCAAATTATAGGGATCCAGAGATCTGGATCCTTGAAATTTGATCCGACGACTACAAATAGGAGGCCCCTCTAAAAGTTATAATAATTGTAGCCGTTAGATCAAATTTTAAGAGTTTGAATCTCCAGATCCCAAGGATTTGGTTGGAGAGATTCAGAGAGGATCTCTTCCCCGAAAAGAAAAAAAAAAGATCTTTAAAGTGAAGAATGACACAAAGCCATACTAAATTATCAACTATCTTTCCCTCTTTCCCTCTCATACAAACAAGATTCTACACTAATTTTTAAGAAAATAGAGAGAGAATTTAAACCAAGACATAATAAGTTAAAGAATAAGATGCTAACTACCGGGCCAATCCACTATTACCGTAATTTTTTTATGTAAAGAAAAATAAAAATAAAAAGATTTATGCACAATATTTTCGCATTTTTGCGCCTTTGATTATTGCTTTTTTTCTAGATTAGTTATCCCAATGGCTAGAAGATGAAAATTTAGTATACGAGAGATGAAAACGGGTGTGCACAAATCTTTTTTCAAAAAAAGAAAAGAGTTTTTCTATTTAAACACCACTACCTATCGAAGTTCATGCAAATTTCAACCTACCTCTTGGAAAAAAATTTGAACTTGGAACTTTTTCTCAGAACACCACGTTCGTTACGGAATTGCCCTTAAATACCAACACACCACATTCGATACAATGCTTTGCGTTGATGGAGCAAGAAGCACCTTCCAGTTGGAAATGAATTTATTTGCAACTGGAACACAAAGGTTGCAATGTCCCAAATTAAGGAGTAATGTCACATGCACAAATTGAAACCCAGAGTGGCACGAGATAGGCTTAGGATACCACCACATTGGTGTAATGGTTGCGTAATGTATGTTTCACTCTTCGGGTTGACCCATGAAATTTTGAAAATGGAAAACCACATGATGCCTTGATTCATTAAATAACAAAAGATTATGGGTTATACTTCATTTGACAAGAGAGAAAATCCCTTCTCTATATACCCTCCACTGCTTCAGCCCTTAAAACCAAGGAGTTAGATTCACATTTTTCTTTTTCCTTATCTTTTATTCAGAAGTTCGATTGCCAATTCAGGTGGTTCAGTTGGGGTTGCTGATATGCACCAACTTGTGCCCCAGAAGCCGCTGCGCCCACCCCAACACCGACATTACCGCCCATAGCAGGGCCCATATGGTGCGGGTTCGGAATTGCACTGGGCTGAGGAGGATGGTACAAACCTGGGAACTGCATGTGAGAAGATTGAGCTGCAGCTGCATTGAATGAAGCATGAGCACCGTGAGATGGCATATAAGCACCGTGCGGCGATTGCGCAGGCATGTTGTAGTACGGAGTGGATTGCATGCCCGGGTGCTCCCTTGCATTCTGAATCCAAATCTCTGATGTCTCAGCCTGCCATGTCAATCATTAAAAACATAAATTAACGCGACGTGTGTTATTGTAATTAATAGTGGATGGTAAAAACAAGATCATCAAAGCCTGTCCGTCTCTCCCATATATTCATAGAAGGCAATTCATTTCAACGATTACAATCAATTTCTTTATCAGCAAATCGCCCACTGGAGAGCATTATAATTTTAGCATTCAATGTAAGTACCTACATAACATGGTAAACTTTACCTGAGGATTTGGGACGTATAGATTGCCATCTTTGTACTTGATTCGAGATGAATCTTCTAGCCCAGTGGCACCTCCAACACCAGGGGCGTTGATTGCATACCCGTTAGGATTAGTAAAATTCCCAAACCCTGTCGGACTTCCAGCAGGGACAGGCTTAAACTGCTGCACTCCATACTTGAGGCTGTTTGCATTTAGGTGTGAACCACCTCCAGGCATCAGCAAGTAGCTGTTGCCATTAGACAGGTGAGGATACGCAGGGTTGTTGGAATAGCCAGGAACAGCCATTGGTGGAACATAAACTGGTGAGAGAAATTGGCGATATGGCATGAGATTAGCATAATGTGAAACATGAACTTGTGGGTACATCTGTGCCACTGGGGGTGGTTGCTGTTGTACCATGGCAACTGTTGATGCAGCCATGCTGTTGACGGTATGCGAGCTCAAGGCCTGTAACCAGAGAAAATAGCATCTGTTAAATCCAATTCACTATAAATGGGTTTAATTAAGGTAGTACATATTGTAAACTTGAGCGAGAGAGAGAGAGAGAGAGAGAGAGAGAGAGAGAGATGGTCTCAATTACACCCATAATGTCTAACACAGAATATTTTTAAAAGCAGTTTATGAAAGCAAAAACTGATGACTTGAATGATGCATAGAAGTTCTAAAGATAATCTACAAGTTATGGAAAAGAAAAAGTATTATTCCCTGCAGTATTGTCTTAAAAATGGCAGGAACATCATTTTTTATCGTGGAAAACGTAGATAGATTGTGCACATAAAATGCTCACAAAGGTATCAAGCAGCAGGTTTAGGGCATCCAACATTACCACGCAGCAGTTCTATGCATCCTATGACATGCCTAGTTATGGAGACAATAACTGTAACACATCCCAATACCGCAAGCACTTAACTTTACCTCTTGAGGAGGTAGACCCTGTCCACAACTTTCCTCCATATTTGGTCTGAAATAAGGTATGTCATAACCAGTCTGAGAATCAAATGCCTGCTTCCAAACAGAAGACAGAATGAACATTCAAGAACATGTAAATATATGTCACAACATGCAAACGCTTCTTCCGAATGAAGGGCTTTTATTATTATATAAAAAAAATAAAGCTCCAGAAAACACCATCAATCACATTAAAAAACTAACAATGGTTGGCAAATGAAATTGCAAAGGTGACACTAATCTTATATATACATACAACAAAGGCGACACTAGTCTGACTAGTGTACTTACCGAAAAACCTTGTAACTCTGCTGGATCTTGCTGCTGTGAATCGGAAGGTGCATAGGATGAACTGTTGTCTTGAATCAAACCAATATCTGCATAATTGCCCAAATTCTGGGGACTAGAAGTTTCTTTTTTCTCAGGCAATTGATGCTCAGCAACGGCACCTGATACTGGGGATTCAGGGCCAGAACTTCTAACTTGGTGATCTAATAAATCCACCGGCTTGATGCCAGAAGCCTCATCACTGCACAACTCTGGAGCTGATACTGACAAACTGCATAATAGAATCATTTATAAGTCAAACAAGCTAGGATGCCAACAGATGTTAACTGCAAACAAATTTCTCAAAAACTGCATGAGGGGTATGTCGCAGCAAAGTAAACTCATCACTTGCTATAATTAGATAACGCCTACCTTGCTGCAGCTTCCCTGTTTGACTCCTCTCTATCTCCAGCTTGAAATCCATTAACTATACTCCCTGTTGAATCAAGCTCTGTCCCCAAGCTTCCAAATGTTAATTGAAAACGATCACTGTCTGGGACCCTAATGCTCTGTGCTATCACAACATTACAGTTATCATATACATTTACTAGCGCGAGCTTATCTTGCAACTTAGCCGCTTCTGATTCTGAAACCTTAGAATCACCAGAAGCAGATGAAATAGACTTTGTTGGTGTTCCGATGACTCCAGGACTGTTAGAACTTGGCTTTTTGCTTGATTTAGGTTTCCACTCCTTATTAGTCTGGGAAGCTGCATCCGGAAACATGATTATTACTCTTGCAAAATTTTCAATGAGACATGACTCACAGGCTTCAAAAGTGAAGACAAAACATTTCAAACAGAAGCACAAAAATATTTTATTTATTTATTTGAAAAGAGAGACAAATTTTTATTGCACTTTGCACAGAACAATAAAAATACAAGGGTGGACAAGACGTCCACAAAGTAAAAACAGAAACAGGATAAACAGAAAAATCACCCTGAAACTTAGAATCTAAATGAAAACTCCACAAAACAAACTAACAGCACCATTCCAATTAGTGAGCTTTTCTAACACGAACAGACATTTTATGCTTTAACTCTGTTATTATAGAATTTGTATGCAGATTATTTTATTTTAAGAGGAATGAATTTAAAGTCCATAATTAAAGCAAGTATTACCTTTCTGATGTCCCACAGGTGGTGGGTGTGGCCTGACGTTGGGATGATTACTTAACAACGGTCTGCTGCCCAACATGCTAGGTATCACAGACTCAGAAGTTTGGATCACTTGATCAGCTTTAGAGATTCCAGTGAAAGGTCGAAATGACTCAATAGAACCCTCTTTTCCCAAAAGTGAATTTGAGACAGAAGTCACAGAGCTACCTGGAGCAGATGGCTTGGAGTTGCCAGAAGCTTGCCTCCTAATACCAACTTCTCGTTTAATAGCACCCACAGAAGCAGCTGGTCTGGAATCAGGAGATGGCACGTGAACAGGATCTGTGGAAGATGAATACACCCCAACAACAGAGTTGCTTGATACCACCACTGGAGAGTGTGGTTGGGAATTGTTTGGCTTCCCAGCTTGCACCCGGGAAGCTGCATTTGGAAGAGTGACTCGCTTCTCCACTAATGTCTCTGTTCTAACATTACCAGTTGAATTAGCACCACTGCTTCTAATTCGAGTTTGCCCATTCAATCCATGAGATGAATTTTGTCTGCTAGATGGCTTTTGACTATTTGAACTTGCTGTTTGGCTGAAAGCACAGCACAACAATCATCATAAGTTAAATGCAGCAATAACACAGCAAAGACAAATACCTACTTTTCAACACTACCGAAAAATAAAAGCAGGAAAATTTGTATAAATACCAAAAGTCCTAAATACAAATAACCCTGAAACTTAGGATCTTCAGAAACAGCAACCTCAAATGTTACTTAACAAAACTCAGTTTCCTCTAGGTTTATATACAACAACTTGTGGCATTCTATGGCAAGGGCATAGACATATAGCCAAGAACAATACGTAGCTACACACATAAAGGCACACAAGATAATAAGGATAAAATAATACCCCTTTTCAGAATCATTTGACACACGCTCATTGGTGGAAGTTGTACACTGTGGTGAAGCAGGCTTCATTTCTTTATTGACATTACCGTTAATTCGGTTGTCTCTCACAACACGGAATTCTCTGCTGATTCCTGTACCTAGTAAGAGTCTATCATTAGCTGTAATTCAAGGGAACATTACAGATGGTAAAGTAGCCAGAAACACTACAGAAAAATTTCCTTGAAAACACAAGTTGCAAAAGGTTATCTAAATGAAAACGACAGAACAACATGGCCATACAAAGCCTGATGTAGGCCTGAGAGATTCTTTTTAAAAGCTATTGATGGTTTTGATCTTTATTGAATATTTACCCTCAACTTCTTTTTAATACAACAAAAAGATCATCTTCCATTTCTAAATAACCTTTGTTAATTTGGCAACACTTCTATCATAAAAACTACAAAACTATATAATTTACCTAACACTCAACCACCCTTTATTTTCAGTAGCTTTTGTATTATATTACCAAAACACCAGTTCAATGCTTCTATTAGAAACAATTTTCAGAATCTTTCTTTATAAGATATTATATTAACAACACAGCAGCCAGGTTGACAAAAGACATGGATTTGCCCTTGTCATTGACTTGAAAACAAAATCAGTTTCAGATTGGCCCTCTAATTGCCTTTAAACCTCTAGGCCTAAAGATCCGAATTGCACAATCACACAAGTGCCCAAAGTACCATTTCAAATGCTTTTCCGTAAAAGGAAAAGCACTTTTTCTTCCAACAACTCCTTCGGGTGCAGCAAGTATTACAAAGTTGGACATTATGGAGCTCTTACCAGAATCAACAGTTCAGGTTCCTCATGCTGCAGTGCTACCCACTTCAGCTTTATAGCTAAATTTCTTGCCACCAACAGAAGTCTAATATTAACTAGAAAGTAGTTTTCTCTTATCACCACAGTGATTGAAACTGACAGTAACCTGTTTCACACCTCTATACCTTAATCCTAGCTTCAGTTGAAAATGAAAAAGGTATTGTTCTCCAACTGGTATTAAATATTCTAAACAAGCATCGCCTATTTTCTCAAATGTTCTGAATCACTAGAAATTGAGGAGCAGAACAATCACAATCTAGCCACCATAGTTGACATCTTAGCATTCATTACATATATAAATAGACTCCAACTTGAGAGAAATTGCGAGAAGGGTGTTCAAGAAAGCAACACCACATTCGCCGATCTCAGTTACCTCCAGCTTGCTCTTACAGAATAACAGTGCTTGAACTATTAGAAGGGATAAAGAATTAGCTTCCCTCAGTTAAGTCCGAAGGGACCTCCAAATTCTTTGTCATGAACCATGTCTTAATTCTCAGAGACCAGCATAAAGTTCAATAAGTCACGCTCCCATGAACACTTTCTCCAGCTTTGAAAGATTCAATGAAGCCACTGCCATATCATACAGGGCATTTTTATATGCTCTGTTTTCAAGCCTTGACCAACTAACGTTGAATAGGAGACAGCACAATAGTTTTCAAATTTTTCTAGTTTACCTTCTTTTCTTGGTAAAATCTTTGAATATGTTACCCTGAGATTGTCAATGTATTACATTCACCGGCAGAGGATTTCATTCATTAGTTTCAAAGCTACTAAGTTGTCTGACCACTCAACACTGGTTCCAGGCACAGGACCTCTTTTACTAAAGTCTATTCTCAAGTCATATTGTCAAATTTGACTTGAAGCTCTTTAATCCATCACTCCACTTATCTCCAACTTCCCATTAATCAGTAAGCCGTTCTTAAATCTACCCCCTACTCCCCATTAACCAGTAACCCTTCTTAAATCTACCCTTACTGGAAAAATGTGCAATCCACTTATTCACTAATCTCATTACCCACTCCTAACGATTCTTGATCCATTTGCAACATGAAAACCTTATGTTTTATCATAAAACAATTGTGTCAGTCTCTGTATAGTCTGTGGTTCCCCCATCCCTTAAACTTTGGTGACAAAGAAGCATGAACCCGAGCAAAATATACCCTGAACTTCCTAAATCTAGATACTGGTTTCCTTTCAGCAATATAAAAGGGCACTCATCTATAATGCATCCACTTTCATCAATACTTAAAACTTTTTTTTGTACAGGAAATCCCTACACATCGTAGTACTCGATTAATTAAATATACAACAAAAGTGATACGATGGTTTTGCAAAATATATATATATATATATATATATGTATATATATATCCAACTAGAGCAAATTAGCAAATCAAGCAACCAATACAATGTTTCTCAATGAACAATGAAACATAAGCCTACATGCAATCAACCTAGTTAACACTAAGAAGGGATAAGGTATTTATCAGAGCCAATTCAAAAATCTCTATTCCTTTCATGATTTCAACAATTAGGCACACGAACAAAAGAGCTGGTTGAAAAAATACAATAATAATTAAGAATCATGAGGCTTTGTTTACAGTAAAATTAACCTAATTAAAAAGCTTGTAATAAATCAGGACATAATGAATTACCAGTTGAACCCCCACGAGCATAACCTCCTCTTCTAACATTACAATCAGAAAATGTATTGTGAGATGAGGAACGATCAGAAAATGTACTGTGAGATGAGGGACGATCAGAAGTCGTATTTTGAGAAGGGGGACGATCAGAGGATGGATTTGATTTGGGTCCTTGGCCTGCACTCTCAACATGTCTCCTTGCATCCACAGGAACCTGCCCATTACTCTAAAGCCACAAGTAAACCAGTAAAACTATTGCATTGCAACAAATTCCCTTTAGAACTATTTGAAATGTGATTCAACATAAAAATAAAAAAATTACGATTGTAGTAAATAAATATAAACTTAGCGAGACCCTTAACACCACGACTATCTCCCAAACAACTAACCAATAAAAAATAAGGGTAAATTACATAATACCCCCTCAGGTTTGAGGTCTATTACAACCTCATACAACATCTTCAAAACATTTCACTTTCATACCTCACGTACTATTTTATTTCAAAATAATACATCCGTTACATTTTCCATCTATTAATCCGTTAAGTGCTGACGTGACTGCCACGTGGCAAAAAAAATATTTTTTTTTAACTTGAATCTTTAAAATTATAAAAAAACAAAAAACAAAAAGACCGAAACCCATCCCAAAACCCAAACCCAAACACATCATTTCTCCTGGCAAAGCCCCCACCCCCCCCCCCCCCAACACCAAAAACCCAGATCCCCTAACAAAGCGACCCTCGCGGCGCGACACCCACCTTCCGTAACCCACGAGAACCCTCCCCCTGCGACCCACCTCTTCGAGCCCAAAAACCTAGATCCCGGACTGCGAACGCGAACCCAGACCACGACCTCCATATTTTTCGGCCAGGATCTCGTGATTTTCAGTGTGGGTGAGTTTCAAAAAGACGTTGGGTGAATTTCTCTCGTCGTTTAGTATCAATTTTAGGTATGGTATATGATTTTTGGACTAGTTTTTGTGGTAGATTCATCTTAGGGAGTTTGAGTTTGAGATGATTTTTGGACTGGTTTTGTAGTAGATCCACATAATCTCGAGTGGGATTTTTGGGAGGGATGATGGGGGATTTTTGGGAGGGGTGATGGGAGAAAGGGGTGGCTCAGCTGGGATTTTGGGGTGGGGGATGATGGATGGGAGAAGGGGGTGGGTTAGGGAAGACGATTTCTAGGATTGTTTTTTTTTTTTTTTTTTTTGTGAGAACATTCAAGTTTTTTTTTAAAAAAAAAATGTTTGCCATGTGGAACACAAGTGGCAGCCACGTGGTACAAATGTGGCAGCCAAGTCAGCTCTTAACGAATTAATGGATGGAAAATGTAACGGAGGTACTATATTGAAATAAAATAGTAAATGAGGCATGAAAGTGAAATGTTTTAAAGATGTTGTATGGGGTTGTAATAGACATCAAACCTGAGGGGATATTATGTAATTTACCCAAAAAATAATAGTAAATATTTCACAATGTGGTCATTCAAAAGCAGTTACAATGTCTTCAAAGTTGACAGAAGTCGTCACAAGCTTAGTTAGGAGAGCCACCAATTATTGATGAAAGTAAACACATGACACAGAATTACTCTGCAGTTCGTTAACTAATTGCCAAAGGCCTTTCATATCCCAATAGACTAATTGATAGCAGTATTCTCTTTCATGGGAGGCATTCATTTCACATAAACATAAAATCCTTGGTAGCAGCATAATGTTAATTACCACTTCTCTGGGTCACTTTGCCAAAAAGATCATGAATTTGATTAGTCAAACAAGTGGTACACTAAAGTATGCATGTCACTATTGTGTATTGACCGATGACTTGTACGGTACAGGAAGTCATATCCTCAAAAGTATTTAACCATGCATCATTACACCAGTTCTTAAAAGAGTTAAGACCTTCATGCAGAACATAAATTCTGCATATGAACTACTGTTCACTTGATCTTAGTCACATGTACCGTGCTAAAATATATAAAGCTAAAGGTGGGAAATGAAGCCACAAGAAAAATGAAAAGTAACTCAAAGGCAAACCAAAACTTAAATTAGAGGATACCTCCTTCCTTTTGTCTCTTTTTCTCTTCACAACATGAAATGGGTCTGGGTAAAAAAAACGAGAATATTCACAGTAAGAAACTGAACTGGTACAAGAAAAATGAAAGATAATGGTATTACACAATCTACAATGAGAAATTGTGTTGATAGGTCTCCAGAAAATAAAGCAAATACAATTTCTCTAATATAGCTTCAAAAGTTCTAGGGAAGCATGTAAGATGTACATATGTGAAAATATAGCTCAAAAAGGAACTTCTAATCGATACACAAAAAGAAAAACAACATGAGGTTACCAAAAATCAAAATATCAGTTCTATCTATATGGTTTCACCAAACCCATGTAACAACTCCCAAAAGTTCAACTACTTAGAGGTAAGTACAATGAGGGAATAACCGCCAAGGCAACAGTAAAATACTACTCTAACACAATCAAACTTGGTTCACCACTCACAGTCACAAACTCACCCGAAAACAAGTTCAATAAATTAGCTCATAAAAAGGAACCAAGGACAGAATCTTTACAATGACAAAACCTCAATAAAAAAAGCACGAGTGCCACATTCCACAAAACAACCCTAAAATCAATAACTAACTTAAATAACCAAACACAATAACAATTAGAACACCGAACAATGGACTCAGTAACCACAAAGGTAACCCCAAATCGAAAATTAAAAAGAAATATTCATTACCCAAAACAGAATAACAACAAAAAAATCACCAAACAAAGCTATAGAGCCACAGAACTATGCAAAACAGAGTGAAAGGCAGAGACCTTGGTTGAGCAATTTCTGGGCGGTTTCATTAGGATCCATGTCGGTTTCTTTGAGAGCCCAATAGATATCAAAATCCGAGTAATTACCCACTATTTCTTTAATGGATTGAATCGTTTTTCTCACTCCTGCTGAGATTACCTGAGTCCCACCTTCGATTCGCGACCCGGCGACCATCTCTCTCACTCTACCTTCGGCCTCGAATTTAAAATTCAAAAACAACAAGAGACAACGTTATACGATAGATATACGTTCTAGGGCAATATATATATATATATATATATATATATATATATAGTGGAATCAAAACCCTAATGTTGCAGAGGGCGGGAGAGAGGGAGCGAGGGCTAGGGTTTTGCGAGCATCAGGCGAGAGAAAGGCGAGAGTGGGAGAGGGTTTTGAAAACGTTTTACCACTCACAGACCTCGGTTTGAGAATTCGGGGAATTATTTGGCCTTGGTATTTGGTGTTCCAATAGGAAATAACGACCTTAACTAAAGATTAAGGGCGCGTTTGTTGCACCGGACTGTCTTGGACTGGACTAGATTTAGGGACTAAGCTGTATTGGCTTAGACTAGACTAAGCTGGACTAACTTAGCGAAGCGTTTGGTACAGTGTCGGACTAACAAGCAAGATAATTAACAAATTCTAATATTATGTAATTTAATCCATAATTATTAATATTTTATTTTTATTCTATTTTTTATATCTCTAATCATTCCTTACCGTCCCATTCTCTCCTCTCTTTTTTTCCATCTTTTTCTCCCTTGTCCGTTCCAATCTTTTCTTCAATTTGGTATTTTATATGAAAATTGGTTATGAAAAGCATCTAGTCCAATGGCTTTCGAATGTGAGTGGTCGAGGAGCAAGGCGAAGAGGAGAAAGGGGACTGTCTTAGCTAGTCCCATGGTTTTTGAGGGGTTTCACTAAGACCAGCTAGTCCCTGATTTAGTCTAGGCTAGTGAGACTTAGTCTCATTAAACTTAGTCCCTGTCAGGAACAAACATGGGACTGGACTAACTCTTAGTCCAGTCCAGTCCAGTACCCTTTAGTGAGGGCAAACAAACGCCCCATAAAAGAATAGTTTTTTTAGATTTTTCTTTAGTTTTTCTAAAATTTAAATAATAATTTAATTATCAATAATTACATTATTTGATCAATTATCAATAATTACATTATTTTATTTGTAAATTTGATTTAAAATTTTAGTTTCCTAGCATAATTCTTTGAGATTTAAACCAAACTAACTTTAAAAGGTCTCAGGTTTGATTCTTGTTAAAAACAAAGTTGAATCATATTATTATGGCAAGCTCATTGTGAGGCTTAGTGACACACCCCAACCTAATCAAGGCATGATGGCCGTCACGTGAGCGTGACGTAACCATGTGCACAGTGCGGAAACAAGATTAATAAGAAGAATACAAACGAATTAAAACCAAACGACTAGCAATCCAAGCTAAGGTAACGTGCTAGTGCGAGAATTAAGAGTGTTTACATAACCAGAGCATAAATAAACTAAGTGCAGTCAAGCAGGAAAGTAATAAGTTCAAATAACATTAAAGGGTGTCCTACATAAGGAGTGGTCTGTCAGAATTTCTACTGGAAACCTCGTAGCCACCAAGGAACACTACCTAGAACCTAGAGGCGCGTAAAACAAAAGCGTGAGTGGGCAAAAACAAAGCTTTTCAAAACTATTCATTTCTCCAAAGTTATAACCCCTCCCCGTAAAACTTGTATAATTTCCCAGAAATAAAGTTTATACACGTATACGTATTTATCTCAAAATCATGCCATGAAAATATGTCATGCCAAAGTATTTCTACTGAATGCCAATCGTAAGTCAATGACCAAGTACATATGTCAGGTATCAAATCAGACATCGGCTGAATATATATAGCTCATACTCAATCTCAATCAAGGTATTAAATATCGATGATATCGGAAATATCGGTAATCCAAAAACACGAAAATTTCGATGGAAATATCGGGATATTATTGATATCGATAAAAATTGAATAAAAACCACGGAAATTGTAAAAAAAACTTGGAAATTTTTATTGAAACTTTGCAGAATGTTTATTTAGTCAATTATCTATTAGTTTATCACAAAAAATTGGAAGGAAATGCATTGCATAATGGATTTAACTGATTTAAGTTGATTATATAGCGAGCTGGCAAACATTGTGAGTGTAGAAAATATGTAGTAATGACATAGAGCACCTAGATGCGTGGACAACTCATATTTAATGACATGGAGCACCTAGATCATTGGGTTGAATATATGGAGATAACCTCATTTAATACAATTAAAGTTAAGATTCCACCAAAAAATTAATTGAAAATAGAGGGAGCAATTCCACTGTTTATGAGCTCATGCGAGATCCTTTGATTATCCAATGTGAAGTTCATTCTCAATATAGGAGACAACCACCAATTTCATTACATCGTTTAAGAGCATTCACCACTCCGCTCGAGATTTTCTCATTGCATCAAAAGTTCATAATGTTACACAACTATGCAAACATTTCAAATACAAACGAAGCCAACTCCCAAACACATTATGTAGAAGATTAAGGGAAAGAAAAATTAAGGCTCTGCTAATAACACCTAAACTTACACAACTAATTATGTAACAAACTAGAATAATTTTCAGAAAACATAATGTAAAGCATCATTTCCTGCCTTGGAAACTATAATTACTACTACTTAAACCATAATTAGTTGTCTTTGTGCTTCAATCCTTAATTCTTCCTTCATTCTTCTAATGAATTCTTCAAATTTCTTATTCAATTCTTCAGTACTATTACCAAACCTTCCTGTTCCGTCTTCATCTTCCTCGGCAAGTTTTCCTTCTTCTTCTTCTTCTTTTTCTTCTTCTTCTTCTTCTTCTGAAACTAACAACATACTTTTTGGTTCATGTTCTTTTTGTTCTTCATATTCTTCAATAACCTCCTTCTCTGCATGTTTTTCTACTTGGTTGATCAAAGGCTCACTTTCATCTTCTTTTTCTGCAGTAACATTTTCTAGTGAGTCCATACTTCTCGCTTTCGCATCTTCCTTTGGCGAAACTGGCTCTTCTGCCTCTAACATTGGTGAACCGAATTCCAAACCACCTTCTTTATTCTTCAAGCTTGTTTCTTCATTGCTAGGATAAGATGACTGCGCCAGAGATCGGGTTAAGCTAGAGTGTTTTGCAAGGAAAATGAAGAGCAGGTTGCATATGAGGAATATGAAGTTCTTGTCAATGGTGTGGGTGAAAAATTGGTAAAGGAATGTTGAGAAGTTGAAGTTGAAGTTGAAGGAATAGAGGAATGAGAGCATGGATGAGCGGGAAAAGCAGAATGAAAACACAGAAGCTGAAAGCAAAAACTTAGTAACTTTTTTAAGAAGCTGATTATCTATGGAGTTGTAGTAGTAGTTTGTTACGATTTGTTGGTTTTGAATTTTGATCATCCATTTTTCTCTTTAGCTAGTTTTAATTGCTAAAGAGGTCTTTGGAAAATTGAGAAAGATAATGGGGGTTGTGGAGATGAGTTTGAACTTCCAATTGTTGGAGTCGTTTTTTGTAAGGTTAGAATCCCACATCGGCCGCGCAATAGAAGTGAGCAAGCAAACAGGTCTATAAAAGCCACATTCCTAAGCTGATTGAAGCCTAACTTTCTCGGCCTTTTGGCTGAGATCAAGTGAAGTATTTGTTTTTCTCAGTTTAACATTGCGATATTATCGATAAGGTCACGATATTATCGATAGAGTCGCGATATTATCGAAATTATCGATAATATCGCGATATATTTGCGATAATTAATTAGATACGTGTAAAAATATCGCTCTCTTACAAAAACGATATTATCGGCGAAATATCGCCGATAATATCAAAATTTTAGACCTTGATCTCAATCAAATCATATATATCCTGCACACAAATCAATACCACCTCTAGTGGTCTGCACAACATAACTGAATATAGAATAATATACTCTAGTGCTACGATCACGTGAAGACTATGCGAATAATCGCGGGTCACCTACGAGTTGAACCTACTTATACTGGTCTATACGACAGGACTGTGCACCTAACTTGGATCCAAGGCGAGCATACGGTGTGGGAGGTGAACATCACGTGAAGGACTGTGCCCTAACTATGGGCGGGAGCACTAATATCAAGGTGTAGGTTTATGAGCTCTCATCACATCACGTCACATCATTCTCATCATAATAAATAAATAAACTTACCTGACACATACCTGTGCGTCCGCAGCACCAATCATAAATATATGCAATAATTAATGCATAATCAAATAGGCAGATACTTTGCATGGCGTTTCAAATCATATAATCATTCAAATTCATTTTCTGGGAAAAACAGTAAGTATATAGGTATATACGGAAAACCAAAAGCCCACTCACTGATATGTAGTGGGTCGTAACCCCCGCGCCTAGCCTGGCTATGCTCATCCTCCGGATAGGTCTCATCTATATGAGAAGTAACTGAATAAATGTTATTTAAAGCACATAAACGAGATTCATAAAATAACTTATCATACATTGCTCAATTTTGGTATTTGAATATACCAACGTGACCTACACAACCTCAGGAACATCCCCATATTTTTAGAAAAAAAATTCAACCACCCACGCGCCGTCACGCGCCGGCGAAGGCACGGCCAGATGTGCCGGCCACGCGCGACCACGTGCCTGGCATGTGTAACGGGACAGTGACGTCGTTAGGAATATTTTGTTATAGTTGATTGACGGCATTATCCTCTGCTAGGAATATTCCGTCAAAAATGACGGAATATTCACTCCTTCTCCGACGAGTGGCCGGACGCCGGCAACTGTTTATCGGTTTTTGGGTAAAACTTTAAAACACTGTAACTTCTTCATTTTTGCACCATTTTCAATGAAACAAGTCCCATTATGAAGATCTCATCAAAATGAACAAAACTATACCTGCCTCGACCCCTAACTCGCTGGGGATTCACCGAAAAAAGCCTCGAAACTTCGGCCAAAATTTGAAACTCTTCGTTCTTGCGATTCTGACGTCTAATTTCTTCCAACGAAGTACTCCGAGCTTCATAAGGACTTCCTTAAGCTCCCTATGAGCTTGAAATTCCCTAAAATCAACATTTTACGATTGCATGAATAGTGAGCAAATCGGAGTTAGGGTTTTCACGAGATTTCGAAGATAGTCTTACCTGAAAATGGTACCTTTGAACTAGTATGGTCCTCACAAACACAATGGTGACCTTAGAATCCTCGATCCATCACGATTCAAAGGGTTTTGGGTTTGGGTCCGTACGGGAGAGAGAAGAGAGAGAGAGTCTGAGAGAGAGTGCACGGGAGTGAGAGAGAGAAATAGAGTGTGATGTGTGTGGTCTAAAACTCACCAACCAATCACAACAAACCAAAGTTAAGTTCTCATTGGCCACAAAGATTTAGGAATTAACACAATTGGAGCAAAACCTTAGTTCAATCACAAATGCACACCTAACGCTCAAGGGCAAACTCGTCAATTCACATCAACGATACTTATTTCTCGGGACGGGTTGTCACACTTAGTCCACTCATCTATCCTTTTAGTGTGAATACAATCATTTTTTTCAAAAAAAAAATTACTAATTTTAAAATTTTATTTTGCATTAATTAATTCACTATTATTGTGGGTTTTTTTTACTACATTGATATTTTTACATTAAAGGGAGGGGAGTTCGACTAAACCACACAATGAATAGCCTAACTTAGTATTAAATTTTTTGTCCACGAGATTCGAATCTAAAACCTTTTAAAATGAAATATCACTAGAACGTAGTAATGAGTAGTTATTGTTAAGGTCTATAAGTTTTTTGAAAGTCTCCATGTTTTGAACTTGTCCCTTGTATTTAGTGGTGGATAAAAGTCAATTGTATGAACCATTGAAACATGACCCATTTATTGTTGGAAATGTGCCCTAAAACCAATCATATGATGATACTTTACGGACATTTCACATGATTAAACTAATCTAGTTTAATATCAAGGGCAAAGATTATTGTTTGAGCGGTCTCATATAAATGTTATATGCTTAAACGATAAAGTCCAAGGAATATGTGATTGGGAGAATGCGATCTAAATAGTTAGATTCATGAGACCATTCTTTCATAGACACATCCTAAACGTTCCTGATCATAGGATTGCCAATTGGGCATTGACAGTCCGTTAAGATCAGTACGTGATATGTCTTCTCTCAGGGAGAGTGACTAGTCTCGAGTCATTGGTGTGAGTGACACCAAGACAAGTACGTAGGTGCTCAATAGAGAATGAGTTCACTGAACACGATCAACGACGAGTTCTCATATTCATGTCACGTGAGAACTCATGGTTAGGATAATGCAAATTAGTCCTTTGACCTGAGGCATCATAGTTGTCTTGTGGTTAGGTCCTTGATCTTTGATCGTGTCAAATGGCATTCCTTTGGAATGTCCACGGCATGGTTGGGGTCAAGCTATCTAGTCATGGAGACAAGTGAATGCGCAACAAGGGATCTCTAACCTTCAAACTGTTGAGGGAGAATACTCTATGATATGATTTAGAATCTCTGGCCAGAGTATGAATGAGATGTTGGAATGCGTTCCAGATCACATTCAATGGAATCATATAAGCACGAGATTCACATTGGATAGTAGACATGAGTAAACTATCAAGCCAAACAATGTGGTCAAGAGTATTGTATTAGAGAAGGACCGTATTGCATTTGTAATCCTAAACTGAATAGGTTCTCTACCTCTTCTGATTAGCTTGGGTAACCATGATATGCTGCTAGGTGTCACTCATGGTTTGTGGAAGCCCTAAACGTGTGTAAACACTAAAGGGAGAATTGAAAGTTAGTTTCAAATTCACAATCGATTTAAAAGAGTTTGAATCGCCCACTGCCTCGCTAAAAGGAACCTAATGGATCGTACACCGTGTAAGGTAAAGATTGAAGATTCAACGGAGATGAGTAAGAATAATTAAATGGTTTAATTATTTATGGCAAGGATTAATTAATATGATTATTAATCAAACGAATAAGTTCGTTAAAGACCTCGGGATGGTTTTGGACCTTAAGGCCCAATGGGCTTCGAACGTCAAGTCCATTAACTTAAGTTGTATGACAACTTAATGAATAATGATTCACAAAGACCAAATTGCCCAAATTAATCCCTAAGGCCGGCCATATTGTGAAGGGTAGCAAACTTGGACTTATTTACAAGTTTGCCACTCAAATGAATTAAGGTATAAATATGACTTTATAGCCAAAATTCATTTAGGGCTTTCTTTTGGGAAATTGGAGAGAAGAAAAGCTCTCCCTTCTCTCTAGAATGGCCGGCCCCCTTGGAGGGTTTTAGCTAGCACTCTAGCTCCTCCAAGGTCACTCATTTCTTCTTAATCAAAACCTTGGTGTAGAAACTTAGAGGTTCTCAATTTTGAGAACTTAGAGAACCTATACTTTCTATATAAATCCATAGTTTTAAGATGCAAGGAATGAAGGCCCTCTCTTTGGGTGATTAGCCTTTGCTTAAGCAAAGAGGAATCTACAAAGGTATAAATCTCAACTCACTTTGTTTTGAGTTGTTTAAAGGTTCACCAAACTACTAGGCTTTGAACATTCATGGTTGATGTTTTGTTTTTAAGTATATGCAAGCATGATTCCGCCTTTAATTTGTTAATTGCATGCTAATGATATTGCTTAAATGAACATGTTTCTCCAAAATAATCCTTCATTTATATCAACTTGGATAGTTAAATTATATATACTTTGAGTTTTAGCACTGTTCAGAAATAGTAAAAGGGCGGAAATGCCCTCGCTTCTCTGTTTTCTTTCCGTTTGTCTGGCTTGCTTCGTGCGCCAGAAAGATGTTTTTGCCCTTGTTTTCCACACGTCGGTCATCCTTATTCTCTCAATTTCGAGAGTCTTCTTAACGAGCTA
Source organism: Crataegus laevigata (assembly GCA_963580275.1). Classification (NCBI taxonomy): domain Eukaryota; kingdom Viridiplantae; phylum Streptophyta; class Magnoliopsida; order Rosales; family Rosaceae; genus Crataegus; species Crataegus laevigata. The sequence continues at coordinate 19,085,365 of OY756945.1, forward strand.
GGGTTTTATTCCTTCGCTGCCTTTCCTGATTTCGGCTTTGGTCTTTTCGTTTTGCCTGTTCTTTCTTCCAATCCTATGTTTCTCTGTGGTCTCCATTCTTTGTTTTGCAGAAAGGGTTGTTGATTTTTTGGTTTAAGGGACTTTGTGGTTGCCGGGTCGTTATGCGTCTATTTAAACTTGGGGTTTTTTTGCATTCCGAGGGTTTCGACTCTCTAATCGGGGGTAATGAATTCCATATTTTATAATAAAGTTTTTATTTTTGGTTTTTCCTTTGTTTCAATGAAACCTTAATCATTTCCTTTTACTGCCAGTTGTGGTGCTCTCTTGGGTTTTCCCTGTTGAAAGAGAACTTTGCATTTTCGTTCTTCGATTGGCAAATCTCGGATTTGTTGGCATTTGCAACGATGCTGTAATTTTTTTGGTACGTTTTTTGCGCTTCTGTTTTTTTCTGGTTCGAACATGGATTGATAATTATTAGATTTAAATGGATTCGTAGTTTTTGGGAAAAAGATGGGAGGAGTTGTTGAAGTTGTGTGGAGGTTTGTTTTTTTCTAGGTTTTATGTTGCAGGGGGTTACAAACATAGAGATGAGGAGAGGAACCATTAGTTTAGATTGTGATTTAATTTATTTTTTTTATGTTCTTAGTGGTATAAATTATGTGAGTGCAGTTGTTTTAAAATTATTTGGGTGTTTTTTATGGTTTTCCAGTTTGGATTAAAATGGATTTGAAATTTTTTAGAAGAAATTAAAAGGTTCGATGGAATTTTGGAAGCCTCTGTGCTTTTGCTGAACGTGTAGACAATCTTGAAAATGTGTGTCAAAAGACTAATGTTTGTATGTAAAAATTGCAGCCATGTGGTAAAGAGCAATGGTTCATTAAACTAAATGTCAATGAACAAATCCATGTGTTGACTGCGTTGAAAGGCACAAATTTTTTTGACATGTTTTGGTTTTATCTCATATGGGTTAGATGTCTGTTTAATTTGTTAAACATGTGTATCTGCATTTGTCTTATTCATGTGGATTAGTGGAAAAACATTATCGTATTGCTCTGTTGGTCACTTATAGAACTATTGACTAGTGCTACAAATTGTGATTCCAAATTAGCTTATCCTTAATTCACAAATAACAAGATCGTTATTTATATGTGAGTACATGTGATTTATAAATTGACATTCTCACTGAGTTTTTTCTGCTAATTAAATTTCTATAATTAGTTCGATGTTTTCATTTTGTTTGCTTATTTGATTTGCCATTGCATCATATGGATTAGATTGCAGAGAGAGATAGTAAACTTTATTTCATTGTGACAACCCGTTCCTAAAAATTATGATTTTTATAATTTTTAATAAGCAAGTTTACGAAAATGCCCTTCGAGGCACATACTTCGATTGGTGTTGACCGCCTTGTAGTGGCACGTAAGATTCGTTTTCTTGGCATATTTTTATAGTATTCGTCGCTACAGATGCGCAGGTGAAAACAGATTCAAATTTGGAGCTATAACGAAGAAGTTATTAACGTTGGAAGTCAAGGGAAAAATTCATCATTTCCCAATTGTTTGGAAAATTCCAGAAAATTTGGAGGGCCAAATGTATGGCCCATATTAAAAGAAATGGAAATGGACAGTGCATATGGAAAGGAAATGATGAACATGGGAGAGAAGTGAAGGAATAAAGAGAGGAGATAGAGGAATAGGAACCAATCAGAAAAAAAAAGGGAGAAAGGAGAGGGGAGAGACACGGGGGATCGGGACCCGGTTGTGGGCAACCTGACTAGATCGGTATCCATGGTGTTTTCCGACAGATTTTCACCCATTTTTCCGGTGAATTGCCTCAAACCACCACCTAGAAACCCCTCCATAACCTCCATTCCATCCTTTTCATCTCAAATTTGGTGAGATTTGGTCCCCAAAATGGAGAAAACGCACCCGTGGGTGGCGTGAGGAACTTGTTTGAAATCCTCCCAATCCTGAAACCATTTCATCCAATTAACACTACCAAAACACTCATTGGGAACCTAGGAACAAAGCCCAATCCTTTGTTAGAGCATCGAAGTTAATTTGGAGGTCGAATTGGAGCACACCAAAACTTAGGGTTCCAGCGGGTTTTGATGAAATTGGAGGTCTTTGAGGCCAAATTGGAATTGTTTAAAGGTATGAAAGTTGTTCTACTCATTGAGATCTTTAATTTTGCAAATTTTGGTAATTTTTAGTGAAAGTTGGATTTTTTTGGCGGCGTGTGGCCAGAAGGCCACCAATGATGTTTTTAGGTGTTCTTCAATGTTTTGAATTTAGTTTTGATAATGGATTGACGTAGATTGATCGTTAGTACCTAAATTCGTTACGATTCGGTAATAGGTCAGAGTATGAATCGACGATTCGACCGTTGGATCATCACCAAACTTTAGTATGTTATAGTACGTAATATTTGAGGAATGTAGGAATTTATGGATCGAGAATCCGACGTACAGATCTTCCTGAATTGGAATTGTAAGCTTGTAAATAAAAATGTTAACCACCACTTTGTTTGGGCAATTGACGGAGATCCAACTGTTAGATCGTAACAGAACTTTGGGGTATTGTTCTAGAAGTATAATGTGTATCATTGGAAGTAACGGATCGAAGATTCGTGATACGGATCTTCCGGATCAGATTCGTAGGGATGTGTTTTATGTAAATTGCATATTCTCAAAGTACGAATTCTGAGACATGATTTGATATTTGTGTTAGGCGGTGATCAGTTGGGATCATTTGGGATATCTCGATAGTCATGCTAGGAGCTGTAGATTATGATTGTGTGATGATTTGGGATATATCATAATCATTTATATTTATTATGATTGTGTGATGATTATTGCTTGACGCTGCGGACGCTCAGGTAAGTCAGGTGAGTATATGTTTGATAGTGATAGTGATGATGATGAGATTGTGATATAGCTTATATTCTTGCACCTCAGGTGTTTGTGCTCCGCCAGAGTAAGGCCTAGCTTTCACGTGATCGTTCACCTCCCTCACTGTACGCTGACCTTGGATCCAAGGCAGGTGCCAGCCTGTCGTACAGACCACTATAGGTGGTTCTGACTCTTAGGTGACCCGCGATTCGTCGCACAGCTTTCACGTGATTGTAGCACTGAGCGTATTTTATACACCTAGCCTGTCGTACAGACCACTATAGGTGGTTCTGACTTGTGTGTAGGATATTGGTTGAGGAGCTATAGATTCAGCCGTACAAGTCACGTTAGGTGACTTCGGCTGACATATTGATATTGTCGACATATTGTGATTATTGGTTTATCTCACCTGATTGATGCATATATTTCTCGGCTGGATATTTTGGCATGGCATATTTGAGTTTTATCATTTTACAGCCTATTTTGGTATATGATTATATACGTATTATTTTCTAGGAAAGTATACGGGTTTTATAGAGAGGGGTTAGTGCTTTTGATTTTGAAATGGTTTTGAAAAGCTTTGTTTTTGTCCACTCACGTTTTCTGTTTTGCGCCCCTCCAGGTTTAGTTGATGAGGTTCGTATCGACGAGGATTCTCGGCAAATCTCAGGATTAGTGGCTACTTCTGAGGGTATAATTCTTACCCGCTCTACTGTATTTTATTTATACTCTGGTGTTTAGGCACTTTTAGGTTTAAATTTATTCACATTTTCCACATCAGTACACTTTATGGGTTCGTCACCTTCTAGGTGTCGGCCAGCACAACTCGACTTCGGTGTCCTAGTAGACTTTCTGGGTCGGGGTGTCTCATTCATACTTTTTTTTTCAACTGCTTTATGTTTGATTTGCAAGAAACTTAGAATTCATACGAAGTCTACCTTCGTCAAGATTTTCAATGTCTGGAGTGATAATGTGATGCTACAAGGGTAGCACTTGATGGAAGAACGCCTTGAAATGATTACTTTTGGTTCTTAATAACGCTAATCCTCCTAATGAAATCGGTGGTCATTCTGGATCTTTTGGAGGAAGATCGACTTCTGTTTAAGTTCGTCATAAAATAGATTATTCAAAAATCTTATTCTTCTGGTTTAGGACATTGTAACCAAAATTAATCTCCAGAAGTTCTTGGCGTTATACTTGTCAATTCGATGAGTATAGGCAGGTATGTGAGTTGTTGCATCTATTGTTAGAAGGAATCCCCGAAGTAGAAGTATCTTTTCCTAGAATTGGGGAATCATTTTCTAGGACCAACTTCTTACTCATTCACTGAAACCAACTACCTAAGTGGACTTTAACCTGTAATCAGCCTATGGTAGAGCTGCTAATCAGTGACGCTGTTCGATATCCATAAACTGTTAACTAGTACTCAAGTTGTATGATTTCTGCGTCGGACACATGTTAGTATCTGGAAGTGACACCAGTATATCAGGACGTCGGTTTACAGTTTAGAGTAATGAACAATATTAGAATTATTGCATATGCGTTAATTCACGATGCAATGGATAGGCTAATTAGCAGGGACTGCCTGAGTCGAAGGAACTAAATTGTGGGAACTTATGAGTAGACCTTTGTTGACCATACTACCTATTTAGGTAATTAAAACTTATTGGGTCTCAAAAGCTGAACTAAAAGCTTTATTTTCATCTCCATCTCAAATCTCTCTAGGAGCATCGAGCATATTTTATGGGTAATGTTCTTCATTGAAAATTTCTAAACCTATCTTTGAAATTTCTTGCTTAAATTCATTTTATATGCTCATTTTTTTTTGGCTAGGAGTTTTACATTTTCATAAAAGAGTTGATTTTAGCTATGAGCTACCTCTTGTGTTCTTCATTGAAACCCTAGCCACAAAACCATGTTCATGCAACAAACACTAAATCACTGCATATTAGGATAGCATTGTCTTCATGGTTTTGTTTTAATTTGGTGTCAAGTTCTTCAAGTTTTAAATCTTTAAACTAACCCTATTTTTGGATTCTAGTCAGTTTCTTCTTTCAACTGTTTGACTGAAGAAACTGACTGGTTATTGAATCCAGATTGCATACTATCATTATTTCATATCATGTGCATTTGTTGGTGTTGGTCTTGGTGCCACAAGATGAAGAGTTCTAGAGGAGCTGCCAACTTATGAAGACTGGAGACAATACCTTTTCAATGCCACAAGGTGAAAAGCTCAAGAGGAGCTACCACTTCGTGAAGGCTTAAGGAGTTCACCTCGTGTAAGGCAATGTTGCATAAAGGTAAAACAGCTCCGTAGATAGGGATCTATGAATTGAGCTTGTGTGGTTTTTGTAAGAATCTTGTTTACACTAGTGGATTGGACTCAGTGGAGAGTCCCCGGTTTTTTACGCAGAGGTGGGTTTGTCAGGCCAAAAACTTCTTACGTTCCTTTGTCTTTTAAGCTTGTTAACATATCTTATCTACTTGCATATGTTTCATGCCTTCTATGACTTGTGATTTGATGTGTTAGAGACTAAGTTTACACTGCATATTATGAACAATGAACTGAACTGTTGTTGACTAAGATAACTTGTAGTGAACTAAGTTTGATTTGTAGATTTGCATTTGATTAACTAACGAATCTGTATTTAGTTGACTGGTGAGCTTAACCAGTCAATCCATCATACTTTAATTTATAGTTGCTTTATCAATGTTATTTGCATATTGGACTGATATGTAAATGTGTTCAAGCTACGGAATTATTGTTGTGAAACTAATCTGGGTAAACTCTGATTAGTTAAACGTATTGGTCAATTAGGTTTTGTTCCTGCAACTGTACTTTATATCACTGACTAACTTGTAACTAGTTAACTAGTTCATTTGACTAGTCTACTGTGCAAAGCTAATTTTTATTTGTAGGATATTCCACCTAGTACCCAATTTCATTTATGACCAAAAATTAAGAAAAGTTAAGATAATAAATACATATCAGTCACTTATTGGAGTCAAAAGAAGTCGCACTCATTACGGGGGTAGAAGATTTGGTCTTTCTTTCAAGAGGCGTGTGGAAATTATGTCTTTCACATTTACACCAAAAATTTGAGACAAATCTTGGTTCAAAAATTTTAAATAGAAAAAAAAGGGATGGGAGTAAAGATATGAGTTTAATTTGTCATGAAATGTAAACTGTTGTAAAATCGACGGTATGTGTGCAATGGAACATAAAGTAAATAAGCAATATTTATGAGGTTTAACAAGTGTGCCTATGTCCTCGGGACATTAATAGTATTTTCTTTCATTATTTGAAATAATAGGAGTACAAAGATAACTCTAACTGTTTTCTTTCTTCTCTCTAGCCCAGCTCACTGGTATTTTATTAGGCATCTCTTTTCTTTCTCTTATTTTTCTCCTATCTCTTGTTTTCTTTCTCTGTATGTTTTTCTCTAATCCTTTTCATCGTATTTTTCTCTCTTCTTCCTTCCTTTATATGCTCTCCTTGCAATACCCATTTGTTGGTATTATGCTTCACATAAAGTGTAACACTTGATTCAATGTGTTGTGCTAAATACAGTAAGACACATATACTAAGATATGGTATTCTTAGCCCTAGTTTGGGAGTGAGGTGCTTTAAAAAAAAGCACCCATGAAAAAAAGCTGTAAGAGTTTTAGGTGTTTGGTAAACTAAAAAAAAAAGGGCTTATTTTGGAAGCTGCTGTGAGAATAAGCTGAAATCAAAGGAAAAAGCTGAAACAGCTATTTGTAGCTTTGGAAAACTGGCTTTTTTTTCAAAGCACACGGAGCTACAGTGCTCCTTTAATGAAAAGACCCACTATCAGACCGCTTTATTTTCCAAAAGCACTTTTACAAAAATGTTTACCAAACACTCAGCTGATTTATTTCACAGCCGCTTATTCTCACAGCACAGCCGCTTATTCTCACAGCAGTTTTTTTTCAAAGCACAGCAATACCAAACCAGCCCTTAGACCAAATATCAATTCATCATTTTCACGCACAAGGATGAATAATTTTTCTTAGTGTCTAAATATTAATTAACCACTTGAGTGTTCAACTCATGATCTTCAATTCATACGGTTCTTTAATGTCATAAACATCATGGATAAGACTTGTGTCGGCATATTGTTTGATCTGAAACTCGAGACAATATTCATTTCAACACTTTATAATCTTTCTAGACTCTTCATGAGTCCCATTCTAATATTATTAACTCTTGCAAAAGATTTAGTATGTTGCAACAACATCACAATGATAGTACTCATTAAGGCAATTTATACCATTCATTGGTATTGAGTACATGATTTATGTTTTACCCTTTCAGGGCTTTATTCAAGCAATTTGAATCCTTCAGGGATTTTCTATACTTCATGACACATTTTCCTTTGAAATTTATTTAGAGTAACTTGCTCCCATGTATACTTGAGGGATTTACTTGTGGAGATATGTTTCGGGCATGTATAATTCTCCACTGAAATGAACAATTTTCACAATGAGAAATCATGTTTCCAGGAGTGTATTACAATTTCATATTTCAATTGGAAACCTTGTGTCATATTGTTGGAAATGTGCCCTAAAACCAATCATATGATGATACTTTACGGACATTTCACATGATTAAACTAATCTAGTTTAATATCAAAGGCAAAGATTATTGTTTGAGCGGTCTCATATAAATGTTATATGCTTAAACGATAAAGTCCAAGGAATATGTGATTGGGAGAATGCGATCTAAATAGTTAGATTCATGAGACCATTCTTTCGTAGACACATCCTAAACGTTCCTGATCATAGGATTGCCAATTGGGCATTGACAGTCCGTTAAGATCAGTACGTGCCATGTCTTCTCTCAGGGAGAGTGACTAGTCTCGAGTCATTGGTGTGAGTGACACCAAGACAAGTACGTAGGTGCTCAATAGAGAATGAGTTCACTGAACACGATCAACGACGAGTTCTCATATTCATGTCACGTGAGAACTCATGGTTAGGATAATGCAAATTAGTCCTTTGACCTGAGGCATCATAGTTGTCTTGTGGTTAGGTCCTTGATCTTTGATCGTGTCAAATGGCATTCCTTTGGAGTGTCCACGGCATGGTTGGGGTCAAGCTATCTAGTCATGGAGACAAGTGAATGCGCAACAAGGGATCTCTAACCTTCAAACCGTTGAGGGAGAATACTCTATGATATGATTTAGAATCTCTGGCCAGAGTATGAATGAGATGTTGGAATGCGTTCCATATCACATTCAAGGTAATCATATAAGTGCGAGATTCACATTGGATAGTAGACATGAATAAACTATCAAGCCAAACAATGTGGTCAAGAGTATTGTATTAGAGAAGGACCGTATTGCATTTGTAATCCTAAACTGAATAGGTTCTCCACCTCTTCTGATTAGCTTGGGTAACCATGATATGCTGCTAGGTGTCACTCATGGTTTGTGGAAGCCCTAAACGTGTGTAAACACTAAAGGGAGAATTGAAAGTTAGTTTCAAATTCACAATCGATTTAAAAGAGTTTGAATCGCCCACTGCCTCGCTAAAAGGAACCTAATGGATCGTACACCGTGTAAGGTAAAGATTGAAGATTCAACGGAGATGAGTAAGAATAATTAAATGGTTTAATTATTTATGGCAAGGATTAATTAATATGATTATTAATCAAACGAATAAGTTCGTTAAAGACCTCGGGATGGTTTTGGACCTTAAGGCCCAATGGGCTTCGAACGTCAAGTCCATTAACTTAAGTTGTATGACAACTTAATGAATAATGATTCACAAAGACCAAATTGCCCAAATTATTCCCTAAGGCCGGCCATATTGTGAAGGGTAGCAAACTTGGACTTATTTACAAGTTTGCCACTCAAATGAATTAAGGTATAAATTTGACTTTATAGCCAAAATTCATTTAGGGTTTGTTTTGGGAAATTGGAGAGAAGAAAAGCTCTCCCTTCTCTCTAAAATGGCCGGCCACTTTGAGGAAATAATCTAGCAATTCAACTTCCTCAAAGTCACTCATTTCTTCTTCATCTAACCTTGGTGTGGAGACTTAGAGGTTCCCAATTTTGGGAACTTGGAGAAACCATTTCATCCAACCAAATCCATAGATCTTAGATGCAAGGAATGAAGGCCCTCTCTTTGGGTGATTAGCCTTTGCTTATGCAAAGAGGAATCTACAAAGGTATTAATCTCAACTCACTTGTTTTGAGTTGATTAAAGGTTCACCAATCTACTAGGCTTTGAACATTCATGGTTAATGTTTTGTTTTTAAGTATATGCAAGCATGATTCCGCCTTTAATTTGTTAATTGCATGCTAATGATATTGCTTAAATGAACATGATCTTCCAAAATAATCCTTCAAGTGGTATCAGAGCCTAGGTCTAGTAGTTGGTGAATCCTTTTGGGTTTTGTATTTCATAATATGTGATTTAAAAGTTGTAAAATGTTACAAGCTTTATTCTTGTTTTATGAATGTAAATTTTGTTGGAAAATTTGGCATCTCAAATGTTGTAGATGTAGTTCATATGAGCATGAATATTGAAGCTAAAATTTGGTGCCATAAGTTTTGGGATTTTCGGCCAAATTAATAGGGTGAATTTTGGGTTCTTGTTTGTCTTGTTAAAATGTTTTTCAAGTGACTTTTGGAACCCCTAAGTACCCTAGTTTGGTTATATGAAATTTCCCTTAAGTTTAAATGGTTTTGGGATGTTTTTGGGTGAAAAATGATCATGGAAAAATTTTGAGTTTCTCATGAATGTTCTTCATTGTTCTTGATGTTCTTGCCAAGAACAATAAAGCTTGGGGTTTTGATTCAAAGTTTTGAATTATTTCATAAAGTTTTGTTATAAGATATTTTCATATATTTATTAATGATTAACATTTTTAATGTTAGTCAAAACTTTGAAAATATGTTAGATATTTTTTAAAAAGATGATAGAAAATTGGTGATGGGTGTGTAAGGATTAAATCCCTTTCACACACCACATGCACCACTTGCATGACTTTATGTCACAAAACCCATCACTCCATGCATTGTCCCAAGGCCGGCCACTCCCTCAAGTGGGAGTACTTTTGGGGCTTTTATGCAATTACATAAAGTTTTGATACTTTTGTGTATTTGCACTTTGGCCCAAAAGTTTACGTTTTTACGTTTAGGTCCAAAAACGCTAAAGGACAAATTGTTTTGCTCCTTTAATGAAGTTTTTACATTTGTGGAAAAGTTTGGGTTCTAGTTGTGATTACATAAAGTATTGGACTTTTGTGTTTTTACAAAGTGACCCCAAAAGTTTAAGTATTTGCAAAATAGCCCAAAAGTTGTGGTTAATTGCACTATGGCCCAAAAGTTGTGGCTAATTGCAAAATAGCCCAAATGTTGAGGTTAATTGCATAATGGCCCAAATAAGTTGAGGTCATTACATTTTGGCCCAAATTAAATAGAGAACAAAAATTGTTTTGTCTCTTTAAATGAGAATTGGATTTTCATTTTAGTTAGCTCCATTTAAATCAATTTTATGGATACAAAAACCAAATGAAAAATGTTGCATTCAATTTAATTAGTTAAAATGTTAATTAATTAAAGGGTGATTATGAACCTAAGCCTACGATAATTGAGCTATGTGAAAGGCCGTTTCAAATTTGTTTGAACCATGGGAATGTGTAGATTAGATTTTGGTTGTAATTTGATTAGATCAAATGTTGTAAAAGAGCATAAGCTCTTCTTTAATTTAAAGTAATTTGATTTGATCAATTGTTGTAAAAGAGCATAAGCTCTTCTTTACTTTGAAGTACTTCTTTCTTGCTTTATATGATATGCATGAAATTGAAGTAGATGGGTCCAACGCCCCTAAGACAACACGCCTTAATGTGATTAAATGCGTAACTAAAATCAATCACCATCCCTAGTCCGAGATTCAACACAAGGCTCGTGTTGGATCTAAACAAAAGGTTCATAGTCATCCTAAGGCCCTAAGGCAACTATATAGTCCATCAATGAATGCAAACCTTATGTTAGTAGTATCATGTACTCTTGCTTTAAAAAAAAAAAAACCGTTTTAAAAGCTTAGTGGGAGTATTATATACAACTAAATAAATCATATGGACCAATAGTTGTGATAGGACCAAAAATGTTTTAATTGGATTAAAATGTATGTTTATATGTGATGAGACCTAAAAACCCTCAACCAAACCAATATTAAGTTGATAAGCGTGAGAGTGCTTTTGAACACTCTTTCGTGGCCTTCCACCGTGGTAGGTCCGAACGTTTGTAAAATTGTACACCGGCTTCACCCTATCATGGGGGAGTTCAAAGTGCATGCTTACACTCGGGGAGGATTCTATATGCATACTTGATGTTGTGAAAGGTAGGCAACGAGAATAGCCAACATCGTATCATCGTGAGGTTGTTCTTGAACCCCTAACTTGAACTCGCATGGTGGGAATGACTTAACTAAGTGCAATGAAGCCAACATCATATCATTGTGAGGTTACATTCTCTAGAGGCCAAATAAAATGGGTTCTTACATTAGATGTAAAGGAGTAAGTGTACTCTCTCATTATTATTAATGCTAGCCAACATCGTATCATCGTGAGGTGAACTTGGTAATAGTGAGCCTCCCATAACCTACTAAGAGTTTCCTCCAAAACTCTCGAATTCCGATGAGGGATATGGAATTTGCCAAAAATAGTGGGTGGTGCTATTTTGATTTAAAGACCCAAATCAAATAGCTTAAAATCAATCATTTATATTCGTTATGTATTTGTTTACCAATATATTTGCAAACGCTATCCAATACTTGACAAAGAAAAGCCGAATACTTTAGTTTCCGAACTTGGTACCACAATCCCATAGATTGTCTTGAATGGATTGTACAAGTGCCTAAGTAGTCTCATCCTCACAATCTTCCTATTGATAAATGTATCATTGGAAGAACATGTTAGATAAGTCTATCATAAAGAGGACAACAATTTTATTGTCATAATTCTTCAAATACAAATTGTTGTATGAAGAGATAAGAGTTGTTTTGAACAACCCTTAATCAACGCAAACATTAAGTGCTTGTCTCTTTGTTACATGAACAAGGAACTTGAGAAGAAAGCACAAGGGCATGGACACTTTATGTGCCATGATTCTTCACTTACAAATCGTTGTATGAAGAAATGAGAGTTGCCTTGAACAACTCTTGAATGTTTGTAATTATGTTTAGAACATAATGGTTGGTTGACAAAAATAGTCCATCAACATGGACTTATGATGATTTTGAATCATTGTATGTTGAAGTGTTAAAACACTTAACGAGACGGAAACTAGATAAGGACTTCACCTTTGTGTCCCTATCCCAATCGTTCACTAAGTTTATTGTAAACTATATGGTGAACAATAACCACACGCTCTCCAAATCGTTTGATGTGTAAAACACAATTGAAATAAGTTTCAAGAGAGATAGTGGGAGTTTAGGGACCATGACTATTGTAGTCAAAGGAGAAGTTAAATGAAGAAAACAAATAACTCCAAGGGAACAAACTTTCTTTATGAAAGGATGGACATTGGAAGGGGTATTTGCAAGAAATGTCTTGCAAGTGTCAAGAACACACCTTTTTCAAGGTGTTGTAAAATGTTCTTGAATTGTTCAAAACAGTTGGTTCTTCTACTTGAATGCTTGATTCTGTATTAGTAACTATGTTTTACAAATCGTTGTAAAAGTGTGGCTAATAAGAAGTAGAAGATTAATGAGAGAAGAGAAAGTACTTCACATTCGGAAAGTGAATAAAATATAGATCTCTGCGAAAGCGGATTGTACTTACTTCCTCATATGAACTACCAAATAAGAATGATTAGATTATTGTAATCTAATTAATTGTCTCTATAGTAGAGATGATGTGGTAGTGTTAATTGTTTAGAATATAACGATGCTTAAAACCCAAAAGGTTGCAAGGTAGTGACTAATCCCAACTAAGTTGTGATACCTCTAAAAACATAAATTATGAGTTGGTCATGGATGGATGCTTTGGATCGTTAGATCCGGATCCAATGCCTTCTTGTTAAAATTGTATAGAGGCGAAATGTTCGAATCTTTATTCTTTTGGAAAGAAGAAAGAATCACAAAGTTGTTGAGGTTAATTCACTTAGATGTTAGTGGCATTAGTCCACAACATAATACTACTCATGTTATATGACATTCACCGAAGATCACTCTCGGTTGGACTATAGTTTATTTTGAATAAACACAAGTCCGAATACTTTGCAAAATGTTTCAAAGAATTCAAGAAATGTAAGTTGATGAGTAAGACGTCTAAAGTATTTACCTCCTTAGATTTGATCCAAGGAAAAAGTAACACTTTAGATACGTTTCCTTGAAAGATGTCAAGGAAGGTAGCATCATAAGATAATGAACTTCTCCATTAGGAGAAGAACGAACTTGAATAAGATTTAGTTCGTTGGATATTATCTAATACCCATATATAGGATATATATATACTTCTAAAACAATATGATTGTCAATTAGAAGAGCTTCCAAAATTTTCATGACTCCATAAGATGTAGTTGGAAAGAAAGACAAATCTTAAGCATGTTAAAGATTTGGGGTTGTGTGCTAATAAGCAATATTTGTTTGATAACAATCTTGTGGGATATCCTTATATTAATTTTTGGATATCGCTTCTATAAACCAACTAACAAATGTTGTTTTGTTGGGTAGTTCATTGTAATTCTACAATATGATTTGCCTAAACGCAAATGAACGAGAGATAGAACTCAAAGAATGTGTTCTTTGAGAGACAAGATAGTAATCAACAAATATAACAACCTAGTTCCTATACCACAAGCTCCAAGGTAGTCGAGAAGGATTTATAAACCGTCTTAGTTGAATGGTTTGAACTTTATGACTATGTCATAGAGTTGCACCTCTTAATTCGAAAGAAATAAGAATGAAAATCCTTATGACTACATTGAGTGTATATACGATATATACTCAAGGAAATGGTAAAATACCATTTGACTCGAAATAATGAAACCTTAAAAGCTAATTGGTAGCTTAAGGTAACTACACTCAAAGAGTATGGTTGACTTTGAAGAAACCATCTTTGATATAGTCTTAGTTTCTATTAATTCGAGGATCACTAGCTACAACTAAATGGTGATTTAATGTTTGGACATAATATGGGTTTCCATAACCATTATTAAGATAGTCTTGATAATGTATGTCTAAAACTATAAATCACAAGACATGTAAGTTGTAGAGATCCATCCATCATGGATCTTAGCAAGCTAGTGGGAGCTATAACCGTCTTATGAAAGATCAAATCGTTTGATTTCTCGTAAAGATGTAAATGAATCTTTTGTTTACTAGGTTTACAAAAGATTAGTGGGAGTTTATCATATTCCTAAATTTAAATATATATATATGATATATTAATTTTTGGAAATGAAATGAATACTTCTTCGTTAAAGTAATGACTTTAAACATTCTATAAACGATAGAATAAATATGGGAGATATAGTCTATAATAGACAAGAGATGCTAGGAAGTTTCTCATATGATGATAAACTTCACTTAGAATGACAATTCTAGTGAGAACTAGGAAATTGTTCTTCTCAAAGGGAATGTACCCTTTGACTCCCAAAGAAATAATGCGTAAATAGAATCCTTTATGCATATGCACAAAGGTGATTTATGTATTTCATATTGTATGAAAAACATTGATATGAGTTGTACCTAGAACGGTACAAAACGATATCAGTGCAAACCCAGGATCAGAACCATGGCAACTGTCAAGTGAGTCCTTAAGTATTTGAGAAATACTAAAGGATAGATTCCTCAAAGAATGAGGAAGAATTAGAGTAACGTAATGGAAGCGTAAATGTATTAGATTATGAATCTAATCCATCATTGGATGTTTCTTCATTATGAATGAAGAGATAAACAGATATCTCTTTATTATGACTAAAGAGATATTTGGATGGAAACATTAAAGTAATGACTTTAGTGTGTTCCATTATGAATGCAAGATATATTGCCATATAGAAGCTTACAACAATGTTGTTTGGATGGGAAAGTTCATTTATGAACTCTCTATTCGGTTCCAACCAAAAAGTGTATGACACTAATGGGGCGATAGCTCAAGCCAGGGAATCAAGGTCTCATCAAGGTCCGAACTCATATGAGAGACTGAACCACATGATTGAGAATCATGTATAATGGTGACGTTGTTAATCTCAAGATTGCTTCTATGGATAACATATAGATATCCATTGTCTAGGCCTACTATTCAGCCATTTTTTGAAATGACTGCAGAAGAGGTATCATCACTGATGACCAAGCTGATTGGCTCTAGTGCAAGTGGGAGATTGTTGGAAATGTGCCCTAAAACCAATCATATGATGATACTTTACGGACATTTCACATGATTAAACTAATCTAGTTTAATATCAAGGGCAAAGATTATTGTTTGAGCGGTCTCATATAAATGTTATATGCTTAAACGATAAAGTCCAAGGAATATGTGATTGGGAGAATGCGATCTAAATAGTTAGATTCATGAGACCATTCTTTCGTAGACACATCCTAAACGTTCCTGATCATAGGATTGCCAATTGGGCATTGACAGTCCGTTAAGATCAGTACGTGCCATGTCTTCTCTCAGGGAGAGTGACTAGTCTCGAGTCATTGGTGTGAGTGACACCAAGACAAGTACGTAGGTGCTCAATAGAGAATGAGTTCACTGAACACGATCAACGACGAGTTCTCATATTCATGTCACGTGAGAACTCATGGTTAGGATAATGCAAATTAGTCCTTTGACCTGAGGCATCATAGTTGTCTTGTGGTTAGGTCCTTGATCTTTGATCGTGTCAAATGGCATTCCTTTGGAGTGTCCACGGCATGGTTGGGGTCAAGCTATCTAGTCATGGAGACAAGTGAATGCGCAACAAGGGATCTCTAACCTTCAAACCGTTGAGGGAGAATACTCTATGATATGATTTAGAATCTCTGGCCAGAGTATGAATGAGATGTTGGAATGCGTTCCATATCACATTCAAGGTAATCATATAAGTGCGAGATTCACATTGGATAGTAGACATGAATAAACTATCAAGCCAAACAATGTGGTCAAGAGTATTGTATTAGAGAAGGACCGTATTGCATTTGTAATCCTAAACTGAATAGGTTCTCCACCTCTTCTGATTAGCTTGGGTAACCATGATATGCTGCTAGGTGTCACTCATGGTTTGTGGAAGCCCTAAACGTGTGTAAACACTAAAGGGAGAATTGAAAGTTAGTTTCAAATTCACAATCGATTTAAAAGAGTTTGAATCGCCCACTGCCTCGCTAAAAGGAACCTAATGGATCGTACACCGTGTAAGGTAAAGATTGAAGATTCAACGGAGATGAGTAAGAATAATTAAATGGTTTAATTATTTATGGCAAGGATTAATTAATATGATTATTAATCAAACGAATAAGTTCGTTAAAGACCTCGGGATGGTTTTGGACCTTAAGGCCCAATGGGCTTCGAACGTCAAGTCCATTAACTTAAGTTGTATGACAACTTAATGAATAATGATTCACAAAGACCAAATTGCCCAAATTATTCCCTAAGGCCGGCCATATTGTGAAGGGTAGCAAACTTGGACTTATTTACAAGTTTGCCACTCAAATGAATTAAGGTATAAATTTGACTTTATAGCCAAAATTCATTTAGGGTTTGTTTTGGGAAATTGGAGAGAAGAAAAGCTCTCCCTTCTCTCTAAAATGGCCGGCCACTTTGAGGAAATAATCTAGCAATTCAACTTCCTCAAAGTCACTCATTTCTTCTTCATCTAACCTTGGTGTGGAGACTTAGAGGTTCCCAATTTTGGGAACTTGGAGAAACCATTTCATCCAACCAAATCCATAGATCTTAGATGCAAGGAATGAAGGCCCTCTCTTTGGGTGATTAGCCTTTGCTTATGCAAAGAGGAATCTACAAAGGTATTAATCTCAACTCACTTGTTTTGAGTTGATTAAAGGTTCACCAATCTACTAGGCTTTGAACATTCATGGTTAATGTTTTGTTTTTAAGTATATGCAAGCATGATTCCGCCTTTAATTTGTTAATTGCATGCTAATGATATTGCTTAAATGAACATGATCTTCCAAAATAATCCTTCACATATCATATGAGTGTATTTCATTGTATTACAAATACCCATATGTAACCTTCTGGGTTCAACATCATTTGGCAATTTGTATTTTAGGTCCATTTTTTCACATTCTTGATAAATTGTAATAGAATTGCCTTTCTCCATTTTTTGCTAATAATTTTTCCTTTTAGTCAACGAACAAAAAAATGTGGCTCAATATCAACATAGCTCATTGATGAATTTAGTAGCTATTGTAAAACCAAAATTAACATTGGTAATCATCAATTCGTGATCCCATAATTCTCATGTGCATGCAGATGCATATTTATAATCATTTCATTACTTTGGATATCATTGCCTCTTCAGGAGTTTTACATTGTCTCTTCTAGGATAGTAATATCTTATTAGATGAATTATTTGAGAATTTGGATCATAACCTCATCTAGAGCGTTATAGAGCTTGAATTTTTAATCTCCACTTTTGGGGAGTTGAGTCATTGGAACCTACACGTCGATCGTGCTTCAGGCATGAGATATATTAAAATTGTTGTGTGATATGGAATATTCCTTTTGGAACTTGAATCCATGTGGCGACTGTCATGTTTCAGGCATGCAACAGTTCAGTAGTGCCAAATCTATGGATAGTCTGAATGAGACTTCAATTTGTTCGGCATCTCTATAACCTGTAATCAATTAGTAATTTTCATTACCTTTTTGTACATCATATGAATGAAATAAACTGGTAGAGTTTGATGGGGCTATGAGTAGAAATGGTGCGCAACCTTTGCCCTTGGATGGTCCATCACTTCTTGGTGACTCGTCTATACTTGGCAGCTTCAGTGCGAAGAGCCAACAGCATACCAATTATTCTGCGGTGTTGGTGACTTAAGACCTAGTTCCAACAATAGTTGAAAATGATTACTTGAGAGCAATGCAAGGTAAGCAACCAGGCAAAGGTTCCAGGCAGTCGATTCCTAACCGAAAGTTTGATTTCAGGTTCCGACTGATTGCTTTCTTTCCCTTTGCCTTGCAGGTAAGAGTAAGGGCAAAGGAAAAGACAGGGAAATAACATGATATGAGATACTCTTGCTCTCGACCCTGATGATATGAGATACTTTTGCTCTTGAAGAAAGACAATAGAAGTATTTGATGTTGATGTAAAACTTCTCGATCAAAAATATTTCTTGCTGAGAAAATAAGTTTGGTATTTTAAAGAACTTGGTTGAAGAGGTATTCTCAGAGAGAATGAATACTTAATATGTTGAGAGGTTTAGTTGCAGATGCATTCTCGACAAGGAAGATGAGCTAGGCGTTTTAGAGGTATGGCTTGCCATGGAGGACGAAGGTCGACATATATAGGGATTTCCCAGTAGTAGATAGTGGTGCGGATGTGGCCTTGTCACCCACGCTTGTTGGCAACAGTGGTGTAGTTGGAATATTGAATTTTACGCATTTTACCTTTGCCAGAGATGTTTTGACAGAATTGTCTTTGATATCCAAAAAGCTGAGATTGCGTCAAAGAAAATGTTGACGAACTTTACGCAGGAAAATCTAACTTTTGAAATTCGAGAACGGTGTTCCTTCAATTTTTGAACAGGTGGTTGTGTTGCTTTTCCTTTTATAGAGGTATCGATTGTATTCAAAATGCACGCTTTAAAGTTTGCCCGCCTGTGAAAATTGTCTCTGTTATATTTCGGAGATTTCCCTTTATCACATCCTTTTCTTTCATCATTTCTAGAAATGGTTTGCCCATCTAACCTTTGTTTAGATTTGAGTCTCAGAGGATACAGACGAGCCGCGTCAGGATAATATATAGCGCCCGTCCTTCTTATCGTCTAATGGCCCTTTTACAGTTGGAGACTCTGTGATGAGGGATGATATAATGGCTACATTAGTAGCTAGGAACATTCTCACTCCTAGAGATACCAGAATACTTTCAGAGAGGTCTGATGAATCGACTGCTCAAGACTCATTAGCTTTCAGTGTTCAATGTGTGGGTTTTTATCCAACATGGGCCAACGTCTATTTGCTAAAGCTCGCCAAGTCAAATTATTAATGGCTAGGATGGCAAGTTTTAGACAAGAAATTAGAGGGCTTAAGCACAAGAATAAAAGGTTGCACAAACTTACAAATATTTACTCGACGAGCATGAAAAGAAAGCTCGACCAATTGCTGGAATCCGAAAGTCGGATTTAAAGTGATCACCAGAGATTCGTGGCTAGTTTCCAAAGGCAACTGGTGCCTTCCCCTACTGGTGATTTGCCAAGTACTGGGGCGTCACATGACCAATCTCCAGTGCCTCATTCTTCTAGGGCAATGCTAAGTGCAGAGACTTCACATGAGCAACCTTTGTGAAAGGCCCCCTATATGTTTCTTTTTATAGTTGTAACTCTTATGTATGTATATAAATTACTCTTATTTGATTTTATACATGTCTGAAAGCTTCCACTTTAGTTTGTTATATATGGGAACCCATGGAAACTTCTGGTTCCGTGAATATGATTCAATAAGCATTTAAGTATAAATGTTTTCTAATATCATATGCTTCCTCATGAATTCTCAAGCATTATAAATTCATGAAAGTATCTCTTATGTAAGATGTTGATGGTCATAAAATCAAATGGCTAAGTCCACCATTTTCTTATTCCCAAAAAGGAAGAAACTTGGGTACCACATATAGCACATGTCTACACAAGATGTTAGAACTTCAAGTTCTTAACATTATTCATGTTTTGAATTTTAGGTCAAAATATTGTTCATATATACTCAAAATTTATTCCCAATATTGACATCATTAGAAACTTTAGGTTCATATTTTTTTTTAATTCATTCCCATACTTAATCTGTACATGGATTAAGGAACTTATGGTCTTCATTTACATGAATCAAGGAACTTCTAGCCATCATTTAACAGTTTGTGGACTGAGGCACTTATGGCCTTCATTTTAATTTAGTGGAGGAACTGCTGTTCTTTCTGTTAATTCAAAAACTTCAGGTTTTGATTTTTATCAAGGAACTTCGGGTCCGATCTTTTATATGATGAGGATCAAGAAACTTCATGTTCTAATTTGATCAGGGAACTTCGGGTCCTAATTATACTCATCATAACAAAATGTAACACAATAAATAAATTAAAGCAATATGTGGTAATTCTAGCCATGATAAATAAATTACTTTTAAGTAAATAAAGCTTCTAACAAGGGCTTTACTTTAACATCATTCACATAAATCAAAACTTAAAACAAATGGCGATAATTCCACCCACTGTAAATCAATTACCTTTAAGTAAATAGAATTTGTGAAAGAGTTTTAAGCCAACACTATTAACATAAAACAAAAAGTATCAAACCCCTTTTTTTATTATTATTATTTTTTCTTTTTTTCACATGGTGTCGTGCACCATTCAAAGACTTTCGTTTTTTTTTTATAATTATTTTTCTTTTTCCACATGGTGCAACGCACCACCAAAAACCTTTGTCCATTTCCTTTTTTTATTTATTTATAGGAAAACTAATGAAAAATGCTTGAAAACTTGGAGTTTTAACGATAAGAACAAAATAAAGGGTAAAATGAATAGTATCAGGATTGACTTTTTAGTGTAAAATTGTGATTTTTTGTTAAAGTGAACAGTATCGAAAGTTTTTCATTAAAGTTCCCTTTTTTTATTCTTTTCTGTGCACAATCCTAACACATCAAAGTAGTTCTTCTGGAACTTTATGGCTGCTGGCTTTTCTTTGCCCTGGATAGAAGCCATCATACTTAATTATCTCTCAACGTCTTGTAGGTAATAGGGAGCTCTGGGGATTCTTCAAGCTTAATTCAAACAAAGAGAGAGCGAGAGAGAGAGAGATAGAGAGAGAGAGAGTAATAGGGTTTGAAAACGCCAAGCTTTATTTCAGAGGACTGCAACGCCATCAGAATATGGTGGCCATAGGTGCCAGGCCTTGCAATGTAAAACTCAAAGATAGAATTACCGTGAGTCCTCGAGATCCATCGAGAACATTGTGATATGGGTTTCCAAGTTTGATGAGATTCTTCTGGATCTCTAGAAATCAGTTGTCAGGTACGAGTTTTCTCATCTTATGATGACAAAAGGTCGTTGTAATTTTCAATTCTCACCGAAATTCGGTAAGGCACTTCTGGCGCGGTGGGAGAGTAAAAAATGGACATACTTTTTATTCTGCAAATACTAGAAGTCATATGACAAGATATAAGTTGCTTCAAGAAAATTAATAGTACGAAGATTTGAAGACGAAATGAAAAGATTTTCATATCTGTGAGATTCTAGCCGACAGAGGTGAGAGGTAGGTAGTGCTTCACTGGATTTATGGCGTGTGCTTTCCACCGATATGAGAGCTTCTTGTGTTGATAACATGTTGTAAAATCGACGATATGTGTGCAATAAAACATAAAGTAAATGAGACAATATTTATGAGGTTCGGCAAGTGTGCCTACGTCATCGGGACATCATTAGTACTTTCTTTCATTATCTGAAATAATAGGAGTACAAAGATAACTCTCACTATTTTCTCTTTTCTCTCTAGCCCAACTCACTAGTATTTTATTATGTATCTCTCTTCTTTCTCTGTATGTTTTTCTCTCATCCATTTCTTCTTATTTTTCTTTCTTCTTCCTTCCTCCATATGCTCTTATTTTATAGGCAAAATGTTACTATATCAATACTATTCACTTTACAAATTTTCCTAAAATGAATAGTAAAATTAAAATACTGTGCATAAATAGTAATCCATCCATTTTTTCTTTGGATGAATAGTAACAAACTATTTATGTGGGCCATCCACATATTATATTACAACATAAAGAATCTTCTTCACTTACTTTTTTATTTTAATATTCTCACTTTTTGTATTGTCACTTGTACTCTACTAACACTCAAAATTAAATTTGAACAAAAAACAGTATATACACTAAAGGGGTGGGAGAGTGTGTTATGCCTTCGCATGGGTTTGCCATAATACGTGGTTCAACTTCGCATTTGGAGAATTGGACCTAAGACCTCTCACTTATAAGTGAAGAGGAATATCACTAAATTGTAGTACTAAGTTGCCTAAAATTTGGACTATATTAAAATACTATTAATTTTATTCCTTTGTTACTATAACAAAACTTTAGTTTGTAATTAAACTCTTAATTTTGACTGTTAGTGGATTACACGTCGCATAAGTAAAAGTGAGAAGTTTCAAATAAGAAGGTAAGTGAAAATGTTACTGGCACTCTCATAATTGGTATATGTATTTATTTTCTAGCAGCGTGCTTATATCCATACCTGATGAATTCAATTGGAGTGCGCTTGAGCTTTGTGACAACCCGTCCCGATATAATTATAAATTACGTAGCGAATTGACGGAATTACCCCTTCGGGGTTATGTACGTATGCATGTGTGTTGTGTGAGGACCAATGGATGGTGGCCCTCAATAATTGGAGTTATGGATATTATTGTGTAGAGATTTTTGGACCACACAATCCTTACACACCCTCACCTCTCCCGTCACTCTCTCTCTGTCCATCACTCTCATACTCACTCATACTCACTCTCTCTCTATCTCGCCACCTTGTATGGACACACTCACAAATCCATCAAAACTTAATAGATCAAACGAACCAACACCACCATTCGATTCCTGGAAACCATACGAGCATAGTGGTACCATTTTCAGGTAAGTTCTACGTCGAAATCACAAGCACCGATCTTGGCACTATTCATGAACTTTTTGTTGGTTGATTTTTAGGACAATCTAAGCTTATAGGAAGCTTCGTGAGGTCCCAAGGAGGCTCGAAGTGGTTTGTTTGAAAGAATTGGACGTCGGGATCACGAGGTTGAAGTTTGGCCGGATTTTCTCCTTTTTCTCCGGTGAGATCCCGTGAATTTTAGAGCTTTAAATTAGTATGAATGTGTTCTACATGTTATTAGCTTCATTTAGAGACAAAAATCATGAAAAATGGTTGAAAAACGAGTGAGATATGAAGATTTGAAAAATTCCCAGATTTTCGGCAAACAGTCGCCGGCGACCGGCGACTCGCTGGAGAAGACGACGGAATATTCCGTCAGTTTTGACGGAATATTCTAACGGCGTTAACTGACGCCGTTAAAGTTAACGGAATATACCTGACGGCGTTAACTGACGCCGTCAGTGTGCAGGTCACGTGGCCGCGCATGGGGCCTAGAAAAATTAATTAAAAAATATGCTGATGTTCGTGACGTCGAGTAGGTCACGATGATATATCCAAATGCCAAATTTGAGCTATGTATGAGAAGCTATTTCCATAATTACGTATATGTGCTTAAATAACGTATTTTTAGTAATTTCTCATATAGGTGAGATGTATTCCGAGGACGAGCGTAGCCAGGCTAGACGTGGGGGCTACGACCCAGCGACTTATTAGTGAGTGGGCAGCTATTTTTCTGTATAACCTATGTATATAATGATTTCCCCATAATCAGATTTTAAATGAAAAGTACGTTTTTATCGACATGCATATAAATTGATATTGATGCATGAGTATTCATATATACATTTCATGCATATGTTGGTGCCGAGGACGCCAGGTAAGTACCAGATAGGTACATGCATAGTTGAGAAAGAACAGTCGATATACGATGAGATATGATGAGATATAATGTGATATGTTAGCTTATAAACCTGCACATAGTGTTAGTGCTCACACCCAGAGATAGGGGTACAGTCTTTCACGTGTCGTTCACCTCCCGCACCGCATGCTCGCCTTGAATCCAAGTTAGGTGCACAGTCTTGTCATATAGACCACCTCTGAGTGGGTACGACATGTAGGTGACCCGCGTTCATTCGCACAATCTTCACGTGATTGTAGCACTAGAGCATTTATTATTGATACAGTTATGTGATGATGATATGATGAGGATATTGATGTATGTGCAGTAGATATATATATGATGATGAGATAGTGATGTTATGAGCTATATGTACAGCCGAGGGCTGAGTTGATATCTAGTAGCGATATGATTATTGAAATGCATAGCATGGCATTACTTATGAGATTCAGAATGGCATTGAAACGCATTGCACGGCATGTTATGAGATACATTGAAAATGTTTTATGATGAGAAAGGTTGTGATATATATGTACGTAATATTTTCTGGAAAACTATACAGGTTTTACGGAGAGGGGCTATACTTTTGAGAAAAGAATGATTTTGAAAAGATTTGTTTTGCTGACCCACTCAATTTTGTTTTTCGCCCCTCCAGGTTCTAGATAGCTTGAGTACCCAAGTTGGCTAGCGAGGACCTATCGGTAGTTCTGACAGACTTGCTATTATGTAGGACACCCGTTGGTGTATTTGAACTTATTTATTCATGCTTGACTGCACTTGACTTAGTACGCTCTGGTTATGTATAAGTACAGTATTATCACTCTAGCACAATATCTTATCTAGGTTGCTAGTAGTTTGATTTTAATTAGTTCGTACTTCGTTAATGATTCTGCTTCCGCACTGTGCACTTGGCTACGTCACACTCACTTGACGACCATCACGCCCTACTTTCGGGTACGGGTGTGTCAAGCTTCATGCCTTCTTTTCCTTTGTACTTTTGAAGCTGCAACGTTTTTTTTTCGTGAACGTAAAAATAAAGAATTTGGAGATGGAAATACTTTGTTTCCTTACTTGTTTTAATTAGCAGGGAGGAAAAGTTTAAACTTAAGACGTCTTGAAAGAAAAAAAAATCATTAAACTAATTGATGGTAAAAATTTCGAATAAGTTAAATATTGTCTGTTTTTATGATTAGCACCAAAACGTCTAAACACAAAGTTAAATCTCATACTAAGGAAACTCCACAAAAAAATAGCAAAACTTTTCATAATCACATTCCAAGTGAATGTAAATTTCAAGGCTTCTAAGTGTCAAAATACTTATTTTCTCAATACTCAAGAGTTAAATTTTTGTATTTGTTAAAAATAAAAAAAAAGAGTTAAATTTTGGTTTATGCGTAGAATAACTCATTACTCGACCTTGACACTTCTTTAGTTTTGAACATAAAATGTCGCTACATTAAAGTTTGGTATCAGAGCTCTAGGTTGCAGTCTTGCATATTTTGTGAAATTTCTAATGACTTGATGTCTTCTGTCAGAACTATGCCAGCTCGTGGTGAGCCTCGTCATGTTAAGGAACCTAGTTTCCCTAGCGTAGCCCAGTTAGGGGAAGCTATAGCTAACGCCATTCAGTCAGTTATCCACTCGCCTCAGCAGACCCCTCTTGAGTCGGTGCATAATCTGAAGATAACCCAGTTGGTGGGGAACGAGGGGCCTGAGGGTTCAGAAAAATGGTTCATGCATATTGAGAAGACCTTTAGCATCATGACGAATCAAGAGAGTCTTCAGCCCAATAAGTGGGTCAAGACGACTTCATGGTTTTTGGCTAAGGAACCAGCTACTTGGTGGTCGGAGTTAGCTAAGAGGATGCCTGAGGAGGAAGCTAATGATTGGGAGGTATTTAAGGAGTTGTTTTACAGAAGATTCATTCATCTAGCATATATTGACGGAAAGAAACAGGAGTGTACCAGACTGAAACAAAAGAAGATGCCAGCGAACGAGTACTACCGCACATTCACTGATCTCTCCCGCTACCACCCGGATGTCGCTGCTAATCAGATGGAGATGTTACGCCGATTTAAACTGGGTACGAAGAAGAAGTGGTGTACGATAGCGACAGCGATTCCCTGCTCCACCAACCACGAGTTTTACGAGGTCTTACTGCAGATTGAGGACTCTGAGAACTTGCCGAGTGACAGTGATGACAATGAGAGAGATGGCAACCAGGGCAAGAATAATAAGGGCAAAGGCCCGTATTCGCAGAGACCCCGTCAGACTCAGACCTTTAAACGAAGCGGGGCCAGCTCTAGTTCGTCAAGCAGAGGTTTCAGTGCTATCGGGCAGAGGGGCGGTGGCAGATTCTTCGGTAGTGGCAGATTCCAGAAGTAGGGGAACTCTGGCAGAAACAGTGCTCTGTTGTGCCGTAGGTGCAACAATCGGCACTTTGGCAAGTGTCGTCGTGGTACGAGCGGATGTTACACTTGTGGTCAGGATGGGCACCAGGCTAAGAACTGCCCTCAGAACCAGTAGAGGCCTCAGCAGCCTGTTATACCACCAGCTCCAGTGCAGCAGTATTCAGGGCCTAGCGGCTATGCGCAAACCGGACGTGGATGAGCTTTCCACTACTCGGGGATCCTATTCCATACTCATCGGACCAGTATCAGCCCTAGTACCCTATGGATCCCTACCACCAGAGCGGCTACGGACAGTATTCCGGAAGGTATATGCCTCCCCAGCAGCAGTATTCTGAAGGATATATGCCTCATCCGCAGCCATATTCAGGTGGATACCTGCCTCAACAGCAGTTTGCAGCCGGTAGTTCGCAGTGGTATTCGGGGGGACAGCCCCAGCAGGTGGATGCTGCCGTTAATGGTGTCAGGTCTTTGAGACAGGCTGGGCAGTCGAGTCAGGGACGAAACCCTCAGGGGCGAGGGATGCACACAAATCGAGGTCGAGGAGGACGTCAGCAGACGCAGGGCCACATCCATAACCTATCGCTACAGGACGCTCAGAACAACCCGGATCTGATTATGGGTACGTTGAATATTCTTAGTCATTTTGCTAGAGTATTGATTGATTGTGGTGCCACACATTCTGTGATTTCTCATACATTTGCTCAACTGACCCAACCTCAATCTTCACCCCTTGGGTACGAGTTGGAGTTTGCCATGCCTAGATGGGAGAAATGTTATGTGGATTACGTACATCCAGAATGTCCTGTAATAGTGGAGAACGAGGTTATGCCTGCTAACCTTACTCCGGTAGATATTGTTGACTTTGACGTCATTCTGGGCACTGATTGGTTGCACTACAATCGTGCCAAGATTGATTGTTACGGGAAATCAGTGACTTTTCATCGTCCTGGATTACCTGAGATAACCTTTGTTGGTGAGCGTAACGGAGTTAGACATGGTGTTATTTCGACTGTGAGAGCCAAGAAGTTATTGAAGAAAGGTTGCCAAGGATACTTAGCTCATGTAGTACTTCATGATGATGCTCCTGCTAGCTTTGAGGATGTTCGAGTGGTTAGACATTTCGCTGACGTATTCCCTGATGATTTACCTGGATTGCCACCAGATCGCGACGTGGAGTTTACCATTGACTTGTTGCCAGGTACTAATCATATCTCGTTAACTCCATATCAAATGGCTTCTGCCGAGTTGCGAGAATTGAAGATTCAATTGCAGAAATTACTTGAGAAGGGGTTCATTCAGCCCAGTACTTCACCTTGGGGAGCCCCAGTCCTATTTGTTCTGAAGAAGGATGGTACCTTGAGATTATGTATCGATTACAGGCAGTTGAATCGGGCGACGATTAAAAACCGTTATCCGTTGCCGCGTATCGATGATCTTTTTGATCAACTTCGAGGTGCCTGTGTGTTCTGGAAAATTGACTTGAGGTCAGGCTACTATTAGTTGAAAATCAGGAGTGATGATATTTCTAAAACTGCCTTTAGGACTCGTTATTGACACTATGAGTTTCTGGTTATGCCATTTGGTTTGACTAATGCACCAGCTGCTTTTATGGGATTGATGAACAAGGTGTTCCAGCAGTATCTGGATAGGTTCGTTATTGTCTTCATCGACGATATCCTGGTGTATTCTAAGTCAAGGGCTGACCATGCTCGACATCTTTCGTTGGTGTTGAAGAAATTGAGAGAGCATCGATTGTATGACAAGTTCAGTAAGTGCCAGTTTTGGTTGGACGAAGTAGCATTTTTGGGTCATGTCGTTTCAGCTCAGGGTATTCAGGTTGACCCTCAGAAGATTGTGGCTGTGGAGAATTGGGAACAGCCACGAACCGTCACCGAGGTTCGGAGCTTCCTTGGTTTGGCAGGTTACTATCGGCGGTTCATTAAAGACTTTTCGATCATGGCGCTACCATTGACGAAATTGACAAGGAATGACGTTAAGTTCGAGTGGGATGATGATTGTGAGCGGAGTTTCCAGCGGTTGAAGTATTGTCTCACTCATGCTCCTGTCTTGACACTTCCTGACGATGATGGTAATTTCGAGATTTATAGTGATGCGTCGTTGAATGGCTTGGGTTGCGTTTTGATGCAGCATGGTAGGGTGATTGCTTACGCTTCACGCCAGTTAAAACCTCATGAGAAGAATTACCCTACACATGACTTGGAATTGGTTGCTATTATCTTTGCTTTAAAGATTTGGAGACATTACCTCTATGGTGAGAAATGCAGGATCTTCTCAGACCATAAGAGTCTCTAGTACCTTTTTACCCAGAAGGATTTGATTCTTTGCCAGCGTCGATGGATTGAGTTACTGAGCGACTATGATTACACGATTGAGTATCATCCTGGTCGTGCAAACGTGGTAGCTGATGCTTTTAGCAGAAAGTCCCAGGGCAGAATTAACGTTTTTCAAGCGAGCCGAGTTACTCTTCTTGCCGAGTTGAGATCGATTAGAGTGCAGTTGGAAGTAGAGAATTCGATGGTAGACAATCGAGAGGAAGCCTTACTTGCTAGTTTCCAAGTTAGGCTAATCCTAATTGACAGAATACTTGAGATCCAGATGAATGATGATGAGATTCAGGAACCTATTCGGCTGGGGAATGATGGTAAAAAGAAAGACATTCGAATCAGAGAATCAGACGGTATGCTTATGCAGGGAAACAAGATGTACGTGCCGAATAATGCAGAGTTAAAGAAGGATATCTTAGACGAAACGCATATTTCAACTTATGCGATGCATCCCGGAGGCACGAAAATGTATCATACCATTCGACCGTTCTGCTATTGGCAGGGTATGAAGAGAGAAATCGCTGGATATGTAAGTAGATGCGTCATATGTCAACAAGTCAAAGTCGAAAGAAAGAAGCCATTTGGGTTGATGCAACCACTTCCCGTTCCACAGTGGAAATGGGAAGACATCACTATGGATTTTGTGTACAAGCTCCCTCGTCCTCAGAACGGATATGATGGAATTTGGGTGATTGTTGATCGACTCACCAAGTTGGCACATTTCATTCCTGTCAGAGAAAAGTTTTCGTTGAATCGGTTGGCTGAGCTATTCATAGCGAAGATTGTGAAGTATCATGGTGTTCCAGTTAGTATTGTCTCTGATCGCGATCCTCGATTCACTTCTAAGTTCTGGATTCCTTTTCAAGAGGCTTTGGGTACGAGACTACTGTACAGCACAGCATATCACCCTCAGACAGACGGTCAGTCAGAGATGACTATACAGACATTGGAGGATATGCTGAGATCTTCAGTTTTGTAGTTTGGTGACTCATGGCATCAACGTTTGGATTTGATGGAGTTCGCCTATAATAACAGCTTTCATTCTAGTATTGGGATGGCACCATTCGAGGCACTTTATGGGAAACCTTGTCGTACACCCTTGTGTTGGTCAGAGGTTGGCGAAAAAGTTCTAGTAGGCCTTGAGATAGTAGATGAGACTACTCAGAATGTTCAGGTTATTAAGGCTAATCTAAAAACCACCCAAGATCGCCAAAAGAGTTTAGCAGACAGACATGCCACTGACTGAGTGTATAATGTTGATGATTGGGTATTTCTTAAGTTATCGCCTTGGAAGGGTGTGGTTCGATTCGGAAAGAAAGGTAAATTGAGTCCTAGGTACATTGGACCTTATCGGATCACTGAGCGAGTCGGTGAAGTAGCTTACAGGCTTGAGTTGCCATCAGAGTTGTCCAGAGTACATAACGTGTTTCATGTTTCGATGCTTCGACATTATGTTTCAGATCCGTCGCATGTGATTCCTCTGTAACCTTTGGAGATTAACCCAGATTTGACTTATGATGAGGAGCGAGTGACGATACTTGATTGGAAAGATAAGGTGCTCAGAAACAAGACAGTGCGTTTGGTGAAAGTTTTGTGGAGGAATCATTCAGCAGAAGAAGCTACCTGGGAGACCGAGGACAGGATGAGAGAGATGTATCTGAGGTTGTTTTATGGATATTAGTATGTATGTGTTGTATGAAATTTCGGGATGAAATTTTTATAAGGTGGGTAGATTGTGACAACCCGTCCCGATATAATTATAAATTACGTAGCGAATTGACGGAATTACCCCTTCGGGGTTATGTACGTATGCATGTGTGTTGTGTGAGGACCAATAGATGGTGGCCCTCAATAATTGGAGCTATGGATATTATTGTGTAGAGATTTTTGGACCACACAATCCTTACACACCCTCACCTTTCCCGTCACTCTCTCTCTGTCCATCACTCTCAGACTCACTCTCTCTCTCTCTCGCCACCTTGTACGGACACACTCACAAATCCATCAAAACTCAACAGATTGAACGAACCAACACCACCATTCGATTCCTGGAAACCATACGAGCACAGTGGTACCATTTTCAGGTAAGTTCTACGTTGTTTTCACGTCGGAATCACAAGCACCTATCTTGGCACTATTCATGAACTTTTTGTTGGTTGATTTTTAGGACAATTTAAACTTATAGAAAGCTTCGTGAGGTCCCAAGGAGGCTCAGAGTGGTTCGTTTGAAAGAATTGGACGTCGGGATCACGAGGTTGAAGTTTGGTCGGATTTTCTCCTTTTTCTCTGGTGAGATCCCGTAAATTTTAGAGCTTTAAATTAGTGTGAATGTGTTCCACATGTTATTAGCTTCATTTAGAGACAAAAATCGTGAAAAATGGTTGAAAACGAGTGAGAAATGAAGATTTAAAAAATTCCCAGATTTCCGGCGAATAGTCGTCGGCGACCGGCGACTAGCCGGAGAAGACGACGGAATATTCCGTCAGTTTTGACGCAATATTCTAACGGCGTTAACTGACGCCGTTAAAGTTAACGGAATATACCTGACGGCGTTAACTGACGCCGTCAGTGTGCAGGTCCGTGGCGGCGCATGGGGCCAAGAAAAATTAATTAAAAAATATGCTGATGTTCGTGACGTCGAGTAGGTCACGATGGTATATCCAAATGCCAAATTTGAGCTATGTATGAGAAGCTATTTCCGTAGTTACGTATATGTGCTTAAATAACGTATTTTTATTAATTTCTCATATAGGTGAGACGTATTCCGAGGACGAGCTTAGCCAGGCTAGACGTGGGGGCTACGACCCAGCAACTTATCAGTGAGTGGGCAGCTATTTTTCCGTATAACCTATATATATATATATAATGATTTTCCCAGAATCAGATTTTAAATGAAAAGTACGTTTTTATCGACATGCATATAAATTGATATTGATGCATGAGTATTCATATATACATTTCATGCGTATGTTGGTGCCGAGGACGCCAGGTAAGTACCAGGTAGGTACATGCATAGTTGAGAAAGAACAGTCGATATACGATGAGATATGATGAGATATAATGTGATATGTTAGCTCATAAACCTGCACCTAATGTTAGTGCTCACGCCCAGAGATAGGGGTACAGTCTTTCACGTGTCGTTCACCTCCCGCACCGCATGCTCGCCTTGGATCCAAGTTAGGTGCACAGTCTTGTCGTATAGACCACCTCTGAATGGGTACGACATGTAGGTGACCCGCGTTCATTCGTACAGTCTTCACGTGATTGTAGCACTAGAGCATTTATTATTGATACAGTGATGTGATGATGATATGATGAGGATATTGATGTATATGCAGTAGATATATATATATATATATATATGATGAGATAGTGATGTTATGAGCTATATGTACAGCCGAGGGCTGAGTTGATATCTAGTAGCGATATGATTATTGAAATGCATAGCATGACATTACTTATGAGATTCAGAATGGCATTGAAAAGCATTGCACGGCATGTTATGAGATACATTGAAAATGTTTTATGTTGAGAAAGGTTGTGATATATATGTACGTATTATTTTCTGGGAAACTATACAGGTTTTACGGAGAGGGGCTATACTTTTGAGAAAAGAATGATTTTGAAAAGATTTGTTTTGCTGACCTACTCAATTTTGTTTTTCGCCCCTCTAGGTTCTAGATAGCTTGAGTACCCGAGTTGGCTAGCGAGGACCTATCGGCAGTTCTGACAGACTTGCTATTATGTAAGACACCCGTTGGTGTATTTGAACTTATTTATTCATGCTTGACTGCACTTGACTTAGTACGCTCTGGTTATGTATAAGTACAATATTATCACTCTAGCACAATATCTTATCTAGGTTGCTAGTAGTTTGATTTTAATTAGTTCGTACTTCGTTAATGATTCCGCTTCCGCACTGTGCACTTGGCTACGTCACACTCACGTGATGGCCAGCACGCCCTACTTTCGGGTACGGGTGTGTCAAGCTTCATGCCTTCTTTTCCTTTGTACTTTTGAAGCTGCAATGTTTTTTTTTCGTGAACGTAAAAATAAAGAATTTGGAGATGGAAATACTTTGTTTCCTTACTTTTTTTTAATTAGCGCGGAGGAAAAGTTTAAACTTAAGACGTCTTGAAAGAAAAAAAATCATTAAACTAATTGATGGTAAAAATTTCGAATAAGTTAAATATTGTCTGTTTTTATGATTAGCACCAAAACGTCTAAACACAAAGTTAAATCTCATACTAAGGAAACTCCACAAAAAAATAGCAAAACTTTTCATAATCACCTTCCAAGTGAATGTAAATTTCAAGGCTTCTAAGTGTCAAAATACTTATTTTCTCAATACTCAAGAGTTAAATTTTTGTATTTGTTAAAAATAAAAAAAGAGTTAAATTTTGGTTTATGCATAGAATAACTCATTACTCGACCTTGACACTTCTTTAGTATTGAACATAAAATGTCGCTACATTAATAGTTGTTAATTTGCATTCAAGAGATTGAAGTTCTATTTTTCTTTTTTAACATTTATTATCACACTCATGTTTGATTTTCTACTCGTAAAGTCAAAAAATTGCTTTTAGAAAAAAAGTACAATAAAAATTAAGGTAATGATAGAGAGACCAAAATTTTAAAATCAAATTTGCAAATCAAATAATGTGATTGTAGATAATTCAATTATTCATTAAGTGTCATTAATGTGTTTATTTCTTATTGGTGACACATCAATAATACTTTAAAATTTTGGTCTCCAACATTACTCTTAAAATTTAGTTTCTGTAGCATTATCCTAAAAGTTTATATTCATATTTTATTTTGATTTTTTTTATTAACACTCTACAAATTGTTAAATACATCCCAACTCAATATTTAATATTAAATGACTTGTATAAAATGACTATTTCTGTTAGATCCCACATCACCGAGGGGAGTGATCCTTATATGTATATTCTCATCTCTACTTAGCACGAGACCTTTTGGGAGCTCACTAGCTTCGAGTTCCATCGGAACTCTGAAGTTAAGCGAGTAGCGCGAGAGAGCACTCCCATGATGGGTGACCCACTGGGAAGTTCTCGTGTGAGTTCCCAAAAACAAAACTGTGAAGGCGTGCTCGTGGCTCAAAGCAGACAATATCGTACTACGGTGGAGTCGAGCCCAAAAAGTGGTCCCGCCCGAGTCGGGATGTGACAATTTGGTATCAGAGCTAAACCATGGTCATGATGTGCCGACGAGGACGTCAGGCCCTTAAGGGGGGTGGATTGTAAGATCGCACATCGCTCAGGGGAATGATCCTTATAT
The DNA here is from genome assembly GCA_963580275.1 of Crataegus laevigata. Classification (NCBI taxonomy): domain Eukaryota; kingdom Viridiplantae; phylum Streptophyta; class Magnoliopsida; order Rosales; family Rosaceae; genus Crataegus; species Crataegus laevigata. The sequence goes on from OY756945.1 coordinate 19,119,033, forward strand.
TTATATTCCCATCTCTTCTTAGCACGAGGCATTTTGGGAGCTCACTAGCTTCGGAGTTCATCGGAACTCTGAAGTTAAGCGAGTAGCGCGCGAGAGCACTCCCATGATGGGTGACCCACTGGGAAGTTCTCGTGTGAGTTCCTAGAAACAAAACCGTGAGGGCGTGGTTGGGGCCCAAAGTGGACAATATCGTGCTACGATGGAGGTCGGGCCCGGGATGTAGACGACCCCGGGCCAGGGTGTGACACAAACCCTGGCCGTGGTGTGCCGACGAAGACGTCGAGCCCCTAAGGGAGGCGGATTGTTAGATCCCACATCACCGAAGGGAGTGATCCTTATATGTATATTCCCATATTTACCTAGCACGAGGCCTTTTGGGAGCTCACTGGCTTCGGGTTCTATCAGAAGTTAAGCAAGTAGCGCGCGAAAGCACTCCCATGATGGGTGACCCATTGAGAAGTTCTCGTGTGAGTTCCCAAAAACAAAACCGTGAGGGCGTGCTCATGGCCCAAAGCGGATAATATCGTGCTACAATGGAGTCGAGCCGGGAAGTGGTCCCGCCCGGGGCGGGATGTGACAATTTCAACCCTAAAAAAAAACACAATTATTTTTTTCCTACACCCCAAATCATGAAGAAAAAATAAAATCCTAAAACTATCCGTAAGTTTATTTATTATTTAATATACACTGCATTCACATTTTCTTGTCATTATGTTTTTCTATCAAATGTTAAGTATTCTGCACCAGAACAGACAAAGAAATATTCTGAAATATTCAAATCTTCTTTGAGATACTTTGGTAGTGTTTTTTTGTTTTCCTTTTGCTAAATTTTTTGAAGCATGCTTTCTGTTTATTTCTTAGGCTGGGTGGGGGTGCAATTTCATTCAAGCATGATTGCAGAACCGAGTTTTTAACTTGCGAACAGCAGGGTATAAGTAATCTCTAGTAAAAATTATGAGATCTGGTAAAAATGATCTTCATGGCTAAATTGGTTGTAGGAATTGAACTTTCCGAATTTAACATTTAGATAGATTAGTAAATTAAGAGCTCTGGTAAAAAATGATCTTCATGGTTAAATCAGTATTTAAACAAAGCGAGTGAATACTATCATTCCCAACCAAGATGCCAACACATAGTTCCCTGCATTAACAGGGGTCACCGAGAGGAGGTAGTTTAACATGTTAAATGGAAGCAAAGGAGAAATGTAGCAAAACTATATGTTGGACAAACACTAAACGAAAGATCATTCCACAGAGAATAATGAAAACCACAGAAGTAATAATGTAAGCTCATATCATTTTTTTTATAATGTTTTATTTAAGGAAACATATGCATAGACAAACAAAACTTTAATATAATAAGATTTGAAGAATGTGGGTTAATATAGGGAAGTATGTGAGGTGTGTTAAGATAGCTTTTAGTTGAAAAAATAAAGGGTAAATTACATAGTAGCCCCTCAGGTTTGAGGTCTATTACAACCTCATACAACATCTTTAAAACATTTCATTTTCATACCTCACGTACTATTTTATTTCAATATAGTACCTTCGTTACATTTTCCATCTATTGATCCGTTAAGCGCTGAGTGACTGCCACATTTGTGCCACATGGCTGCCACCCATGTGCCACGTGGAATTTTTTATATTTAATTTTTTTTAAAAAAAGCTGAATATTCTCACAAAAAAAACTTAAAACACCAGAACCCATTTTCCTCCCGACTCACCTCCTCTCTTGCACCCCACCCACCCTCCCTTCTTTCTCCACAGCCGACGCCTAGAAGAACTCACACCCATAAAAATGGTGCCCTCTTCCTCACATGCCCCCTCCTTTCACCACCAAAACCACATATGCACCCTAATTCCTTCATCCGTCCCCTTTGCCTACACCACCAAAACTACATCCACACCCTCAAAACCCTCGAAATCACACCACCATGTCCTTTCATCTCTCCTTCTTATATCCTTTGTCTACTTTACCATCTGTCCACTACACGGAAAGACACAGAAACATAGTAGCCCTCCGACGAGATTTCTCGGCTTTTTGATCTGGGTAAGTGTTGTTCTTCCTTCCATTGGACCTTAGCAATGATCTGCTGGTGCTCAAAACCCTAAATATATGTTTGGTAGTGTTTAGGTGCAGATATGCCTCGAGGGAGATTCCCTAGAAATTTTGGAAGTTTAGAACCGTGGTCGTTGGGCCACTTTCAAAGAATTTTCTGGCCATCTCCGATGGTGTATGGCCCTTGAAACTGATATGGTCTTGTCCCTTACATTCCTAACTTCAAATTGACTTTTGAATCATCGAATTTGGTTGAGAATCAAGCTCAGAATGAGCTCTGAAAGTTGAGAAGAAAATCTGCCAAAATCTGGGAACCTTAAAGGAGGCACGTGGGTGCGCGTGGAAACATGAGAATGGTCGGAGCGTGCAGCGCATGGTTGCCTATGCAACCACCTTGTGGAGAGAGAGGGATGGTGGGTGGGGTGCAGGAGAGGGATGTGAGGTGAGTCGGGGGGGGGGGGAGATGGTTCTGGGTTTTTAAGTTTTTTTTAGACTATTCAAGTTAAAAAAAAAAAAAATTGCCACGTGGCACATGGGTGGCAGCCACATGGCACAAATGTGGCAGTCACGTCAGCGCTTAACGAATCAATGGATGGAAAATGTAACGGAGGTACTATATTGAAATAAAATAGTACGTGAGGTATGAAAGTGAAATGTTTTAAAGATGTTGTATGGGGTTGTAATAGACCTCAAACCTGAGGGGTTACTATGTAATTTACCAAAAAATAAATGTGAGGTGTATTAAGTATGTGGAGTTTTTTCAACAATATGTAGAGTGTTAATATAATAAGCCTTTTTTTAGTATAACAATATATATTACACTAAAGGAAGGGAAAAGTTTAGCTAACCCACAAAAGGCTAGAATTCGCCATTTATGGGATTCAAATGTAAAACTTATCATTTACAAGTGAAGATAAATACCAACATAACATAACACGTGGCAAATTTAGATTCATATTGAAAACTAAAAAAAGGAAAAAAATGTGCCAACTTGTCATAAAGTTAGGCCATCTCCAACTGAAGGAGGGTCTGTGAGCTTGTTTTAATGAATAATAGTAGACCATATTTCATACCATCTCCAACCGAGGGGCCAAAGGGCCTAGGCTAAATGTAGCCCTGTGACAAAAAATCATCTCCAATCGAGGGGGCCAAAGGGCCATAGGGCCATAGGCCAAACATAACCTTGTGACAAAAAATCATCTCTAACCGAGGGGGGCAAAGGGCCATAGTATGAAATGTGAAGAATTGAAATAAAATGAGGTAAGATAGTATGAAATGATGAAAAATATGTGAGAAATTGTATAAAAAAAATCGTCCAAAAAAAGTGGGCTGGCTGGCTGGAGATGGCCAGCCTGCTGGCCTAATTGGCTGGTTTTGACCCGGTACGACCTACAAGCCCTTTGACCTAGTCCTCGGTTAGAGACAACTTTTGTGTCATTTCGGGCTATTTTCGACACTATGCTCCTCTAGCCGGATCGATTAGAGATGGTCATATGGACAAGCTGGTCTAATTGGCTGGTTTTGATCCGGTAGGACCTACAAGCCCTTTGACCTAGTCATTGGTTAAAGACGACTTTTGTGCCATTTTGAGCTATTTTTTACACAATGACCCTCTAGCCGTATTGATTAGAGATTGTCGTATAAACGACTAGGAGTGATAAAGTCTATTTTTTTTATCATACACCCGACCCTAGGGGAAAACTCAAAACTTTCCTACGCATTCTACAGCGGTCTCCTCGTTTCTATTTCATCACACCTTCTTCAAAATCTCGAGCTTTTCTTCTTCGTCTTCTTCTTCCTCCTCCTTTCGCTTGCGATCACACCGAGACTGACCCACCACCCTCTCTCCATCCTTCCTCGTCCCTCCGCCGCTCGTTCTCTCTCTAAGCAGCCTCGTGATTCTGGCTCTGACACCAGCTTCGCTCTTTCGAAACCCTAAAGGAGTCCTAATTTGAACCAAACCCTAACGCACTGGTTCGGCGCCTCCCAACGTCTTCTCCTCCAGCTTGGAAGTAGCCTCGGAGTAATTATAGGCTTGATTAAGCTTATTAAGGTAAGGATCATATTTCCTAATTTCGCATCGCAAATAGCTTTTTCGTTGTTGTGTTTTACATTGTGTTTGGGTGCCGAGAAAATGAGAGAAAATTTCCTGCATTACGACCTATTTATGTATTGTTACAGTAAATTTTGGGTTTTTGCTCGATGAAAATTCTAAGATTAGAGCTTGTTGTATTGCCTGCCATGTTCTTATTGTCTCTGCACTCAATGATATAGCTAATGAATCAAATTATTGATGTGTTGCGTTGCTTCAAATTTATTCTTCTGTTGTGCCAAAAATTTGAAAACATAGAAAGACACATATTTTATTTGCGCTCCGGATAAGGAATTGCATTTGTTTCTGCATTGCCTCCTTCTCTCCGAAAACCCTTTCCAATCTTCTTGCGTCTAATTTGCATCTTTTTTACTCTTCACCTCCCTCTCTCTCTCTCTCTCTCTCTCTCTCTCTCTCTCTCTCTCTCTCTCTCTTCCTCCTCCTCCTCCTCCCTCCTCTCATGGAAACTTAAATATGAAAAGGCTTTGTTTTGTCTATATTTTCAGTTTTCTCTCTAAGTTCATTTGCATTTGTATGCATGATTTATCAAGGTATTGATTTGTTTATTTTTTTTCAAAAAATCCTGTTTAGTGTTACTGTAGTGTTTGTGTTGTTGGAACGTAGTTTTGCCTGGAAAGTTAGAGATTGTTGCCAGTAGTTTGCAGATAGAGTTTTGTTTAAGTGTGCTCAAGTTGATACTTTTCTGAGATATATTTGTACTGGTGATTTGTTCAATTTAATGCTGCATCCTTGGTGTGCATTAGTTTAAAGAAAACTATATGTGTGTGCTGTAGTTTATTTGGTTGTTGATTTTATGCTGCGTGCTTGTGATTCTGTGTGCATGTGCATGCACATCTCTGTACTTTTGTGGTCATGCTGATCTGATTGTCGTCGTGTTGTGTGCGTTTGAGTAATAACATAGATTTTCGTTTGATTTTCCACGAAGAGCAATGCACATGGGATCATTTTCAGTTGCTGTACTTTGATAGAGTTTACCTGAATTCCGGAGCCATTGGGATCATGTTTGTCTGTAATCTGTTTTTGTTTCCATTATAAGATATAAAAGTTTCCATCGTTATATTTGTGCACTAATCTTCATTAGCATCCTTGCTTCTTGCTTACTGTATTTTGATATCCATTATTATAACAATATGACATGACCAGCTTTTGAGTTTTTTTATTAGGTCAGAGGCTGCTACTGAGGATGAATACACAACAAGCTTTCCATCCTAAATCTTCTGCTAACGGTTTTGGCCGTCGAAGAGGTGAAAGAGAAGGGGGTCCTAGGGTCGAGAATAAGTCAAAGTCTGGAACAGCAAACCACAGCAGATTAACAAGTACTGGTGAAATTTGTAGATATAAATTCTCCTTGATATTATGTTAACTTGCCTATTAACTTTATATGTTCTGAAACAGGCAGAAAATCTGGAAACTCTGAGAGTCCTTCACGTGATCGATTAATACATATGACCACATGTCTTATTGGGCATAATGTGGAAGTGCAAGTGGAAAACGGATCTGTATACTCTGGAATATTTCATGCAACAAACGCTGAAAGGGACTTTGGTATGCTCGTTTGATTTTGGATTTTGTTTGTCTTCCTGTTTGTATTGATTGCGGTTGTCTTATGAGACTGTCATTTACATTAGCATCTGTTTTGGATCATTTGGAGATCATGAATTTGGCACTTGTGCTCTAAGTTGTTTTTTTATGTGCAATTAAGTGCATTCATAAACGTTCACTTCTGGTCACGTTGAGCAATTATCTTTAAAATGATTTTATTATTATTTTATTTTTTTTATTTTTTTTGTGTGTGTCAATTTTTTGGTTTTCTTAAAGGGACTGCCTTTTACACTAGCATAAGTATTGATTTGGTGAGAGGTCATGTATTCATCATCAGTGTTATAATTAGACTTTGTATTACGTCAATAGTGTTGCCAATTGCCATTTGTTTTTCCCAGCTCCATGCTGTTTTATATATGGTTATTTGCATTTTCCAACATTATTTTACTTGTCACTTTCAGGAATCATCTTGAAAATGGCACGAATGATAAAGGATGGTTCTGTACGCGGACAAAAGTCTATGACAGAGTCAGTTAGCAAGGCTCCTTCAAAGACTTTAATTATACCTGCCAAGGAACTTGTCCAAGTTATTGCAAAGGTTCTGCTTCATTTTTTACAGCTATTTGCTGACCCAAGTAAAATTATTCTTAATAGCATTCAGAATCTCAGATTACCATAATTTGTTCTGCTGATTTTTCAAGGATTGGATTTTTCCTTCCTTTTCTTTTTGGTGGTTTTGAGAGAGAGAGAGAGAGAGAGAGAGAGAGAGAGAGAGAGAGAGAGAAGGGGGGGGGGGGGTGCGGGATGGGCAGGTATATGATGGCCAACTTTTTCTTCTTAATTTGATTCGCTTGCTCTGGCACATAGTTGTAGTCTATGAAAGGTAAACAAGCAGAAAGATATTGCGGTAGAGTAAGCAGCTATTTCTATATTTTGTTACGCTGGTCTCTCTTGATCTAATTGTATAACAAATGATAACAGGATGTCTCAATAACGAGGGATGGATTGTTAAATGAGTTTCAGCATGAAAAACATCAGGACCTTATGATAGATTCCTTCATATCACAATCCCACCGTGGTGAGATGGATAGAGAGCTGGAACCGTGGGTACCTGATGAAGATGATCCACGTTGTCCTGAATTGGAAAATATATTTGATGGACAATGGAATAGGTTGTTATAGTAATTTTCTTTCCCCAAATCTCTTGGTAATTGTTCTACTTGTTAGATAGCCTCTACTTGAATATGTGCCATCTGGAACTATTATTTACACTAGGGACCTGAATTTTATTTTTTAAACATTACTATTTCAGGTTTTGTGTTAAACTGTCTTGTTCTGCTTAACTATCTAGGACAATAATTCTATAATCCTATCTGGTTTATTCTTGTTAAGTTTTCTTGTCAAGGTGCTTTGAGTAACATTGTGGTCTTATGAGTTGTCATTTCTTTGGAGCTATTATTAGTGAATGAACCTTAAAAAGTTCTTAACTTAATTTATAGCCAGGTGCACTTGTTGAGTGATTAAAATTTCTGTGGTGGAATCCAGTCATTGGAGATAATAACCTATGTGAAGGATAGCATTATTTGCAATCTAGGCCTTTCATTATACATGTTCTGAAGCGATGCATGTTCTCTGCCTGCATGGTGTTGAAATTCTTTGACTGGGTCGGTCCTTAAGGGGGCATATCCCTCTGCTTTTGTATGTTACCAAAATTCTTCATATGAGGTAGTTTACTTAAAAAAGTGGATGATGTAGGAGAAAGGTGGACAAAGATTCCAATCAATTCACTAGTTAGAGTTAGCTATATGGTTCTATAGATGCCTTAACGGTATCAAACTATAGCTTGAGGTGATGCAAGTTAGACATGGACTTGGGGAATGTACTGGCCTTAAGAGTAATATGGTATTAGAGGATTCTTTTAGCCAAATTTCAGTGGTTGCCTTGTGGCTTATTGGTTGTTTCTGAAATTTAATTGACCTGTGCTCAACTCTCAGAGAATTCCTGTTAATTATTACAAAAAAGCAAAAGATGTTTGTACTTGTGTTCTTTATCTTGTATAGAAATATTATGATTGCTCAATATTTTCCTTATATTCTTTTCATTTCAGGAACTGGGATCAGTTTGAAACTAATGAAACATTATTTGGGGTAAAAAGCACATTTGATGCGGACCTTTACACCACTAAACTTGAGAAAGGCCCTCAAACAAGAGAGTTGGAAAAGGAAGCTTTAAGAATAGCAAGGGAAATTGAGGGTGAGGATACACCTGATCTGCATATGGCAGAGGTGAGGCTTTGTTGGCTAATTTTGTGCTTCTAAAAATTCATTTGATGTTGAGGTCCCTAATGTTTTTCTTGTTGATTTGTTGTTGCAGGAAAGAGGCATTCACCTTCGTGGGGATATTGATGAGGAGACAAGATTCTCCTCTGTTTATCGGGGGGAAGTAGTTGATGATAGTGGATATGATGAAGATGAGGATATTTTGTTGGATACACTTAATACTGAAACCTTTGGAGATTCTACTGGTTCTTTAAGGAAGAGTTCAATTGACTGGACCACTGGAAAAAGAAACGATGGGGCGCCATCAAGCTCTTCATTTGTTGTAGTTCTCTCACTTATCTTATGTATAATATAGCCAGCATGGTTAGCCCGGGGGGGGGGGGGGGATTAGTTTCTGACCTATTTACGGATTGTTTTGTTGAATTTGCTGTGTCATCAAATAGGAATTTTACACGTGCCGTAAATAAAGTGTTTTGTTACTCATTTTCTATCTCAATTCTGTTTTTCTTTGCTTCCAATTGTGATGAGAAAGTAGGTATGTTTTTATTATTTCCTGCTCATAAATGGGTACCAAATATTTTTCCTCACTAGTTCTTTGGTTATTATAAATTCTGGCTGAACAAAATCATTGTTTTGAAGCATTCTTAGTTGTTCCATTTGTTAGCAACTGAGAATCTAGTTTGACAAGCATGAGAAAGCTCTCCCTGATTATTGTCCCATCATCATTTACTTTTAAGACATTAGTTTGGTCCAAAGTTTAAGAAAACATTGGGGATTGTGAATTTATTTTCTCCTGTGCTTATATGTGAATTTTTTTGACATGCTTTGATAACAAGTTCCCGATTAAATGCTGATGATATATATGTATTACTTTTTATGCAGGATTGCACACAATGTTCTGAGTCAACTGGTGCCCCAGATTTAGGTCGCTTTGGATCTTATGACCATGCTAGACAGCTGGCATCACAAACACCTTTCAAGAGCTTCCCCTGTACATCTGGTGAAAGCAGGTCGTTTATTTCTTTTCCAACTCTAAATAATATATATTGCAAGTAAGACAAGTTTTAGGGTAGTGCTATCCACACATCCATTTTTACTTCTGACATACCCCTCAATGTTCGAATGAATCGAAGAAAATCAAGGGCCAAAAACTGACAAAGGTGTGTATGAGGTAAAAATGGGTGTGTGAATAGCACTATCCAAGTTTTCATGTGATTACGCAACTTTTGTTACTAAACAATGTTCTATATTATTCAGTGAAAATAGAGAGGTAGATGGTGCCGCTGAGTCTGTAGTAAAGCCGAAGGTGAGTGAGACTTCCGTATTTGTGATGTTCACAATCTTGTGTAATTATTTGTGATTCACTGAGATTGGCCTTTAAAGTTATTGCTTCGGTTTTATGTTCTTGTCAATGTAGCTAGCTGAAGACAAACAAGCGTCAGAACCAGACGGTGAGTTCCAATTTTTATTTCCTGCTTACTTTTACCCAAAATTATGTGTTTCTTGGTTCCTTGGACTTAATATGGTGGTTACTATTAGATGTGGTTTAGTATTTACGGTGAAGCTTGTCCTATCTTGTTCCCTCTCTTCCCATATGAATGAGAAGCTTGTTTTAGGGCCATTTTTAGTTTTAGTTTGATATTTGTCATTACGGTAGTTGTGAAGTTATCTTGTTGATTATGGAATGTAGATTCACAGCCATCATTGATTGGGAAGGAAGATGCGATTGATAAAGGGGGATTATCCTCCAGTGCCACCTCTTATGCTTCTGCTCAGATTTCATCAAAAGGTCATGAGAAGACGGGTTCTAGTGACCCAGTGACTGGCAAATCACATGTTCAAACACAGACAGTAAATTCTCATGGACGACCTGGTAGTTCTGCATCTTCCAATTTGGAATTCCCAGCTGCTGTCTCTTCTTCTGGTGGACCTGGTTTATCACCAAGCTCATCTATGGGTTCGTTGTCCTCTGAGAAGTCAACATTGAATCCCCATGCGAAGGTGTGATTGATATACCCTTATGTTTTCTGTGATCACACATTTAACACAAACTCAGACGTAAATGCAATCTTCAACAATTATCATTAGTACAGATATGCTCTCTTGCTAAGTTAGGCACTTTTATCTAGCGTATAGCTGATGCATCCAGCTCTTCTTTTTGCTTTCTCCTCACTTAATTAATTAATTTATTTTTATCAGGAATTCAAATTCAATCCGCATGCAAAGAGTTTTGTTCCATCTCAAGCGCCTGTTAGGCCTCCATCCCCTGTGTCTGATGGCTCCTTCTATTATCCAACTAACGCACCTGCAGTACCACATATGCCGGGCATGCCTGTTGGCATTGGAGTAAGTACTTCAACACATTCATTTACCTTTTCTCCCCCTGATTTTTTTAGGTTCTCTCGTTGACGTTGGCCCATAAATGGCAACCGTCAATTCAACTGTTTATTTTCATCTTTCCAGAAAGAAATGTTTGTTGTGATGCTGGTGTAGACTGAAATCTTAGTTATCATGATTGAAGACATTGCTGTTCACATAAACCTTTATATGAAATGCAAATACCATCTACTATCAGCTCAAAAATTAGACTGCATTTTCTAATCTAATGAATCAAGTTATTAGAAGTTATAGCTAGATTCCAATGTTCTTGAGTTGTTATTGTTTTTCCTTATCCAAACCTGTACTCTTTTGAAAAGAAAAACATAAATAGATTGATTACATTATTTTTTTTGTTACATTGGAGGGAAATGAACTTTGGACCTATCCTAATGCTAACCCATTACCCCACCCCTCCCTCATCACTTGGGTTAACATAATGATTAGTTATGACTATCCGTTAAAATTTATTTTTCTATGGTACCAGATTATATATAAGTTTCCCTTTCGTTTTTTAAATTTTGTTTTAGGGTTTGAACCTAAGAAAAGGATAAGAATAAGGTCAAAGGGAATTGCAGTACACGTTATTAATTTTTCGACTTAGGATTCACCTAAAGTTTTTTTTTTTTTTTTAATAAATGATTTCATCTTCTATTTTATTAACGGCCTTTATATTTGCAGGGTGGGCCCTCTTTTGGACACCAACCTGTTATGTTTAATCCACAGACAATGCAAGCACCCCAAGCCTTTTTTCATCCAAATGGGCCTCAGGTGTGATTCTTTTAATTCCTTTGTCGAGGTCATGTGAGATAGCAAGATGCTAATTCATGACATTAATTACGTATCTTCATCTAATTGCAGTATGGGCAACAAATACTTCTTGGCCATCCTAGGCAAGTCGTATACATGCCAAACTACCAACCTGTAAGCAATTTCATGTTGTCCTGAAATTATGTATCGTGATTGTTCGAGAACTTCCTTTTTTAATTATAATTTGTCACTCCTATTAATAAATATATGAACAAAAGAAAAGAAGTCATAATTTTAGTTACATGTGCGGAAGTTAGTCCTATAACTTTTCTTTCGAGTCCACTGGAGGCATATTTGGTCGTCGAGAGCATCATTTATTCCTTTTTGCAACAGACCAGTTTTTAACCAGTTGTTTTGGATTCGTCTTTTACAGGAAATGCCTTACAAAGGATGAGATTATTAACCAGTTGTTGGAAGAACGCAATCTGGTTGTTCTGGTCCGCGGCTCTACAGAATAACTCCTTGGAGACTTCTTGGAACAATTTTTTGAAGGAGCACAACCCTCCAGTCCAAAAAAGGTCCTCTATAGTTGAATCTTTTGTGTGTCGGGGAAAGTTTAATTGTTCCCGGATATACCGTCGTGAACCTAAGCATTAATCGGTACAATTTGAATTTGGATTTTCTCGAACTTGATACATTACATCCATGTTGTCACTTCTTTTTAATTTATGGAAACATTTATATTTGTTGGAGCTTATTTTCTGTGATAAGCACCCTTTGGTTCCTTCATTTGCCAAACTTGTGATGTTACTGCACGCCATGTCCATAATATAATATACATCAAATAATTGGCATGGATAATTAATTATATATATATATATATAGATTTTGTTAGATTATTCACGGACGGGGTTTTTCATGCCGTTATGTAAGGGCTCAACACCTTTCGACCTATGTGGTAAAGGGCCATTGCTAATTAGATTTTGTTTGGGATTGGGACAATATTTGCAAGTGGTTGATTTGTGTTTGACTCCTCGGCGTGGGTGGAAAAATGATAACTCTTTCATTTCTGGATGTTCTTTTGTCTAATCATCACCCTTCTAGTGGTATCCGAACATTCAAGAGGCATTTCGTCAAATATTTTGTGAGCTTGTTATTGGCAGTCGAACCATGTTTCAAGCACGTCAACACATATCGACATATTCCGAAACAATATTTTAAGTGCTATCGAGAAAATTTGCTGAGTGCTCTAAACGCAACCCACCAAGATATGTTTAGCAGGCTTTACATGATACTTGGTGGGCACAAAAAAGACCCATACCAAACATTCAAAGAGTCCTCGAAAGACCACATTGGTTCCAATGTACATCCGTCACCGCACCCTTCAGTTCAAGTTGTTAAAAACTAGTTTCAATCACTGCAAATGGTATTATGTTATTTTGCTCTCCACTTGTAAAGACAAATCTTTGCATTGTGTTTGGATGTGGAAAACAATGAACTAACTAAAAAGTGAGGAATCGAGAGCATAAATTTGTGGGTTTTTTAGCCAAAATGGTCCCTAAGATTTACATAACTCCTCATTTTGGTCCCTGAGATTTGAAATCCATAAAAGTGATCCGGAAATTGTCCACCATCAATCATTTTTGGTCCTTGAGTGAAAAGTTATGTTAAATAAGAATCAACATGACAAAATTACCCTCAATTTAATAAACAATAGGCCAAAATAATTTGACTGAAATTGAGGGTATTTTTGTCATTTTATTCTTATTCTATGAATGTTTTTCACGAAATGACCAAAATATTTGATTGTGGACAAATTTAGAGACCAATTCTACTGATTTCAACTCTCAGTGACCAAAATGAAGAGTTATGCAAATCTCAGAATCCATTTTAACTAAAAATCCAAATTTGTGTTTGACTTTAATTTACCAGGATATTCAAACTAAGGTGCAAAGAGACAAGCACACCCACATCTATTAAAGGATGGATTTGTACTCCCACCCTTCCATCAATTTTCATGTCATAAAATTGGTTAAGAAAACGATACACGCACACCTATGTTTAATTATGTCGTTATTGTTTGTTTAATTTATTCAATCCACTTGCCAAAAATAAAGAAAAGTGAGACTAAAAAGGGTGTGAAAATTAGTTTCAGACTAGACAAACATTCCTAGTATGTTGATTTCCACGCACAAGTTAAAAAGCAAACGGTCTCCACTAGCAAGGAAGGTGTTTCTTCCTCTCTACTAGGACTCCTATTCCTACTCCAATTTTATATAGTTTAGTCGTAAAAAGTTTCAATGGAAATTTGGATTTCGACTCCTTAACAAAACTTCATCTTAGTTCAACTTCTTGACACTTGCTTATGAAGTAAACAACTATTATAGTATATTTAAATCATTTTAATATCTGATATCTAGACCAATGGTTCACACAATATTCAATATTAAATTATTTTTTTTCAAGATGAGGGCTTGCTACAATAGCTAGCTATTTGAGCATCGCCCAAGCGTTGCACTATTGCTTGGGTCTGGCGCACCCCACATCCTAAAAAATAAAATTTTGCCAACATAGTCTTGGGCATTTAAGATTATAGAACGAAATAAAAAATGAACAAAATACTTGGAGGATACATGATCAATTTTAAAAAGTATCCTTTCGCTTCCTCGTACATATCACTTATATAGGTTATGTGAACACCTCCAATGAGTTCTGTTAGCCAATCCCCCTATTTCCAGCTTCCAACAAAGTTTGTCCCACCCTGTTTCTTGCTTTCTGGTGCTGTCTTTTCTTTGTGATGTTTTTCCTATGGTTCTACAACTTGCAAGGTTTAGTTCGTCTGTGTTAATCTTCATGTTTGTAAGGTGCGAGTTTCATGGCTGATGAATTATAGACTTTTTATATTAGTACTCTACAAAATGTTGAATGCACTCCAAATTAAAATTTAATATTAAATAACTTATTTATCCTACTATGTAATGACAATTTTGACCTTATTAGGTTAAAAAAATAAAAAATTCTATATACACCCCAAATCACTTTTAATGTATTATTTATCTTCTTCAACTATCAAAACCCCTCCGACCATTCCTTATTGAACAAAACCTTAACCAATGGAACTACAAACATGTTGATTGAGAAAAATTATTTTTGACGAATGAAACACGAAGTCGATGTTTCGGAAGCTTCATATGAGGTAAGACTTCATATTATTTATTGTTTGTGATTTTGACGACATCAATAATTATTTAATCTTGCTTTTGATGCGTTATTCAAGCTTTTATGTTCATATTCATCTTTTAGGGATCACAAGGATTATATGAAGAATTAAACACCTAAAATTACCACAAAATATTAAAAATAGACGACATGGGTTTTAATGGTGGAATTGAAAACAACCCACATATGCTTTAAATTCCAGGCGACATCTTTTGTCAAAATTTTAGTCGGCATTATTTGTCCAAATTAAAAACTTTATAAGATTTGAGAAATGTGGGGTGTATAAAAAATATGAGGTGCATATAGAAAATGTAAGATGTATATTAAGAATGTGGGGTGTTAGGGTATTATGGGGAAGTAAGTGGGGTGTATTAAGATAATTTTTAATTGAAAAAGTAAATGTGGGGTGTATTTAACAATTTGTGGGGTGTTAATATAAAAAGCTGAATTATATTGTGTTTTTGATAATTTTATAACGGTTAAGTACGAATAATTACCCAATCTTTTAGGGTGATTCTAAATTAGTTTCAAATTTCAAACTTTTAAAACATTTCAAATAACTACCTCTAACATTTTGAAAATTGGACATCGTTAGGTCAAGTTAAGTGATAACTTCACCAACATTAAATGTGATAGCCCGTTCATCGATAATGTGAAAATGACGTTTTTACCCTTACTCGTTAGTGGTCGAGTGTGTGTGTTTTTGGGCTACATTGGGCCAATTGGGTTGCTTCCCACATTTTTGGACCCAAATGAAAGCTAAGTCTGTTTTTGGTTTGGTTGGATGGTAATTGGTTGAGAACTAAAAGGCACACACACACACCCACACATGCACACGTGCACTCTTTCTTTCTCATTTTCTGTTAGTCTCTCTCTCTCTCGAATTTTCTACCATTTTCACCATTCTTGTACGGACTCACCTCTATCACCCAACCTAGTCACGGATCGAGGTTACCAGTATCTCCTTCATGTTCTTTGCAACCTTGTAAGTTCGTTGGTACCCTTGATTTGACCTGGAACCATCTAAAACCCTTGAAACCTGAGTGCACAGTTAATGGCACTGTTCATGTGCTTGCAAACCAGGGAGTTTTAAGGGATTCTAAGATCACGGGGAGTCTTAGAACCTTCTCATGAAGCTCGGAGAGCAAGTGTGGTGGTTTTTGGACGTCGGGATAGTGACTTTGAGATTTGGCCGAGTTTCATGGTTTTTCTCCTACGATTTTCCGTCGTGTTTTGTGCTTTAAAGAGGTATAAAAATCTTCACCTAGTTCTAAGCTTCATTTTAGTGAAATAATCATGAAAATTGGTTGAAAATTATGCAAGAAATTCAAGTTTGAAAGTTTTCCAGAATCCAGCGATGCAGCGGTCGCTGGCGTTGGATTCCGGTGAACTGAGGTAAGAGACGACGGAATATTCCGTCAAAGTTGACAGAATATTCCTAATGGAAGGTAACGGAGTTAGGTTAATTTTGATGGAATATTCCAGATTTTGACGAAATATTTCCTAACGGCGTTAGGGATTCTGTCCGTGTGCCAGGCACATCCCTTCGCGTGGGTGGTGCGTGTGGACGTGCCTTGGCCGGCGCGTGGGGGGGAGTGGGACACCAGAATTTTTTTCTAAAAATATGGGGGTGTTTGTGGGATCGAGTAGAGCATGTTGATATATTCAAACACCTCAATTAAGCAATGTGTGAGAAGTTATTACGTAATGTTGGTTATGTGCGTTAAATTGACGGTTTTATAGTTGTTTCGCATATAGGTGAGGCCTATCCAAAGGACGAGCACATCCACGCGAGGCTTGGGGGATACGATCCTTCTACGTATCAGTGAGTGGGCTTTTGTTTTCAGTATATATATGATTGGTATTTTTTTTTCCAGAAATTACGTTTTTAAATGGTTTATAAATTGAATTGACATGTCGGATATCGTTGATATTATTATTATGATTGTGTTGGTTATACTTTGGCGTCGCAGACGCTCAGGTAAGTCAAGTGAGTATACTTGTTAGTGATAGTTGTGATGATGATGATATTGAGATATAGCTCATATTCCTGCACCCCAGTGTTTGTGCTCCGCCAGAGTAGGGCCTACCCTTCACGTGATCATTCACCTCTCGCACCGTACGCTCACCTTGGATCCAAGGCAGCTGCCAGCTTGTTGTACATACCACTATAGGTGGTTCCGACTCGTAGGTGACTTGCGATACGTCGCACAGCCTTCACGTGATCGTAGCACTGAGTGTAATTATACACCCAGCCTGTCATACAGACCACTATAGGTGGTTTCGACTCGTGTGCAGGATTTGGTTGATGAGCTATAGATTCAGCCGTACAGGTCACGTTAGGTGACTCCGGCTGACGTATTGATATTGCCGGCATATTATGATTTGATTTACCTCACCTGCTTAATATTTATTCTGTTTGATTGGATATTTCGACATGGCGTATTCTGACATGGCATATTTGAGATTTATCGTTTTCCAGCATGATTTGATATACGAGTACGTATGATATTTTTTGGGAAAGTATACGGGTTTTATAGAGAGGGGGTTATTACTTTGATATTGAAATGGTTTTGGAAAAACTTTGTTTTTGCCCACTCACATTTTCTGTTTTGCGCCCCTCCAGGTTTTAGGTAGCGGTGACGTTAGTGACAAACAAGGCATCGAGGCAATTCTGACCGGGCACCATCCATGTAGGATTTCTCTGTTTATTGTCTATCTAGTACTTGTTAGTTCTGGACTGCACCTAGGTTACTCGAACTTTGATATTGTGTTTTATACATTTGTTTTTATCGCTTTCACTTACTTATTTTCTTATTGTAAATTATTTTATTCACTTTTTATTTCCTCTCATTTTCACTCTAGTACTTCCGCACTGCGCACTTGGCTGCATCACCCTCACGTGACAGCCAGCACGCCTCGATAATTGGGTCGAGGTGTGTCATTAAAGGATGATGTTACTAGCATTAAATGATGAGGCGGACAAATACTAAAGTTGGTTTTCACTAATTGCCGTCTTCTGAACTCTAATCCCCCAAATCGACATTATAGTCAAGTTAAATTGTAAATTTGTGATCGGATCATATTTATATACATTTTTACATCAAATTCACTCGTTTTTTCTTAGTTAGTTCGTTATATTTTGAACTATTTATGTTGATTTTGTGTTTTAAGAATTTATCTAGAAAATAAAATAAAAATAGAATAAGTGAAGTGTTAAGTATTAATTTCATCTAAACTATCTTGTCTGTTGAATTATACTTATCATTTATTTATTTATATATATATATTTATTTATATATTTAAATTTAATGTATGTTGTGTGTGTAATAACAGGATGGCAAGCATTCGGGTCGGTGGGAAGTCATGATGGAAGGCACCGAGATTGAAGGGAGCCAATTGAGAGATCCTCGGGGGGGGGGGGGGGGAGGGATAATCAGAGAGAAGAGAGCGCAGAAAAACCAAGTAGAGGAATAAGAGAGAGCTGCCTTAGGAGCAGCGGAAAAAAAAAGAAATAAAAAAAGAAATAAATAAGAGCTGCCTCTTGGCAGCGTTGAACTCGGGATTGGGAGGGCAGCAGCGAGAGGAGAAACCAAAACTGCCTTTCAAGGCAGTTGCGGGGGAAGGCAGGTTGAAGAGAAGAAAGAGCTGCCAACCAAGGCAGCTAAGCAAGCAGCGCTACAAAGCTGCGAAGAAGCAGCTGACGTGGCCTCGGTGCAAGCAGGGAGGAAGCCTCGGGAGATAACTGCCTGCCTTAGGCAGCGTTGAAAACTCAAGGAGCTGCCAGCAAGGCTGCCTTGGCAGCGGGTCAGTAGAAAAGACAGAAGCCAAGGGGCAGAGGGACTGGCACGGTGCACACAGAACAAATCTTACACTCTCGGTTTAATCTCTCCAAACTTATATTTTTAATTTCTGTTTTAAATTATAAATAATGTGTAATTAATTTAGTTTGGCTAGAGGTTAATTCAAAGCCATGATTATATTTGTAATCTGAATTGATACATTCAGTTGTGATTTCTAAGTTGTGATTTAATTTGCTTAACTGCTTGATAGATAACTTATTTGTGTATGTCGATTAAGGATGCATACTTAGTTTGCATGCATGAATTTGATGCTAGAATATAAGTGAATTTCACCTAATCGTTATGAACTTATATTCATGAGTAGTGAAGGTTGTTATCCACAATCGTGTTAAGTAAATTCTTGGCAGGAGTATCATGCTTTTCATAGTTACGAATGCCTCGTCAGTACTTATAGTTTTCACAAAGTTTAATGATCTTTGATTGTATCTCTATTGTGCTTTTCACATAGGGGACTTTTGGGGAATAAATTGAGTTGTTGTATGCTGTTCATCCAATTCAATAACTTAAGGAAAATCTGAAGGTTAATTTAAGCGTACCTAATTAATCTGGAGTATTGAAATTTACAATTTCTTGAAAGAACAACTGAAGGTCAATTTAGATTGCATATGTGTCTTGTGTGGAGAAAAACCCTCTAGCCAATCCGTCGCCTATCAATTCACCTTTAATTTCATGTTTTTGTCAATTCTGTAATTTATTTAAGTTTAATTTACGTTTCTTCAAAACTAAACCCCCCCATTATTAAATTATATTATTTAGTTAGTTTTCATTATTTTTAATCTTTTAATTTAATTTCCGTCCAATTAAGTTCCTAGTGTTTATTTAATTTGTTTTCTCTATTTTGAGTCATTTTAGTGTGTTTTGAATTATTAGAGTTTTGGCCTATTTTTGTGTCCTTGAGTCTTGTTTAATATTTTTAAATTAATTTAGAATAGATTAGCAATCCCTCCTAATCCCCGGCCTAGAACGATACCCTACTTACACCTATACTACATCTGTCAAAAAGAGGGTTAAATTTGTGCGGTTTAAAATCCCGTCAATTTGTTTAGCTAAAATGGATTGATTGGTGTTAAAAAAAAATGGAGGGTCAATTTGGAGATTCAAGGTTCCATATACGACTTGAGAGTTAAAACAAGCTTTCCTATTTGTCCAAGCTATCCATTAAAGCTAGTGAACCTGACAAAGTGTCATTTTTTTAAATTTTAAGTAGATATTTGAAACGTTTTAAAACGTTAGAGCCAATTTAATTTTTTTTAAAGGGTGAATAGTTAGCCAGACTTAGCCAATTTTTTAATTATGAAATTGTGATTTTTAGTCTGTGTGACGTTTTGCTTACATTTAACATGCATGTCCCGTCCTATATAGGTCATAATCGTTCCCTAATAATTTTTTATTACCTAAAAAAAGGTTTTTTGTCTACTAAAAACCTAAAAAAGTGAACAAAAATAAAATGATATATTTGGCCGACATTATGGCCGTTGATCTCATCGTACTCATACCAAGTATTCAACCTAAAGAGGTTCGAATTGAGATGACAGAACAACATCCAAAAATTTTAAATTGAGATTGACTTTCTAATTTTCTATTCAATAAGAAATAATTGAGTTTTACTATGTTTTATCTTGTTTGTTTTATGTAGATTCCTCTTGTTTGTTTTATGTAGATTCATTTATAGTGATATTACTCTTTATTTGTAAGTGAGACTTTTTAAGTTTAAATTTCGTGAACAAAAAGTTTGATACTATTGTGGGCCTATTTGATTGAAGAATTATAGAGAGATGGAGGGAGAGGGTGTGGCTTGAAATAGAGAGAATTGGTTGAATTCTAAGATGTGATTTTTCAACCCATTGTATCTTTATTTATAGTAGTAGGGAAGATAAATTCTTTACCCTTTAGGTATTACAATACAATCAGGAAATTATCTAAAAGATATAGTAGAATCCCATAAAGATTTACTAGGATTGACATAATCACATTCCTAACTAGGTTATGAATGTAACACTCCCCTTGAATGTGTAAATACTCAAGTAAATGGCGCATCAGGTCTTTAGCGGTGAAGACAGTTCAGTTGATTAAGTTGTCGACACAATGAGCGAATACGAGTCTCAAATCAACGAAAGAATGCATAAACATGTATAACTCACAAAACCTGTGACAACCCGTCCCGATACATATATTATTTAAGTAATGAATTGACGAAAACACCCCTTCAGGGTCGTGCACGTATGTGTATGTGTTTGTGTGATGGTCAATAATGAACTGCCCTCTATTATTGGGGCCAATCAGATCCTTTGGGATCTTTTACTTCTAATTGGTGACCACACACTCAAGCCACTCTCTCTCTCCCATCCGTAGCTCCCTCTCTCCTCTCTCGAGTTCACTCTCTCTCTACCATATATGTACGGCACACCCATAACCCTTGCAAAACATCACAGATCGAAGGAACAAAGACCACCATCGTGATCCTGAGGTCTTTGCGAGCACAGTGACACCCATTTCAGGTATGAACTCCATCGTTTTCACGTCGAAAATCAAGCACCGAAATGGGCACTGTTTATGAGCTTTTTTACGGTTGATTTTTAGGACAATCTAAGATCACCACGAGCCTTAGAAGGTCCCCATGAGGCTCGAGGACTATCGTTTACACAGCTTAGACGTCGGGATAGAACTGAACCAAAGAGGCCGGTTTTGGAGATTTTCCCCGACGCGTTTTCAGAGGTTTTTCGTGATTTTTAAAGGTATAGACTTGTTCCTCATTTGATTTAGAGTATTTAGGAAGAAAAATGGGACAAAATGGTGCAAAAATGGCCAAGAAAACCCAAGTTGCAGGTTCCCGGCACCGGCGAAATTTTTCGGCGAGCTGGAGGTAGGGGATGACATGTGCCGCGAGTGGGGGGCGCGTAGCACCGTGCCCTGGCAGGCGCGTGGGGGCGCGTGACACACCCAAAAATTATTTTAAAAATATGTTGACGTCCGTGACGTCGAGTAGGTCGCGTTGGTATATTCGTATGCCAAAATTGAGCTATGTATGAGAAGTTATTTTCGTAGTTGTGTATATGTGCTTAAATAACGTATTTTTAGTAATTTCTCATATAGGTGAGACTTATTCTGAGGACGAGAGTAGCCAGGCTAGACGTGGGGGCTACAACCCGACGACCTATTAGTGAGTGGGCAGCTATTTTCTGTATAAACCTATATATATATATATAATGATTTTCCCAGAATCAGCTTTTAAATGAAAAGTACGTTTTATCGCCATGCATATAACTTAGTATTGATGCATGAGTATTCATATATACATTTCATGCATACGTTGGTGCCGAGGACGCCAGGTAAGTACCAGGTAGGTGCATGCTTTGATGAGAAAGAACAGATGAGATATGATGTGATATGTTAGCTCATAAACCTGCACATATTGTTAGTGCTCACGCCCAGAGTTAGGGGCATAGTCTTTCACGTGTCGTTCACCTCCCGCACCGCATGCTCTCCTTGGATCCAAGTTAGGTGCACAATCCTGTTGTATAGACCACCTTTGAGTGGGTTCGACTCGTAGGTGACTCGCGATCATTCGCATAGTCTTCACGTGATTGTAGCACTAGAGCATTCTTATATTGATATAGTGATGGGATGATGACCTCATGAGGATATTGATGTATGTGCAGAGTATATATATGATGAGATTGAGATGTTATGAGCTATATGTACAACCGAGGGCTGAGTTGATATCTAGTAGGTATATGGTTATTAAAATGCATTGCATGGCGTATTATGAGATAAATTTGATAATGAGTAATGCTGAGCATGTTTGAGATATATATATATATGTATATGTTATTTTCTGGGAATTTATACAGGTTTTAGGGTGAGGGGTTATACTTTTGAGAAAAGAAGGATTTTGAAAAGATTTGTTTTGCTGACCCACTCAATTTTGTTTTTCGCCCCTCCAGGTATTAAGTAGTGTTCGTTGGTGGCATACGAGGATCTTCTGGACGTTCTGACAGAATTCACTCATGTAGGATCACCTGCGGGTGTTAATTCCATTTAGTACTTTCTGCTTGACTGCACGTAGGCTATTTATGCTCTGGTTTTGTAAAAGCACCTTAACTCTCGCACTAGCACACTCTCTTTTATTGGATTGCTAGTGGCTTGGTTTTAGCTGGTTCGTATCTTTCTAATCAATCTCACTTCCGCATTGCGCACATGGTTACGTCATGCTCACGTGACAGCCAGTACGCACCACTTTCGGGTCGGGGTGTGTCAAAACCTCACTATGGTAAAACTCAATATGAGAAAAAACCCATAGTCTAAGGAGAAACGTGTGAAGTTTGCATTAAGTCAAAACTATACGTCTTATGGACGAAAGTAGAAAAGCTCACAAAGGTATGACCAACACAGGATGGGTGCATTGTTAAAACCTAGTCAGTTAGCTAAAATCCAATGGAAAAAATGCTCCTAATTGGAGCGAAAAAGAGTACATTACTAATCAAATGAGTATACTTCTGGAAACTGCCCCCTGAGTTTGACATAACTTCCAAAAGCGAACTACAAGCAATGTGTATGAGATAGTTATGCTTACCAATCCCTCGGGCAAGTTTTTGGAAGGTTGACTTTGGCAGTGACATCATGAAGAGGTTGGTAAGGTTGTCTGGGATCAGATTGCTTGACTTTAATCTACTAATACTTTGTTGATGTGATGTAGACGGAATATGCTTGGCATTGGCTTTGTTATGTATCAGGTCTTGGTCTGGTTGATACATGCAGCATACTTCATGGATCGTCATTGGGACTTAATGATGGATGCAAAACCACTGGTACTTCAAATATGCTCAACAATAGCTCTTAACCATGTCTCACGTGTGGCATACTGAAGTGTGATGAGTCTTGGAATGATTTGAAGATTTCAAAACTATGGTTTATGTTATGGATATCCAAGATATTGCGGTATCCCTAACAGTAAAGACATGACCATTTGGGATTGTGCCTTGTACGGGTTTGATAAGTAGCATTAGCATAAAAAAACAAGGAAAGCATCAGTCTAAGGATCATGGGTATCAGACCCGCTTAAGAAGCCCAAATTCATAGTACCTTCAGGGAAATGGAATTACTTCTTTAATGCAACTTTAGTGGTTACGTGTAGGCGTAGTGCTGCATCTTTACCAATAGATCAACGGCGAAGGAGAATTCCTGTCTAAAATAATGAGTTATGTACAATAAAGCGCAAAGTTAAACTTAGATATGGAACTTCAGATAATAACCTCTTCAAGGGTCTTACTTGCATCTAGCATATTAAAGATTATAGGTATACTCAAAAGGTAACACTTTCATAGTGTATTTCGGTTAATGGACCAAAATATCGTTAGAATAATGGTAG
This sequence comes from Crataegus laevigata, assembly GCA_963580275.1. Classification (NCBI taxonomy): domain Eukaryota; kingdom Viridiplantae; phylum Streptophyta; class Magnoliopsida; order Rosales; family Rosaceae; genus Crataegus; species Crataegus laevigata. Next base: position 19,142,601 of record OY756945.1, read on the forward strand.
AACTTCAGGTCAAGGTCCAAACGAGTTTTTCCATGATCCTTCATCTCAAATTTCATTTTCAGGTACAAGACAGTTTTCTCAAACTCTTCCAGAGTCTTAGTGAGATTTATGTCATTGATATAAATTGCAACTTTAGCAATTTGGAACATGACTTCTTAATTTAACACGGAATGGCATTTATTCATATCCTTGACTAATCAAATAATAACTTAGACAAGTATACCGCATCCACTCGGATTGCTTCAATCTATAAAGTGAACGCCTTATTTGAAATTAGAGAGTGTTCTATGGTCTAGAGCTATTTGAACCACTCCATGTAATTCTTCGAGAACTCACATGTAAATCTCTATATTAGTATGCCCATTGAGAAATGCTAACCACATTTATAATGCTGCAATCAATTACATGACGTTTAAGAGAAACCTTGTGCCATAAGGCATGCATTACATTGCACTATTTCATACATCTCATTACATTTCATTTCCCTCTAACAACACAACAGGATTACCTTGGCAAGTGTAGGAATGACAAGTCCAAACATACTTTGGTAAAGAATTAAACCTGGATTGCAATTTCAGTTGTCCAATAAGTTCTACGTTGTCACTAATCAACATAACGTACTTTGATACCGTTGCTTTCCATTTATGTCAGTAGCTGCCATAAAAGTGAAATATCATCAATGATAATCTCATTACAATTTTGTATCTCATCCGAACTAGTATATTGGACCAAGAACTTCAAGTATTGGGAGTAATTCGAATTTTTCTCATGAGATAGAAATGATTAAGATATCGATCAAGTAGGGATTCATTTAAAGTCATGTCTTTCCTATTATAGGGATGTGAATCTTACAAACCGAGTGACCTGTCATGCTAGACCAAACAATTTCTTACACAACAAGACACGAAATAATATGTTTCGAGTTAATATGATAACTAGTCGGGTCGTTATCGATCACCCATTAAGAACCCGTTAATATGAGGTCCTTAATAGGTTTACACGCAGGTAGCCCGAGGGTAGCTCGTTTCGACCCATTAAGAAAAAAAATTATTTTGATGATTTTAAAGTTAAACTATTAAAAAAAAACTTACTATAAAATACAATAGCCATAGTGTAATTGTTGTATTATTATTCTATATAAGTTAAAATAATTTAACTTTTATTTATTTATTTACTTTTATTATAAGAGTTTCTTATGATCATTATTGGGATAAATTTTACTTGGCCCGTTGTCCAAAATTCAAATCAAACAGTATAGTACTAGTACAGGAAAAAAGACAGACTTTCAATTTTAGAGTCAACGACCTAACGAAGTTTTTTACTCTCTCTCAAATAGTCATACTCATAAATGGTTTATCTTCTTAAAAGTGAGATTATAACATTATAAAAACATTAAAAAAATAAAAATAAAAATATCAAAGTACTTTAAAACCAAACACATTAAAAAAATTATAATAATTAATTTGCAAGTGCGAATACTAATGTTTTTTTATTAGGCTCTTATTTGGGGTATGTAATACTCGAAAGACAAACATGTTTTTATGTTTTGAAGTAATATTTATGACAATGTGGTTTGTGTTTACTAATTTAATATTATGTTTTACATTTGATTATTTATTGGTTTAAAATATATTTTTTAACGGATAACGGGTCGGGTCTTATTACTCGTTTATTTTAATGGGTGTTACACAACACGATCTATTAAGATATCAGATATGACATGAAAACCACACAAACTCAGAAAACATCTATCCTTCCAGACATGTTTGCATGTAGTTTATGATCTCGTCATTTTAGCTAGACTAGAGGAACATATTTATAGCAACAATCTGAAACCTAGAATACATTGCACTTGCTTAGCATACGTGTGTGGTATGGAGATCAATGTGAGACATAATGGGCAACGTCCACACAAATTCGCGCCATTCTTCAAGAACATTGACTGTCTCATTAAAGTGACAATCCGCAAAAGAAATGGTAAATAGATCGCTTATAAGGGCTTAAAAAAGTTAGTTCGAAGGAGAATCATGATCAATAAAGATTCACATCTTTCTTTGAGGATCCATATTGGTATGTTACAATAGTACGAAATGTTTGGTTTGTACCCAATAACCAACTGTAACGCTAGAATAGGTTGGGTGGCAATGGACCTCAGAATAACCAATATAGTTACATACAAGATTGCATAGCCTTAGGCAGAAATCAAAAGTTTGGTACATTCACCAAGGCTCAAGCGATCCATTTAATTTATGCTTTATGATCGCTCTACAAGGCTGTTTTGGGGTGAACATGGGGAATTCAATGTTCAATGAAACCCAAAAGACCAATACTTACCAAAAACCTTCCATATAAACTCTCTGGCATTATCCAGTCTTTTAGACTTTATTGGGGGATAACTAGGGTCGTAAGCCTTTAAAACCGACATGAATTTGGCATCAGTGTGGACAAACATGTGACCAACTTGTCGATTCATCAGCCAAAACCAAAAGTATTTCCAAAATCTGCATTTTAGTTGGATTAGTCCACAATTAATCCCCTTGAATTCACTGTGGAAAAAAAAGGACATGTAGTATCTTTGCGAGGGATGATATAGAAATTCAATTTTCCTGACGAGGGATGATATAGAAATCCAATCTCCTTGCTTCGAGAAAAAAGATGCTTTGTGTAGTATGTGGAATCATTGTTCGACCTAAGTGTCCTAAATGGTCATGCCTAAGCAAGTAAATGCTCAAATCACCATGCTCTAAGCTGACCATCTATGGCGCATCCTAGTTGGGAAACGACCCATTGCCCAAAATATAGCTTCGAGCTAAGATTCATTCTCTTCATAAAAAATAGGAGGTAGAACCAATAAAGATTTCTTTTTCAATTTATCCCTGGAGTTGAATACCTCATTCAAGAATTGTTTTTTATCCCATCCAATAGAAAAGGAAAATTCCTTATGACACACCAGATCTGGCTCGGTTATTGATAGGGTGAATAGATCTGCTATTTCTTGAAATCTCTTATTTGATTCAAAATCATGGTGTAACGTGTACCCCCTGTTCCTATCCTGGAGGTGGTACAAAGATACTTCACTCTCTTTCAGTGGTTTCATTTATGATCATTGTTCCCTCGAATATCCTTAAAACTCAATGGCATTTCTCCTGGAATAAGGAGATTATAAGGTTTCTTGAATCGTAATTTAGTACAGACATACAACGAAAGATGGTGCCAATGCCTTTAATCAGGTTGGATAAGCTTGAATTCATTGCTAGAGAGGTGATTTAGGTATGAAGTTAGTGTGCATAGTAGCACATTCATCTAGACCACTAACTTTTTCACATGTGTACCTAATCACATGTTTAATTGAATTCGGTCACATGTATACAAGAAACATGATTCAATTAATTCATATTCAAAGACAGTATCTATAACATTATCCACAACTAAAACAATCACCAAACTTAAATTTGGAAACATAGGAAATTGTTCACAAAGTAAAGCAAAGTTAATAAAGGGATTTGGCTAACAAGGCTATCTATGTCAAATTTTACTATTCCAAATGTTCTATGTGGAGCAAAATTAGTCTCATAGGTTGATTATGAGGATGGTACTCCTCAACAACACTGGTAAGGGCAAAATCGAGTGCATAACAAATGATCTTTTTCATCAAAATGGAAGTAGATTATGCAAGGTTGAGGATCGGGAACATTGTCTTATATGAAGTTTTAGGTTGTATGTACCAAGGAACATGCTTCTGGCCGTGATGCCACTCCTTGGCAGGCCTTGATTATACCATATGTTGTAAAATAAACCCTAAAATGGATGAGAGTGAGTGAAAGACAGGCAGACATACCAAGAGTTAAGTTCGGAAGGTTCTAACGAAAGCCGGAGGGGTTTGTTCAGTACTCTCTAGCTAAAGTTGAATGATTAGATTTGGTAGGAGTCTTTTGAAGCAGAGCATTCTTTTCAGTACATCTCTATCTAATCTGATCATGTTCTTTGGTACATCCCTGTCGAAGTAGGGCATGTCGTTCAATAGGCACTAACTAAAACTAGGTTAGACCATTCAGTAGACGCCAGTTGAAGTAAGATTTATACCGTTTGGTACCTCTCACCTGAATCACTAAGGTACCTTTCTTGGGAATCATACAAGATTCATTCGTTCTTTTTTCTCTAACATATTATCAAAACTTCATCTAGGTTCGAATCCTACTGAGAGATCTACTAGAGACCATAAATTGTTGAAGAGGCCTTGTGAATTTAAACATAAGTATGAGGGATTCGCAAATCCACTAGACATAGAGCGCTCATGGCTTGCCATCAGTGAGATACCACTCTGGAAGTGCTAGAATTATAACCTTATGTCAAGACTTACAAGCCAATGGACTCTCGCATTTGTGGTAGTAGCCAGATGTAAGTATTTGATAAACTTCTGCTTTCTATAATGTTGCTTCAAGAGCAAGTTAGAAACACGAAATGACGAGAAAAATATTCTTCAGTTAAAATTTGATCAAATTTTATAAACTTTGTAATTGTTCTTATCCTTGGACATAAAGATTTCAATCATGTCTTGCTTTGCGCAATATATCATTCATGATTAGACAATCCATAGAGTAAGCCAAAGAACCATGGAATCCTCTTTATTGAGGTATTTCAGTTTGTTATGTTGTAGCCATAAGTCTTCGAATGAAGATTGTGGCAGAGGTGTATCCACCTTTATCCACGCCACGCCTGGCTTCAATGGTTTCTCAGATTCTTAATAGTCAAGTGAAGTTTCAAGTCTTGTGCCCACATAATGTAGTTTCTGTCAAAAACGTCAAAATAATGGAAATCAAGCTGATGATGGTCTGACAATCCACTAAATGGGGAGAATAAGATTGTGATTGGTGCTATGGGAAATAAAACCTCCATAAGCATCAAAGTTAGAACATTTGGGGTTCTAAGGCATGGTTTGGTTTATTTTTGACGCAATAAATATGCTAACACACAAATTAAACCATCTTTTTGACAATTGTAGTAAAGATGTAAGTAGGGTATCATTCTAGACCGGGGATTAGGAGGGATTGCCAATGCACCTAAACTGACTTAAAACACAAAACTAAGCTTAAGACTACAAAACTAGGCTAAAAACACTTATCTAAACTCAAACAACTCAAAATAGACTACAAAGACTCAAAATACTCAAAAGACATCAAATTTTACAGATTCTAACTAAATAATACAACTTAACAATGGGGGGGGGGGTTTGGTTTTGGACGAATTTAAACAAAAACCAAGTAAACTTTGTAAAACAGATTTTAAGACAGATTTGAGTAAATCAATGGATGAATGGATGGCTAAAGGGTTTTTTCTCCACACATGACATATATGTAACATAGAATCAATTTCCAGTTATGTTTATAATGAACTATGAATGACAATGCCCCAAGTTAACCGTGAACTGCACAAATTAACTATCAAATTTCCCTAAGTTATTGAATTGGATGAACTGCATACGACAACTCAAAACATTCTCCAATCGTTCCCTATATGAACTGCATGATAGAGATACATTCAAAGATCATTAATTCTATGGAAATTATAAGCATTGACATAACAATTGTAACCATGAACTGCATGATACTCTTGCCATGGATTTATTTAACGCGGTTGTGACTAGCAACCTTCACTACTTATGAATATAAGTTCATAGCGATTAGGTGAAGCTCACTTATATCCTAGCATCAGATTTATGCATGAAAATCAAGCGTGCACTCTTAACCAACATACACAAATAAGTTCTAAATCAAACAGATAAGTAAATCACATCCATAATTCATGAAACAAAAACTGGAGGAAATCAATTCATATCACATATACGTTCATGGCTTTAAATCAACCTCTAGCCACAACGAAATTAGTTCCACATTCTTGCAATTAAACAACAATAATCAAAATTAAACATTGAAAACAAAAGTAGAAGACACCTAGAACGCTCCAACATCGGCTGATCACTCCCACGGAGTAAGCAATGTCTGGGCGATAATTAGTCAGGTTATTCCAACTTTGAATGACTAGGCACGGCTCCAAGAGTCCTCTCCTTCCTCTTTGCTGCGTCAGTAGGTGTATGAAGATGGATGAGTGGTGAATAGATGGGTGGTTCTTTCTTCTCTGCCGTGTGTTTTTCTTTTGCCTTAGAAGAAGGCCTATTTATAGGTGTTGAAAAGTGAAGAACCACACAAGTGGTTTTCATAAACAACACATGCTCCTTTTCAGAAATAGGCTCTCCTCATGATGAAACAGCTAGCACACATGCTCCTTTTCAGAAATCACATGATGAAACAGCTAGCAACATATTGGAACTTTCAGCAAAGTCTAGTAAATGAATGATGATGAATGGTGCGGCCAAGAGTGGTAGAAATAGGGCATGTGATCTTGTGCAAAATTTAGGCAAGGAATCTTCTTCATTGTGTCCATACATTTTCTGAAAAGGTAATGTGAAGGAAGCATGATTGCAGAAACATGGTAGTGGCACATGGAAAGCTTTCCAACACATGGCATTTTCCCTTCTTTTTCTTTCAATTGATCTTTAAGTCTATGTAGATGCACACTTCCAAACCTCAACTTCATTACTCCAGATTTTAGCATATGTTTGAAGCCATTTTAAGCACCAAAACGTCCATTCCTTATGCTCCGCATGCATGCAATCCATTTCACCCCAAAACTGCTCCAAATTGCACCAAAATGCACTTTCTTGCCAACTTTGTCGTTAGGACCTATAAACACACGAAAATAGCTTAAAACATTCTAATAAGATGAAACTAACTAAGTAAATGCAAGGAAACAAGCTAGTTAAGTTGCATAAATATGCTCCTATCAATTTTGCATGAAAAAATTTAGGTTTTCCATGGGTGTATTATTTTATGAAAACTTCGAGTTTCGAAGGCACTAAATTCGAAAACTTTAAGTTTGTGTTTAGATCAACTTTTGGTTTATAAAAGAGGGTACTTATAAGAACACAAGATACAATATACATCCAAGCATAGTGAATTTAGGGTTGCTTCAATAACCTAAGTGTGAATAGCTTCATGACTACGAAAGGATGTCAACGATTCAAAGAAAAATAATAAAATATTGAATCGTTAATTTCCAACAAGCGGGCTACTAGCCATTAATTTTGAATTTTTGTCGAATTAATGGACTGCTTGTCACTTAAATTAGTTCAATATATTGGGACCATATGGAGTTGATTGTGGAAGCAAAATAATGACGTTCAGGTCATATTAGCTTTATGTGGCTTCAACCAAGCAAGTAAATAAATGAAACATAATTGGGCATTAGCCATGGGCACCCTAGCATGGCTGGGTGCGGTAGGAAGCAATAAGCTAAAATATGGCTTGGGTCGAGGAAATGTTGGCAACTTACCAGCAAGTTGCTGGCTGCTGTCAAAAACAACAAAGCCGTGCAACATCCAGGCTACTGGTTGGGCTTGGGCCGACTGCAAAGGCAGCCCAGTAAGCATGCAAGGTTTAGGCATTGCAGCAGAAAAAATGGGCCAAGAAAAAAACAATGCCCCTAGTAGCAGCTGGGTGAATGCCTAATAATAATAATAATAATAATAATAATAATAATAAAAGCTAGGGGCCGAACAAATAGTAAGCCCAAAAAAAGATGGGAGTCCTGAGAGTGAGCCCATCAGAGCTAGGTGTGTAATGGCTGGAGAAACTCGGCGGCATCGCCACAATTGATGTTCTTCGGCAAGGCTGAGTAGTGGTTTCGACTAGAACCTTCATGACGGAGGGGTCGCAACATCGGAATCAAAGAAGGTGGCGAGTGGGGTCCAAAACCCAATGAGATTCACAGGTTATCTTAAAGAATTCGTCGAGATTTTGACTAAAATCGCAAGTTCTAAGATCGGGGACGACTTCTAGTCGTATTGAGTCACCAGAACACGTCGAAAGTGACGGAGGGGGATCTACTTAAGGACTACCTCGATGCTTGATGACAAGGGCGACGTCAATTATGGTTCTGGGACGAATCGGCTCGACTTAGTTAAATGGCTCGGTGCGGCTTAAGACCATGACTCAGTAGCAGTTTTTTTTTCTTTTTTTTTTCTCGGTTTAAGGGTTTTCAAAACCCTAATATATGAAATACTAGCAATAGTGCCGCACGTTCCTGCAGGTGTTAAAATTTGACACACCCCGACCCAAATATTGAGTGTGCTGGTCGTCATGTGTGGGTGACGTAGCCAAGAGTGTTGCGTGGAAGTACTGGAGTGAAAATGCCAGAAAATAAAAATCAAACAGAATAATTTACAATAAAAATGTAAGCATAAAACACAACATCAAAGTTCAAGTAACCTAGGTGCAGTCAAGAACAAACAAATACTAAGAAAACGAAATCAGAGAAACCCTACATAGATGGTGCTATGTCAGAACTGCCCTCGATGCCTTGTCTGCCACCAACAGTCACTGCTACTTAAAACCAAACAGAAAATGTGAATGGGCAAAAACAAAGGTTTTCCAAAACCATTTAAATATCAAAAGTAGTAACCCCTCTCCGTAAAACATATATACTTTCCCAGAAAATAATACGTAATCATATACCAAAATTAGGCTGGAAAATGATAAAACTCTAAATGCCATATCAGAATATGTCATGTCGAAATATCTAACCAAAAAGTATGCATCAATCAGGTGAGATAAACCAAATCATAATAGGCCAGTAATACCAATACGTCAACCGGAATCACCTAACATGACTTGTACGGCTAAATCTATAGCTCCTCAATCATTATCCTGCACACGAGTCGGAACCACTTATAGTCGTCTGTATGACAGGCTGGGTGTATAAATACGCTTAGTACTACGATTACGTGAAGGCTGTGTGACGTAACGCAAGTCACCTACGAGTCGGAACCAACGAGTCGGAACCACCTATAGTTGTTTGTAGGACAGACTGGCACATGCCTTGGATCGAAGGTGAGTGTGTGGTGCGGGAGGTGAACAATCACGTGAAGGCTAGGCCCTACTTTGGCGGAGCACAAACACTGGGGTGTAGGAGTATAAGCTAAATACCCCTACTTTGGCGGAGCACAAACACTGGGGTGTAGGAATATGAGCTAAATACCAATCTCAACATCATCATCATCATCACTATTACTAACAAATACACTCACCTGACTTACCTGAGCGTCTGCAGCGCCTATCCATAACCAACACAATTTATAATAAATAACAATGATATTCGACATGACATTTCAATTTATAAAACCATTTAAAAACATAATTTCTGGGAAAAATACCAATTTTTTTTATATATATATATATATACCCACTCACTGATATGTAGAAGGATTATAGCCCTCCAGTCTCACGTGACTGCGATCGTCCTCAGAATTGGTCTCACCTATATGCGAAACAACTATAAAACCGTCAATTTAACGCACATAACCAATCTTAGGTAATAAATTCTCATATATTGCTCAATTGAGGTGTTTGAATATACCAACGTGCTCTACTTAAACACACGAACACCCCCATATTTTTAGAGATTCTTTTTGGTGTGTCACACGCCCCCACGCATCGGCACGGACAGAATCCCTAACGCCGTTAGGGAATATTCCGTCAGAAACTGGAATATTCTGTCAACTTTAACCTGACGCTGTTACATTCCGTCAACTTTGACGGAATACTCCTTTGTCCCTTACCTCAAATCCCCTAAATCCAGCGTCAGCAACCGCTACGTCGTTGGATTCTGGAAAAATGTTCGAACTTACATTTCTCACTCAATTCGACGCCAAAATTCACGAAATTAAAGCCAAAATGAAGCTTAAGACAAAGGGAAGAAGTCTATACCACTTTGAAGTCCAAAATACGACGAAATCTAGCCAGAGGAATTTCACGAATTCCGGCCAACCCTGGAACTCACGATCCCGACGACCAAAACACTTGAAAATGGTCCCTCGAGCTTCGTGAAGTCCTTTAAAAGCTTCCTACGATCTTGAAATTAGCTAAAACCTTCACGATTAAAAGTATATGAACAGTACCACCAACGGTCCTCTTTGACTGACCGTCTGTCTGAAGATGATATGCCGTGCTGTACAGTAGTCTCGTACCCAAAGCCTCCTAAAAAGCAATCCAGAACTTAGAGGTGAATTGAGGATCGCGATCAGAGACAATACTAACTGGAACACCATGATACTTCACAATCTGTGCTATGAATAGCTCAGCCAACTGATTCAACGAAAACTTTTCCCTGACAGGAATGAAATGTGCTGACTTGGTGAGTCGAACAACAATCACCCAAATTCCATCATATCCGTTCTGAGTACGAGGGAGCTTGTACACAAAATCCATAGTAATGTCTTCCCATTTCCATTATGGAACGGGAAGTGGTTGCATCAACCCAAATGGCTTCTTCCTTTCGGCTTTGACTTGCTGACATATGACGCATCTACTTACATATTCAGCGATTTCTCTCTTTATACCCGGCCAATAGTAGAACGGTCGAATAGTATGATACATTTTCGTGCCTCCGGGATGCATCGCATAAGCTAAAATATGCGCTTCGTCTAGGATATCCTTCTTTAACTCTGCATTATTTGGCACGTACATCCTGTTTCCCTGCATAAGCATACTGTCTGATTCTCTGATTCGAAGGTCTTTCTTTTTACCATTATTCCTCAGCCTAATAAGTTCCTGAATCTCATCATCATTCATCTGGATCTCAAGTATTCTGTCGATTAGGATTGGCCTAACTTGGAAACTAGCAAGCAAGGCTTCCTCTCGATTGTCCACCATCGAATTCTCTACTTCCAACTGCACTCCAGTCGATCTCAACTCGGCAAGAAGAGGAACTCGGCTCGCATGAAAAGCGTTAATTCTGCCCTGGGACTTCCTGCTAAGAGCGTCAGCTACCACGTTTGCACGACCAAGATGATACTCAATCGTGCAATCATAGTCGCTCAGTAATTCAATCCATCGACGCTGGTGAAGATTCAAATCCTTCTGAGTAAAAAGGTACTGGAGACTCTTATGGTCTGAGAAGATCCTGCATTTCTCACCATAGAGGTAATGTCTCCAAATCTTTAAAGCAAAGATAATGGCAGCCAATTCCAAGTCATGTGTAGGGTAATTCTTCTCATGAGGTTTTAATTGGCGTGAAGCGTAAACAATCACCCTACCATGCTGCATCAAAACGCAACGCAAGCCATTCAACGACGCATCACTGTAAATCTCGAAAGTACCATCATCATCAGGAAGCGTCAAGACATGAGCATGAGTGAGACAATACTTCAACTGCTGGAAACTCCGCTCACAATCATCATCCCACTCGAACTTAACGTCCTTCCTGGTCAACTTTGTCAATGGTAGCGCCATGATCGAAAAGTCTTTAACGAACCGCCGATAGTAACCTGCCAAACTAAGGAAGCTCCGAACCTCGGTGACGGTTCGTGGCTGTTCCTAATTCTCTACAGCCGCAATCTTCTGAGGGTCAACCTGAATACCCTGAGCTGAAACGACATGACCCAAAAATGCTACTTCGTCCAACCAAAACTGGCACATACTGAACTTGGCATACAATCGATACTCTCTCAATTTCTTCAACACCAACGAAAGATGTCGAGCATGGTCAACCCTTGACTTAGAATACACCAAGATATCGTCGATGAAGACCATAACGAACCTATCCAGATACTGCTGGAACACCTTGTTCATCAATCCTATGAAAGCAGCTGGTGCATTAGTCAAACCAAATGGCATAACCAGAAACTCATAGTGTCCATAACGAGTCCTAAAGGCAGTTTTAGGAACATCTTCACTCCTGATTCTGATAGTAGCCTGACCTCAAGTCAATTTTCGAGAACACACAGACACCTCGAAGTTGATCGAAAAGATCATCGATACGCGGCAACGGATAACGGTTTTTAATTGTCGCCTGATTCAACTGCCTGTAATCGATACATAATCTCAAGGTACCATCCTTCTTCCGAACAAATAGGACTGGGGCTCCCTAAGGTGAAGTACTGGGCTGAATGAACCCTTTCTCAAGTAATTCCTGCAACTGAATCTTCAATTCTCGCAACTCGGCAGGAGCCATTTGATATGAAGTTAACGAGATAGGATTAGAACCTGGCAACAAGTCAATGCTAAACTCCACGTCGCGATTTGGCGGCAATCCAGGTAAATCATCAGGGAATACGTCAGCGAAATGTCCAACCACTCGAACATCCTCCAAGTTAGCAGGAGCATCATCATGAAGTACTACATGAGCTAAGTATCCCTGGCAACCTTTCTTCAACAACCTCTTGGCTCTCACAGCCGAAATAACACCATGTCTAACTCCGCTACGCTCACCAACAAATGTTATCTCAGGTAATCCTGGACGATGAAAGGTCACTGATTTCCCGTAACAATCAATCTTGGCACGATTGTAGTGCAACCAATCAGTGCCTAGAATGACGTCAAAGTCAACAATATCTAGCAGAGTGAGGTTAGCAGGCATAACCACGTTCTCCACTATTACGGGACATTCCGGATATACATAATCCACATAACATTTCTCCCCTCTAGGCATGGCAAACTCCAACTCATACCCAAGGGGTGAAGATTGAGGTTAGGTCAGTTGAGCAAATGTATGAGAAATCACAGAGTGTATGGCACCACAATCAATCAATACTCTAGCAAAATGACCAAAACGTACCCATAATCAGATCTGGGTTGTTCTGAGCGTCCTGCAGCGAGAGGTTATGGATACGGCCCTGCGTCTGCGGTCGTCATCCTCGACCTCGATTTGCATGCATCCCTCGCCCCTGAGGGTTTCGTCCCTGACTCGACTGCCCAGCTTGTCTCGAAGACCCGACACCACTAACGGCAGCATCCACCTGCTGGGGGGGTCCCCCCGAATACAACTGCGAACTACCGGCTGCAAACTGTTGCTGAGGTAGGTATCCACTTGAATATGGCTGCGGATGAGGCATATATCCTCTAGAGTACTGCTGCTGGGGAGGCATATACCCTCCAGAATACTGTCCGTAGCCGCTCTGGTGGTAGGGATCCATAGGGTACTGAGGCTGGTACTGGTCCGATGAGTACGGAATAGGATCCCCCAAGTAGTGGAAAACTCCTCCACGTCCGGTCTGCGCATAGCCGCTAGGCCCCGAAAACTGCTGCACTGGAGCTGGTGGTATAGCAGGCTGTTGAGGCCTCTGCTTGTTCTGAGGGCAATTCTTAGCCTGGTGCCCATCCTAACCACAAGTGTAACATTCACTCGTAGCACGACGACACTCGCCAAAGTGCCGGTTGTTGCACCTACGACACAACAGAGCACTGTTCCTGCCAGAGTTCCCCTGCCTCTGGAATCTGCCAATACCGAAGAATCTGCCACCGCCCCTCTGCCCGGTAGCGCTGAAACCTTCGCTCGATGAACTAGAGCTGGCCCCGCTTCGTTTGAATGTCTGAGTCTGACGGGGTCCCTGCGAATACGGGCCTTTGCCCTTATTATTCTTGCCCTGGTTGCCATCCCTCTCGTTGTCATCACTGTCACTCGGCAAGTTCTCGGAGTCCTCAATCTGCAGCAAGACCTCGTAGAACTCATGGTAGGTGGAGCAGGGATTCGCTATCGCTGTCGCTATCGTACGCCACTTCTTCTTTGTACCCAGTTTAAATCGGCATAACATCTCCACCTGATTAGCAGCGACGTCAGGGTGGTAGCGAGAGAGATTAGTGAATGTTCAGTAGTACTCGTTCGCTGACATCTTCTTTTGTTTCAGTCTGGTAAACTCCTGTTTCTTTTCGTGAATATATGTTGGAGGAATGAATCTTCTGTAAAACAATTCCTTAAATACCTCCCAGTCATTTGTTTCCTCCTCAGGCATCCGCTTAGCTAACTCTGACCACCAAGTAGTTGGTTCCTTAGCCAAAAACCATGAAGTCGTCTCAACCCACTTTTTGGGCTGAAGACTCCCCTGATTCGTCATGATGCTAAAGGTCTTCTCAATATGCATGAACTATTTTTCTGAACCCTCGGGCCCCTTGTTCCCCACCAACTGGGTTATCTTAAGATTGTGCACTGACTCAAGAGGGGTCCGCTGAGGCGGGCGGATAACTGACTGAAGGGCGTTAGCTATAGCCTCCCCTAACTGGGCTACGCTAGGGAAACTAGGTTCCTCTACATGACGAGGCTCACGACGAGGCGGCATAGTTCTGACAGAAGACATTAAGTCATTAGAAATTTCACAAAATATGCAAGACTGCAACCTGGCTCTGATACCAAACTGACACACCCGTACCCGAAAGTAAGGCGTGCTGGCCGTCATGTGAGTGTGACGTAGCCAAGTGCATAGTGCGGAAGCGGAATCATTAACGAAGTACGAACCAATTAAAATCAAACTACTAGCAACCTAGATATGATGTTGTGCTAGAGTGATTATACAGTACTTATACATATCCAGAGCGTACTAAGTCATAGTGCAGTCAAGCATGAAATAAATAAGTTCAAATACGCCAACGGTGCCCTATATAATAGCAAGTATGTCAGAACTGCCGGAAGGTCCTCGCTAGCCAACTCGGTACTCAAGCTATCTAGAACCTAGAGGGGCGAAAAACAAAATTGAGTGGGTCAGCAAAACAAATCTTTTCAAAATCATTCTTTTCTCAAAAGTATAGCCCCTCTCCGTAAAACCTGTATAGTTTCCCAGAAAATAATACGTACATATATATCACAACCTTTCTCAGCATAAAACATTTTCAATATATCTCAATATATGCCGTGCAATGCGTTTCAATGCCAATCTGAATCTCATAAGTAATGCCATGCTATGCATTTCAATAATCATATCGCTACTAGATATCAACTCAGCCCTCGGATGTACATATAGCTCATAACATCTCAATCTTATCATATATATCTACTGCACATATATCAATATCCTCATCCTATCATCATCACATCACTGTATCAATAATAAATGCTCTAGTGCTACAATCACGTAAAGACTGTGCGAATGAACGCGGGTCACCTACATGTCGTACCCACTCAGAGGTGGTCTATACGACAAGACTGTGCACCTAATTTGGATCCAAGGCGAGCATGCGGTGTGGGAGGTGAACGACACGTGAAAATCTATGCCCCTATCTCTGGGCGTGAGCACTAATAATATGTGCAGGTTTATGAGCTAACATATCACATTACATCTCATCATATCTCATCGTATATCGATTGTTCTTTCTCAACTTTGCATGTACCTTACTGGTACTTACCTGGCGTCCTCGGCACCAACATATGCATGAAATGTATATATGAATACTCATACATCAATATCAAGTTATATGCATGTCGATAAAAACGTACTTTTCATTTAAAATCTGATTCTGGGAAAATCATTATATATATATATAGGTTATACGGAAAAATAGCTGCCCACTCACGGATAAGTCGCTGGGTCGTAGCCCCCATGTCTAGCCTGGCTACGCTCGTCCTCGGAATACGTCTCACCTATATGAGAAATTACTAAAAATACGTTATTTAAGCACATATACGTAACTACGGAAATAACTTCTCATACATAGCTCAATTTTGGCATTTGGATATACCAACGTGACCTACTCGACGTCACGAACATCAGCATATTTTTTAATTAATATTTCTCGGCCCCACGCGGCCACGTGACATGCACACTGACGACGTCAGTTAACGCCGTCAGGTATATTCTGGGAATATTCCGTTAACTTTAACGACGTCAGTTAACGCCGTTAGAATATTCCATCCAAACTGACGGAATATTCCGTCGTCTTCTCCGCCGAGTCGCCAGTCGCCGGTGACTGTTCGCCGGAATTATGGGAAATTTTTAAATCTTCATATCTCTCTCGTTTTTCAACCATTTTGACCCATTTTTCTTCCTACGTGCTCTAAATTAAGAGTAGGACAAGTCTATACCTTCAAAAACCTCGAAAAAGGCCTTAAATCTCGTCGGGGAAAATCTCCAAAACTGGCCACCGTCAAACTACACGATCCCAACGTCCAAACACTTCAAACGAACGTCTCCGAGCCTCCTTGGGACCTCACAAAGCTTCCTCTAAGCTTAGATTGTCCTAAAAATCAACCAACAAAAAGTTCATGAATAGTGCCAAGGTTTGTGCTTGCGATTCCGACGTGAAAACGACGTAGAACTTACCTGAAAATGGTATGGATGAACTCGTATCGACGAGATGAAGATGATGGTGCAATTATTTCCTTCGATCTGTGTGTTTAATGGCTCCCTTGGTTACGTTCGTACATAGATGGCGAGAGAGAGAAAGAGAGCTCGTGAGTTAGAGAGAGAGTGTGAGTCTGAGTGATGGACAGAGAGAGAGTGACGGGAGAGGTGAGGGTGTAAGGGTTGTGTGGTCCAAAAATATCCTACACAATAATATCCATAGCTCCAATTATTGAGGGCCACCATCCATTGGTCCTCACACAACACACATGCATACGTACATAACCCCAAAGGGGTAATTTCGTTAATTCGCTACTAATTAATAAATATATCAGGACGGGTTGTCACATTCAAAGCATAAAAACACATTTTTCTTTCAAGTATTACATACCCAAAATAAGAGCATAATAAAAAGAAAAAAAAATATTAGTACACTAAAATATTAAATGTTCAAAGGATTTACAAAATGAAGAGAGTTATGTTTCAAGATTGTGGAACCTTGCATATTTTCTTACAATAAAACCCTTCAATTTTCATCAATCACCATGGGAAATGGTATTGGAACTTTGGATTGATGTATTGTCTTCAAGAGTTATATTCATGATGTTGTCAGTAAGGCTTTCCACATTAGTGCTTTCTTCCACATAACCTAAACATAGAAAAACCAAGCATTATAAACCATTCCAATTATGAGTACCAAAAATAATTATGAAAAGAAATAAAACAATAGTACTATATTATATAAAAGATATATTGTTTTTACATTTTTTTACACTTCTACAATAATTTTTATTAATTTTATTAATTTTAAACTCAAATAAAAATCACTATTTATGAAGGTTTGGAGGGTTTTATAAATCTAAACGACGACGTAAGTGTAACCATTGTCTACTCATATAGGATGGATGCAACCACAAATGTTTATATATTCTTTCATAATTTTTACACTTATACACATGTCTTTTTGCCTATACTAATACTATACTAATTGATTTTAATTTTGGACAAAAAGTCAAGTAAAATTTATCCTAGTAATGAAAATAAGAATAATAAAAATAAATCAAATCTATTTTTTTTGACTTATATGAATAATAATACAATGATACATATTTAATATAAAATATATACATTATGGCTGTTGCATTTTATAATAAGTTTTTTAGTAATTAAACTTTAAAACTATCAAAATAATTTTTTTCTTAATGAGATGAAACGGGTTACCCACGTGTATATCTATTAACGGGTCACCTGATAACGACCCGATTAATCATCATGTTGACCAAAAACCCATTATTTTTGCATCGTTTTTTACACACCCCGATCCCGGGGTCCGAATGACAACGAGTTGGCCACGTGCTGACCGACACCTGAGGGTGAAGCAAGCCATTTCATTAAGGGGTTTTTTTAACTTTAATCCTTCAAGAAGATTAAAATTTTAAAAAAAAACCTGGTGTTAGATTGAATATTGATTTTTAGTCCTTAATGTGTCCTTAATTCAAAATAATTAATGTGCATTTTATTTAATGTCTCCCATTAAATATTTAAATTTATTAATACACAAATTTTAATTTATTTTTTTGACCAAAAAAGAGTTTTTTAATTTATTAATTTTATTTAACATTCTTCAAACTTGAAAGGCTTAATTAATGTACATAAATGTTAGTACCGAAATGTGTGTACCGAAATATATTATATTGAGCTAATATATTTAAATGTTAGTACCAAAATGTATGTACCTAAATATATGCTGACACACTCCGACCCAAAAGTGGGCCGTGTTGGTCGTCACGTGAGCGTGACGTAACCATGTGCACAGTGCGGAAGCAAGATTCATAAGAAGGATATGAACGAATTTAAACCAGGCTACTAGCACCTAAGAAGATAGTGCGCTAGAGTGTGGAGTTATAGTGCTTATACAAACTCAGAGCATACTAAGACAATGCAGTCAAGCATGAATTAATAAATTCGAATAACACCAAAGGGTGTCCTACATAATGAGAAGTCTGTCAGAATTGCCAAACGATCCTCGTTAGCCACCAACGATACTCTAGCTACCTAGAACTGGAGGGGCGAAAAATAAAGTTGAGTGGGTCAGCAAAACAAGTCTTTTCAAAATCATTCTTTTCTCAAAAGTATAACCCCTCTCCGTAAAACCTGTATAGTTTCCCAGAATCAAATTCTTGATCACTACTATACATAACACATCTCTTGCCTTTTTGCGTACTAGTTTCGGCCACTTTGCTCCTTTGTAGTAAAATCAGAAACAAAACAAATTGAGGGCCTTGTAACTTAAGCAGTTAAAATCATTTTAGAAATTACTAAAGCATCAAAGCTATTTTATTCAGAAAAAACAATGAAAGGTTCCTTCGCGACTTTAAGATGAACCTTGATGCATACAACTACGGCATAGAAAGTAGTAATATCATATCATATGTATGGTCCAGTTTAACCAAGAAGTTTGCTTTATATAAAGAAAAAAAAAGATTCAAATGTCATGGAAAATCAGGTTATGACCTTGCCATGGTCAAATATGGTCATGGTAAAGTGTTATGGACTCATAATTACTATCATGTGACTTTATAAAATGCAAGTGTACTGAATTAGGGACCAAAACAGAACACAACCTAAACCCACTACCAAAAAAAAAAAGAAAAAGGGGCTAAGAACACTGTAAACACGAAAATTCTGTATCGAATGAAATGAGAACACCTGTATAAAGTAGATTTGTATTGATTTGAGTTTGTAGGTTACAATTTCTGTTTACAATTTTCCTCTGATTCAGTCTTCAAATTTGATGTAGATGCATGATTGTTGATCCAAGGGTCGCGATAACTAGATCTTGGACGAACGATTAAATGATTGCTTCAAGTTTTGAGCTTGAAACAATGCGTGAATAGTCTTCACCTTAGGTTTAGGGTTGCAGCAAAGGAGATGTTGATGTAGGACTTTGTTGATTCAAGGGTCTTGGTGACTTGATCTTGAAACAAACGTTGCTACAAGTTTATAAGCTTGCAGCAAAGTCTTGAAGGAATCGGCACGAGCACTTGTTGGAATGTGCCCTAAAACAAATCATATGATGATACTTTACGGACATTTCACATGTTAAACTAATCTAGTTTAATAGAAGGGCAAACGTTATTGTTTTAAGCCGTCTCATATAAATGTTATATGCTTGAACAATAAGTCCAAGGAATATGTGATTGGGAGAATGCGATCTAAAGAAGTTAGATTCATGAGACCATTCTTTCGTAGACACATCCTAAACGTTCCTGATCATAGGATTGCCAATTGGGCATTGGCAGTCCGTTAAGATTAGTACGTGCTATGTCTTCTCTCAGGGAGAGTGACTAGTCTCGAGTCATTGGTGTAAGTGACACCAAGACAAGCATGTAGGTGCTCAATAGAGAATGAGTTCACTGAACACGATCAACGAGGAGTTCTCATACTCATGTCACATGAGAACTCATGGTTAGGATAATGCAAATTAGTCCTTTGACCTGAGGCATCATAGTTGTCTTGTGGTTAGGTACTTAATCTTTGATTATGTCAAACGTCACTCCATCTGGTGGGTGTCCACGGCATCGTCGGGGTTAAGCCACCTAGCTATGGAGGCAAGTGAATGCGCAACAAGGGATCTCTAACCTTCAAACCGTTTGAGGGAGAATACTCTATGATATGATTAAAATCTCTGATCAGAGTATGAATGAGATTTAGGAATGCGTTCCAAATCACATTCAAGGGAATCATATAAGCACAAGATTCACATTGGATAGTAGACATGAATAAACTATCAAACCAAACAATGTGGTCAAGAGTATTGTCTTAGAGAAGGACCGTATTGCATTTGTAATCCTAAACTGAATAGGTTCTCCACCTCTTCTGATTAGCTTGGGTAACCATGATATGCTGCTAGGTGTCACTCATGGTTTGTGGAAGCCCTAAACGTGTATAATCACTAAAGGGAGAATTGAAAGTAAGTTTCAAATTCACAATCGATTGAAAAGAGTTTTAATCGCCCACTGCCTTGCTAAAAGGAACCTAATGGATCGTACACCGTGTAAGGTAGAGATTGAAGATTCAACGGAGATGAGTAAGAATAATTAAATGGTTTAATTATTTATGGCAAGGATTAATTAATATGTTAAATCAAACGAATAAGTTCGTTAAAGACCTCGGGATAGTTTTGGACCTTAAGGCCCAATGGGCTTCGAATGTCAAGTCCATTAACTTAAGTTGTATGACAACTTAATGAATAATGATTCACAAAGGCCCAAATAGCCCAATAACACCCTAAGGCCGGCCATTTAAAGAAGGGTAGCAAACTTGGACTTATTTACAAGTTTGCCACTCAAATGAATTAAGGTATAAATATGACTTTATAGCCAAAATTCATTAAGGGTTGTTTTTGGGAAATTGGAGAGAACACAAGCTCTTCTTTCTCTCTAAAATGGCCGGCCACCTAAAGGAGATTTAGCTAGCAATCCTGATCGGATCGTATTTATATATATTTTTATATCAAATTCACTCGTGTTTTCTTAGTTAGTTCGTTATATTTTGAGCTATTTTCGTTAATTTTGTGTTTTATAGAATTTGTTAAGTTAAGAAAATAAAAATAGAATAAGTGAAGTGTTAAGTAATTAATTCATCTAAACTATCTTGTCTGTTGAATTATACTTATCATTTGGAAAATATATATATATTTATATATATATATATATTTATATATTATAAATATAAGTTATGTGTGCATGTAGT
Source organism: Crataegus laevigata (assembly GCA_963580275.1). Lineage (NCBI taxonomy): Eukaryota > Viridiplantae > Streptophyta > Magnoliopsida > Rosales > Rosaceae > Crataegus > Crataegus laevigata. Next base: position 19,163,518 of record OY756945.1, read on the forward strand.
CGGTGGAAGGAATAAGTCGGTGGAAGTTATGATGAAAGGCACGGACAGGAATAAGTGGAAAGATGATGAGGGCAAAACATGCTTCGGCCTGTGAGCTGGGAAAAATATAAATAAAGAGGACCGAAAGGGTGAGCATGGGGGCCCTTTTTGAAGAAGCAGCACGGAGCTGCCATTAAAAAGAAAAGAAATTATAAGCTGCCTGGGGGGGCAGCTGTCCAGAAAAGAAGGCCTCGGGAGAAAATTAGGAGAATGGGCAAACATAAGCTGCCATTTGGCAGCTGATACCAGGGGAAATTGGTGAAGCTGCCTCGGGAGAGAGGCGAGAAACCAGAGGCTTGAAACCAAAAGGCCAATAAAAGGCTTGGCACGGAATCAAAAGGAGGAGGGCAGAGCTGGAGGTAAACGGAGGATTGGCCTTGGGCAACTGTCAAGCACGGAGAGGGAGGCGCCTCGAGGGGGCGCTGAAAACAGAAGACCAAAGCTGCCCATTTGGCAGCACGGGAAGGCAAGAAGCTTGGGCGAGGGAGCAGCGCAAAACTGCCTTGGGCAGGTGTCACCAATTGAACCCAGGAGCACAGAAACTCTTAAACTCTCAATTTGGTTAAATCCCTCCAAACTTATGTTTTTAATTTCTGTTTTTAATTTATAAATAATGTGTAATTAGTTTTGTGTTGGCTAGAGGTTAATTCAAAGCCATGGATATAGTTGTAATTTGAATTGATTACCTTCAGTTGTGATTTCTAAGTTGTGATTTAATTTGCTTAACTACTTGATTGATAACTTATTTGTGTATGTTGATTAAGAATGCATACTTAATTTACATGCATGAATTTGATGCTAGAATATAAGTGAATTTCACCTAATCGTTATGAACTTATATTCATGAGTAGTAAAGGTTGTTATACACAATCGCGTTAAGTGAATTCTTGGCAGGAGTATCATGCTTTTCATAGTTACGAATGCCTCGTCAGTACTTATAGTTTTCACAAAGCTTAATGATCTTTGATTGTATCTCTATTGTGCTTTTCACGTAGGGGACTTTTAGAGAATGTGTTGAATTGTTGTATGCTGTTCATCCAATTCAATAACTTAAGGAAAACTTGAAGATTAAAAAAGTGCTGTTCACGGTTAATCTGGAGTATTGAGATTTACAACTTATTGAAAGAACAACTGAAAATCAATTTAGGTTGCATTTGTGTCATGTGTGGAGAAAAACCCTCTAGCCAATCCGTCGCCTATCCGTTCACTTTAATTTTATGTTTTTGTCAATTTTATAATTTATTTAAGTTTAATTACTTCTCGTCAAAACCAAACCCCCCCCCCCATTATTAAATATTATTATTTAGTTAATTTTTATTATTTTTAATCTTTTAATTTAAATTCCGTCTAATTAATTTTCTAGTTTTTATTTTAAATTGTTTTTATTATTTTGAGTCATTTTTAGTGTGTTTCGAGTTTTTAGCTTAGTTTGTGTTTTCTAGAGTCTTGAGTTGTTTTGAGTCTTTTGATTTGTTTTAGTTTATTTGTTAGTTTTATTTTGAGTTATTCTAGTTAAGTGTTTTAAATTTATTTTAGAGGTTTTAGCAAGCCCTCCTAATTCCCGGCCTAGAACGATACCCTACTTACACCTATACTACAATTGTCAAAAGAGGGTTAAATTTGTGCGGTTTTAAAATCCCGTCAAATTTTTGGCGCCGTTGCCGGGGATTAGCAACTTTGCTAATCCCTTTATTTTTGTTTGTGTTTATTTTTATGTTTGTGTTTATGGTTATATTTGTGTGTGTGTATTTTACTTTTGATATTTGATTTATTTTTCTTTCTTTGATTTTAGGTATAATTGGAGCAAGACATGGATTTTGCTAGTATTCAAGCTCAATTGGCGCAGCTCACTGCTCAATTGACTAATAATGCCGAAAGGACCTCAATGCCAAATGTCTCGACATTTGATGTGCCCTATGGGCAAGGATATCAGACTCATCAGTCTCCTCAATTTTTTGCATATGAAGATGAATGGGGATATCAAGGCCACAGTCAATCAAGGGGCAACATGTTTTCCAACGCTTGCAATTCGGATTGGAGAGGTTATTCAGATCAGATGTGGGATGAACCTCAACATTTTCAACAAGGTGGATATTGGCAGCAAGACGAGTTCTATTCAAGACCTATGCAGCCACCACAGAACCCCCCACAACAATTCCAATCGAATCAAAGTATGGCCGTAAATTATAATGAAATTCTTGAAGGACTAATCTCTTTGACGCAGGGTTCACAACAAGAGGAACAATTGCCGCCATCGGAAGAGTTCTATCAGTGGCTGACGGGATTTTAAACCGCACAAATTTAACCCTCTTTTTGACAGTTGTAGTATAGGTATAAGTAGGGTATCGTTCTAGGCCGGGGATTAGGAGGGCTTGCTAAAACCTCTAAAATAATTTAAAAACGTAAAAACAAAGTTTAAAACACTAAACTAAAATAAAAACACTTAACTAAAATAACTCAAAATAAAACTAACAAATAAACTAAAACAAATCAAAAGACTCAAAACAACTCAAGACTCAAGAAAATACAAACTAAAATTAATTTCCAACAAATCTAACACTTTAAAATAAATTGGGGGATTTTGGTTTTTGACGAGAAGTTAATTTAAAACAGAAACTTAAAAACAAATTTCGAAGGAGATAATATTTTATAAAATAGAATAACGAGACGTTAGTTAGAGGGTTCCTTATCCACACATGAACAAATGCATATAATTTAATTTCCAGTTATGAATTCAACAAACGAATAATGACAATGTTCCAAGTTAATTAGGTCCGCTTAAATTAACCTTCAGATTTCCCTAAATTCATTGAATTGGACGGGATACGCATCACAACCAAATTATTCTTATCAAGTTCCCTAACTATGGAATACGCATGATAGAGAGACATATCAAAGATCATTAAGTTTAATGGAAATCATAAACATCGACTAGGCATTCATAACTATGGAATACGCATGTTAATCCAACCTAGGGTTTACTAAACACAATCGTGACTAGCGATTTTTACTACTCATGAATATAAGTTCATAACGATTAGGTGAAATTCCCTTATATTCTAGCATCAAGTCTAAATATGCAAATTAAGTGTTGACCCTTAACCCACATACATAAACACGTTATTAATCAAAACAGAATAGTAAACCACATCCAAACATTTATACATTCATAACTGGAGTAAATCAAATCATAATAAACATTTATCCATGGTTTCAAATTCACCTCTAACTAAATAGAAATTAGTTACACATGTTTAACATAATTTAAAAGTAAATTAAATTAAACATGAGTATAAGAAAAATATAACCAAATGAGGAGTGTGCTCTCGGTGCTTGACTCTCTGTTCGCTGCGCTTCTTTGGTGGCCTTCACGAACTCCCTGTGTCATGCTGCCAAAGCAGCTTATCTTTTCCTCCCTTCCCTTCGGCGCTGCCTTCCTCTCGTCTTTCAACCGCACCAAAACGGGCAGCTATGCTCCTGCGTTCTGAAAGCCAGAGGCCGCCTGACTTCCTTCTGCCGCTCCTGCCTTAACCGTAAGCTGCCAGGCAGCTTTGCTGCCTTCCTGATTTTCGTCCGCCTCTGCTGCTCAGTCTCTCGACTTCTCCCAAAACTCCCTCAAGGTTTTCTCCTCCGAGGTTGCCAAAAATGGTTGGCCTCTTCCTGCTCGCTGCCTTGCAGTGGCAGCTTCTACCGAGAGCTGCTCCCTTCCTTATTCCGCAGCTTGGCAGCCTTTTAATTTGTGCTTTTTCTTCGCTGCTGCCAAGCAGCTTTCTTCCCTTGGATTATGCTGCCAGGAGGGCAGCTTCCTCCTCTAACTGCGTGCGCAACTCCCTTCCGTCCGAGGCAGCTTAGCTGCCTTTTATTCCCCACAAGACTTCTGTTTCTTTATTTTCTAATGGCTGCCCACTTTATGCTTCTCCACCGAAGCCATTACTAAGCCGCATGCTTCTGTCTCCCGTGGCCTTTATTGGCTGCCAAGCACTACCTAATTTTTATGCATTTCTTTTCTGGCTTCCACCGAGCACATGCCATTAGTTGCCTTCCATAATTATTATCACACACACACATATTATAATATATATATATATATATATATATATATATATATATATATATATATATATTATTTTTCAAATGATAAGTTCTATTTAACAGGCAAGATAAATTAGACGAATTTAGCACTTAAAATTTCATTTATTCTATTTTTATTTTCTTTTCTTGAAAAACTTATAAAACATAAAAATAACGTAAATAGCTCAAAATATAACGAACTAACTAAGAAAAGACGAGTGAATTTGATATAAAAATATATATAAATATGATCCGATCAAATACCCCCACACTTAGCTTTTGCTAGTCCTCGAGCAAAACAAAGAAACAAAAACAAAATTCAATCTAAACCTTCCAACATTTATCTCAGAGATTTCCAATGGACATGACAAATTAAAAATCATCACTTACACAGATTTTGGCAATCCATACCCTTAAGCACATACTTAATCACAGTCACCATTTATTAGTTCTCATTTAATCAATTAAAACAACATTTTGAATGTAGTAACATGCCTTAGAGAATTTACTCTATTCCTTACTAGATATGCACTCAATTTTTTCGCTCAGATTTTCTGACTACACTCCCTACACTAGGTATATGTGAGAAGAATGATGTAAGCAAGGAAACGATCACTCACATATGTTATAGCAAAGAAAGCATTTTCTGGAGTTATTAATGTGCATATGAATATGATCTCATGAACGGAATGCTACTACTTAGATGCGAGAACCAGGGACACTATATGCTCATACCAATCTCAAACTCCATATATTGAACACACAACAACCAAGATAGAAGTCAAAGGGTTGTAACGGGGCTAAGGATATAGGCTTAACAAAGGAAGGCTATGGAAAAACAAATGTTCTTAAAGAAATAGTAAGCAAAGTAATAAGGTTAACGCATAGAATTCACTTTTGAATGAAAATTCAACTCTAAACCCGAGGGGAGGATTCACACATTTTATGGCCAAATTTCAAACTCTTTTTCTTCTTTCTTTTTTTTTTTTTTTTTTTTTTTTTTTTTTTTTTTTTAAGAACAAAACGTTCAATTGAGCTCGAAACAACCAATCCTTCCCCCACACTTGTTTTTCTGCATAGTGTAGAATAAAATGAATTCTTTTTAAGTCATGCTCACTATTCTTTAAGAACAAGGGTGCATACAGTCCTACAGTAGGTTTGGTGCGGTTTAATGAGGTTAACAACAAAAATAGGCTAAACAAGGCTCGAGATGGGTTAAGCTTACAAAACATAAGAAAGATGGAGGGTAAGGCTTTTTGGGAAAGGTGGTTTACTAAACAACTTCATCTTGATATGTGTTATGCAATTCAATGTCATGCTTTGAATGAAACGGATATGAGTTCTAGTATCTGGAACTAAGATGATAAAACGCCTTCTAAGTAGCAACCAAGCAAAGAATAATGAGATCATGCAACGACTTTAGAAAACAAAAACATCAAGATTAATAACTCTCCAAACAAGGTATAAGCTCAAGTCTCACAGGGATGTAGCATTAGTTTGAGTTCCTTCCTTCAAGCATGTTACAAAAACTAATTTTATCCTTTTGTGATCAAATTTAAATTCATAAACAACAACTACAACTAAGCATAAACCAAGAGCATATCAAACTTCCATCCATGTTTATAATTTTCTTTAACAGTCATGCAATTAAAAACCAAATCCTCATCATTGTGTTGGAAGGTACCTAAGACACAAACACACAAAAACAACTAAAAAAATTCTTTTTGGGTTTTTCAAAATATTTTTCAAATTTTTATGTCATTTTCGTAAGATTTCCTCAAAACACAATAAAACACACCAAAACAGCATAAAACACTAAGAAAACAAAAAGCAACAACACGGAAACAAATGAAACCAGTTCAAAGTCGAAGGTACAAAAATTTTCAATTTGGTCATTTTTTATCTTGATACCCCCACACTTAAACTAGACATTGTCCCCAATGTCAGAAAACATTAATAATGCAAAAATAAATATAAAAATAAATAAATATAAAAATAAAATTACTAAATGAAAAGAAACAAAATAAAGCAATAGGACTGAAAACTTCCCTAATTTGCAGAAAACCAAGCGATGACCCCCAAGCGTAAATTTTGCAATCAACTTCAAGGGAGAAAATAACCAAACGTTCCTGCAAAGAAAAGAAATAAATCAGTTAAGCACGCAAGAAAATATAGAAAATGCAAACGAAAATTGAAAATGAAAATAAAAGATAACGAAAAGAACTAATAGGTGGTCATTGGTCATGACTGTTGATTTTCCACAGCTTTCTTCTTGAACTGGATGGGCCTCTTCTCTTGCAAGTGCTCCTCAGCTTAGTTGAGGATGAGTCAGCACGTTGTCTCCACATGCTTCAAGTAGTCCGGTCTCCACGCAGGTGTGGCATCTTCTTGAACTCTTGGATCAACCCAGACTCATCTGCTCTTGGTTGCATCTCAGACTCCTCCTGCTTCGTCTGTGAGGTACTTTTGTTTTTGAAGAAGTACCTCAACACAGGTTTATTTTTGAAGTGGGCTGGGAGGGGTCTGAGATGAGTACTCGAGAGCAAGACTAGGTAAGCAATCAGGATCTCACTTTCTCCACGTTCCTCAGATGAAGGAGAGGAGAAAGCATAATATGAGATACTTTTGCTTTTAACCTTTTTAATATGAAATACTTTTGCTCTGGAAGGTTTGTTTTCTGGGGTGATCCAAGGGATGAAGAACACTGAATAACTCGAAAGCTTTCTTTGGGAAGACATTATCGGAGATGAAGAGAGGAAGAGAGGTTGAGAGGTGGAGAGGGTGTGAAGGTGTGCCTTTTCTGTGGAAGGCGAAGGTCGAAATTATAGAAATTTGGCTTCACAACCGGAACTATTCCTTCACTATTTGTCGGCAGCCGGTGAATGGATGAACAGTGCCCGTTACGCGCTTTCTGACAAAGCGTCCGTAAATTCCGCAAGGCTGACGGTGCAGGTGACGAGTGACGACAAATTGGAATGATGATCTTTTGAAAACCAGGGTTCAAAACCGGGTGCGGCTCATGGTTTTCGCAACGCTCCACGCTGCACGTGATGAGTCACGACAAACTGGAAAAACTGAGCCCTCGTGATGCCACGTGATTGCTGAGTCAAGCCCAGCTTTTGAGAAAGGAAACGGCTCTTTTGAGAAAGGAGCGTCCAGCTTTTCCGAATTGCGTGAGGACGCGTCTTCAACCTCCGAGGAGCGCCTCTCTTTGATTTGCTTCTTTTTATAGAGGCGCTAATTCTGCTTCACATCACACTTGAACTACCTTCCTCAAACACTCTCCTCTGTAAACACTCTCTTCTGCACTTCTTAATCTTACTCCTTCCGCTCTCTTCCTGCACTTCTGCACTTTTAATCTTTCCGAACTCTTCTTCCGTTTCAGCAATCTTAATTTTTCCGAACTCTTCTTCCTCAACCCCCTCTAAAAATGTCTTGCCCTTCCGACCGTCGCCTAAACTTGAATGTCGGGGAAGACGACGACTCGTCTTCTCCGAACAACATTTGGAATCCATCCTTCATATCCCCCAATGGTCCTCTTACAGTCGGGGACACAATGATGAGGAACGATATAACCGCAACGGTGGTTGCAAGAAACCTTCTTACTCCCAGAGACACTAGGTTGCTGTCTATGCGGTCAGACGAGCTGGCTGTTCAGGACTCACTGGCTCTCAGTGTCCAGTGTGCAGGCTCAGTTTCAAACATGGGTCAGCGCCTGCTTGCAAGATCTCGTCAGGTGGAGTCGCTAATGGCGGAGGTGGTCAGTCTTCGGCAAGAAGTCAGAGGACTCAGGCACGAGAACAAGGAGTTGCACATGCTCGCAACTAGCTACTCGACCAGCATGAAGAGGAAGCTGGACCAGCTGCAGGAGTCGGACGGTCGAATCCAGAGTGATCATGAGCGGTTCATGGCGTTACTCCCGCGGTTTATGTTGCCTTCGTCCTCTGGAGCAGCACCAAGCGTTCCGGCTCCGGAGATTCCAACTCTGGCTCTTCGTCTTCCCGGAGCTCCGTCAACCTCTGAGGCGCCACCTAACCAAAACCAATGATTGCTATTAGTTTTTCGTATTATAATAATTTTTTTTTATGCTTTTAATGTTTATTTAACTAAATATATATATATATATTACTAATATTATTTTTATTATTATTATTATTATTATTATTTTTTTTTTTTCAGGGTTATTTTAAGCAAATTAAAATATGTAAATCAAAATATGTAAATTAATGCAAAAAGACTTTATTTAACCGTACTTAAAATAAACATTGCCATTAATTTATTTAAACGCAACTAAACAAAAATTCAACCAAATAACACAACTAACTAAACAAAACAAAAATGAAAGCAGTAAATAGAAGGGTTTAGGAATGCAAATCTGATTGTGGGTGATTCCTAGGCTTCCCTTCTTTATTCAAGTGCATGGCTTTATCCTTGAACGGACAGTGGTACTTGAAATGATCCGGCAATGGTTTGAATTCACGAGTGGGTGCCTGAATCATAAAAATCAGATTGTTAGTAAAAAACAAAATTAAAAATGGAGAAGATGGCTTACTTTCATTCTCCGACGCAAACTCAATAACAAAAACCACATTTTTGGATATTTCCGGGATTTTGAACTTGGCCAGGTTTACTATGATGGTAGTGGCCTTGATTGTCTGCACAACCTCTTTGATGCAATTTACAAATTCTTCACCCACTTCGATTTCTTGAATCCCTTTTCTTGGTGTGCAAGGTTCGGGAACTTGTTTTGGTGCACCAAGAATTGGGATATCACTTTGGATCTCTGGAAGAACTTCCACAACGTCTTTTTCACTCTCTTCAAAATTTGGAATTAAAATTCTGCAAGGAAAAAGGACATTCGGTGGAAAAATGTTAGAATGAATTGAAATTGGAACTTCCTCACCTGAGTTGGACAACATAGGGACTTCAGGGGTTTGAGACAAAAATTCTTCTAAACTGCCCAAGTCGTCCTCCTCATCTTCTTCTTGCAGCTGCAATTCATCCATCTCTCCTTCCACAGTGGTGGCTTCATCGAATTCCACTTCTCCCTTTGAATTTGCAAATGTGGAGTTGCAGAGTTCACGTTGCTCTTGAATTTGTGCCTTGACTTCCACAATCGGCCCCATTTGATTATTCAATTCTCCCATCTCCTTGGTTTGATTTTCTACTTCCTGGTTCAAAGAGATGAGTAATTGAATAATATTATCATTATTCACAGATGTACCTGAATTTAATTTGGCAGATTGTGATGGAGGTTGTGGTGGTGTTGTATAGAACTCCTCATATGGCTGCCAATATGCTTCATGTTGAACTTGTTGAGCTTCCCACCACATAGAGTTTGAATGATCACTCCAATCCGAGTTGCGAGCGTTGAAATACAAGTTGCCGCTTGGTTGATCATAGCCTTGATATCCTTGCCCATAGGGCACATCAAGTGTAGGAACACTTGGCATTGAGGCCCGTTCGGCATTATAAGTCCATTGAGCAGTAAGCTGCGCCAATTGAGCTTGAATGTTTGCCATATCTTCATCCATTTTTACCTAAAATTAAAGAACGAAAAATAAATCAAATACCAAAAGTAAAATACACAAACACAAATAAATACACAAACATAAATATAAATAAAAACACAAACAAACAAAACAAAATAAGATAAAATAAAATAAAGTAAACACAAACAAAAAATAAAGGGATTAGCAAAGTTACTAATCCCCGGCAACGGCGCCAAAAATTTGACGGGATTTTAAACCGCACAAATTTAACCCTCTTTTTGACAGTTGTAGTATAGGTATAAGTAGGGTATCGTTCTAGGCCGGGGATTAGGAGGGCTTGCTAAAACCTCTAAAATAATTTAAAAACGTAAAAACAAAGTTTAAAACACTAAACTAAAATAAAAACACTTAACTAAAATAACTCAAAATAAAACTAACAAATAAACTAAAACAAATCAAAAGACTCAAAACAACTCAAGACTCAAGAAAATACAAACTAAAATTAATTTCCAACAAATCTAACACTTTAAAATAAATTGGGGGATTTTGGTTTTTGACGAGAAGTTAATTTAAAACAGAAACTTAAAAACAAATTTCGAAGGAGATAATATTTTATAAAATAGAATAACGAGACGTTAGTTAGAGGGTTCCTTATCCACACATGAACAAATGCATATAATTTAATTTCCAGTTATGAATTCAACAAACGAATAATGACAATGTTCCAAGTTAATTAGGTCCGCTTAAATTAACCTTCAGATTTCCCTAAATTCATTGAATTGGACGGGATACGCATCACAACCAAATTATTCTTATCAAGTTCCCTAACTATGGAATACGCATGATAGAGAGACATATCAAAGATCATTAAGTTTAATGGAAATCATAAACATCGACTAGGCATTCATAACTATGGAATACGCATGTTAATCCAACCTAGGGTTTACTAAACACAATCGTGACTAGCGATTTTTACTACTCATGAATATAAGTTCATAACGATTAGGTGAAATTCCCTTATATTCTAGCATCAAGTCTAAATATGCAAATTAAGTGTTGACCCTTAACCCACATACATAAACACGTTATTAATCAAAACAGAATAGTAAACCACATCCAAACATTTATACATTCATAACTGGAGTAAATCAAATCATAATAAACATTTATCCATGGTTTCAAATTCACCTCTAACTAAATAGAAATTAGTTACACATGTTTAACATAATTTAAAAGTAAATTAAATTAAACATGAGTATAAGAAAAATATAACCAAATGAGGAGTGTGCTCTCGGTGCTTGACTCTCTGTTCGCTGCGCTTCTTTGGTGGCCTTCACGAACTCCCCGTGTCATGCTGCCAAAGCAGCTTATCTTTTCCTCCCTTCCCTTCGGCGCTGCCTTCCTCTCGTCTTTCAACCGCACCAAAACGGGCAGCTATGCTCCTGCGTTCTGAAAGCCAGAGGCCGCCTGACTTCCTTCTGCCGCTCCTGCCTTAACCGTAAGCTGCCTTCCTGATTTTCGTCCGCCTCTGCTGCTCAGTCTCTCGACTTCTCCCAAAACTCCCTCAAGGTTTTCTCCTCCGAGGTTGCCAAAAATGGTTGGCCTCTTCCTGCTCGCTGCCTTGCAGTGGCAGCTTCTACCGAGAGCTGCTCCCTTCCTTATTCCGCAGCTTGGCAGCCTTTTAATTTGTGCTTTTTCTTCGCTGCTGCCAAGCAGCTTTCTTCCCTTGGATTATGCTGCCAGGAGGGCAGCTTCCTCCTCTAACTGCGTGCGCAACTCCCTTCCGTCCGAGGCAGCTTAGCTGCCTTTTATTCCCCACAAGACTTCTGTTTCTTTATTTTCTAATGGCTGCCCACTTTATGCTTCTCCACCGAAGCCATTACTAAGCCGCATGCTTCTGTCTCCCGTGGCCTTTATTGGCTGCCAAGCACTACCTAATTTTTATGCATTTCTTTCTGGCTTCCACCGAGCACATGCCATTAGTTGCCTTCCATAATTATTATCACACACACACATATTATAATATATATATATATATATATATATATATATTATTTTTCAAATGATAAGTTCTATTTAACAGGCAAGATAAATTAGACGAATTTAGCACTTAAAATTTCATTTATTCTATTTTTATTTTCTTTTCTTGAAAAACTTATAAAACATAAAAATAACGTAAATAGCTCAAAATATAACGAACTAACTAAGAAAAGACGAGTGAATTTGATATAAAAATATATATAAATATGATCCGATCAGTGGCCATATGAACCGTCACAGCCACCACAACAATCAGCCCAATTCAATTCAGGTACATCTATGGATAATGATAATATTATTCAATTACTCATCTCTTTGAACCAGGAAGTAGAAAATCAAACCAAGGAGATGGGAGAATTGAATAATCAAATGGGGCAGATTGTGGAAATCAAGGCACAGATTCAAGAGCAACGTGAACTCTCCAACTCACCTATTGAAAATTCAAAGGAAGATTGTGAAGTTATTGAAGCCATCACTTCGGAAGGTGATTTGGAGGATGAAGCTGTTCCAGAACCTTGTGCACCAAGAAAAATGGTTCAAGATATCGAAGTGGCTGGAAAATGCGTTGAAAACATCAAAAAGGCTGTGCAGACTACAAAGGCCCAAGAAATTGAGATTGATGACACGGGACGGGCCACAACCATCATAGTAAACCTGGCCAAGTTCAAAGTCCCGGAAATGTCCAAAAACGTGGTTTTTGTCATTGAGTTTGTTTCGGAGAAAGACAGTAAGCCATCTTCTCCAATTTTAATTTTAATTTTAATTTTTACTGACACGTTGATTTTAATGATTCAGGCACCCACCTTAGAACTCCAGACCACTGCCGAATCATTTCAAGTATCACCTCCCATTAAAAGATAAATTCCATGCTATGGAGCCGAGGGGAGGATAATGGAAAGATTCGTCCGGCTAAAGACGTTAAAGCAAGCGCTTCTTGGGAGGCAACCCAAGCAATCAGATTTGCATTTCTAATCCTCTTCTTTATTGCCTTTACTTTCATTTTGTTTTGTTTTGTTAGTTGTTTTATTTGGTTAATTTTTGTTTAGTTTGTGTTTAAATAAATTAAGGGCAATGTTTATTTTAAGTGCGAGTAAATAAAGTCTTTTTACATTAATTTACATATTTTAATTTACATATTTTATATTGCTTAAAATAAACCAAAAAAAAAATATTAATAATAATAATAATAATATTAGTAATATTTATATATATATATATATATATATTTATTTAAATAAACTTAAAAAAAAATTACAATAATACGAAAAACTAATAGTTTTCATTGGTCATTGGTCAGGTGGTGCCTGAGAAGTCGACGGAGCTCCGGGAAGACGAAGAGCCAGAGTTGGAATCTCCGGAGCCGGAACGCTTGGTGCAACTCCCGAGGACGAAGGCAACATAAACCTCGGGAGTAGCGCCATAAACCTTTCATGATCACTCTGGATCCGACCGTCCGACTCCTGCAGCTGGTCCAGCTTCCTCTTCATGCTGGTCGAGTAACTAGTTGCAAGCATGTGCAACTCCTTGTTCTCGTGCCTGAGTCCTCTGACCTCCTGCCGAAGACTGGCCACCTCCGCCATCAGTGACTCCACCTGACGAGTTCGGGCAAGCAGGCGCTGGCCCATGTTTGAAACTGAGCCTGCACTTTGGACGCTGAGGGCAAGAGATTCCTGAACGGCCAGCTCGTCCGACCGCCTAGATAGCATCCTATTGTCCCTTGGAGTGAGCTGATTTCTAGCAATCACCGTAGCGGTGATTTCATTCCTCATCATTGTGTCCCCGACTGTAAGAGGACCATTGGGGGATATGAAGGACGGATTCCAAATGTTGTTCAGAGAAGATGAGTCATCGTCTTCCCCGACATTCAAGTTTAGGCGACGGTCGGAAGGGAAAGACATTTTTTTTAGAAGGTGTTGAGGAAGAAGAGTCGGAAAGATTAGAAGTGCAAGAAGAGTTCGGAAAGATTATGAGTGCAGGAAGGGAGTGTTTTCAGGAAAGAGTTCAAGTGTGAGGTGGAGCAGAATTAGCGCCTCTATAAAAAGAAGAAAATGAAGAGCGCCCGCTCCTCAGAGGTGAAGACGCGTCCTCACGCAAATCGGAAAAGCTGGACACTCATTTCTCGAAGGCCGTTTCCTTTCTCAAAAGCTGGGCTTGACTCAGCAATCACGTGGTTCAGTTTTTCCAATTTTGTCGTGACTCATCACGTGCAGCGTGGAGCGTTGCGAAAACCACGAGCCGCACCCGGATTTGAACCCCGATTTTCAAAAGATCATCATTCCAGTTTGTCGTCACTCGTCGCATGCGCAGTCAGCTTCGCGGAAATTACGGAAGCTTTGTCAGAAAGCGCGTAACGAGCACTGTTCATCCATCCACCGGCTGCCGACAAATAGTGAGGGAATAGTTCCGGTTGTGAAGAAAAATTTCTATAAGTTCGACCTTCGCCTTCCACATCAAAGGCACACCTTCACACCTCTTAACCTCTCAACCTCTCAACCTCTCTTCATCTCCGATAATGTCTTCCCAAAGAAAGCTTTCAAGTTACTCAGTGTTCTTCATCCCTTGGATCACCCCAGAAAACAAACCTTCCAGAGCAAAAGTATTTCATATCAAAAAGGTTAAAAGCAAAAGTATCTCATATCATGCTTTCTCCTCACCTTCATCTGAGGAACGTGGAGAAAGTGAGATCCTGATTGCTTACCTAGTCTTGCTCTCGAGTACTCATCTCAGACCCCTCCCAGCCCACTTCAAAAATAAACCTGTGTTGAGGTACTTCTTCAAAAACAAAAGTACCTCACAGACGAAGCAGGAGGAGTCTGAGTTACTTTGAAGAGCAGATGAGTCTGGGTTGATCCAAGAGTTCAAGAAGATGCCACACCTGCGTGGAGACCGGACTACTTGAAGCATGTGGAGAGAACGTGCTGATTCATCCTCAACTAAGCTGAGGAGCACTTGCAAGAAGGAGGCCCATCCAGTTCAAGATGAAAGCTGTGGAAAATCAACAAGCGACCAATGACCGCCTATTAGTTCTTTTCATTATCTTTTATTTTCATTTTCAATTTTTTCGTTTGAATTTTCTATATTTTCTTGCATGCTTAACTGATTTATTTCTTTTCTTTGCAGGAACGTTGGTTATTTTCTCCCTTGAAGTTGATTGCAAAATTTACGCTTGGGGGTCATCGCTTGGTTTTCTGCAAAATAGAGAAGTTTACAGTCCCTTTGCTTTATTTTGTTTCGTATTATTTTTTCATTTTATTTTTATTTGCATTTTATTGTTTTCTGACATTGGGGACAATGTCTAGTTTAAGTGTGGGGGTATCAAGATAAAAAAATGACCAAATTGAAAATTTTTGTACCTTCGACTTTGAACTGGTTTCATTTGTTTCCATGTTATTGCTTTTTGTTTTCTTAATTTTTTTCGGAGTTTTGTGTTTTATTTAATTTTTCTCGAAAAATTTAAAAAATCCAAAAATATTGTCTTGTTTTCCTTATGGTTTTAAATTAGATTTTTATTAGTTTCCCGACCCAATGATATAACTGGAAGAAATTTGAACCATGATTATCAAGAACTTAGTTAACATGTGTTTTATGAAATTCCTTGTTCTCTTGTTAGTATTGTATATGTTTTATCATCTTTGAAAAACCAAATGCACATAGCCTTGTTGATGTGAAACTAAAGCATAACTTAAAGCTTCATATGTGAATTTAGTGACCATATACATCCTATGTGAGGTTTTTGAGCCTATTGAAAGTGTGTGCATTTTTCATACACTCCTATTCTTTCATGTGTGATGAACTTATGTGAGATACATCTCTAGAACTTGCGTAACGATCTTTCGAAATATTTGTCATTTATTGCATGAACTTGAAAATGATAGAGGCATTAGGTTCACCACCATGGCCCAAATAACCATATTTCCCAAAGAAAAAAAATGATATCATTAGATTGCCAATTTGAGCCGTATGTTGAGCCTTTGATTTCTTATCACCAGATATGTCTATCCTTATACCTCAAGCATGTTTCCTTACCCTTTCCAAGCGAGCAATTTGAGACTGTCTTATGAGAAATGTTTGTGAAGTACTTGGAATGAGTTTGGCAAAAGAATAAGTGTGGGGGTATTTCATGTTTGTATTTATTCTTAAAAAAAAAAAAAAAAAAAAAAGAGAAAAGAGAAGAAAAGAAAAGAAAAAGAGAGGTTGTATACGAAGAAAATAAAAAAAAAAGTTTTTAAAGTTTCAGTTTATGGGTGTGGTTGGAGGTGTTAAAAGAATCGCTGGAAAGTTTGAGTTCTTATAAATCTCAACAAAAGAATTGCTTGCAATGTAACTTGGAACTTGTGCTTTCCTATTCTTTCGTTTCAATAGCCCTATCCCTAAGCCTCATTACATCCAATAAAAGTCCTCTTGATTTAAGTTGTGCAATTATGATTGTGGAGAAGTGATTTTTATGCAAGCTTATGGTAGATCTTTCACATTTGTTTCTTTGAGCGAAACACATTAAAACTAAACACATGTGTGATTGAGTGCATATCCCGTGAGAAGGTTGCTGGTTTGCATATGATGATTTTAAAAATAAAAACTTGAAATTGCATTAGCATGGCTATCTCACACACTACACTTCAAGGATGATTTAAAGATTACTGCTAATATTTGAATAAGGAAGATGAACTTGGATTAGTTTGTTTGGTGCTAGCTATGGTTCTTGCTGATTTATGTTCTCAAATGAAATTCTATGAGGGTCAAATAAGGGGAAGCTAATGTTTTTCATGTTATTACTTTTTCTGTTTTCTGTGTTTTGCTCGAGGACTAGCAAAAGCTAAGTGTGGGGGTATTTGATCGGATTGTATTTATATATATTTTTATATCAAATTCACTCGTCTTTTCTTAGTTAGTTCGTTATATTTTGAGCTATTTTCGTTAATTTTGTGTTTTATAGAATTTGTTAAGTTAAGAAAATAAAAATAGAATAAGTGAAGTGTTAAGTAATTAATTCATCTAAACTATCTTGTCTGTTGAATTATACTTATCATTTGGAAAATATATATATTTTTATATATATATATATATATTTATATATTATAAATATAAGTTATGTGTGCATGTAGTCGGTGGAAGGAATAAGTCGGTGGAAGTTATGATGAAAGGCACGGACAGGAATAAGTGGAAAGATGATGAGGGCAAAACATGCTTCGGCCTGTGAGCTGGGAAAAATATAAATAAAGAGGACCGAAAGGGTGAGCATGGGGGCCCTTTTTGAAGAAGCAGCACGGAGCTGCCATTAAAAAGAAAAGAAATTATAAGCTGCCTGGGGGGGCAGCTGTGCAGAAAAGAAGGCCTCGGGAGAAAATTAGGAGAAGGGGCAAACATAAGCTGCCATTTGGCAGCTGATACCAGGGGAAATTGGTGAAGCTGCCTCGGGAGAGAGGCGAGAAACCAGAGGCTTGAAACCAAAAGGCCAATAAAAGGCTTGGCACGGAATCAAAAGGAGGAGGGCAGAGCTGGAGGTAAACGGAGGATTGGCCTTGGGCAACTGTCAAGCACGGAGAGGGAGGCGCCTCGAGGGGGCGCTGAAAACAGAAGACCAAAGCTGCCCATTTGGCAGCACGGGAAGGCAAGAAGCTTGGGCGAGGGAGCAGCGCAAAACTGCCTTGGGCAGGTGTCACCAATTGAACCCAGGAGCACAGAAACTCTTAAACTCTCAATTTGGTTAAATCCCTCCAAACTTATGTTTTTAATTTCTGTTTTTAATTTATAAATAATGTGTAATTAATTTTGTGTTGGCTAGAGGTTAATTCAAAGCCATGGATATAGTTGTAATTTGAATTGATTACCTTCAGTTGTGATTTCTAAGTTGTGATTTAATTTGCTTAACTACTTGATTGATAACTTATTTGTGTATGTTGATTAAGAATGCATACTTAATTTACATGCATGAATTTGATGCTAGAATATAAGTGAATTTCACCTAATCGTTATGAACTTATATTCATGAGTAGTAAAGGTTGTTATACACAATCGCGTTAAGTGAATTCTTGGCAGGAGTATCATGCTTTTCATAGTTACGAATGCCTCGTCAGTACTTATAGTTTTCACAAAGCTTAATGATCTTTGATTGTATCTCTATTGTGCTTTTCACGTAGGGGACTTTTAGAGAATGTGTTGAATTGTTGTATGCTGTTCATCCAATTCAATAACTTAAGGAAAACTTGAAGATTAAAAAAGTGCTGTTCACGGTTAATCTGGAGTATTGAGATTTACAACTTATTGAAAGAACAACTGAAAATCAATTTAGGTTGCATTTGTGTCATGTGTGGAGAAAAACCCTCTAGCCAATCCGTCGCCTATCCGTTCACTTTAATTTTATGTTTTTGTCAATTTTATAATTTATTTAAGTTTAATTACTTCTCGTCAAAACCAAACCCCCCCCCCCATTATTAAATATTATTATTTAGTTAATTTTTATTATTTTTAATCTTTTAATTTAAATTCCGTCTAATTAATTTTCTAGTTTTTATTTTAAATTGTTTTTATTATTTTGAGTCATTTTTAGTGTGTTTCGAGTTTTTAGCTTAGTTTGTGTTTTCTAGAGTCTTGAGTTGTTTTGAGTCTTTTGATTTGTTTTAGTTTATTTGTTAGTTTTATTTTGAGTTATTCTAGTTAAGTGTTTTTATTTTAGTTTAGTGTTTTAAATTTATTTTAGAGGTTTTAGCAAGCCCTCCTAATTCCCGGCCTAGAACGATACCCTACTTACACCTATACTACAATTGTCAAAAGAGGGTTAAATTTGTGCGGTTTTAAAATCCCGTCAAATCCTACTCCTCCAAGGTCACTCATTTCTTCTCCAATCTAACCTTGGTGTAGAAACTTAGAGGTTCTCAATTTTGGGAACTTAGAGAACCCATTCTTCCATCTAAATCCCTAGATCTAAGATGCAAGGAATGAAGGCCCTCTCTTTGGGTGATTAGCCTTTGCTTATGCAAAGAGGAATCTACAAAGGTATAAGTTTCAACTCACTTTGTTTTGAGTTGATTATTGGTTCACCAAACTACTAGGCTTTGAACATTCATGGGTAATGTTTTGTTTTTAAGTACATGCAAGCATGATTCCGCCTTTAATTTGTTAATTGCATGCTATTGATGTTGCTTAAATGAACATGTTTCTCAAAAATAATCCTTCACTTGTTGATTCTTCAAGGAAGTGCTTTGACTTTGGTCGAGAGAAAGCTTCGACTTTGGTTGAATTCTTCGAAGAAAGCTTTGGTAACGTATTTGTCTTCAAAGGTTTGGCAGAGGTTCTTCTGTGTAGAGATTTTTTCCACCTTTATGCTTGTATGAGGACCTTGTATTTATAGGGTTCTCAAGGCTTGCCTTTTGGGTGGATTTGCTTTGATTTATGTCCTAATTCATCCATGGGATAATTTAGGCATGTTTTGTGTCTTAATCTTAGCCACTTTACTCCATTGGCCAAAATTATGAGGCCTTGTTGCCTATTTTGTGAACAATCTTCAATTCTTGTTTTATGAAGATGACTTAAACTTTCTTTCAGGTTTTGAGAGTATTTTGATCCCTTGCCGAATTTAAAAGGGATTCTCCCTTGTTTGCCGAGTTTTTGGGAATATTTTATACTTACCTTGCTTGATTTGTGCCACATGTCATTGATAACTTGTCCATTTGTGACGAGTCATATGCCACGTGGAGCTTTGTGATGCACCTTTTGTATGCAACAAAATTTACATGTCTACAAACACAATTGATTTGTGCTCCTTTCATTTTCTTTGGACACAAATGCATATTTTGTTCTTTTTACATTTCATTGAACACTATCTCAAATGTGCCCTCAAAATAAAAGACACATTACTTTTTGTCAAAAAAGAAAAATTGAAAAGTGTATTTGTACCTACTAAAATTAAAACACAAAACTTTGTGTTCAACTTGCGTGTGTTCTTTTAATGTCAGAAATGAAATTTTTTTTATTAACTACAATGACACAATAAAACTTTTCGTGCCCTATTATTTAATATATTTAAGTAAAAAGCAAAGATTCATGCCCTTTACATTTACTTTTGTTCTCATTTACTCCACGCCTCACTCTCTCTCTCTCTCTCCTCAGTCCTCTTGCCTCTGTGAAATCCTGTTCCTACATTTCACTATTACAATTTACGCATTTTGTATTGTGGAATTTTATATTACTTCTTTTCATTAATTGTAGAGTCTTAGTTAACTCGTTACAAAGTTTTAATTTTCGTAATTAGTTATTAAAAATTCATAGTCCGTTCAAGCTTATTGGGGAACTTTTAAGTCAAGGCGGACTTTGGCTTTCAGAACGTCCTCTTGTCTCCCTTGGATCGGTTTTGTATCAAGTCCCGGAATATCTTGAAAAAATTAGCACGTCTTAGGAAATATTCATGTTAGATCAATGGCTTGAAAATAGCATGATTAGGCAAATAATGACTTGGTCAAGAGAAGCATGGTGTGGAAGCTAGAAATTCATCTGTTTAGCATGAAAGAGAGAGAGAGAGAGAGAGAGAGAGAGAGAGAGAGAGAGAGAGTTTGCATGGTTGTATGGTGTTCTAGGTTGGATAATTTGGGTTTCCTAGGGTGGTAACAAGGTTTCTGATGGCTGGAATGCTCAGAGGGAGGTTGTGGAAAATACTAAGGTTGTAGAGTGATGCCTACTGGATTTGAGGCTCTTTGTGTTATGATGGATCTCTCCTCTAAAGCTCCTGACCTATATTTGTAGTTGAATGATTCATTCCCAATGAATCTCTAATTATGGCTTGGTTCTTTCTTCCCTTTCTCCCTAGTTCCTTTGCCACCCCCCGTTTTGGTGCAAGATGGCTAGGTGCTACCATCCTGTGGAACCTGCATTATGCCTTTTTCCCAAGGTGCTGGCTTCTTGGGTTTTAGTTCTCTCCCAAGCTTACCAACATGGATCCCAAAGGTTATGGGCTTCGATAGTTGGGCCCTCACGTAGCCCAAAGTCTTCCATAATCTTGACTCCACATAGGTCCGATAAACTTCCATAACCATTCACACCACAATTCATTTGACAAGCCTTAAGCATATAACTTGGGCTTATTTTAGCATGAATGGTGATTAGCGTGATAAAGTTTGGCGTGATGAATGTGCATGGGCATGGTTGTGAATATTCCTTTCTGGATCCCGCACCGTTGCATGTATTTGGGCTTGACTTGACGCATTCATGACAATTGGCCTCGAGACTTGGTTAGGCTTGCACTTAACTTTTTGGGCCTCAACGAATGTCAAACCTAGTACTTTCATATAGAGCTAGAAAACACAAGCACATGGGCAAAAACTGTTTGCGAATTAGAGCTAAAACGAAGAAGTTATAAGCTTTTTCGGTGGATGGCATTTTGGTCTTTTTACACTTTAATTACAAATTTCCGTTTTTGAATTTCAAAAAATTGCAAGTGTCAAATTTCCACATGTGGAAAGTGATGCGATGAATAAGCAAACACACAAATTAAACTTTTTGACAATTGTAGTAAAGATGTAAGTAGGGTATCGTTCTAGAACGGGGATTAGGAGGGATTGCTAATGCACCTAATTGACTTAAAAATATTAAACAAGACTCAAAAACACAAAATAAAACTCTAAAACAGAGAGCTAAACACACAAAACAAAACTCTAAAACAGAGAGCTAAACTATAATAACTTAAAACACACCAGAATAGTCAAAACAACACAAAACAATCAAATTGACCCAAATTAGACACTAGGGACTGATTTGGACGAAAATAAACTCAAAAGACTAACTAAACACAAATCTAAACAGATTCTAGCTAAATTAATATAACTTAAAGATGGGGGATTGGTTTTTGACAAATTTAAACAAAAACTAAGTAAACTTTGTAAAACAGATTTTAAGACATAAAATTAAGGTGAATGGATGGGTGATGAACTAACTAGAGGGTTCTTCTCCACACATGACACACTTGCATACAAACCAATTTTTCAGTTGTTCTTTCAATAAACTATGAAACTCAACACCCCAGGTTAACTGTGACAGCACTTTTTTAACCTTTAAGTTTTCCTAAAGTTATTGAATTGGACGGGAAAGCGCATACAACAATTCAAAACATTCTTTAAAAGTCCCCTACGTGAACAGCACAATAGAGATACAATCAAAGATCATTAAGCTTTGTGAAAACTATAAGCATTGACGAGACATTCGTAACTATGAAAAGCATGATACTCCTGCCAAGAATTCACTTAACGCGATTGTGACTAGCAACCTCTACTACTTGTGAATATAAGTTCATAACGATTAGGTGAAACTCCCTTATATTCTAGCATCAAATTCATGCATGCAAACTAAGTATGCATCCTTAATCAACATACAAGAATAAGTTATCAATCAAACAGTTAAGCAAATTGCATTCACAATTTATGAAATTACAACTGAAGGTAATCAATTCATATTGCAAACATATTCATGGTATTGAATCAACCTCTAGCCAAGGCGAATTTATTTCCTCATAGTCGCAATTAAACAAAGATAATCAAATTTAAACATTTAAAACAAAGATAGATTACACCTAGAAACGCTCCAACAATCCAACGTCTTGAATGGCTAGGCACGGCTCCAAGGTAATCCTTCCTTCTTCCTTTGTAAAGCTGCGGCACAAGGGATGGTGATGATGGTTGATGGCTGGTGCGGCAAAGGGGTTGAATAGGTTTAGAGAATATGGAAGGGTGATAGGGGATGGATAGGAAGAGAGGTGGATGGAATGGATGGAGGAAGAGAGAAGACTTGTGGCAGAAATTGTGTTGTGTGTATTCCCCCTTTGTCTTGTGATGGGCAAGCCTATTTATAGACTTTGAAAATGAATCACCACCACAAAATTTCTTGGTGAAGTGGGTGGATGTTGTAGGTGAAGTAGGTGGATGTTGTAGGTGAAGTGTGTCCATATTTTAGCATATGTTTGAAGCCCTTTCATGCACCAAAACGTCCATCCTTATGCATGCAATCCATTCCACCCCAAAACAGCTCCAAAATGCACTTCTTTGCTAACTTTGTTATTAGAACCTACAAACACACGAAAATAGCTTAAAACATTCTAATAAGATGAAACTAATTAAGTAGATGCAAGGAAACAAACTAATAAAATCACATAAATATGTTCCTATCAAACTCCCCCACACTTAGCTTTTGCTAGTCCTCTAGCAAAACAAAGAAACAAAAAGAAACAAAACACAATCTAAACCTTCCAACATTACCTCAGGGATTTCCAATGCAAATGTTAAAAATCATTACTTGCACAGATTTTGGCCATCAATATCCTTAAGCATACACTTAACCACAGTCACCATTTACTAGTTCTCTTTTAATCGAATAAAACAACATTTTGAATGTAGTAACATGCTTTAGAGAATTCCCTCAATTCCTTACTAGATATGCACTCATTTTTCACTCAAATTTTCAAACTACACTCCCTACACTAGGTATATGTGAGAAGATTGATGTACACATGAAAACTAAAACTCACATATGTTTTAACAAAGAAAGCACTTTTCTGGAGTTATAAGTGAATATATGAATATGATCTCATGAACGGAATGCTACTACTTAGATGCAAGAACCAGGGACACCATATGCTCATACCAATCCCAAACTCCACATATTGAACACACAACAATCAAGATAGAAGTCAAAGGGTTGTAACGGGGCTAAGGGTATTGGCTAACAAAGAAAGGATATGGAAAAACAAAGGTTCTTAAAGCAATAATAAGCAAAGTAATGAGATTGACACTTAGAATTCACTTTCGAATGCAAACTCAACTTTGAACACAAGGGGAGATTCATGCAACACTTAAGGTCAAATTCAAACTTTTGGACCATTTTCTTCAACAATCAACATTTTTGAACTCATTTTCACTTCTTTTCAAACTCTTTTTCTTTCTTTCTTTCTTTTGACACGTTTTTCTCTTCTTTTTTTTTTTTTTTTTTTGAAACACAAAACGTACAATTGAGCTCAAAATCACCAATCCCTCCCCCACACTTGTTTTTCTGCATAGTGTAGATCAAAAGGAATTCATTTTAAGTCATGCTTCACTATCCTTTAAGAACAAGGGTATGAACAGTCCTAGACTAGGCTAGGTAAGGTTAATGTGGTTAACAAAGAACATAGGCTAAACAAGGCTCAAAAGGGATAAACCTACAAAACATAAGAAACATGGAAGGTAAGGCTTTTTGGATGTGGTGGTTCACTAAACAACTTCATCTTGATATGGTTATGCAATTCAATGTCATGCTTTGAATGAAACGGATATGAGTTCTAGTATTTGGAACTAAGATGATAAAACGCCTTCTAAGTAGCAACCGAGTAAAGAATAATGAGATCATGCAATTACTTTAGAAAACAAAAGCATCAAGATTAATAACTCTCCAAAGAAGGTATAAGCTCAAGTCTCACAGGGATGTAGCATTAGTTTGAGTTCCTTCCTTCAAGCATGTTACAAAAACTGATTTTATCCTTTTATGATCAAATTTGAATTCGTAAACAACAACTACAACTAAGCATAAACCAAGAGCATATCAAACTTCCATCCATGTTCATAACTTTCTTTAACAGTCATGCAATTAAAAACCAAATCCTCATCATTGTGTTGGAAGGTACCTAAGACACAAACGCACAAAAACAACTCTTTTTGGCATTTTTCAAAACTTTTTTCAATTTTTTTTTTCATATAATAATTTCAAACACAATAAAACACACCAAAACAACTTAGCTTCATGTGGTAGATGATCTTTGGTCGCTTGTTGATTTTCCACAGCTTTGCTCTTGAACTGGATAGGACTTTCCACAGCTTTCGAAGAAGTATCTTTCCATAGGTTGATTCTTGAACTGGGTTGGGGAGCTTTTTACTTGCAAGTGATCCTCAGCTTAGTTGAGGATGAATCAGCACGTTGTCTTCACATATTTCAAGTAATCCATGCAGGTGTGGCATCTTCTTGAGTTCTTGGATCATCTCAGATTCCTCCTGCTCTTGGATGTGACTCAGACTCCTCCTGCATCTTCTATGAGATACTTTTGCTTTTGAAGAAGTATCTCTCCACAAGCTTATTTTTGAACTGGGCTGGAGGGGCTCGAAGATGAGTACTTGAGAGCAAGACTAGGTAAGCAATCAGGATCTCTCTTTCTCCTTGTTCTTCAGATGAAGGTGAGTAGAAAGCATGATATGAGATACTTTTGCTTTTAACCTTCATGATATGAAATACTTTTGCTCTTGATGACTTGCTTGCAGAGGTACTCCAGGGGATGAGGAACACTGAGTGACTCGAGAGGCTTCGTTGGGAAATCATTCTCAGAGATGAAGAGAGGTTGAGTAAGTCTGCCTTTGCTATGGAGGGCGAAGGTAGACACTTATAGGAATTTCTTCACAACCGGAACTATTCTCTTACTCTTGTCGGTAGCCGGTGGATGAATGAACAGTAAAAATTACGCGCTTTCTGACAAAGCTGCCCGTAATTTTCGCAAAGCTGAAGGTGCATGTGACGAGTGACGACAAATCTGGAAAAGTTGATCGCCTCGTGATTTCTGAGCAGGCCTGGCTTTTGAGAAAGGCGAGCCTCTTCGATTTGTGAGCAGGCGCCTCTCCGATTTCTTCTTTTTATAGAGGCGTGAATTTTGTTTCACAGTACACTTGAATTTCCTCCCGTAAAAACTCCATTCTTGCACTTCTTTAATCTTGATCAGTTCAATCTCTTCTTGTTCAACACCTTCAGAAAATGTCTTGCCCCTCTGACCGTCGCCTTAACTTGAATGTCGGGGAAGATGATGACTTGTCTTCTCCAAACAACATTTGGCATCCATCCTTTTTATCCCCCAATGGTCCTTTTACAGTTGGGGACTCTATGATGAAGAATGATACAACTGCTACGGTGGTTGCTAGAAACCTTCTCACTCCAAGAGACAATAGGTTGTTTTCCAAACGGTCCGACGAGCTCGCTGTTCAGGACTCTCTGGCGCTTAGCGTCCAGTGTGCAGGCTCAGTCTCAAACATGGGCCAACGCCTTCTTGCACGATCTCGTCAGGTTGAGTCTTTGATGGCTGAGGTGGCTAGTCTTCAGCAAGAGGTCAGAGGACTCAGGCACGAGAATAAGGAGTTGCACATGCTCGCAACTAGTTACTCAACAAGTATGAAGAGGAAGCTTGACCAGCTGCAGGAGTCCAAAGTGCGGATTCAGAGTGATCATTAAAGGTTTGTGGCGTTACTGCAGAGGCATCTTCTGCCTTCGTCATTTGGAGTTGCACTAAGTGTTGAGGCTCCTGAGGATCAAACTCTGGCGCTTCGTCTTTCTGGAGCTCCGTCGACTGCTGAGGCACCACTTGACCAATGAATGTTATTAGTTTACACATTATTGTAAAATATTTTTGCTTTAAAATTTTTTTTTTCAAGCATGTTATCATTTCCAAAAAAATCAATGTAAAAACGTTTACGAAAATCAAAATCAATGTAAAAACTTTTATCCTTTCCAAAAAAAAAAAAAAAATCAATGTAAAAACGTCCACGAAAATCAAAATCTTATTTATCCTCCCCCACACTTAAACTAAACATTGCCCTCAATGTTTTAAATTTAAACTCACACAAATCAAACAAACAACACAATTAACTAAACATGGCAAAATAAATGCAGGAAAGAGAAGGGTTTAGGAATGCAAATCTGATTGTGGGCGATTCCTGGGCCTCCCTTCTTTATTCAAATGCATGGGTTTATCCTTGAATGGGCGGTGGTACTTGAAATGATCCGACAACGGTCTAAGTTTTGCTCGTTCAAACTCAATGACAAACACCACATCTTCAAAAGTGTTAGGGACTTTGAACTTGGCCAGATTGCATGTGATGATTGTGACTTGTCCCTTGTCATCAAATTCAACTTCTTTGGGCTTGATTGTCTCATGCACAGCCTCTTTGATGTATTCTTGATATTCTCCAGCCACTTCATTCTCTTGAATCCCTCTTCTTGGTGTGCAAGGTTCTTTGAATGTTTCAACACCATCGGGAACTTGTTTTGGTGCACCAAGAATTGGGATATCACTTTGCACCTTTGGAAGAGCTTCCACAATGTCTTTTTCACTCTCTTCGATATTTGGAATCAAAAACTTGTGAGGAAAATGGACATTTGCTGGAATGGGGTTCGAATGAATTGAATTTAGAACCTCTTCACCTGAGTTGGACGACATAGGGATTTGAGGAACTTGCGGCAAAAGTTCTTCTAAACTGCCCATGTCGTCCTCCTCATCTTCTTCTTGCAGCAGCAATTCATCCATGTTTGGGCTATGTTTGGATGGTTCTGGGACAACTTCATCCTCCATATCACTTTCCAAAGTGATGGCTTCATCGATTTCAACTTCTCCCTTTGAATTTGCAATGTTAGAGTTGGAGAGTTCACTTTGATCTTGAATCTGTGCCATGAACTCCATAATCTGCCCAACTTGCTTCTCCAATTCATCCACCTTGTTGGCTTTATTTTGGATCTCATTGTTTCGATTTTCTACTTCCTGGTTCAAAGAGGTGAGTAACTTCTTAAACATATCATTATCCATAGATGTACCTGAATTGAATTGGGCAGATTGTTGTGGTGGCTGTGATGGTTCATATGGCCATTGATAGAACTCCTCCGACGGCTGCAATTGTTCTTCTTTTTGTAAGCCATGCGTCAAAGAAATTAGTCCATCAAGAATTTCATTATAACTCATGGGCATACTTGAATTCGATTGGAATTGTTGTGGAGGAGGCTGTGGTGGCTGCATAGGTCTTGAATAGAACGCTTCATCTTGCTGCCAATATCCACTTTGTTGAACTTGTTGAGGTTTTTCCCACATATAATCTGAATAATCTCTCCAATCCGAATTGTAAGCATTGGAAAACATGTTGCCCCTTGATTGGCTATGGCCTTGATATCCCCAAACATCTTCATTTGCAGAAAATTGAGGACATTGATGAGTTTGATATCCTTGCCCATAGGGCACATCAAATGTAGGGACACTTGGCATTGTGGTCCTTTCGGCATTATGAGTCAATTAAGAAGTGAGATGCGCCAATTGAGCTTGAATGGTCGCAAGTGCCATGTCTTGCTCCATTTGTACCTAAAATCAAAAAAAGAAAACTAAATCAAATATCAAAAGTAAAAGACACAAACACAAACAGAAACAAAGGGATTAGCAAATTTGCTAATCCCCGGCAACGGCGCCAAAAATTTGATGCGATGAATAAGCAAACACACAAATTAAACCCTCTTTTTGACAATTGTAGTAAAGATGTAAGTAGGGTATCGTTCTAGACTAGGGATTAGGAGGGATTGCTAATGCACCTAACTGACTTAAAAATATTAAACAAGACTAAAAAACACAAAACAAAACTCTAAAACATAAAGCTAAACTATAATAACTTAAAACACACCAGAATAGTCAAAACAACACAAAACAATCAAATTGACCCAAATTAGACACTAGGGACTGATTTGGACGAAAATAAACTCAAAAGACTAACTAAACACAAATCTAAACATATTCTAGCTAAATTAATATAACTTAAAGATGAGGGATTGGTTTTTACGAATTTAAACAAAAACTAAGTAAACTTTGTAAAACAGATTTTAAGACATAAAATTAAGGTGAATGGATGGGTGATGGACTAGCTAGAGGGTTCTTCTCCACACATGACACACTTGCATACAAACCAATTTTTCAGTTGTTCTTTCAATAAACTATGAAACTCAACACCCCAGGTTAACTGTGACAGCACTTTTTTAACCTTCAAGTTTTCCTAAAGTTATTGAATTGGACGGGAAAGCGCATACAACAATTCAAAACATTCTTTAAAAGTCCCCTACGTGAACAGCACAATAGAGATACAATCAAAGATCATTAAGCTTTGTGAAAACTATAAGCATTGACGAGACATTCGTAACTATGAAAAGCATGATACTCCTGCCAAGAATTCACTTAACGCGATTGTGACTAGCAACCTCTACTACTTGTGAATATAAGTTCATAACGATTAGGTGAAACTCCCTTATATTCTAGCATCAAATTCATGCATGCAAACTAAGTATGCATCCTTAATCAACATACAAGAATAAGCTATCAATCAAACAGTTAAGCAAATTGCATTCACAATTTATGAAATTACAACTGAAGGTAATCAATTCATATTGCAAACATATTCATGGTATTGAATCAACCTCTAGCCAAGGCGAATTTATTTCCTCATAGTCGCAATTAAACAAAGATAATCAAATTTAAACATTTAAAACAAAGATAGATTACACCTAGAAATGCTCCAACAATCCAACGTCTTGAATGGCTAGGCACGGCTCCAAGGTAATCCTCTCCTTCTTCCTTTGTAAAGCTGCGGCACAAGGGATGGTGATGATGGTTGATGGCTGGTGCGGCAAAGGGGTTGAATAGGTTTAGAGAATATGGAAGGGTGATAGGGGATGGATAGGAAGAGAGGTGGATGGAATGGATGGAGGAAGAGAGAAGACTTGTGGCAGAAATTGTGTTGTGAATGTGTTGTGTGTATTCCGCCTTTGTCTTGTGATGGACAAGCCTATTTATAGACTTTGAAAATGAATCACCACCACAAAATTTCTTGATGAAGTGGGTGGATGTTGTAGGTGAAGTGTGTCCATATTTTAGCATATGTTTGAAGCCCTTTCATGCACCAAAACGTCCATCCTTATGCATGCAATCCATTCCACCCCAAAACAGCTCCAAATTGCACCAAAATGCACTTCTTTGCTAACTTTGTTATTAGAACCTACAAACACACGAAAATAGCTTAAAACATTCTAATAAGATGAAACTAATTAAGGAAATGCAAGGAAACAAACTAATAAAATCACATAAATATGTTCCTATCAGAAAGTCCACCTAGCGTGGAGAAAATTAGGGTGCATGGGGACAAAAAAAAGAAGGGGAAAGAAAAAAGGGAAGTGATCGTTGGAATTACATGATATTTAGTGAATTATGGACGACTCTAGCGGTGTTTTTCGGTGCCACCACCACCATTTTGAAGCTCTCACTCCCCTTTAAAAATTGTACCCAACGACCACCTCGGCGGACCACTACACGTGGTAGTACAAGGCAACGAAATCAACGCTTTCGGCAACTTTTTTTGTTTCATTTTCAAGCGAATCGATGAAGCAATGACCGATGCCAGAATATGGGCTTTATAGCTCATCATCTGGAGCAAAACCCAAGCAAACTCGAAGTTTTTGGACCACTGTAGGCAACAAATCGACGTGGGGAGGTTTTGGGCATTCATTGCCTTTATCGGCAAAATTAACCATCTTTCGTCCACAACTAATTTTGATGCCCTGAATTCAATTTTGACATCTATTTCAATGAATATGAATTCCTCCAAATCCCAACTGGAGAATACCTTGATTTTCTCTCTTCTTCTTGATGTGTTAAGTCTTCATTTCTCATTTCTATTGTTACAACTACATCGTGCTTCTTGAGGTTAGTACTGGAGATGATTAGTAGCCTCGTGAGAGCTAGGTTGAATGCTCTACTCAGTATCCCTTTTTTCCTACACCAAATCCACAATAAAGCCCCATATATGGCTACGCCTTTTCTCCTGTTTTCGTCCTTATTTTCATGCTTGAACTTATAATGGTAAAGCTCTTCCTTCACATTAAAACAAAGTGCGACCTAAGGTTTTTTTTGTCAAACGCGATCTTAGTCAGCTTAGGCTTTGGTTTTTGGTTCGAATGCTTTTAGTTGGTTTGAAGTTGTGGACTAGAATTGTTGGTACTCCCATGCAGCCCAAAATCTTCACAAAATTTAACTCCATTTAGGCCTAGTGAACTTTGGTAACCATCCACACCACAACACACTTGGCAAACATGTTATGTGGCTTGGTCCCATTTAAGAGTGTCACATGTTTGGTGTGAATTCGAATTAAAATATTAATGTATTAATATTATAATCTTGTTTCGATGTAGCTTGTCATAATGAATATGCTTGATTTTGCATGGATTTAGCGTGATTTTTTGAATGTTTGATTCATAAATTATTATTTCTGTTGGCGTGGCATGCTTATGAATTTGCATACCCCTACTTTTGTGCTTTACGCAGGAATTTAAGCTTGATTTGTGACGAATATACCCCACCTCCGCCTCACCTTTCTCCACTCCCTTTTCCTGACCTCGCGCGTCATCTTCAACCCACATACTTTCTAGCATCCCCTCCATCTTCACCATCCCCTCATTCCTTTACCTCACATATGCCATCTCATCCCCTTCACCATTCTCTCCCAATTAGAACACACCATTTTTGCATGCTGCCCACAGCCATGGTTTGATGAAATTGTCCTTTTTTTCTTTACCTCTCCATCTCCATGGAGTATGGCCTCTCTCTATCTCTATCTTGAACTGCGAGCTAACGGTGGTGAGCCCCAATTCCCGAATGTCGGTGGTGGTGGGCCTGAGCTCGGTTTTCAGATTTTGTGCTTTCTCCCCATTTTTTTGTATTTTTGCTCACCTTTTGGAGTCTTTCAGCTTGCTGCACCAGATGTAAATTAGCCCCAAAATTATTTCTAATCCCTATCCATACAAGTACTTAGATTTTCTTCCTTTGTGCCTCACATGAGAGCTCTCATTTACCCTCCCACTCCTTCGTCTACAAATCCTTCAGTTGTCTAATAAATGCTTGCTTTCGAATTAGAAACCGCTACTAGCCATTGTATTTGCTACCCACCTTGAGAGCGAGTGGTCGCTCACTCTGATGAAGGTGTGCAAAGCCGCTTTGCAGCTGGTTTAGGTCTCTACGCCGCCTCCTTCTATGGTTCTGATGGTGTTTTGTCATCTTACTTTGTTGGCATTGAAAGTTTACCTTTGATGTTTCTCGGCTGGTGGATATGGTTGCTGGTTCTGGCTGATTTTTTTTTTTTTGGTTGAGTTTTTAGAGGCAACTTTTTATTTTCTTTGTGCATCTTTGTTGTTGTGAAATTGGGGATTAGATTTGTTCTTCTTTTGGGACTTTTTTGCATATGTGCTTTTGTTTTATGTCCCTTGTCTTTTGTTGGTGTTGACAATATATCGGTTGATCCGAACGGCGAATTGGTGATTTACATGATGGTTCAAATTTTAATTGGGTTATCATGTGCTTTGCTTGAACATCTTTGTGACCTACTAGCAACCTTTACTTAAGTTTATCTTGTACATTTTCTTCTATGAATGAAGTTTATGTTTGACCAAAAAGAAAATTTGACAAATTTGAAAACACAAAGACCTATTGTAAAGCTGAACCAAACATGTGGACAGAAAAAGTATTCAACCTTATACAAGGATCTAACTGCAAATATCAAGCACGAAATCCGAAATTAACACAAACTCCAGGCCCAAAACTGCAATTCCTCCTTCATTAACACCTTCGCAAAACTCTCCCTCTCTCTCATAAGTTTTGACTTGGTTTTCTCAGAGAGAGAGAAAGAGAGGGATAGATAACAATGAAGGGAGCTGATGCCGCGCTCTATAATCCTCGAACGGTCGAGGAGGTTTTCAGAGATTTCAAGGGCCGCAGATCTGGAATGATCAAGGCTCTCACTTCTGGTAATTTCCTCTTTGTCTTTATCCATTTTACTTCGAATCTTTCATTTGTTTTAACTTTTTAAATTACTAATTTAAGTTCAAATTTAGTTCTGGAGGAAACCCAGAAGGGAAATTGGTGTTTTTTTTATTACTGATTATTGGGATTATTTGGTTTGGGATTTGGAAATTAGACTTCTAATTTGATCCTCCCCTTGTTTTTTTTAAGTTGAATTGACAAGTGGGTTTAAAAAATGGATAATATTTTTTACTGGGTTTAGCTTCTGTGTTTGGTTTGAGAGCAAGTTCAGAATGCTAAAAGGCCGTAAAGTTCGAATATTTACGTTTAATGTTGTTTTGGGTTTGGATTAATTTTGTTTGTTTCATATTAGAAATTGAGTGATAAGGAATTGGCACTTTTCTCCCTTTTGAATAGGGTTTAGCTCAGTTCTCATTTTCTGTTTGGTTTCCGAGAAAGCCGAGGAAGAAAAGGATAGAAGATTAGTGAATTCATTGAATTGAGGGCTCTAAGTTCATTTATGATTGAAATTATTCCCTTTTCTTTCATTTCTGTTATGTGCTTTTGAGTTTCGAGCAGGTTGAGGTGGTAAAATCAATTATTTTGGTTTTGGAATTCTGATTTGTTTTTCAGCTTTAGTGCTTGGGAGAAGCGAAAATGTGATTTCATGTATGGTGGTTGTGTTTATCTATGATTTGGAAGCAATTTCAGACTAGTTTGTGTTTTATGTTTTGTTTTCTAACACATTTGTCTCTGCAATGTATTTAGTGTTTCTTGTATTGGGAGTGAATAGATGGATGCAGGAAAATATGTTTCTGAATTTGACATTTTACTTTGTCTTGTGTAATGGGGAAAAATGTTTAGCTTTTGTGAGAAAGCTGAAAAAGGTTTAAAAACCTCTTCAGAACTGTTTGTTTGTTCATGCAATCTCTGTTTACTTGTCAAAAGAGTTGAGTAGAACAGAAGTGCTTTTGGCTTTATAGTTTTTTGGCCTCATCTTTTTTGACTGAGAAAAGAAAATGCAGGTTTTTCCAGTTTGTGCGAAAATGAAGCTTTCTTAAGTAGAGCAAATATTTGTTCCTTAATTTGTTGGAGGACAACTTACCCTTACAGGTTTCAAGAACTCATGAACCAAAAAGTGAATGAATATATTTTTTGTTTTGTTTTTATTTTATAGAAGTGAACCTCTATTTTGGAAGTGAAGAAGCTTAGGGATACAGAAAACCAAAGGGTTACGAACTAGATTTGAGTACTGTCGGACTAGATTAACATCTTGTGATTCGTTGAATGGAGAGCCAAGACAAAAGTAAATCCCGTTCTGTATGAGTTTTGTAATTTTCATATAATGGATCATTACAGTTTAATTTTTTTAAGGGATTTTGAAAATTGCGTTGGACCTGTAGTAGTTTGCATTCAGAGCTACATTTTTTTTGTTTGATTGTCGATTGATTTATATGATTTCAATTTTTGTTGCAGATGTTGAAAAATTCTTTCAGATGTGTGATCCTGGTAAGTTTTCTATGCCTTATAAATTTCTGTCATAAATGTGGCATCTGTTTAACATGCGAGCTATGTATGAACTGTTCCTTTGTTTCTTGGAGTTGTAAATGGAGATCTGCCACAAATTTGGAACTTACCTAGGTTGTCACTACATCTTTCCCACTACTTTCAGGAATATATTGTATTGGTCATCTAATTAGCTGTATGCAACAAGGCTCTTTATAGAAGCCTTTCTTCAAATAAGTTAATGGAGTTGCTCAGGCTGTCACTTGTTGACAAAAAAAGAAGTTAAAATGACTTTAGCATTTGCAGGATTATCTTTGGTCAATAATTTGGATTTTGGAATTCGCAAATGAATCATGTTGTTTCATTCTAATAGGTGAAATAATGTATAAAGGGAAATAGCTAATTAAAGATTTTAGAGAGAACTAAGAAGAAACTCTCTTCTTTTCTTTGTGTGCACATGCTGTGGTTTGTCCAAGGGATCGTTTAAATAGAATTTGTGCCATCCATGCTTCTGTTGTGTTATGAGATATATTTAATTTTCTTAAGAGCTGTACTCCAAGGAGAATCAACTGCCCTTTACAGTTTAAATATGTTGCATCCTGGACAAGGCTTTTGTGATATGGAGATGAAAATAGTGATTTATTTTTTTGTTATGCTATAGTGCTCCTGTTCTTTTTTCGGTCCTTGTGTATTTTTTGTTTTAATGGTTTTGTATGGTTTCCATGAATCACTGGTAATTCTTTACCTTGAACGGGTTATACCTTCATATATGTTCAAGGCCTTATTAAAATTGGCCTGTGATACTTTACTGTTCAGATCTGTTTGGAAATTAAAGCTGTATTTAATAGGGTTTCCTACTCAGTTGTCATTTTTTTGGTTGTTACTTCCTATTTGTGGCTATGTTTATGCTGTCTGTTTCAACCATCTTTATGAGCTATTTTATACTTATAGAGAAGGAGAATCTCTCCTTGTATGGATATCCTAGTGAGCAGTGGGAAGTCAACCTACCTGCTGAAGAAGTACCTCCAGAATTGCCAGAGCCTGCTCTGGGCATCAACTTTGCAAGAGATGGCATGGCAGAAAAAGACTGGCTATCTTTGGTTGCTGTTCATAGTGATGCCTGGCTAGTTTCTGTTGCCTTCTACTTTGGTGCCAGATTTGGGTTCGACAAGGCTGACAGGTAAGTTGCAACCGCTTTGTATACAGTTTCTCGTGATTGGATGCTGATGACTGTGAATAAAGTTTATTTTGTGTTTGCAAATGTTTTTCTCTCTGAAGTTATTGGTAGATAATCATCGCTATATCTTTCTCAGTGTATTTCCTTCTGAATGGAATGCTGAATTGGTAGTTGGCAGATGTATTTACATTAGTTGATTTTAATTTTGTTTGTTTTAATATTTTCATTGCCTTTGTAATTTCAGTATGATAGTGAACTATAGTAAAACAGATGCTAGCCACTCCCTTTTTCTTATATTCGATTAGGTTTTCTGTTTCGTTTAAATTAAGCTGGTTTTCAATTGCTTTTGTTTCCATTTCTAAAATCAAACTCTTTCAGTATTCCATGTGGTTTTGGGCTTCTGTTCCATGTATTGTTGTTTCCTTTTTGCTGCAGGAAGCGACTTTTTAATATGATTAATGAACTGCCAACAATATTTGAAGTCGTGACTGGTACTGCAAAAAAACAAGTAAAGGAGAAGTCGTCTTCAAATCATGGCAGCAACAAATCCAAGTCAAGCTCCAAAGCGGTAAAAAATTTACATTCCATTTGTACTTAGGCTTCAAGAAAATTACATATAAGGGTACCGTATTTATGGGGAGCCTAGGTTTATGGCTACTGTCTATATGTTGTTGCCCATCAGGGAAGGTCACGTTGACTATCTTTTCTTGTTCGGTGGCTGATATAACTTGTTTGTACATGTATCTGTTTCTGGATTTCCCTTTATATCCGAAAGAGAATTCTGGAAACGTAGATATGTAGCCTCAATCAAAGATGCATTATAATATTCAAGCACAAAGTTCTTTTATCATTTGTTAATTAAAATATGAATCTGTTCGTGGCTCAGTGGCGGCGTGACTGGTATTGGCCTTTCTATTATATTCCGTATTCTCGCAATTTAAGCATGGTTTCATTACTGTAGCATCTGTGGATGTTATTTGAATAGGTGTTACTGACATGAAACAATTTCATTATCCATTTTGTGACAAAAACAGCGAGGGTCCGAATCTCAAGGAAGACATTCGGAAGTATTGCAGCCTAAAGACGAAGATGAGGGCTTGGATGAAGAGGAGGAGGATGAACGTGAAGAGACATGTGGAGCATGTGGTGGAGGCGGACCGTCCTCATTGGACGAACCCTGGATTTTCTGTGATTTTTGTGAGACGTGGTTCCACATGAAGTGCGTGAAGATGACCCCGGCACGAGCAAAACAGATCAAGCAGTACAAATGCCCTTCATGCAGCAACAAGAGAGCCCGGCCTGATTAATTTGAAACGTCCTCCGGTAGTTCAATAAATACTGTCCGAGTTTATTCTTGAAAATCCGATCTGTTTAAGACCATTTGTTGTAATGCTGCTTTCATAGTTTGCGTGTAGTGGCTATCGTCCTAAACATGCTTTCCATTTCCAGGATGCTACTACTTTAGCGAGAGATTTTTCAATTGTTTGTTCCTATGAAACATGTGTCACGCTTTTCATATATTTATATCCAAGTAATTTTAGTGTTTTGAATACTTTTATTTACATCACTAAATGCATTATATTACTACTAATAATTATACAGGATTTTATTTGATGAAAGAATTTTGATCTAAATGCCCTTCACGCAGCGACAAGATAACAACATACCTTCTAACTCCTGAGAAAACTTTGTCTATATGATTTAAACTGCGATATGGTTGAAGGATCTCTGATATACAAAGTGGCTGGGAGAGTAACAAGCACAACAGAATCCCTTCAAGAATAGTCTAACCCCTGTAGGCTAAGATTATCGATTCCGTTGCTAAGATGTATGATTATCTACACAGTTCTTATGAATAAAAATATTTTAATCACTCTGATATGTGAAAATCATGTATCAAAGAAAACCCTCGGAAGCACAAAGTTTCACTAGCAATCAAGACATGGTTGAAAATTATGCTATTGTCAATGATCAAGTGGGAGAGATACAATTAGTCATCATGATAATGATATAGTTAGTGATGTGCTACTAGGTTGGAGTAGTAATAACTAGAACAGTGGGAGAAAAAGAAAAAAGAATTTGTCTACAAGATTTGAACGGTAATTTAATTTTTCAATCTTAAAGACACTAATCAATTAGTGGGAGACCCAAAGAAACACTGTTTTGGATTTCAGTGGGAGACTCAAACAAACTTTGTTTTCGGTTTATGTTTTTAATTAAGCACGTTGATAAGAAGTGTCAAGGTTTGTACTTTATTGAATCAAATAATAATTATGTGTTTTCTTATTATAGTGCATTTTTTTAGGGAAATTTTGATTAAAAACATAATGGTCGCTTCTTGATTAATTAAGGTTCAAAGTTGTGTTGGGCCGGTAAGTACTGCAGTATAGGCTAAATGTTTATTAATACATATTGATTGTATTCCTTGGAATTATGTTAATGTGTTTTATGATAATAAGTCCACCAACTTTTACGAATTTTTAGTTCCTAAGGAGAACACATTGATGTAAAGTATCACTATATGCAGTTACAATGGAAAGAGATGAAGTTTGAATTTGTATAACATCTTGGCGCATAGTGTGTAAAGTCGTTGATAAGGTGTATCCAGAAAAACCTTTGGATTGGCTTAGGAGGAAGTACTTGATCAAAACTTCAATGCAGGTCATGTTAGACTTGCCTAAAGTTGCCGTTAATATTATGTACGGATGGTATTTTCCTAGTAAAGAGTAATGGTGTCATTTTACTTGAAAGATAGTAAAATGAAATCGCTATTACAAGCGTAGTTAGTAATAGTGGTCAAAGCATGCGTACGTATAAGTCGAACCACAGACTGACGACAATTTACTACAGTTGAAAATTCAAGAGTAAATAGGATTTGATACTCGGTAATGATATCCAACCTATGTAGCCAACGAGATCTTACATCATCAAGATCAAGTGGGAGATGTTGGAATATGTTCATGATGATGTTGGTTTTACTATGTGTGTATTTGATGTATGGAGGTGCACCATAAGATTGGTGTACTGATATACACTTAACCAAAGGGTGTGATAAGAAGTATAACTTATCATAAGGGTTAGACCATTTTATAAGTGTTGTCTTATCGTGAAAGGATAAGACCATTCAAAGAAATTTCACAACTTTTTAGAAAGGGTACAATGAAGTCTTTAAAAGAATGATTCATTCTTCCAGACAAATCAATCCAACGCGAAAGTTATTTTCTATTCTTCCCTATGGTGCGCTCTTTCTCCTTTGACACTACCGCATAGTAATCAATAATCTGATGACATTAGAGATTTGTATGACTCATGTATGACTCATGTACTGCTCTTGTTTCATGTACGATTGTCAGCAACCGAGCTTTGTGTTTTGCGCTCTCGACAAACCTTCAAATCACGTTTGACATGTCACGCAACACAATACGAATCTCTCATATACCCAGGACACCACATGACCGTAACAATCACAAGTTGGTATCATAGAAGAAGATATTGAAATGTGGTGGTTAGTGTCACAATTCAATTAATACTGCTATGGATTTTTAACTGTACAAACGAAAGTATTGTCTAGTACGACGTGTCAATAGAATACAGAAGGAGAAAATTACAGAAAAGGACTTGGCATACCAACTTCACAATTCGATATTAAAAAATAAAGAAAAATATATAAGTCAGTATTTCAAAGCTGCAAAGTCCAAACTTGCACGATTCCTTTGTTTTTGAATTGGGATGAGGATTCTCTCTAGATCCTCTTTGTTAGGAACTTAGGGCTCAATTTATCTTAGTCGTTTATCGTACATCGTGCGGTTAGTTTTTATCAAATACTGTTTGTATTCAATTTTAAATAAAAAATAAAAAATTATTTATAACCGTTAAACGACTGATGAAAGGATAGAATGAATTAATTTCTAGAATTCTCACAAAGAGAAACCAAATAGGATCATGTTCCTTGACCCTTTATGCGAAGAATTGCTCAATGCCTTGGCTGGCTGCCAACTCTTGTCTTGTGTACAACATATTCTAAAAGTTCGAGCATATATATAATACAAAAATACTTTCTTATAATTTATTTATATCGTTATTTATACTATTTCTCTAATAAAGATGACACTCTGTTGATTGATCTTATTTTTATTAAAAAATAGTATAAATAAATGATAAATACAGCACTACTTTATATAATATAGCCCGCATTACTAACCATCTTTCTGATTTAGGTAGACCTGGCAGTTTCTGACACGACACGATGACACGACACGAAAACGACACGAAAATAACGGGTTTCGGGTCGACACGATAACTAATCGGGTCATTATCGGGTAACCCGTTAAGAACCCGTTAATAACGGGTCCTTAACAGGTTTACACGAGAATGACACGCGGATAACCTGTTTTGACACGAAAAGGAAAAAATTATTTTGATGATTTTAATTTTTTTTAATTACTAAAAAAAACTTACTATAAAATACAATAAATATAGTGGATATATATATATATATATATATATATATATATTTTGTTCATTAATTATTATTGTATTATTATTCTAAATAAATTTTAAAAATTGAAGTTTTATTTATTTATTTTATAAAATATTATGAGCAAAGAGTGAGATTAAAAAATTATAAAACATATTAAAAATAAAAACATCAAGTAATTTAAAAAATACCAAGTACATTTAAATATTTAAAATAATTAATTTACAAGTGCAAAAAATGTGAAAAAAAATATGCAAGCACTCTTAATCGCATCCTTTACGCTTTAAAGGTGCGTACATGAATTTTTAAAACTATACAAACCCTCAAGTATTTTTAAGGTAGTTCAAAATAAATAAAATTCATAATCATTAATGTATAAGTCTGAAAAATGTGAAAGCATATATAAAGGGGTGTGATATTCACACACCCCATTTTACTTTTCACACACCATTCTAATTTTCGACTGTCGAATTGGATGAATTGAAGAAAATCAACAAATAGAAATTAACAAGGGGTGTGTAAGAAGTAAAATGGGGTGTGTGGATAGCACACCCCTATATAAATGCTCATGATTGCATCCTCTACCCTTAGACAATCGTTACATGGTCGTTTAGATTTTTAAAACCCTCCAAATCTCATGAATAATGTTTTTTTTAGTGAAAAATTAATAATATTGTAGAAGTGAAAAATTAATAAGATTTTTAAAAAAAAATTGCACATACCACACATTGCCACATAAATATTACTTCAAAACATTAAAACATTTGTCGTTTAAGTATTACATCTACACCCGAAAATAATACTTTTATTAAGTATATAACATAAAATTTTGTGATATCCACATCCACTAGTGTAAATATTTTAAATTGAAGATCGAATTCATTCATTGTATTCATATAGGGTCAAGGAGTGTATCTGTAAAAAATCATCAAAATCGGAGTTAAAATAACTGTTAAATCGTGATTTTTTGTTTATAACCGTCGAAAAGCTTTGTCCCGTTACTTGATATCTGAATGTTTTTTTTTTTGTGATTTTTTGCTGATGTGATCTCGAAACATATACGAACAAGTTTGACGGTTGTGATCGTTGAAATTAGTTTCGGATAATTCGTATCCCATCAAAACAATAGATTGACTAACACTTAAGAGTTTATTTATACTTTCATTAAGTATAACATAAGATTTTGTGGTATCCACTTGTGTAAATATTTTAAATTGAAGATCGAATTCATTCATTGTATTCATATAGGCTCAATGAGTGTATCTGTAAAAAATCATCAAAATCGAAGTTAAAATAACCGTTAAATCGTGATTTTTTGTTTACAACCGTCGAAAAGCTTTGTCCCGTTACTTGATCTCTGAATGTTTGTTTTTTGTGATTTTTTGCTGATGTGATCTCGAAACATATACGAACAAGTTTGACGGTTGTGATCATTGAAATTAGTTTCGGATAATTCGTATCCCCTCAAAATGATAGATTGACTAACACTTAAGAGTTTATTTATACTTTCATTAAGTATAACATAAGATTTTGTGGTATCCACTTGTGTAAATATTTTAAATTGAAGATCGAATTCATTCATTGTATTCATATAGGGTCAAGAAGTGTATCTGTAAAAAATCATCAAAATCGGAGTTAAAATAACCGTTAAATCGTGATTTTTTTTTATAACCGTCGAAAAGCTTTGTCCCGTTACTTGATCTCTGAATGTTTGTTTTTTGTGATTTTTTGCTGCTGTGATCTTGAAACATATACAAACAAGTTTGACGATTGTGATCGTTGAAATTAGTTTCGAAGAATTCGTATCCCATCAAAACGATAGATTGACTAACACTTAAGGGTTTATTTATACTTTCATTAAGTATAACATAAGATTTTGTGGTATCCACTTGTGTAAATATTTTAAATTGAAGATCGAATTCATTCATTGTATTCATATAGGGTCAAGGAGTGTATCTGTAAAAAATCATCAAAATCGGAGTTAAAATAACTGTTAAATCGTGATTTTTTTGTTTATAACCGTCGAAAAGTTTTGTCCTGTTACTTGATCTCTGAATGTTTGTTTTTTGTGATTTTTTGCTGATGTGATCTTGAAACATATACAAACAAGTTTGACGGTTGTGATCGTTGAAATTAGTTTCGGAGAATTCGTATCCCATCAAAACGATAGATTAACTAACACTTAAGAGTTTATTTATACTTTCATTAAGTATAACATAAGATTTTGTGGTATCCACTTGTGTAAATATTTTAAATTGAAGATCTAATTCATTCATTGTATTCATATAGGGTCAAAGAGTGTAGCTGTATAAAATCATCAAAATCAGAGTTAAAATTACCGTTAAATCGTGATTTTTTGTTTATAACCGTCGAAAAGTTTTGTCGTGTTACTTGATCTCTGAATGTTTGTTTTTTGTGATTTTTTGCTGCTGTGATCTTGAAACATATACAAACAAGTTTGACGGTTGTGATCGTTGAAATTAGTTTCAGAGAATTCGTATCCCATCAAAACGATAGATTGACTAACACTTAAGAGTTTATTTATACTTTCATTAAGTATAACTCTCTTCATTTTGCATATCTTTGAACATTTGTATTTTGTAGTATGCACTAATATTTTTTCATTAGACTCTTATTTTGGGGTATGTAAACTTGAAAGAAAAATGTTTTATTTATTTATTTATTAATGTTTTGAATTAGTATTTATGTGACAATATGGTATGTATATACTAATTTAGTATTATGTTTTACATTTTTTAGGGTCAAATTATGTTTTTCATTTTCATTATTTATTGATTTTAAAAATATTTTTCTTAACGGGTAACGGGTCGGGTCATATTACCTGATAATATTAACGGGTCGATTTTGGGTTGGGTCATATTACCCGTTTATTTTAACAGGTGTTACACGACACGACCCGTTAAGCTATCGGGTATGACACGAAAACGACACGAACACGAGAAACACGACACGAATGCCAGGTCTAGATTTAGGTAAGGTTCACCTCAGTTACAAGGGCAGAGTTCACTTTTGATCAAATTACACATGTTTCAAGTATTCGGGATGTTTTTAAATAAGCGATTTATTTTTTTAAATTTTTTTAGATCAAACACTCCTTTTTTAAAATTTGATCAAACATTTTTCTAGGTGATTAGTTTTATTTTATTAGAAGTGTACATTTTCACGTTACTTCTTGGGAGTTTTACATATAAAGACAAAAATATATGTTATATTTTAAGAAACTTCACTAGTTTTTCGACATTTCAAGGAGAGACAAAAACACAAAAATACCTAAAGGCCACCCAAAAACATGGAAACAAGTTTTATCTTGGGAGTCTTATTGTTATATGTCGATGATATCATTCTTGCTGGTGATATTGATGATACCATTCAAGCTGTGATTTCCTAGTTAAAAAGGGAGTTTGGTATGAAAGATTTGGGTATTTTGCACTATTTTCTTGGAGTTCATATTAAGCATTCTACATGGATTTATTTTTCATCAGCCAAAATATGTCAAGGATTTGCTATACAAAGCAAACATGATGGACTGTAAGCCTTGTCTCACTCATTGCTATCCA
The DNA here is from genome assembly GCA_963580275.1 of Crataegus laevigata. NCBI lineage: Eukaryota > Viridiplantae > Streptophyta > Magnoliopsida > Rosales > Rosaceae > Crataegus > Crataegus laevigata. The sequence goes on from OY756945.1 coordinate 19,206,476, forward strand.
AATCAAAAGTTGTTGAATCATGGCAGGCATTGCCTTTTTTTTTTTTTTTTAAAAAAAATAAAATTTCAGATCCAACCATTTACAGAAGAATTTTAGGCCATCTCTAACCGAAAGGTCTAGAGGGCCGAAAATAGCCCAAAAACCATCTCCAACCGAGGGCTAGGCCAAAGGGCTCGTGGATCCCACTGGACAAAAAAGGGCCAAAGGGTCAACCGGCTGGCCCAAAGTAACCAGCTAGCCAGCCTAGGCCGGGCCACAAAGTTTAAACACAACGGCTAGCTGACATCAGTGTGACGCCAATTATCGTTGGATTTGATTTTTTTTTTTGGGCCAAATTTAAAAAAAATCTCTTTTTTTCCTATAAATACCTAAGCCATTCCTACACCATTTGTCACATAATTTTCACCATTCCTACACCATTTCCATTTTCAATTCTCATATTTTCCTACCTCTTCCAATAATCTTTCCTTCAAAATTTTCAATAATTTTCAAATGGTATCATCTGCAATGAAAGGTAAGGCTTGGACTCGAAAAGAAGATGAAGCTCTTTGCAGGGCTTATAGATGGATCACAGAAGATAGTGTATGGGGGAGTTCTCAAATAAGTGAAGGTGTTTGGACTCATCTGTCCAAAAAATACTATGAGTTATACGAAGGCATCACTCCACCGAATACCCGAAACCACGAGAGTTGTTCTTCAAGATGGAATAAACATCTTCATCCAAGTTTGAATAAATGGCATCAAGCACTGTTAGCAGCCGCAAGTAGACATGAAAGTAGCGCCAATTACTACGACAAAGTAAGTGTTTCACAATTTATTTTTAAATATTTAATTATATTACATTTAACTTCATAAAATTAATTTCCTTTAATTTTTGTAATTATATTTAATTATATTTAATTTCATAAATTAATTTCCTTTAATTTTGAAATTATATTTTGTGACGACCCGTCCCGATTTTAATTATAATTTTCTCCCCAAAGTTGTAAAATAACGATTATGCCCTCATTGGCCTAGTGACACGGATGTGCATATGCAGTTTTAAATTAGTATTTTTGTTATCATAATTAAATCGTACTCAACGTCACTGTAGACAGTGAAATTTCAGTAAATAAAATGTTGACCAATGGTCAAAATTTTAACATTCGTGTATTACATAAATTGTACACATATTGTGTGATTCGACGAAAATTCGAAAAGAGTTAGAAAAGCTGTCAAACAGGACACGTGTCAACACCTGGCAGAGATGGCTTATTTCATCTGGGATATTATATTCAAAATTAGGCCTTGGAAAATTCTATAAATAGAGGCCAATTTCATTCATTTCAATTCACCAATTCACAAATACATTTCTCTACTCCCAAATTGGAAGAGAATTCTCTGGAAGTTCGTTCTTCGTTCTTCGTTCTTCGTTCATCGTTCATCGTTCTTCGAGATCAAGCCCCAATGGCCCTTGAAGAAACGTTCATCCACCTTTGAGATCAAGCCCAACGGCCCTTGAAGGAACTTCGCCAAAACCTTTGAAGAATCAACAAGCACCTTGGTCACGTGCCGATTCTTAATCCAAGATCAAGCCCCGACGGCCCTTGGATCAACACAACTGTTCTTCAAGATCAAAAGCCCCTTGAAGATCCATTCATCGTTCATCCGTTCATCCACCTTCAAGATCAAGCCCCGACGGCCCTTGAAGCAACATTCATCAACCTTCCAGGATCAAGCCCCGACGGCCCTTGGATCCACACATCCGTTCTTCAAGAATCAAGCCCAAAAGCCCCTTGAAGTTCATCACTTGTTCATCACCATCGTTCATCGTTCTTCGAGGATCAAGCCCAAAAGCCCCTTGAAGTTCATCCATCGTTCATCATCCTCGTTCATCCTAAGATCAAGCCCCTAACGGCCCTTCGGATCAACAGCCCATCAACAAAATCCATATCTTACGAAGATAGAATCAGAGGAACAAATAGAGATTGTAACCCAAACAAATTCATTAATAACAAATATTATTTTGTACACGTGTTCTTGTTCCTTCAGGAAATTTTCGTGTTTACAAATTTGGCACGCCCAGTGGGACAATCTCTACCTCTCATCTCTTTGTCCGTTCAAGATATCCAAAACACACTTCAAGCACAAATGGCTTCAAAAGAAGGACAAGTCATTGGCGCCACCTCCATCGAAGAACAGCTGATTCAGATGAAGGAGATGTTTGCAATGATGACGAAAACCCTTGAAGAAAAAGATTTGAAGATCGCTATGCTCGTGAACAAATTGGGGGCGCGGCATGATGAAGGATCCGGCTCTGGCCCTAAGAAAGGTGGTGACGAAGAAGAAGAGCCTTCGGTGGAGAAGTTTGAAGAAAAGCCAGAACCAGACCAAGCAGCGCCGCTCATGGGATCTCTCTCAATCAAGCAGTTGCAAGAGATGATCGCCAACACAGTCAAGGCACAGTACCAAGGGAGCTCAAATACCTCCGAGTTGTACTCCAAGCCTTACTCTAAAAAGATTGATGCCCTGAAGATGCCAAGGGGATATCAACCACCCAAATTCATGCAGTTCGATGGAAGGGGGAACCCGAAACAGCACATCGCCCACTTCGTTGAAACTTGCAACAATGCGGGCACTGAAGGGGACTACCTTGCCAAGCAGTTCGTACGCTCACTGAAAAGTAACGCCTTCGATTGGTACACCGATCTTGAGCCCGAATCCATTGACAGCTGGGAACAGTTGGAGCGAGAATTCCTCAACCGCTTCTACAGCACCCGCCGCACAGTCAGCATGCTGGAGCTGACAAGCACAAAGCAGTGGAAGGATGAGCCAGTTGTTGACTACATCAACCGATGGCGCACCCTTAGCCTCGACTGCAAAGATAGACTCTTGGAGCGCTCTTCGATCGAGATGTGCAGCCAAGGCATGCAATGGGGATTGCACTACATCCTTCAAGGCATCAAACCGCGGACCTTCGAAGAACTAGCAACCCGCGCCCATGACATGGAGTTGAGCATCGCCAACCATGGAAGAAGGGAGCCAACCACCAACTTCAAAGAGAAAGTGTTTGCTCCGAAGGTGGACGAGACTGGGAAGAAGCCCGCTAAAGAAGCTTTTACCATTAACACCGCCCCTGTCAAAATCTCATCTGCGCCCGTCAAAATCCCGTCCAAGTATAAAATAAGGGAGATAAAGAAAGGAGAGCCTTCTAGCACCCAAGACAAGTACAAAAGCACCTTGAGGGAACTAGAGCAGAAGATATATCCTTTTCCGGACTCCGACGTGGCCGCAATGCTGGATGACCTATTGAAGAAGAAGGTGATCGATTTACCCGAATGCCGATGGCCGGAAGAAATAAATTGCACCGACAACCCAAGGTACTGCAAGTACCACCGCTTCATCAGTCATCCGACGGGAAAATGCTTCGTGCTAAAAGATCTCATCGTAAGGCTGGCCCAGCAAGGGATCATCGAGCTGGATCTCGACGATGTGGTAAAGACAAATTATACCACCATCACTTCTGGCACATTCAATTCAAAGTCTTCATTGCCACCGCTGGGGGCATGCCCCGAATCAAGCAAAGCTGAAGGATGGATTCATGTTGCTCCAAAGAAATGGCACATGAAGCCTACGCCTCCACCACAAGTCCACCAACCGGAAAGGGGGCAAAACAGCTTTTGCCAATCTCCAAAGTAACGGGAAATTGTTGAAAATGATGGAAATTCAACACAAAGATCGCCCATCCCCATCACGATGCGCGATTTCCTCCCGGAAGATTTCTTCAAACACCCGGTCAAAGCTCCTTGCTACAAAAATTGCGAGGAACGCTTCTCCAAAATGGCTTGATGACGGGTATTTTAAACCGCACAAATTTAAACCCTCTTTTTGTGACAATTGTAGTAATGATGTAAGTAGGGATCGTTCTAACCGGGGATTAACTAGGGATGCTAACCAATGTTAAATTAAATTAAAAACGTAAAAACAAAGTTTAAAACACTAAACTAAAATCAAAACACTTAACTAGAATAACTCAAAATAAAACTAACAAATAATCTAAAACAAATCAAAATACTCAAAACAACTCAAGACTTAAGAAAACACAAACTAAAATGATTTCTAATAAATCTAACACTTCCAAATAAATGGGGGATTGATTTTTTGACGAAATTTAATTTAAAACAGAAACTTATAAATAAACTTCAAAGAAAATAATATTTCATGAAATAGAATGATGAGAAACTAGTTAGAGGGTTCCTTATCCACACATGAACATATGCATATAATTTGATTCCCAGTTATGAATTCAACAAACGAATGAATGACAATGCTCCAAGTTAATTAGGTCCGCTTAAATTAACTTTTAGATTTCCCTAGATTCATTGGATTGCAAGGAATACGCATTACAACCAAATTATTCCTCATCAAAGTCCCTAACTATGGAATACGCATGATAGAGACATTTAACAAAGATCATTAAGTTCAACGGAAATCATAAACATTGACTAGGCATTCATAACTATGGAATACGCATGTTACTCTTGCCAAGGATTTACTTAACACAATCGTGACTAGCGATCTTTACTACTCATGAATATAAGTTCATAACGATTAGGTGAAATTCCCTTATATCCTAGCATCAAGTTTAGGCATGCAAATTAAGTGTCGACCCTTAACCCACATACATAAACAAGTTCTTAATCAAAACAGAAAAGTAAACCACATCCAACATTCATAAATTCATAACTGGGGTAAATCAAATTATAATAAACATATATCCATGGTTTCAAATTCACCTCTAACTAAAAACAAATTAGTTCCACATGTTTAACATAATTGAACAACAATTTAAATTAAACATTGAAAAACAAAAGCAAAAGAAAGAAAACACCTAAACTTTCCAACGATCCAAGCGCCTCCAAGGACTTTCTTCTTCTTCTCTTTGTTGCGGCACAAGGCTTTGAATGATGTTGAAGAGTTGGTTTTATGGAGGAATGGATGGGGGAAGTTTAGATATGTAGGGAGAGGCAAGGAAAGGCTTGTAGAATGGTTTATTCTTGGATGATTCGAATGAGGTTGCTACCATGGGTATTTATAGGGAGAGGATGGACTTGTTTAATTCAATTTTTTGGTGGGAATTAAAAGGAAAGTCATGGCAATAAGTGGGATTTATTGGTGGTGGTAGGTTTTGAGTCATCCACTTCACATGTCATGGTGAACTAAGCATTGCATCATCCACTCACATGTCATGGTGAGTTAAGCATTGCATCATCCACTCAAATGTCATGATGAGCTAAGCATTGCATCATCCACTCACATGTCATGGTGAGCTAAGCATTACATCATTTTTTTAGGCCCATTGCAATAGATTTTTGGGCTTCTTTGCATCAAATTCTTGGGCTTCTTTGCATCAAATTCGTCCATCCTCAAGCCTCCATGTTTGCATGATCGGATCATATTTATATATATTTTTATATCAAATTCACTCGTCTTTTCTTAGTTAGTTCGTTATATTTTGAACTATTTACGTTATTTTTATGTTTTATAAGTTTTTCAAGAAAAGAAAATAAAAATAGAAGAAGTGAAGTGTTAAGTAATTAATTCGTTTAAACTATCTTGCTTGTTGATTAGAATTTATCATTTGGAAAATAATATAAATATATATATATATATTTATATATATATATATATATATTTATATATTTATATATATATTTATTTATTTATATATTTTTATATAATATTTTGTGCGTGTGTGTTAGTTGGAAGCAGCTACCTAATAATTTCGGTGCAAATGGGAAGGCAGTGGAGCACGTTTCAGAAAAAGAAAAAAATATAATAAGGAGCACCAAAGCATTGAAGAGCTCCTTGGGGGTTAAAGAAATAAAAAGCATCTTTGGCAGCAAGAAAAGAGAGGAGCTCACGGAACCATAAAAACCAGAGGACGAAGGCAGACTGAAAAAAAAAACCAAAAAGAACGGAGGGAGCTGGGAAGCTCCTCGGGAGAGAAAACAGAGCAGAAGAAAATAAAAAATAAAAAAAAATAATAAAGGCTGCCTTGTGCAGCGCCAGAGGGAGGAAGGAGGGCCTGCGCAAAAAGGAAAGCTGCGTAAGCAGCTTGAAGTCTTGAAGGCAGGGCGCTGAAAAGGAGGCCAGGTCACGAGGAAGTCACGGGGGAGCAGCCTAGCAAGGCTGCCCTTGACAGCAAGCAGATACGAGAGCCTAGCAAGGCTGCCTTTGCATGGGAGCAGCGCGAAGGGAGAATAGAAGGAAGGCACGGAGCCTCGGTGGCAGCTTAAAGGCCACGGGAGAGAAACACGTGGCAGCTTGCAAGGGAAGTCAGCGCCCAGTTTTTGGGAAAGCCTCGGTGGCAGCCTGTGAAACTGCACAGTGTGGAAGACAAGCACAGTGGCACCGAGCAAATCCTCTACACCCCGTTTTGGTTTAATCCTCCAACTCTGTTTTATTTATATTTTTAATTTATAATAATGTGTAATTAATTTATTTTGGCTAGAGGTTAATTCGAAACCATGATTATAATTGTAAATTTAATTTGATTTACTCCAGTTATGAATTTATGAATGTTGGATGTGGTTTACTTTTCTGTTTTGATTAAGAACTTGTTTATGTATGTGGGTTAAGGGTCGACACTTAATTTGCATGCTTAGACTTGATGCTAGGATATAAGGGAATTTCACCTAATCGTTATGAACTTATATTCATGAGTAGTAAAAATCGCTAGTCACGGTTGTGTTTAGTAAACCCTAGGTTGGATTAACATGCGTATTCCATAGTTATGAATGCCTAGTCGATGTTTATGATTTCCATTGAACTTAATGATCTTTGATATGTCTCTCTATCATGCGTATTCCATAGTTAGGGAACTTGATAAGAATAATTTGGTTGTGATGCGTTTTCCGTCCAATTCAATGAATCTAGGGAAATCTGAAAGTTAATTTAAGCGGACCTAATTAACTTGGAGCGTTGTCATTCATGCGTTTGCTAAATTCATAACTGGGAATCAATTTAGGTTATATTTGTGTCATGTGTGGAGAAAAACCCTCTAGCCAATCCGTTATCTATCCATTTACTTTTATTTTATGTTTTGTCAATTTTATAATTTAGTCAAGTTTAATTTACGTTTCATCCAAAATCAATCCCCCCATTATTATAATATTATTATTTAGTTACTTTTTATTATTTTTAATCTTTTAATTTAATTTCCGTCTAATTATTTTCCTAGTTTTTATTATTTTGAGTCATTTTAAGTGTGTTTCGAGTTTTAGCCTAGTTTTGTATTTTTGAGTCTTTTGATTTATTTTAGTTTATTTGTTAGTTTTATTTTAAGTTTTTCTAGTTAAGTGTTTTTATTTTAGTTTAGTATTTTAAATTTTGTTTTTACGTTTTTATATTAATTTTAGAGTGATTAGCAATCCCTCCTAATCCCCGGTCCAGAACGATACCCTACTTATACCTATACTACGATTGTCAAAAAGAGGGTTAAATTTGTGCGGTTATAAAATCCCGTCAAATTTTTGGCGCCGTTGCCGGGGATTAGTAAATTTGCTAATCCCTTTATTTTTGTTTGTGTTTATTTTTATATTTTTGTTTTTGTTTGTGTTTTTATTTATATTTGTGTTTGTGTGTTTTACTTTTGGTATTTGATTTATTTTTCTTTCTTTAATTTTAGGTACTAATGGAGCAAGACATGGATAGTATTCAAGCTCAATTGGCGCAGCTCACTGCTCAATTGACTCATAATGCCGAACGAACCTCAATGCCAAGTGTCCCTACACTTGATGTGCCTTATGGGCAAGGATATCAAACTCAGCAATATCCTCAATTTTCTGCATATGAAGATGATTGGGGATATCAAGGCCACAGCCAATCAAGGGGCAACATGTATTCCAACGCTTGCAATTCGGATTGGAGAGGTTATTCAAATCAGATGTGGGATGAACCTCAACATTTTCAACAAAGTGGATATTGGCAGCAAGACGAGTTCTATTCCAGACCTATACAGCCACCACAGTATCCCCCACAACAATTCCAATCGAATTCAAGTATGGCCGTAAATTATAATGAAATTCTTGAAGGACTAATTTCTTTGACGCAGGGCTCACAAAAAGAAGAACAATTGTCGTCATCGGAAGAGTTCTATCAATGGCCATGTCAACCGTCACAGCCACCACAAGAATATGCCCAATTCGATTCAGGTACATCTCTGGATAATGATACGTTTAATAAGTTACTCACCTCTTTGAATCAGGGAGTGGAAAATCGAATCCAGGAGATGCAAGACCGGACCAACAAGGTGGATGAATTGGAAAGGCAAGTTGGGGAGATTATGGAGATCATGGCACAGATTCAAGATCAAAGTGAACTCTCCAACTCACCTATTGAAAATTCAAAAGAAGTGGAAATCGATGAAGCCACCACTTTGGAAGGTGAGATGGAGGATGAGGCTGTTCCAGAACCATCCATACACAGCCCAAACTTGGACGAATCGCCGCTGCAAGCAGAAGAGGAGGAGGACGACCTAGGCAGTTTAGAAGAATTCTTGTCTCAAACCCCTCAAGTCCCTATGTCGTCCAACTATGGTGAGGTTGTTCCAAGTTCCATTCATTCTAACAGTCTTCCACCGAATGTCCTTTTTCCTTGCAGATTTTTAATTCCAATTATCGAAGAAAGTGAAAATGGCATTGTGGAAGCTCTTCCAGAGGAGCAAAGTGATATCTCGATTCTTGGTGCACCAAAACAAGTTCCCGAACCTTGCACACCAAGAAAAGAGATTCAAGACATCGAAGTGGCTGGAGAATGCGTTGCATATCAAGAATACATTCAAGAGGCTGTGCAGACTACAAAGGCCCAAGAAATTGAGTTTGATAACACGGGACAGGCCACAACCATCATCGTCAATCTGGCCAAGTGCAAAATCCCGGAATTGTCCAAAAACGTGGTTTTTGTCATTGAGTTTGTTTCGGAGAAAGACAGTAAGCCATCTTCTCCAATTTTAATTTTTATTTTATTTTATACTAACATTTTTCTCATTTTAATGATTCAGGCGCCCACTCTTGAATTAATGCCATTGCCGAATCATTTCAAGTATCACCTCCCATTAAAAGATAAATTCCATGCTTTAGAGCCGAGGGGAGGATAAGGAAAGAATCGTCCGGCTAAAGACGTTAAAGCAAGCGCTTCTTGGGAGGCAACCCAAGCAACCAGATTTGCATTCTTACACCCTTCTTTTCCTTTACTTTACAATTTTTGATTTGTTTAGTTAGTTGTTTTATTTGGTTGATTTTTGTTTAGTTTGTGTTTAAATAAATTAAGGGCAATGTTTATTTTTAGTGCGGATAAACAAAGTCTTTTTGCATTAATTTACATATTTTGATTTACATATTTTAATTTGCTTAAAATAACCCTGAAAAAAAAAAAAAAAATAATAATAATAATAATAAAAATAATATTAGTAATATATATATATATATATATATATATATATATATATATATATTTAGTTAAATAAACATTAAAAGCATAAAAAAAAATTACAATAATACGAAAAAACTAATAGCAATCATTGGTTTTGGTTAGGTGGCGCCTCAGAGGTCGACGGAGCTCCGGGAAGACGAAGAGCCAGAGTTGGAATCTCCGGAGCCGGAACACTTGGTGCTGCTCTAGAGGACGAAGGCAACATAAACCTTGGGAGTAGCGCCATGAACCTTTCATGATCGCTCTGAATCCGACCGTCCGACTCTTGCAGCTGGTCCAGCTTCCTCTTCATGCTGGTCGAGTAGCTAGTTGCGAGCATGTGCAACTCCTTGTTCTCGTGCCTGAGTCCTCTGACTTCTTGCCGAAGACTGACCACCTCCGCCATTAGCGACTCCACCTGACGAGATCTTGCAAGCAGGCGCTGACCCATGTTTGAAACTGAGCCTGCACACTGGACACTGAGAGCCAGTGAGTCCTGAACAGCCAGCTTGTCTGACCGCATAGACAGCAACCTAGTGTCTCTGGGAGTAAGAAGGTTTCTTGCAACCACCGTTGCGGTTATATCGTTCCTCATCATTGTGTCCCCGACTGTAAGAGGACCATTGGGGGATATGAAGGATGGATTCCAAATGTTGTTCGGAGAAGACGAGTCATCGTCTTCCCCGACATTCAAGTTTAGGCGACGGTCGGAAGGGCAAGACATTTTTAGAGGGGGTTGAGGAAGAAGAGTTCGGAAAAATTAAGATTGCTGAAACGGAAGAAGAGTTCGGAAAGATTAAAAGTGCAGAAGTGCAGGAAGAGAGCGGAAGGAGTAAGATTAAGAAGTGCAGAAGAGAGTGTTTACAGAGGAGAGTGTTTGAGGAAGGGAGTTCAAGTGTGATGTGAAGCAGAATTAGCGCCTCTATAAAAAGAAGCAAATCAAAGAGAGGCGCTCCTCGGAGGTTGAAGACGCGTCCTCACGCAATTCGGAAAAGCTGGACGCTCCTTTCTCAAAAGAGCCGTTTCCTTTCTCAAAAGCTGGGCTTGACTCAGCAATCACGTGGCATCACGAGGGCTCAGTTTTTCCAGTTTGTCGTGACTCATCACGTGCAGCGTGGAGCGTTGCGAAAACCATGAGCCGCACCCGGTTTTGAACCCCGGTTTTCAAAAGATCATCATTCCAATTTGTCGTCACTCGTCGTATGCGCAGTCAGCTTCGCGGAAATTACGGAAGCTTTGTCAGAAAGCGCGTAACGGGCACTGTTCATCCATCTACCGGCTGCCGACAAATAGTGAGGGAACAGTTCCGGTTGTGAAGGAAAATTTCTATAAAGTCGACCTTCGCCTTCCACATCAAAGGCACACCTTCACACCCTCTCAACCTCTCAACCTCTCAACCTCTCTTCATCTCCGATAATGTCTTCCCAAAGAAAGCTTTCGAGTTATTCAATGTTCTTCATCCCTTGGATCACCCCAGAAAACAAACCTTCCAGAGCAAAAGTATTTCATATTAAAAAGGTTAAAAGCAAAAGTATCTCATATTATGCTTTCTCCTCTCCTTCATCTGAGGAACGTGGAGAAAGTGAGATCCTGATTGCTTACCTAGTCTTGCTCTCGAGTACTCATCTCAGACCCCTCCCAGCCCACTTCAAAAATAAACCTGTGTTGAGGTACTTCTTCAAAAACAAAAGTACCTCACAGACGAAGCAGGAGGAGTCTGAGGTGCACCCAAGAGCAGATGAGTCTGGGTTGATCCAAGAGTTCAAGAAGATGCCACACCTGCGTGGAGACCGGACTACTTGAAGCATGTGGAGACAACGTGCTGATTCATCCTCAACTAAGCTGAGGAGCACTTGCAAGGAAGGAGGCCCATCCTGTTCAAGATGAAAGCTGTGGAAAATCAACGAGCGACCAATGATCGCCTATTAGTTCTTTTCATTATCTTTTATTTTCAATTTTTATTTTTCGTTTACTTTATTTTCTATTTTTTCTTGCGTGCTTAACTGTTTATTTCTGTTCTTTGCAGGAACGTTTGGTTATTTTCTCCCTTGAAGTTGATTGCAAAATTTACGCTTGGGGGTCATCGCTTGGTTTTCTGCAAATTAGAGAAGTTTCCAGTCCCTTTTCTTTATTTTGTTTCGTATTATTTATTCATTTTATTTTTATTTGCATATTAATGTTTTCTGACATTGGGGACAATGTCTAGTTTAAGTGTGGGGGTATCAAGTATAAAAAATGACCAAATTGAAAAAAAAAAAAAATTTTGTACCTTCGACTTTGAACTGGTTTCATTTGTTTCCGTGTTGTTGCTTTTTGTTTTCTTAGTGTTTTATGTTGTTTTGGTGTGTTTTATTGTGTTTTGAGGAAATCTTACGAAAATGACATAAAAATTTGAAAAATATTTTGAAAAACCCAAAAAGAATTTTTTTTTAGTTGTTTTTGTGTGTTTGTGTCTTAGGTACCTTCCAACACAATGATGAGGATTTGGTTTTTAATTGCATGACTGTTAAAGAAAGTTATAAACATGGATGGAAGTTTGATATGCTCTTGGTTTATGCTTAGTTGTAGTTGTTGTTTATGAATTTAAATTTGATCACAAAAGGATAAAATTAGTTTTTGTAACATGCTTGAAGGAAGGAACTCAAACTAATGCTACATCCCTGTGAGACTTGAGCTTATACCTTGTTTGGAGAGTTATTAATCTTGATGTTTTTGTTTTCTAAAGTCGTTGCATGATCTCATTATTCTTTGCTTGGTTGCTACTTAGAAGGCGTTTTATCATCTTAGTTCCAAATACTAGAATTCATATCCGTTTCATTCAAAGCATGACATTGAATTGCATAACACATATCAAGATGAAGTTGTTTAGTAAACCACCTTAACCAAAAAGCCTTACCCTCCATCTTTCTTATGTTTTGTAGGCTTAACCCATCTCGAGCCTTGTTTAGCCTATTTTTGTTATTAACCTCATTAAACCGCACCAAACCTACTGTAGGACTGTCTGCACCCTTGTTCTTAAAGAATAGTGAGCATGACTTAAAAAGAATTCATTTTATTCTACACTATGCAGAAAAACAAGTGTGGGGGAAGGATTGGTTGTTTCGAGCTCAATTGTACGTTTTGTTCTTTTGAAAAAAAAAAAAAAAAAAAAAAAAAAAGAGAGAAAAACGCGTGAAAAGAAAAGAAAGAGGAAAAAGAGTTTGAAATTTGGCCATAAAATGTGTGAATCCTCCCCTCGGGTTTAGAGTTGAATTTTCATTCAAAAGTGAATTCTATGCGTTAACCTTATTACTTTGCTTACTATTTCTTTAAGAACATTTGTTTTTCCATAGCCTTCTTTTGTTAAGCCTATATCCTTAGCCCCGTTATAACCCTTTGACTTCTATCTTGGTTGTTGTGTGTTCAATATGTGGAGTTTGGGATTGGTATGAGCATATAGTGTCCCTGGTTCTCGCATCTAAGTAGTAGCATTCTGTTCATGAGATCATATTCATATGCACATTAATAACTCCAGAAAATGCTTTCTTTGCTATAACATATGTGAGTGATCGTTTCCTTGCTTACATCATTCTTCTCACATATACCTAGTGTAGGGAGTGTAGTCAGAAAATCTGAGCGAAAAATTGAGTGCATATCTAGTAAGGAATAGAGTAAATTCTCTAAGGCATGTTACTACATTCAAAATGTTGTTTTAATTGATTAAATGCGAACTAATAAATGGTGACTGTGATTAAGTATGTTTGGTGCTAGCTATGGTTCTTGCTAATTTATGTTCTCAAATAAAATTCTATGAGGGTCAAATAGGGGGAAGCTAATGTTTTTCATGTTATTACTTTTTCTGTTTTCGTTGTTTTGCTCGAGGACTAGCAAAAGCTAAGTGTGGGGGTATTTGATCGGATCATATTTATATACATTTTTATATCAAATTCACTCGTCTTTTCTTAGTTAGTTCGTTATATTTTGAGCTATTTACGTTATTTTTATGTTTTATAAGTTTTTCAAGAAAATAAAATAAAAATAGAATAAATGAAGTGTTAAGTAATTAATTCATTTAAACTATTGTTGATTAGAATTTATTATTTAGAAAATAATATATATATATATATATATTTATATATTTATATTTATATTTAAATATATTTGTGTGTGTGTGAGGTGCAGCTAGCATGCACATGCTTTCGGTGGAGCATGAAAGAAAATAATGTGGAAGGCAACGCACCAAGGCCAGTCAGAAAGGGAAAGTATTAAAAAGAAATAGGAGCACTAGGCAGTGGGAGAAGAAAATAAATAAAAGAATAAAAGCAGTGCATGATGGGGCAGCTGCCAAAAAAAAAAGAAGAAGGCAGTCGGTGAACGAGAGCTGCCTTATAAGGCAGCGAGCGGCTGTCAGCGCAAGGGGAACGGAGGAAAAACATAAGCTGCCATTTTGGCAGCTGAGACTCGGGCAGCTCGCGTGAGGGGTTCAAAGGCAGCGCCTTCTTGCACTTGTCACCGAGAGGAGATCCAGCACAGTGCACATGCAAGTAAATTCTTGGCATAAGTTTCATGCAATTCATAGTAATAAGTGCCTCGTCAATGCTTATGGTTTTCATAGAACTTAATGATTCTCGCTTGTATCTCTATTATGCAATTCATGTAGGGAACTTGTGGGGAATGTTTTGGGTTGTCGTATGCAATCATCCAATCCATTAACTTAAGGAAAATCTGAGAATTAATCTATGCAATTCATGGTTAATTTGGGGCGTTGAGATTAACAACTTATTGGAAGAACAACTGAAGGTCAATTTAGATTACATTTGTGTCATGTGTGGAGAAAAACCCTCTAGCCAATCCGTCGTCTATCTGTTCACTCTTATTTTATGTTTTTGTCGATTTTGTAATTTAGTTAAGTTTAATTTGCGTTTCATCCAAAATCAATCCCCCCATTATTATATTATATTATTTAGTTAACTTTTATTATTTTTAATCTTTTAATTTAATTTCCGTCCATTTTAATTCCTAGTTTTTATTTTAAATTGTTTTCATTATTTTGAGTCATTTTTAGTGTGTTTCGAGTTTTTAGTTTAGTTTGTATTTTCTAGAGTCTTGAGTTGTTTTGAGTCTTTTGATTTGTTTTAGTTTATTTGTTAGTTTTATTTTGAGTTATTCTAGTTAAGTGTTTTTATTTTAGTTTAGTGTTTTAAACTTTGTTTTTACGTTTTTAAATTAATTTTAGAGTGATTAGCAATCCCTCCTAATCCCCGGCCTAGAACGATACCCTACTTACATCTATACTACATCTGTCAAAAAGAGGGTTAAATTTGTGCGGTTTAAAACCCCGTCAAAACACGTGGCAGCTTGCAAGGGAAGTCAGCGCCCAGTTTTTGGGAAAGCCTCGGTGGCAGCCTGTGAAACTGCACAGTGTGGAAGACAAGCACAGTGGCACCGAGCAAATCCTCTACACCCCGTTTTGGTTTAATCCTCCAACTCTGTTTTATTTATATTTTTAATTTATAATAATGTGTAATTAATTTATTTTGGCTAGAGGTTAATTCGAAACCATGATTATAATTGTAAATTTAATTTGATTTACTCCAGTTATGAATTTATGAATGTTGGATGTGGTTTACTTTTCTGTTTTGATTAAGAACTTGTTTATGTATGTGGGTTAAGGGTCGACACTTAATTTGCATGCTTAGACTTGATGCTAGGATATAAGGGAATTTCACCTAATCGTTATGAACTTATATTCATGAGTAGTAAAAATCGCTAGTCACGGTTGTGTTTAGTAAACCCTAGGTTGGATTAACATGCGTATTCCATAGTTATGAATGCCTAGTCGATGTTTATGATTTCCATTGAACTTAATGATCTTTGATATGTCTCTCTATCATGCGTATTCCATAGTTAGGGAACTTGATAAGAATAATTTGGTTGTGATGCGTTTTCCGTCCAATTCAATGAATCTAGGGAAATCTGAAAGTTAATTTAAGCGGACCTAATTAACTTGGAGCGTTGTCATTCATGCGTTTGCTAAATTCATAACTGGGAATCAATTTAGGTTATATTTGTGTCATGTGTGGAGAAAAACCCTCTAGCCAATCCGTTATCTATCCATTTACTTTTATTTTATGTTTTGTCAATTTTATAATTTAGTCAAGTTTAATTTACGTTTCATCCAAAATCAATCCCCCCATTATTATAATATTATTATTTAGTTACTTTTTATTATTTTTAATCTTTTAATTTAATTTCCGTCTAATTATTTTCCTAGTTTTTATTATTTTGAGTCATTTTAAGTGTGTTTCGAGTTTTAGCCTAGTTTTGTATTTTTGAGTCTTTTGATTTATTTTAGTTTATTTGTTAGTTTTATTTTAAGTTTTTCTAGTTAAGTGTTTTTATTTTAGTTTAGTATTTTAAATTTTGTTTTTACGTTTTTATATTAATTTTAGAGTGATTAGCAATCCCTCATAATCCCCGGTCCAGAACGATACCCTACTTATACCTATACTACGATTGTCAAAAAGAGGGTTAAATTTGTGCGGTTATAAAATCCCGTCATTGCACTATCCAATCTTGGCCCAAAATTGCTCTAGAATGCTCCAAATTGCTTCTTTTTGCATACTTTGACATATAAACCTACAAACACACGAAAAATGACTTTAAACACTAAATTAAGTAAGAAACATAACATAAATGCATAAGAACTAGCTAACTAAGGTGCATAAATATGATCCTATCAAATTCCCCCACACTTAGCTTTTGCTAGTCCTCGAGCAAAATAAAACAAAACATAACCTAACCTTCCAACATTTGCTACAGGGATTTCCAACGTTACATAAGATGCCAAAGATCATTATTCCCACAGATTTTAGTCATCCATACTCTTGAGCATATACTTAATCATAGTTACCATTCACTAGCTCACATTTAATCGTTTAATATAACATTATGGACGTAGTAACATGCCTTAGAGAATCCACTCATTTCCTTACTGGATACACTCTTATTTTCACACAGATTTTCTAACTACACACCCTATACTAGTTATATGTGAGCGAATTGATGTGGATATAAAAACGAATGCTCACATATATGTATCTCAAAGAATGCAATTTCCGGAGTTAATAAGCATGTTTAGATATGATCTCATGAATGGAATGCTACTACTTAGATGCGAGAACCAATGACACCATATGCTCATACCAAATTCAAACTCCACAAATTGAAACACATAACACTTAAGATAGAAGTTAAGGGTTGTAACGGGGCTTGGGGTAATGGCTAACAAAGAAAGGATAGGGAAAAACAAACGTTCTTCAAGCAATAGTAAGCAAAGTAATGAAATTAAGACTTAGAATTCACTTAGATTGTGGAATTTAACTTGAAAACACAAGGGGAAAACTTAGATAACTCTTTAGGGCCGAATTCATTGTTTTGGACCCTTACTTCAACAAACAATACTTTGGTCATCTTTTCAACTTTTTTTTTTTTTTTTTTTTTTTTTTTTTTTTTTTTTTTTATCCGTGCCTAAGGCACACAATAAAAACTTCCCCCACACTTGATTTCTGCCACAAAGGAATTCAATTTGAATCATGCTTACTATACTTTAAGAACGAGGGTATGGATAATCCTAATCTAGGCTAAGTGAGGAAAACATGGGTTAACAAAGAACATAGGCTAACAAGGCTCAACGGGGTTAACTTAAACATAAAATAGAGTAGGGCACATGGCATTTTGGCTAAAGTGGTGGTCACTACACAACTTCTTCTTGAATATGTGATATGCAAATCAATAGCATGCTTTGAATGAATTGGGCATGAGTTCTAGCATTTGGAACTAAACGATGAAACGCCTTCTAAGTAGCAATCAAGCAAAGAATAATGAGATCATGCAATGACTTAGAAAAGCAACAAGTTCACAGATTATTAACTCTCCAAATAAACGTTTAGGCTCAAGTCTCACAAGGTTGTAGCGTTGGTTTGAGTTACTTCCTTCAAGCATGTTACAAAAACTAATTTTTCCTTTATGATTACATGTGAATTCATAAGTTACAACCACAACCAAGCATAAACCAAAGAGTAAATCAAACTTTTATCCATGTTTATAACTTTCTTTAACCGTCATGCAATTACAAACCGAATCCTCATCATTGTGTTGGAAGGTACCCTAAGACACAAACAAACACATAAAAACAACTCTTTTTGGGTTTTTTTTTAAAAACAATTTTTCAAATTTTTATGGGATTTTCGGATTTTTGACACAAAACACACCAAAACAGCTTAAAAAGGCTTAAAAACAGTGAAAAACAACATTAGAAATTATGAGTGAGAAAACCCTACGAATTTGCATCAAAACACTTTGGTTTCCCCCCCACACTTAAATCAAACATTGTCCTCAATGTTTCAAGCATAGACTAACACAAATAATCAACAAACAAACAAAACAGCAACTAAGTAATTTAACATGGCATAATTGAAAACAACAACAAAGAGAAGGGTTTAGGAACGCAAATCTGGAATTTGGAGTGCTTTCTAGGTCTTCCTTTGTTGTATGCATGGGTTGCCTCCCAAGTAGCGCTTTCTTTAACGTCTTGCAGCCGGACGAAGAACATAATCATGCCCCATGAGTGCCCACGGCATGGAGTGGGTTTTCATCCTCTAACTCTATGAATGGAAGCGGATAGTAATTCTCCTTGAGTGGGCCATTGAGCATCCTACAATCCATGTGAATTCGCCCACCATCCGGGATATGCTCGGGTACCTGCACCCAAGTAGGGAACAACCTTTTAATCGAAATAGGAATTGGAATTAGAGGAAGAGGCTTACCACTGCATTTCAATGATGACTCAAAAGGGGTAGCACAGGTGGTGTTCTCGGTATGTTTCTTATGCTCTAAGCCAATCCCCTCTTCGATGATGCTTCTAGGTACATCCTTCTTGATTGGGGTGCATGAATGTTCTTGCCCCACATTTTTAATCATATCTATAGCAAAACAAGAATGAACATCATTAGGCTTCTTAACAGATTCAGGAACTTTGAATTTAATCATATCACCACCAAACTCCATTGTTAACGCTCCCTTAGCCACATCAATCTTGGTTTGGGCTGTCTTCATGAAAGGTCTCCCTAAAAGGATCGGCAATGGGGTAGAATAGGGTGAATCCTCCATGTCAAGCACATAAAAGTCCGCTGGAAAAATCAAATGACCAACCTGCACCAAGACATCTTCCAAAACACCCTTTGGATATGCATTAGAACGATCGGCTAATTGAATAATCACACCATCATTTTTAAGCTCACCTAAATTCATAGATGCATAAACAGAGTATGGCATAACATTAATCGAAGCCCCTAAGTCTAACATGCATTGTTCAAACTTAGTTTTTCCAATAACGCACGGAATTGTAAAACTACCCGGATCTTTGCATTTAGGGGGTAATTTCCTTTGTAAAACAGCTGAAACATTCTCACTTACCTGGACCACTTCTTTGTCCCGAATTCGCTTCCTTGATGTACAAAGCTTCTTAAAAAATTTCGCATACTTTGGAATTTGCTTTATTGCGGCAATGAGTGGGATATTGACTTGGACTTTCTTAAAAGTCTCGAGAATGTCACTGTCCTCTTCCTCCTTCTTTGATTGCCTAAACCTACCAGGAAAGGGCACATTGGGTGGAATAATATTAGAATTAACCAAACTTGGACTCATCTTACCTAGGGGGGATGAATTGGAAGGCTTAGGAGCCATGGATGCTTGCGGCAAAGGTTGCTCCACCTTTGCCGTGGGTGGACTTGGTGTCTCCTCTTCAGATTTCAACTTTTCCTCCTCTTTAGGTCCGAATGTTGGTGGTGTAGGATCTGCCCTTACTTCTTTTCCACTCCTTAGCATGATTGCATTTGCAGTTTCGAAACCACCCTTTGGATTCATTACGGTATTGCTTGGTAACTTGCCTTGCTCACGAAACTGCCCCATAAACTCGGCAATTTGCCCAATTTGTTTCTCCAAATGGTCCACTCTTTTGTCTCGGTTTTGCATAGCCTTAGCTTGATCTTCCTGCCCAAGAGACAATTTAGTTAGTAACTTAAGGAGTGTATCATTGTCAAGAGACGTACCTGAAGAGTTTAAGGTAGATTGGGGTTGGTTTTGAGGTTGGCCGTATGGCTTGGTAAAGAACCCCGGGGGTTGTTGCCTAAAGCCTCCTTGGTTTTGAGGTTGTTGGGGCTCCCTCCACTTGAAATTTGGGTGGTCTCTCCAACCGGGATTATATGTGTTTGAATATGGATCATTCCTCGGTTGGTTTTGATTTTGGAATCCAATGGAATTAGCGCTCTCCCATCCACCATTTTCAATCAATTGAGGACACTTTTCAGAAGGGTGTCCTTGGATGGAACAAACGCCACAAACACTAGGTCCATGAATCTTCATTCCCTCGGCCAACTGAGAAACAATAGAAGTGAGGTTAGTTAATTGGGATTGAATGTCGGACGAAGAACTTACCTCATTCACTTGTGGCCGTGGGGGGTCTCTTTGCCCAACACCTTCGTATTGTTGTGCATTATGAGCTCGGTTGGCAATTAGAACTTTTGCAGCCCCCGGAGTTTTATCCACCAATGCACCTCCCGCCGAGGCATCAAGCATTTGACGTTCCATTGGGAGGAGTCCTTCGTAGAAGTATTGAATGAGTAGCTCCTCCTTCATTTGATGCTGTGGACAAGAAGCAACAAGTGATTTAAAACGTTCATAATAAGAAGGAAACGATTCACCTTGATTTTGTTGGATGCCACTAATCCGTTTCCTCAAGAGGATGACTCTTGAAGTTGGGAAAAACTTCTCCAAGAAAGCTCTTTTCATACTATCCCAAGATGTAACCGTTCCGGGTGCTAACTCGTAAAGCCAATCCTTCGCCTTTTCCAAAAGTGAGAATGGAAAAGCCTTCATCATCAGAATGTTCCCGTCAACATTTATGGGTGTCATGCTTGAACAAACAACCTCGAATTCCTTGAGATGCTTGTTGGGCTCTTCCATGGAAAGTCCATGGTATTTCGGAATGTGGTGCAACAAGCTTGACTTCAACTCGAATTCATCGG
This sequence comes from Crataegus laevigata, assembly GCA_963580275.1. Lineage (NCBI taxonomy): Eukaryota > Viridiplantae > Streptophyta > Magnoliopsida > Rosales > Rosaceae > Crataegus > Crataegus laevigata. The sequence continues at coordinate 19,226,995 of OY756945.1, forward strand.
TCTTGCCTTGGGCGGCCGCGGGGTATTGAATGCATAATGGTGCAGCATTGGTCAACCCTGAGGCCGAAAGCTCTTTAATGGTCCGATTGTCCGCTGCCATAACTTCTTCTTTTACTTCTTCAAACTCTGATTCGTCCTCTGAACTTGAACTAGGTTCACTAGGTTCGCTAGGTTCGGGATGCCTCCTCTTTCTTCTCAAATCACGTTCAAAATTGGCGTTAAAGTCCAAGATATGCACAGTTTGAGAACTCCGCGTCATGCATTAGTACCTAAACCAAGAAAACAAAACAAAATAAGAAAACTAGGTAAATTACACTAAAAACACACGGCAAAAACACAAGGGATTAGCAATTTCGCTAATCCCCGGCAACGGCGCCAAAATTTGACGGGTATTTTAAACCGCACAAATTTAAACCCTCTTTTTGTGACAATTGTAGTAATGATGTAAGTAGGGATCGTTCTAACCGGGGATTAACTAGGGATGCTAACCAATGTTAAATTAAATTAAAAACGTAAAAACAAAGTTTAAAACACTAAACTAAAATCAAAACACTTAACTAGAATAACTCAAAATAAAACTAACAAATAATCTAAAACAAATCAAAATACTCAAAACAACTCAAGACTTAAGAAAACACAAACTAAAATGATTTCTAATAAATCTAACACTTCCAAATAAATGGGGGATTGATTTTTTGACGAAATTTAATTTAAAACAGAAACTTATAAATAAACTTCAAAGAAAATAATATTTCATGAAATAGAATGATGAGAAACTAGTTAGAGGGTTCCTTATCCACACATGAACATATGCATATAATTTGATTCCCAGTTATGAATTCAACAAACGAATGAATGACAATGCTCCAAGTTAATTAGGTCCGCTTAAATTAACTTTTAGATTTCCCTAGATTCATTGGATTGCAAGGAATACGCATTACAACCAAATTATTCCTCATCAAAGTCCCTAACTATGGAATACGCATGATAGAGACATTTAACAAAGATCATTAAGTTCAACGGAAATCATAAACATTGACTAGGCATTCATAACTATGGAATACGCATGTTACTCTTGCCAAGGATTTACTTAACACAATCGTGACTAGCGATCTTTACTACTCATGAATATAAGTTCATAACGATTAGGTGAAATTCCCTTATATCCTAGCATCAAGTTTAGGCATGCAAATTAAGTGTCGACCCTTAACCCACATACATAAACAAGTTCTTAATCAAAACAGAAAAGTAAACCACATCCAACATTCATAAATTCATAACTGGGGTAAATCAAATTATAATAAACATATATCCATGGTTTCAAATTCACCTCTAACTAAAAACAAATTAGTTCCACATGTTTAACATAATTGAACAACAATTTAAATTAAACATTGAAAAACAAAAGCAAAAGAAAGAAAACACCTAAACTTTCCAACGATCCAAGCGCCTCCAAGGACTTTCTTCTTCTTCTCTTTGTTGCGGCACAAGGCTTTGAATGATGTTGAAGAGTTGGTTTTATGGAGGAATGGATGGGGGAAGTTTAGATATGTAGGGAGAGGCAAGGAAAGGCTTGTAGAATGGTTTATTCTTGGATGATTCGAATGAGGTTGCTACCATGGGTATTTATAGGGAGAGGATGGACTTGTTTAATTCAATTTTTTGGTGGGAATTAAAAGGAAAGTCATGGCAATAAGTGGGATTTATTGGTGGTGGTAGGTTTTGAGTCATCCACTTCACATGTCATGGTGAACTAAGCATTGCATCATCCACTCACATGTCATGGTGAGTTAAGCATTGCATCATCCACTCAAATGTCATGATGAGCTAAGCATTGCATCATCCACTCACATGTCATGGTGAGCTAAGCATTACATCATTTTTTTAGGCCCATTGCAATAGATTTTTGGGCTTCTTTGCATCAAATTCTTGGGCTTCTTTGCATCAAATTCGTCCATCCTCAAGCCTCCATGTTTGCACTATCCAATCTTGGCCCAAAATTGCTCTAGAATGCTCCAAATTGCTTCTTTTTGCATACTTTGACATATAAACCTACAAACACACGAAAAATGACTTTAAACACTAAATTAAGTAAGAAACATAACATAAATGCATAAGAACTAGCTAACTAAGGTGCATAAATATGATCCTATCACTTGACAAATCCGTATGCTGCTCCTTGTCTGCATGAGCTAAAACTGCAAGACATCATGTTCCTTGTCTGCATGAGCTAAAACTGCAAGACACCATGCTCCTTGTTTGCATGAGCCTAAACTGCAAGACACCATGCTCCTTGTTCGTACGAGCTTAAAACTGCATGAACGAAGGCTCCTTGCCAGCACGAGCCCAAACTGCATGGCACAACGCTCCTGATCCGCACGAGCATAAAAGGCGACACCAATGCTCCTGGTCTGCACGAGCATAAAAGGCAATATCAAGGCTCCTGGCTTGCACGAGGATAAAAGGCAACATCAACACTCCTTGCCTGTACGAGTTAAAACTGCAAACGGCACCAAAAGAAAAAGAAAAAAAAACATATATTTTATGTATTAAAAAAAAAAAAAAAAAAGCTAAATGTTTGCAAAAGCCCAAAAAAAATAGCGGGCTGAAATGTGTAAGTTTTGAAGGCAAAGGCCCAAGCCCACTCTCCACTTTCTCACTCCTCACTTTTGAAACAGACCACCACCAGAAATTCAATCCCAACATGAAGAACTCCTGGTCTTTGAAATCCTCGGAATTCAACCCTTCAATGAAGGACGATGGCGATGACGATGACGACGATGAAGAAGTCACCGCCAATCCCGGCGCGCCGCGACATCAGGTTGAGCTGGAAGCTGGTGATCGTCCTCTCCGTCGCGCTTTGCGTATGGGCCTTGTTCCTGCTCCACTCGCAGCCCGACCTCCTCTCCTCCTCTCCGTCTTCGTTGGTCATAGCGAGATCTCGAATTTCCCGCCACGGCAGAAGCTTCACCGGCACTCCGAAGCTCGCGTTCCTTTTCCTCACCCGCCGTAGCCTCCCGCTCGATTTTCTCTGGGGCAGCTTCTTCGAGAATGCTGAAGCGCCGAATTTTTCGATTTACATTCACTCGGCGCCTGGTTTTGTGTTCAATGAGTCGACGACGCGGTCGCATTTCTTTTACGGCCGTCAATTGACGAATAGCATACAGGTGGGTTAGGGTGAGTGAGTTGGTGTTTGCTTGATTTCGTTCTCGGTTATGGCAGCGAACAAAAGCTCAGAAAAAAAAGTAGAACCAGGTCTCTCGGGTAGCCCTTCTGTTAGCTTCTGTGAGGATATCCATGGCGGTCTGCCGTGTCGAAAGAGGCGAAGAAGTTCTCCACCATCCACAACATGGATATTGGGTGGCCCACGAACGTCCAGCACCTTACCCCTGTCACATTTGATTAATTCAATGGATTTTTGGGCCTTCCAGTGGAGTTCGAGGTTAAGACTCTGGGCAGAAGTTGTGCATTTTCTGTTAGGGAGGATGATGAGACTGAAGGCGTGGTCCTCTCGAAGTGCACTGACAAACTTCACGACGAGTTGGGCTCGATCTATGCTCCAAAAAACGAAGATAAAACTCGCCGCCGTATCGGGGCAATCCAGTTCAAGAACCCAGTTTAAGAACCCAGTTCAAATCGTTCTGCAGATGGAGCGATGAGTGATGCAGCCGAATCGGGGCAGCAAGCTCTCGGATCTCAACAGTGATAACGACTGTAAACGACTTTCCTTCCATACGTCCCACCTACCGCCAGCATCTCCACTTTTCTTCTCCACCACAGCCGCCGGAGTTCCTCCCTGTCCTTCACCACAACCTCTTCCTCCTCCTCGCTCCGTCGAGTTCCATCTCCCTCATCCGCAACAGCAGGCAGTGAAACGGTTGTGCTCGGTGGCTGTGTACAATAGGTGGTAGTGGCGGAGCTTCGGTTGTGCTCCGTCCTCCTTTACTACTTCCTTCTTCCTCCACAACAGCTGCGCGCCCACGGCTCTCCCACAGCCCCTCCCGTCAATGTCTTCATCTCTGCAACTCACCATTTATAGAGAAATAATAATAATAAAAAAGGGATGGTGGAGCAAAATTTGCTGGCACCACGTGAAAAAAAAAATGAGCTGTGATGGTGCACACGGGAGAAAGGAAGAAAAAAAATATAAAAAAAAATGAATGGTGATGGCCAACACCGAAAGAAGAAAAGAAAAAGAAAACAAAAAAATAATAATAAAATGAAAAGCTGTGGGGTGGTGGAGCAAAGTGTGTTGGCACCATGTGTAAAGGAAAGAAGAAAATGATGAAAGTGGAGATGATGCTTTCGGTGAATTGCACAATTTAAAAAAAAAAAGAAAAAAAAGAAAAAAAAAAAGGGAAATTAAGAAAAATGCATTGAGAGAAACAAAGTCCATTTTATTTCTCTAAAATTTTACATAAATTTACATTATACATGTCAAAAAAAAAAAAAAAAAAAAAAAAAAGATTACAAGAAATGTGCAAACAAATAGGGATTCTTCAAAGACGGTCAGGTGGTGCCTCAGAAGTCGACGGAGCTTCGGAAAGACGAAGCGCCAGAGTTGGAATCTCCGGAGCCGGAACGCTTGGTCCAACTCCAGATGACGAAGGCAACATAAACCTCGGGAGTAACGCCATAAACCTTTCATGATCACTCTGAATCCGACCGTCCGACTCCTGCAGCTGGTCCAGCTTCCTCTTCATGCTGGTCGAGTAACTAGTTGCAAGCATGTGCAGCTCCTTGTTCTCGTGCCTGAGTCCTCTGACTTCTTGCCGAAGACTGCCACCTCAGCCATCAGCGACTCCACCTGACGAGACCGGGCAAGAAGGCGCTGGCCCATGTTTGAAACTGAGCCTGCACTTTGGACGCTGAGGGCTAGAGATTCCTGAACAGCCAACTCGTCGGACCGCCTAGACAGCAACCTAGTGTCCCTTGGAGTAAGGAGATTTCGAGCAACCACCGTAGCGGTTATTTCGTTTCTCATCATTGAGTCCCCAACTGTAAGATGACCATTGGGGGATATGAAGGACGGACGCCAAATGTTTTCTGGAGAAGACAAGTCATCATCTTCTCCGACGTTCAAGTTAAGGCGACGGTCGGAAGGGCAAGACATTTTCAGAATGTGTTAAGAAAGAAGAGATCAGGAAGATTAAGATTACGGAAGTTCAAGAAAAGTGTTTACAGGAGGGAGTTCAAGTGTGAGGAGAAACAAAATTCATGCCTCTATAAAAAGAAGAAAATGAAGAGGCGCTCCTCAGAGGTCGAAGACGCATCCTCTCACAAATCAAAGAGTGACGCTCCTTTCTCGAAGGCCGGAGTCCTGTCTCAAAAGAGCCGTTCCTCTATCAAAAGCTGGGCTTGACTCAGAAATCACGTGGCATCCGCTTTTCCAGTTTGTCATCACTCGTCACAAGCGTCACATGCAGCTTGGAGCGTTGCGAAAACCACGAGCCGAACCCGGATTTGAACCCCGGTTTTCAAAAAATCATCATTCCAGACGTATCGTCACTCGTCGCATGCGCAGTCAGCTTCGCGGAAATTACGGACGGCTGTGTCAGAAAGCGCGTAACTGGTACTGTTCATCCATCACCGGCTGCCGACAAATAGTAAGGGAATAGTACCGGTTGTGAAGAAGAAAAAAAAATTTCTATAAGTCCAACCTTCGCCTTCCACAGCCAAAGCGCACCCTCTCTTCATCTCTTCATCTCCGAGAATGTATTCTCAAAGAAACCTTTCGAGTCACTCAGTGTTCTTCATCCCTTGGAACACCCCAGAAAACAAATCATCCAAAGCAAAAATATTTCATATCAAAAAGGTTAAAAGCAAAAATATCTCATATCATGCTTTCTCCTCACCTTCATCTGAGGAACATGGAGAAAGTGAGATCCTGATTGCTTACCTAGTCTTGCTCTCGAGTACTCATCTCAGACCCCTCCCAGCCCACTTCAAAAATAAACCTGTGTTGAGGTGCTTCTTCAAAAGCAAAAGTACCTCACAGACGAAGCAGGAGGAGTCTGAGGTGCATCCTGATGAAGGCGGAGGGTGAGATGATCCAAGAGTTCAAGAAGATGCCACACCTGCGTGGAGACCGGACTACTTGAAGCATGTGGAGACAACGTGCTGAATCAACCTTCAAGACAAGTCCGATTCAAGATTAGAAAATCTAGCAGAAGAAAAAAAAAGAACCCCTGTGTAGAGGTACTTCTTCAAAAGCAAAAGTATCACACAGACGAAGCAGGAGGAGTCTGAGTTGCATCCAGATGAAAGCTGTGGAAAAATCACAAAACCCGATTCAAGATCAGGTGTTCATCACCCTTGAATCGAAACCAGTTCAAGATGAAAGCTGTGGAAAAATCACAAAACCTGGTTCAAGATCAAGTGTCCGTCACCCTTGAATCAACCTTCAAAACCAAGCCTCGACGGCCCTTGAAGAAATCACAAGTCTGATTCAAAGGTCAGGTGTCCATCACCCTTGAATCAAAATCAGTTCAAGATGAAGTCTGTGGAAAGTCAACAAGCACAACAAATACACGTGCCGATTCACCCAAAAAAAAATAGTCTCAGCCCAATCCAAGATCAAGCCTCGACGGCCCTCGGATCGACGTCTACAGTAAGGAAACTTCAAGACGCATCTCCTGCATATGACAAACACATGTATACGACACGCCTTGAAGTGGGGGCATTTGTAGACAGTGAAATTTCAGTAAATAAAATGTTGACCAATGGTCAAAATTTTAACATTCGTGTATTACATAAATTGTACACATATTGTGTGATTCGACGAAAATTCGAAAAGAGTTAGAAAAGCTGTCAAACAGGACACGTGTCAACACCTGGTAGAGATGGCTTATTTCATCTGGGATATTATATTCAAAATTAGGCCTTGGAAAATTCTATAAATAGAGGCCAATTTCATTCATTTCAATTCACCAATTCACAAATACATTTCTCTATTCCCAAATTGGAAGAGAATTCTCTGGAAGTTCGTTCTTCGTTCTTCGTTCTTCATTCATTGTTCATCGTTCTTCGAGATCAAGCCCCAACGGCCCTTGAAGAAACGTTCATCCACCTTTGAGATCAAGCCCAACGGCCCTTGAAGGAACTTCGCCAAAACCTTTGAAGAATCAACAAGCACCTTGGTCACGTGCCGATTATTAATCCAAGATCAAGCCCCGACGGCCCTTGGATCAACACAACTGTTCTTCAAGATCAAAAGCCCCTTGAAGATCCATTCATCGTTCATCCGTTCATCCACCTTCAAGATCAAGCCCCGACGGCCCTTGAAGCAACATTCATCCACCTTCCAGGATCAAGCCCCGACGGCCCTTGGATCCACACATCCGTTCTTCAAGAATCAAGCCCAAAAGCCCCTTGAAGTTCATCACTTATTCATCACCATCGTTCATCGTTCTTCGAGGATTAAGCCCAAAAGCCCCTTGAAGTTCATCCATCGTTCATCATCCTCGTTCATCCTAAGATCAAGCCCCCAACGGCCCTTCGGATCAACAGCCCATCAACAAAATCCATATCTTACGAAGATAGAATCAGAGGAACAAATAGAGTTTGTAACCCAAACAAATTCATTAATAACAAATATTATTTTGTACACGTGTTCTTGTTCCTTCAGGAAATTTTCGTGTTTACAGTCACGAGTGCATCGATGCGAGTTAGACCTGAATTGGAGTCGTAACGAGAAAGTTACGAATATTTAAGTGCGTAGATGGATAGAATTATTATGTTTTTTTTAAGGGTTGAGCATATCTATCACTTATTCACCAATCACAATAGTTCTTAACTACCCTAAACCAATAAGGTAAATTGGGTTTTTATTTCTTTTGGGGACCAATTAAAAATCTCTTCTTCTCTCCCTGCTACCCACACACACACACACACACACACACACACACACACACACACACTCTTTCTCTCTCCTTCCTTCTCGACCCTTCTCTCTCTCCGTACACTCGTAAGACCACCCACACACAAACCCAACAAAACACCATAGATCGAATGTGAGGTTGTCACCGTCTTATTCCTCGTGGCCTCACAATCCTAGTGATAACATTTGACCGTCGAACAGATGACATGAACCTAGGAACTTAGAAGCTCCGACGAGGAGCTAGTTTGCTCTGGCACTATCGTGGACGATTTACAAGGTTTTAAGGCTCGGGATAGTTTATATGAAATTTTCCTAGCATTTTAGAGTAGATTTGGAGTGGAGTGAGCGTCGGAATAGGTGAGTTCCAAGAGTTACAAAGTTGGCCGAATTTTCCAAAGAATTTTCTGACCGTTTTTCATTGGATTTTGGACCTCTAATAGGTACGAATGTGTTATATTCCTCAAGATCTTTAAATCCATATAAATTTCATGGATTTTGGTTAAGAAATGAAGTAGATATAAGCATATGAAAATTTTCCAGTTTCTGGCAGGTTTAGACAGCAGCGACTAGCGAGGTTCACGGGAGAAAAAGAAGGTATATTCCTATAACTTTAACAGAATATTATAACGGCGTTAGGTAACATCGTTACCTTTTAACAAAATATTCTGCCTATTTTGACGGAATATTCCTAACGCCGTTAGGGTTTCTGTGTGTGTGTCATGCACGTGCCTGCACGTGGCCTGCGCGTGAAGGCGTGTCCGGCATCCAAAATTTTTTCTAAAAATATGTGTGAGTTCGTATCGTCAAGTAGATCACGTTCGTATATTCAAACATCCCATTCGAGCAAGATATGAGAAGTTATTCCTAGGTTTTGTATATGTTATATCGAATTAACATAAAAATAGTTATTTCGCATATGGGTGAGACGTACCTCGAGGATGAGCGTGGACAAGCGAGGCTATGGGGCTACGATCCTGCTACTTACAAGTGAGTGGGCATTTGTTTTATATATATATATATATATATATATATATATATATATATATATATATGCTTTACGGTTCCCAAAATTATTTTTCTTAAAACAAATTATGCTTTGAATGCCATGTCTTAAATGAATTGCATTTTAAATATTGCATTATTATATAAGTTGAATGATGCTGCAGAGGCTTAGGTAAGCTTCAAGTGAGTATTATGTGATTGTATTGGTTGCGTTACATTTGGCATGCATTTATACATTTAGAGCTCATCATTACTGCACCCCGGTGATGATGCTCCCACCCGAGGCTAGATCACAGTCCTTCACGTGATGTTCACTTCCTGCACCGCACTCTCACCTTGGATCCAAGTTTGGTGCACAACCCTGTTGTACAGACTGCATTAGGCAATTTCGACTTGTTGGTGACTCGCAATTTATCGTACAACATTCACGTGATCGTAGCACTTGAGCATACATATTTACACCCAGCTTGGTCATACAGGCCACACTAGGTGGCTCTAACTCGTGTGCAGGCATAGGTTGATGAGATATAGGTCCAGTCGTATAGGTCATGTTAGGTGACTCTGACTGGCATGTTATTTTATGCTGATTTCACACCTAGCTTACGTTTATAGATGCTGAAATGTTATGACATGGCATACTTTTGTTTTTACTGGCATTGAGCGTTGTTTTTATATACCTATGTAGTATTATTTTCAGGAAACTATACGGGTTTTACAGAAAGAGAGGTTATTATGTTCAGGAAACATAAATGTGTTTTCAAACGCTTTGTTTTTGCCCACTCACCTTTCTATTTTGCGCCTTTCCAGGTCATAGGTAATTGTGCATCCCTGTGGCTCACGAGGACTAACTAGTGATTCTAACAATCTACTAAATAATGTAGGGATCTTCTCCTTGTTTGTATAATTAGTACTTGATCAGTTCGACTGCACTGTTGGATTGCCTATGCTTTGAATACTTGTATTTGGTTTTGTTCACTTCCAGACACTTATATATTATCTCTAGTATAATTAGGTTTAGTTTTGGTTTTTAATTATTCACATTTTCTTATTATCATCGCTTATGTTGTGCACTTGGCTATATCACGCCCACGTGACGGCCAACATGTCTTGACTCCAGCCAGGGCTTAGATGGTATCAGAGCTTAGGTTTGGCAGTCCTGTATTCTTTTCTTATGTCTTAATCATTTTGATCTCTTATGTCAAAACCATGTTAGCCACTGATTATCATCAAAAGTTCACAGATTTGTCTCGATATTGTCCAGAGATTACTACAAATCTTGCTAAGATGCTCCCTATTCCACATATCAAGAATTTTTTGAGGTAATGATGAAGAGGAAGAAAAAGGTAATAATCAGAAGAATAATAGTAATAAGGATAAAGGGCAGTCATTTTATGGTCCTTGCAAAACATAGAGCTTTAAATTGAGTAGCAACAGTGCTGGTTCATCTAGTGGTGGTTTAATTTCTACTACGCCACAGTGGGGTGACCAGTCCTCAGGAGGTTCCCGTTTTCAGAGACAGAGAGATTCTAGCAGTTCTAGCGTTTCACTTTGTCGTAGATGCAATAACTGATATTTTGGGGAATGTAGATGAGGTAGTAATGGATGTTTCACTTCTGGTCAGATGGGGCATCAAGCTAACCAGTGCCCGCAGAATCAGCAAAAACCCCAGCCTCCTGCCCTACCACCTGCAGTTCATTTTCAGCAGATTCAGGGGCCTAATGGCTATACTCCGACAGGTTATGGTGGTGCTTACCACTATTAAAGGGACGTAGCTCCATACTCTGGAGGAGCATACCAGTATCCAGCTGATCCATATTATTAGGGTGGTTATCCACCGTATCAGGGAGGCTATACATCTTATCTTATACACCGTATTAAGGCGGTGGACCACAGTGGTATTCTAAAGGACAGTTCCAGAACCTTAATGTTGCCTCTAGCAGTGCCAGTTTGACGAGAGAGCCTAATCTGCCAAGTTAGGGACGAGGTATTCAAGGACGTGGTAATCAAGGTAGTAGAGGTCATGGAAGTCGACAGAAGGCGCATGGCCGTGTTCATCACATCACTCTGCAATATGCTCAGAGCAACCCTGATTTGATTATGGGTATGTTGAATATCCTTGGTCATTTTGCTAGAGTATTAATTGATTCAGGTACCATGCATTATGTTATTTCTCATATATTTGCTCAAAAAACCCAACCTCATCCCACACCTCTCAGTTACAAGTTAGAGTTTTCGATGCCTTGAGGTGAGACTTGTTATGTTAGTTAGGCATATCAAGGATGTCATATTCTTGTGGAGGATGTCGTTATGCTAGCTAATCTGGTTCCATTGGATATTGTTGATTTTGATGTTATTCTGGGCATGGATTGGTTAGACTACAATCGTCCTCAGTTAGATTGCTATCAGAAGACAGTTATTTTCCATTAGCCGGGCTTGCCTGTAGTTACTTTTGTAGGCAAGCATAGTGGGCTGAGACATGGCATTATTTCGGCAGTGAGAACGAAGCGATTCTTGAGGAAAGTGTTGGAAGTATGCCCACAAAGCCACTCATTTGATGTAATAGCTTTTTGGAATACTTATTGTATTAAACTTATATATATGTTTAATAGAGGGCAAAGTTTATTGTTAATCACTGTTTATTGTATCTTGTGTTTAATCAATAAGGGAATCCAAGGAATGTATTTGATCTAAGAGATAAGTGATCTAACTAAGTTAGATTTACGAGACCTTTCTCTTATGCTCATTCCTAAAACGTTCCTAGCCATAGGGTTGCCAATTGGGCATTGACAATCCGCTAAGGTTAGTATGTGTTATGTCGACTCAAGCGTGGATATGACAAGTCTCAAGTCATTTAGTGTTGGACACTAAGACAAACACATAGGTGCTTGAAAGAGTAATCGAGTACACTGAACGACGATCAAAAGAGAGTTCATACATACATGTCATGTAAGAACTCAAGGTTACAATATGCAAAGTAGTCCTTTGACCTGAGGCATCATTGATGTCTAATGGTTAGGTCCTTGATCTTTGATCGTGTCAAATGGCGTTCCTTTGGAGTGTCCACGGCATGGTTGGGGTCAAGCTATCTAGTCATGTAGACATATGAATGTACAACAAGGGATCTCTAACCTTATGGAAGGATAATACTCTAAGATATGATTCGAGAGTCTTTGGCCAAAGCATATGAATATGACTAAGTGAATTTGTTCCAAATCTTATTCAAGCGAATCATATAGAGAAGTATCACATTGGATAGTGGACATGAAACAAACTATCACTTAAACGATGTGATTGAGAGTATTGTATTAGAGAAGGACCGTATTGCATTGTAATTGTAACTGCATAGGTTCTCCAACCACTTCTACTTAGCTTGGGTAACCATGACATGCTGCTAGGTGTCACTCATGGTTTGTGGTAGCCCTAAAGATTGGCAAACACTAATCTTAAGGGAGAATTGAAATGTGGTTTCAATTCACAAACGATAGTTAAGAGTAACATCGCCCACTGCCTCGCTAATTGGAACCTAATGGATCGTACACCGAGTAAAGATGAAAGTGAAGTAATTAAATGAAATGGATATGCAATTAAATAGTTAATTGAAGAATGGTCAAAATTAATTAATTAGTTAATTAATTATACGAAACGTTCGTATTGGGCTTCTAAGTTGGTTTTGGGTTTCGGGGCCCAAATTTTTTTGGTCCACAAGGCCCATTATGTTTAAGTTGTATGACAACTAAAACAAATTGGGCAATTAGCCCAAAGACTAAAGGGAGGCCGGCCACAACATGAAGGGTATCAAACTTGTGTTATTTACAAGTTTGCCACTCACAAGAAATGAAGTATAAATTAAACTTTATAGCTTTATTTCATTTAGGGTTTTCCTTAAGAAATTTGGGTGAAACTTTTCTCTCTAAATTTCCAAAGGGGGCCGGCCACTTAGGGAGGAAATCTAGCAATTTCTTCACCCCTAAGTCATCCATTTTATCTTCATTTTTATCTTTGGTGTAGAGACTTGGAGACACCACATCTTTGGTGTTTTGGAGAACAAATCCTCAAAGAAGCAAGGAGGTGACTTGAAGGCCCTCCACTTGGGTGAATCCCTTGTGTAATCAAGGATGAGCTTCAAGGGTAATATTCTCTAAATCCTTATTCTCTTTAATGTTGTTAAAGAGTCTTGGTTCACCATCTACTAGGCTTTGAAAGTCATGGGTTTTATGAATTGATTTTGGATGCATGTTTAATTTAATTTGTTAATATTATGCATATGTATTCAAATGTTCTTTAATGTTCTTCACTAGGACATAAATTTTCCTTCAAGTGGTATCAGAGCCTAGGCCTAGTTTATGGTTAATCCTTTTGGGTTTTGTGATTTTTCATAACTTGTGATTTATGTGTTGTAAATGTTACAAGCTTTGTTCTTGCTTTGAATATAAATTTTGCTTGAAAATTTAGCATCTCAAATGTTGTAGATGTAGTTCATAAAAGCATGAATATTGGAACTAAAAATGGTGCCAAATATTTTTTGGTATTTTCGGCCAAATTAAAAGGGTGACTTTTTGGGTTCAAATTAGTCTTGTTAAAATGGTTTTAATGTGTTCTTTGGAACCCCTAAGTACCCTAGAATATTAACCCTCTTTTGAGTTGTGAAAAAATTAAGTTTTGGTAAGTGAAAACATTCATGGGGCTATTATGAGTTTTTATGAATGTTCTTCAATGTTCTTGAAGTTCTTGCCAAGAACAAAAAGTTTTGAAGTTTTGATTCAAAATTTTTATGTTTTTCATAAAGTTTTGTTTTTCAAATGATGGGTGATGGTTATTGGTGAGAAGTGATTAAATGGATTTAATGTTTGTCATAGACTTTAAAGTTTTACAAAACATTTTCTTACAAACCATCACCCTCACCTTTTAAACTCACCCACCAAAATCAACTCACATAAATTTTTGAAATTTTTTTCAACCTTCGACCAAAGAGGCCGGCCACCCCCCAAGAGGGGTATTTTGGGGACTTTTGTGCAATTACATAAAGTTTTGATACTTTAGTGTATTTGCACTTTGGCCCAAAAGTTTTCGTATTTTTGCGAAAAGGTCCAAAATCATTAAAGGACAAATTGTTTTGTTCCTTTAAGGAAGTTTTAGCAATTGTTAAAAATTTTGGGTTCTAGTTGTAATTACATGAAGTTGTGGACTTTTGTGTTTTTACAAAGTGACCCCAAAAGTTTTTTTTTTTTTTGCATTATGGCCCAAATAGTTGTGGTCTTTGTTTTTGGCCCAAAAACAAAATGAGAACAAAAATGGTTTTGTCTCTTTAAATGAGAATTTGATTTTCATTTTATTTAGTTCCATTTAAATCAATTTTATGGATCCGAAAACCAATTGTTTAAAGATGCTTTCTTAGTTAATTTTGATTAATTAAGAAAAGGGGTGATTATGAACCAAGCCACGATAATTGAGCTATGTGATTGGCCGCTTAACATTATGAATGTATGGGTGATAAGCTCATATTTATATATATTTTTACATCAAATTCACGTGTCTTTTCTTAGTTAGTTCCTCATATTTTGAGCTATTTACTTTGTTTTCGTGTTTTATGTGATTTATCTAGCTAAGAAAATAAAAATAGAATAAATGAAATTTTAAGTGCTAAATTCGTCTAAACTTTCTTGCCTGTTAAATAGAACTTATCATATGGAAAATAAATAAATAAATATATATATATATATATTTATATATATATATATATATTTATATATTTAAATATAATTATAATGTGTGTGTCGGTGAAAAAGCTTGGAATAATGGAGAAAATAATGGGCACTCCCTTGGCAGCTGGTCAGAATGCACTTGGCAGCATTAAAGAATTGGAGAGATGCGCAAGATAGGGAAAAGGCAGCTTTGAAAATTGGAGGAAATAAGAAAAGCTGATTATTTTTCAACTTAAGAGGTCCTCGGGGGCTCTCGCAAAAGAGAGGGGAGCACAGGAATAAACAGAGGCACAAGCCTCGGGGGGAGAAGCTCACGAGCTGAGGGATGAAGGCTGCCTTCTAGGCAGTTTGCAAAGGACCAGGAGTGCTGCCTTCGAGAATTGGAAAAGGCAGGGAGCTGCCCTCTGGCAGCCAGCATCACGCAACAGCACAAAAGGGGAGGCAGTCGGTGAGGGGGATAATAAGGCAGTAAGGTTGCCAGCGATAGGAAGGAGCAGACACACGGGTGAGCGCCCAGTTTTGGCGCAGGCAGAGAGCAGCCAGAGAGAGCTGCGGCTGGAGCGCAACCAGCGCCAGGTGGCAGCAGAACGCAAGCAGTTGCAGGTCTTTGATGCATGCAGTTTGAGCGAGGGATCAAAGGGGCGCCTCGGGTGAAGTGGTCTCTGCGCAGCTGCCTTGATTGGCAGAGGGATGCGGCACAAAAGCACCGAGAGCAAGGCCACGGGGACACAGAGAGCTCTCTCTCCTAATTTCGGTTTTCTCTTTCTTATTTTTATTTACATGTTTAATTTAATTTACTTTTAAATTATGTTAAACATGTGTAGTTAATTTATTTTGGCTAGAGGATAATTCAAAACCATGATTATATTTGTAATTTGAATTGGTAATTTCAGTTGTGATTTCTGAGTTGTGATTTAATTTACTTAACTGATTGATTAATAACTTATTTATGTTTGTCGATTAAGAATGCATACTTAATTTACATGCATGAATTTGATGCTAGAATATAAGTGAATTTCACCTAATCGTTATGAACTTATATTCATGAGTAGTGAAGGTTGCTAGTCACAATCGCGTTAAGTAAATTCCTGGCAAACGTATCATGCTGTTCATAGTTACGAATGCCTTGTCAACACTTATGATTTTCTTAGAACTTAATGATTCTCGCTTGTATCTCTATTATGCAATTCATGTAGGGAACTTGTGGGGAATGTTTTGGGTTGTCGTATGCAATCATCCAATCCATTAACTTAAGGAAAATCTGAGAATTAATCTATGCAATTCATGGTTAATTTGGGGCGTTGAGATTAACAACTTATTGGAAGAACAACTGAAGGTCAATTTAGATTACATTTGTGTCATGTGTGGAGAAAAACCCTCTAGCCAATCCGTCGTCTATCTGTTCACTCTTATTTTATGTTTTTGTCAATTTTGTAATTTATTTAAGTTTAATTTACGTTTCATCAAAAATCAATCCCCCCATTAAAATATTATTATTTAGTTAATTTTTATTAGTTTTTATCTTTTAATTTAATTTCCTAGTTTTTATTTTAAATTGTTTTCATTATTTTGAGTCATTTTTAGTGTGTTTTGAGTTTTTAGCTTAGTTTGTATTTTCTAGAGTCTTGAGTTGTTTTGAGTCTTTTGATTTGTTTTAGTTTATTTGTTAGTTTTATTTTGAGTTATTTTAGTTGAGTGTTTTTATTTTAGTTTAGTGTTTTAAACTTTGTTTTTACGTTTTTATATTAATTTAGAGTAGATTAGCAATCCCTCCTAATCCCCGGCCTAGAACGATACCCTACTTACACCTATACTACATCTGTCAAAAAGAGGGTTAAATTTGTGTGCGGATTAAAATCTCACATCAAATTTTGGCGCCGTTGCCGGGGATTAGCAACTTTGCTAATCCCTTTATTTTGGTTTGTGTTTATTTTTATATTTGTGTTTATGTATTTTACTTTTGGTATTTGATTTATTTTTCTTTCTTTGATTTTAGGTATAATTGGAGCAAGACATGAATTTTGCTAGTATTCAAGCTCAATTGGCGCAGCTCACTGCTCAATTGACTAATAATGCCGAACGGACCACAATGCCAAGTGTCTCTACACTTGATGTGCCCTATGGGCAAGGATATCAGACTCATCAGTATCCTCAATTCTCTGCATATGAAGATGATTGGGGATATCAAGGCCACAACCAATCAAGGGGCAACATGTTTTCCAACGCTTGCAATTCGAATTGGAGAGATCATTCTGATTATATGTGGGGAGAACCTCAACAAGTTCAACAAAGTGGATATTGGCAGCAAGATGAAGCGTTCTATTCAAGACCTATGCAGCCACTACAGCATCCCCCACAACAATTCCAATCGAATTCAAGTATGCCTGTGAATTATAATGAAATTCTTGAAGGACTAATCTCTTTAACGCAGGGTTCACAACAAGAGGAACAATTGCCGTCATCGGAAGAGTTCTATCAATGGCCATGTCAACCGTCACAGCCACCACAACAATCAGCCCAATTCGATTCAGGTACATCTCTGGATAATGATGCATTTAATAAGTTACTCTCCTCTTTGAATCAGGGAGTGGAAAATCGAATCCAGGAGATGCAAGACCGGACCAACAAGGTGGATGAATTGGAAAGGCAAGTTGGGGATATTATGGAGATCATGGCACAGATTCAAGATCAAAGTGAACTCTCCAACTCCACATTTGCAATTTCAAAGGCTGAAGTAGAAATCGATGAAGCCATAAGTGATGTGGAGGATGAAGTTATCCTAGAACCATCCAACCAAAGCCCGAACGTGGATGACTTGCTGCTGCAAGAAGAAAATGAGGAGGACGACTTGGGCAGTTTAGACGAATTCTTGTCTCAAACCCCTCAAGTCCCTATGTCGTCCAACTCAGGTGAGGAAGTTCTAAGTTCAATTCATTCTAACCCCTTTCCACCAAATGTCTCTTTTCCTTGCAGATTTTTTCCAAATAACGAAGAGAGTGAAAAGGACATTGTGGACGCTCTTCCAATGGTCCAAAGTGATATCCCAATTCTTGGTGCACCAAAACAAGTTCTCGAACCTTGCACACCAAGAAAAGGGATTCAAGATATTGAAGTGGCTGGAGACTTTCAAGAATACATCAAAGAGGCTGTGCAGACAACAAAGGCCCAAGCAATTGAGTTTGATGACACGGGACAGGCCACAACCATCATAGTCAATCTGGCCAAGTTCAAAATCCCGAAAATATCCAAAAATATGGTTTTTGTCATTGAGTTTGTTTCGGAGAAAGACAGTAAGCCATTTTCTCCAATTTTAATTTTTATTTTATTTTATACTAACATATTTCTGATTTTAATGATTCAGGCACCCACCCGAGAATTTAAACCACTGCCGAATCATTTCAAGTATCATCTCCCATTGAAAGATAAATTCCATGCTTTGGAGCCGAGGGGAGGTTAAGGAAAGATTCGTCCGGCTAAAGACGTTAAATCAAGCGCTTCTTGGGAGGCAACCCAAGCAACCAGATTTGCATTTCTTAACCTTCTTCTTTATTGCTTTTACTTTCATTTTGTTTTGCTTAGTTAGTTGTGTTATTTGGTTGATTTTTGTTTAGTTTGTGTTTAAATAAATTAAGGGCATGTTTATTTTAAGTGCGGATAAACGAAGTCCTTTTACATTAATTTACAGATTTTACATTTACATATTTTATATTCCTTAAAATAGCCCTGAAAAAAAAAAAATTACAATAATACGAAAAACTAATAGAAATCATTGGTCATTGGTTAGGTGGCGCCCCAGAGGTCGATGGAGCTCCAGGAAGACGAAGAGCCAGAGTTGGAATCTCCGGAGCCGGAACGCTTGGTGCTACTCCAGAGGACGAAGGCAACATAAACCTCGGGAGTAGCGCCATGAACCTTTCATGGTCGCTCTGAATCCGACCGTCCGACTCCTGCAGCTGGTCCAGCTTCCTCTTCATGCTGGTCGAGTAACTAGTTGCAAGCATGTGCAACTCCTTGTTCTCGTGCCTGAGTCCTCTGACCTCCTGCCGAAGACTGGCCACCTCCGCCATCAGCGACTCCACCTGACGAGACCGGGCAAGCAGGCGCTGGCCCATGTTTGAAACTGAGCCTGCACTTTGGACGCTGAGGGCCAGAGATTCCTGAACGGCCAGCTCGTCCGACCGCCTAGATAGCATCCTATTGTCCCTTGGAGTGAGCAGATTTCTAGCAATCACCGTAGCGGTGATTTCATTCCTCATCATTGTGTCCCCGACTGTAAGAGGACCATTGAGGGATATGAAGGACAGATTCCAAATGTTGTTCGGAGAAGACGAGTCATCGTCTTCCCCGACATTCAAGTTTAGGCGACGGTCGGAAGGGCAAGACATTTTTAGAGGGTGTTGAGGAAGAAAAGAGTTCGCTAAGTTTAAGAGTGCAGGAAGAGTTCGGAAAGATTAAAAGTGCAGAAGTGCAAGAAGAGAGCGAAAGGAGTATGAATGCAGAAGAGAGTGTTTGAGGAAGAGAGTTCAAGTGTGAGTGGAGCAGAATTAGCGCCTCTATAAAAAGAAGCAAATCAAAGAGAGGCGCCCGCTCCTCAGAGGTTGAAGACGCGTCCTCACGTAATTCGGAAAAGCTGGACGCTCCTTTCTCAAAAGAGCCGTTACCTTTCTCAAAAGCTGGGCTTGACTCAGCAATCACGTGGTTCAGTTTTTCCAATTTTGTCGTGACTCATCACGTGCAGCGTGGAGCGTTGCGAAAACCACGAGCCGCACCCGGTTTTGAACCCCGGTTTTCAAAAGATCATCATTCCAATTTGTCGTCACTCGTCGCATGCGCAGTCAGCTTCGCCGAAATTACGGAAGCTTTGTCAGAAAGCGCGTAACGGGCACTGTTCATCCATCCACCGGCTGCCGACAAATAGTGAGGGAACAGTTCCGGTTGTGAAGGAAAATTTCTATAAAGTCGACCTTCGCCTTCCACATCAAAGGCACACCTTCACACCTTCACACCCTCTCAACCTCTCAACCTCTCTTCATCTCAACCTCTCAACCTCTCTTCATCTCAACCTCTCAACCTTTCTTCATCTCCGATAATGTCTTCCCAAAGAAAGCTTTCGAGTTACTCAGTATTCTTCATCCCTTGGATCACCCCAGAAAACAAATCATCCAGAGCAAAAGTATTTCATATCAAAAAGGTTAAAAGCAAAAGTATCTCATATCATGCTTTCTCCTCACCTTCATCTGAGGAACGTGGAGAAAGTGAGATCCTGATTGCTTACCTAGTCTTGCTCTCGAGTACTCATCTCAAACCCCTCCCAGCCCACTTCAAAAATAAACCTGTGCAGAGGTACTTCTTCAAAAACAAAAGTACCTCACAGACGAAGCAGGAGGAGTCTGAGGTGCATCCAGATGAAGTCGGAGTCCGAGATGATCCAAGAGTTCAAGAAGATGCCATCTGCATGGAGACCTGAGTACTTGAAGCATGTGGAGACAACGTGCTGACTCATCCTCTACTAAGCTGAGGAGCACTTGCAAGAAGGAGGCCCATCCAGTTCAAGATGAAAGCTGTGGAAAATCAACAAGCGACCAATGATCGCCTATTAGTTCTTTTCGTTGTCGTTTATTTTCATTTTCAATTTTTCGTTTGAATTTTCTATATTTTCTTGCGTGCTTAACTGATTTATTTCTTTTCTTTGCAGGAACGTTTGGTTATTTCCTCCCTTGAAGTTGATTGCAAAATTTACGCTTGGGGGTCATCGCTTGGTTTTCTGCAAATTAGAGAAGTTTTCAGTCCTTTACTTTATTTTGTTTCGTATTATTTATTTATTTATTTTTATTTGCTTATTATTATTTTCTGACATTGGGGACAATGTCTAGTTTAAGTGTGGGGGTATCAAGATAAAAAAATGACGAAATTGAAATTTTTTGTACCTTCGACTTTGAACTGGTTTCATTTGTTTCCGTGTTGTTGCTTTTTGTTTTCTTAGTGTTTTATGCTGTTTTGGTGTGTTTTATTGTGTTTTGAGGAAATCTTACGAAAATGACATAAAAATTTGAAAAATATTTTGAAAAACCCAAAAAGAATTTTTTTAGTTGTTTTTGTGTGTTTGTGTCTTAGGTACCTTCCAACACAATGATGAGGATTTGGTTTTTAATTGCATGACTGTTAAAGAAAGTTATTAACATGGATGGAAGTTTGATATGCTCTTGGTTTATGCTTAGTTGTAGTTGTTGTTTATGAATTTAAATTTGATCACAAAAGGATAAAATTAGTTTTTGTAACATGCTTGAAGGAAGGAACTCAAACTAATGCTACATCCCTGTGAGACTTGAGCTTATACCTTGTTTGGAGAGTTATTAATCTTGATGTTTTTGTTTTCTAAAGTCGTTGCATGATCTCATTATTCTTTGCTTGGTTGCTACTTAGAAGGCGTTTTATCATCTTAGTTCCAAATACTAGAACTCATACCCGTTTCATTCAAAGCATGACATTGAATTGCATAACACATATCAAGATGAAGTTGTTTAGTAAACCACCTTAACCAAAAAGCCTTACCCTCCATCTTTCTTATGTTTTATAGGCTTAACCCATCTCGAGCCTTGTTTAGCCTATTTTTGTTGTTAACCTCATTAAACCGCACCAAACCTACTGTAGGACTGTCTGCACCATTGTTCTTAAAGAATAGTGAGCATGACTTAAAAAGAATTCATTTTATTCTACACTATGCAGAAAAACAAGTGTGGGGGAAGGATTGGTTGTTTCGAGCTCAATTGTACGTTTTGTTCTTTAAACAAAAAAACAAAAAAAAAAGAAAAAAAAAAGAGAGAAAAACGCGTGAAAAGAAAAGAAAGAAGAAAAAGAGTTTGAAATTTGGCCATAAAATGTGTGAATCCTCCCCTCGGGTTTAGAGTTGAATTTTCATTCAAAAGTGAATTCTGTGCGTTAATTTCATTACTTTGCTTACTATTTCTTTAAGAACCTTTGTTTTTCCATATCCTTCCTTTGTTAAGCCTATATCCTTAGCCCCGTTACAACCCTTTGACTTCTATCTTGGTTGTTGTGTGTTCAATATGTGGAGTTTGGGATTGGTATGAGCATATGGTGTCCCTGGTTCTCGCATCTAAGTAGTAGCATTCCGTTCATGAGATCATATTCATATGTACATTAATAACTCCAGTAAATGCTTTCTTTGATATAACTTATGTGAGTACTCGTTTCCTTGTTTACATCAATCTTCTCACATATACCTAGTGTAGGGAGTGTAGTCATAAAATCTGAGTGAAAATTGAGTGCATATCTAGTGAGGAGTTGAGTAAATTCTCTAAGGCATGTTACTACATTCAAAATGTTGTTTTAATTGATTAAATGCGAACTAATAAATGGCGATTGTGATTAAGTATGTGCTTAAGGGTATGGATTGCCAAAGTCTGTGTAAGTGACGATTTTTAATTTGTCATGTCCATTGGAAATCCCTGAGATAATTGTTGGAAGGTTTAGATTGTGTTTTATTTCTTTTTTGTTCGTTTGTTTTGCTCGAGGACTAGCAAAAGCTAAGTGTGGGGGTATTTGATAAGCTCATATTTATATATATTTTTACATCAAATTCACGTGTCTTTTCTTAGTTAGTTCCTCATATTTTGAGCTATTTACTTTGTTTTCGTGTTTTATGTGATTTATCTAGCTAAGAAAATAAAAATAGAATAAATGAAATTTTAAGTGCTAAATTCGTCTAAACTTTCTTGCCTGTTAAATAGAACTTATCATATGGAAAATAAATATATATATATATATATATATATATTTATATATATATATATATTTATATATTTAAATATAATTATAATGTGTGTGTCGGTGAAAAAGCTTGGAATAATGGAGAGAATAATGGGCACTCCCTTGGCAGCTGGTCAGAATGCACTTGGCAGCATTAAAGAATTGGAGAGATGCGCAAGATAGGGAAAAGGCAGCTTTGAAAATTGGAGGAAATAAGAAAAGCTGATTATTTTTCAACTTAAGAGGTCCTCGGGGGCTCTCGCAAAAGAGAGGGGAGCACAGGAATAAACAGAGGCACAAGCCTCGGGGGGAGAAGCTCACGAGCTGAGGGATGAAGGCTGCCTTCTAGGCAGTTTGCAAAGGACCAGGAGTGCTGCCTTCGAGAATTGGAAAAGGCAGGGAGCTGCCCTCTGGCAGCCAGCATCACGCAACAGCACAAAAGGGGAGGCAGTCGGTGAGGGGGATAATAAGGCAGTAAGGTTGCCAGCGATAGGAAGGAGCAGACACACGGGTGAGCGCCCAGTTTTGGCGCAGGCAGAGAGCAGCCAGAGAGAGCTGCGGCTGGAGCGCAACCAGCGCCAGGTGGCAGCAGAACGCAAGCAGTTGCAGGTCTTTGATGC
Organism: Crataegus laevigata; assembly: GCA_963580275.1. Taxonomy (NCBI): domain Eukaryota; kingdom Viridiplantae; phylum Streptophyta; class Magnoliopsida; order Rosales; family Rosaceae; genus Crataegus; species Crataegus laevigata. Next base: position 19,249,968 of record OY756945.1, read on the forward strand.
ATGCAGTTTGAGCGAGGGATCAAAGGGGCGCCTCGGGTGAAGTGGTCTCTGCGCAGCTGCCTTGATTGGCAGAGGGATGCGGCACAAAAGCACCGAGAGCAAGGCCACGGGGACACATAGAGCTCTCTCTCCTAATTTCGGTTTTCTCTTTCTTATTTTTATTTACATGTTTAATTTAATTTACTTTTAAATTATGTTAAACATGTGTAGTTAATTTATTTTGGCTAGAGGATAATTCAAAACCATGATTATATTTGTAATTTGAATTGGTAATTTCAGTTGTGATTTCTGAGTTGTGATTTAATTTACTTACCTGATTGATTAATAACTTATTTATGTTTGTCGATTAAGAATGCATACTTAATTTACATGCATGAATTTGATGCTAGAATATAAGTGAATTTCACCTAATCGTTATGAACTTATATTCATGAGTAGTGAAGGTTGCTAGTCACAATCGCGTTAAGTAAATTCCTGGCAAACGTATCATGCTGTTCATAGTTACGAATGCCTTGTCAACACTTATGATTTTCTTAGAACTTAATGATTCTCGCTTGTATCTCTATTATGCAATTCATGTAGGGAACTTGTGGGGAATGTTTTGGGTTGTCGTATGCAATCATCCAATCCATTAACTTAAGGAAAATCTGAGAATTAATCTATGCAATTCATGGTTAATTTGGGGCGTTGAGATTAACAACTTATTGGAAGAACAACTGAAGGTCAATTTAGATTACATTTGTGTCATGTGTGGAGAAAAACCCTCTAGCCAATCCGTCGTCTATCTGTTCACTCTTATTTTATGTTTTTGTCAATTTTGTAATTTATTTAAGTTTAATTTACGTTTCATCAAAAATCAATCCCCCCATTAAAATATTATTATTTAGTTAATTTTTATTAGTTTTTATCTTTTAATTTAATTTCCGTCTAATTAATTTCCTAGTTTTTATTTTAAATTGTTTTCATTATTTTGAGTCATTTTTAGTGTGTTTTGAGTTTTTAGCTTAGTTTGTATTTTCTAGAGTCTTGAGTTGTTTTGAGTCTTTTGATTTGTTTTAGTTTATTTGTTAGTTTTATTTTGAGTTATTTTAGTTGAGTGTTTTTATTTTAGTTTAGTGTTTTAAACTTTGTTTTTACGTTTTTATATTAATTTAGAGTAGATTAGCAATCCCTCCTAATCCCCGGCCTAGAACGATACCCTACTTACACCTATACTACATCTGTCAAAAAGAGGGTTAAATTTGTGTGCGGATTAAAATCTCACATCAATGGGTTTATTAGAGTAGATATGAATGTAATTTGATTAATTCAATTTGTTGTAAAGGACATAAGTCCTCCAATGTGTTGTAAAAGGGCATAAGCCCTTCTCTTTATTTCATGTATTCCTATTTGTTTAATTGTATGCAAATTGGAATAGTTGGGTCCAACGCCCAATAGGAAATAACGGTTTAATTAAATTAAACGCGTAATTAAAATCAACAAACTATCTACCTAAAACCCAAGGTCCAACACAAGGCTCGTGTTGGATCAAATCAAACGGTTCATAATCATCCTAAAACCTAAAACAACTATATAGTCCATATGAGGATGCAAGGCATTTGTTAGTAGTTCCATATAGTCTCGCTTGTTTCAACGAAACAGTGGGAGTATTATATGCTACTAATTCATATTAACTTGGACCAATAGTTGTGATAGGCCCTTGTTCTTTTAATGTGATTAAAATGTTTTGATGTAGCCCAAAACAACTCCCTCAAAATAAATATTAAGTCGATAAACGAGAGATGCTTTGAATGTCTCTTCGTAGGCCTTCCACCGTGGTGGACTTCATCGTTTGTGACTCCTACACCGGCTTCACCCTATCATGGGGAAGTTCAAAGTATGTGCTTACATTCAGGAAGAGTCCATATATACATACAAGATGTGGTAAGGTAGGCAACGAGGATAGCCAACATCGTATCATCGTGAGGTTATTCTTGAACCCCTACACGAACTAAGCATGGTGGGAATAACTTAACTAAGTGCAATGTGCCAACATCGTATCATCGTGAGGCAACATTCTCTAGAGGCCAAACAAGATGGGTAATTACAAAACGTTGTAAATGAATAATGCGTTATTCTCACATCATTATTTTTGCTAACCAACATCGTATCATCGTGAGGTGAGCTTGGTAATGGTGAGTCTCCCATAACCCACTAAGAGTTCTATATAACTCTCGGATTCTATTGAGGGATGTGGAATTTGCCAAAAATAGTGGGTGGTACTATTTGATTCAAGACCCAATCAAGTAGTTAATCAACAATCTAATGCGATTTATGTTATGTTATGTAGTGAACGACATGCCTAAAATTATACCCACCATTATACTTGACAAAAAGGGCCTTAGGGGCCAACGATTCCTTGCTTGGTATCGCCACATTGAGAATGTCTCAAAGGTGAGAGACATATTGTATGTGCTTAAGCAATCCCCACCTCATGTACCTCCTAAGAAACTAGCTTCAAAGGAGGAGTGTCATGATTATGCTAGACACTATGAGGATGACTTACAAGCCAAATGCTTAATCCTCACTTCACTTAGTGAGGAACTTATGAAGTTACATAAGCACATGGATACTTCATGTGCCATGGTTGAAAGTTTGCATAAGATGCATGACATAGAGACTAGTAAAGTACGATTCTCAAATGTTTGTAGTCTATTAGATGCCAAAATGGCAAAGGGGGCATCGGTCCATAAACATGGACAAAAGATGGAAAAGATCTTTCAAGATCTTGAAAGTTTAGGAACTTCCATCGATAGGAAAATGGCCCAAGATTTTTTCCTTGCATCTCTCTCGGATGATTTCACTAAGTTTATTGTAAACTATAAAGTGAATAGAGTCGATCATACTTTTGAAGAAATGATTGACATGTGCTGTAAATTTGAAAAAGGTTTCAAAAGAGACAGTGGGAGTGAGAACGCAAATAGGAAAGGATTGCAAAAGAAGAAGGCAATAAAATCCAAAGGAACATGCTTTCATTGTGGAAAGGATGAACGTTGGAAGAAGAAATACAGGGTGCGCATTGCGAGCCTTATGACACGAACTTTTGAAGAGACTATTTCTGTCATAGAGAGTGCTTTTACAGTAAGCTCCAGTTCTTGGATATTTGATTCAGGTGCTAGTCAACATATCTGTAATACGATGCAGGGACTAGTAGGGAGCAAGAAACTGCGCAATGGGGAGATGGTTGTGCGTGTTGGGAACGGCGCTAAAATCTCTGCAAAAGCCATAGGCACCTACATGCTTAACCTACCCTCTGGGGAAGTCCTGGAACTTAAAAATTGTTTATATTTTCCTTCATGTATAAAGAATTTGATTTCTATCTCTAAGCTTTTACGAGATGGGCACTCAGTATTGTTTGACAAAATGAGTTGCACTTTATACTTGAACGGTCGTATTATCTCTTATGGTAATATGATAGAGGGACTTTTTCACCTAGAGACGAATAGTGGGGTGCACTGTATTGAAAGCGGGAATACCTCAAAACCCAAAAGGGCTAGAGAAGAAGTTAACCAAGAAAAGATGTGGCATCTTAAACTTGGACATGTGAACCTTGAAAAGATTCGCAAGATGTCAAAGGACGGATACGTCCGCCCATTAGGTAATGACCAGATGGGTACTTGTGAATGCTGTTTGAAAGGGAAGATGACCAAATCTCCATTCACTGGGAAAGGAGAGCGTGCCACTGAAATTCTAGGGTTAATCCACACTGACGTATGTGGACCTATGTCTACTACGTCGAGAGGAGGTTTCTCCTACTATATCACATTCACCGACGATCACTCTCGGTTTGGCTATGTGTATCTTATGAAGTACAAGTCAGAATCCTTTGAAAGGTTCAAAGAATTTAAGAATGAAGTTGAGAAGCAAACTGGGAAACAGATAAAGATCCTAAGATCAGATCGAGGGGGTGAGTATCTGAGTAATGAATTCCTAGATTATCTCAAAGAGTGTGGAATAATATCACAGTGGACTCCACCGGGAACTCCACAACTCAATGGAGTTTCTGAAAGGAGAAATCGAACCTTGATGAACATGGTTCGTTCTGATGAGTTCCGCTGATTTGCCAGTAACATTCTGGGGATACGCTCTATATACAGCAGCTTACTTGCTTAATAGAGTACCTTCCAAATCAGTTTCACAAACGCCCTATGAGATATGGCATGGAAGAAAGCCAAGTCTTAATCACATTAAGATTTGGGGTTGTGAAGCATATGTCAAGAAGCTTGAAGCCACTAAGCTTGAAGCGAGATCAGTAAGGTGCTATTTTGTGGGATATCCTCGAGAAACTATGGGATATGAGTTCTACCATCCTGACGACCAGAAAGTCTTTGTCGCCAGAACTGCTAAGTTTCTAGAGGACGAATTCGTTCTCAAAAGAACTATAAGTAAAGAGATGGAAATTAATGAGATTAATGATGAACCACAAACAAGCACACGACATATTGACAACCCTGTTCCTGATCCTTTAGCTCCACGTAGATCTGAAAGGGTTAGTAAGCCACCTAGGAGGTATGGCTTAGACAATGACTTTGCAGAATTGTACCTTTTAGGTGACAATGACACAAAGGAGGACCCTAGGGACTACAAAGAAGCAATGTCCGACATTGATTCAAAGAAATGGCAAGAGGCCATGAAATCCAAAATGGATTCCATGTATCAAAATCAGGTCTGGACTCTTGTAGACCCTCCAGAAGGTATCGTACCTGTTGGAAACAAATGGGTCTTCAAGAGGAAGATAGGCGTTGATGGGAACGTGGAGACTTATAAGGCTAGACTTGTAGCCAAGGGTTACAGGCAACGAGAAGGGATTGACTATGAAGAAACTTTCTCTCCTGTAGCCATGATTAAGTCCATTCGAATTTTGCTTGCTATAGCTGCGTACCATGATTATGAAATCTGGCAAATGGACGTGAATACGGCCTTTCTGAATGGCTACCTAGAGGAAGAGCTTTATATGGCTCAACCCGAAGGTTTCGTGTCCAAGTCTGAAAAGACTAAGGTATGCAAGCTTCTGAGGTCCATTTATGGACTTAAGCAAGCCTCCAGGAGCTGGAACATCCGTTTTGATACAGAAATCAAAACGTTTGATTTTACTCAAAACGAAGACGACAATTGTGTTTATCAAAAGGTCGTAGGGGATGCAGTTGTATTCCTGGTGTTATATGTAGATGACATATTAATGTTCGGGAATGACACTGCAGTACTTTCTTCTGTGAAAGTGTGGTTGTCCAAAACCTTCCACATGAAAGATTTAGGAGATGCATCTTATGTACTTGGGATAAAGCTCTATCGTGATAGAACCAGAAGACTGATTGCATTATCCCAATCAATGTACATTGATAAGGTGCTAAGTAGGTTCCAAATGGAACAATCTAAGAAAGGTTTTCTTCCTGTGAGACATGGAATTCACCTTTCTAAGTCCATGGGACCTAAGACTCCTGAAGAGATACGGCAAATGAATACTATTCCTTATGCTTCCGCCATAGGAAGTCTCATGTATGCCATGACATGTACAAGGCCTGATATCGCATATGCTGTGAGCATTACTAGTCGATATCAATCTAACCCAGGATCAGAACACTGGACAGCTGTCAAGACCGTCCTTAAGTACTTAAGAAGAACTAAGGACATGTTCCTCGTTTATGGAGGAGCAACAGAGTTGCGAGTGGAAGGCTATACAGACGCAGATTTCCAATCTGACGTCGATGATAGAAGTTCCAACTCCGGATATGTATTCACTCTGAATGGTGGGGCTGTCAGCTGGAAAAGTAAGAAACAAAGTGTAATTGCTGATTCCACGACAGAGGCTGAATATGTCGTTGCAGCTGAAGCCGGCAAAGAAGCGTTCTGGATGAAGAAGTTCATCACTGAACTTGGAGTGGTTCCAACCATTACATCACCAGTAACTTTGTACTGTGATAATAGTGGGGCGATAGCTCAAGCCAAGGAGCCCAGGGCACATCAAAAGAACAAGCATTTTGACAGGCGCTTTAATATCATTAGAAGATATCCTGCCGAAGGGAAAGTCAACATTCTCAAAGTTGCTTCAGCCGATAACGTAGCAGATCCACTGACGAAGCCAATGTCTCAAGTCCAACTTGACCGTCATATGGAAAAGATGGGTATTAGATACATGGGAGGATGGCTTTGAGTGCAAGTGGGAGATTGTTGGAAGTATGCCCACAAAGCCACTCATTTGATGTAATAGCTTTTTGGAATACTTATTGTATTAAACTTATATATATGTTTAATAGAGGGCAAAGCTTATTGTTAATCACTGTTTATTGTATCTTGTGTTTAATCAATAAGGGAATCCAAGGAATGTATTTGATCTAAGAGATAAGTGATCTAACTAAGTTAGATTTACGAGACCTTTCTCTTATGCTCATTCCTAAAACGTTCCTAGCCATAGGGTTGCCAATTGGGCATTGACAATCCGCTAAGGTTAGTATGTGTTATGTCGACTCAAGCGTGGATATGACAAGTCTCAAGTCATTTAGTGTTGGACACTAAGACAAACACATAGGTGCTTGAAAGAGTAATCGAGTACACTGAACGACGATCAAAAGAGAGTTCATACATACATGTCATGTAAGAACTCAAGGTTACAATATGCAAAGTAGTCCTTTGACCTGAGGCATCATTGATGTCTAATGGTTAGGTCCTTGATCTTTGATCGTGTCAAATGGCGTTCCTTTGGAGTGTCCACGGCATGGTTGGGGTCAAGCTATCTAGTCATGTAGACATATGAATGTACAACAAGGGATCTCTAACCTTATGGAAGGATAATACTCTAAGATATGATTCGAGAGTCTTTGGCCAAAGCATATGAATATGACTAAGTGAATTTGTTCCAAATCTTATTCAAGCGAATCATATAGAGAAGTATCACATTGGATAGTGGACATGAAACAAACTATCACTTAAACGATGTGATTGAGAGTATTGTATTAGAGAAGGACCGTATTGCATTGTAATTGTAACTGGATAGGTTCTCCAACCACTTCTACTTAGCTTGGGTAACCATGACATGCTGCTAGGTGTCACTCATGGTTTGTGGTAGCCCTAAAGATTGGCAAACACTAATCTTAAGGGAGAATTGAAATGTGGTTTCAATTCACAAACGATAGTTAAGAGTAACATCGCCCACTGCCTCGCTAATTGGAACCTAATGGATCGTACACCGAGTAAAGATGAAAGTGAAGTAATTAAATGAAATGGATATGCAATTAAATAGTTAATTGAAGAATGGTCAAAATTAATTAATTAGTTAATTAATTATACGAAACGTTCGTATTGGGCTTCTAAGTTGGTTTTGGGTTTCGGGGCCCAAAAGTGTTTTGGTCCACAAGGCCCATTATGTTTAAGTTGTATGACAACTAAAACAAATTGGGCAATTAGCCCAAAGACTAAAGGGAGGCCGGCCACAACATGAAGGGTATCAAACTTGTGTTATTTACAAGTTTGCCACTCACAAGAAATGAAGTATAAATTAAACTTTATAGCTTTATTTCATTTAGGGTTTTCCTTAAGAAATTTGGGTGAAACTTTTCTCTCTAAATTTCCAAAGGGGGCCGGCCACTTAGGGAGGAAATCTAGCAATTTCTTCACCCCCTAAGTCATCCATTTTATCTTCATTTTTATCTTTGGTGTAGAGACTTGGAGACACCACATCTTTGGTGTTTTGGAGAACAAATCCTCAAAGAAGCAAGGAGGTGACTTGAAGGCCCTCCACTTGGGTGAATCCCTTGTGTAATCAAGGATGAGCTTCAAGGGTAATATTCTCTAAATCCTTATTCTCTTTAATGTTGTTAAAGAGTCTTGGTTCACCATCTACTAGGCTTTGAAAGTCATGGGTTTTATGAATTGATTTTGGATGCATGTTTAATTTAATTTGTTAATATTATGCATATGTATTCAAATGTTCTTTAATGTTCTTCACTAGGACATAAATTTTCCTTCAGAAAGGTTGTCAGGGCTACTTAGCTCATGTGGTGCTGAATGAGGACATTTCTACTCATGTGGAGGATGTTCATGTAGTCAGACATTTCCCTGATGTTTTTCCTGATGATTTACTTGGACTGCCACCCGATCGTGAAGTGGATTTCACTATTGATTTAATTCCAGGTACATATTCTATTTCTTTAACTCATTATCGAATGGCTCATACTAAGTTCAGAGAATTAAAAATCCAATTACAAGAACTTGTTGATATGGGTTTTATTCAGCCGAGTACTTCTCCTTGGGGAGCTTTAGTTTTATTAATGTGAAAGAAAGACAAGACTTTGAGGCTGTGTATTGATTATTGACAGTTAAATCAAGCGACGATTAAAAACCATTATCCATTGCCATGTATTGATGACCTTTTTGACCAGCTTTGAGGAGCCCGCATTTTCTCAAAGATTGATATGAGATATGGTTATTATCATCTGAAGATCAGGGGTGAGAATGTCCCAAAGACGACATTTCGGACTCGATATGGTCATTACGAGTTTCTCCTGATGCCATTTGGGTTAACAAATACTCTAGCAGCCTTTATGGATTTAATGAATCGGGTATTTCGCCCATATCTTGACATGTTTGTCATTGTTTTCATCGATGATATTTTGGTATATTCTAAGTCTAAGGCAAAGCATACTAGACATCAATCTGGTTTTGAAGAAATTAAGAGAAAATCAGCTGTATGCCAAATTTAGTAAGTGCCAATTTTGGCTAGATCAAGTGTCGTTTTTGGGACATGTGATATTAGCCTAGGATATCCTCGTGGACACTCAAAAGGTAGCTATGGTAGAGAATTGGGAGCAACCTCGCACTGTCACAGAAATACGAAGTTTCCTCGATCTTGCAAGCTATTATCGATGATTTGTGAAAGATTTCTCAGCTATAGCTTTGCCGTTGACAAGGTTGACCAGGAAGAGAGTTAGTTTTGAGTGGGATGATGATTGCGAACGAAGTTTTCAGCAGCTGAAGTATTGTCTCACTCACACACATGTCCTAGCACTTCCTGATAATAATGGGAACTTTGAGATTTATAGTGATGCTTCTTTGAATGGTTTGGGATGTGTACTAATATAGCATGGCAGAGTGATCACATATGCCTCGTGACAATTAAAGCCCTATGAAATGAATTATCCCACTCATGATCTCGAGTTGGCGGCCATTATTTTTACTTTGAAGATTTGGAGCCATTATCTGTATGGGGGAAAATGTAAGATTTTCATCGTTCATAAGAGCCTTAAGTACATTTTCACACAAAAAGATCTTAATCTCCAGCAGTGGAGATGGATAACGTTGCTCAGTGATTACGACTGCACGATTGAGTATCACCCCGGTCGTGCGAACACGGTGGCAGATGCACTTAGCAAAAAATCGCGTGGTCGGCTTAATGCTCTACATACATGTTGTATTCCCCTTATCATAGAATTGAGATCTACTGGGGGTGACTTTAGAGGTGGAAGATTGGGAAGAAGCTTTGCTTGCCAGTTTCCAGGTCAAAACGATTTTGATAGATCATGTGCTCGAAGCTCAGGCAGATGATCCAGAATCCCAAGAGTTGATTCAGGTAGTGTCAAGGGGGAAAAAGAAAGACCTTAAGATTCAGAGACTTGATGGTATGCTTATGCAGGGGGATCGTATGTAGGTTTCGGATATACCAGAGTTAAAGAACGAGATACTTGATGAAGCACATATTTAGGCTTATGCGATGCATCCTGGGAGCACCAAGATGTATCACACCAACCGACCATTTTATTATTAGCCTGGTATGAAAAGAGAAATTGTTGAATATATGAGCCGTTATGCAGTTTGTTAACAAGTCAAGGCAGAAAAAAAAAGAAACCTTTTGGGTTATTACAGCCACTTCCCGTACCTCAGTGGAAATGGGAAGATATTACCATGGGTTTCATGAAGGAAAAATTATGTCCTAGTGAAGAACATTAAAGAACATTTGAATACATATGCAAAATATTAACAAATTAAATTAAACATGCATCCAAAATCAATTCATAAAACCCATGACTTTCAAAGCCTAGTAGATGGTGAACCATGACTCTTTAACAACATTAAAGAGATTAGGGATTTAGAGAATCATTACCCTTGAAGCTCATCCTTGATTACACAAGGGATTCACCCAAGTGGAGGGCCTTCAAGTCACCTCCTTGCTTCCTTGAGGATTGGTTCTCCAAAACACCAAAGATTTGATGTCTCCAAGTCTCTACACCAAAGATAAAATGTGAAGATAAAATGGATGACTTAGGGGTGAAGAAATTGCTAGATTTCCTCCCTAAGGTGGCCGGCCTCCTTGTAGAAAATAGAGAGAAAAAATTCACCCAAATTTCTTAAGGAAAACCCTAAATGAAATAAAGCTATAAAGTTTAATTTATACTTCATTTCTAGTGAGTGGCAAACTTGTAAATAACACAAGTTTGCTACCCCTCATTGTTGTGGCCGGCCTCCCTTTTTGTCTTTGGGCTAATTGCCCAATTTGTTTTAGTTGTCATACAACTTAAACATAATGGGCCTTGTGGACCAAAACACTTTTGGGCCCCGAAACCCAAAACCAACTTAGAAGCCCAATACGAACGTTTCGTATAATTAATTAACTAATTAATTAACTTTGACCATTCTTCAATTAACTATTTAATTGCTTATCCATTTCATTTAATTACTTCACTTTCATCTTTACTCGGTGTACGATCCATTAGGTTCCAATTAGCGAGGCAGTGGGCGATGTTACTCTTAACTATCGATTGTGAATTGAAATCACATTTCAATTCTCCCTTAAGATTAGTGTTTGCCAATCTTTAGGGCTACCACAAACCATGAGTGACACCTAGCAGCATGTCATGGTTACCCAAGCTAAGTAGAAGTGGTTGGAGAACCTATCCAGTTACAATTACAATGCAATACGGTCATTCTCTAATACAATACTCTTAATCACATCGTTTAAGTGATAGTTTGTTTCATGTCTACTATCCAATGTGATACTTCTCTATATGATTCGCTTGAATAAGATTTGGAACAAACTTCCTTAGTCATATTCATATGCTTTGGCCAAAGACTCTCGAATCATATCTTAGAGTATTATCCTTCCATAAGGTTAGAGATCCCTTGTTGTGCATTCATATGTCTACATGACTAGATAGCTTGACCCCAACCATGCCGTGGACACTCCAAAGGAACGCCATTTGACACGATCAAAGATCAAGGACCTAACCATTAGACATCAATGATGCCTCAGGTCAAATGACTACTTTGCATATTGTAACCATCGAGTTCTTACATGACATGTATGTTTGAACTCTGTTTTGATCGTAGTTCAGTGTACTTGATTACTCTTTCAAGCACCTATGTGTTTGTCTTAATGTCCAACACTAAATGACTTGAGACTTGTCATATCCACGGTTGAGTCGACATAACACATACTAACCTTAGCGGATTGTCAATGCCCAATTGGCAACCCTATGGCTAGGAATGTTTTAGGAATGAGCATAAGAGAAATGTCTCGTAAATCTAACTTACTTAGATCACTTATCTCTTAGATTAAATACATTCCTTGGATTCCCTTATTAATTAAAACACAAGATACAATAAACAGTGATTAACAATAAGCTTTGCCCTCTATTAAACATATATTAGTTTAATACAATAAGTATTCCAAAAAGCTATTACATCAAATGAGTGGCTTTGTGGGCATACTTCCAACATTTCATGTACAAGCTACCTCGTACGTGAAATGGATATAATGGTATTTGGGTGATAGTTGATCGGCTTACTAAGTCAGCACACTTCTTGCCTGTTCAGGAGAATTATTCTTTAAGTCAATTAGCTGAGCTTTTCATTTCAGAGATTGTCAAGTACTATGGTGTTCTTGTTAATATTATTTCTGATCAGGATCCCAGATTCACTTCTAAATTTTGGGTGGCTTTCCAAGAAGCTCTTGGTTCGAAATTGCTTTACAACACAGCCTATCACCCTCAGACGGACAGACAATTTGAGAGAACCATTCAGACGCTGGAAGATATGCTGAGATCTTCAGTTTTGTAGTTTAGAGATGCTTGGCATAAGCGTTTAGTTTTGATCGAGTTTGCTTATAACAACAGCTATCATTCTAGCATTGGCATTTTACCTTTTGAGGTGCACTATGGGAAACCATGCCGTACTCCGTTATGTTGGTCTAAAGTCGGCAAGAGAGTGTTAGTGGGCTATAAGATTGATCGGATAATATTTATACATATTTTTATATCAAATTCACTCGTCTTTTCTTAGTTAGTTCGTTATATTTTGAGCTATTTACGTTATTTTTATGTTTTATAAGTTTTTCAAGAAAAGAAAATAAAAATAGAATAAATGAAGTGTTAAGTAATTAATTCGTTTAAACTATCTTGCTTGTTGATTAGAATTTATCATTTGGAAAATAATATTTATATATTTATATATTTATATATTTATATTTATATATTTAATATGTTGTGTGTGTGTGGATTACATGTGATCAAAAACAGAAAAAAATGATGAAAGTCACAAAGACATGCTTTCGGTGGAAAACTGGAGGAAGCACTCGGGGGGAAATCATTTTGGATAGCATAATTAAAACGGAGGCCTTGGGGGAGATTTTAAAAAGAGAATAAGGAATGTGCAAGACAGACTGGAAAGCATTAGGCAGCTAATTGTGAAAAAATTACAAGGCAGCAAAGCTGTCAACTCACGGATTGGAAGAAAAGAATTGGCCATTAAGAGGCCTCACGGAGAGTTTAGAAGGGGGGAGATTAGGAAGGCAGGCCTCGGGGCAGCGAATTAAAAGAGGGAACAAAAACTGCCTTTCAAGGCAGTTGCGGGGGAAGGCTCGGAGAAATCAAAGTCAGCCTTAAGGCAGCTGGCTTGCGGCAGGAGAGAAGTGAGGCCTGCCATTTGGCAACGCTGGAGCAGGAGCACCGCAGCTTGTGGTGGCATAGCTGCCAATCAGGAGACAGCACGCTGGGCACGGTGCAAGGGCCGAGAGCAACAAGCAACGGACAGAAAACAGAGATGTGCACAGAGACACATAAAAGAAATCAAAGCACCGAGTTTAGCACAGAAGCCCAAAGCACAGTGCACAGATCCTTTACTCTAATTCGGTTTATCCCCTCCAAACTCACATTTTATTCTTGTTTTAATTTTTAAATAATGTGTAATTAATTTATTTTGGCTAGAGGTTAATTCAAAACCATGATTATATTTGTAATATGAATTGATTACCTTCAGTTGTGATTTCTAAGTTGTGATTTAATTTGCTTAACTGCTTGATTGATAACTTATTTGTGTATGTTGATTAAGAATGCATACTTAATTTACATGTATGAATTTGATGCTAGAATATAAGTGAATTTCACCTAATCGTTATGAACTTATATTCATGAGTAGTGAAGGTTGTTATCCACAATCGCGTTAAGTAAATTCTTGGCAGGAGTATCATGCTTTTCATAGTTACGAATGCCTCGTCAGTATTTATAGTTTTCACAAAGTTTAATGATCTTTGATTGTATCTCTATTGTGCTTTTCACGTAGGGGACTTTTAGAGAATGTGTTAAATTGTTGTATGCTGTTCATCCAATTTAATAACATAAGGAAAACTTGAAGATTAAAAAAATGCTGTTCACGGTTAATCTGGAGTATTGAAATTTACAATTTATTGAAAGAACAACTGAAAATCAATTTAGATTGCATATGTGTCTTGTGTGGAGAAAAACCCTCTAGCCAATCCGTCGCCTATCCGTTCACTTTTAATTTTATGTTTTTGTCAATTTGTAATTTATTTAAGTTTAATTTACTTCGTCAAAACCAAACCAATCCCCCCATTATTAAATTATATTTTCTAGTTAATTTTTATTATTTTTAATCTTTTAATTTAATTTCCGTCCAATTAATTTCCTAGTTTTTATTTTAAATTGTTTTCATTATTTTGAGTCATTTTTAGTGTGCTTCGAGTTTTTAGGTTAGTTTGTATTTTCTAGAGTCTTGAGTTGTTTTGAGTCTTTTGATTTGTTTTAGTTTATTTGTTAGTTTTATTTTGAGTTATTTTAATTAAGTGTTTTTATTTTAGTTTAGTGTTTTAAACTTTGTTTTTACGTTTTAAAATTATTTTAGAGGTTTTAGCAAGCCCTCCTAATCCCCGGCCTAGAACGATACCCTACTTACATCTATACTACAACTGTCAAAAAGAGGGTTAAATTTGTGCGGTTTAAAATCCCGTCAAATTTTTGGCGCCGTTGCCGGGGATTAGCAACTTTGCTAATCCCTTTATTTTTGTTTTTGTTTGTGTTTATTTTTATGTTTGTGTTTATTTGTGTGTGTGTATTTTAATTTTGATATTTGATTTATTTTTCTTTCTTTAATTTTAGGTACTAATGGATCAAGATATGGCAACCATTCAAGCTCAATTGGCGCAGCTCACTGCTCAATTGACTCATAATGTCGAACGGACCACAATGCCAAGTGTCCCTACACTTGATGTGCCCTATGGGCAAGGATATCAAACTCAGCAATATCCTCAATTTTCTGCATATGAAGATGATTGGGGATATCAAGGCCACAACCAATCAAGGGGAAACATGTTTTCCAACGCTTGTAATTCGGATTGGAGGGGTTATTCAGATCAGATGTGGGATGAACCTCAACATTTTCAACAAAGTGGATATTGGCAGCAAGACGAGTTCTATTCCAGACCTATGCAGCCACCACAGCATCCCCCACAACAATTCCAATCGAATTCAAGCATGCCCGTGGATTATAATCAAATTCTTAATGAATTAAACTCTTTGGTGCAGGGGTCACAAAATCAAGCTAAGGAGACTCACCAAGGAGAATATTGGCAGCCGTATGATGAGTTCTATACAACACCTTTGCAGCCACCACAGCCACCACAACAATCTGCCCAATTCGATTCAGGTATATCTCTGGATAATGATACATTTAATAAGTTACTCTCCTCTTTGAATCAGGGAGTGGAAAATCGAATCCAGGAGATGCAAGACCGGACCAACAGAGTGGACGAATTGGATATACATGTTGGGCAGATCATGGAATTCATGGCACAGATTAAAGATCAAAGTGAACTTTCCAACTCCACATTTGCAAATTCAAAGGGAGAAGTGGAAATCAATGAAGCCATAAGTGATGTGGAGGATGAAGCTGTTCTAGAACCATCCAGTCACAGCCCGAACTTGGATGAATTGCCGCTGCAAGAAGAAGAGGAGGAGGACGACTTGGGCAGTTTAGACGAATTCTTGTCTCAAACCCCTCAAGTCCCTATGTCGTCCAACTCAGGTGAGGAAGTTATAAGTTCAATTCATTCTAACCCTATTCCACCGAATGTCCTTTTTCCTTGTAGAATTTTAATTCCAAATATCGAAGAGAGTGAAAAAGACATTGTGGAAGCTCTTCCAAAGGTCCAAAGTGATATCCCAATTCTTGGTGCACCAAAACAAGTTTCCGAACCTTGCACACCAAGAAAAGAGATTCAAGACATCGAAGTGGCTGGAAAATGCGTTGAAAACATCCAAGAAGCTGTGTGTGAGACAATCAAGGCCCAAGCAATTGAGTTTGATGACACGGGACAGGCCACAACCATAGTCAACCTGGCCCAGTTCAAAATCCCCGAAATATCCAAAGGCGTAGTTTTTATAATTGAGTTTGTGTCGGAGAAATACAATAAGCCATCTTCTCCAATTTTAATTTTAATTTTATTTTATACTAACATTTTTCTCATTTTAATGATTCAGGCACCCGCTCGAGAATTCAGACCACTGCCGAATCATTTCAAATATCACCTCCCGTTAAAAGATAAATTTCATGCTTTGGAGCCGAGGGGAGGATAATGGAAAGATTCGTCCGGCTAAAGACGTTAAAGCAAGCGCTTCTTGGGAGGCAACCCAAGCAACCAGATTTGCATTTCTTAACCTTCTTCTTTATTGCTTTTACTTTCATTTTGTTTTGCTTAGTTAATTTTGCTATTTGGTTGATTGTTGTTTCGTTTGTGTTTAAATAAATTAAGGGCAATGTTTATTTTTAGTGCGGATAAACAAAGTCTTTTTGCATTAATTTACTTATTTTATTTTACATATTTTAATTTGCTTAAAATAAACCCTGAAAAAAAAAAAAGTTTATTTAAATAATAATAATATTTATATATATTTATATATATATAAATATTTAAATAAACTTAAAAAAAAAAAAAAAAAAAAAAAAAAAAAATTAAAAATTACAATAATACGAAAAACTAATAGCAATCATTGGTTTTGGTTAGGTGGCGCCTCAGAGGTTGACGGAGCTCCGGGAAGACGAAGAGCCAGAGTTGGAATCTCCGGAGCCGGAACGCTTGGTGTTGCTCCAGAGGACGAAGGCAACATAAACCGCGGGAGTAACGCCATGAACCGCTCATGATCACTCTGGATTCGACCGTCCGACTCCTGCAGCTGGTCCAGCTTCCTCTTCATGCTGGTCGAGTAGCTAGTTGCGAGCATGTGCAACTCCTTGTTCTCGTGCCTGAGTCCTCTGACTTCTTGCCGAAGACTGACCACCTCCGCCATTAGCGACTCCACTTGACGAGATCTTGCAAGCAGGCGCTGACCCATGTTCGAAACTGAGCCTGCACACTGGACACTGAGAGCCAGTGAGTCCTGAACAGCCAACTCGTCTGACCGCATAGACAGCAACCTAGTGTCTCTGGGAGTAAGAAGGTTTCTTGCAACCACCGTTGCGGTTATATCGTTCCTCATCATTGTGTCCCCGACTGTAAGAGGACCATTGGGGGATATGAAGGACGGATTCCAAATGTTGTTCGGAGAAGACGAGTCATCGTCTTCCCCGACATTCAAGTTTAGGCGACGGTCGGAAGGGCAAGACATTTTTAGAGGCAGTTGAGGAAGAAAAGAGTTCGGAAAGATTAAGAGTGCAGAAGTGCAGGAAGAGTTCGGAAGGATTTTGAGTGTTTATAGAAGGGAGTATTTTCAGAAGGAAGTGTTTGAGGGAGTTCAAGTGTGAGATGGAGCAGAATTAGCGCCTCTATAAAAAGAAGCAAATCAAAGAGAGGCGCTCCTCTGAGGTTGAAGACGCGTCATCGCGCAAATCGAAGACCGACGCTCCTTTCTCAAAAGAGCCGTTTCCTTTCTCAAAAGCTGGGCTTGACTCAGCAATCACGTGGCATCACGAGGGCTCGGTTTGTCCGGATGTGTCGTCACTCATGACGTGCAGCGTGGAGCGTTGCGAAAACCACGAGCCGCACCCGGTTTTGAACCCCGGTTTTCAAAAGATCATCATTCCAATTTGTCGTCACTCGTCGTATGCGCAGTCAGCTTCGCGGAAATTACGGACGCGTTGTCAGAAAGCGCGTAACGGGCACTGTTCATTCATCCACCGGCTGCCGACAAATAGTGAGGGAACAGTTCCGGTTGTGAAGGAAAATTTCTATAAAGTCGACCTTCGCCTTCCACATCAAAGGCACACCTTCACACCCTCTCCATCTCTAAACCTCTCAACCTCTCTTCATCTCCGATAATGTCTTCCCAAAGAAAGCTTTCGAGTTATTCAGTGTTCTTCATCCCTTGGATCACCCCAGAAAACAAACCTTCCAAAGCAAAAGTATTTCATATTAAAAAGGTTAAAAGCAAAAGTATCTCATATTATGCTTTCTCCTCTCCTTCATCTGAGGAACGTGGAGAAAGTGAGATCCTGATTGCTTACCTAGTCTTGCTCTCGAGTACTCATCTCAGACCCCTCCCAGCCCACTTTAAAAATAAACCTGTGTTGAGGTACTTCTTCAAAAACAAAAGTACCTCACAGATGAAGCAGGAGGAGTCTGAGGTGCACCCAAGAGCAGATGAGTCTGGGTTGATCCAAGAGTTCAAGAAGATGCCACACCTGCGTGGAGACCGGACTACTTGAAGCATGTGGAGACACGTGCTGATTCATCCTCAACTAAGCTGAGGAGCACTTGCAAGAAGGAGGCCCATCCAGTTCAAGATGAAAGCTGTGGAAAATCAACAGTCATGACCAATAACCACCTATTAGTTCTTTTCGTTATCTTTTATTTTCATTTTCAATTTTCGTTTGCATTTTCTATATTTTCTTGCGTGCTTAACTGATTTATTTCTTTTCTTTGCAGGAACGTTTGGTTATTTCCTCCCTTGAAGTTGATTGCAAAATTTACGCTTGGGGGTCATCGCTTGGTTTTCTGCAAATTAGAGAAGTTTTCAGTCCCTTTGCTTTATTTTGTTTCGTTTTATTTATTCATTTTATTTTTATTTGAATATTTTTGTTTTATGACATTGGGGACAATGTCTAGTTTAAGTGTGGGGGTATCAAGTATAAAAAATGACCAAATTGAAAATTTTTGTACCTTCGACTTTGAACTGGTTTCATTTGTTTCCATGTTATCGCTTTTTGTTTTCTTAATTAGTTGTGTTTTTTTTTTTTTTTTTTTTTTCGAAAAAAATTTAAAAATCCAAAAATATTGTTTTATTTTCCTTATTGTTTTGAATTAGATTTTTATTAGTTTCCCGACCCAATGATATAACTGGATGAAATTTGAACCATGATTATCAAGAACTTAGTTAACATGTGTTGTATGAAATTCCTTATTCTCTTGTTAGTATTGTACATGTTTGATCATCTTTGAAAAACCAAATGCACATAGCCTTGTTGATGTGAAATTAAAGCATGACTTAAAGCTTCATATGTGAATTTAGTGACCGTAAACATCCTATGTGAGTTTTTGAGCCTATTGAAAGTGTGTGCATTTTTCATACACTCCTATTCTTTCATGTGTGATGAACTTATGTGAGATGCATCTCTAGAACTTGCGTAACGATCTTTTGAAATATTTGTCATTGATTGCATGAACTTGAAAATGATAGAGGCATTAGGTTCACCACCATGGCCCAAATAACCATATTTCCCAAAGAAAAAAAAAAAAAAAAAATGATATCATTAGATTGCCTATTTGAGCCGTATTTGTTGAGCCTTTTATTTCTTATCACCAGATATGTCTACCCTTATACCTCAAACATGTTTCCTTACCCTTTCCAAGCGAGCAATTTGAGACTGTCTTTTGAGAAATGTTTGTGAAGCACTTGGAAGGTTTGGCAAATGAATAAGTGTGGGGGTATTTCATGTTTGTATTTAGTTATGTGCTATAATTGAAAAGAGGAAAAAAAAAATTGAAATAGAAGAAAAGAAAAAGAAAAAGAAAGATAGCATACGAAGCACATAAAAAGTTTTCAATGTTTCAGTTTAAGGATGTGATGGGAGGTGTTAGAAGAATCATTGGAGAGCTTGAGTTCTTATAAATCTCAACAAAAGAATTGCTTGCAATATAGCTTGGAATTTGTGTTTTCCTATTCTTTCGTTTCAATAGCCCTATCCCTAAGCCTCATTACATCCAATAAAAGTCCTCTTGATTTAAGTTTTGCAATTATGATTGTGGAGAAGTGATTTTTATGCAAGCTTATGGTAGATCTTTCACATTTGTTTTTTTTGAGCGAAACACATTAAAACTAAACACATGTGTGATTGAGTGCATATCCCGTGAGAAGGTTACTGGTTTGCATATGATGATTTTAAAAATAAAAACTTGAAATTACATTAGCATGGCTATCTCACACACTACACTTCAAGGATGATTTAAAGATTACTGCTAATATTTGAATAAGGAAGATAAGCTTGAATTAGTTTGTTTGGTGCTAGCTATGGTTCTTGCTAATTTATGTTTTCAAATGAAATTCTATGAGGGTCACATAGGGGGAAGCTAATGTTTTTCATGTTATTACTTTTTCTGTTTTCTTTGTTTTGCTCGAGGACTAGCAAAAGCTAAGTGTGGGGGTATTTGATCGGATAATATTTATACATATTTTTATATCAAATTCACTCGTCTTTTCTTAGTTAGTTCGTTATATTTTGAGCTATTTACGTTATTTTTATGTTTTATAAGTTTTTCAAGAAAAGAAAATAAAAATAGAATAAATGAAGTGTTAAGTAATTAATTCGTTTAAACTATCTTGCTTGTTGATTAGAATTTATCATTTGGAAAATAATATTTATATATTTATATATTTATATATTTATATTTATATATTTAATATGTTGTGTGTGTGTGGATTACATGTGATCAAAAACAGAAAAAAATGATGAAAGTCACAAAGACATGCTTTCGGTGGAAAACTGGAGGAAGCACTCGGGGGGAAATCATTTTGGATAGCATAATTAAAACGGAGGCCTTGGGGGAGATTTTAAAAAGAGAATAAGGAATGTGCAAGACAGACTGGAAAGCATTAGGCAGCTAATTGTGAAAAAATTACAAGGCAGCAAAGCTGTCAACTCACGGATTGGAAGAAAAGAATTGGCCATTAAGAGGCCTCACGGAGAGTTTAGAAGGGGGGAGATTAGGAAGGCAGGCCTCGGGGCAGCGAATTAAAAGAGGGAACAAAAACTGCCTTTCAAGGCAGTTGCGGGGGAAGGCTCGGAGAAATCAAAGTCAGCCTTAAGGCAGCTGGCTTGCGGCAGGAGAGAAGTGAGGCCTGCCATTTGGCAACGCTGGAGCAGGAGCACCGCAGCTTGTGGTGGCATAGCTGCCAATCAGGAGACAGCACGCTGGGCACGGTGCAAGGGCCGAGAGCAACAAGCAACGGACAGAAAACAGAGATGTGCACAGAGACACATAAAAGAAATCAAAGCACCGAGTTTAGCACAGAAGCCCAAAGCACAGTGCACAGATCCTTTACTCTAATTCGGTTTATCCCCTCCAAACTCACATTTTATTCTTGTTTTAATTTTTAAATAATGTGTAATTAATTTATTTTGGCTAGAGGTTAATTCAAAACCATGATTATATTTGTAATATGAATTGATTACCTTCAGTTGTGATTTCTAAGTTGTGATTTAATTTGCTTAACTGCTTGATTGATAACTTATTTGTGTATGTTGATTAAGAATGCATACTTAATTTACATGTATGAATTTGATGCTAGAATATAAGTGAATTTCACCTAATCGTTATGAACTTATATTCATGAGTAGTGAAGGTTGTTATCCACAATCGCGTTAAGTAAATTCTTGGCAGGAGTATCATGCTTTTCATAGTTACGAATGCCTCGTCAGTATTTATAGTTTTCACAAAGTTTAATGATCTTTGATTGTATCTCTATTGTGCTTTTCACGTAGGGGACTTTTAGAGAATGTGTTAAATTGTTGTATGCTGTTCATCCAATTTAATAACATAAGGAAAACTTGAAGATTAAAAAAATGCTGTTCACGGTTAATCTGGAGTATTGAAATTTACAATTTATTGAAAGAACAACTGAAAATCAATTTAGATTGCATATGTGTCTTGTGTGGAGAAAAACCCTCTAGCCAATCCGTCGCCTATCCGTTCACTTTTAATTTTATGTTTTTGTCAATTTGTAATTTATTTAAGTTTAATTTACTTCGTCAAAACCAAACCAATCCCCCCATTATTAAATTATATTTTCTAGTTAATTTTTATTATTTTTAATCTTTTAATTTAATTTCCGTCCAATTAATTTCCTAGTTTTTATTTTAAATTGTTTTCATTATTTTGAGTCATTTTTAGTGTGCTTCGAGTTTTTAGGTTAGTTTGTATTTTCTAGAGTCTTGAGTTGTTTTGAGTCTTTTGATTTGTTTTAGTTTATTTGTTAGTTTTATTTTGAGTTATTTTAATTAAGTGTTTTTATTTTAGTTTAGTGTTTTAAACTTTGTTTTTACGTTTTAAAATTATTTTAGAGGTTTTAGCAAGCCCTCCTAATCCCCGGCCTAGAACGATACCCTACTTACATCTATACTACAACTGTCAAAAAGAGGGTTAAATTTGTGCGGTTTAAAATCCCGTCAAAGATTATAGATGAGACTACACAAAACATTCAAGTGATTAAAGCTAACCTGAAGGCGGCCTAGGATCGACAGAAGAGTATCACCGACAGACATTCTACTGACAGGGTATATAAGGTTAGAGATTGGGTATTCTTAAAGCTATCTCCGTGGAAAGGTGTGGTACTGTTCGGGAAGAAAAGTAAGCTAAGTCCTCGATATATTGGACCATATCAGATCACCGAACGAGTTGGCGAAGTTGCATATCGGCTTGAGCTACCTCTAGAGTTATCAAAAGTACATGACGTGTTCCACGTGTCTATGCTTCGTAGATATGTCTCTGATCCGTCGTACGTGATCCATCCTCAACCACTGGAGACTAACCGAGATTTGACTTACGATGAAGAGTCGGTGATGATTTTGGATTGGAATGATAAGGTTCTCAGGAACAAAATTGTTCGCATGGTGAAAATTTTGTGGAGGAACCACTCGGTCGAGGAAGCTACTTGGGAAACAAAAGAACCCATGCGAGACATTATCCACGTCTGTTTTATGATTGTTGATATATTATTGTGTTGAAATTTTGGGGATGAAATTTTCTTAAGGAAGTAGATTATGATGACCCGTCTCGATTTTAATTATAATTTTCTCCCCAAAGGTTTAAAATGATGATTATGCCCTCGTTGGCCTAGTGACGTGGATGTGCATATGCCGTTTTAAATTAGCATTTCTGTTGTCGTAATTAAATCGTACTCGACGTCACGAGTGTGTCGATGCGAGTTAGACCTGAATCGGAGTCGTAACGAGAAAGTTATGAATATTTAAGTGCATAAACGGATATAAATTTATTGTTTAAAAAAAAAAAAGGTTGAGTATATCTATCACTCATTCACCAATCACATTAGTTCCTCACTACGCTAAACCAATAAGGTAAATTGGGTTTTTATTTCTTTTGGGGACCAATTAAAAGTCTTTTATTCTCTCTCTGCTACCCAATCAGACACACACACACACACACACACACATACACACACACACACACACACACACACTCTCTCTCCTTCATTCTAGACCATTCTTTCTCTCTGTACACTCGTAAAACCACCCACACACAAACCCATCAAAACATCATAGAATGAATGTGAAGTTGTCACCATCATATTCCTCATGGCCTCATGGTCTTAATGATACCATTTGACCGTCGAACGAACAATAGGAACCTAGGAACTCAGAAGCTCCGACAAGGAGCTAGTTTGCTCCAGCACAATCGCGGACGATTTACAAGGTTTTGAGGCTCGGGATGGTCTCTATGCAACTTCCATAGCATTTTAAAGTAGATTTGGAGTAGAGTGGACGTCAGAATAAGTGAGTTCGAAGAGTTGCAGAGTTGGCAGGATATTCCAAGGAATTTTTCGATCGTTTTTTGTTGGATTTTGGACCTGTAATAGGTACGAACGTGTTCTACTCCTCAAGTGAAGGAAAATTTGTGAAAAACAAGTTTATTTGAGCAACATCAACAATATGCAATTAACAATTAAAGGCGGAATCATGTTATATACACTCAAAAACAAAACTTAACCCATGAAATTCAAAGCCTAGTAGATAGGTGCATCAAGACTCAACTCAAGAACAAAGTGAGTTAAGAAATCTTATACCTTTGTTGATTCCTCTTTGCATAAGCAAAGGCTAATCACCCAAGGAGAGGGCCTTCATTCCTTGCTTCTTAGCTCCATGGATTTCTTGGAGGAAGATGGTTGAAAGGATTCTCTAAGTTCCCAAAATAGAGAACCTCTAATTTTCCACACCAAGGAGAGCTTTGATGAGGAGATGAGTGACCTAGGAAGATTTAGATGCTAGTAAAATCTTCCTAGGGTGGCCGGCCTTTTAGAAAGCAAAGAGAGGTTTGTGTTCTCATCTTTTCTCCAAAAGAAGCCCTAATGATGAAATGCTATAAAGTTGACTTTATACCACCTCACAATGTAGTGGCAAACTTGAATTTTGGGCTGTTTTGGGCTTCTTGAATTTTGGTTGTTAAGTTGTCATACAACTTAAGCTAATGGGCTTGACGATTCGAAGCCCAATTTGAGCTTTAAGGCCCAACACTAACTCAAGGTTTAAAACGAACTTATTCGTTTGATTAATTAACATATTAATTAATTCTAGCCATAAATAATTAAACCATTTAATTATCCTTACTCGTCTCCGTTGTTTCTTCAATCTCTACCTTACTCGGTGTATGATCCATTAGGTTCCTTTTAGCGAGGCAGTGGGTGATAGGAGCATATTTATGCGACTTAACTAGCTTATTTCCTTGCATTGACGTTGTTATAACCTAGTTATTTTAGTACTTTTAGCCATTTTCGTGTGTTTATAGGTCTATTGGGCTATTGGAGCAAAGAAGTGCATTTTGGTGCGTTTTGGAGCGATTTTGGGCCTATGATGGATTGGACATGCATTTTGGAGCCTTTTGGAGCAGTTTTGGGCATGAAATGGATAACATAAGTTTGGAGCAATGTAGATGGACGAAATTAAAGACCAAAGCATGCTAGGAATCAGCCAAAGAGAGGAAGAAAAATTAATTAAAATCTGATTCCCTTTCCCCTAAAATCTGCCATGCTTTTGGATTTACTTTCTCCCTAAAATCTGGTTGCTTTTCCCTAAAATCTGCCATGCTTTTGGATTTACTTTCTCCCTAAAATCTGGTTGCTTTTCCCTAAAATCTGCCACACCTTTTTAATTTGGGCTGAAATTATGTCATTCTAAATTAATTAGGGATTAGGACTTTCCCATCCCTATAAATAAACTCTCTTGTTTCAGCCACAAGGAGGGCATTCACATCCATTCTCTCCCATTCACGCAGAAACCATTCCATCTCTCTTTGCCGCACCAATCCTTCACCACTATCCATATTTTCTGATCCCAAACACCTCTAGCCGTACCCTACATCCATCCTAAACACCATTCTGACCTTAAACACCATCCAAACACTCACCCACTTGTGTGCCGCAGCAAGAAGGAAGAAGGAAGAACCCTTGGATGTTCAAGCTTCATCGTTGGTGCATTCTAAGTGTAATTCGTTTTATGATTTCATTGTGTAATCTGTTTTCCTTTCGTTTTGCTATGAACATGAGTGGCTAAACCCCTATTGGTTAGGGGTGATTTCAAAGCCATGATTATGTGTGCAATTTGATTTGATAAATTTCAGTTATGGATTATTGAGTTTTGAATGCAATTGGCTTAACCGTTGGATTGATAACTTATTTGTGCTTGATTGATTGAGGGTCGACACTTAATTATCTTGCATAAATATGATGCTAGAGTATAAGTGAGTTTCACATAATCGTTACAAGCTTATATTCATATGTAGTGAAGGTCGTTGGTCACGATCGCGTTAAGTTCAATTCCTAGCATGAGTAACATGATGTCATAGTTATAAGTGCTTTGTCAATGCTTATGATTTTCATTGAACATAATGATTTCTGAATGTATGTCTATTATGATGTCATGTAGAGGACTTTTGGAGAATGCCTTAGGTTGTCGAATCATGTCATCCAATCTAATAACTTAAGGAAAATCTGAGAATTAACTAGTGATGTCACGGTTAATTTGGGGCACTGTCGTTCATGATTCAATAAGAAGTAACTGGAAATCAATTCGTTTGCATACATATCATGTGTAGAGAAAGAGCCTCTAGCTTGCCTATCATTCATCTTAATTCCCAAATTCGTTTTGCAATCTGTTTAGTTTTAGAATCTGTTTTGTTAATTTGAATTCGTCCAAATCAACCCCCGCCCCCTCTTTACTTTCTTGTTCTAAAGTGTTTAGAATCTGTTTTGTTTATGTTTTAGAAGGTTTTGAATCAACCCAAAACCTTATTTTCGTCCAAAATTGTGTTTAGAGCTAGAAACTGCCTATTTAGTGTTTTTAGGCAGTTTTGAGTGTTTTTAGTTCGTTTTGAGTCTTTTGAACTTGTTTTGAAGTCTTTGAGTCTTTTTGAACGTTTTTAACTTTGTTTTTATGTTTTTGAGTCAGTTTAGAGGTTTTAGCGCCCTCCTAATCCCCGGTCCATAACGATCCCTACTTGCACCTTTACTACAATTTGATAACAAGAGGGTTTTATTTGTGTGTTAAGATAATTTTCACATCAGTGGGCGATTAGAAGTCTTTCAAATCGATTGTGAATTGAAACTTACTTTCAATTCTCCCTTTAGTGATTATAAACCTTTAGGGCTTCCACAAACCATGAGTGACACCTAGCAGTATGTCATGGCTACCCAAGCTAATTAGAAGAGGTAGAGAACCTATTCAGTTTAGGATTACAATGCAATACGGTCTTTCTTTAGTACAAGACTCTTGACCACATTTTTTGGTTTGATAGTTTATTCATGTCTACTATTCAATGTGATTCATTTACTTATATGATTACCTTGAATGTGATTTGGAACGACTTCCTAAATCTCATTCATACTCTGGCCAGAGATTCTTAATCATATCATGGAGTATTCTCCCTCAAACGGTTTGAAGGTTAAAGATCCCTTGTTGCGCATTCACTTACCTCCATGGCTAAGTGGCTTAACCCCAACTATGTCGTGGACACCCTCTGATGGAGTGACTTTGACACAGTCAAAGATCAAGGACCTAACCATAAGACAACTATGATGCCTCAGGTCAAAGGACTACTATGAGTTCTCATGTGAAATGAGTATGAGAACTCCTCGTTGATCGTGTTTAGTGAACTCATTCTCTATTAAGCACATACATGCTTGTCTTGGTGTCAGTCACACCAATGACTCGAGACCAGTCACTCTCCTTAAGAGAAGACATAACACGTACTGATCTTAATGGACTGTCAATGCCCAATTGGCAATCCTATGATCAGGAACGTTTAGGATATGTATACGAAAGAGAATGGTCTCATGAACCTAACTTCTTTAGATTGCATTCTCCTAATTACATATTCCTTGGACTTATCGTTTAAGCATATAACATTTATATAAGATGACTTTAAACAATAATCTTTGCCCTTTATATTAAACTAGATTAGTTTAACATGTGAAATGTTCGTAAAGTATCATTATATGATTGGTTTTAGGACACATTTCCAACATCAAGAACCTTAAATCCATATAAATTTCATGGATTTTGGTTAAGAAATGAAGTAGATATAAGCATTTGAAAATTTTCTAGTTTCCGGCGAGTTTAGATTGTGGCTTCGGCGGCGGGGGATGGCAGCGACCAGCGAGGAACACCGAATAAGAAGAAGGTATATTCTGTTACCTTAAATTGAATATTCTAACGGCGTTAGGTAACGCCGTTACCTTTTAACAGAATATTCCACCTATTTTGACAGAATATTTCTAACGCTGTTAGGGTTTCCGTCCGTGTGCCGTGCACGTGCATGTGAATGGCCGTGCCTTGGATGGTGCGTAAGAGCAAGTCCACCCCTAAAACTGGGTGCCAGCACCCAGCGCATTTATCCAGTCAAGTGAACAGTAATAGGCCTCTGCATCTCCATGATAGGAGCATATTTATGCGACTTAACTAGCTTGTTTCCTTGCATTTATGTTGTTAGAACTTAGTTATTTTAGTACTTTTAGCCATTTTTGTGTGTTTATAGGTCTATTGTGCTATTGGAGCAAAGAAGTGCAGTTTGGTGCGTTTTAGAGCGATTTTGGGCCTATGATGGATTGGACATGCTTGGAGCCAATTGGAGTGATGGAATTGAAGTGCAAATGAGCTAAGGAGTGAGTGAAGATGTGAAGAATGGAATCTAAGACGAATGAAGAATGAAGAGTCAAAATTGGAACCGAAGTTTCTAAGTTTGGAAGTTTCTATTTTTGAAGGTTTCCATTCTTGAAGAGTTTCTATTCTTGGAATGGAAGTTTCCTAATCTCTCTTCACCAAAGTTTCAGCCACAATTGGGTTCCTAAATGTGTGAGGACTTTCAATTGGTAGTTTTAGAATCCTAAACTTACCTAAAACAACCTTGCCGCACCCTCCTTGCACCCCCTCTTCCTTGCTGCACAAGCACCCTCCTTGTTTCCTATTTTCTGTGACATGACTTACTTGCCTATTCTCTAAACATCCTTGCTGCACAAGGGGAGGGATTCCTTGCCTAATTTCAGCCATAAAACACATTCCTATTTCATTCTAATCCTTGTTGTGCAAGGGATGTATTTTGTTTCTTATTTTCTGATTCTAAATACATTCCTATTTTGTTCCTAAAATCCTTGCCGCCCAAGACTCTCATCCCTTGCCTATTTTCTGACTTAATAAACATTCCTCTTTGCTTCTTATTCATTGCCGCACCTATCCCTTGATTCCATTCAGTTTGTGACCAAAAATCCTTTCCTATTTTGTGTCACACTTCTTTGTTTCTTATTCTCTTTGATTTTCTGATTTCTTTTCTTCCCTATTCAATGAGGGAACCATTTTAGCTAAGTTTTAATAAGACCTTTTCTGTACCCTAGCCGTGCTATCCCCTTTTAATCCCCTTTGTGCCGCACCAATTGATTCATTCAGACTTTTACACATCCTAGACACAAACCCTTTCTCTTGCCGCAACTCCCCTCTCAATCATTCACAATTTCTGACCCTTCTACACTCTTGCCGCAGCCTTCTTCTATCCTAAACCATACCCTTCATCCATACACCTAAACCACAACCTTAAACACTTGTGCCGCAGCAAGGTGGAGAAGAAGGAGGCCTTGGACGTTTCAAGTTTGCAGATTTGAGCGTTTTTAGGTGTACTTCGTTTCATGTTTATGATGTTTAAATTCGTTTTACTTTGCTTTGCTGTGAACATGAGTGGCTAAAACCCTCTTGGCTAGGGGTGATTTCAAAGCCATGATTATGTTTGTACTTTGAATTGATAAATTTCAGTTATGGATTATTGAGTTTTGAATGAAATTGGCTTAACTGTTGGATTGATAACTTATTTGTGTTTATTGATTGAGGGTCGACACTTAATTGGCTTGCATAAATCTGATGCTAGAATGTAAGGGAGTTTCACATAATCGTCACAAACTTATATTCATATGTAATGAAGGTCACTGGTCATGATCGCGTTAAGTTCAATTCCTAACATGAGTAACATGATGCCATAGTTATAAGTGCTTTGTCAATGCTTATGATTTTCATTGAACGTAATGATCTTTGAATGTATCTCTATTATGATGTCATGTAGAGGACTTTTGAAGAATGCTTTGGGTTGTCGAATGATGTCATCCAATCTAATAACTTAAGGAAAATCTGAGAATTAACTAGTGATGTCACGGTTAATTTGGGGCATTGTCGTTCATGATTCAATAAGAAGTAACTGGAAATCAATTCGTTTGCATACATATCATGTGTAGAGAAAGAACCTCTAGCTTGTCCATCATTCATCTTATTTCCCAAATTCGTTTTACAATTTGCCTAGTTTTATAACTTGCTTTGTTATTTCAATTTTCATCAAACCAAAATCCCCCTTTTACTTTCTTGTTCTAAAGTGTTTAGAATCTGTTTTGTTTATGTTTTAGAAGGTTTTGAATCAACCCAAAACCTTAATTTCGTCCAAAATTGTGTTTAGGTCAGAAACTGCCTAGTTTGTGTTTTAGGCAGTTTTGAGTGTTTTTAGCTTGTTTTGAGTCTTGTGAATCTGTTTTGAGTTCCTTGAGTCTATTTAAACGTTTTTAACTTTGTTTTTATGTTTTTGAGTCAGTTTAGAGGTTTTAGCAAGCCCTCCTAATCCCCGGTCCAGAACGATCCCTACTTGCACCATTACTACAATTTGACAACAAGAGGGGTTTATTTGTGCGTTTGATTTATTTCGCATCAAATTTTGGCGCCGTTGCCGGGGATTAGCAACTTTGCTAATCCCTAATTATTTCTTTTTATTTCCTTTTCATCTATTTTCGTTTTAGTTACTGACCTTATTTTTGTTCTTGTTTCTAGGTACTAGTTTATGACTAGAAGTTCAAAACCTGTTCGTGAGCACATCCTTGACTTTGACGACGATTTTGAGCGGACCTTGAG
The DNA here is from genome assembly GCA_963580275.1 of Crataegus laevigata. Lineage (NCBI taxonomy): Eukaryota > Viridiplantae > Streptophyta > Magnoliopsida > Rosales > Rosaceae > Crataegus > Crataegus laevigata. Next base: position 19,279,878 of record OY756945.1, read on the forward strand.
GAAGCAAAAGAATCAACAAGACCCTAACCCACCTTCTTTTAGCTCTACATCCGAGTTTGAAGAAGTAGGAGAGGAAGAAGCCCCCACGGCACAGTTTGTAGAGGAAGCACAAGCCATGGCAGCAGACAATCGAACCATCAAAGAGCTCTCGGCCTCAGGTATGGATAATGCCGTGCCTTTATGCATCCAATACCCCACGGCGGCTCAAGGTAAGACAGAGGAGTTTGAACTTAAGTCAAGTCTATTACATCATATTCCTAAATTCCATGGGCTGTCCATGGAAGATCCTAACAAACATCTTAAGGAATTTGAAGTTGTTTGCTCAAGTATGACACCCATCAACGTGGATGGGAGTATTTTGAAGATGAAGGCCTTTCCATTCTCCCTAATGGACAAGGCCAAAGATTGGTTGTATGAATTGGCTCCCGGAACCGTCAATTCTTGGGAAAGTATGAAGCGTGCATTCTTAGAGAAGTTCTTTCCCACTGCAAAGATCATTCTCTTGAGGAAACGAATTAGTGGCATACAACAAAATCAAGGTCAGTCGTTTCCATCTTATTATGAACGTTTTAAATCACTTGTTGCTTCATGTCCACATCATCAAATGAAGGAGGAACTGCTCATTCAATATTTCTACGAGGGACTCCTTCCCATGGAACGTCAAATGCTAGATGCCTCGGCGAGTGGTGCATTGGTGGACAAAACTCCGGTGGCTGCCAAAACTCTAATTGCAAACCGAGCACACAATGCTCAACAATATGAAGGTGTTGGACAAAGAGAGGGGCCACGACAACAAAGTGTGAATGAGGTAAGTGGAATTTCTGATATTCAATCACAATTGGCTAATCTTACTTCTCTTGTGTCTCAAGTTGTCAAGGGATCAAAACCACAAGAAAACCAAGTGTGTTGCGTGTGTTCAATGTAAGGGCATCCATCCGAGACATGCCCTCAGTTGATAGAGAATGGAGGATGGGAATCTGCCAATGCTATTAGTTTCCAAGGCCAAAACCAACCCAAATATGATCCATACTCAAACACCTACAACCCCGGATGGAGAGATCACCTAAATTTCAAGTGGAGAGAGCCCCAACAATCTGCACAACAAAGGGATTTCAACAAAACCCCCTGGGTTCCCACGGCCATACCAATTCAACCAGCCACAATCGTCCCAAAACAACTCAGGTTCATCTTTTGATAATTCACAAGTTATTCAATTACTAACTACATTGGCGCATGGGCAAGAAAAACAAGCCAAGGACATGCACAATTACGCCAACGAAGTGCAAAATCAAGCTCGAGAGGTGACTGAATTGAAGAGACAAGTGGGACAATTGGCTGAATTCATGGGGCAATTTGGTAGAGAACAAGGTAAGTTACCAAGCTCTACGAATGTGAATCCCAATGGAGGATTCGAATCTGCCAAAGCCATCATTTTGCGAAGTGGAAAAGAGGTAGGATCTGACCCTAACCCATCCAAATCCAACCAAAAGGAGGAAGAAAGTTTGCAATCTGAGGAGGAGGAACCAAGCATGCCCACGACAAGGATTGAGCAATCCTTGCCGCACTAATCACCACTTCCTAATTCGGCCACTAAAGGTAAGTTTGGTTCAAATTCCGTTATTTCTAACCCCATTCCACCCAATGCACCCTTTCCTAGCAGATTTGTTCAATCCAAGAAGGACGAAAGTGACAAAGACATCCTTGATACATTCCGAAAGGTACAGGTAAATATTCCCCTTTTAGATGCAATTAAACAAGTTCCTAAGTATGCCAAGTTCTTGAAGGAGCTGTGTACTACAAGAAAGAGGGCTTTGAACAAAGAAGTAGTACGGGTAAGTGAGAATGTCTCGGCCATGTGGCAAAGAAAATTGCCTCCTAGGTGTAAGGATCCCGGAAGTTTTACAATTCCTTGTGTAATAGGCAATACTCGCTTTGAATCTGCCATGTTAGATCTAGGTGCATCAATAAATGTCATGCCTTATTCAATTTATGCATCTATGAACTTGGGTGAATTGAAAAATGATAGAGTGATTATTCAATTGGCCGATAGATCTAACGCATATCCGAGAGGTGTTTTGGAAGATGTCTTAGTCTTGAAATAGAAGACTCGGACCATGCCCCTCCATTACCCATCTTACTTGGCCGCCCATTTATGAAGACTGCTCGTACCAAGATTGATGTCTTCAAAGGAACATTAACCATGGAATTTGATGGGGAAGTGATTGATTTCAAAGTTTCTGATGCTATGAGGTATCCTCATAATGATCACTCTTGTTTCTCTATTGATGTAATTGACTCTTTGGCGCAGGAATTCCTTGATGATTTGAATGAGGATGCACTCGAAAAGACCCTAACACAAGGCATTGAACTCAACAACGAAAGGTTGGCCCTTAAGGGAGCCCTCAGCCATAACAAGGAATTCTTTGCCGTGCCTATTCAAGAGAAGTTGGTGGAGATGGTTGCTGCCCTAGAGTCAATTCCAAGGCATATTGGTAAGTCTCCTAATCTAGTTCCAATTCCCGTTTCGACTAACAAGCCACTTCCTTCTATAATGCAGCCACCATCTTTAGAACTTAAATCGTTGCCTAGCAATTTGAAATATGTGTTTTTTGGAAAAAAAAGAGACGTTGCCCGTCATCATCTCTTCTTCACTCACGGCACAAGAGGAGGACAAGTTGGTGAGGGTACTTCGAGAATACAAAACTGCCATTGGGTGGACATTGGCCGATATCAAGGGAATTAGCCCTACTACGTGCATGCATCGCATACTCTTGGAGGAGGGGGCCAAACCATCTAGGGAAGCACAACGCCGCCTTAATCCACCCATGCTTGACGTTATGAAGAAGGAAATCATCAAGTTACTCGATTGTGGAGTGATTTACCCAATTTCTGATAGCTGTTGGGTCTCTCCGGTTCAAGTTGTTCCAAAGAAGTCCGGAGTCACCGTGGTAAGAAATGATGAGAATGAGCTTGTGCCCACACGAATTCAAACCGGATGGCGTGTTTGTATTGACTATCGGAAGCTCAACACCACAACAAGAAAAGATCACTTTCCTTTGCCATTCATCGACCAAATGCTTGAAAGGTTAGCCGGTCATGCTTTTTATTGTTTTCTTGATGGATATTCTGGATATAACCAAATTGTGATAGCCCCAGATGATCAAGAGAATACCACCTTCACATGTCCCTTTGGAACTTTCGCTTATCGTCGCATGCCATTCGGTTTATGCAACGCACCTGCCACTTTCCAAAGGTGTATGGTAAGTATATTTTCTGACTATGTTGAGAAGATCATTGAGGTGTTAATGGATGATTTTAGTGTGTTTGGGGATTCTTTTGGTAAATGCTTGGATAATCTGACCTTGATCTTGAAACGGTGTGTTGAAACTAATCTTGTTTTGAATTGGGAAAAATGTCATTTTATGGTGAAACAAGGTATAGTTTTAGGTCACATCGTTTCAGAAAAAGGAATTGAAGTAGATAAGTCAAAAATAGACCTTGTACGTCACTTATCCTTTCCTACTTCGGTTAGAGAGGTTCGTTCGTTCCTTGGCCATGCAGGGTTCTATAGGCGTTTCATAAAGGATTTTTCCAAGATTTCCAACCCCCTTTACTGATTGCTTCAAAAAGATGTGCCCTTCAAGTTTGATGAGGAGTGTGAATTGGCATTCAAGCAACTCAAAGAAAAGCTCACTTCGGCCCCTATCATTGTTCCTCCCGATTGGAGCCTTCCATTTGAGTTAATGTGTGATGCATCCGACTATGCCATTGGTGCTGTTTTAGGCCAACGAAGGAACAAACAGCCCCATGTTATTTATTATGCTTCTCGGACCCTAAATGATGCTTAATTAAATTACTCTACCACTGAGAAAGAACTTCTTGTCGTTGTTTTCGCTTTATAAATTTTGTTCCTACTTACTTGGTACTAAAGTGATTATATATTCTGACCATGCAGCGTTGCGGTACCTTTTCACCAAGAAGGAAGCCAAACCAAGGCTAATTCGTTGGATGCTCCTACTTCAAGAGTTTGATGTTGAAATTAGAGACAAAAAGGGGAGTGAAAACGTGGTGGCTGACCACCTTAGCCATTTGGTGCACATTGAGGACTCCTTACCCATTCAAGAAACATTTCCTGATGAGCAATTGCTGTCCTTAGAGGTAAGTGTGCCTTGGTTCGCTGATTTGGTGAATTATTTGGTCACAAAACAAGTTCCTAGCACTCTAGATAAATTCCAACGTGATAAACTCAGAAAAGATGCACGATTTTATGTGTGGGATGATCCATATTTGTGGAAATATTGCCCAGATCAGATTGTTAGACGATGTGTGCACAATTCTGAGTTTAATTCAATTCTAGCCTTTTGTCACTCTTATGCATGTGTGGATCATTTTGGCACCCAAAGAACAGCCCTTAAGGTGTTAGAGTGTGGATTTTATTGGCCTACATTGTTTAAGGATGCTAGAATGTTTTGCTTAACTTGTGATAAATGCCAAAGAACAGGTACCATAGGTGCTAAGGACCAAATGACACAAACTCCCATATTCAATATCGAAATCTTTGATGTTTGGGGCATTGATTTCATGGGTCCTTTTCCTTCTTCGTTTGGTTTCACTTATATCTTGCTTGTCGTTGATTACGTTTCTAAATGTGTGGAAGCAAAAGCCACCCGTACTAACGATTCGAAGGTGGTTGCAGATTTTGTGAGAACTAACATTTTTGCTAGGTTTGGAATGCCTCGAGTGCTAATTAATGATGGCGGCTCCCATTTTTGTAATCGAACCATTGTGGCTTTGCTCAAGAAGTACAACATCACCCATAAGGTTTCAACACCTTATCATCCTCAAACCAATGGGCAAGCCGAGGTGTCGAATAGGGAGATCAAACAGATTCTAGAGAAAACCGTGGGCACCACAAGGAAGTATTGGAGTTTGCGCTTAGACGATGCATTGTGGGCTTGTCGTACGGCCTACAAAACTCCCTTTGGCATGTCACCTTTTCGTTGCATATATGGCAAGCCATGTCACTTACCGGTGGAACTTGAGCACAAAGCACATTGGGCCGTGAAAACATTCAATTTGGAGTTAGATGCTGCTGGAATGCATAGAAAACTCCAATTTAATGAACTTGAGGAGATCCGGAATGAAGCATATGAGAGTGCCCGAATTTACAAGGAGAAAACAAAAGCTTTTCATGACAAGATGATAAGGGGCAAAACATTCTCCATTGGGCAGAAAGTGTTGCTTTTCAATTCCCGTTTACGTTTATTTCCTGGTAAGTTACGTTCCAAGTGGATTGGACCTTTTGTTGTCACTAACGTTTTTCCATATGGTGCAATCCAAATTCAAAGCTTAAGGAATGGGCAAGAATTCAAAGTAAATGGACATAGATTGAAGCCATACTATGAGAGTGTCGTGGGGCAGGTTGTGGAGGACATTCCTCTCCAAGCCATGGGCTCTTATGGGGAATGAGTGGAGTTCTTCGTCCGGCTGCAAGACGTAAAAGAAAGCGCTTCGTGGGAGGCAACCCATGCCTTCAACAAAGGAAGATCTAGGGAACACTCTATTTCCATATTTGCGTTCCTAACTCCTTCTCTTTGTTGTTTCTATTCTACTATGTTTTGTTTGTTTGATTTTGTTTGAGGTTATGTTTAAAACATTGAGGACAATGTTTGATTCAAGTGTGGGGGGGGGGGGTAAACAATCTGTTTTGAATGATTTTCGTGGGTTTTATTCACCTATTACTTCCAATGTTGTTTCTCACTGTTTTTAAGTGTTTTTGTGTGTTTTAAAGCATTTTAGTGTGTTGTGGCATACAAATCCGAAAAACTCATAAAAATTTGAAAAACGTTTTGAAAATACCAAAAAGAGTTGTTTTTGAGTCATTTTGGTGTGTTTGTGTCTTAGGTACCTTCCAACACAATGATGAGGATTTGATTTTGAATTACATAACGATTAAAGAAAGTTACAAGCATGGATTGAAGTTTGATATGTTCTTGGCTTATGCTTGGTTATAGTTGATGTTTATGAACTCACATTTGATTATAAAGTGGTTAAAATCAGTTTTTGTAACATGCTTGAAGGAAAGAACTCAACTAACGCTATATCCTTGTGAGACTTGAGCCTTTGCTTTCTTTTGGAGAGTTATAATCTGTGATTTCTTGTGTTCTTAAGTCGTTGCATGATCTCATTCTTCTTTGCTTGGTTGCTACTTAGAATGCATTCGTATCATGATAGAACTAAATGCTAGAACTTATATCCGTTTCATTCAAAGCATGATATTGAAGTGCATAACACACGAACAAGATGAAGTTGTGTAGTTGCCACTAAAGCCAAATAGCCGTACCCTTGTTCATTTCTTTTGTAGGATTTAACCCCGTTGAGCCTTGTTTAGCCTTTATTCTTTGTTAAACTACATTATCCCTTCCTAGCCTAGAATAGGACCATCCATACCCTTGTTCTTAAAAGATAGTGAGCATGAATTAAATGAATTCCTTTTGAGTTACATTATGCAAGAAAATGAGTGTGGGGGAGGGAATGTTTGTTCTTAAGTTCATATGTATGTTTTGGGGTTCAAAAGAAAAGAAAAAGTTGTGAAAAACGTATGAAAAAGAAAAAACAGAAAAGAAAAGAAAGAAAGAAAGGAAAAAGAGCTTGAAAAGATGTAAGAATGAGTGATTAAGTGTTGAATGTTGAAGAAAGGGTCCAAAACACCAAATCTGGCCCTAAATTGTCTAAATCTTCCCTTTTTGTTCAAAAGTTGAGTTTTCATTCAAAAGTGAATTCTAAGTTGATTCAAATGCTTTGCTCACTATTTCTTTAAGAACCTTTGTTTTCCATATCATTTCTTTGTTAACCAAACACCCTTAGCCCCGTTACAACCCTTACACTTCTATCTTGGGTGTTATGTGTTCAATATGTGGAGTTTGGGATTGGTATGAGCATATGGTATCAATGGTTCTTGCATCTAAGTGGTAGCATTCCTTTCATGAGATCATATTCATATATTTACTTATAACTCTAGAAAAGGGCTTTCTTTGTTAAAACATATGTGAGTTTTAGTTTTCATGTTTACATCAATCTTATCACATATACTTAGTGTAAGGAGTGTAGTTAGAAAATCTGAGTGAAAATTGAGTGCATATCTAGTAAGGATTTGAGGGAATTCTCTAAGGCATGTTACTACATTCAAAATGTTGTTCTCATTGATTAAATGTGAACTAGTGAATGATGACTATGGTTAAGTTTGTGCTTAAGGATGTGGATAGCCAAAATCTGTGTAAGTAGTTGATAAACTCATATTTATATATATTTTACATCAAATTCACTAGTCTTTTCTTAGTTAGTTCCTTTTATTTTTGAGCTATTTACTTTGTTTTTGTGTTTTATAAAACTTGTCAAGCAAAGAAAATAAAAATATAACAAGTGAAATTTTTAGAAATGCACATTGGTTTGTTCCTCAATGTCATTCACCTAGGTGTTGAATGAAGCGTAGTACATTGTAGGTTTTACATTTGTTATGAGGTAAATTGATTTTACTTTTCAAATTGAATTATTTGTGTTTAACTTGCCTCGGAGCCAGATTTTATTGACCTTTCATTCAGCCATCCTTCCTTATATTCTATTTCCTTTTTCCCTTAGGTCTCATATTTCTGTAGCTGTAATGGCATGAGATATTATAAATAATGACACCCATTATAAAATAAAGAAAGGCTAGGCAAAGGGAAATAAGGAAGCAAAGCAAAGCTGCCAGGAAGGCAACGGGGCAGAGAAGATAAAAAAAGAAAAAAAAGAAAAAGGAAAGTGGGACGGCACAGCAAAGACAGCAAGGCAGTGAGGACTAAAGGCAGTCGGTGAGCGCAACATTTATAAAATAAAATAAAAATATAAGAGATGGAGAGCTGAAAAGATGGCAGCATAAAAGGGATGGAAGCACAGAGAATAAAAGTGGTACCGAGGAGAAAATAGAAAAGCTGCCAAGAGAGGCAGCGGGAGAGAGAATAAAAACTACACAGAGGCAGTGCACAGAGGCAGTGCGCAGAGGCAGCGCATAGAGGCAGACTGAAGGCACGGTGCAGTGGTACCGAGGATAATAAAAGGGGGGGCTGCCCTTCTGTTTTTCTGAAGGCAGAGACCAAGGGAGCTAGAAAAACAGGAAGGAAAAATAGGACGTGAAGCAAAGCACAGAGGCTCGGCAAGGGAGCTGGGCAGAGGAAGTCTTTGCACTCTCCTCTTTCGGTTTTATCTTCTCAAACTCATGTTTTACTTATGGTTTAATTTAAGAATAGTATGTAACTAAATTCGTTTTGGCTAGAGGTTGATTCAAAGCCATGAACATATTTGTAATATGAATTGATTACCTTCAGTTGTGATTTCATGAGTTGTGAATTCAATTTGCTTAACTGTTTGATTGATAACTTATTCTTGTATGTCGATTAAGGATGCATACTTAGTTTGCATGCATGAATTTGATGCTAGAATATAAGGGAATTTCACCTAATCGTTATGAACTTATATTCATGAGTAGTGAAGGTTGCTATCCACAATCGAGTTAAGTAAATTATTGGCAAGAGTATCATGCTTTTCATAGTTATGAATGCCTCGTCAATACTTATAGTTCTCACGAAACTTAATGATCTTTGATTGTATCTCTATTGTGCTGTTCACGTAGGGGACTTTTAGAGAATGTGTTGAATTGTTGTATGCACTTTCCCATCCAATTCAATAACTTAAGGAGAATTTGAAGATTAAAAAAGTGCTGTTCACGGTTAATCTGGAGTGTTGAGATTTACAATTTAATGAAAGAACAACTGAAAATGGATTTACGTTGCATATGTGTCATGTGTGGAAAAGAACCCTCTAGCTAGTCAATCCCCATCCATTCACCTTAATTTCATGTTTTTGTCAAATCTGCAAGTTATTTAGGTTTAGTTTACTTATCGTCAAAACTCAATCCCCCATTGTTAAGTTGTATTATTTAGTTAGAATCTGTCCATTTTGGTGTCTTTTCATTGTTTTGAGTCTTTGTAGTTCTATTTTCGTCCAAATCAGTCCCTAGTGTCTAATTTGGGTCAATTTGATTATTTTGAGTTGATTTGAGTCAATCTAGTTTGTTTTGAGTCATTAAAGTTTAGTTAAGTGTCTTTAGCTTAGTTTTGTGTGTTTTGAGTCTTGTTTAGTGTTTTTAAGTCAGTTTAGAGTAGATTAGCAATCCCTCCTAATCCCCGGCCTAGAACGATCCCTACTTACATCTATACTACAATTGTCAAAAAGAGGGTTTAATTTGTGTGTTGTTTTACAACGCATCAAATTTTTGGCGCCGTTGCCGGGGATTAGCAAATGTGCTAATCCCTTTATTTATGTTTGTGTTTATGTTTATATTTGTGTTTATGTCTTTTACTTTTGATATTTGATTTAGTTTTCTTTCTTTGATTTTAGCTACAAATGGAGCAAGACATGGCACTTGCGACCATTCAAGCTCAATTGGCACATCTCACTTCTCAATTGACTCATAATGCCGAAAGGACCACAAAGCAAAGTGTCCCTACATTTGATGTGCCCTATGAGCAAGGATATCAAACTCATCAATGTCCTGAATTTGCTGCAAACGAAGATGCTTGGGGTTATCAAGGCTATGATTAACCAAGCAACATGTTTTCCAACGCTTACAATTCGGATTGGAGAGATTATTCAAATTATATGTGGGATGAACCTCAACAATTTCAACAAGGTGGATATTGTCAGCAAGATGAGTTCTATTCAAGACCTATGCAGCCACCACAGCATCCCCCACAACAATTCCAATCGAACTCAAGTATGCCCGTGAGTTATAATGAAATTCTTGAAGGACTAATCTCTTTGACGCAGGGTTCACAAAAAGAAGAACAATTGCAGCCATCGGAAGAGTTCTATCAGTGGCCATATGAACCATCACAGCCACCATAACAATCTGCCCAATTCAATTTAGGTACGTCTTTGGATAATGATACGTTTAATAAGTTACTCACCTCTTTGAATCAGGGAGTAGAAAATCAAAATAAGGAGATGCAAGACCGAGTTTAAAAAAACACACCACATAAAATTAAATAAACACACCAAATAAAAACAAACGCTAATGAACTTAAGTATCTTCAGCGCCCCTCAATTCCCACTGGTGCTCTATCAAGTCAATTTGGTGGGCGTTGTGCATATATGGCCTTTGAAGTGCAGTATATCATTGAATGACCCTATCATTGTAAAGTCCATCCTTTTCTAATGGCTCATGTTGCACGTGTTCTTCAATGACGTCATGAGCACAATATATTTGTGTTCTTGAATTGTTCATCGTGTCTGGCTCATATTCATCAACGACATCATAATCGTTATCTCATCTTCCACAATCATGTTGTGAAGAATGATGCACATCATCATGATAGATCGAAACAACTCTAAATCAAACATTCTGACAGCACCACTAACAATCGCCCAGCGAGCTTGGAGTATACCAAAACAACGCTCTACATCCTTCTTGCGCTCTTCTTGACAGCTTGCAAAGTATTTTTCCTTTGCACTTCGCGGATGTGGCACTGTTTTGACAAACAATTCCCATCTTGGGTAAATGCTGTCTGCTAGGTAGTCTGGCCCGTCATACTTATGTCCGTTGATCCAGTACGTGACTTTTGGTGCCTTTCATTGCAGGACATCGTTGAACACTGGGGATTGGGCAAGGATGTTCAGGTCATTTTGAGCTCCCGAAACCCTGAAAAAGGCGTGCCAAATCCATGTATCAAAAGATGCCACCGCCTCCAAAATGATACTTTTTGATCCTTTTCTGTCCCCATAAACGCCTTGCCATGCACTTAGACAGTTTTTCCAAGTCCAGTGCATACAATCAATGCTTCGAATCATCCTTAGAAAACCTCGCATCTTGCCTTTCTTCAGAAGCCTTTGCAAGTCCATATGAGTAGGCCTCCCGAGATACTTTGCGGTGTAGATATATTTGATTGCTGAGCAAAACCTCATCAGGGACTCAAGAATGGTTGATTTTCCCATCCTCGTTATCTCGTCCACTTGGTCTGCAGCTGCTCCATATGCAAGCATCTGCAAGGCAGCAGTAATTTTTTGCTCAGGCAGGAGACCCATAGCACCAAAAGTATTCGGTTTTTGCACAAAGTAAGAATCATGGTTGCAAACAGCCCATGATTTTTTTGAACAAATGTCGTTTCATTCTAAAACGACGTTTAAAGTACGTATTAGGGAATGCACTGTTACAGACAAATAATCGTCCAAGAGCTCCTAACCTTGTCTTTGCCTGCTTCTATCAATGTTTACAGCACGGTTGGGCCTGCAAATCTGAGCCACAACTTGGATGACTCGACGAGAATGTAAGGCTCATGCTATTCTTGATTCGTCATCTCTCCATCTACGCTCGTCATCTTCTTCCATCTCATTTTGGTACCAATCTCTGCCATTTTCCCACATCATCTTTGAAGAAAAAGAAGAAGACATTGTAAGAAGGAAGCAGAAACTATGAATAATGATAGATATTTTGGTGAAGAAGGAAGCAGTGATAGGAGCATATTTATGCGACTTAGTTAGCTTGTTTCCTTGCATTTATTTAGTTAGTTTCTGTTTTTAGAGTGTTTTAAGCTATTTTTGTGTGTTTGTAGGTCCAAATGACAAAGTTGGCAAGAAAGTGCAATTTGGAGCAGTTTTGGGCTTGCAATGGATAACACATGCATGGAGCAAGGTGGATGGACGTTTTTGAAGTCAAAAGAGGCTAGGAACATGCTAAAGATATCTGGAGAATTAATTGAAGATTTGGAAGATATGGAATCAGCTAAAAAGAAGGAAATATTGACCAAATCTTGGTCAAACCTTGACTAAATCTTGACCAAATCTTATCTAATCTTACCATATCCTAATCCTAACCTACCTTAATTTCAGCTGCAAGGGGGATTATTTTAAGATTAGGACACTTAAAACTTGTTCTAGAAGTCCTAAACCTTCCCTAAAATCCCTGCCGCACCACTTTGTCATTTCCTATTTCTTATGTTGCACCCTACTTTCCCCTTTTCTTCAAATCTGCCAAATATTCCCTTTCCTGATTTCTTTGATTTCTGTTAGCTTTTCTTGTTGAATTGGGAAGTTAAATCCTTCCCTAAAAACTACATTAATGTCGTGTGCCCTAACCCTATAAGTTCTAATTTCTGCCACACCATTAAGAGAGCTACACATTCGATCTATCTATCTACTTACACCACCTTCTACCACCAGACCACCATCCATTCCATCCATTCATTCACCCATCCATCCACCACACACCACCCATTCTACACACCCAAACCCTTTGTGCCACATGTTTCCAAGGAATAAGGAGAGCTTGGAGCTGTACTAGCCATTCAAGACTTTGAATTGCTGGAGCGTTCTAGGTGTCTTTTACTTTTGTTTATAATGTTTAAATTCAATTGTCATTGTTTGATTGCAAATATGTGGAACTAATTTTTTTTCATTTAGCTAGAGGTGGATTCAAAGCCATGAATCTATATGTGATATGAGTTGATTTCCTCCAGTTATTGTTTCATAAATTGTGAATGTAATTTACTTAACTATTTGATTCAAAACTTATTCTTGTATGTTGATTAAGGATGCATACTTAGTTTGCATGCATGAATTTGATGCTAGAATATAAGGGAGTTTCACTTAATCGTTATGAACTTATATTCACAAGTAGTGGAGGTTGCTAGTCACGATCGCGTTAAGTAAATTCATGGCAGGAGTATCATGCAGTTCATAGTTATGAATGTCATGTTAATGATTATGATTTTCATATAATTTAATGATCTTTTATATGTATCTCTATTATGCAGTTCATGTAGGGAACTATTGAAGAATAATTTGGTTGCCGATGTGTTATCCATCCAATTCAATGAATTTAGGAGAATCTGATGGTTAATTTGTGCAGTTCATGGTTAACTTAGGGCATTGTCATTTATGGTTTATCGAAATAATAACTGGAAATCGATTTGTGTTGCATATGTGTCATGTGTGGAGAAGAACCCTCTAGCGAGCCTTTTATCCTTTGATTTACCTTAATTTCATAGTCTTTACTTGTTTCTGCAAGTTACTTAGGTTTAGTTTTCATTTTTGTATAAAACAAACCCCCCCCCCCCACCATTTAGTTGTGTTAGTTTAGTTAGAATCTGTCCAAACTGTTGGAAATGTGCCCTAAAACCAATCATATGATGATACTTTACGGACATTTCACATGATTAAACTAATCTAGTTTAATATCAAGGGCAAAGATTATTGTTTGAGCGGTCTCATATAAATGTTATATGCTTAAACGATAAAGTCCAAGGAATATGTGATTGGGAGAATGCAATCTAAAAGAAGTTAGATTCATGAGACCATTCTTTCGTAGACACATCCTAAACGTTCCTGATCATAGGATTGCCAATTGGGCATTGACAGTCCGTTAAGATCAGTACGTGCTATGTCTTCTCTCAGGGAGAGTGACTAGTCTCGAGTCATTGATGTGAGTGACACCAAAACAAGTACGTAGGTGCTCAATAGAGAATGAGTTCACTGAACACGATCAACGACGAGTTCTCATATTCATGTCACGTGAGAACTCATGGTTAGGATAATGCAAATTAGTCCTTTGACCTGAGGCATCATAGTTGTCTTGTGGTTAGGACCTTGATCTTTGATCGTGTCAAATGGCATTCCTTTGGAGTGTCCACGGCATGGTTGGGGTCAAGCTATCTAGTCATGGAGACAAGTGAATGCGCAACAAGGGATCTCTAACCTTCAAACTGTTGAGGGAGAATACTCTATGATATGATTTAGAATCTCTGGCCAGAGTATGAATGAGATGTTGGAATGCGTTCCATATCACATTCAAGGTAATCATATAAGTGCGAGATTCACATTGGATAGTAGACATGAATAAACTATCAAGCCAAACAATGTGGTCAAGAGTATTGTATTAGAGAAGGACCGTATTGCATTTGTAATCCTAAACTGAATAGGTTCTCCACCTCTTCTGATTAGCTTGGGTAACCATGATATGCTGCTAGGTGTCACTCATGGTTTGTGGAAGCCCTAAACGTGTGTAAACACTAAAGGGAGAATTGAAAGTAAGTTTCAAATTCACAATCGATTTGAAAGAGTTTGAATCGCCCACTGCCTCGCTAAAAGGAACCTAATGGATCGTACACCGTGTAAGGTAGAGATTGAAGATTCAACGGAGATGAGTAAGAATAATTAAATGGTTTAATTATTTATTTATGGCAAGGATTAATTAATATGATTATTAATCAAACGAATAAGTTCGTTAAAGACCTCGAGATGGTTTTGGACCTTAAGGCCCAATGGGCTTCGAACGTCAAGTCCATTAACTTAAGTTGTATGATAACTTAATGAATAATGATTCACAAAGACCAAATTGCCCAAATTATTCCCTAAGGCCGGCCATATTGTGAAGGGTAGCAAACTTGGACTTATTTACAAGTTTGCCACTCAAATGAATTAAGGTATAAATTTGACTTTATAGCCAAAATTCATTTAGGGTTGTTTTTGGGGAAATTGGAGAGAAGAAATGCTCTCCCTTCTCTCTAGAAATGGCCGGCCCCCCCTTGGAGGGATTAGCTAGCAATCCTACTCCTCCAAGGTCACTCATATCTTCTCCAATCTAACCTTGGTGTAGAAACTTAGAGGTTCTCAATTTTGAGAACTTAGAGAACCTATCCTTTCTATATAAATCCATAGTTTTAAGATGTAAGGAATGAAGGCCCTCTCTTTGGGTGATTAGCCTTTGCTTAAGCAAAGAGGAATCTACAAAGGTATAAATCTCAACTCACTTTGTTTTGAGTTGTTTAAAGGTTCACCAATCTACTAGGCTTTGAACATTCATGGGTAATGTTTTGTTTTTAAGTATATGCAAGCATGATTCCGCCTTTAATTTGTTAATTGCATGCTAATGATATTGCTTAAATGAACATGTTTCTCTAAAATAATCCTTCACAAACTTGTTCCTAGTGAGTCCTTTGAGTCTATTTACTTAATTTTCATCCAAATCACCCTTTGGTTGCTGTTTTGAGTTAATTTAACTTAGTTTGTGTGTTTTGAGACAGTTTAGCTAATTTTGAGTTATTAGAGTCTAGTTTTCTGTTTTTGAGTCTAATTTAGTGTTTTAGAGTCTAATTTGTGTAGATTAGCATCCCTCCTAATCTCCGGCCTAGAACGATCTCTACTTTCATATACTACAACTATCAAAAAGAGGGTTTAAGTTTGTGTGTTGTTTTAAAATCACATCAAGCAGAAACTATGAATAATGATAGAGATCTTGAGAAAATTGGTGTGAGATTTTTGAGTATGGATGGTGGATTATATGGAGGATTCAGAAAGGATTATGTTGTAGATAATGCCACATGGCATACCGTCATTCGTTAAAAATCTGGTGGAAATCTATCTTCAAAGATTGTAATTGGATTGTGACACGTGGCGCAACGAGAACTATTAAAAATCTTATCGGAAATCTATCACCAATAATTGTCTTTGTAGATAATGACACGTGACGCAACGAGAACGAATAAAAATCTTATTCGAAATTACAAATAAAATTATTTTGAATTATTTTATAAATAAAAAAATACTAATATTTTATTGCTATTGGCTTTTCGGATAATGACACGTGGCGTTACGAGAACGATTAAAAATCTTATCTGAAATTACAAGTAAAATTATTATGTATTATTTTTTAAATAAAAAAATACTAATATTTTATTGCTAATTGCCAAAACTATTCAGTGCAAGAATAGAAATACGAAAAACGATTACTTTTTATTAAAAATAGTTACTATTTACTGAGTTGATTATACATCAGTTCAAACCAACCAGCCACCAAAGCGCCACTTCCATTCTCTCTCTCTCTCTCTCTCTCTCTGCCACAATGGCCTCTTTCTCTCTCTTCCAGTCTTCCCCTCTCTCCCTCAAACCACAAAACCCCACCTCCCTCCACCCCTCAACCAAACCCCATTTCGCCGCCACCATCAAATCCGTCTACAGCTCCACTCCTCCCTCCTCCTCTTCTTCCTCCTCCGACCACCCTCCCCACAACATTCGCGACGAGGCTCGCCGCCACAACACCACCCACTCCCACCACTTCTCCGCCCGCTACGTCCCCTTCGACGCCGACCCCTCCTCCTCCGCCGCCGAGTCCTACTCCCTCGACGAGATCGTCTACCGATCCAACTCCGGCGGCCTCCTCGACGTCCAGCATGACATGGCCGCCCTCAAAAACTACGACGGCAAGTACTGGCGCGACCTCTTTGACTCCCGGATCGGCAAGACCACCTGGCCCTACGGCTCCGGCGTTTGGAGCAAGAAGGAGTGGGTCCTACCCGAGATCGACAGCGATGACATTGTCTCCGCTTTTGAAGGTAACTCCAATCTCTTCTGGGCTGAGCGTTATGGCAAACTGTTTCTAAGCATGAACGATTTGTGGGTCAAACACTGTGGGATTAGCCACACTGGCAGTTTTAAGGACTTGGGCATGACTGTTTTGGTCAGCCAAGTGAACCGGCTGAGGAAAATGAACCGCCCCGTGGCCGGCGTCGGCTGTGCCTCCACCGGAGACACATCTGCCGCCTTATCGGCCTACTGTGCCGCATCTGGGATACCATCGATTGTGTTTCTACCCGCAAATCGGATATCTCTGGCTCAGCTGGTTCAACCCATTGCCAATGGGGCCTTCGTGCTGAGCATTGATACTGATTTCGATGGTTGTATGCAGCTGATTCGAGAAGTCACAGCGGAGCTGCCGATTTATTTGGCTAATTCTTTGAACAGTTTGAGATTAGAGGGTCAAAAAACCGCTGCAATAGAGATTTTGCAGCAGTTTGATTGGGAAGTGCCGGATTGGGTCATAGTTCCAGGGGGGAATTTGGGTAACATATATGCTTTCTACAAAGGGTTTCATATGTGCAAGGAGTTGGGGCTAGTAGATAAGATTCCTAGGCTTGTTTGTGCCCAAGCTGCAAATGCGAACCCGCTGTACTTGCATTACAAGGCAGGGTGGGATCAAGAGTTCAAGCCTGTGAAGGCGAACACTACATTTGCATCCGCAATCCAAATAGGTGATCCTGTTTCAATAGACAGAGCCGTGTTTGCGCTGAAGAAGTCGAATGGGATTGTGGAGGAAGCCAGTGAGCAGGAGTTGATGGATGCCATGGCTCAAGCGGACTCCACTGGCATGTTCATATGTCCTCACACTGGTGTGGCATTGGCTGCATTGATTAAACTTCGGAACCAAGGGATCATAGGCACAAACGACAGGACTGTGGTGGTGAGCACGGCTCATGGGTTGAAATTCACGCAGTCGAAGATTGATTATCATTCAAATGATATCAAGGATTTGGCTTGCAAGTATGCTAACCCGCCAGTGCAAGTGAAGGCGGATTTTGGGTCTGTGATGGATGTTTTGAAGAAGTACTTGTTGAGTAAGGCACCGAAGAATTAGTTGCTGAGTATGCTCTGCTCTAGTAATACTGTAGTCATATGGATCACAGAGTTAGAGCCTAATAGGCACTGGTGTAGTCTTTGTATTCGGTTTTTTGTTGGATTTCTCAATGGTTAGGCTGAGTAACTGTTTAGTTTGTTACGTAGAACTCGGGATCAAATTCTTAGGCAGCATTGCCAAATTTGTATGAGTTAATTATCATTTGAATTCCATCACAGTTTTCTTCAGGTTGAGTTTCTTTGTGCCTATTTGAGATTGCTTCTCTAGAAAACATGTATGCTCATAAGTGCTTTTGCTAGAAGTGCTTTTATTATAAATACATTATAAAAATCCAATCGCCCCCAAAGAAGCACTTGGAAGTATTTTGTGAAGAAGATCTGGCTGGTGCTTCTAAATAATTGTAATAGTTCTGAACCCTCCCTTTGCTCTTAATAATAATAAAATTTTAATAAGAAAATATCACTCATACTAAAAACACATAAAACTAAAATGGTAACATCACTTTGGCCCATTCATGTCAAGGAGTTGGCTAAAAACACATAAAACCAAGACAACCTTAGGATCATCACATGACTGAAGCATCAGAGATTCAGAAGGTAACTGTCATTACCGGCTGGATTCGAGACAAATGCAAAGAAACGTGTGCTGAAGTTTTTCTCTGGTCACCACTCAAAAAATGTCCAAACTCCTCCCTTGTTCAGCACTTCACTACTCACTGAGATGGAGCAAAAGCAAAGCACACAACAATTCAAAGGCCAAGCAAGGTTGCCAAATTTTGCAGTTCTGAAACACTACAATCTTCACCTCAAGCTTGATATGTAGTCAGCAAGCACATTCTCCAGCGCTGCAGATTAACGTTAGCATACTCCAAGAGACCAAGTAACTTATTCTTGATCAACAATAACTTGATTTTATTGGATTTCCGTTTTGTAGGGTTTTTAGTATGAAAGGTTTTTCGTTCTTAATTTGCAAGCAGTACCACCCGTGAGATGTTGTTTTGGATGGTGATGATGAAATTTTGGTTTTGGTGTTGGATCAATCACTTGGTGTTGGTGAAAGAGTTTTGGGGATTGAGTTTTCTGCAGTCCTTAATGCACACCTGAAAGGGTTCTATAAATGGTAAGAAAATTTGAATCAGTTGGTTGGTAAATTATAAGTTGCTGCAGCTATGGGAAAAAGTATTTCCGAACACAATGAATTGCTTATTGGATTTTGCAACTGACAGGCTGCTGTCTGTTTGGTTGCTAAGAAAATAGAAGGAAAATTTTCTCTTACAAAAAAAAGTGGAAATTTTGTTGTGCTTAATTTGCTTTTGTCCCCTGTAGATGCACGGTGGAGCTTTCCATGTTGTGATGAACCTGCTCTGAAGGTACACTGCGCATATTTGAGAAGTTCCTGCAATTGTTGAAATGTTATAGATGCAACCTCTAAGTTCGCTTGTTAAAATTCCATGATTAAAACAGTCACATAAATTTGCTTAAATCCGACAACTCTTCTTTCTTTTGTTGATAGGACACTTTCAAGATAGCAGTAGATGTTCCACTGGAGCTGACAGCTTTATCCAATATGCCAATTGTCAATTAGAAGCTTGATGCAAATGTTAAGAGTAGACTGCTTATTTTGAGGAGTCTTCTATCATGTCAACTTATTTGGTGGCTGTTGTTGTTGGTGTATTCGATTATATCGAAGACACAACATCCGATGGTATGCAAATAGGCGGACACTGTTCAGTTATGTAACAGAATTCGTTTTAGATATTACTTCAACTTTGTCTGCAGGGGTACTGGTTCGTGCATATTGCCCTGTTGGGAAAAGTAACAAAGGGGACTTTGCTCTAAATGTTGTTGTTATGACGCCCGATCTTTTCTCCAAGTAAGTTTTATTTCTTTCACTGCTGTTGTGGTAATTTTATTTAACCGAGTGATTGTTACATCTAGATACTTCCAACGTCATACTCTCTCCCCAAACTCGATGGATAATTATGGTTTGATCACATACTGTGAAAATGAACTGCTTTATGTTCCTTTGTATTCCACGACGGCAAGGAAGCAAAGAATAAGTTTAATTTCTAATTCCGCTTTAAGCTTAGTTTCACTTTTGCTGTTGTAAAAGGCTCCACAGAATAGTCTGATGAAATATCTATTAAACCTTTTCTTGTTTTGTTAGATGGCAATAGTTGTAGCACATGAAGCGTCACATCAGTGGTTTGGCAACCTGGTGACGATGGAATGGTGGACCAATTTGTGGCTTAATGAGGATTTTGCGACAAGGGTAATTTTTTGGTCTTTCAGCTCTCTATACCTTCCAACTGGATGGCATTTCACAGGATATAGTTATCTGATCTTTGAGAGCATGCTTGATCTTATATTCATTTTAACATTTCAGATGAGGGAAGGGGTACAAAAACTGCTCTATGCATCATATTTATCTGCTGGTTGGCAATTCTTGATGTCTTAGATTATATCAGCTATAAAAAAGCGATCTGCTGTTATGAATGCTGCAGGATTATCTTGGGGATGATGTATTCCAGGTGAAAAATTGGTGTCCCCCTAGCGAGATTACCTTTCATGCCGTACCAATAACTTAAAGTTTTCACAGTGAATACTGTGCGCTGAAGTACTCTTCTTAATCTTATCACCAAATGCACTGCTTGAAATTAGGCCTTGCAATCCTTCACAGTTTTCTGCATCTTAATCTTATCACCAAATGCAATTCTTGAAATTAAGCCTTGCAATCCTTCACAGTTTTCTGCAATTCCATGCGCAATGCAAATCCCAGCACCAAGCAATTTTGTTCCCTCAAGACAAATATAAACATATGAAAACTGCAATAGATAGTGTTTTGAACAAAAAGGACTAAAGGCCAAAATGGGAAATTGAAGAGTTCTTGTTATGAAGACATTCTAGTTTGCAGAACATTGTCAATTTACTCTCTGTAATCAGTTAAATGTGTTAACATGTATTCAGTTTGTTTATTTACTGTGGAGCTTCATTACCCAATCGGAAAATTGTTAAGTTCCTACATAAAATGATATTCTGGCAAAAATCAGTTAAATGTGTTAACATAAAATGATATTTACTGTGGAGCTTCATTACCCAATCAGAAGATTTATGGAGTGTTCTTTTGGAGGAATCTGGTCTCAAAGTCAGTGAAATGATGGATGGTTGGACAAAGGAAAAAGGATATCCTGTTATCTCCGTAATAGTCAATACCAAAATCATATTATATGCAGAAATCTAATGAATTTTTTGTTTTGCAGACACATTTCCTGTCATCCGGTGTGCATGGTGATGGGAAATGGATACTTCCAATAACTTTTTCACTTGGTTTGTATGAGAGGCGCAAGACTTTCCTTTTGGAAACAAAGTCAAGAGAAGTGAACATTTCAGATCATGTCAATTCCTCTGATAGTGATTTAAAGAATAAACAGAAATGTGATGAACAACTGTGGGTCAAGGTTAACATCAAGCAGAGCGGTTTGAATAGCGTCAATTATCAAGATAAGCTTTCAGCTAGGCTTAGGAAGGCTATTGAGCAAGCTTAGAAGCAACAGAGAAATTCGGTGCGTTCAATTTGTCACTTTTCAGATTGTTTTGATTCTGTGGTTTCACCTTTCAGATTGTTTACTTGATTTTGAGCCATTATAAACCACTCATAATTGGACGAATAAAGCTCCGAGTCTCACATTTCATGCATTCTGGATGATGCATATGCTCTATGTGAAGCTTATGAACAGTCACTTTTATCTTTGCTTTCCTTGATGGATGCATACAGAAAATAAGAAGATAATATTTGTCGTAAAAAAATTGATAGATATAAGTATAAAATTTTGTCTGGTGAATATCAGTAGCAGTACCAACTATTTATCGTAGCATTACCTTTTGCGTTGTATATGCAACTGCAGGTTTGTTATAATGTTGTTGAAATCTCAAGTGTGGCCATCCCAGATTCGGAAATGAGTTGAAAATGTTTTTCATTAGTCTCCTGTTTTCAGCTTAGTAAGAACACACACTATTAGTATGGGAATACCTTTTTTTCCTTTTAACTTATTGAATGAGTTGTATTTTGGCGTGCGATTGTGAATTCGATGCCAATAAAATTGGTTTCTCTCTCTTTTTTCCTTACAAAATGAACATTGTATGTTGTTGTGATGTTTTGGAGTCTCCTCGCGATCGTCCGGTAATACTTTATTTAGGATTGCTAAACAAGAGTTTAACGCTAACATACTTAATATATTTGAATGTATTCATACAGAAAACTTGGTTGGGAATCAGTACCAGGAGAGTCACTTCAGTGCACTTCTGAGAGCAGAAATCTTGCAAGATTTGGTTACGTTCGGCCATTACAAAACATAAAAAGAAGCATTAGACTGATTTCAGACATTATTGAACGATAGAAACGCTCCTCTACTTTCAACTGATACAAGAGGGGTTATAATCTTTCTGTGTATCACTTCCTCATCCTTATTAGGCATTTTCGAATCTAACAGGCAGAAGTCTGAACATTGTCCTGCAGGCTGTTTACATTGCCGTGATGAGGAATGCTAGCAGCTCAAATAGAGAAGGTTTTGATTCCCCATTAAATGTTTGCAGAGAAGTGAATACAGTGCAAGAGAAGGAAAGGATTCTATGTAAGATTTAAAAGTTTACATTTTCTGGCATTCCCCTGTTCTCCGTCTCTTGCTTAGACGAAAGTAACTTGGACTTTTTTCTTTACATTTTGACCTTGTATCAGGGTTTTTTTTCATCTTCTCCAGACCCGGTTACAGTTCTGGAGGTTCTGAACTTTTTCACCAGTTTACAGCTACTTCATCTCAATTATTTTCAGGTTCGAGATCAATACATCATTTGCGGACTTATTTTCAGGTTCGAGATCAATACATCATTGTGCCTTGTAGAACAAGGTACAGTTTCTTCTGACAACCGTTCGTGTTACCTATGAAGTCTTTGCAATTTTATAGCGACGAAAAGGCTGATGAAGTCGAAGAATTTTCGATAGGGGAGCGAATCCTGCAATTTCTCAGACTTTGAAGCAAAGCATTGCTCAAGTCCAAATCAAAGCGAGGTGGTTTGAACACATGAGGCAACAGCAATCCCTTTTTGCGGTTTAGCGCAAATCCTCACTTCTAATATCGTTGTATGGAAGAGAAAAAAATGTCGACTTGGTGTATAGTACCATGAACATGTCTTTTTTTTTTTTTTTGGGTCAAGAAATCTATTGCAATCAAACCAAAAAATCAAAGGTTTTCTTGTTGGATTTCTAAGTTTCTTTCACTTGTAGCTTAATACTTTTATATAATTGTGTATATATACATATATGTGTATGTATATATGGTTGCAACTTCCACTGCATGCACTAGTTGACCAGTGTTTGAAGAAAAAATGTGTCTAATTTCGGCGGTAAATTTTCTTACTTTTAAAAGCAAGGAAAATACATTAATATTTGGAAAATTGTTGAAAACATTGGCAGGCAAAGTTGAAACCATTGGCAGTTTAATGAATGCCCGCATAAGTTTTTTCAATACTCACACAAAGTGATGTAGACTTTGGAAATAAAGGTGATCGTATTTTCGAAGTCATGTGCTGTAAATTTCAAAATGTAAGAATATGTTCGTATGGAGTTGCTCTATAAATAGAGCACTCTGACTGCTATCGAAATATACAGAGAGAAGAAAGGAAAGATCAACAACATCATCTATCCCTCCCTCTTTTATTTGTCATTCCCTTGTGTTACAGTTTGATATTTTACACATGCTTCGCTCCTGTCACTAATAAAGGTTATCTCTCTTACTTTTACATATTTATAATACGTTATTAGCACAAATCTCTAATCATTTCTCATTTCTCTTCGCCGAAAAAAAAAATGTTTCCTCTAAGGATTTTACTGTTCATCTTCTTCCTTTGCCTCAACTGTTGGATATACCCTCGCGAAGAACTATTTGCACCATGCCTTCTCCTAGTTATCAACCTAGTAGTTACATATATCTTTGATTTCTTGTTTGGTTTAGATCTTGATTACTAACTCAGTGTTTATTTATGATGATTTTACTGCAACCCAAGATGGTGCGATATAATCGCTCATCTTGAACTACAAATTTAATCTTACTGCAATCCAAGATGGTGCGGTATCATGGCCTATCTTGGACTGCAGATCTAATTTTACTGCAAGTTTTAGATGGAGCGTATAATCGTCCACCCTACCCTGCAAATTTAAATTTGCTTGCTGTTTAATTTCATTGCAATTTTAGGTGAAGCGATATAATCGTCCACCCCTGCTTTGCGTATTTAAATTTTTCTACTACTTGAGTGGTGCGGAATAATCGCCCATCCTATGTTATGAGAATGGTGCAGTACAATCGTACTCCTCATTCATCATGTAAATCTCGAGCCAGAAGTTTCGAGTGCTTATCGTTT
Organism: Crataegus laevigata; assembly: GCA_963580275.1. NCBI lineage: Eukaryota > Viridiplantae > Streptophyta > Magnoliopsida > Rosales > Rosaceae > Crataegus > Crataegus laevigata. The sequence goes on from OY756945.1 coordinate 19,303,791, forward strand.
TGGCCTGAAGATCAAAATGAAAAATTTGTAAGAACCAAAAGTTCTAACACTATATTCCTCCAAGAATACATATTATTGCAAGTTCTTACACATCCCATTTTTCTTTCAGAAAATAAAATGACGAACTTGGCAAAGCTTGATTTTGTTGCCCTGGACATTACTGGGAAGAATTACCTTACCTGGGTACTAGATACCAAGATCCATCTGGAAGCAGGGAATCTTGGAGAAACAATCAAGGATGAGAATAGTGCATCTCCTCAAGATTGGGCGAAGGCCATGATCTTTATTCGTCACCACCTTGATGAAGGACTAAAGAGTGAGTACCTAATGGTTAAAGATTCGTTAGCTCTCTAGAAGGCATTAATAAATAGATACAAACACTAGACAATAGTGATTCTTCCAAGAGCTCGTTATGAGTGGACTCACCTAAGGATCCAGGATTTCAAGTCAGTGGCTGAGTACAATTCTGCGATGTTCAGAATTACCTCTCAGATAATGCTCTGTGGGGATACCATTACTGAAGAAGCTACACTGGAAAAGACTTTCAGCACTTTTCGTGCCTCCAATATGCTCCTGCAGTAGCAATAGAAAGAGCCAGGTTTCACTGAATACAACTAGCTGATATCTGTGCTCCTAGTTGCTGAACAAAACAATGAGCTCCTGATGAAAAATCATCAGTCCCGACCTACTGGATTTGCACCATTCCCAGAAGTGAATGCTACTTCCCTCGAAGTGAATGTTGGAAATGTGCCCTAAAACCAATCATATGATGATACTTTACGGACATTTCACATGATTAAACTAATCTAGTTTAATATCAAGGGCAAAGATTATTGTTTGAGCGGTCTCATATAAATGTTATATGCTTAAACGATAAAGTCCAAGGAATATGTGATTGGGAGAATGCGATCTAAATAGTTAGATTCATGAGACCATTCTTTCGTAGACACATCCTAAACGTTCCTGATCATAGGATTGCCAATTGGGCATTGACAGTCCGTTAAGATCAGTACGTGCTATGTCTTCTCTCAGGGAGAGTGACTAGTCTCGATTCATTGGTGTGAGTGACACCAAGACAAGTACGTAGGTGCTCAATAGAGAATGAGTTCACTGAACACGATCAACGACGAGTTCTCATATTCATGTCACGTGAGAACTCATGGTTAGGATAATGCAAATTAGTCCTTTGACCTGAGGCATCATAGTTGTCTTGTGGTTAGGTCCTTGATCTTTGATCGTGTCAAATGGCATTCCTTTGGAGTGTCCACGGCATGGTTGGGGTCAAGCTATCTAGTCGTGGAGACAAGTGAATGCGCAACAAGGGATCTCTAACCTTCAAACCGTTGAGGGAGAATACTCTATGATATGATTTATAATCTCTGGCCAGAGTATGAATGAGATGTTGGAACGCGTTCCAGATCACATTCAAGGTAATCATATAAGCACGAGTTTCACATTGGATAGTAGACATGAATAAACTATCAAGCCAAACAATGTGGTCAAGAGTATTGGATTAGAGAAGGACCGTATTGCATTTGTAATCCTAAACTGAATAGGTTCTCTACCTCTTCTGATTAGCTTGGGTAACCATGATATGCTGCTAGGTGTCACTCATGGTTTGTGGAAGCCCTAAACGTGTGTAAACACTAAAGGGAGAATTGAAAGTTAGTTTCAAATTCACAAACGATTTAAAAGAGTTTGAATCGCCCACTGCCTCGCTAAAAGGAACCTAATGGATCGTACACCGTGTAAGGTAAAGATTGAAGATTCAACGGAGATGAGTAAGAATAATTAAATGGTTTAATTATTTATTTATGGCAAGGATTAATTAATATGATTATTAATCAAACGAATAAGTTCGTTAAAGACCTGGGGATGGTTTTGGACCTTAAGGCCCAATGGGCTTCGAACGTCAAGTCCATTAACTTAAGTTGTATGATAACTTAATGAATAATGATTCACAAAGACCAAATTGCCCAAATTATTCCCTAAGGCCGGCCATATTGTGAAGGGTAGCAAACTTGGACTTATTTACAAGTTTGCCACTCAAATGAATTAAGGTATAAATTTGACTTTATAGCCAAAATTCATTTAGGGTTTGTTTTTGGGAAATTGGAGAGAAGAAAAGCTCTCCCTTCTCTCTAGAATGGCCGGCCCCCTTGGAGGGTTTTAGCTAGCACTCTAGCTCCTCCAAGGTCACTCATTTCTTCTTAATCAAAACCTTGGTGTAGAAACTTAGAGGTTCTCAATTTTGAGAACTTAGAGAACCTACCCTTTCTATATAAATCCATAGTTTTAAGATGCAAGGAATGAAGGCCCTCTCTTTGGGTGATTAGCCTTTGCTTAAGCAAAGAGGAATCTACAAAGGTATAAATCTCAACTCACTTTGTTTTGAGTTGTTTAAAGGTTCACCAATCTACTAGGCTTTGAACATTCATGGTTAATGTTTTGTTTTTAAGTATATGCAAGCATGATTCCGCCTTTAATTTGTTAATTGCATGCTAATGATATTGCTTAAATGAACATGTTTCTCCAAAATAATCCTTCAAGTGGTATCAGAGCCTAGGTCTAGTAGTTGGTGAATCCTTTTGGGTTTTGTATTTCATAATATGTGATTTAAAAGTTGTAAAATGTTACAAGCTTTATTCTTGTTTTATGAATGTAAATTTTGTTGGAAAATTTGGCATCTCAAATGTTGTAGATGTAGTTCATATGAGCATGAATATTGAAGCTAAAATTTGGTGCCAAGATTTTTGGGATTTTCGGCCAAATTAAAAGGGTGATTTTTGGGTTCTTGTTTGTCTTGTTAAAATGTTTTTCAAGTGACTTTTGGAACCCCTAAGTACCCTAGTTTGGTTATATGAAATTTCCCTTAAGTTTAAATGGTTTTGGGATGTTTTTGGGTGAAAAATCATCATGGAAAAATTTTGAGTTTTTCATGAGTGTTCTTCATTGTTCTTGACATTTTAGCCAAGAACAAAAAGGTTTGGTGTTTTGATTCAAAGTTTTGAATTATTTCATAAAGTTTTGTTATTGGATATTTTCATATATTTATTAATGATTAATATTTTTAATGTTAGTCAAAAACTTTGAATATATGTTAGATATTTGTTTGAATGGTGTAAGAAACTTTAATGGGTGTGTAAGGCATAAATCCCATTCACACACACCACATGCATGCTTTATGTCAAACTTACAAATCAACACACACATCACACCATGTGCACTCCCAAGGCCGGCCACTCCCTCAAGTGGGAGTACTTTTGGGGCTTTCATGCAATTACATAAAGTTTTGATACTTTTGTGTATTTGCACTTTGGCCCAAAAGTTTACGTTTTTACGTTTAGGTCCAAAAACGCTAAAGGACAAATTGTTTTGCTCCTTTAATGAAGTTTTTACATTTGTGGAAAAGTTTGGGTTCTAGTTGTGATTACATAAAGTATTGGACTTTTGTGTTTTTTACAAAGTGACCCCAAAAGTTTAAGTTTTTGCAAAATAGCCCAAAAGTTGTGGTTAATTGCACTATAGCCCAAAAGTTGTGGCTAATTGCAAAATAGCCCAAAAGTTGAGGTTAATTGCATAATGGCCCAAATAAGTTGAGGTCATTACATTTTGGCCCAAATTAAATAGAGAACAAAAATTGTTTTGTCTCTTTAAATGAGAATTGGATTTTCATTTAGTTAGCTTCATTTAAAATCAAATTTTATGGATACAAAAACCAAATGAAAATGTTGCATTCAATTTAATTAGTTAAAGTGTTAATTAATTAAAGGGTGATTATGAACCTAAGCCTACGATAATTGAGCTATGTGAAAGGCCGTTTCAAATTGGTTTGAACCATGGGAATGTGTAGATTAGATTTTGGTTGTAATTTGATTAGATCAAATGTTGTAAAAGAGCATAAGCTCTTCATTAATTTAAAGTAATTTGATTTGATCAAATTGTTGTAAAAGAGCATAAGCTCTTCTTTACTTTGAAGTACTTATTTCTTGCTTTATATGATATGCATGAAAATGAAGTAGTTGGGTCCAACGCCCCTAAGACAACACGCCTTAATGTGATTAAATGCGTAACTAAAATCAATCACCATCCCTAGTCCGAGATTCAACACAAGGCTCGTGTTGGATCTAAACAAAAGGTTCATAGTCATCCTAAGGCCCTAAGGCAACTATATAGTCCATCAATGAATGCAAACCTTATGTTAGTAGTATCATGTACTCTTGCTTTAAAAACCGTTTTAAAAGCTTAGTGGGAGTATTATATGCAACTAAATAAATCATATGGACCAATAGTTGTGATAGGACCAAAAATGTTTTAATTGGATTAAAATGTATGTTTATATGTGATGAGACCTAAAAACCCTCAACCAAACCAATATTAAGTTGATAAGCGTGAGAGTGCTTTGAACACTCTTTCGTGGCCTTCCACCGTGGTAGGTCCAAACGTTTGTGACGTGTACATCGGCTTCACCCTATCATGGGGGAGTTCAAAGTGCATGCTTACACTCGGGGAGGATTCTATATGCATACTTGATGTTGTGAAAGGTAGGCAACAAGAATAGCCAACATCGTATCATCGTAAGGTTGTTCTTGAACCCCTAACTTGAACTCGCATGGTGGGAATGACTTAACTAAGTGCAATGGAGCCAACATCATATCATTGTGAGGCATCGTTCTCTAGAGGCCAAATTAGATGGGTTCTTACATAAAGATGTAAATGAGTAAGCGTACTCTCTCATTGTTATTAATGCTAGCCAACATCGTATCATCGTGAGACGGGCTTGGTAATAGTGAGTCTCCCATAACCTACTAAGAGTTTCCTCCAAAACTCTCGAATTCCGATGAGGGATATGGAATTTGCCAAAAATAGTGGGTGGTGCTATTATGATTTAAAGACCCGGATCAAATAGCATAAAATCAATCTATTTATATTCGTTATGTATTTGTTTACCAATATATTTGCAAACGCTATCCAATACTTGACAAAGAAAAGCCGAAAACTTTAGTTTCCGAACTTGGTACCACAATCCCATAGAATGTCTTGAATGGATTGTAAAAGTGCCTAAGTAGTCTCATCCTCACAATCTTCCTATTGATAATGTATCATTGGAAGAACATGATAGATAAGTCTATCATAAAGAGGACAACAATTTAATGTATCATAATTCTTCAAATACAAATTGTTGTATGAAGAAATAAGAGTTGCTTTGAACAACCCTTAAATCAACACAAACATTAGTGCTTGTTTCTTTGTTACATAAACAAGGAACTTTTGCAGTAAGCACAAGGGCATGGACACTTAATGTGCCATAATTCTTCACTTACAAATCGTTGTATGAAGAAATGAGAGTTGCCTTGAACAACTCTTGAATGTTTGTAATTATGTTTAGAACATAATGGTTGGTTGACAAAAATAGTCCATCAACATGGACTTATGATGATTTTGAATCATTGTATGTTGAAGTGTTAAAACACTTAACGAGACGGAAACTAGATAAGGACTTCACCTTAGTGTCCCTATCCTAATCGTTCACTAAGTTTATTGTAAACTATATGGTGAACAATAACCACACGCTCTCCAAATCGTTTGATGTGTAAAACACAATTGAAATAAGTTTCAAGAGAGATAGTGGGAGTTTAGGGACCATGACTATTGTAGTCAAAGGAGAAGTTAAATAAAGAAGACAAAATAACTCCAAGGGAACAAACTTTCTTTATGAAAGGATGGACATTGGAAGGGGTATTTGCAAGAAATGTCTTGCAAGTGTCAAGAACACACCTTTTTCAAGGTGTTGTAAAATGTTCTTGAATTGTTCAAAACAGTTGGTTCTTCTACTTGAATGCTTGATTCTGTATTAGTAACTATGTTTTACAAATCGTTGTAAAAGTGTGCTAATAAGAAGTAGAAGATTAATGAGAGAAGAGAAAGTACTTCACATTCGGAAAGTGAATAAAATAAAGATCTCTGCGAAAGCGGATTGTACTTACTTCCTCATATGAACTACCAAATAAGAATGATTAGATTATTGTAATCTAATTAATTGTCTCTATAGTAGAGATAATGTGGTAGTATTAATTGTTTAGAATAAAACGATGCTTAAAACCCAAAACGTTGCAAGGTAGTGACTAATCCCAACTGAGTTGTGATACCTCTGAAACATAAATTGCGAGTTGGTCATGGATGGATGCTTTGGATCGTTAGATCCGGATCCAATGCCTTCTTGTTAAAATTGTATAGAGGCGAAATGTTCGAATCTTTATTCTTTTGGAAAGAAGAAAGAATCACAAAGTTGTTGAGGTTAATTCACTTAGATGTTAGTGGCACTAGTCCACAACATAATACTACTCATGTTATATGACATTCACCGAAGATCACTCTCGGTTGGACTATAGTTTACTTTGAATAAACACAAGTCCGAATACTTTGCAAAAGGTTTCAAAGAATTCAAGAAATGTAAGTTGATGAGTAAGACATCTAAAGTATTTAACTCCTTAGATTTGATCCAAGGAAAGATAACACTTTAGATGAGTTTCCTTGAAAGATATAAGGGAAAGTAGCGTCACAAGATAATGAATTTCTCCATTAGGAGAAGAACGAACTTGAATAAAGACTTAGTTCGTTGGTTATTATCTATTACCAATATATAGGATATATACTTCTAAAAACAATATGATTGTCAATTAGAAGAGCTTCCAAAATTTTCATGACTCCATAAGATGTAGTTGGAAAGAAAGACAAATCTTAAGCATGTTAAGATTTGGGGTTGTGTGCTAATAAGCAATATTTGTTTGAGAACAATCTTGTGGGATATCCTTAAATTAACCTTTGGATATCACTTCTATAAACCAACTAACAAATGTTGTTTTGTTGGGTAGTTCATTGTAATCCTACAATATGATTTGCCTAAAACGCAAATGAACGAGACATAGAACTCAAAGAATGGGTTCTTTGAGAGACAAGAAAGTGATCAACAAATATAACAACCTAGTTCCTATACCAAAAGCTCCAAGGTAGTCGAGAAGGATTTATAAACCATCTTAGTTGAATGGTTTGAACTTTATGACTATGTCATAGAGTTGTACCTCTTAAATCGAAAGAAATAAGAATGAAAATCTTTATGACTACATTGAGTGTATATACGATATATATACTCAAGGAAATGGTAAAATACCATTTGACTCGAAATAATGAAACCTTAATAGCTCATTGGTAGCCTAAGGTGACTACACTCAAAGAGTATGGTTGACTTTGAAGAAACCATCTTTGATATAGTCTTAGTTTCAATTAAATCGAGGATTGCTAGCTACAACTAAATGGTGATTTAATGTTTGGACATAATATGGGTTTCCATAACCATTATTAAGATAGTCTTGATAATGTATGTCTAAAACTATGAATCACAAGACATGTAAGTTGTAGAGATCCATCCATCATGGATCTTAGCAAGCTAGTGGGAGCTATAACCGTCTTATGAAAGATCAAATCGTTTGATTTCTCGTAAAGATGTAAATGAATCTTTTGTTTACTAGGTTTACAAAAGATTAGTGGGAGTTTATCATATTCCTAAATTTAAATATATATATATGATATATTAATTTTTGGAAATGAAATGAATACTTCTTCGTTAAAGTAATGACTTTAAACATTCTATAAACGATAGAATAAATATGGGAGATATAGTCTATAATAGACAAGAGATGCTAGGAAGTTTCTCATATGATGATAAACTTCAATTTGAATGACAATTCTAGTGAAACTAGGAAATTGTTCTTCTCAAAGGGAATGTACCCTTTGACTCCCAAAGAAATAATGCGTAAATAGAATCCTTTATGCATACGCAGAAAGGTGGTTTATGTATTTCATATTGTATGAAAAACATTGATATGAGTTGTACCTAGAACGGTACAAAACGATATCAGTGCAAGCCCAGGATCAGAACCATGGCAACTGTCAAGTGAGTCCTTAAGTATTCAAGAAAGAATCAAAGTAACGTAATGGAAGCGTAAATGTATTAGATTATGAATCTAATCCATCATTGGATGTTTCTTCATTATGAATGAAGAGATAAACAGATATCTCTTTATTATGACTAAAGAGATATTTGGATGGAAACATTAAAGTAATGACTTTAGTGTGTTCCATTATGAATGCAAAATATATTGCCATATAGAAGCTTACAACAATGTTGTTTGGATGGGAAAGTTCATTAATGAACTCTCTATTCGGTTCCAACCAGAAAGTGTATGACACTAATGGGGCGATAGCTCAAGCCAGGGAATCAAGGTCTCATCAAGGTCCGAACTCATATGAGAGACTAAACCACATGATTGGGAATCATGTATAATGGTGACGTCGTTATTCTCAAGGTTGCTTCTATGGATAACATATAGATATCCATTGTCTAGGCCTACTACTAAGCCATTTTTTGAAATGACTACAGAAGAGGTATCATCACTGATGACCAAGCTGATTGGCTCTAGTGCAAGTGGGAGATTGTTGGAAATGTGCTCTAAAACCAATCATATGATGATACTTTACGGACATTTCACATGATTAAACTAATCTAGTTTAATATCAAGGGCAAAGATTATTGTTTGAGCGGTCTCATATAAATGTTATATGCTTAAACGATAAAGTCCAAGGAATATGTGATTGGGAGAATGCGATCTAAATAGTTAGATTCATGAGACCATTCTTTCGTAGACACATCCTAAACGTTCCTGATCATAGGATTGCCAATTGGGCATTGACAGTCCGTTAAGATCAGTACGTGCTATGTCTTCTCTCAGGGAGAGTGACTAGTCTCGATTCATTGGTGTGAGTGACACCAAGACAAGTACGTAGGTGCTCAATAGAGAATGAGTTCACTGAACACGATCAACGACGAGTTCTCATATTCATGTCACGTGAGAACTCATGGTTAGGATAATGCAAATTAGTCCTTTGACCTGAGGCATCATAGTTGTCTTGTGGTTAGGTCCTTGATCTTTGATCGTGTCAAATGGCATTCCTTTGGAGTGTCCACGGCATGGTTGGGGTCAAGCTATCTAGTCATGGAGACAAGTGAATGCGCAACAAGGGATCTCTAACCTTCAAACCGTTGAGGGAGAATACTCTATGATATGATTTAGAATCTCTGGCCAGAGTATGAATGAGATGTTGGAACGCGTTCCAGATCACATTCAAGGTAATCATATAAGCACGAGATTCACATTGGATAATAGACATGAATAAACTATCAAGCCAAACAATGTGGTCAAGAGTATTGGATTAGAGAAGGACCGTATTGCATTTGTAATCCTAAACTGAATAGGTTCTCTACCTCTTCTGATTAGCTTGGGTAACCATGATATGCTGCTAGGTGTCACTCATGGTTTGTGGAAGCCCTAAACGTGTGTAAACACTAAAGGGAGAATTGAAAGTTAGTTTCAAATTCACAATCGATTTAAAAGAGTTTGAATCGCCCACTGCCTCGCTAAAAGGAACCTAATGGATCGTACACCGTGTAAGGTAAAGATTGAAGATTCAACGGAGATGAGTAAGAATAATTAAATGGTTTAATTATTTATTTATGGCAAGGATTAATTAATATGATTATTAATCAAACGAATAAGTTCGTTAAAGACCTCGGGATGGTTTTGGACCTTAAGGCCCAATGGGCTTCGAACGTCAAGTCCATTAACTTAAGTTGTATGATAACTTAATGAATAATGATTCACAAAGACCAAATTGCCCAAATTATTCCCTAAGGCCGGCCATATTGTGAAGGGTAGCAAACTTGGACTTATTTACAAGTTTGCCACTCAAATGAATTAAGGTATAAATTTGACTTTATAGCCAAAATTCATTTAGGGTTTGTTTTTGGGAAATTGGAGAGAAGAAAAGCTCTCCCTTCTCTCTAGAATGGCCGGCCCCCTTGGAGGGTTTTAGCTAGCACTCTAGCTCCTCCAAGGTCACTCATTTCTTCTTAATCAAAACCTTGGTGTAGAAACTTAGAGGTTCTCAATTTTGAGAACTTAGAGAACCTATCCTTTCTATATAAATCCATAGTTTTAAGATGCAAGGAATGAAGGCCCTCTCTTTGGGTGATTAGCCTTTGCTTAAGCAAAGAGGAATCTACAAAGGTATAAATCTCAACTCACTTTGTTTTGAGTTGTTTAAAGGTTCACCAATCTACTAGGCTTTGAACATTCATGGTTAATGTTTTGTTTTTAAGTATATGCAAGCATGATTCCGCCTTTAATTTGTTAATTGCATGCTAATGATATTGCTTAAATGAACATGTTTCTCCAAAGCAATCCTTCAGTGAACGCCACATCCTCTGGTGGCAATAATCACAAACGAGGACGTGGCCATAAGCGAGGACAGTGGAACGGGAAAGGGAAGAATCATGGTGGTCAGTTTCACAACCAAGTTCCAAGGCATAATTCAGGCCCGAGCTTTAAAAATGGTAATTGCCACAAAGGCAAAGCTCACATGAATAATGCTCTCAAAAACTCTAAAGGTGTGGTGGAAATGGGCACTGGGCGCGTACTTATCGTACCCCAAAACATCTGGTGGATCTATATCAAGCCTTCATCAAGGAGAAAGGTATCAAGACCAATTTTCTCGACCAAGCTAAACCAATGGATATACCTGATCCAGTGTGTGACTTATTTGGGCAGTTGAACACAACCCACCTAGATGTCTCAGACTTTATTGTGGAAATGGGGAATGAAGTTTACTGGTCCGATTGAATCATTTATGTTTGATGTATTGAACGTGTAGTTTAAAACTTGAATTTCAAATTCAATAAAAGTGGCATTTAAATTTCCGGTTATAAATTGATTTTAATTGTGATCCCCTTACTCAGAAAGCATGTTTAAGCATTATGGTCATTCTTAAAACAAGAAAAATTACGGAGATATTTATCTTGCAGACAGTGCAACCGCGCATACAATACTTCGAGATCGAAAGTATTTCTCAAGCTTGATGATTACAAAGGTAAGGGTAACAACAATATCAGGCAATTCAGATGTAATTGAAGGCTCAAGGAAAGCCCAGATTATGTTACCAAATGGAACAATATTGTCCATACAGAATGCGTTGTACGCTACTCGATCTACTCTAAATTTGTTGAGTTTCAAAGACATACGTTTAAATGGATACCACATTGAAACGAAAAGTACAGAAAATGTGGAGTATCTATGCTTTACCTTCAATGATACCTAGAAGCGTATATTGGAGACATTGTGTGGTTTGACGAGTGAATTGTATTATACATACATAACGACAGTTGAATCACATACTGTCATGAACCAGAAGTTCATTGATTCAAAAGTTTACTTGCTTTGGCATGACTGTCTGGGTTATCCAGGATCTACCATGATGCGTAGGATCATTACCAACTCTAATGGACATCCATTATTGAGCAGACACATTGCTATCTCAAATGATAACCCTTGCAAGGCCTATTCTCAAGGGAAGTTGGTAATTAGACCATCACAACTAAAGGTTGATGTTGAATCCCCATCATTTCTGCAAAGAATTCAAGGGGATATTTGTTGGCCTATTCCACCATCATGTGGACCATTTCGATATTTTATGGTTTTGGTTTATGCATCTACCCGATGGTCACATGTTTGTCTCTTGTCTACTTGGAATGTACCTTTTGCGAGACTTCTTGCTTAGATAATTAAGTTGCGAGCACAGTTTCCAGATTATCCCATTAAGTGATAACGCTGGTGAATTTACGTCTCAAACTTTTGATGATTACTGCATGACATTGCCATTGATGTTGAACACCCTGTTCCTCATGTCCATACTTAAAATGGTTTAGCAGAAGCATTGATCAAGCGGCTTCAGTTAATAGCTCGCACTTTGCTCATGAAAACAAAATTGCCAGTTTCTGCATGGGGACATGCCATCTTACATGCTGCATCATTGGTTCGTTTGAGACCTATAGCCAACCACCAATACTCCTCAGTGTAACTCGTGTTTGGGCATCAACTAAACATTTCACATTTATGAGTTTTTGGTGGTGCTATTTATATACCATTTGCACCACCACAATGCACTAAAAGGGGACCTCAGCGCAGACTGGGAATTTACGTAAGTTTTGTCACTTTGATGAGATAGTCTTCCCGTCGTCAGGGAGAGAAAAGACCATTCCAGAAAAAACGGCAAGAGCTGACATGGGTTATTCCCACCTTATCTCATTTTGATCCACATAGCACTCAATGTGAAAATGAAGTTAAAAGGATCGTTCATCTTCAAAGTATTGCCAATCAAATGCTACATGCATTTAATGATGCTATGAAAGTGACAAAATCACATATACCAGCTGCAAATGCACCTGCAACAATTGACGTCCCTGTTGGACAAAATAAAGTGGTAGCGAATGATTCATCTGGTGCATGCCTGAAGCGTGGTAGACCCCCAGGTTTAAAAGATTAAGCCTTTTGAAAGAGAAAGACGAGGGCACAACTGAATCCAAATGAAATCATTCAAGAAGAAAGAATAAATAACGAATCCATAATTCATGATTCTGTACTTTCAGAAAAAGAAAATGTGCTTGATGAGACACATATACCTGAAGAAACAAAGGTACATGAAAGCAAAGAAATCTCCATAAATTATGCTTGTACTAATGAATTGTGGAATCAGAATGAAATAATCATCGACGACATGTTAACATTTGCAGTAGCCACTGAAATCATATTAAGTGATGATCTTGAGCCCCGCTCTGTTGATGAATGCAAACAGAGCCAAGATTGGCCTAAGTGGAAAGATGCAATCCATGCAGAATTAAATTCCTTGGAAAGGCAAAATGTTTTTGGACCAGTAGTCCAAACCCTGCCTAGTGTAAACCTCGTGGGTTAAAATTGGGTATTCACAGGGAAACGTAATGAGAAAAACGAGATTGTAAGATATAAAGCACGACTCATTGCACAAGGCTTTTCATGAAGACCTGGAATTGATTATGAGAAGACATACTCTCCTGTAATGGACGCAATTACGTTCCATTACTTAATAAGTAGAGCTGGCATTTTGGACTCGACCTGTTAATATTAGTATTTAGGTGGATGCTTAAAGGGTCGGGTCGGGTCGCTAAAGGGTGAACCCGTTAACAACCGTTAAATAACGGGTCACTTTGGGTCAACCCGTTAGACCCGTTAACACCCATTAGCACCAGTTAGTTGAGGATGTTTTAGTAATTTCAATAAAGTCTTAACAATAAAAAATAAACTCTATGCAAAATAATAATAATAATAATAATAATAATAATAATAATAATAATAATAATAATTGTTAACGGGTGAAACGGGTTGGGTTCGAGTGACTTGTTAACTTAACGGGTCGAGTTCGGGTGACCCGTTAACTTAACGGGTCATGTTCAACCCGACCCGTTTACAGGTCTATTAATAAGTTTAGTGGTTTCAGAAAAACTTGACATGCGACTTATGGATGTCATCAGTATCTATATGGAGAATTAAATACTGACATGTATATATATATATATATATATATATTTGAAAGTCCCAGAAGGACTTAAGTTGCTTGACTAACAAACCACGAGGTATGCTCTCAATCAAATTAAGGCGATCATTGTATGGGCTGAAACAATCTGGACAAATGTGGTATAATCGTCTCAGTGAGTATTTGATCAAAGAAGGGTATACCAACAATGTCATTTGACCTTGTGTGTTCATTAAGAAATCCAACTCTGGATTTTCTATAGTGGCATTTGCTATAGTGGCAGTATATGTCGATGATATGAACCTAGTTGGAACTCATGAAGAGCTCAATAAAACTGCTGAATATCTGAAAAGCAAATTTGAAATGAAAAACCTTGGAAAAACAAAATATTGTCTCGGTCTGCAAACCGAGCATTGTGCTAGTGGAATTTTGGTCTACCAATCAGCTTACATTGAAAAAATCCTGAAGCGATTTGGCATGGACAAGGCTTATCCACTCAGCACGCCAATGGTTGCTCGTTCTCTGGACATTAAGAAAGATCCATTCCGTCCAAAAGAAGATGATGAAATGGTCCTTGGTCTAGAAGTACCATATCTAAGTGCAATGGGTGCTTTATTGTATTTAGCACAATGTACTAAACCAGATATAGCTTTTTCAATTAATTTGTTAGCAAGATATAGCTCTGATCTAACAATTTGTCATTAGAAGGGAGTTAAAGATGTATTGCGATACCTTCGTGGGACAACAGACATGGGTCTCTCCTACTCAAAGAAATCCACAAATGACCAGGTCCTTGTTGGATATGCAGATGCTGATTTTCTCTCTGATCCGCATAAAGCCCGCTCACAAACTGGATATGTGTTCAACAATGGAGATACAGCAATCTCATATCGCTCAACAAAGTAAACATTAGTTGTTACATCTTCAAATCATTCAGAAATACTTGTTTTACATGAAGCAAGCCGTGAATGTTCTTGGTTAAGGTCAATATCCATCATATTCGGAATTCATGTGGTCTAACTTCGAAGACAGACAATCCAACTGTCATTTATGAAGATAATGCAGCTTGTGTTGCCCAAATGAAGGAAGGATTCATCAAGGGTGATAAGACTAAACACATATCTCCAAAGTTCTTCAATGCACATGAGCTTCAGAAGGCTAAAGTTATTGAAGTTAGACAAATCCGTTTTAATGAAAATCTGGCATACTTGTTCACCAAATCTCTACCAAAGTGCATGTTTCAGAAGTTAGTGCAAAGTATCGGATTACGTCAACTTACCAATCAAATAAATTTGGACAATGCCGAATCAGGAGGAGACATATATCAGGGGGAGCATCCATGATACATGCATGTTGTACTCTTTTTCCTTCGATTAGGATTTTTCCCACTGGGTTTTTCCTATCAAGGTACGAGGCAACATAAGCATATTTAACACTATATCAACAATCTAGGTAAATTTATACTCTTTTTCCTTTGCTATGGTTTTTTCCCACTGAATTTTTCCAAGCAAGGTTTTAATAAGGCAACTAATGTTGATATATGGGCATCCAATGGGGAGTGTTGAAAACGTTGGCAGGCAAAGTTGAAAACATTGACAATGTTGAAACCATTGGCAGTTTAATGAATGCCCACATAAGTTTTTTCAATACCCACACAAAGTGATGTAGACTTTGGAAATAAAGGTGATTGTATTTTCAAAGTCATGTGCTGTAAATTTCAAAATGTAAGAATATGTTCATATGGAGTTGCTCTATAAATAGAGCACTCCGACTGCTATCGAAATGTACAGAGAGAAGAAAGGAAAGATCAACAAAATCATCTATCCCTCCCTCTTTTATTTGTCATTCCCTTGTGTTACAGTTTGATATTTTACACCTGCTTCGCTCCTGTCACTAGTAAAAGTTATTTCTCTAACTTTTACATATTTATAACAGAAATTGATTACTTATAGCCCGCCTTCCCCAAACCCCATCTGCAAGTTACCACCATCTCCATCATTGTCATCAAATTTATCATCTCCATCATTGTCATCAAATTTATCATTAGCATATTGCATATGCTATCCTTTTTCAATTTAATTTTAGACCTAAAACCCGAGAAATTGTTGTATAATATATATATATATATATATATATATATATATATATATAATATTTATATATCTAAATTACATATTAATAGAATTCCCTCTCAATCTCCTCTTTGATCCTTCAATCAGTCCCAATTATGTCATCTTGAAGCTGGAACAAGCTTAGGATCGCCAATTCGAATGGCAGCCATGCCGAGTTTGCTATTTTTTTTCTTTAACCCCACAACCATGTCACCCTATCAACACCCTCTAAACTTACTCTCTTTCTCTCTTCTTAACACCAACCCCCTTTTTAGATGTCTGTGAACCCCCTTCTTAACTCCTCCCATGAAAAAAAATTTAAAAACAAAATTTGAAAGAAAAAAAAAAGAATAAAAATCATGTTTCTCACACATAGAGTGTGTGACCTTTGGTAGTATATAAAATACGTGATATAACCAGTGTTATAATATATGAATATAAATTTGTCGTATATTATATATAAGTAGGTAAACTGATTCTATTTGGTGTATTCAACAGTGCATAAGTAAGTAGGTATTGACCACAGTGATGAAAATGAGTTATGTCATTGCATTTCGGTGTGGGTTCAAACTCCATTTGCTCTCTAATCTAACAAAACAAATAAAATAATAATGTAATAATAAAATTTCCTATATTCAAAGTGTGGACAAGTAAAACGTATTATGTGCCTCAAATCACGGGAGCGACAAGTAAAACGTATTATGTGCCTCAAATCACGGGAGCGTTAGTCCTCTTTCTAAAAGCAGTGTTTTGTCATCCACCTGTCTAGTGCCAATGAAAGTCATATCAAGTTTGATGGTTTTCGGACCTTAATACGTGGAGTTCACCTTATATTTGAGTAATTGATAAAAGAAAATTTTATATTGAGTAAAGTTATACGCGATCTGGTTTGGATTGATTTCACTTGTAATTAATCATTTTATATTTGAATTAAAAACATGACAACAAATTTGTTATGTTTCGGTATTTTCTTTATTAATTATCAAAACTTGATCATAATCAAATCCAACATCTATTATGTTGGATCAAGTTAGGCTGGATCCTCACTTCTAATTGGATCTAATTGAACTAGAAAAGCACAATCCAATCTACATTGAACTGATTGGATGCGAACTGGCTAAAATTTTATTGGTTTCGATCGGTGAACATCCTTAGTGGGGTTATCTATCTCTCTCTATCGCACGAATGGAATGGAAGCACTGAATGATCGTTCTATTAATGAGGATTTGAAGGCCCTTCTTCCATCAGTCACTGAGGCTTCTTTTTTCCAGGTTCGTCGGCAAGCCAACGAAGCTGCCCACTGACTGGCTCAAACTTGGCAATCCTGTAATTGGGTTTCGGACCCCTGTCTACTTATAGACCTTTTTTGGCGGAGATTAACTCTTGCTGACTTGTATTGATCGTTTTTTTTTAATTTTTAATATCAATGAAATATCTATCGTTTCTCTAAAATAAAAGGAAAATACCAAAAAATAGCACATTTTCTTAAGGGTTATTTTGGTTCCGGTTCCTAAGCAACCAAATTGTTAGGCTGAAATCTTTTTTGTTTAAATATTTTGATCGAGGTCTTAGCCACATTTAAGAGATTTAACGCATGCATTTATGCATTTAGTGTCCCACAAATTATGAAATTTAAACAAATTCAAATAATATTTTAAAAAATAAATACTTTAAAAATCGATTTTAGAGTAATATTGTTCTTCACAAAAAATATAGCAAAAAAGTAATGTACCTTCATTGTCACATCCTGGCCCGGGCTCGACCACTTC
Source organism: Crataegus laevigata (assembly GCA_963580275.1). Classification (NCBI taxonomy): domain Eukaryota; kingdom Viridiplantae; phylum Streptophyta; class Magnoliopsida; order Rosales; family Rosaceae; genus Crataegus; species Crataegus laevigata. Next base: position 19,321,129 of record OY756945.1, read on the forward strand.
CCAGGCTCGACTCCACCAGAGCACGATATTGTTCGCTTTGGGCCCCTACTACACCCTCATGGTTTTGTTTCTGGGAATTCCCACGAGAACTTCTCAGTGGGCCACCCATCTTGGGATTGCTCTCGCACGAACTCGCTTAACTTCGGAGTTTTGATGGAACCCGAAGCCAGTGAGCTCCCAAAAGGCCTCGTGCTAATTAGGGGTGGGAATGTATATATAAGGCTTACATGATCCTCACTCTTGGGCGATGTGGGATCTTTCAATCCACCCCTCTTAGGAGCTCGACGTCCTCGTTGGCACACTTTTGACCATGGAGTGGCTCTGATACCAAATTGTCACATCCTAGACCGGCTCCGTCGTAGCACGACATTCCTCTTTGGGCCCCAGCCACGCCTTCACGGTTTTGTTTCTAAGAACTCACACGAAAACTTCCCAGTAGGTCACCCATCCTGAGATTGGGCTCGCTCGAACTCGCTTAACTTCGGAGTTCTCACAGAATCCGAAGCCAGTGAGCTCCCAAAAGGACTCGTGCTAATTGGAGGTGGGAATGTACATATAAGGCTTACATGATCCTCAACCCTGGACGATGTGGGATCTTACACTCATAATTATTAACATATTTTAAAAAAATAACTATTGATATATTTCAAAACATAAAATAAATACATATAATTAGTATGGGTACATTTAGCAAAATTAAAATTGGGTACAAATACAAATAAAAGTTTAAAAAATACGAGCACAAAAAAGAATTAATATATGGGTACAACTTAAAACTGAAAAAGAAAATTGGTACAACTTAAAAAAAGGGTTGCAATTAAAAATGGGTACAAACTAAAAATAAAAATATATGATAAAAATGTAGCCATAAATATAAATGTACCAAATGTAACGTTTTTAACACTAAATGAATATATTTAGAAACAAAAAATATTTTATTATCTAATGACGTTTATTTAGATCTGAGGACCTTGATCAAAAATTAAAAAAGAATTAGGTTTTAATCATTGGAGTAGGAAAAATAGGGATGGTAACCTAATTTTTCCTTTTCTTAATCTTGGGACAGAAATCGTTTTTTTTTTTTTTTAATATGCACACGCAATGCATAACAATCGAACAGAAATAAGATTTTTCCTACACCCTGAATGTAACATCTCACATCGCCCAGGGAAGTGATCCTTATATGTATATTCCCATCCCTACCTAGCACGAGGCCTTTTGAGAGCCCACTGGCTTCGGGTTCCATCAGAACTCCGAAGTTACGCGAGTAGCGCGCGAGAGCACTCCCATGATGGGTGACCCACTGGGAAGTTCTCGTGTGAGTTCCCAGAAACAAAACCGTGAGGGCGTAGTTGTTGGAAATGTGCTCTAAAACCAATCATATGATGATACTTTATGGACATTTCACATGTTAAACTAATCTAGTTTAATATAAAGGGCAAAGATTATTGTTTGAGCGGTCTCATATAAATGTTATATGCTTAAACGATAAAGTCCAAGGAACATGTGATTGGGAGAATGCAATCTAAAAGAAGTTAGATTCATGAGACCATTCTTTCGTAGACACATCCTAAACGTTCCTGATCATAGGATTGCCAATTGGGCATTGACAGTCCGTTAAGATCAGTACGTGCTATGTCTTCTCTCAGGGAGAGTGACTAGTCTCGAGTCATTGGTGTGAGTGACACCAAGACAAGCACGTAGGTGCTTAATAGAGAATGAGTTCACTGAACACGATCAACGACGAGTTCTCATATTCATGTCACGTGAGAACTCATGGTTAGGATAATGCAAATTAGTCCTTTGACCTGAGGCATCATAGTTGTCTTGTGGTTAGGTCCTTGATCTTTGATCGCGTCAAAAGGCATTCCTTTGGAGTGTCCACGGCATGGTTGGGGTCAAGCTATCTAGTCATGGAGACAAGTGAATGCGCAACAAGGGATCTCTAACCTTCAAACCGTTGAGGGAGAATACTCTATGATATGATTTAGAATCTCTGGCCAGAGTATGAGTGAGATGTTGGAATACGTTCTAGATCACATTCAAGGTAATCATATAAGTGCAAGATACGCATTGGATAGTAGACATGAATAAACTATCAAACCAAACAATGTGGTCAAGAGTATTGTATTGGAGAAGGACCGTATTGCATTTGTAATCCTAAACTGAATAGGTTCTCTACCTCTTCTGATTAGCTTGGGTAACCATGATATGCTGCTAGGTGTCACTCATGGTTTGTGGAAGCCCTAAACGTGTGTAAACACTGAAGGGAGAATTGAAAGAAGTTTCAATTCACAATCGATTTAAAAGAGTTTTAATCGCCCACTGCCTCGCTAAAAGGAACCTAATGGATCGTACACCGTGTAAGGTAAAGATTGAAGATTCAACGGAGATGAGTAAGAATAATTAAATGGTTTAATTATTTATGGCAATGATTAATTAATATGTTAATTAATCAAACGAATGAGTTCGTTAAAGACCTCGGGATAGTTTTGGACCTTAAGGCCCAATGGGCTTCAAACGTCAAGTCCATTAACTTAAGTTGTATGACAACTTAAAGAATAATGATTCACAAAGGCCCAAATAGCCCAAATTAATCCCTAAGGCCGGCCACTTAGTAAGGGTAGCAAACTTGCACTTATTTACAAGTTTGCCACTCAAATGAATTAAGGTATAAATTTGACTTTATAGCCAAAATTCATTAAGGGTTGTTTTTGGGGAAATTGGAGAAACACAAACTCTCCTTTCTCTCTAGAAATGGCCGGCCACCTTGAGGAGTACATCTAGCAATCCTACTCCTCCAAGGTCACTCATATCTTCTCCAATTTAACCTTGGTGAAGAAACTTAGAGGTTCCCAATTTTGGGAACTTAGAGAACCCATTCTTCCATCTAAATCCCTAGATCTAAGATGCAAGGAATGAAGGCCCTCTCCTTGGGTGATTAGCCTTTGCTTATGCAAAGAGGAATCTACAAAGGTATAAATCTCAACTCACTTTGTTTTGAGTTGTTTAAAGGTTCACCAATCTAATAGGCTTTGAACATTCATGGGTAATGTTTTGTTTTTAAGTATATGCAAGCATGATTCCGCCTTTAATTTGTTAATTGCATGCTAATGATATTGCTTAAATGAACATGTATTCTCAAAATAATCCTTCAAGTGGTATCAGAGCCTAGGTCTAGTAGTTGGTGAATCCTTTTCGGTTTTGTATTTCATAGTATGTGATTTAAAAGTTGTAATATGTTACAAGCTTTATTCTTGTTTTATGAATGTAAATTTTGTTGGAAAATTTGGCATCTCAAATGTTGTAGATGTAGTTCATATGAGCATGAATATTGAAGCTAAAATTTGGTGCATGAATTTTGGGAATTTCGGCCAAAATTAAAGGGTGATTTTTGGGGTTCTTGTTTGACTTGTTAAAAGTGTTTTCAAGTAACTTTTGGGACCCCTAAGTACCCTAGTTTGGTTATATGTTATTTCCCTTAAGTTTAAGTGATTTTGAAATGTTTTTGGATGAAAAATGTTCATGGAACTTTTATGGGTTTCTCATGAATGTTCATCATTGTTCTTGATGTTCTTGCCAAGAACAATAAAGCTTGTGGTTTTGATTCAAAGTTTTGAATTATTTCATAAAGTTTTTGTTATAAGATATTTTCATATATTTATTAATGATTAACATTTTGATGTTAGTCAAAAACTATATAAATATGTTAGATATTTATTTTGAATGATGAAAGAGATATTGGTGGGTGTGAAAGGATTAATTCCCTTTCACACACACCACTTGCATGGTTTTATGTAACCAAAACCACTTCACAAAAACTTTGAATTTTTTTTTAAAAAAATCTTGTCAAAACCGGCCACCCTATAGAGTAGGGTCATTTTGGGCCTTTTGTGCAATTACATAAAGTTTTGATACTTTTGTGTATTTGCATTTTGGCCCAAAAGTTTACGTTTTTACGTAAAGGTCCAAAATCACTAAAAGGATAAATTGTTTTGATCCTTTAATGAAGTTTTAGCTTTTGTGGAAATTTTTTGGGTTCTAGTTGTAATTACATAAAGTATTGGACTTTTGTATTTTTACAAAGTGACCCCAAAAGTTTAAGTAATTGCAAAATAGCCCAAAAGTTGAGGTTAATTGCACTATGGCCCAAATAAGTTGAGGTCTTTGCATTTTGGCCCAAATGTTGAGGCTAATTGCATTATAGCCCAAATAAGTTGAGGTTATTGATATTGGCCCAAATTAGGTAGAGAACAAAATTGTTTTGTCTCTTTAAATGAGAATTGGATTTTCATTTTAGTTAGCTCCATTTAAAATCAATTTTATGGATACAAAAACCAAATGAAAAAAAATGTTGCATTCAATTTAATTAGTTAAAGTGTTAATTAATTAAAGGGTGATTATGAACCTAAGCCTATGATAATTGAGCTATGTGAAAGGCCGTTTCAAATTTGTTTGAACCATGAGAATGTGTAGATTAGATTTTGGTTGTAATTTGATTTGATCAAATGTTGTAAAAGAGCATAAGCTCTTCTTTAATTTAAAGTAATTTGATTTGATCAATTGTTGTAAAAGAGCATAAGCTCTTCTTTACTTTGAAGTACTTATTTCTTGCTTTATTTGATATGCATGAAATTGAAGTAGTTGGGTCCAACGCCCCTAAGACAACACGCCTTAATGTGATTAAACGCGTAACTAAAATCAATCACCATCCCTAGTTCGAGATTCAACACAAGGCTCGTGTTGGATCTAATAAAAGGTTCATAGTCATCCTAAGGCCCTAAGGCAACTATATAGTCCATCAATGAATGCAAATCTGATGTTAGTAGTATCATATACTCTTGCTTTAAAAACCGTTTTAAAAGCTTAGTGGGAGTATTATATACAACTAAATCAATCAAATGGACCAATAGTTGTAATAGGACCAAAAAATGTTTTAACGTGATTGAAAGCATGTTTATATATGTGATGAGACCTAAAACCCTCAACTAAACCAATATTAAGTTGATAAGCGTGAGAGTGCTTTGAACACTCTTTCGTGGCCTTCCACCGTGGTAAGCTCCAATCGTTTGTGACTTGTACACCGGCTTCACCCTATCATGGGGGAGTACAAAGTGCATGCTTACATTCAGGAGGAGTTTATATACATACTTGATGTTGTGAAAGGTAGGCAACGAGAATAGCCAACATCGTATCATCGTGAGGTTGTTCTTGAACCCCTAACTTGAACTAGCATGGTGGGAATGACTTAACTAAGTGCAATGGAGCCAACATCATATCATTGTGAGGTGACATTCTCTAGAGGCCAACATCATATCATTGTGAGGTGACATTATTAATGCTAGCCAACATCGTATCATCGTGAGGTGGGCTTGGTAATAGTGAGTCTCCCATACCCTACTAAGAGTTTCCTCCAAAACTCTCGAATTCCGATGCTTAAAATCAATCAATTTATATTCGTTATGTATTTGTTTACCAATATATTTGCAAACGCTATCCGATACTTGACAAAGAAAAGCCGAATGCTTTAGTTTCCGGACTTAGTACTACAATTCCATAGATTGTCTTTAATGGCTTGTAGATGTAACTAAGTAAGTCTCATCCTCACAATCTTCCAATTGATAATGTATCAATGAAAGAACATGTTAGATAAGTCTATCATAAAGAGGACAACACTTTTAATGTCATAATTCTTCAATTACAAATTGTTGTATGAAGAAATAAGAGTTGTTTTGAACAACCCTTAGTAAATGCAAACATTAGTGCTTGTTTCTTTATTACATGAACAAAGAACTTGAGAAGTAAGCACAAGGGCATGGACACTTTATGTGCCATGATTCTTCACTTACAAATCGTTGTATGAAGAAATGAGAGTTGCCTTGAACAACTCTTGAATGTTTGTAATTATGTTTAGAACATAATGGTTGGTTGACAAAAATAGTCCATCAACATGGACTTATGATGATTTTGAATCATTAAATGTTGAAGTGTTAAAACACTTAACGAGACGGAAACTAGGCAAGGACTTCACTTTTGTGTCCTTATCCTAATCGTTCACTATGTTTATTGTAAACTATATAGTGAACAATAACCACACGCTCTCCAAATTGTTTGATGTGTATAAACACAATTGAAACAAGTTTCAAGAGAGATAGTGGGAGTTTAGGGACCATGACTATTGTAGTCAAAGGAGAAGTCAAATGAAGAAAGTAAAAATAACTCCAAGGGAACAAACTTTCTGTATGAAATGATGGACATTGGAAGGGGTATTTGCAAGAAATGTCTTGCAAGTGTCAAGAACACACCTTTTTCAAGGTGATGTAAATTGTTCTTGAATAGTTCAAAACAGTTGGTTCTTCTACTTGAATGCTTGATTCCGTATTAGTATCTATGTTTTACAATCGTTGTAAAAGTGTGCTAATAAGAAGTAGAAGATTAATGAGAGAAGAGAAAGTACTTCACATTCGAAACGTGAATCAAATATAGATCTCTGCGAAAGCGGATTGTACTTACTCCCTCATATGAACTACCAAATAAGAATGATTAGATTATTGTAATCTAATTAATTGTCTCTATAGTAGAGATGATGTGGTAGTGTTAACTGTTTAGAATACAACGATGCTTAAAACCCAAAAGGTTGCAAGGTAGTGACTAATCCCAACTGAGTTGTGATACCTCTGAAACATAAATTGCGAGTTGGTCATGGATGGATGCTTTGGATCGTTAGATCCGGATCCAATGCCTTCTTATTAAAATTGTATAGAGGCGAAATGTTCGAATCTTTATTCTTTTGGAAAGAAGAAAGAATCACAAAGTTGTTGAGGTTAATTCACTTAGATGTTAGTGGCATTTATCCACAACATAATATTACTCATGTTGTATGACATTCACCAAAGATCACTCTGAAGGATTATTTTGGAGAAACATGTTCATTTAAGCAATATCATTAGCATGCAATTAACAAATTAAAGGCGGAATCATGCTTGCATATACTTAAAAACAAAACATTAACCATGAATGTTCAAAGCCTAGTAGATTGGTGAACCTTTAAACAACTCAAAACAAGTGAGTTGAAATTAATACCTTTGTAGATTCCTCTTTGCATAAGCAAAGGCTAATCACCCAAAGAGAGGGCCTTCTTTCCTTGCATCTTAAAACTATGGATTTATATAGAAAGGATAGGTTCTCTAAGTTCTCAAAATTGAGAACCTCTAAGTTTCTACACCAAGGTTTTGATTAAGAAGAAATGAGTGACCTTGGAGGAGCTAGAGTGCTAGCTAAAACCCTCCAAGGGGGCCGGCCATTTCTAGAGAGAAGGGAGAGCTTTTCTTCTCTCCAATTTCCCAAAAACAACCCTAAATGAATTTTGGCTATAAAGTCAAATTTATACCTTAATTCATTTGAGTGGCAAACTTGTAAATAAGTCCAAGTTTGCTACCCTTCACAATATGGCCGGCCTTAGGGATATTTTTGGAGTATTTGGGCCTTTGTAAATCATTATTTATTAAGTTGTCATACAACTTAAGTCAATGGACTTGACGTTCGAAGCCCATTGGGCCTTAAGGTCCAAAACCATCCCGAGGTCTTTAACGAACTTATTCGTTTGATTAATAATCATATTAATTAATCCTTGCCATAAATAATTAAACCATTTAATTATTCTTACTCATCTCCGTTGAATCTTCAATCTCTACCTTACACGGTGTACGATCCATTAGGTTCCTTTTAGCGAGGCAGTGGGCGATTCAAACTCTTTCAAATCGATTGTGAATTTGAAACTTACTTTCAATTCTCCCTTTAGTGTTTACACACGTTTAGGGTTTCCACAAACCATGAGTGACACCTAGCAGCATATCATGGTTACCCAAGCTAATCAGAAGAGGTGGAGAACCTATTCAGTTTAGGATTACAAATGCAATACGGTCCTTCTCTAATACAATACTCTTGACCACATTGTTTGGCTTGATAGTTTATTCATGTCTACTATCCAATGTGAATCTCGCACTTATATGATTACCTTGAATGTGATCTGGAACGCATTCCAATATCTCATTCACACTCTGGCCAGAGATTCTTAATCATATCATAGAGTATTCTCCCTCAACGGTTTGAAGGTTAGAGATCCTTTGTTGCGCATTCACTTGTCTCCATGACTAGATAGCTTGACCCCAACCATGCCGTGGACACTCCAAAGGAATGCCATTTGACACGATCAAAGATCAAGGTCCTAACCACAAGACAACTATGATGCCTCAGGTCAAAGGACTAATTTGCATTATCCTAACCATGAGTTCTCACGTGACATGAATATGAGAACTCGTCGTTGATCGTGTTCAGTGAACTCATTCTCTATTGAGCACCTACGTACTTGTCTTGGTGTCACTCACACCAATGACTCGAGACTAGTCACTCTCCCTGAGAGAAGACATAGCACGTACTGATCTTAACGGACTGTCAATGCCCAATTGGCAATCCTATGATCAGGAACGTTTAGGATGTGTCTACGAAAGAATGGTCTCATGAATCTAACTATTTAGATCGCATTCTCCCAATCACATATTCCTTGGACTTTATCGTTTAAGCATATAACATTTATATGAGACCGCTCAAACAATAATCTTTGCCCTTAATATTAAACTAGATTAGTTTAACATGTGAAATGTCCGTAAAGTATCATCATATGATTGGTTTTAGGGCACATTTCCAACAATCTCCCACTTGCACTAGAGCCAATCGGCTTGGTCATCAGTGATGATACCTCTTCTGCAGTCATTTCAAAAATGGCTGAATAGTAGGCCTAGACAATGGATATCTATATGTTATCCATAGAAGCAACTTTGAGAATAACGACGTCACCATTATACATGATTCCCAATCATGTGGTTTAGTCTCTCATATGAGTTCGGACCTTGATGAGACCTTGATTCCCTGGCTTGAGCTATCGCCCCATTAGTGTCATACACTTTCTGGTTGGAACCGAATAGAGAGTTCATAAATGAACTTTCCCATCCAAACAACATTGTTGTAAGCTTCTATATGGCAATATATTTTGCATTCATAATGGAACACACTAAAGTCATTACTTTAATGTTTCCATCCAAATATCTCTTTAGTCATAATAAAGAGATATCTGTTTATCTCTTCATTCATAATGAAGAAACATCCAATGATGGATTAGATTCATAATCTAATACATTTACGCTTCCATTACGTTACTTTGATTCTTCCTCAATTATTGAGAAATCTATCCTTCAGTATTTCTTAAATACTTAAGGACTCACTTGACAGTTGCCATGGTTCTGATCCTGGGCTTGCACTGATATCGTTTTGTACCGTTTTAGGTACAACTCATATCAATGTTTTCATACAATATGAAATACATAAATCACCTTTGTGCGTATGCATAAAGGATTCTATTTACGCATTATTTCTTTGGGAGTCAAAGGGTACATTCCCTTTGAGAAGAACAATTTCCTAGTCTCACTAGAATTGTCATTCAAATTGAAGTTTATCATCATATGAGAAACTTCCTAGCGTCTCTTGTCTATTATAGACTATATCTCCCATATTTATTCTATCGTTTATAGAATGTTTAAAGTCATTACTTTAACGAAGAAGTATTCATTTCATTTCCAAAAATTAATATATCATATATATATTTAAATTTAGGAATATGATAAACTCCCACTAATCTTTTGTAAACAAAAGATTCATTTACACCTTTATGGGAAATCAAACGATTTGATCTTTCATAAGACGGTTGTAGCTCCCATTAGCTTGCTAAGATCCATGATGGATGGATCTCTACAACTTACATGTCTTGTGATAGTTTTAGACATACATTATCAAGACTATCTTAATAATGGTTTTGGAAACCCATATTATGTCTAAACATTGAATCACCATTTAGTTGTAGCTAGTGATCCTCGAATTAATTGAAACTAAGACTATATCAAAGATGGTTTCTTCAAAGTCAACCATACTCTTTGAGTGTAGTCACCTTAGGCTACCAATTAGCTATTAAGGTTTCATTATTTCGAGTCAAATGGTACTTTACCATTTCCTTGAGTATATATCGTATATACACCCAATGTAGTCATAAGGATTTTCATTCGTATTTCTTTCGAATTAAGAGGTGTAACTCTATGACATAGTCATAAAGTTCAAACCATTCAACTGAGACGGTTTATAAATCCTTCTTGACTACTTTGGAGCTTGTGGTATAGGAACTAGGTTGTTATATTTGTTGATTACTATCTTGTCTCTCAAAGAACCCATTCTTTGAGTTCTATATCTCGTTCATTTGCGCTTATGCAAATCACATTGTAAGATTACAATGAACTACCCAACAAAACAACATTGGTTAGTTGGTTTATAGAAGTGATATCCAAAGGTTAGATTTAAGGATATCTCACAAGATTGTTCTCAAACAAATATTGCTTATTAGCACACAACCCCAAATCTTAACATACTTAAGATTTTGTCTTTCTTTCCAACTACATATTATGGAGTTATGAAAATTTTGGAAGATCTTCTAATTGACAATCATATTGTTTTTAGAAGTATATATATATCCTATATATGGGTAATAGATAATATCCAACGAACTAAATCTTTATTCAAGTTCGTTCTTCTCCTAATGGAGAAGATCATTATCTTATGATGCTACCTTCCTTGACATCTTTCAAGGAAACGTATCTAAAGTGTTACATTTCCTTGGATCAAATCTAAGGAGGTAAATACTTTAGACGTCTTACTCATCAACTTACATTTCTTGAATTCTTTGAAACCTTTTGCAAAGTATTCGGACTTGTGTTTATTCAAAGTAAACTATAGTCCAACCGAGAGTGATCTTCGGTGAATGTCATATAACATGAGTAGTATTATGTTGTGGACTAGTGCCACTAACATCTAAGTGAATTAACCTCAACAACTTTGTGATTCTTTCTTCTTTCCAAAAGAATAAAGATTCGAACATTTCGCCTCTATACAATTTTAACAAGAAGGCATTGGATCCGGATCTAACGATCCAAAGCATCCATCCATAACCAACTCGTAATTTATGTTTTAGAGGTATCACAACTTAGTTGGGATTAGTCACTACCTTGCAACCTTTTGGGTTTTAAGCATCGTTATATTCTAAACAATTAACACTACCACATCATCTCTACTATAGAGACAATTAATTAGATTACAATAATCTAATCATTCTTATTTGGTAGTTCATATGAGGAAGTAAGTACAATCCGCTTTCGCAGAGATCTATATTTTATTCATTTTCCGAATGTGAAGTACTTTCTCTTCTCTCATTAATCTTCTACTTCTTATTAGCCACACTTTTACAACAACTTGTAAAACATAGTTACTAATACAGAATCAAGCATTCAAGTAGAAGAACCAACTGTTATGAACTTTTCAAGAACATTCTACAACACCTTGTAAAAGGTGTGTTCTTGACACTTGCAAGACATTTCTTGCAAATACCCCTTCCAATGTCCATCCTTTCATAAAGAAAGTTTGTTCCCTTGGAGTTATTTTTGCTTTCTTCATTTGACTTCTCCTTTGACTACAATAGTCATGGTCCCTAAACTCCCACTATCTCTCTTGAAACTTGTTTCAATCGTGTTTTACACATCAAACAATTTGGAGAGCGTGTGGTTATTGTTCACCATATAGTTTACAATAAACTTAGTGAACGATTAGGATAGGGACACAAAGGTGAAGTCCTTGTCTAGTTTCCGTCTCGTTAAGTGTTTTAACACTTCAACATACAATGATTCAAAATCATCATAAGTCCATGTTGATGGACTATTTTTGTCAACCAACCATTATGTTCTAAACATAATTACAAACATTCAAGAGTTGTTCAAGGCAACTCTCATTTCTTCATACAACGATTTGTAAGTGAAGAATCATGGCACATAAAGTGTCCATGCCCTTGTGCTTTCTTCTCAAGTTCCTTGTTCATGTAACAAAGAGACAAGCACTTAATGTTTGCGTTGATTAAGGGTTGTTCAAAACAACTCTTATTTCTTCATACAACAATTTGTATTTGAAGAATTATGACATTAAAATTGTTGTCCTCTTTATGATAGACTTATCTAACATGTTCTTCCAATGATACATTTATCAATAGGAAGATTGTGAGGATGAGACTACTTAGGTACTTGTACAATCCATTCAAGACAATCTATGGGATTGTAGTACCAAGTTCGGAAACTAAAGTAATCGGCTTTTCTTTGTCAAGTTTTGGATAGCGTTTGCAAATATATTGGTAAATAAATACATAACGAATATAAATTGATTGATTTTAAGCTATTTGATTCGGGTCTTTAAATCATAATAGCACCACCCACTATTTTTGGCAAATTCCATATCCCTCATCGGAATTCGAGAGTTTTTGGAGGAAACTCTTAGTAGGTTATGGGAGACTCACTATTACCAAGCCCACCTCACGATGATACGATGTTGGCTAGCATTAATAACAATGAGAGAGTACGCTTACTCATTTACATCTTTATGTAAGAACCCATCTAATTTGGCCTCTAGAGAATGATGCCTCACAATGATATGATGTTGGCTCCATTGCACTTAGTTAAGTCATTCCCACCATGCGAGTTCAAGTTAGGGGTCCAAGAACAACCTCACGATGATACGATGTTGGCTATTCTCTTTGCCTACCTTTCACAACATCAAGTATGCATATAGAATCCTCCCCGAGTGTAAGCATGCACTTTGTACTCCCCCATGATAGGGTGAAGCCGGTGTACACGTCACAAACGTTTGGACCTACCACGGTGGAAGGCCACGAAAGAGTGTTCAAAGCACTCTCACGCTTATCAACTTAATATTGGTTTGGTTGAGGGTTTTTAGGTCTCATCACATATAAACATACATTTTAATCCAATGAAAACATTTTTGGTCCTATCACAACTATTGGTCCATATGATTTATTTAGTTGTATATAATACTCCCACTAAGCTTTTAAAACGGTTTTTAAAGCAAGAGTACATGATACTACTAACATAAGGTTTGCATTCATTGATGGACTATATAGTTGCCTTAGGGCCTTAGGATGACTATGAACCTTTTATTAGATCCAACACGAGCCTTGTGTTGAATCTCGGACTAGGGATGGTGATTGATTTTAGTTACGCATTTAATCACATTAAGGCGTGTTGTCTTAGGGGCGTTGGACCCAACTACTTCATTTTCATGCATATCATATAAAGCAAGAAAGAAGTACTTCAAAGTAAAGAAGAGCTTATGCTCTTTTACAACAATTGATCAAATCAAATTACTTTAAATTAAAGAAGAGCTTATGCTCTTTTACAACATTTGATCTAATCAAATTACAACCAAAATCTAATCTACACATTCCCAAGGTTCAAACAAATTTGAAACGGCCTTTCACATAGCTCAATTATCGTAGGCTTAGGTTCATAATCACCCTTTAATTAATTAACACTTTAACTAATTAAATTGAATGCAACATTTTTCATTTGGTTTTTGTATCCATAAAATTTGATTTTAAATGGAGCTAACTAAATGAAAATCCAATTCTCATTTAAAGAGACAAAACAATTTTTGTTCTCTATTTAATTTGGGCCTAAATGCAATGACCTCAACTTATTTGGGCCATTGTGCAATTAACCTCAACTTTTGGGCTATTTTGCAATTAGCCACAACTTTTGGGCCATAGTGCAATTAACCACAACTTTTGGGCTATTTTGCAAAAACTTAAACTTTTGGGGTCACTTTGTAAAAACACAAAAGTACACTACTTCATGTAATCACAACTACTTCATGTAATCACAACTAGAACCCAAAATTTTCCACAAATGTAAAAACTTCATTAAAGGAGCAAAACAATTTGTCCTTTAGCGTTTTTGGACCTAAACGTAAAAACGTAAACTTTTGAGCCAAAATGCAAATACACAAAAGTATCAAAACTTTATGTAATTGCATGAAAGCCCCAAAAGTACTCCCACTTGAGGGAGTGGCCGGCCTTGGGATGAAAGGGAGTGATGTGTGTGTTGATTTGTAAGTTGACATAAAGCATGCAAGGTGTGTGTGAATGGGATTTATGCCTTACACACCCATTAAATTTTCTTACACCATTCAAACAAATATCTAACATATATTCAAAGTTCTGACTAATATTAAAAATATTAATCATTAATAAATATATGAAAATATCTAATAACAAAACTTTATGAAATAATTCAAAACTTTGAATCAAAACACTAAACTTTTTGTTCTTGGCTAAAATGTCAAGAACAATGAAGAACACTCATGAAAAACTCAAAATTTTTCCATGATGATTTTTCACCCAAAAAACATCCCAAAACCATTTAAACTTAAGGGAAATTCCATATAACCAAACTAGGGTACTTAGGGGTTCCAAAAGTCACTTGAAAAACATTTTAACAAGACAAACAAGAACCAAAAAAAATCACCCTTTTAATTTGGCCGAAAATCCCAAAATTCTTGGCACCAAATTTTAGCTTCAATATTCATGCTCATATGAACTACATCTACAACATTTGAGATGCCAAATTTTCCAACAAAATTTACATTCATAAAACAAGAATAAAGCTTGTAACATTTTACAACTTTTAAATCACATATTATGAAATACAAAACCCAAAAGGATTCACCAACTACTAGACCTAGGCTCTGATACCACTTGAAGGATTATTTTGGAGAAACATGTTCATTTAAGCAATATCATTAGCATGCAATTAACAAATTAAAGGCGGAATCATGCTTGCATATACTTAAAAACAAAACATTAACCATGAATGTTCAAAGCCTAGTAGATTGGTGAACCTTTAAACAACTCAAAACAAGTGAGTTGAAATTAATACCTTTGTAGATTCCTCTTTGCATAAGCAAAGGCTAATCACCCAAAGAGAGGGCCTTCTTTCCTTGCATCTTAAAACTATGGATTTATATAGAAAGGATAGGTTCTCTAAGTTCTCAAAATTGAGAACCTCTAAGTTTCTACACCAAGGTTTTGATTAAGAAGAAATGAGTGACCTTGGAGGAGCTAGAGTGCTAGCTAAAACCCTCCAAGGGGGCCGGCCATTTCTAGAGAGAAGGGAGAGCTTTTCTTCTCTCCAATTTCCCAAAAACAACCCTAAATGAATTTTGGCTATAAAGTCAAATTTATACCTTAATTCATTTGAGTGGCAAACTTGTAAATAAGTCCAAGTTTGCTACCCTTCACAATATGGCCGGCCTTAGGGATATTTTTGGAGTATTTGGGCCTTTGTAAATCATTATTTATTAAGTTGTCATACAACTTAAGTCAATGGACTTGACGTTCGAAGCCCATTGGGCCTTAAGGTCCAAAACCATCCCGAGGTCTTTAACGAACTTATTCGTTTGATTAATAATCATATTAATTAATCCTTGCCATAAATAATTAAACCATTTAATTATTCTTACTCATCTCCGTTGAATCTTCAATCTCTACCTTACACGGTGTACGATCCATTAGGTTCCTTTTAGCGAGGCAGTGGGCGATTCAAACTCTTTCAAATCGATTGTGAATTTGAAACTTACTTTCAATTCTCCCTTTAGTGTTTACACACGTTTAGGGCTTCCACAAACCATGAGTGACACCTAGCAGCATATCATGGTTACCCAAGCTAATCAGAAGAGGTGGAGAACCTATTCAGTTTAGGATTACAAATGCAATACGGTCCTTCTCTAATACAATACTCTTGACCACATTGTTTGGCTTGATAGTTTATTCATGTCTACTATCCAATGTGAATCTCGCACTTATATGATTACCTTGAATGTGATCTGGAACGCATTCCAATATCTCATTCACACTCTGGCCAGAGATTCTTAATCATATCATAGAGTATTCTCCCTCAACGGTTTGAAGGTTAGAGATCCTTTGTTGCGCATTCACTTGTCTCCATGACTAGATAGCTTGACCCCAACCATGCCGTGGACACTCCAAAGGAATGCCATTTGACACGATCAAAGATCAAGGTCCTAACCACAAGACAACTATGATGCCTCAGGTCAAAGGACTAATTTGCATTATCCTAACCATGAGTTCTCACGTGACATGAATATGAGAACTCGTCGTTGATCGTGTTCAGTGAACTCATTCTCTATTGAGCACCTACGTACTTGTCTTGGTGTCACTCACACCAATGACTCGAGACTAGTCACTCTCCCTGAGAGAAGACATAGCACGTACTGATCTTAACGGACTGTCAATGCCCAATTGGCAATCCTATGATCAGGAACGTTTAGGATGTGTCTACGAAAGAATGGTCTCATGAATCTAACTATTTAGATCGCATTCTCCCAATCACATATTCCTTGGACTTTATCGTTTAAGCATATAACATTTATATGAGACCGCTCAAACAATAATCTTTGCCCTTAATATTAAACTAGATTAGTTTAACATGTGAAATGTCCGTAAAGTATCATCATATGATTGGTTTTAGGGCACATTTCCAACACACTCTCGGTTGGACTATAGTTTATTTTGAATAAACACAAGTCCGAATACTTTGCAAAAGGTTTCAAAGAATTCAAGAAATGTAAGTTGATGAGTAAGACGTCTAAAGTATTTACCTCCTTAGATTTGATCCAAGGAAAGATAACACTTTAGATGCGTTTCCTTGAAAGATGTCAAGGAAAATAGCATCATAAGATAATGAATTTCTCAATTAGGAGAAGAACGAACTAGAATAAGATTTAGTTCGTTGGATATTATCTATTACCCATATATAGGATATATATATATACTTCTAAAACAATGTGATTGTGAATTAGAAGATCTTCCAAAATTTTCATAACTCCATAAGATGTAGTTGGAAAGAAAGACAAATCTTAAGCATGTTAAGATTTGGGGTTGTGTGCTAATAAGCAATATTTGTTTGAGAACAATCTTGTGAGATATCCTTAAATTAACCTTTGGATATCACTTCTATAAACCAACTAACAAATGTTGTTTTGTTGGGTAGTTCATTGTAATCCTACAATATGATTTGCATAAGCGCAAATGAACGAGAGATAGAACTCAAAGAATGGGTTCTTTGAGAGACAAGATAGTGATCAACAAATATAACAACCTAGTTCCTATACCAAAAGCTCCAAGGTAGTCGAGAAGGATTTATAAACCGTCTTAGTTGAATGGTTTGGACTTTATGACCATGTCAAAGAGTTGCACCTCTTAATTCGAAAGAAATAAGAATGAAAATCCTTATGACTAGTATATACGATATATACTCAAGGAAATGGTAAAATACCATTTGACTCGAAATAATGAAACCTTAATGGCTAATTGGTAGCTTAAGGTGACTACACTCAAAGAGTATGGTTGACTTTGAAGAAACCATCTTTGATATAGTCTTAGTTTCAATTAATTCGAGGATTGCTAGCTACAACTAAATGGTGATTCAATGTTTGGACATAATATGGGTTTCCAAAACCATTATTAAGATAGTCTTGATAATGTATGTCTAAAACTATAAATCACAAGACATGCAAGTTGTAGAGATCCATCCATCATGGATCTTAGCAAGCTAGTGGGAGCTATAACCGTCTTATGAAAGATCAAATCGTTTGATTTCTCATAAAGATGTAAATGAATCTTTTGTTTACTAGGTTTACAAAAGATTAGTGGGAGTTAATCATATTCCTAAATTTAAATATATATGATATATTAATTTTTGGAAATGAAAAGAATACTTCTTCGTTAAAGTAATGACTTTAAACATTCTATAAACGATAGAATATATATGGGAGATATAGTCTATGTATATGGGATTGAAATCTATAATGATATATTTCAAGATATAATTTGATTATATCAATCCCTAAAATAGACAAGAGATGCTAGGAAGTTTCTCATATGATGATAAACTTCAATTAGAATGACAATTCTAGTGAGACTAGGAAGTTGTTCTTCTCAAAGGGAATGTACCCTTTGACTCCCAAAGAAATAATGCGTAAATAGAATCCTTTATGCATATGCAGAAAGGTGATTTATGTATTTCATATTGTATGAAAAACGTTGATATGTGTTGTACTAAGATCAGTACAATACGATATCAATGCAAGCCCAGGATCAGAACCATGGCAACTGTCAAGTGAGTCCTTAAGTATTTAAGAAATACTAAAAGTATTTAAGAAATACTAAAGGATAGACTCCTCAAAGAATGAGGAAGATTTAGAGTAACGTAATGGAAGCGTAAATGTATTAGATTATGAATCTAATCCATCATTGAATTTCTCTTCATTATGAATGAAGTGATAATTAGATATCTCTTTATTATGACTAAAGAGATATTTGGGTGGAAACGTTAAAAGTAATGACTTTAAAGTGTTCCATCATGCATGCAAAATATATTGCCATATAGAAGCTCACAACATTGTTGTTTGGATGGGAAAATTCATTTATGAACTCTCTATTCGGTTCCAACTAGAAAGTGTATGACACTAATGGGGCGATAGCTCAAGCCAGGGAATCAAGGTCTCATCAAGGTCCGAACTCAAATGAGAGACTGAACCACATGATTGAGAATCATGTATAATGGTGACGTTGTTAATCTCAAGATTGCTTCTATGGATAACATATAGATATCCATTGTCTAGGCCTACTATTCAGCCATTTATGAAATGACTACAGAAGAGGTATCATCACTGATAACCAAGCTGATTGGCTCTAGTGCAAGTGGGAGATTGTTGGAAATGTGCCCTAAAACCAATCATATGATGATACTTTATGGACATTTCACATGTTAAACTAATCTAGTTTAATATAAAGGGCAAAGATTATTGTTTGAGCGGTCTCATATAAATGTTATATGCTTAAACGATAAAGTCCAAGGAACATGTGATTGGGAGAATGCAATCTAAAAGAAGTTAAATTCATGAGACCATTCTTTCGTAGACACATCCTAAACGTTCCTGATCATAGGATTGCCAATTGGGCATTGACAGTCCGTTAAGATCAGTACGTGCTAGTGACTAGTATCGAGTCATTGGTGTGAGTGACACTAAGACAAGCACGTAGGTGCTTAATAGAGAATGAGTTCACTGAACACGATCAACGACGAGTTCTCATATTCATGTCACGTGAGAACTCATGGTTAGGATAATGCAAATTAGTATTTTGACCTGAGGCATCATAGTTGTCTTGTGGTTAGGTCCTTGATCTTTGATCGTGTCAAAAGGCATTCCTTTGGAGTGTCCACGGCATGGTTGGGGTCAAGCTATCTAGTCATGGAGACAAGTGAATGCGCAACAAGGGATCTCTAACCTTCAAACCGTTGAGGGAGAATACTCTATGATATGATTTAGAATCTCTGGCCAGAGTATGAGTGAGATGTTGGAATACGTTCCAGATCACATTCAAGGTAATCATATAAGTGCAAGATACACATTGGATAGTAGACATGAATAAACTATCAAACCAAACAATGTGGTCAAGAGTATTGTATTGGAGAAGGACCATATTGCATTTGTAATCCTAAACTGAATAGGTTCTCTACCTCTTCTGATTAGCTTGGGTAACCATGATATGCTGCTAGGTGTCACTCATGGTTTGTGGAAGCCCTAAACGTGTGTAAACACTGAAGGGAGAATTGAAAGAAGTTTCAATTCACAATCGATTTAAAAGAGTTTTAATCGCCCACTGCCTCGCTAAAAGGAACCTAATGGATCGTACACCGTGTAAGGTAAAGATTGAAGATTCAACGGAGATGAGTAAGAATAATTAAATGGTTTAATTATTTATGGCAAGGATTAATTAATATGTTAATTAATCAAACGAATGAGTTCGTTAAAGACCTTGGGATAGTTTTGGACCTTAAGGCCCAATGGGCTTCAAACGTCAAGTCCATTAACTTAAGTTGTATGACAACTTAAAGAATAATGATTCACAAAGGCCCAAATAGCCCAAATTAATCCCTAAGGCCGGCCACTTAGTAAGGGTAGCAAACTTGCACTTATTTACAAGTTTGCCACTCAAATGAATTAAGGTATAAATTTGACTTTATAGCCAAAATTCATTAAGGGTTGTTTTTGGGGAAATTGGAGAAACACAAACTCTCCTTTCTCTCTAGAAATGGTCGGCCACCTTGAGGAGTACATCTAGCAATCCTACTCCTCCAAGGTCACTCATATCTTCTCCAATCTAACCTTGGTGAAGAAACTTAGAGGTTCCCAATTTTGGGAACTTAGAGAACCCATTCTTCCATCTAAATCCCTAGATCTAAGATGCAAGGAATGAAGGCCCTCTCCTTGGGTGATTAGCCTTTGCTTATGCAAAGAGGAATCTACAAAGGTATAAATCTCAACTCACTTTGTTTTGAGTTGTTTAAAGGTTCACCAATCTACTAGGCTTTGAACATTCATGGGTAATGTTTTGTTTTTAAGTATATGCAAGCATGATTCCGCCTTTAATTTGTTAATTGCATGCTAATGATATTGCTTAAATGAACATGTATTCTCAAAATAATCCTTCAGTAGTCGGGGCCTAAAGCGAACAATATCGTGCTACGGTGGTGGAGCAGGCCTGGGATGTGGTGGACCCTGGGCTGGGATGTGACAATTTGGTATCAAAGCCTAACCCTAACCATGGTGTGCCGATGAGGACGTCGGGGCCCTAAGGGGGGTGGATTGTAACATCACACATCGCCCAGGGGAGAGGATCCTGTAAGCCTTATATGTATATTCCCATCTCTACCTAGCACGAGGCTTTTTGGGAACTCACTGGTTTCGGGTTTTGTTGGAACTCCGAAGTTAAGCGAGTAGTGTGCGAGAGCACTCCCATGATGGGTGACCCACTGGGAAGTTCTCGTGTGAGTTCCCAGAAACAAAATCGTGAGGGTGTGGTCGGGGCCCAAAGCGGACAAAATCGTGCTACGGTGGTGGAGCGGGCCTGGGTTGTGGTGGGAGCCCAAGTTGGGAAGTGACAATTTGGTATCAGAGCGTGGTTTGTTCAGAGCATACTTAGGACTTTCGTTAATGTAGTAGTGTGTCTATCATGATGTCATTTGGACGTCACGACTTCTAGATTTGGTGCATTTTAGTGTAATTGTGCAAACCTTTCTCTGTTTGACTTGTCATCTTCTGGTTAAGGTACTAGAATTCGTGTCGGGATTGTGCCTCGTTGGTGACAAATTAGATTGTCGGACGACTTTCAGCATATGGCGATACTTTGCGACATGCCTTCTAAGAAAATGGCGAGCAGAGTCGGTGTTACTTAGAAGCGACGTGGCTTAGAAATCACAGTTTGAGGAAGTCTGGTTAAGACCAGTTGTAGATCCAAAATGGCGATGCCACTCTGCAACATGCATTCCTTAGGAATTGCAGGCGGAGTCGGCTCTACATCTAAATCTTGGGAAACGGAAATCTTGGCGGTATGAGTTGGTTAAGACCAACTAGGAATCTGAAACGATGATATCACTCTGTGACATGCGTTCCCGTGGATTGGCGAACAGAGTCATGCCTTAGTGATAATTACTCGAAACTTTCGAAGTGCATGTTAGAGAAAGCGAGTAAGCGTTAATTGTTATGAAATTGGTAGGTGGTAGTTGGTGGGAGCAAATCAATGTTCTCAGACTCATTACCACTGAAGGAAACTCGTGTGAATCTTTGGAACAAGCCCTCGGTGATTGTTCTATCGATAACTTTCTTGCATTCTCTAGCGACGAAGTCAAGTTCCTTAATCTTTGACCGTTAGCTTCACACCAAATTCTTCGGGTGTTGACTTCGTTTACATGAAATGCTTTTCTTGGGAAACTCCTCGACAGCAGTCAATATTCTCACCAATTCCCAAACGGAGTTGTGATTCTTATTGTTGTAGTAGTTGGACTTGGATGACGAAGATCCAGTCTTGTTTGGATAAACAGACTTCTTGAACTTTACTTGGGTCTGGTACTCGGCGGTAAACCCTAGCTCCTTGTCCACGTACTTTTGGTACAAGTGAATTTAGCCTCTTGTTTGTAACCCAATTGACTAATGCTCTTGTCCACTAACTATTCAGCCTTGTAATTTCCAGTGTAATGGTTTGAGACTTCATCATATTCATCATTGTACAAAGATCGAGCTTTGCTTTGAACTTCTCTAGACTCATTGAGCTTTGGTTTACTTAAGAGCATCACTTTAAGGTAGCCAATCGTGTCACTGCATGCATACACGGGCTGCTTTGTATCCTCTTCATCATTCTATTGATTCAGAGGTTCTATGTTTAATTTCTGAACTTTAAAACAGCTCTCACAAAGTTTGGTGAATTACGAAATGTCGTTGGCCCCTTCAAATCTTATTAGCAGTTCTTAACTATTTTTGAGCTTAAACCTATTTTTCTTTTGGTCTAAGAAACCAATTAGCTTTGTTGCGACGCTGTTAATGAACGAAGTTTCTGACAACGAAGTGTTGTCTCATTTGATCGTAGTTCTTAAACTTTTCAAATTTTACAGTGGTGTATTAATTAAATTTTTGACTGCACACTGATGTAGTAGGATCGAGTCACGCGTGTGCCTCCTAACGATTGGAACGACATGTTGTGAATCATCTTATCCTGGAGTTAGCGATGGTAACGACCTTCCTTTGCTTGTTTGTTTCTCAACGAAAAACTAGATCATGCCAGAACAATACACCAATGGTTTCTCACTCAAACCAGATATCTTGTACTCTAGTCTTGGGTGGCCTCGTTTTGACCCTCAAATTCTTGAGTGTTCTTGTAGCCTTCTCGACATGGTTTCTTGCTCATTCAGCAAGGAACTCTCGATCGATCATTTCAACAAAAGTGTGCACCCAATTCTTATCGTTTCGGACAGGAACGTTAGAAGTATAACCTTTTCACAAGTTTGCCAGACTTACCAGGACGAGTTTCACGTGGATGTGAGGTTTGAACCGTCTTTTGGTAAGAAGTGGCTGAAGATTTTTGTACAAGCGGTCAGCAGATTATATCACCATCTTACTATAATTCATTGGCATCACATCGTTTCTTTTCCAACGACATGTGTTCACATCAACATGTCTTCCCACTACTTCACTTCATCACCTTGTTGTTGGTTAGTACGTTGATATCTAAACACTTCAAGCAGATCTTTTTGGTGCGCTCTTAAACGGTACGACAACACGGTCGAGTGAGAATCGAAAGATCTTTTCACTTTTCTCGAATGGTGTGTGCTTTCATGGGTTTTCAGGTTGATCACTTATAGTTCTTCTTCTTTCCACCAACTTTAACCTTGTCTAACTAGAAATCTGCAACTAAGCAAAAATGGAGAGGTGGATTGAGCATTGCAACAACTTCCAAGAGATACTGCTTGTTGGGAAAGGTGAATTCTCCTTTTCTGCTTGCTTGGTTTGAGCTTTTGGGTCTATTACTAACATGGTAGCCACTTCTCTTGAATCCCAAGTTACTGTTTTCAAATGGGTTCTTTACGGGCAAAACACTGGAGTAGTTGGTTATTTTTGGAAGAATTGAGGAAAATGTAGTGCTTGGTTTTGGATCGAGATTTACGACGACAATTTTTTTTCTGTTCGGTTTGGATATGGCACTTTTTATGACATGGTACAAGAGTTTTCTACGGGCAACTTTTGGTTGGCACATGAGTTTTTTGGACAGGTGTTCGGAGGATCGAATTTACATTATGAGAAATTGTGCACCTTCAGGAAATCACTGCTTGCTTATCAAGACAACAAATGTGTGATCGATATCACGGGCGGCCAACTATTGTATCAATAACTTATTCGTTGGGTTTGTTAAGCAAGTGGTCGAGAAAACCCATCTGCGACAGTTGTTACAGATTTTGCTATTGTTGGGGCTCGACCCAAAGAAACATATGTTCCCGAAGTACACGACGTTACATATGCTTGGGCGAGACCCACTCTCATTTTTCAGTTTTGGCTTTCAGTAAAAGTATTTTAACTTACCTTTCTATACTTATTTGTTTTGACGTTACAAATGTTTTGGGGGAAGTATTTCCGTTTTCAATTTTAAGCTCGCTCGAGTTTTTGACCTATATGTTAGTACATATCTATTTTGGCATTATCGTATTTCACGTATTACTTTTGACCCTACGTCAATAAATGTTTTCAACCTTATGTCTTTATAAAGTATGTTTCGGCTTTCAAACTAATGGGGAAGAAAGTAAGAGCTTGGAGACATGATAGAGGATTTTGCAACCCGCTCGCGACGGTGTGGCATATTCTCTTTTAAGCACCCATTCTGACTTGATTTATTCTGTATACATATATTCTTCTTATCTTCAAGTTTTTTTAGTGCAGTAAGCTGTTTCAAATTTCGAGGACGAAATTTTTTTTATAAGGATGGTAGATTGTTACACCCCACCCTTCATTTTGTTTAAAAATGGTTTTAATTCTTAATTGGTGTGCCCAAGGGGCCCACATTCTGTTTTTACCCCTTTTCCCCGTCACTTTTCCATCTTTCTCAGCCCTTTTCTTTCTCCCTCTCTCATTCTCTTTCTTCTTTTTCCCGTATACCTTATCTCTCTCTATATCTCGGACTTTTTCCCGAAAACACACACACGCACAGAACAATCCCAGGATGGGTGACCCCCTTGGGAAGTTGCTCGTGAGTTCCCAGAAACAAAACCGTGAGGGCATGGTCGGGGCCCAAAGCGGACAATATCGTGCTACGGTAGAGTCGAGCCCGGGTTGTGGTGGGCCCTAGGCTGAGATGTGACAATTTGGTATCAGAGCCTAACCGTGACCGTGGTGTGCCGACGAGGACGTCGGGCCCCTAAAGGGGGTGGATTGTAACATCCCACATCACCCAAGGGAGTGATCCTTATATGTATATTCTCATCCTTACCTAGCACGAGGCCTTTTGGGAGCTCATTGGCTTTGGGTTCCATCGAAACTCCGAAGTTAAGCGAGTAGCGCGCGAGAGCACTCCCATGATGGGTGACCCACTAGGAAGTTCTAGTGTGAGTTCCCAGAAACAAAATCGTGAGGGCGTAGTCGGGGCCCAAATGGGACAATATCGTGCTACGGTGGTGGAGCGGGCCCAGGATGTGGTGGACCTTGGGCCAAGATGTGATACTGAAATAACCAAATTGCCCTCGTATATAAATAAGTTATTTCATTCTATTTTCTGATTTCTCTCTCTACTCCCTCTCTCACCGTCCCTCTCTTTTCCCTACAAATGATATTTATTGGATGTTCTTAGATTAGTGAAAAATAATGGAAAATCCAGTTGGAAGATTTGATTTATTAGGAGATTTTTTGTGTTTGTTGATTGGCCCTTTTGGGAAATGAACACATTTTTTGTGCTTACAGTTGCAGATTGGGGATTTCTTCCTCAAATCATCATCTTCAACCCCAAATTCGAAAACCTAGTTGTAAGATTTGATTTATTTGGAGGTTGTTTATGTTTGCTGATTGGTCCTTTCGAGAAATGAACAAATTTTTGTGCTTGCAGTTGCATATTGGGGATTTCTTCATCAAATCATCTTCTTCCCCAAATTCGAAATCCCATTCAAAAACTATCAGGGTCAAAACCAATCTATAGTCCAAAAAAATTTCAGATGTCAAAGAAAATCCATTATGAAAAACTGAAGCCATTCAGTCCTACGATCTGGTGGTGTTCCTCTTTACTTGGAAGTGAGAGGTCTTAGAATCGAATCTCATGGATGGTGAATTCAATACCAAATTAGGCTACCCATTGTGTGGCTAAGTCGAACTATGTACTAAAAAAAATATGAAAAACTGAAGACACCATTTTTTTCTACTGCAATCTATCTCTCCTACGCCAATGAACGCCTTCTCCCTCTAAGTTCGAAGAAAATCCCAAATTGTTATTTGTATCAATATGTGCAATGAAGTCGATTTTGTTGTGGACGTGCATCGTGCAATTAACGCTATTGGGGATATGTGAGGGCTTAGATTATGGAAATCCCTTAGATATCTGTAGTTTACAAATTTTTGACCTGAACCTAGATTTTGGAAATCCAATTAAAATCATCTATTTCCAGTAACATGAACATGATATGCTCATAGATCTGAGCCAACCAAAAAACTCAGAGCTCACAACTCTCTCTTTGAAATTAGAAAACTAACACCATCACCTATGACGTCACCACCATATACACTATATGCACACCACATGCACTTGATATGCACATAACTCGAGATTGAGCAATGAGCTGCTTTCGTATTAATAAGAAACTTTAACATAAATCTATTGGTATAGTGGATATAATTAAAACATAATTGTTACGTGTATAAGGTTACAATGACAGCTTGAAAAGTCTTGTTACGTACATCAACCACCGCTTAATCGATCATGTGGAAAACATGATACTCGTTGTCATTATTTCATGGACACGCATGACCCTTAACGTCCTCTAAGCTTTTTCTTAATTTTGTTTTTCGACAAAGCCAACTAGGTTGTGGTCATACTCACTAAATTCTGGGACCCAACATACATGCATTATAACTAGTGAACATTCTTGCTTCCCATATTAAGTTGTAGCCATGTACACCATATGCACACCACATGCACATTACGGAAAAAAATTCACAAATTTTTGTAATTGAACACTAGAACCAGAAATTATTCCATCCCAATTTTGTAGCACGTCAAAAAGTAAAGTATTCCACAACCCATAGACCTTAGCATGAAACACAAACCCTAATTTAACTTCTAAGTATTAATTCATCGTACAAACAACCCATGTATTCCATAAATCATTGATGTAGAAACTTGGAACTACACCCTACCTTACTATGCCTGCTGAAGCTTCAATTGCAGGAAAAAATGGAATTTTTTTCCGGCCAAATAGAAAATATGGCACAAAACCGAGCTCACTCCTCTCACCTCTCTCTCTCTCTCTCTCTCTCTCTCTCTCTCTCTCTCTCTCTCTCTCGCATTCCTTTGTTCGAAATCAGAAGTATAAGGTCAACCCAAAACTCAACTCACTCTACTCACGTCTCTTTGGACTTCCCTATCTTCGAAATCTAAGCTCGGAGATCTGAGCTCAACCCAGAAACCCAGAACTCACAGAGCTCTCTCCACATCCCTCTCTTCCAAACGAGAAAAATGATGCAATGTGTTGATAAGTTTTAATATTTATATTTGGGTATTTTAGTAATTCGATTTTGTACATGATGTACATGACCGATTTATTCTATTCATGTTCTACAATTAGGAAAATGTCCTATTTTGATTATTTCTCAAGAAAATGAACACAAATTGTATGGTAAACAAACAACCAACTAATTAAAAAAAAAATAGTATGAAAATTGGCACCAAAACTTTAATTCCATACAAATTCTGGCACTCAAGTGAAATCCAAATTCGATTACTACTGCACTCCCCTGACTCCCCCTACTATATATTAACAAAATCAAATAAAGGAATTTTTGTAACCAACAACCATTAAATAATTTTAAATTAAAAATAAAAACCCTATACACCTCTTTACTGCACACTATACTTCCTCAATGTATATGTCAGAAAAAAAACTCATAAACAACTAGAATCAAAATTTCTATCTCTACAATCCTCAACTACAATATTTAAATACCTTCGACCAATCTTTATTTCAACTTTTTTATATGGCAATTAAGTTACCGCTACACCACAATCCTCTTAACTAATTGCGCAATGCGTTTTAACTTTCCCGCACTGCAATAAGTAACTAGTTTAGATATCCGTGACATCTTCTTCACTTGAATGTGGGCCTAGATTGGACCTTCCCCTCACAGAGTTCATCTTCTCTAACTTCAAACCAGCTCTGAACCTTGCAATGAAGGTGTCAGCTTTGGTGTTCACATCCGGGCTCGGACAGAACATAGCTTTTGTCGGCGACTCTCCGCTCTCCGATGGAGTTTTACTACCAGCTTCCATGGTCGGTGATGGAACTGAATCCTGATCACTGTCGTCCAAATCAGGTGAGCCGCTGCGTGAACTGTCGTTGCTTTTGATCCCCACAAAGTCCCCATGCTCTGCGTATTTCATAACCGGTATACTAAATGGCGGTAGCGGCGGCGGCGGCGGTATTCCAACCGATGGCGACTCCCCGCTATTGTTCGCATTCTCATCATCTCTGTTGATGGAGCTGGTCACCTTAACTGGAGGTAGCGGCTTTTGGGTTGTCATCGTTGGCCTGATTTGGGATAATCTCCCGGTGGAATTGATCCGTGGCAGCGGTGGTGGCGACGGCGGTTGTGGAATTGGCTGAATAGTTTTCTTGGGTTTGTTGGATTTCTTTGAAGAAAACAAGTTGTGAAAAACCGAAGGTGGTGGTAGCGGTGGGGGAGGAGGCGGCGGCGAGGGCGGCGGACGTAAAGCCGAAGGAGCCGAAGAGGCAGAAGCGAGGAGAGTCTCGAAATTTTCGACACTCTTTTGTCTCTGCTTCTTCCTGCTCCTTAATGACTTGATCAAGAACTCTTTAGTGGTAGCAACTCCCTTCTTCTTCGCATGTTTCCCAGCTGGCGTTTTCTTGTTCTCAACCTCCTTCGACATCTGCGGCGGCGGTGATGGCGGAGGTAACAGCGGAGAAGGCGGGGCCTGGGGAGGCGGTGCGGCCAAATTATTCTCCACTTCCAAATTGTCACTAGCATTCAAGTTTTCTTTTTCTCCAATAGCTTGGTACGTCCTCTTTGTCTTGCGCCGCGGCAGCGGAGCTGGCGGAGATTGTGTCCGCGGCGGCGATGGTGGTGGAGAATCGGATTGAATAACCTGAATCTGTGCGTGTGAAGAACTAAGAGGATCGGACTGAATAACCTGAATCTGTGCGTGTGAAGAACTAAGAGGATCGGGTTGAATAACCTGAATCTGTGCGAGTGAAGAACTAACTTGCTCCGAAGGGATCACAAAAGTGTTTACTGGTATATTCTTGGTCCGTAGTACACATCCTACTCGTGCTTGAACCTCTGCCGGTTCTTCATGTGCTTGAACCTCTGCCGGTTCTTCATGTGCTAGAACCTCTGCCGGTTCTTCATGCCACGACCGGTGACGCCGGTGGAGCTGATGCTGCGGATCCGAACCCGGAATCCGATGACCGGCCACATGGGTATCGTCGTGGGATCGCCACAGTTCGTCTCTAACCACATTCCATGAAGGTTCCCGTTGACGCAGATCCGGGTACGAGCTGCTGGTCCTCACTCCTCTGTCCATCGTACTAGTAGCACCACTGCTCTGATTATCGACCGTCCGACTCCGATCTGAATACTGATCGTACCACTGACGTGGGGTTGATGGGTTTGACTTCTCAAATTTCTGCGGAGAAGAAACATCGTACGACATGGGACTGCTAACATTGCTGTCGTTGCCGCTGTTTCTGCTGAGAAATCCGCAAACAATTGCGAAGAGTACGAGGACGAGGTTGAGAGAATCCCAACTTTTTTTTACCAAATGGGGTCTAAAAATTTGAGAAGTGAAGGACAAGAGTGATGGGATTATGAAGAAAATGAATACCAGAGCTATGACGATCAAGGCGAAAACGAAGGCGCCGGAGCTGAAGAAAACGGAGGAGGCAGAGCGGCCGAGGCGGCTGCTGCGATGGTTGGACTGCCGGAAAGAATTGGAGGCTTGGAGCCAAAACGGTGGCGACATGTTTTCCTCTTCTTCCATAGTGTTTTGGGTTTTTTGTTTAGAAAACGGATGAAAGATTGGGTGGAGGAGTTAGCTTTTGTTTTTGGCCTTTGGGGTGGGTGGGGTTGGTCTCTGCTTGTTGCTTTTGCTTTTTGGGTGGGTGCTTTTGCTGGACAGGATCCTCTTTCCGAGAATATAAAAAACAATTTATTTTAGCCATTTATCGTATATCGTAAAATTTTGTTAAAAAATTTCGCATGTCGTAAAATTAATTTTCATTTAGTATTAGTTGTGATTTCTGGTCATAGAATAGATGGGATGAACTTATTCTTCGGATTCTCGTAAAGAATATCCGGATAGAATCATGTTTTGCTTTCCCTTATATAAAGGGCTATCTACAAAAGCATATTGAAATAGAGGAATGAGGATTCTCAGGATCCTCTTTGTGAGGACTCTGAAGATTTTTAAATCGTGTTCATTCATCGTATATCGTGCAATTAGAAATTATTTAAATATTTTTTATTTATAATTAAATATAAATAGTACATAAAGAAAACTGATTGCACAATATACGATAAATATACACAATTTAAGGATTCTCAGAATTCTCACAAAGATAATCTTCATTCGAAATAGAGTTTTGTGTGTCATTTGCAAGAATGACAGCTAAATGAATTGTTAGATGATTAAAATTTGAGAGAAGACTATGTGCTTTTTGGCCATCTTTTCAAATTGGTCACGGTCATGCACTCGTACATTCCGCGTATGACAATCATGTTCACATATAATTGTATTTTAATGAAACCTATATAAATAAAATGACTTATTATTAATTTCGCTATATGTAATTCGATTTTAATTTAAAAATTATTACTTTAGTTTTTGAAATTTAAAACTCATTTGAGTTTATCTTTTGAAATTTGATTTTGATTCAATTAGACCCTCTAAAACTCAAAAGTCGTTATTTTATTTTTGTCTTAATTTTGTTATGTAAGTTTGATTTGAGTGCATCAAGCTAATCATTTTGTTTTTGTATACATGGTGGATTCCTCCCCCCCCCCCCCCGCCCAAAAAGAATGAATTATGAAACGATTTTAATTTTGTTTTTTAGTTAACAATTTTTGTTAATTTAAGAATGGATCACAAAATAGAAACACACAACAAAAAATGAAAAAAGGAAACAAAAACTTTTTTAATCTCAGCCATCCAATATCATTAAAATTAATCCAACGGCTAAGAGTGTGATCCCCATTTTTAAAGAAAATAGGAATTGATTTGCTTAAAGAACCTGTATAAATATAATTGTTATATTAAAATAGCACAAGTTGAAGGTTAGTTCAGTGGTTGAGGAATTCGCAATCATAAATTGTCTAGTTTGCAATGCTTGTAGTTTTAGGAGAGTTTTGTCAAACTCATGAGGAGTATCCTAAAATATACTCATTTGACCTTAATGTACTCTTTTCTTTACGATCATGATCATTTTGTCCAATTGGTTTTTGTCGGCTCAACGAGGTTTTGATGAGGCACCTACTCTGGGTTGGTCATACTCTTGTGTTCATTTTACTTGCGCCCTGAAGATGTTAAGTTTTGTGACAGCCTGTCCCGAAATATTTTCTTGATGGCGTGAAAAGATGAAAATGTCCTTGGACGTTAAATGATGTGTGTGTGTGTCTAAATTTGGAGTGGCCCAATTTATGTGTTCATTAATTATTGGAACCAATTAGGATTAAATTTTTATGTGTTTTGGTTTGTTTGTAACAACCCGTCCCGGGATTTTTGTTTCGACGTTATGAAATGACCATTATGCCCTTGAGTTCGGGCGAACGTTTATGTATGAGTTATAAATTTTGGGCCAATTATAGAATTATCCTAGTTATTGGGGGCCAATTTTATGTGAGAAAAATAATTGTGATTGGGTCTTGGTCCACACCCTCATCACCGACACTTCTCTCTCTCACTTCACCCTCAGACTCCTCTCTCTCTGCATCTCTCGACACTGTCTCTCTCTACCATAGCTCACGGCACACACACACAACCCAGATCAAAAACTCGTAGATCGACCAAACAAATTATATATTCAGACTCGTGCAGACCATACGAACTCAACCATACCAATTTCAGGTAAGAACTACGACGATTTCACGTTCAAAACTCAAGGTTTATATTTGGCCCTATTCATCAACTTTTCATACGTTGTGTTTTAGGAGAATCTGAAATCACAGGAGTGTTTGTTGGGTCCTCTAGAGGCTCGGTGACGTTCGTTTGACAAGCTTTGACGTTGGGATCGACGAGAACAAGAGTGGCCAGTTTTTGGAGGATTTCCCGACTAGATTCTCGCTGGTTTTCGAAGTTTTTGAAGGTATAGACTTGTTCTACTCTCAATTTAGAGCATTTTGGTGAAAATTTCATGAAGAATGGTTGAGAAACGAGTGAGAAATCACACACGGAAGTTTTCCGGCCACCGGAAAACTCAGTCCGGCGAGGGACCACCGGAGAAGGCGCGTGAGGCGCACGCGCTGTGCGCGTGGGGGGCGCGTAGCCGTGCACTGTGCTGGTGTGTGGGGGCGCGTGCGCACTCCTAAAAATTTTCTAAAAATATCACGACGTCCGTAACGTCGTGTAGGTCGCGTTGTATATTCATATACCAAAATTGAGCTATGTATGAGAAGTTATTCCCGTATTTGCGTGTATGTGCTTAAATGACGTATTTATAGTAATTTCTCATATAGGTGAGACATACACCGAGGACGAGCGTAGCCAGGCTAGACGCGGGGGCTACGACCCAGCGACTTATCAGTGAGTGGGCAACTATTTACCGTATTTACCTATTATTATTATTATTTTTCCCAGAAAACGATAAATGAACGTTTATGTGATTTTAATGGCATGCAAAGTATTCATATATTATTATTGATGCATAAATGATTGCATATTCATATGTTGGTGCTGCGGACGCACAGGTAAGTGTCAGGTAAGATTATATGCTGGTTATGATGAGAATGATGTGATATGATGTGATTATAACTCATGTACTTGCACATTGATGTTAGTGCTCACGCCCAGAGATAGGGGCATAGTCTTTCACGTGTCGTTCACCTCTCGCACCGCATGCTCGCCTTGGATCCAAGTTAGGTGCACAGTCTTGTCGTATAGACCACCTTTGAGTGGATTTGACTCGTAGGTGACCCGTGTTTATTCGCACAGTCTTCACGTGATTGTAGCACTAGAGCATATTTAATTGATATACATGATGTTATGAGCTATATGAGATATTAGATGGCCGAGGGCCAAGATGATTACCTGGCATTTGATCACATCAACAGTTTATGATTGATTTTCTGTTTTGGATACTTTGGCATGGCATACATATACATTTCAGCATGATTTTGAGAACCTATACGTACATATGAGTATATATTTTGATTCTGGGAAATTATACAGGTTTTACGGTGAGGGGCTATATGTTTGAGTAAAGATTGGTTTTAAAAGAGAATTGTTATGCTGACCCACTCAGTTTTGTTTTTCGCCCCTCCAGGTTCTAGGTAGCTAGAGGTTCAACAGGTGGACGCGAGAGCTTATCGGCAGTTCTGACACATTCATTTATGTATGGCACCGGTGGTGTTATCTAGACTAATTTTATGCTTGACTGCATTCGAACTTAGAACGCTCTGATTATGTATAAGTACCTTATTATGCCTCTAGTACACTATCTTACCTAGGTTGCTAGTGGTTTTGATTTTAATTAGTTCGTACTTAGTTTTCGATCTTAGCTTCCGCACAGCGCACATGGCTACGTCACACTCACGTGACGGCCAGCATGCCCTACTTTCGGGTACGGGTGTGTCATTGTTGACCAATCCTGGACCACACACACACTCTCTTTCCCCTTCCTATGCACTCTCTCTCCTTCCTCTCGATTTTTCATCCTTTTTCCATACAAACTGTACGGACAAGCTTCAAGCATCTAACTCAGAAACGGATCGAGGTTTTGGAAGTCATATTCATGTTCCTTGCAAGCTCCTGAGTGCATCCATACCATTTGTTGGATGTGTGAACGTCGAGAACTCGGGCTATACGAAACCCTGATTTTGGAGCACAATAACTCCGACGTGATCGTGAAGATTTTAGGTCAGTTTTGGTTAAGTTTGGACGTCAGGATCGTGAGAACCAAAGAACCTGATTTGAGGCACTGCTCATGTGATCGTAATTGTGGACGATTCAGTGAATTTTGAAGCCATAAGAAGCTTAAGGACGTTTTCACAAAGCTCAAAGAAGTATTTTGGAAGAAATTAGACGTCGGGAAGCCGAGTCTTGAGGTGTTGCAGAGTTTGTCGGAATATCGTGGGTTCTTCGGCGAGATCCCGCGAGTTTTAGGTCCTAAAACTGGTAAGGTTTTGTTCTAATAGTTGTAAGCTTTAAGTGGGTACAAGTTTCATTGATTTTGGTGAAGAATTAAAGGAGATATCGATTTGAATATTTTTCCAATTTTCGGCGACGACGACGGTCACTGGCGTTCGAAGGTAGAAGACGACGGAATATTCCGTCAATTTAACGGAATATTCATAACGGAAGCTAGCGGCGTCAGGTTAGTTTTAACAGAATATTCTAGTTTTTGACAGAATATTCCCTAACAGCGTCACAGATTTCGTTATTAGGTAATTTTGGTTATGTGCTTTAAATAACATTTATTTAGTTATTCAAATACCAAAATTGAGCTATGTATGAGAAGTTATTAGGTAGTTTTGGTTATGTGCTTTAAATAACATTTATTTAGTTATTTCGCCTATAGGTGAGACCTATCCTGAGGACGAGTGCCATCAATCGAGGCTCGGGAGCTACGATCCTTCAACTTATCAGTGAGTGGGCTTTTGGTTTTCCGTAGATACCTATATACGTGCTATTTTCCCAGACAATGAAATTGAATGACTATATGTTTTGAAATGCCATGCAAAGCATTTGCTTATTTTATTTATGCATTAGTAGTTGCATATATTTATGATTGGTGCTGAGGATGCACAGGTAAGTTTCAAATAAGTTTATAAATTAAAGTTACGAGATTGCTTAGTTATGCGAGTTATGATGTGATGAATTGAGAGCTTATAAACCTACACCCCAGTGTTAGTGCTCCCGCCCAGAGTTAGGGCACAGTCATTCACGTGATGTTCACCTCCCACACCATATGCTCACCTTGGATCCAAGTTAGGTGCGCAGGCTTGTCGTACAGACCACTTGAGGTGGTTCCGACTCGTAGGTGACCCGCGATTATTCGCACAGTCGTCACGTGATCGTAGCACTAGAGCATATTTATTTACACCTAGCCTTGTTGTACAGACCACTTTAGGTGGTTCCGACTTGTGTGCAGGGATGTTTGATATGAATGAGATTGGTTATGAGCTATAGACTCAGCTGTGGGCTGATTTGATATCTGGCATTCATTATGTTCACTGAGTTACTTGGCATTTCATTGAGATACTTTGGCATGGAAAACTTCTTGTATACATTGATTATCACTATTGCTGAGCATGATATTGAGATATATGAGTATATGCTTTATTCTGGGAAATTATACAGGTTTTACAGCGAGGGGTTAGAACTTTTGAGAAATGAAATGATTTTGAAAGGCTTTGTTTTTTCCCACTCACACTTTCTGTTTTGAGCCCCTCCAGGTTTTAGGTAAAAGTTATCGTCGGTGGCTTGCCAGGATATCTAGAGGTTCTGATAAATTTCACAAATGTATGATTACCTTTGGGTGTTGTATAATTAGTGCATGTCCTATCGGACTGGACTTAGGCTGCTTATGCTCTGGTTGTGTATTTCACACTTAATCTCGCACTAGCACATTACCTTAGTTAGGGCTGCTTGTTGCTTGGTTTTAATTTGTTCGTATTTATCTTTATTAATTTTGCTTTCGCACTATGCACATGGTTACGTCACTCTCGTGTGACGGCCAGCACGCCCTACTTTAGGTTGGGGTGTGTCAGTTTTACCATAACTAGGTTTTGTGAGGCTTATCCCTAGATGCATTTTCCCTATTTGAGACTCGCATTCACTTCTTGTGAGACACCCAGACCCATAATGTCCATTTGGACTCCGAATCCACCAGGAATGTGACGAAGCCATAAAGTGTGGTGATGTTGGAAAAATATGAGTAAATTTAAACCTAAATGTGAGTAAATGTAAAAGTGCACATGTGAGCAGGATTAAACCCATTTCACATACGATGTTAGAGTAGAAGTAAAGTACAGTAAAAGTAAAGAAGAATTATACCATTAGAAGTATTCTCCTATATCAACATTTGCCCAGAATCCTCATTGACACGAAAGCTCTGCCACTAAATCCTAGAGGGGCAAAATATAAAGGTGAGTGGGCCTAAAAAGAAAGCTTTGTAAAACCTTTTCGAAAACATAATAACCCCTCACCATAAAAAAAATAATTAAAAAAAAAAAACAACAACATGTATAATTTCCAAATATAGCATACTACGTATAGTATGTAAACACTTACCATAAACAATAAGATCCCGAAAATGCAATAATTCACAATATTCCACATATAACATCCGGTAGTCATAATATCTCGACTAAACAAACATATAGTATCAGGTGCTCATCGACATATGCTGACACACAAGCTCATGATATTATGACATGAACATGATCGGGTATAATATGATTTATGCTTTAGTACTATAATCACGTGAAGACTAATGCTATGCGCGTCACATACAATTCCTAGTTCCCTATAGCAATCTAGGATAGGACTACCACATACACGTGAAGACTGGCCTTGGCCCGGACAAGTACTAACACCAGTGTAGCATGCACGATGAGCAATTAACACAAATATGATCATGACACGGTAATTCGATAATTCTAGTCAATATAATACTATCCATGGTCGCATATATAATTAAGGTTAAATCTCAGTTTACTACCCTCAAATTTAGTGGTTTTCAACATTAGGTACATAAAGTTTTTTTTCGTCCCAGAGTATTACCTAAAGTGTTAATTTTAGGACAGTCTCATACATCCGTTAGTCTGGCTGTTAAGTCTCCTATTAACTGATAAAGTGGTGCCCATGTGGACAATGATTGGATGCCACGTGTCATTCATGGGTCCGCGTAGAAATTAAAATTTAAAAAAAAATAATAATTTGGTCGTCTTCTGCCTTCCCCACCTTTCCCACCGTGCCTTCCTTTCTTGTCCCTCCATTCTCACCTCTGCACCAACCCACCAAATCCTGAGTTCCTTCCAAACCTTCGCCTCCAAGTCTCTTCCCCTTACTTGGCTTGCCTACTTCGTGACCACCATCTCCACCATCGACGACATCTCGTCCTCTGCGTCCAGATCCAGGACCCACCGCCACAGTGGCGTTGTTGTAGTTCTTGGCCTTTTATCTGCTCCTGTCTCTTTTTCTTCCCTTCTTCTTCCTTTTTCCTTTTGATTTTCATTTTCCATTTCCGTTTTCTTTCATCTCGAAAGAGACCCCAATTTTTCTCGGTTCACAAATGAAACCCAATATTAGTTGATTTTTTTCTTTTAACTTTATAATTTTCTGGAAAATTGAGTGGATTTGGGTCTCCTCGACCTACTTCGAGTTTGTATTTTCTGGGGTTTTCTTCTGGGTTCACAAAGAGAAGATCCATACTTGAAAATACCAAATTCTTGAACCGATTCCAACCAAAGCCTTTTGGATCAAAACCTAGTAGATTTGTATTGAAAAATATAACCCTAAATTGTTGAACCCACTCTCCAAATTGCCCGAATAATCAAGGAGGAGTACCTGAATTCTCAAAGGTTAGAAGCAATGGCTTGGATTCTTCTCAATTCAGCTTTTGTGAATCTTTAGCTATGCAAGGAAGAGAACGAAAAAGAAAAAAAAAACAAGAATCTGGGAGGAGCCCACCAAACCTCCACACCGTCTATCCGTCCCTCGCTCCTTCCCTTTTTCTGCCTTCCTTCTCCTCCTTCCCTTCTCCTCCTCTGCACAAACCCATCGAATCTCGAGTTTCTTCCAAACCCTCGCTATCGAGTCTCTTCCCCTCACTCGGCTTGCCTGCTTCGCGGCCACCACTCTGCCATCAACGACTAGCTTTTTTCCTAACCCTGTGGTTAAATGCTCCAGCATGCACACCATGGTTAATGGCTTCGAAATATGGTACTAGATACAATGATAAGGATATCATGAAATTGTTATCCTAAAAGGTCTGATGGCTATGGTGTGTTTTAGATTTTAGGGTTAGTTTTTCTAATTTTTTAAGTTTCTTAATTTTTAATTTTTTTAATTTTTTAATATTTATGTGGGTCTGTATGACACGTGGCGCCTAGTCACTGTCCACGTGAGTGACACGTCACCAGTTAATGGTTGATTTAACAACAAACTTAACGGATGTATGAAAGTGTCCGAAAATTATGACTTAAGGTACCACTTTGGGATGAAAAAAACATCATGTATTAAATGTTGTGAAGGAAAATTTTTGTCCTAGCTAAGAACATGTAAGAATATTTGAATACATATGCAAACTATTAACACATTAAAGTAGGCATGCATCCAAAAACAATTCATAAAACCCATGACTTTCAAAGCCTAGTATATGGTGAACCAATAAACTCTTTCACTACATTAAAGAGAAGAAAGGATTTAGAGATTCATTACCCTTGAAGCTCATCCTTGATTACTCAAGGGATTCACCCAAGTGGAGGGCCTTCAAGTCACCTCCTTGCTTCTTTGAGGATTTGAGGATATGTTTTCCAAAACACCAAAGGCTTGATGTCTCTAAGTCTCTTCACCAAGAATTAGTTGTGAAGATGAAATGGATGACTTAGAGAAGAAGAGAGTGCTAGCTTTTTCTTCTCTAAGTGGCCGGCCTCTATGGGAGAAAAGGAGAGAAAGTGTTTCACCTCTTTTTCTCTTAGAAAACCCTAAATGAAAATAAAGCTATAAAGTTGAATTTATACTTCATCAATTGTGAGTGGCAAACTTGTAATTAATCCAAGTTTGCATTTCTCACCCTAATGGCCGGCCATATTAATGTTATTGGGCTATTTGCCCATTTTGTTTTAGTTGTCATACAACTTAAACATAATGAGCCTTGTGGACCAAAACGCTTTTGGGCCCCGTAACCCAAAACCAACGTATAAGCCCTAATACGAACATTTCGTATAATTAATTAACTAATTAATTAACCTTGACCATTTTTCAATTAAACCATTTAATTGCATATCCATTTCATTTAATTTCTTCACTTTCATCCTTATGCAGTGTACGATCCATTAGGTTCCAATTAGCGAGGTAGTGGGCGATCGTTACTCTTAACGATCGATTGTGATTTGAAACCACATTTCAATTCTCCCTTAAAATTAGCGTTTGCTAATCATTAGGGCTTCAACAAACCATGAGTGACACCTAGCAGCATATCATGGTTACCCAAGCTAAGTAGAAATAGTTGGAGAACCTATCCAGTTACAACTACAATGCAATACAGTCCTTCTCTAATACAATACTCTTAATCACATTGTTTAAGTGATAGTTTGATTCATGTCTTCTATCCAATGTGATACTTATCTATATGATTCAATTGAATATGATTTGGAACAAACTTCCTAAGTCATATTCATATGCTTTGGCCAAAGACTCTCGAATCATATCTTAGAGTATTCTCCTTCCACCATGGAAGGTTAGAGATCCCTTGTTGTGCATTCATATGCCTACATGACTAGGTAGCTTGACCACAACAATGCCGTGGACACTCCAATGGAATGTCTTTGACATAATCAAAGATCAAGGACCTAACCATTAGACATCTATGATGCCTCAGGTCAAAGGACTAATTTGCATATTGTAACTCTCGAGTTCTTACATGACATGTATGTTCGAACTCTCTTTTGATCGTTGTTCAGTGTACTCGATTACTCTTTCGAGCACCTATGTGTTTGTCTTAGTGTCCAACACTAAATGACTTGAGACTTGTCATACTCAAGCTTGAGTCGACATAACACATACTAACCTTAGCGGATTGTCAATGCCCAATTGACAAGCCTATGGCTAGGAACGTTTTAGGAATGAACATAAGAGAAAGGTCTCGTTAATCTAACTTACTTAAATCACTTATCTCTTAGATCAAATACATTCCTTGGATTCTCTTATTGCTTAAACACAAGATACAATAAATAGTGATTAACAATAAGCTTTGACCTTCATTAAACATATAAAAGTTTAATACAATAAGTATTCCAAAAGCTATTACATCAAATGAGCGGCTTTGTGGGCATACTTCCAACATGTTGAAAACCAAGAAACTTTGGGATAGTAAACTGATATTAACCCTATAATTAATGTATCTTATAATAGTATGCATGTCACGCCCCAACCCCGATATCCCTAAATATCAGGGTAGGCACATGTTGGCCGACACTCGAGAGTGACGAAGCCATTTTTAAGCATGCAAAATAATAAAATTATGTAATTAGAATAAAATTTATACTACTGGAACTGGTTCAGAGTAATACAATTTCTAAGAATAAGATAAAAGAAGTTCTAGGAAAATATACGAACAATGAAATAATACCCATGTGGAGAGAACTCGAGAATAGCTAAACAAATTTGTCCTGACACCGGAATCTTGTGCCTCGAATCTAAACTCTGAAGGGGGGCAAAACAGAAAAGGTGAGTTGACCATAATTTATAATAATACAAAAACCATTTTATTTCTGAACATAATAACCCCTTGTTTTGAAAATGTATATAATACTACGCACTAGGTTTCTGAAAACTCTAATATGCCATGAAAAACCTCTGTAAAACTCATATGTAAACTCGAGGTATAAAAACTATACTAACACCGCCAGAAGGCAAAACCATAAATCTCAGTAAAATCGTACTCTCTAGGGGTATCATAGTCGCCCGCAGGCAATACCTATCCATCACCAGAAGGTGAAACCCTTGTTGATTGTCATGTAGTGGCACGTAAGGTTCATTTTCTTGGCATATTCTTGTAGTATTCGTTGCTACGGACACATGGGCGTAGACAGAATGTGATTTTGAGTTATAACGAAGAATTTATTAAGGTTTGAAGTCGAAGGAAAAATTGATACTTTCCTATTTATTTGGCAACCTCCAGAAAAATCTGGAGGGCCACATGTATGGCCCAGATTAAAGGGATATGTAATGGATGGTGCAAATGGGAAGAAAAGGAGGAACAGGGAGAGAAGGGGAGGAAAAAGGATAGGAGATAGAAAGGGGTGCTCAATCAGAGAGAGAAGAAAGGAGGGAAAAAGGAGAGAAAGAGGTGCAGAGGATCCCTGACCCGCGAGGACCCGACCCGACCCGGTCGGCTCTTCTTGCTAATTCCGGCGGATTTAAGCCCTTTTTCCGGTGAATTCCATTAAACCACAACATGGGAAACACTTCATATGCGTTCCTCTTCCTTTTATACCCCAAAAAATATAGGGAATTAGACTTAGAATTGGAAGAAACCGCACCATGGGGTGCGGCGGGTGTGTGGTTGAATCGACCAAAATTGAAACAAGCTACATAAATCTCCACCACCATTAGATTTCCCTTGAGGCCTAGAAAAAAGCCCAAGCAATGGTTGAGGCATCGGAGTTTCTTTGGAGGTCGAATTGGAGCACACCCAATTTTAGGATCCGACGGGTTTTGATGTAATTGGAGTCTTTCTAAGCCAAATTGGCCTTGCTCACAGGTATGAAAGTTGTTCTACTCATTGAGATCTTCAATTCTGAAAATTTTGAGAATCTTTGGAGGAAGTTGAATTTTTCGGCGAGTCGGGGCGGCTGACCGCCACCCACGGCGGCGCGTGGCCAGAGGGCCGCTAATGTTACTTTTAGGCGTTATTAAATGCCTTGAGTTCAGATTTGAGATTGGATTGACGTAGATTGATCATTAGGGCCTAAATTCACTACGATACGTTAATGGGCCAATGTACGAACCGACGATCCAACCGTTGGATCATCACCAAAATTTAATAAGTCGTTATTCATAATATTTGAGGAATGTAGGAATTTA
Organism: Crataegus laevigata; assembly: GCA_963580275.1. Lineage (NCBI taxonomy): Eukaryota > Viridiplantae > Streptophyta > Magnoliopsida > Rosales > Rosaceae > Crataegus > Crataegus laevigata. The sequence goes on from OY756945.1 coordinate 19,362,710, forward strand.
TGGATTGGGAATCCGTCGTACAGATCTTCTTGAATTGGAATTGTAAGTTCTTAAATAAAATGTTAACCGCCACTTGGTTTTGGCAATTGGCGGAGATCCAACTGTTGGATCGTAACGAAACTTTGAGGTATTGTTCTAGAAGCATAATGTGGATCTTTGGATGTTACGGATTAGAAATCCGTGATGCGGATCTTCCGGATCGAATTAAGTAGGGATGGGTTTTAGTTAAATCATGTATGTTAGCAATATGAATTCTGAGTTGTAATTTGATGATTGCTCACAGGCGCTAATCGTTCCTGATGCCTCAATGTTTATGCTAGGAAGTTGTAGCGCAGATTCAAGGTGAGTAGATCTTTTCCTTCTTATCATATATGTGCGTGATTGATAATTCCACAAATGCTTTAAAATGGAACTAAGGAATTTATGTCATGTGATATATATATATATATATATATATATAAGTTATAAATACAACGAGATGGTTGAGTTTAAATTATATCGTGATGTATCCATATACGTATTACCTATAAATAATTATTGTGAACTATGAATGGCTTGATCCCTATTTAGGGTACTTAGGCAGTCTAACGAGATGTTAGATGCAGCCATATAATAATTGAGGCAAAAACATTGTTTGGGAATTGAGTAATGTGAAGGAAATTGGTAAAAAGGTATCTTTTAGTTTTATGAATTGGTGATTGCATGTGGATTATAAATCTTTGTACAATGAAATGAGAATTTGTGGTATTATGTTTTATAAGTGCTATGCCTTAATTAGTTTATATTTTAGTATGTGATTTAATACAGCTTGCACAGCGTGGCACAACAATGTGGAGATCAAGGAAAGTTCAGGTGAGTTTATAGAGTTGGTATGATCGAAAGGTAATTAGTGACAAATGGATTTAAGTAGAATTCATTGTCCTGCACCCCGGCGTTAGTGCTCCGCCTGAGGCCAGGGCCAGCCTTCACGTGATCGTTCACTTCCCGCACCTTACGCTCACCTTGGATTCTAAGGTAGGTGACAGCCTGTCGTACAGACCACTATAGGTGGTTCCGACTCGTAGGTGACTTGCAATACTTCGCATAACCTTCACGTGGTCGTAGCACTTGAGCGTATTTATTTACACCCAGCCTGTCGTACAGACCACTTTAGGTGGTTCCGACTCGTGTACAGAACCTGATTGATTTGATATGATTGATGAAATGTGGGTGAGTCGTACAGGTCACTATAGGTGACTCCGAATTACGTGCTAGCCCCTGATTGATGTGATATGTGCTAGCACCTAATTGATGTGATATGATTGATGAGGTGTGGGTGAGTCGTACAAGTCACTATAGGTGACTCCGACTCACGTGCTAGCACTTGATTGATGTGATATGATTAATGAGATATGCGCTAGCACCTGATTGATGTGATATGATAGATGAGATATGGATAAGTCGAATAGGTCACTATAGGTGACTACGACTAACATTCATTTATATTGATTTATTTCATCTTACATGGTTGTTGATGAGATATTCGACATGGTATGCTTTGGTTTTCCATTCTTCAGCACGATTGTTATATACCTAAGTATTGGTATTCTCTGGGAATTACACGGATTTCAACGAGGGGTTATTGTATTGCTGAAAAGAAAGATGTTTTCGAAGTTTTATTTTTTCTACTCACATGTCTGTTTTGTGCCCCTTCAGGTTTTAGCTGATGAGGTTTGTATCGACGAGGATTCTTGGCAAATTCGAGGATTGGTGGCTACCTCTGCGGGTATAATTCTTACCCATTCTACTGTACTTCACTTATGCTCTGTCATCACGTGTGAGATGGGTTCGTTCCCGCTCACTAGCACACTCTGATATTTAGGCACTATTAAGTTTAAATTTATTTATATTTTCCACATCACTACACTTTATGGCTTCGTTACCTTCCAGGTGTCGGCCAACACAGCTCGATTCGGAGTCCTAGTGGACATTTCAGGTCGGGGTGTGTCAACACTGCTTTGGGCAATGAAGCTGGGGTATAATATATATCTCACTCATCCTCAACTCTGTGTCCTATGGCCATAGACGTCTAATACCCGTGTTGCGTGGATGTGTTGTATGATAACCAGCTAGATATAAAATATCCTAAAATATAACTCAAATCTAAAAGCTCATATCAACATCTCAAAGGTCAAAAGCTTAAACCTCGTACAATAATTCATAAAACTGTATCATCATAAAGCCACTAAAACTCGTAGATATAAATCCATAGTTTATAATCTTCAATAAAAAGTAAATCTGATATATCCAATATATACTCCATAAGTAATTCAATTTACTAACTAATTTATCCAAATATTCAAATAGGCAATTTCATAAAGCAATTTAATTAACTAAATTAAGTATTCAAATCTCACTTTTATGCAAATTCGTAACATAATAAAAGCATATGAAATTCAAGAATAAAATATGCATGACACCCTAGAGTTTAATAAAATATTATTTTAGAAGGAGTCCACTCGCCGCATTACAAGCACAATCCTTAATAGGTGCCTAATTTTTTTGGTTGTGCCTCGTAATAATTGCACCTATAAAAGTATGAATTTAAGCATTTCCCAACATCACCAAATTGAACTAAAATCTCATTGATGAAATCAGGAAAATTACCAAGATTTATATTTAGGAAGATTTTGGACCAATTAGTCTCGGATTCACCGAGATTTCACCAAGACGGCACCGGTGGTGCTTACCCATTTTCTAGAAACCAAGACAGAACATGCATTGGGTTTGGATCTCAAGAATTCAATTCGAATTCAACAAATATAAAGGTTAGGTGTTACCAGAACTTAGGATGTCTCTATTTTAGACCCTTAACCCGCTGCAGGATTTCAAGGTTCTAAAGCTGATTCAATCCAGAACTCATTGGATATTCTAATACCGTGGGAATTCAACAGAAGGTTTTGCCAAAACAATTTCTGGGCAATCAACGAAAGTTATACATAAGTTAGCACCTCTAAGTTTAGGTAAATTCAAACATGCAGAGCATGAAATGTTTTACTAAGAATTAATGAGAACCCATTCGAGCTCAACTCAGTTAACATAAAACTCTTCGGATTTCTCCTTGGGTTTCGCCAGAATTTGTTCAAGTCTCCTTGCCTTATTCTGGGGATGAACACATACAACAAAAAGAGGTTTAAACCTCAAGTGTCTCTTCGACTTGAATTCGACTCAGAAAAGTGTCGAGACAATACCCAAGTGCAAGATGTCAAGATTTGGGACGATTTCGATTTAGAACTCGTCGTCGTTCCCCTGGAGGTGTTAGCCGAATTCTGGAAAAATGAAATAGGGTGCATGCATGTTAAATCTTAGTGATCAAGCATCAAAATTTACATGCAACAAGATATCTAGTTACCTAAGGTCGTATCCAATTGATTTCGAGTGTCAACCCTCAACCTCGCCGGAAAAACCATGGAATAGCCGGAATTCGTCACGAAACTTGTCGGGTTTCCTCGCCAGATTCTGGAAACATGCACCAAGAGTGACGGGATTTTAAACCGCACAAATTTAACCCTCTTTTTGACAGTTGTAGTAATGATGTAAGTAGGGTATCGTTCTAGGCCGGGGATTAGGAGGGATTGCTAATCACTCTAAAATAATTTAAAAACGTAAAAACAAAGTTTAAAAACACAAAACTAAAATAAAAACACTTAACTAAAATAACTCAAAATAAAACTAACAAATAAACTAAAACAACTCAAAAGACTAAAAACGACTCAAGACTCTAAAAAATACAAACTAAGCTAAAAACTCGAAACACACTAAAAATGACTCAAAATAATGAAAACTATTAAAAATAAAAACTAGGAAATTAAATAGACGGAAATTACATTAAAAGATAAAAACTAATAAAAATTAACTAAATAATATAATATAATAATGGGGGGTTTGGTTTTTTATGAAACGCAAATTAAACTTAACTAAATTACAAAATCGACAAAAACATAAAATTAAAGTGAACGGATAGACGACGGATTGGCTAGAGGGTTTTTCTCCACACATGACACATAAGCAACCTAAATTGACCTTCAGTTGTTCTTTCAATAAATTGTAAATTCTCAACGCCCCAAATTAACTGTGAATTGCACTAGTTAACTTTCAGATTTTCCTTAAGTTAATGGATTGGATGATTGCATACGACAACCCAAAACATTCCCCACAAGTTCCCTACATGAATTGCATAATAGAGATACAAGCGAGAATCATTAAGTTCTATGAAAACCATAAGCATTGACGAGGCACTTATTACTATGAATTGCATGAAACTTATGCCAAGAATTTACTTAACGCGATTGTGACTAGCAACCTTCACTACTCATGAATATAAGTTCATAACGATTAGGTGAAATTCACTTATATTCTAGCATCAAATTCATGCATGCAAATTAAGTATGCATTCTTAATCGACAAACACAAATAAGTTATTAATCAAGCAGTTAAGCAAATTAAATCACAACTCCGAAATCACAACTGAAATTACCAATTCAAATTACAAATATAATCATGGCTTTGAATTAACCTCTAGCCAATATAAAATTTATTTACACATTATTATAAAACTTAAAACATAAATAAAACAGAGTTCGGAGAGATTAAACCGAAGAGATTGCTCTCTGTGCACTTGCTGTGCACTGTGCTACTTCCCCAAAGATGGAGCTGCTTGCGCTGCCTCTTCTTCTTGCTGCCAAAGGCAGCACCGTTTCTCCACAGCTGCCAAGGCAGCGTTTCATCCCCCTCTCTCTGTGCACTGTCTGACAGCGCCCTCTAAATCAAAGCAGCCTCGTGAGCTCCTTCTGTGCCTTCGGTGCTCTCCCGCGAGCACCCCACGCTGCTTGTCTGCCTTCTATCTTCCCCGTGAGCTGAGCTGCACAAGGCTGGATCTCCCCCAAGGCGCTGCCAAACCAAATGGCAGCAAGCTGCCTTCTTTTTCTATTTCTCCGAGGAGCTCCCCAGAGCACCTAACTTTCCCCAAACTTCTTCTCGCTCTAGTTTTTTTAAGGGCAGCTCCCTGCTCTTCTTCTTTATTCAATATTTTTCAGCTTTTCCCTTTTCTTCCTCCACCAAATGCCGAGTGCCCCATTCTTTATATTTTTCTTCTGTTTTTATTCCCTCTGTCCGTGCTCACCCAAGGCAGCCTTGAGCTGCCAAATGCTTTTTTTTCTTTTTATTTCATTTCTTTTGCACCGCCCACTTGAGCCTCTAAAGGTAGCACTCACGCTGCCTTTCCATCATTCCTCACCGACTGCATGTGCTTTCTTATTTTTATTTTTCTTCTGTTTTCTTCTAACACACCACACACACATTAAATTATATTAATATAATATATTAATATATAAATATATAAATATAAATATATATATATAAATAAATATAAATATATAAATAAATATAAATATATATATATTATTTTCTAAATGATAAGTATAATTCAACAGACAAGATAGTTTAGATGAAATTAATACTTAACACTTCACTTATTCTATTTTTATTTTCTTAGCGAGATAAATTTATAAAACATAAAATCAACATAAATAGCTCAAAATATAACGAACTAACTAAGAAAAGACGAGTGAATTTGATATAAAAATATGTATAAATATGATCCGATCAAATACCCCCACACTTAGCTTTTGCTAGTCCTCGAGCAAAACAAAGAAAACAGAAAAAGTAATAACATGAAAAACATTAGCTTCCCCTTATTTGACCCTCATAGAATTTCATTTGAAAACGCAAATCATCAAAAACCAAAGCTAGCACAAAACAAGCTAATTCAAGCTCATCTTCCTTATTCAAGTATTAGCAGTAATCTTTAAATCATCCTTGAAGTGTAGTGTGTGAGATAGCCATGCCAATGCAATTTCAAGTTTTTATTTTCAAAATATCATATGCAAACTAGCAACCTTCTCACGGGATATGCACTCAATCACACATGTGTTTAGTTTTAATGTGTTTCGCTCAAAGAAACAAATGTGAAAGATCTACCATAAGCTTGCATAAAGATCACATCTCCACAGTCATAATTGCAAAACTTAAATCAAGAGGACTTTTATTGGATGTAATGAGGCTTAGGGATAGGGCTATTGAAATGAAAGAATAGGAAAACACAAGTTCCAAGCTACATTGCAAGCAATTCTTTTAGTTGAGATTTATAAGAACTCAAGTTCTCCAACGATTCTTCTAACACTTCCCATCACACCCTAAAAAAAAAACTGAAACTTTAAATTAAATTTTTTTTTTAATTTTCTTTGTATACAACCTCTTTTTTTTTTTTTTTTTTCTTTTTCTTTTTCTTTTCTTCTCTTTTCTCATTTTTTTTTTTTTTTTTTTTTTCAAATAATACATACAAACATGAAATACCCCCACACTTATTCTTTTGTCAAATTCCTTCCAAGTACTTCACAAACATTTCTCATAAGATAGTTTCAAATTGCTCGCTTGGAAAGGTTAAGGAAATATGGTTTGAGGTATAAGGGTAGATATATCTAGTGATAAGAAATAAAAGGCTCACATATACGGCTCAAATTGGCAATCTAATGATATCATTTTTTTTTTTTTTAGGAAATATGGTTATTTGGGCCCTGGTGGTGAACCTAATGCCTCCATCATTTTCAAGTTCATGCAATCAATGACAAATATTTCAAAAGATCGTTACGCAAGTTCTAGAGATACATCTCACATAAGTTCATCACACATGAAAGAATAGGAGTGTATGAAAAATGCACACACTTTCAATAGGCTCAAAAACTCACATAGGATGTATATGGTCACTAAATTCGCATATGAAGCTTTAAGTCATGCTTTAGTTTCACATCAACAAGGCTATGTGCATTTGGTTTTTTCAAAGATTATCAAACATGTACAAACTAACAAGAGAACAAGGAATTTCATAAAACACATGTTAACTAAGTTCTTGATAATCATGGTTCAAATTTAATCCAATTATATCATTGGGTCGGGAAACTAATAAAAATCTAATTTAAAACCATAAGGAAAACAAGACAATATTTTTAGATTTTTTAAATTTTTCGAGAAAAATTAAATAAAACACAAAACTCCGAAAAAATTAAGTAAAACACAAAGCTAATTAAGAAAACAAAAAGCAATAACATGGAAACAAATGAAACCAGTTCAAAGTCGAAGGTACAAAAATTTTCAATTTGGTCATTTTTTATACTCTTTACCCCCACACTTAAACTAGACATTGTCCCCAATGTCATAAAACAAAAATATGCAAAAAAATAAAATGAATAAATAATACGAAACAAAATAAAGAAAAGGGACTGAAAACTTCTCTAATTTGCAGAAAACCAAGCGATGACCCCCAAACGTAAATTTTGCAATCAACTTCAAGGGAGGAAATAACCAAACGTTCCTGCAAAGAAAAGAAATAAATCAGTTAAGCACGCAAGAAAATATAGAAAAATGCAAACGAAAAATAAAAATTGAAAATAAAAGACAACGAAAAGAACTAATAGGCGGTCATTGGTCATGACTGTTGATTTTCCACAGCTTTCATCTTGAACTGGATGGGCCTCCTTCTGGCAAGTGCTTCTCGGCTTAGTTGAGGATGAATCAGCACGTTGTCTCCACATGCTTCAAGTAGTCCGGTCTCCACGCAGGTGTGGCATCTTCTTGAACTCTTGGATCAACCCAGACTCATCTGCTCTTGGGTGCACCTCAGACTCCTCCTGCTTCGTCTGTGAGGTACTTTTGTTTTTGAAGAAGTACCTCAACACAGGTTTATTTTTGAAGTGGGTTGGGAGGGGTCTGAGATGAGTACTCGAGAGCAAGACTAGGTAAGCAATCAGGATCTCACTTTCTCCACGTTCCTCAGATGAAGGAGAGGAGAAAGCATAATATGAGATACTTTTGCTTTTAACCTTTTTAATATGAAATACTTTTGCTCTGGAAGGTTTGTTTTCTGGGGTGATCCAAGGGATAAAGAACACAGAGTAACTCGAAAGCTTTCTTTGGGAAGACATTATCGGAGATGAAGAGAGGAAGAGAGGTTGAGAGGTGGAGAGGTGGTGAAGGTGTGCCTTTGATGTGGAAGGCGAAGGTCGACTTTATAGAAATTTTCCTTCACAACCGGAACTGTTCCCTCACTATTTGTCGGCAGCCGGTGGATGGATGAACAGTGCCCGTTACGCGCTTTCTGACAACGCGTCCGTAATTTCCGCGAAGCTGACTGCGCATACGACGAGTGACGACAAACTGGAATGATGATCGTTTGAAAACCGGGGTTCAAAACCGGGTGCGGCTCGTGGTTTTCGCAACGCTCCACGCTGCACGTGATGAGTCACGACAAAATTGGAAAAACTGAACCACGTGATTGCTGAGTCAAGCCCAGCTTTTGAGAAAGGAAACGGCCTTCGAGAAATGAGTGTCCAGCTTTTCTGAATTGCGTGAGGACGCGTCTTCACCTCTGAGGAGCGGGCGCTCTTCATTTTCTTTTTTTTATAGAGGCGCTAATTCTGCTCCACCTCACACTTGAACTCCCTTCCTCAAACACTTCTGCACTCATACTCCTCACTCATAATCTTACTCCCTCTGCTCTCTTCCTGCACTTCTGCACTTTTAATCTTTCCGATCTCATCCTGCACTCTTAAATTTTCCGAACTCTTTTTCTTCAACACCCTCTAAAAATGTCTTGCCCTTCCGACCGTCGCCTAAACTTGAATGTCGGGGAAGACGATGACTCGTCTTCTCCGAACAACATTTGGAATCCGTCCTTCATATCCCCCAATGGTCCTCTTACAGTCGGGGACACAATGATGAGGAATGAAATCACCGCTACGGTGATTGCCAGAAATCTGCTCACTCCAAGGGACAATAGGATGCTATCTAGGCGGTCGGACGAGCTGGCCGTTCAGGAATCTCTTGCCCTCAGCGTCCAAAGTGCAGGCTCAGTTTCGAACATGGGCCAGCGCCTGCTTGCAAGATCTCGTCAGGTGGAGTCGCTGATGGCAGAGGTGGCCAGTCTTCGGCAAGAGGTCAGAGGACTCAGGCACGAGAACAAGGAGTTGCACATGCTTGCAACTAGTTACTCGACCAGCATGAAGAGGAAGCTGGACCAGCTGCAGGAGTCGGACGGTCGGATCCAGAGTGATCATGAAAGGTTCATGGCGCTACTCCCGAGGTTTATGTTGCCTTCGTCCTCGGGAGTTGCACCAAGCGTTCCGCCTCCGGAGATTCCAACTCTGGCTCTTCGTCTTCCCGGAGCTCCGTCGACCTCTGGGGCGCCACCTAACCAAAACCAATGAACACTATTAGTTTTTCGTATTATTGTAAATTTTTTTTTTTTTTTTAAGCTTTTAATGTTTATTTAAATATATATATATATATATATATATATATATATATATATGTTACTAATATTATTATTATTATTATTAATAATTTTTTTTTTTTTTTTTTTTTAAAGGTTTATTTTAAGCAAGGTAAAATATGTAATGTAAAATATGTAATGTAATGCAAAAAAAAAACTTTATTTACTCGCACTTAAAATAAACAAGGCCCTAAATTTATTTAAACTCAAACTAAATAAAAATCAACCAAATAACACAACTAACTAAGCGAAACAAAATGAAAGTAAAAGCAATAAAGAAGAAGGTTAAGAAATGCAAATCTGGTTGCTTGGGTTGCCTCCCAAGAAGCGCTTGTTTTAACGTCTTTAGCCGGACGAATCTTTCCTTAACCTCCCCTCGGCTCCAAAGCATGAAATTTATCTTTTAATGGGAGGTGATACTTGAAATGATTCGGCAATGGTCTGAATTCTCGGGTGGGTGCCTGAATCATTAAAATTAGCATGTTAGTAGAAAATAAAATTAAAATTGGAGAAGATGGCTTACTATCTTTCTCCGACTCAAAATTAATAACAAAAACCACATTTTTGGATATTTCCGGGATTTTGAACTGGGCCAGATTGATGATGATGGTTGTGGCCTGTCCCGTGTCATCAAACTCAATTTCTTGGGCCTTTATTTCATGCACAGCCTCTTTGATGTATTCTTGAAATTCTTCGCATTCTCCAGCCACTTCGCTATCTTGAATCTCTTTTCTTGGTGTGCAAGGTTCGGAAACTTGTTTTGGTGCACCAAAAATCGAGATATCACTTTGCACCTCTGGAAGAGCTTCCACAATGTCTAATTCACTTTCTTCGTTATTTGGAAAAAATCTGCAAGGAAAAGAGACATTTAGTGGAATAATGTTAGAATGAATTTCACTTGGAACAACCTCACCATAGTTGGACGACATAGGGACTTGAGGGGTTTGAGACAAGAATTCGTCTAAACTGCCCAGGTCGTCCTCCTCATCTTCTTCTTGCAGTGGCAAGTCATCCATGTTCGGGCTATGGTTGGATAGTTCTGGGACAACTTCATCCTCCACGTCACCTTCCAAAGAGATGGCTTCATCGATTTCAACTTCTTTTGAATTTTCAAAGTTGGAGAGTTCACTTTGATCTTGAATATGTGCCATGAATTCCATAATCTGCCCAACTTGCATATCCAATTCGTCCACTCTGTTGGTCCGGTCTTGCATCTCCTGGATTCGATTTTCCACTCCCTGATTCAAAGAGGAGAGTAACTTATTAAATGTATCATTATCCAGAGATGTACCTGAATCAAATTGGGCAAATTGTTGCGGAGGCTGTGGTGGTGATGTATAGAACTCATCATACGGCTGCCAATATTCTCCTTGGTAAGTCTCTTCAGCTTGATTTTGTGACCCCTGCACCAAAGAGTTTAATTCGTTAAGAATTTGATTATAATCCACGGGCATACTTGAATTCGATTGGAATTGTTGTTGGGGATGTTGTGGTGGCTGCATAGGTCTTGAATAAAACTCATCTTGCTGCCAATATCCACTTTGTTGAAATTGCTGAGGTTCATCCCACATCTGATCTGAATAACCCCTCCAATCCGAATTACAAGCGTTGGAAAACATGTTGCCCCTTGATTGGCTGTGGCCTTGATATCCCCAATCATCTTCATATGCAGAAAATTGAGGATATTGCTGAGTTTGATATCCTTGCCCATAGGGCACATCAAATGTCGGGACATTTGGCATTGTAGTCCGTTCGGCATTATGCGACAATTGAGCAGTGAGCTGCGCCAATTGAGCTTGAATACTATCCATGACTTGCTCCAATTATACCTAAAAATCAAAGAAACAAAAATAAATCAAATACCAAAAGTAAAACACACAAACACAAATATAAATAAAAACACAAACACACAAACACAAATATAAAAATAAACACAAACAAAAAATAAAGGGATTAGCAAATTTACTAATCCCCGGCAACGGCGCCAAAAATTTGACGGGATTTTAAACCGCACAAATTTAACCCTCTTTTTGACAGTTGTAGTAATGATGTAAGTAGGGTATCGTTCTAGGCCGGGGATTAGGAGGGATTGCTAATCACTCTAAAATAATTTAAAAACGTAAAAACAAAGTTTAAAAACACAAAACTAAAATAAAAACACTTAACTAAAATAACTCAAAATAAAACTAACAAATAAACTAAAACAACTCAAAAGACTAAAAACGACTCAAGACTCTAAAAAATACAAACTAAGCTAAAAACTCGAAACACACTAAAAATGACTCAAAATAATGAAAACTATTAAAAATAAAAACTAGGAAATTAAATAGACGGAAATTACATTAAAAGATAAAAACTAATAAAAATTAACTAAATAATATAATATAATAATGGGGGGTTTGGTTTTTTATGAAACGCAAATTAAACTTAACTAAATTACAAAATCGACAAAAACATAAAATTAAAGTGAACGGATAGACGACGGATTGGCTAGAGGGTTTTTCTCCACACATGACACATAAGCAACCTAAATTGACCTTCAGTTGTTCTTTCAATAAATTGTAAATTCTCAACGCCCCAAATTAACTGTGAATTGCACTAGTTAACTTTCAGATTTTCCTTAAGTTAATGGATTGGATGATTGCATACGACAACCCAAAACATTCCCCACAAGTTCCCTACATGAATTGCATAATAGAGATACAAGCGAGAATCATTAAGTTCTATGAAAACCATAAGCATTGACGAGGCACTTATTACTATGAATTGCATGAAACTTATGCCAAGAATTTACTTAACGCGATTGTGACTAGCAACCTTCACTACTCATGAATATAAGTTCATAACGATTAGGTGAAATTCACTTATATTCTAGCATCAAATTCATGCATGCAAATTAAGTATGCATTCTTAATCGACAAACACAAATAAGTTATTAATCAAGCAGTTAAGCAAATTAAATCACAACTCCGAAATCACAACTGAAATTACCAATTCAAATTACAAATATAATCATGGCTTTGAATTAACCTCTAGCCAATATAAAATTTATTTACACATTATTATAAAACTTAAAACATAAATAAAACAGAGTTCGGAGAGATTAAACCGAAGAGATTGCTCTCTGTGCACTTGCTGTGCACTGTGCTACTTCCCCAAAGATGGAGCTGCTTGCGCTGCCTCTTCTTCTTGCTGCCAAAGGCAGCACCGTTTCTCCACAGCTGCCAAGGCAGCGTTTCATCCCCCTCTCTCTGTGCACTGTCTGACAGCGCCCTCTAAATCAAAGCAGCCTCGTGAGCTCCTTCTGTGCCTTCGGTGCTCTCCCGCGAGCACCCCACGCTGCTTGTCTGCCTTCTATCTTCCCCGTGAGCTGAGCTGCACAAGGCTGGATCTCCCCCAAGGCGCTGCCAAACCAAATGGCAGCAAGCTGCCTTCTTTTTCTATTTCTCCGAGGAGCTCCCCAGAGCACCTAACTTTCCCCAAACTTCTTCTCGCTCTAGTTTTTTTAAGGGCAGCTCCCTGCTCTTCTTCTTTATTCAATATTTTTCAGCTTTTCCCTTTTCTTCCTCCACCAAATGCCGAGTGCCCCATTCTTTATATTTTTCTTCTGTTTTTATTCCCTCTGTCCGTGCTCACCCAAGGCAGCCTTGAGCTGCCAAATGCTTTTTTTTCTTTTTATTTCATTTCTTTTGCACCGCCCACTTGAGCCTCTAAAGGTAGCACTCACGCTGCCTTTCCATCATTCCTCACCGACTGCATGTGCTTTCTTATTTTTATTTTTCTTCTGTTTTCTTCTAACACACCACACACACATTAAATTATATTAATATAATATATTAATATATAAATATATAAATATAAATATATATATATAAATAAATATAAATATATAAATAAATATAAATATATATATATTATTTTCTAAATGATAAGTATAATTCAACAGACAAGATAGTTTAGATGAAATTAATACTTAACACTTCACTTATTCTATTTTTATTTTCTTAGCGAGATAAATTTATAAAACATAAAATCAACATAAATAGCTCAAAATATAACGAACTAACTAAGAAAAGACGAGTGAATTTGATATAAAAATATGTATAAATATGATCCGATCAAAGAGCATGCATGAGTTCTCAACGACATTTTAAGTTCAATTTAATCTAGGAATCACTCCCAGACCAAATCGATCGCAAAACCAACAAGAACAGCCCCCAGTTAGCTTCGAACTCCACGGTTTTCACCGGAGTTCGTCGCTGGACTGGTAAGGTATGCCCAGAAATTAACAAAGCTTAAACCTTGATTTAAACCATAAGAATTACCACACCACGGGATTTAAAGCTTAATAACATAAGAGTAGTGACAGGAACATCACTTGGGTTCAAACTTGAGAACTCATGCTCTCGGATTTAATAGCAGATCGCTACTCAGTGCTCCGATGGCACATGCAATGGTAGGGCTAAGTTCCTCTTGTCCTAGAGATCAAGCTTTCATGGCTTTAAAGTTCAATTTAATCTAAATCCCTCAAGATTGAACTCAAGTTCGTCAGAATGATTCGGTGTGGTGAGTTTGTACTTAGCCCAACATAGACCCTCACATGTAAGGGCATCATGTTGCTCACCAAGCTCCACATGTTGTGATTTCGATAATTTGGGGGACGAATTTGGCTTAAGTGTTAAAGATGATGGTGATTGGCACTCGGCCTCGCAAGAGAGTGAGTTTGAGAGGAGAAGAGAGTTCTGGAGTGTTCATGGGGGAAAAGGCAAAAAAGAAAGAAAACGAAAAGAAAAGAGAGTGAGTTGGGTTACAACACAACATAATGGGTCCCACACTTAATTTTTAAAATAGAAAACGGGTTGTTACAATGCAAACTTGTGCATCCCGTAGGATTTACAATAATTTCATAATTCCCATCATTACTGTTGTAAAATTGACGATGTGTGCAGTAGAATAAATAAGCAAGACACAAAATTTACGAGGTTCCTCTACAGTCAGTGTGACTGGAGTACATCCTCGGGGCAGCAGTAGTGCTTTCATTATATTTGGAATAATAGGAGTACAAAGATAACTCTCTCTTATTCTATCTTTTCTCTTTCCTTTCTTTTCTCTCTTCCTTCTCTTTTCTTCATTCTTCTTCTTTCTTCTATCTCTACCCTTGAACTCATCAACTCATTATCTCCTCCTTATCATCCATTTTATAGACAAAGCTTTAGACAAATTTAGCATGTGAATGAACAATGAATTTGCATGTGAATGAACAATGATTTTGCATGTGATGTGTGGTCATCCACCATATTTACAACACTCCCCCTTGGATGGCCACAAGTCTTTGATTGACTCGCTAAAATCTTGATCTGTTTTGGATGCTCCCCCTGATGAGTATCTCCCCCTGATTTCAAATCATTTAGGCTGATCGTTGATCATTCTGTTTCGATCTCTTAGCGAGAAGAGTTGCCAACAGATGTGCTTTACTGGTAGTTAACTTTCCACAGGCTTATTCTTGAACTGGGCTGGATGGCCTTTTTACTTGTAAACGATCCTCAGCTTAGTTGAGGATGAATCAGCACGTTGTCTCCACATGTTTCAAGTAATCGGATCTTCATGCAGGTCTGGCATCTTCTTTTGCAGTATTTTTCCACTGATGCAAAAATTTCCATGAAAGCAATTGGAGATGCCGCTCCAAAACATTCAATGTGGAGATTAGCTATGCTGCAAAAATTCCCATGAAAGCATCAGATCATCACTTCTCAGCGACTCATCATGCTTGGCAGCGGAATTTTGAGTGGAGGTTCCGACATATTACTTTCTTTATCCTCGTCTTAGTAGGTAAGAGCAAGGGCAAAGGAAAGAACAGGGAGATTGCATGATATGAGATACTTTTGCTTTCGACCCTGATGATATGAGATACTCTTGCTCTGGATGACTAAGTTTGTAGAGGTACTCCAGAGGATGAAGAACACTGAGTAACTCGAGAGTTTTCTTTGGGAATACATTTTCGGAAATGAAGAAAGGAAGAAAGGTGGAGAGGGTGTGCCTTTGCTGTGGAAGGCGAAGGTAGAACTAATAGAAATTTTTCTTCACAACCGGAACTATTCTCGCACTATTTGTCGGCAACCGGTGGATGGATGAACAGTACCAGTTACGCGCTTTCTGACAAAGCTGCCCGTAATTTCCGCAAAGCTGACAGTGCATGTGACGAGTGACGATAAACTGGAAAAGCTGATCGCCTCGTGATGCTGAGCAATTCCGACTTTTGATAGAGGAATGGCTCTTTTGAGACAGGGATCCGGCCTTTGAGAAAATGAGCGTCCAGCTTTTGAGAAAGGTGTCCGGCTGTCTCTTCGATCTGTGAGGAGCTCCTCTTCGATCTCTGAGGAGCGCCTCTTTGATTTGCTTCTTTTTTATAGAGGCACGAATTTTGTTTCACCTCATACTTGAACTCCCTTCTGTAAACACTCCCTTCTTGCACTTCTGCAATCTTAATCTTTCTGAACTCTTCCTCCTCAACACCTTCTTAAAAAAAAATGTCTTGCCCTTCCGACCGTCGCCTTAACTTGAATGTCGGAGAAGATGATGACTCGTCTTATCCAAACAATATTTGGAATCCGTCCTTCATATCCCCCAATGGTCCTCTTACAGTCGGGAACACAATGATGGGGAATGAAATAACCGCTACGGTGATTGCCAGAAATCTTCTTACTCCTAGAGACAATAGGATGCTATCCAGGCGGTCAGACGAGTTGGCTGTTCCGGAATCTCTAGCTCTTAGCGTCCAAAGTGCAGGCTCAGTTTCAAACATGGGCCAACGCCTTCTTGCACGCTCTCGTCAGGTTGAGTCACTGATGGCGGAGGTGGCTAGTCTTCGGCAAGAGGTCAGATGACTCAGGCACGAGAACAAGGAGTTGCACATGCTCGCAACTAGTTACTTGACCAGCATGAAGAGGAAGCTGGACCAGCTGCAGGAGTCGGACGGTCGGATCCAGAGTGATCATGAAAGGTTCATGGCGTTACTCCCGAGGTTTATGTTGCCTTCGTCCTCTGGAATTGCACCAAGTGCTCCGGCTCCGGAGATTCCAACTCTGGCGCTTCGTCTTCCTGGAGCTCCGTCGACTTCTGAGGCTCCTCACGAGTAGCCTTGTGAAGACTCCCTCCTCTGTGTTTGTTTGATTTTCATGTTTGTCCACATATGTAGTTTATCGGAGTTTCAATAAACAAACTTTATTTCGTTTAGCATATTGTGCCAAATACAATAAAGCATATTCTTCACTAAGATGTGGTACTTCTGGACCAAATATCAATTTATATTTACCCTCTCGAAGATAAATGATCATTCTTAGTTTCTAAATCATTTGAGTATTCAAGTCATAATCTTCAATCCATATGATTATGTAATATCATAAATATCACGGATAAGATTTGTGTTGGCATATTGTTCGATTCTGCAGTTCAAGACAATATTTCTCTCAACACTTTATAATCTTTCTTGACTCTTCAGGAGTTCCAATTTAGTATCATCAACTCTTCAGGAGTTCTAATTTAATGTCATCGACTCTTACAAGAGATTTTAGTATGTTGCAATAATATCATAATAATAGTACTCACTAAGGCAATTTATACCATCCATTGGTATTGAGTACATAATTTATGCTTTATCCTTCCAGGACTTACTTCAAGCAATCTGAATCCTCTAGGGATTTTCTACACTTCATGACACATTTTCATTTGGAATTTATACAGAGCAATTTGCTCCCATGTATACTTGAGGGATTTACTTATGGAGATATGATGTGGGCGACTCACAACCCTTCGTATATAATTCTCCATTCATATGAACTCGTTTACAGGAGTATAATTTCAGGTTTCAATTAGTAACCTTGTGTCATATCATGTGAGTGTAATTCACTGTATTACAAATGCCCATATGTAACCTCTTTGGTTCAAACATCTTTTGGCTATTTGTATTTGTTGGAAATGTGCCCTAAAACCAATCATATGATGATACTTTACGGACATTTCACATGATTAAACTAATCTAGTTTAATATCAAGGGCAAAGATTATTGTTTGAGCGGTCTCATATAAATGTTATATGCTTAAACGATAAAGTCCAAGGAATATGTGATTGGGAGAATGCGATCTAAATAGTTAGATTCATGAGACCATTCTTTCGTAGACACATCCTAAACGTTCCTGATCATAGGATTGCCAATTGGGCATTGACAGTCCGTTAAGATCAGTACGTGTTATGTCTTCTCTCAGGGAGAGTGACTAGTCTCGAGTCATCGGTGTGAGTGACACCAAGACAAGTACGTAGGTGCTCAATAAAGAATGAGTTCACTGAACACGATCAACGACGAGTTCTCATATTCATGTCACGTGAGAACTCATGGTTAGGATAATGCAAATTAGTCCTTTGACCTGAGGCATCATAGTTGTCTTGTGGTTAGGTCCTTGATCTTTGATCGTGTCAAATGGCATTCCTTTGGAGTGTCCACGGCATGGTTGGGGTCAAGCTATCTAGTCATGGAGACAAGTGAATGCGCAACAAGGGATCTCTAACCTTCAAACCGTTGAGGGAGAATACTCTATGATATGATTTAGAATCTCTGGCCAGAGTATGAATGAGATGTTGGAATGCGTTCCATATCACATTCAAGGTAATCATATAAGTGCGAGATTCACATTGGATAGTAGACATGAATAAACTATCAAGCCAAACAATGTGGTCAAGAGTATTGTATTAGAGAAGGACCGTATTGCATTTGTAATCCTAAACTGAATAGGTTCTCCACCTCTTCTGATTAGCTTGGGTAACCATGATATGCTGCTAGGTGTCACTCATGGTTTGTGGAAGCCCTAAACGTGTGTAAACACTAAAGGGAGAATTGAAAGTAAGTTTCAAATTCACAATCGATTTGAAAGAGTTTGAATCGCCCACTGCCTCGCTAAAAGGAACCTAATGGATCGTACACCGTGTAAGGTAGAGATTGAAGATTCAACGGAGATGAGTAAGAATAATTAAATGGTTTAATTATTTATGGCAAGGATTAATTAATATGATTATTAATCAAACGAATAAGTTCGTTAAAGACCTCGGGATGGTTTTGGACCTTAAGGCCCAATGGGCTTCGAACGTCAAGTCCATTGACTTAAGTTGTATGACAACTTAATGAATAATGATTTACAAAGGCCCAAATACTCCAAATATATCCCTAAGGCCGACCACTTAGTAAGGGTAGCAAACTTGGACTTATTTACAAGTTTGCCACTCAAATGAATTAAGGTATAAATTTGACTTTATAGCCAAAATTCATTAAGGGTTTGTTTTGGGAAATTGGAGAGAAGAAAAGCTCTCCCTTCTCTCTAAAATGGCCGGCCACTTTGAGGAAATAATCTAGCAATTCAACTTCCTCAAAGTCACTCATTTCTTCTTCATCTAACCTTGGTGTGGAGACTTAGAGGTTCCCAATTTTGGGAACTTGGAGAAACCATTTCATCCAACCAAATCCATAGATCTTAGATGCAAGGAATGAAGGCCCTCTCTTTGGGTGATTAGCCTTTGCTTATGCAAAGAGGAATCTACAAAGGTATTAATCTCAACTCACTTGTTTTGAGTTGATTAAAGGTTCACCAATCTACTAGGCTTTGAACATTCATGGTTAATGTTTTGTTTTTTAAGTATATGCAAGCATGATTCCGCCTTTAATTTGTTAATTGCATGCTAATGATATTGCTTAAATGAACATGAATTCTCAAAATAATCCTTCAAGTGGTATCAGAGCCTAGGTCTAGTAGTTGGTGAATCCTTTTGGGTTTTGTAGTTCATAATATGTGATTTAAAAGTTGTAAAATGTTACAAGCTTTATTCTTGTTTTATGAATGTAAATTTTGTTGGAAAATTTGGCATCTCAAATGTTGTAGATGTAGTTCATATGAGCATGAATATTGAAGCTAAAATTTGGTGCCAAGAATTTTGGGATTTTCGGCCAAAATTAAAGGGTGATTTTTTGGGTTCTTGTTTGACTTGTTAAAATGTTTTTCAAGTGACTTTTGGAACCCCTAGGTACCTTAGTTTGGTTATATGTTATTTCCCTTAAGTTTAAGTGATTTTGAAATGTTTTTGGATGAAAAATGTTCATGGAACTTTTATGGGTTTCTCATGAATGTTCATCATTGTTCTTGATGTTCTTGCCAAGAACAATAAAGCTTGTGGTTTTGATTCAAAGTTTTGAATTATTTCATAAAGTTTTGTTATAAGATATTTTCATATATTTATTAATGATTAACATTTTAATGTTAGTAAAAAACTTTGTAAATATCTTGGATATTTGTTTTGAAAGGTGATGGAAATGGTGATGGGTGTGTAAGGATTAATTCCCTTTCACACACACACCACTTGCATGCATTTATGTCCCAAAACCACTTCACAAAAACTTTGAAATTTTTTTTAAAAACTTGTCAAAACCGGCCACCCTATTAGTAGGGGTATTTTAGGGCCTCTTGTGCAATTACATAAAGTTTTGATACTTTTGTGTATTTGCATTTTGGCCCAAAAGTTTACGTTTTTACGTAAAGGTCCAAAATCACTAAAAGGACAAATTGTTTTGATCCTTTAATGAATTTTTTATCTTTTGTTGAAATTTTGGGTTCTAGTTGTAATTACATAAAGTAGTGAACTTTTGTGTTTTTACAAAGTGACCCCAAAAGTTTAAGTATTTGCAAAATAGCCCAAAAGTTGAGGTTAATTGCACTATGGCCCAAATAAGTTGAGGTCTTTGCATTTTGGCCCAAATGTTGAGGCTAATTGCATTATAGCCCAAATAAGTTGAGGTTATTAATATTGGCCCAAATTAGGTAGAGAACAAAAATTGTTTTGTCTCTTTAAATGAGAATTGGATTTTCATTTAGTTAGCTCCATTTAAAATCAAATTTTATGGATACAAAAACCAAATGAAAAATGTTGCATTCAATTTAATTAGTTAAAGTGTTAATTAATTAAAGGGTGATTATGAACCTAAGCCTACGATAATTGAGCTATGTGAAAGGCCGTTTCAAATTTGTTTGAACCATGGGAATGTGTAGATTAGATTTTGGTTGTAATTTGATTAGATCAAATGTTGTAAAAAAGCATAAGCTCTTCTTTAATTTAAAGTAATTTGATTTGATCAATTGTTGTAAAAGAGCATAAGCTCTTCTTTACTTTGAAGTACTTCTTTCTTGCTTTATATGATATGCATGAAAATGAAGTAGTTGGGTCCAACGCCCCTAAGACAACACGCCTTAATGTGATTAAATGCGTAACTAAAATCAATCACCATCCCTAGTCCGAGATTCAACACAAGGCTCGTGTTGGATCTAATAAAAGGTTCATAGTCATCCTAAGGCCCTAAGGCAACTATATAGTCCATCAATGAATGCAAATCTAATGTTAGTAGTATCATGTACTCTTGCTTTAAAAACCGTTTTAAAAGCTTAGTGGGAGTATTATATACAACTAAATAAATCATATGGACCAATAGTTGTGATAGGACCAAAAATGTTTTAATTGGATTAAAATGTATATTAATATGTGATGAGACCTAAAAACCCTCAACCTAACCAATATTAAGTTGATAAGCGTGAGAGTGCTTTTGAACACTCTTTCGTGGCCTTCCACCGTGGTAGGTCCGAACGTTTGTGACGTGTACATCGGCTTCACCCTATCATGGGGGAGTACAAAGTGCATGCTTACACTCGGGGAGGATTCTATACGCATACATGATGTTGTGAAAGGTAGGCAACAAGAATAGCCAACATCGTATCATCGTGAGGTTGTTCTTGAACCCCTAACTTGAACTCGCATGGTGGGAATGACTTAACTAAGTGCAATGGAGCCAACATCATATCATTGTGAGGTGACATTCTCTAGAGGCCAAATTAGATGGGTTCTTACATAAAGATGTAAATGAGTAAGCGTACTCTCTCATTGTTATTAATGCTAGCCAACATCGTATCATCGTGAGGTGGGCTTGGTAATAGTGAGTCTCCCATAACCTACTAAGAGTTTCCTCCAAAACTCTCGAATTCCGATGAGGGATATGGAATTTGCCAAAAATAGTGGGTGGTGCTATTATGATTTAAAGACCCGAATCAAATAGCTTAAAATCAATCAATTTATATTCGTTATGTATTTGTTTACCAATATATTTGCAAACGCTATCCAATACTTGACAAAGAAAAGCCGAATACTTTAGTTTCCGAACTTGGTACCACAATCCCATAGATTGTCTTGAATGGATTGTACAAGTGCCTAAGTAGTCTCATCCTCACAATCTTCCTATTGATAAATGTATCATTGGAAGAACATGATAGATAAGTCTATCATAAAGAGGACAACAATTTAATGTCATAATTCTTCAAATACAAATTGTTGTATGAAGAAATAAGAGTTGCTTTGAACAACCCTTAATCAACGCAAACATTAAGTGCTTGTCTCTTTGTTACATGAACAAGGAACTTGAGAAGAAAGCACAAGGGCATGGACACTTTATGTGCCATGATTCTTCACTTACAAATCGTTGTGTGAAGAAATGAGAGTTGCCTTGAACAACTCTTGAATGTTTGTAATTATGTTTAGAACATAATGATTGGTTGACAAAAATAGTCCATCAACATGGACTTATGATGATTTTGAATCATTGAGTGTTGAAGTGTTAAACCACTTAACGAGACGGAAACTAGGCAAGGACTTCACTTTTGTGTCCCTATCCTAATCGTTCACTAAGTTTATTGTAAACTATATGGTGAACAATAACCACACACTCTCCAAATCGTTTGATGTGTAAAACACAATTGAAATAAGTTTCAAGAGAGATAGTGGGAGTTTAGGGACCATGACTATTGTAGTCAAAGGAGAAGTTAAATGAAGAAGACAAAATAACTCCAAGGGAACAAACTTTCTTTATGAAAGGATGGACATTGGAAGGGGTATTTGCAAGAAATGTCTTGCAAGTGTCAAGAACACACCTTTCGAAGGTGTTGTAGAATGTTCTTGAAAAGTTCATAACAGTTGGTTCTTCTACTTGAATGCTTGATTCTGTATTAGTAACTATGTTTTACAAGTTGTTGTAAAAGTGTGGCTAATAAGAAGTAGAAGATTAATGAGAGAAGAGAAAGTACTTCACATTCGGAAAGTGAATAAAATAAAGATCTCTGCGAAAGCGGATTGTACTTACTTCCTCATATGAACTACCAAATAAAGAATGATTAGATTATTGTAATCTAATTAATTGTCTCTATAGTAGAGATGATGTGGTAGTGTTAACTGTTTAGAATATAACGATGCTTAAAACCCAAAAGGTTGCAAGGTAGTGACTAATCCCAACTAAGTTGTGATACCTCTAAAACATAAATTACGAGTTGGTTATGGATGGATGCTTTGGATCGTTAGATCCGGATCCAATGCCTTCTTGTTAAAATTGTATAGAGGCGAAATGTTCGAATCTTTATTCTTTTGGAAAGAAGAAAGAATCACAAAGTTGTTGAGGTTAATTCACTTGGATGTTAGTGGCACTAGTCCACAACATAATACTACTCATGTTATATGACATTCACCGAAGATCACTCTCGGTTGGACTATAGTTTATTTTGAATAAACACAAGTCCGAATACTTTGCAAAATGTTTCAAAGAATTCAAGAAATGTAAGTTGATGAGTAAGACGTCTAAAGTATTTACCTCCTTAGATTTGATCCAAGGGAAGATAACACTTTAGATGAGTTTCCTTGAAAGATATCAAGGAAATTGGCATCATAAGATAATAAATTTTTCCATTAGAAGAAGAACGTACTCAAATATGATTTAGTTCGTTGATTATTATCTAATACCCATATATAGGATATATATATATACTTCTAAAAACAATGTGATTGTGAATTAGAAGATCTTCCAAAATTTTCATGACTCCATAAGATGTAGTTGGAAAGAAAGACAAATCTTAAGCATGTTAAGATTTGGGGTTGTGTGCTAATAAGCAATATTTGTTTGATAACAATCTTGTGGGATATCCTTAAATTAACCTTTGGATATCGCTTCTATAAACCAACTAACAAATGTTGTTTTGTTGGGTAGTTCATTGTAATCCTACAATATGATTTGCCTAAACGCAAATGAACGAGACATAGAACTCAAAGAATGGGTTCTTTGAGAGACAAAAAAGTGATCAACAAATATAACAACCTAGTTCCTATACCATAAGCTCCAAGGTAGTCGAGAAGGATTTATAAACCGTCTTAGTTGAATGGTTTGGACTTTATGACTATGTCATAGAGTTGCACCTCTTAATTCGAAAGAAATAAGAATGAAAAATCCTTATGACTACATTAAGTGTGTGTATATACGATATATACTCAAGGAAATGGTAAAATACCATTTGACTCGAAATAATGAAACCTTAATGGCTAATTGGTAGCTTAAGGTGACTACACTCAAAGAGTATGGTTGACTTTGAAGAAACCATCTTTGATATAGTCTAAGTTTCAATTAATTCGAGGATTGCTAGCTACAACTAAATGGTAATTTAATGTTTGGACATAATATGGGTTTCCATAACCATTATTAAGATAGTCTTGATAATGTATGTCTAAAACTATAAATCACAAGACATGTAAGTTGTAGAGATCCATCCATCATGGATCTTAGCAAGCTAGTGGGAGCTATAACCGTCTTATGAAAGATCAAATCGTTTGATTTCTCATAAAGATGTAAATGAATCTTTTGTTTACTAGGTTTACAAAAGATTAGTGGGAGTTAATCATATTCCTAAATTTAAATATATATGATATATTAATTTTTGGAAATGAAATGAATACTTCTTCGTTAAAGTTATGACTTTAAACATTCTATAAACGATAGAATATATATGGGAGATATAGTCTATAATAGACAAGAGATGCTAGGAAGTTTCTCAAATGTTGATAAACTTCAATTTGAATGACAATTCTAGTAAGACTAGGAAGTTGTTCTTCTCAAAGGGAATGTACCCTTTGACTCCCAAAGAAAGAATGCGTAAATAGAATCCTTTAAGCATACGCAGAAAGGTGATTTATGTATTTCATATTGTATGAAAAACATTGATATGAGTTGTACCTAGAACGGTACATGACGATATCAGTGCAAGCCCAGGATCAGAACCATGGCAACTGTCAAGTGAGTCCTTCAGTATTTAAGAAATACTAAAGGATAGATTCCTCAATAATTGAGGAAGAATTAGAGTAATGTAATGGAAGCGTAAATGTATTAGATTATGAATCTAATCCATCATTGGATGTTTCTTCATTATGAATGAAGAGATAAACAGATATCTCTTTATTATGACTAAAGAGACATTTGGATGGAAACATTAAAGTAATGACTTTAGTGTGTTCCATTATGAATGCAAAATATATTGCCATATAGAAGCTTACAACAATGTTGTTTGGATGGGAAAGTTCATTTAATGAACTCTCTATTCGGTTCCAACCAGAAAGTGTACGACACTAATGGGGCGATAGCTCAAGCCAGGGAATCAAGGTCTCATCAAGGTCCGAACTCATATGAGAGACTAAACCACATGATTGAGAATCATGTATAATGGTGACGTTGTTAATCTCAAGATTGCTTCTATGGATAACATATAGATATCCATTGTCTAGGCCTACTATTCAGCCATTTTTGAAATGACTGCAGAAGAGGTATCATCACTGATGACCAAACTGATTGGCTCTAGTGCAAGTGGGAGATTGTTGGAAATGTGCCCTAAAACCAATCATATGATGATACTTTACGGACATTTCACATGATTAAACTAATCTAGTTTAATATCAAGGGCAAAGATTATTGTTTGAGCGGTCTCATATAAATGTTATATGCTTAAACGATAAAGTCCAAGGAATATGTGATTGGGAGAATGCGATCTAAATAGTTAGATTCATGAGACCATTCTTTCGTAGACACATCCTAAACGTTCCTGATCATAGGATTGCCAATTGGGCATTGACAGTCCGTTAAGATCAGTACGTGTTATGTCTTCTCTCAGGGAGAGTGACTAGTCTCGAGTCATCGGTGTGAGTGACACCAAGACAAGTACGTAGGTGCTCAATAGAGAATGAGTTCACTGAACACGATCAACGACGAGTTCTCATATTCATGTCACGTGAGAACTCATGGTTAGGATAATGCAAATTAGTCCTTTGACCTGAGGCATCATAGTTGTCTTGTGGTTAGGTCCTTGATCTTTGATCGTGTCAAATGGCATTCCTTTGGAGTGTCCATGGCATGGTTGGGGTCAAGCTATCTAGTCATGGAGACAAGTGAATGCGCAACAAGGGATCTCTAACCTTCAAACCGTTGAGGGAGAATACTCTATGATATGATTTAGAATCTCTGGCCAGAGTATGAATGAGATGTTGGAATGCGTTCCATATCACATTCAAGGTAATCATATAAGTGCGAGATTCACATTGGATAGTAGACATGAATAAACTATCAAGCCAAACAATGTGGTCAAGAGTATTGTATTAGAGAAGGACCGTATTGCATTTGTAATCCTAAACTGAATAGGTTCTCCACCTCTTCTGATTAGCTTGGGTAACCATGATATGCTGCTAGGTGTCACTCATGGTTTGTGGAAGCCCTAAACGTGTGTAAACACTAAAGGGAGAATTGAAAGTAAGTTTCAAATTCACAATCGATTTGAAAGAGTTTGAATCGCCCACTGCCTCGCTAAAAGGAACCTAATGGATCGTACACCGTGTAAGGTAGAGATTGAAGATTCAACGGAGATGAGTAAGAATAATTAAATGGTTTAATTATTTATGGCAAGGATTAATTAATATGATTATTAATCAAACGAATAAGTTCGTTAAAGACCTCGGGATGGTTTTGGACCTTAAGGCCCAATGGGCTTCGAACGTCAAGTCCATTGACTTAAGTTGTATGACAACTTAATGAATAATGATTTACAAAGGCCCAAATACTCCAAAAATATCCCTAAGGCCGGCCACTTAGTAAGGGTAGCAAACTTGGACTTATTTACAAGTTTGCCACTCAAATGAATTAAGGTATAAATTTGACTTTATACCCAAAATTCATTAAGGGTTTGTTTTGGGAAATTGGAGAGAAGAAAAGCTCTCCCTTCTCTCTAAAATGGCCGGCCACTTTGAGGAAATAATCTAGCAATTCAACTTCCTCAAAGTCACTCATTTCTTCTTCATCTAACCTTGGTGTGGAGACTTAGAGGTTCCCAATTTTGGGAACTTGGAGAAACCATTTCATCCAACCAAATCCATAGATCTTAGATGCAAGGAATGAAGGCCCTCTCTTTGGGTGATTAGCCTTTGCTTATGCAAAGAGGAATCTACAAAGGTATTAATCTCAACTCACTTGTTTTGAGTTGATTAAAGGTTCACCAATCTACTAGGCTTTGAACATTCATGGTTAATGTTTTGTTTTTTAAGTATATGCAAGCATGATTCCGCCTTTAATTTGTTAATTGCATGCTAATGATATTGCTTAAATGAACATGAATTCTCAAAATAATCCTTCAAGTGGTATCAGAGCCTAGGTCTAGTAGTTGGTGAATCCTTTTGGGTTTTGTAGTTCATAATATGTGATTTAAAAGTTGTAAAATGTTACAAGCTTTATTCTTGTTTTATGAATGTAAATTTTGTTGGAAAATTTGGCATCTCAAATGTTGTAGATGTAGTTCATATGAGCATGAATATTGAAGCTAAAATTTGGTGCCAAGAATTTTGGGATTTTCGGCCAAAATTAAAGTGTGATTTTTTGGGTTCTTGTTTGACTTGTTAAAATGTTTTTCAAGTGACTTTTGGAACCCCTAGGTACCTTAGTTTGGTTATATGTTATTTCCCTTAAGTTTAAGTGATTTTGAAATGTTTTTGGATGAAAAATGTTCATGGAACTTTTATGGGTTTCTCATGAATGTTCATCATTGTTCTTGATGTTCTTGCCAAGAACAATAAAGCTTGTGGTTTTGATTCAAAGTTTTGAATTATTTCATAAAGTTTTGTTATAAGATATTTTCATATATTTATTAATGATTAACATTTTAATGTTAGTAAAAAACTTTGTAAATATCTTGGATATTTGTTTTGAAAGGTGATGGAAATGGTGATGGGTGTGTAAGGATTAATTCCCTTTCACACACACACCACTTGCATGCATTTATGTCCCAAAACCACTTCACAAAAACTTTGAATTTTTTTTTAAAAACTTGTCAAAACCGGCCACCCTATTAGTAGGGGTATTTTAGGGCCTCTTGTGCAATTACATAAAGTTTTGATACTTTTGTGTATTTGCATTTTGGCCCAAAAGTTTACGTTTTTACGTAAAGGTCCAAAATCACTAAAAGGACAAATTGTTTTGATCCTTTAATGAATTTTTTATCTTTTGTTGAAATTTTGGGTTCTAGTTGTAATTACATAAAGTAGTGAACTTTTGTGTTTTTACAAAGTGACCCCAAAAGTTTAAGTATTTGCAAAATAGCCCAAAAGTTGAGGTTAATTGCACTATGGCCCAAATAAGTTGAGGTCTTTGCATTTTGGCCCAAATGTTGAGGCTAATTGCATTATAGCCCAAATAAGTTGAGGTTATTAATATTGGCCCAAATTAGGTAGAGAACAAAAATTGTTTTGTCTCTTTAAATGAGAATTGGATTTTCATTTAGTTAGCTCCATTTAAAATCAAATTTTATGGATACAAAAACCAAATGAAAAATGTTGCATTCAATTTAATTAGTTAAAGTGTTAATTAATTAAAGGGTGATTATGAACCTAAGCCTACGATAATTGAGCTATGTGAAAGGCCGTTTCAAATTTGTTTGAACCATGGGAATGTGTAGATTAGATTTTGGTTGTAATTTGATTAGATCAAATGTTGTAAAAAAGCATAAGCTCTTCTTTAATTTAAAGTAATTTGATTTGATCAATTGTTGTAAAAGAGCATAAGCTCTTCTTTACTTTGAAGTACTTCTTTCTTGCTTTATATGATATGCATGAAAATGAAGTAGTTGGGTCCAACGCCCCTAAGACAACACGCCTTAATGTGATTAAATGCGTAACTAAAATCAATCACCATCCCTAGTCCGAGATTCAACACAAGGCTCGTGTAGCTACTTATAAAAACCAAATTTACCATTGGTTATCATCAATTCGTGATCCCATATTCTCATGTGCATGCGCATGCATAAAAAACTTTTCATTTCTTTGGATATCCATTGCCTTTTTAAGGAAATTACACTATCTCTTCCAGGATAGTCATAATTTAGAGAATGCGGATCATAACCTCTTCTTGAGCGTTATAGAGCTTGGATTTTAATCTCCACTTCCGGGAGTTGAGTTATTGGAGTCTATACGTCTATCATGCTTCATGCATGAGACATCAAAATTCCCATGTCCGCGGATTGTCCTTTCTGGGACGTGTATCCATGCGACAACTGTCATGCTTCCGGCATGCAACAGTTATGCTTCGGGAATGCAATAGTTCAGTAGTGCCATATTCTTTTTCTTTCAAAGGACTGAACCTTTTGAGTCTGAGGGTCTGCCACGCTTCAGGTGTGTAACAGATAAATCATTTGCTGCCACATTATTTTGTCTAATAGGGACATCAATTCTTGTAGGCACATTTGCAGCAAATATATGTGATTTCATCACTTTCGTTACATCATTCAATTATTCCTACTTCATTTTCTCATTGATTGCTTCGTGAATCAAAATAAGACAAATTCTCTTCGTTCTTCTAGAACGGTCTTTTCGCATCATTCTTCTGGAATGATATTTTCTCATCATTCTTCTGGATCGATGTTATTTTCTCCCCCTAATGGCGGGAAAACTGTCTTATCAAAATCATAGTCCGCAAACCATGCGGTAAATATATACCCAGTCAAAGGTTCTTAGTATTGAATGATAAATGATGAATTAAATCAAACATAAATTCTTAGTTTGCTTTTATGCCTCATTTCAGTACGTTGTATCAGTGCAACAGGCACATAGATAACATAATAAAAAACTCGTAAATGTGTAATGTTTAGTTAGTGCCCAAACACGAGTTATACTGAGAAGTATTAGTGGTTGGCAACATGTCTCAACCAAGTTAATAATGTATCATGTAACATGACTTTTATTACAATTAAGTTGTGGCACTTCGGCTCTTCAAACTTAAAGTACTCATCAAGGAACTTCATGTCTGATTTCTGAGGATCAAGGATCTTCATGCCCAATTTTTTTGCATGATGGAACTTCTGGTCCAATCATTTTTATATGATGAGGATCAAGAAACTGCAGGTTCTAATCTGATCAAGGAACTTCGGGTCCTTGTTATACTCATCGTAACAAAAGAAGTACAATAAGTAAATTAAAGTAATAGGCAATAATTCAAACCATGGTAAATAAATTGCTTTAAAGTAAATAAAACTTGTGAATGGATTTTAAACCAACACCATTCACATAAATCAAAACTTAAAGCAGTAGGCGGTAAAACCGTCCATGGTAAGTAAATTGCTTTAAAGTAAATAAAACTTGTGAATGGATTTTAAACCAACACCATTCACATAAATCAAAACTTAAAGCAGTAGGCGGTAAAACCGTCCATGGTAAGTAAATTGCTTTAAAGTAAATAAAACTTGTGAATGGATTTTAAACCAACACCATTCACATAAATAAAGCAATAATAGAAAAAGGGTGATGATTAAGTTTCCATCAATTTTCTTTTCTTTTCAAATGGTGCAACTCACCATTCCAAAACCTTTTCTTTGTCTGCCACTTATAAGAAGATCAAACCGTTAGATTTAGCTCAAATTTTAGTATGATATGGATAAGAGGATACCAAACAACTTTCGTGAAGAAACGGTTTCAATCTGAGCAACTGAAAATGGCGTTTTGGTACTCATAAGATGGCTGTCCAGTTTTCTGCGGAAATTGGAAACTGGTTTGGTATTTCAGACATATGTGACGATCGCACCGTTAAAGTTTTCTGAAATTTTAATATGTTGTAGATACTGTGAGGATGGACAACTTTCAAGAAGAAAGTTTTTCAATCCGAGGTCTGCAAGTTGGAGTTCTGAGGCTGTTTCCATGGCTATTAGATTTTCTACGGATTTTGAGTCCGTACCATTTTGCTTCTGCAAATGATGATATACAGTTATACAACAACATATACATATTTGCTTCAAGAAAATCAGTAGTACAAATATTTTAAGATGAAATGAAAAGATTTTCTTATCTGTGAGATTCCAGGCGACATAGGTGAACAAGATTTGTGGCGTTGTGCTTTCCACTGACACGAGAGCTTCTCGTGCTGATAACGTGTTGTAAAATTGACGATGTGTGCAGTAGAATAAATAAGCAAGACACAAAATTTACGAGGTTCCTCTACAGTCAGTGTGACTGGAGTACATCCTCGGGGCAGCAGTAGTGCTTTCATTATATTTGGAATAATAGGAGTACAAAGATAACTCTCTCTTATTCTATCTTTTCTCTTTCCTTTCTTTTCTCTCTTCCTTCTCTTTTCTTCATTCTTCTTCTTTCCTCTATCTCTACCCTTGAACTCATCAACTCATTATCTCCTCCTTATCATCCATTTTATAGACAAAGCTTTAGACAAATTTAGCATGTGAATGAACAATGAATTTGCATGTGAATGAACAATGATTTTGCATGTGATGTGTGGTCATCCACCATATTTACAACAATTACGACATTTTTATATAAGTTAATTTAATTATGGCATCACCCACTCACAGTTACTTGCGATGTCACATCCGTTTAAGCTAGGAAAGTCGGAGGCTCCATTAGTTATCGCACCTAAGCATAATATTGGGGTCTATTAGTAAAACTCAATTAAAACATTTGAATTTGGAAGGACGAACGGTGGATTCATAATCAGCACCTCGAAATATGCTAAGAGGGTCCCCAACAAATTTTGTAAAAAGTCAACGGCCAATCAAAAAGTCAACTAAACCGTTGAGGTGGTCAACTACATTAAAACTTCAAAATTTCACCAAACAAATGCCAAAAACAGACTCAGAACATTGAAATTAGCCTAGGACGAGTCTCGACAAAACTAAAAAAATCAACATAAGGAATATTCTCTAGAATATTATGAATTTGGTTTCTTAATAGGGTCGGGTCGAATCCCTAGTTAGGTATGGGTTCAAGTTAGTTTCCAGATCCAAGTTTGGATTCGGGTCCCTAGTATTTTGGTTGGATCTGGGTTATCGGGTCAGTCGACCCGAATCGTGACCAGTTGCTGCTGTGACCATTGATTTCTAGGAAATTTGCCGGAAAACTTCCGAAGCTCTGTTATGGGTCAAAATCTTCCATTTTCAACATACTATGTATGAAGTTAAAGCTATGCAAGAGTAGATTAAGAATATACAAATATGGGGTCGAGTAGTGGCCGAAAATGGCCTGCAACTGGCAGCGTCTTCGTTGGAAAACTAGGAAAATCCCCAAATTAATTTTCGCACTAGATCATCGCCAAAACACGCATGTAATGAGTCAATCTTTATCACAATGACAAGGAGAAGCAAACCCAAGTGGTACAGACCCTTACCTTGGTCGAATTCATCAAGCCATCGCTGGAATCCTCTCGAATTTGAATGGAGCTCAGTTCGCCGAGTGCAGAAAGAGACCAACAAGAGGGAGAAAGAAAGAACCCAGTGGTGGTTTGGTGATGCTCGCCGGAGAAAATGGTGAGTTGGTGGTCTTGTAGGTCTCGACTTGACAGAGAAAATGAATGAGTTTAAGAAAGTGAGGAAGATAACGAGGGAAGAGAGTTCGAGAGAGTCCTTAAAATGTGGGGGGGGGGGGGGGAGAGACACGCGGAAGAGAAGGAAATGGTGAGTAGGGTGTGGGCCCCACGAGCAACAAAAATCCTACCAAAAATAATAAAATAATGGAAGAGAAAATCTGAAATATACATTTACAAAAATACCCTCAAGTTTCGTAATTCCACAAAATCTTTACTGAAACACTAAATAATGGATCATACATCTCACAACACAGTGGTCAACGAAAGTCAACATTTCTCGTCTCTAGGGGCATATGACCCAATGAAAGAATATGCCTCACCCCATCACACATATCTTGTCCGACAGTCTCCCAATGCTTTTAATAAAAACCCGGTGACATATCGTCAAGTTCTGGAGCTTTAGTCGGATGCATTTGAAACAACGCCTCTTTAATTTCATCATTTGAAACTTGCCGAATAAGTTCTTGGTTCATCTCTGCCGAGACTTTGGGTCACACCCTATGAGTCAAACAACTTCGAGAAATAATCTACAATCACTACTTCCATACCTCTCCTGTCTTTATGCCACACACCGGCCTCATCATATAGCCCCGGCAAAGCATTCCTACGTTGTCTTCGATTAGCCTTCTGGTGAAACTTTTTTGTTTTTTGATAACCAAGCTTTAACCAAATTTCCTTTGACCTCTGCCTCTAGAATGCTGCTTCCTGTGCCAGTAGGGATTGCAATCGAGAGTTTAATTCATGCCATTGTGCTATAGTTGTTTCAGTAAAGGGTCTTCCAAATAAGGCATTCAATTTATCTTCCGTTTCTGAAATCTGCCTCAGAATTGAACTCTTCATTGATTTTGCCCAATTAGCCAATTATAATCGTGTCGCCTTAATCTTCTTTGTAACTCCAAACATTGGGGATCTATAAAACTTCGTTGCCCACCCTCGTTGTATCGCAGCTGTACACCCCTCTTCCATCGACCACTCTTCCTCATACTGAAAGGTTTTCTTGAATCTAGCTTGTTTCTTCGGCATCCATTATACCATTATAGGTATATAGTCTGACGAGTTTGGTTTTAAATGAGAAACACGAAACCCAGGAAACACATCCATCCATTTCTGCATTGCTACCACTTTGTCTAATCTTACTTTGATTCCCCACACCTGGTAGTGACCCAAGTAAATTTATTTCCAACATACCCACCCCTCTTCCACCGACCACTCTTCCTCATACCGAAAGGTTTTCTTGAATCTAGCTTGTTTCTTCGGCATCTATTATACCATTATAGGTATATGGTCTGACGACTAAGGTAGAAACACGAAACTCAGGAAACACATACATCCACTTCTGCATTGCTACCACTTTGTCTAATCTTACTTTGATTCCCCCACACCTGGTAGTGACCTAAGTAAATTTATTTCCGACATACACCAACTCTAGTAACTGGCAGCTTGTTAGGGTATTCTGAAACCCTTCCATTCGGTGTTCGCTTTGTACATCATCTCCTTCCTGTTCTTTGGCACACAAAATCTCATTGAAGTCCCCCATACAACACCACGACAACTCTGAATTGTCACTTAGCCTTTGAAGCAAACTCCATGATTTATGTATATCTGTCTCTGCCGGAAAGCCATAAAAGAAAGTAAGTTTCCAGTGGTTGTCATCTCCTATTCCTCTCACCTCCAAATCAATATGATTAGCCGAATACGATCTTAGCATTAGATTTGCCTCTTCTCTCCACATAGCACATAAACCCCCAGACCTTCTCGAACTTGGAACTGTAACCACAAAATCAAACTTCATCTATGATTTTAACATCTCCATACACTCTTTCGAGCTTTTTGTTTTGCACAGAAAAATCACCATAGGATCCTTGAAGAGAACAAGTCTCTTAAGCACCTGAATTACCCAGAGGTTCCCAAGCCCAGCTTATACAACTCATTAGACTCGGCGGGGTTGATCGCCGTCAGCATCCACCTTTGTGAATCTCATTGAAATAGACAAAACACGCTTCTTTGCGATCGGGAGCAACCCTCTCTCCTCTTTCTCACGCCTTTTTCCCAACTCCGGTGGGATAAAACGTCGAGTTTTTTACTGCCTAATTTTTTTTCTGCAAGAGACCCTTCCTTCTGAGTGATAACCATGCTCAGCTCCCATGCTAAAAATAAACGGTGCTAAATTGAAAAGGTCGAAATCAATGGATCGGGGGGAGTCACCCCTTACCATCGTATGTCCTTCATTATCCCCACTCGCCAAAGATAGAGCTAAGGTCCCTTCACCTCCCCATGCACCTCCTACCTTCCTCTTCATCTTCCGCACTATGTTTAATCGCAGCCCCAAATAACCTTAGTGGCTGCCTCATCTCTGTCACTATCTCCCTCCCTCCTGTCCTTCATCAGGTCGTATTGTTTAGTACCATGTGCCCTCGGTATAAAGGGTACCACTGCCATCTGATTTCCCCCAATGTCCTGCTTAAATGCGGCCTCATTCAAATCAGGTATTGAGAATGAACCTTGCCCCACTGCCCTTGTCTCAATCAGGTCACCCCCTTCCTCATCCATTGGTTCATCTAGCTCTTCTAACGGCAGTCTTCATTACCCAGCCACCCTCAACATCTAAGCCAACTCATCTCCCTATGGGACGTCTATAGTCCTTATCCAGCACATTTGTTTGGAACCATCGACCATATCGTTTGGCCTTATCGTCTAATTATTTTCCTTCATAGCACTCACATTGGTCTTCAACATGGTCCATCATTCCACATAGAAAACAGGTAAGTGGTAATTTCTCATACCTAGCATCAATTTGCAGCTGCATGCCGTCCAGTTGTATATTCACAAACCGTCTCAACGGTCTCATCACGTCTAGTCGAACTCGCTCTCAAAGAATACTACCAAATTCTTCCTCCTTGTGACTTTGATCTGTGAGGATATGTTTACCCAACAAGTTCCTTAAAAATTTCACCATAGGCCGAGTCATGCAGCAGAGGGGTAATCCCTTAAACTGCACCCAAAATTCCTGAAAGTGCAGTGGGATACGAGCCGGGTAAGCCAAATTATCTGCCTCTCCAAGCACCAATAGATATTGCTTGTTATACAACCAAGGCCCTCCTTGAAGAATGGTGTTACGTCCTTGCATGTAATTAAATCCGAATGCAAAACGATAATCCTCTAAGTCCATCACCACTACATTCACTTTAGGATGCCAAGGATTTCTCACTTGTCTTTTAAAACCTTCCTTATTCATCGGTTTGTGTGAGAGAACCCTTCCCACCAGTGGCGGAGCCAGGAATTTAGACTAGGATGGGCCTTTAAATCATATAAAAAAATTAGATAAAAAAATTAGATAAAAAATATAGCAATATAACTAATGAGAGAAAATTAAAGGTTCATTTTTTGTATTGCCATGGAAAATTTAAATCAAACAAGACTGGTAGATCTTTAACATGTATGAAAAATTTAGTATTAATTAATTATATCATAAAAAATAGAACTTGTTACGAGATTAACAATAAAGTTAACATTAATTTCAAACCAAAATTTAAATCATGGCTCAATACTATTATTATGAGATTTTTCTTCAACATAAATTAACCTTGTTTCATATCAACTAACCAAAAAAAAAATTGCTGAAAAAGAACTTGAAGGAAGTTCACCAACAAGTTTCAAACCCTTGACGTGCAGGATCACAAAATCCCCTTCAACCACGGAGCCACATATTCTTTAGTTACATAACCAACAGATAAAATATATAAACTATATTTCAGGATAGGCCTGTGCCCATCTTTGTCTCCATGTGGCTCCGCCTCTGCTTCCCACAAGAAAGACTCTCGAGGACTTCAACGTTGCAGCCTCCATCAAATCAACAACAATCAGTGTGTTTTCTTCCTCCGTAATCGCAAACCTATCTGCAAATTTCGCCATCAAACCCTCCATGGTCATGAAACTGTTTGTAACCAACCTCCGAGTTCGTGCGCCAACCAGAACACACCGCACGATACCTTTATGTATCCGTCTCCACACCATGAAATAAACAGAAGCACTTCAAAGCCCTACTCTCAACGTCGCCGCATTGATTAATGGCAGCCAGAGAAGCCCTTCGAAATCCTGTACTTCCATTCGTCGCCAGCCGCTCTCCTAGGGTTCGGGAGAAAACCTAGAGAGCCTTAACTAGGAGCTTGTAGTTAGGAAAGCTTCGCTTATTAAATTGTGAATTTGAATATTCATTTTTTTTAATTTAAAAAAAAAATCTTAAATTTAACTAGATTTTATATAACTTGTGGTACACAAAATTCTCAATGCTGATTTGGTGTGTATATTCTCACCCATGCACACAGACACGGAGAACTTATATGGTACAAGTTCACCGTCACGGTGACATCCAGTGCTAATAACACAAGAACATCTGAAAGAAATAGCACATCTTTGTATCTATGCCATGCAAGTCCTAATTTAGTGCAAAACCCGATCAAAAGAAAAGTACACTTCACAGTGCAAAGTTTGAAAACCACAATACCAACACAAAAGCATCAATTTTGGTTCATTAGAATACACCGAACTCTTGACCTAACCTTCTGTTCCACCATCCCTCGTCGCTTGGACAAGAGGGCGGATAAAAGAAGCACCATTTCTGCAGCAGCTCTCGCCCCAATTGACTATAAGAATGTGCCAAGCAGCAGAAGGATATCATACTAATAGCATCTACCAAGATGCAGACCGCCCCTTCTCTATATATACTAATCTAGAAGTCTCTTCTGCCCCTAGAATAGAATGTGCTACTAACTTGCTAGTTCTTAAACATGGGTCAGCCTGATCACATCCTCTAGCACTAGATTCACCGATGCATCCATGCGAGATGATGATTTTGTGTGTAATTGTTTGTAAATGTACTACCTTTCTACAATATGTTCTGTACATAGAGTTCCCGCTAAAAGGGAGCTAAGCAGTAGCATGCTTATGTACACGGTTTTTATCTAGCACATTGTTACAGAGAAGCTCAAACTGTTTCAGGTATCAGTAGATGGACATACCATGATGCCAATATTTTCCTTTCTTGCGCCTAATGTGAATACAGGAAGAACGCTTGAGCTAACCATTGTCGACATAGA
Organism: Crataegus laevigata; assembly: GCA_963580275.1. Lineage (NCBI taxonomy): Eukaryota > Viridiplantae > Streptophyta > Magnoliopsida > Rosales > Rosaceae > Crataegus > Crataegus laevigata. The sequence goes on from OY756945.1 coordinate 19,399,956, forward strand.
GATTTTTTTTTTTATGAAGCTGGCAAAAGTTAGGGAAACAAAACCTTGATAACAAAGACAGCAAGCATTATTAACACAGCAACTGTACAAATCAAAGCCTGCAAAAAGCACAACATTTTTATAAAGGAAAGATGATAAAGACCGCAAATGCACCATCACTACTAATTGAAGTTATGTAGAAACAAATATCTATACTCTATATCATCATTAGAAATTGGAATTCATGTACAAACACATATCTATACTGTATAGACATTTTTCCAACGTTACCAATTCAAACTTGGTTTCTACCGAAAAAAAAAATAAGAAAAAAAAGTACGGTTCCAAAGGCATGCTTCTCTTAGCTATTAATTGAATCCGGACTTGTAAGTGGTAAGTGGTGGAGGACATGAATAACCAAAGAGCTACTTTATCACACTGACCAAAACCAACCAAAACACTGTAAACCAAAGCATTTCATTAGCAAGAAATAACAAAGGATCAAGAATGCAAGGTGCAATACTGAAATCCATACACAATTTAACTTATAGGCGCTTCTATTTGTAGCGTTATTTTTGCTCATTACAACCCTTCCCAAAAGAAATTCAGAATTACCCCATTTAACCTGCACATGATTTTAAAGTTTCTATCTGTTAAAATTTATGAAATAGTTAAGAAAAGAAGAAAACAAATAAGGTTAGAGAGGAGAAACAGAATTAAATCTCTTCTACAAATGAGGATAAAATGATTATTAAGCTGCTTAATTTTTTTAGCGTAAAACTTACTGCTACGGCTGACGCTTCAAGTCCAGTTCGTTCCCTTGGGTCTTTTTGATAATACTTCGCAAAGTAAAGAAATGTGGCATAGTACCACATCACTGGAAATACAAATCCAAGCAGAAGACTGAAAAAAAGGCGCATCAATTAGTGTGTGTGTGGGGGTGGGGGCCAACTGTAGTGGGAGAGAGAAAAGCCAAGAATACTCACGAAAACCATCCAATTCCCCAGCCAAAGGAAGGGGTTTGTCAAACATTCCCAATTTCGGGTCCTCTTGGTCACCAATAGGAGCATAGTCGCCACTTCTATGGTTCACTACGTCTGTTGAAATCCCTGTGCTCACCCAACCACTTTCAGAAGGTAATCCAATAACATCTTATCATAAAATTTAACAATAGTAATCCATTAATAAATTAAACGCATCGCTTGTATAAGCTTAGCCACCAATGATGAAAGGTGGGAAAAATGACTTCTGCATTGGCAGAACAGATTTGAAATGTGCCTCAGATGTTAAGGACTTTTAGACTTTTAGTAGTCCTTCAGAAATCAATTTTACTCAGTGGTTTAACATGTGATGCTGTAAAGCGGAGTTGTCAGTTACAAAGTATTAACAATCGGTATGGAGGCCTCACTAGACTAGTCACGCGCCAGGTCAACGATTTCATAAAAATCTAGCCTTTACCAACTGATGTTGAATCTCCTAAGCTAATCATTAAATAGCATCCTACGGCGTGCATGAAAAAAGTGCAAGTTGCAGCTGTCAACATAGATTTTTGGCATAGAAAGCAGCATTGTGCAACACCACATTTTCCTCCTACAGACAATCGTAGATAGTGACATTTTATACGGACAAATAAATGAAAATAGGATGCAGAAGGAGTTGCATACTCTGATCCATGTGCCTGAAAAATAGTCACCCTCAGTTCTGCTCTCCGTCTTCAAAATTAACTGTTATTTTAAATAATAAAAGAAGTTGTTACACAAAAACATTATTCTGTTAAACAAATGATGATAGGTTTAACTATGACGAATGAAGATGTGCAAGTTGAGGAAAACAAAATCAAAGACCATTTTACTGTGCCCAGCGTCAGTTAAGTTACTAAGATATAAACTGCATGAAACACTCAAATGAATATGAAATGGAAAGGGAACAAAAACTAATATACCAGCGAATGGATTGTCCCACAAAGAGAAAATAGTTGTTTAACAGGTCAAGACTTGAAAGACTTATACGGCACACCACCATATGATTGCACTAGGTTGAGAATTCACCTCATAATCTTAACTACTCAAGAGTGGACGCAGTACTTGATGCGGAAATCATAGACATTTATCACAACTATGCAGTATTTGCTCTTAAGAGTGTCACTTCTTCCAGTTCATACTAAAACTTGAAAAGATTATAAAAGATTCATCAGGAAGGAAAATGCCCAACAAATGAAGCACATGCAGAAATCAGCTTCCCAGATTCTTGGTAGTGCATCCTAAAAGGATAATATAAAGAACAATCACTCACTAACTAAATCATAATGACAGAAGCATCTTCGATTTAAAAAAGAATTTGTACTAATTAATTCATATTGGCATCGTAGTAGCCATATTGCACTAGTAGAGTAAAATCATCATCATCTTCAACTTAAAAAAGAATTTGTAATTTTCAATAGTAATGCCACTCTAGTATGAACCAGTCACATTGCCACATTAATTCCTAGTGCAGTCCATATATCACTAATATTGGCATAATCACTTTTCATGCGAACTCTTCTATTATCAATGTATTAAAAGCGTGAGGCTTGGGTGAGGCGTCCAAGGGATAGCCTGGCCTAGGCGTGAGGCATGAGGCGTGAGGCGTGAGGCGTGAGGCGAAGCCTCACGGGACCTAAATTTTTTAATATATACATTGAGGGTACACATATTATATTAAAAAAAATTATTAATCAATAATCACCATGAACACACAGATATATTATAAATATATATACATATATTATATATATAAAATAGAAGATGAAAAGCACAATGAGCACACATATATTATACACGTAGACAGCACATACATCCATTATATAAAAAAAAATAAAAATCAAAAGAAAAAACAAGATGATAATGCGAGGAAGAGGTATTTGAAAGTTAAAACCTACCCAAAATTTAGGTTTGGGAGTTTGAAAAGAAAAAGAAAAAAAAAAACCCACTGACGCGCCTAGGCGGCTCCGGCGAAGCATTTCGCCCACTCCAGCAAAACTGAGGTGTTAGCCTTGGCTCCCAGCCTCAAAGGAGCCCTAGGTGCGCCCTGAGGCTAGTTTTTTAAAACATGTCTATTATCAAACCTCATGAAAGTTGTTCTCGTTTTCCTTCGTTTAATTTTCTCGAAGTAAAGTGTTGTGAATATTGCGATTAAGAATGGGAAAAACAGAACAAACTCGAACATAGAAAACAAAATAACCAAGATAAATCACACCAAGAATTACCGTGGGGAGCAACAACAATTTTTCACTATATCATAATGAGTACAACGACTAACCTTGCCAAACCTCTAGGATTAAGACTTGACGAAAAACCTAAAAGAACAAGAAATATAGTCTTATCTCTTTTCTTTTCTCTCAAACATACTCTGCTCTCACAATATTCTCTCACTCTAACTCCTTGAGTGCTATACAACTTATTGTTTTGCTCCAATTCAAAACTAGTGCAATAGCCCCTTTATATAAACATAATAAAGATCTTTTTCATTAAGGATTACTAATCCTAATTGGAATCTAGTGATGAATCGTTCTTCAATTGGGAAGACAACTTCAATTGGGAAACAAACAATTTAATCCTCTAAGATTAGGACAATTCGTCATGGGATGGAAAACCAACATAAAGGATGGGAAAATCTCAAGCAAACGGAAGGAGGAAATCTTGTATAAAACAACCTCAGAAAAGATATTTAAGAATCAATTCAAGTAAATTATAATTGAAATCAAAACCGCAGTTCTTCTAACTTTATTCTTTGGCTTAAACAGAATTTGTGGGCAATAACCCCCCAAAACCCTTCCTTTATTTTGTTAAAAAGAGTAAACTTTGAATCAAATGGCATTGCAAATCCCAATATATGATAACCAAAACAATGGCAAGCAACTTCACTGAGGTGTTGTATGAAACTTAAGACCAGAATCAATCAAGAACTCCAAAAAAACAACAAAACCCAGGATTTTAATGTGGAAAATTTACTCTACAATCGAAACAATCCAAGCATGCAGTGATAGAAATCAACCCAACTCAAAATTTCCAATTCTCACCAAGAAAAAAGAGCCAATGAAATACAGTGGATTTAGAAAGACGAAGTCTTTACCTCTGAAGAAACAGTTAACGGGGAGCCGAAAATCAGCAGAAAGGTGAGGCTTCAGCGGAGAAGTGTTTTTGGTGTGACTGCAGAGAAATGGGTTTTTCTCTGACAAGAATTTGCCTTTAATTGCTCTCTCTCTCTCTCTCTTCAAAGGTGCGGACGTTTCTCCATTGATTATCACATCAGCGGAGACTGCCAACGAGGAAGCTAGTGCAAGAAAGTCCCACTCCCCTCCCTGTTTCTCTACGCTTTTACAGTTCTTTTAGGAATGAAAAAAAAAGAACGGGCCAAATCGGATTAATGGTCTCTGTGATAGAATGTTCGAAAGATTGTCCTTGTTGTCAGAAAATTAGGATATAAATCCTTGTGCTAAAGATTATTAGCAAATTTAATCCAACAAAAAAAATTTATGTTAATTTCAATTAAATATAGGGATAAAAATGTCCAACCACACTCTTTCTTTATGCTAGCCTTCTTCCTGACGAGCTGATCTTCGAGGTCTTCGGGCGGCTCGACCCTACGAGAATTTTTCAGTGGGTCACCCATCATGGGGAACCCGAAGCCAGTGAGCTCCCAAAAGACATCGTGCTAATTGGAGGTGGGCATGTATATATAACGCTTACAGGATCCACTTCCTTGAGCGATGTGGAATGTTACACTTCATCTAATTCAAACAAAATAATAAGAGAATAAGTACTTCAAAACAAAAGTAAATGCTAATTGAAAACTATAACATTCACTATCTTGATTGCAAATTGTAACATTCACTCTAACAACAGCGAAACAATTACAACAATATGAAAATTCGAAATTGCATAATGAGTTAGCTACACCGTATAATGGCACGAAAAATTTATATATCAAATATGCAATGCATACAGATAAAGGGGAAGTGAAAGGAACAGAACAAAGGTGGTTTGAGTATGAACTTTGAGGCCTAATGATACTAAAGCAAAGAAAATTTGGTGCTAATGAAGATTATTATAACGCTCTTATACAAGCCTATGTAGGTACTAGAGGCATACTAATCAATGAAAAGAGGTAAGCATTATGGCAATGATGCCTATATATATATATATATATATATATATATATACACACACACACATATATATATATATATATGTATGCATATATAGGAGTATAGTTTGCATCAATGATACTTGTGCAGCATTCAATCTGTAACATTATACAAATCATTTACTAAAACCTAATGTCTCTGGACTCATTTTCTAATGGGGTTTTTGAACTTTAATCCTTCAAGAAGATTAAAATCTAAAAAAAACCTGGTGTTAGATTGAATATTGAGTTTTAGTCCCTAATGTGTCCTTAATTCAAAATAATTAATGTGTATTTTATTTAATATCTCCCATTAAATATTTAAATTTATTCATACACAAATTTTAATTTATTTTTTGACCAAAAAAGAGTTTTTTAGTTTATTAATTTTATTTAGCATTCTTCAAACTTGAAAGACTCAATTAATGTACCTTTATTTAACATTCTTCAAACTTGAAAGACTCAATTAATGTACCTAAATGTTAGTACTGAAATGTGTGTACCGAAATATATTATATTGAACTAATATATTTAAATGTTAGTACTGAAATGTATTAATATTAAATTAATGTACCTAAATGTGTATACCGAAATGTATGCACTGAAATGTGTGTACCTAAATATGTGCACCGAAATGTATATACCTAAATATATGTACCTAATATATGCACCGAAATGTATGTATCTAAATATATGCACCGAAATGTATGTACCTAAATATATGCACTGAAATGTATTAATATTAAATTAATGTACCTAAATGTGTGTGCCGAAATGTATGCACCGAAATGTTAATACCGAAATGTATGTACCTAAATGTATGCACCGAAATGTGTGTACCGAAATGTATGCACCGAAATTTTAGTACCAAAATGTGTATACCTAAATGTATGCACCGAAATGTATTATAATAAATTTAATATACCTAAATGAAGAAGTTACAGTACATCGAAATATATTGTATAACAAAAATTAGTTTATCTAAATGTTCACAACAAAAATATATTACAATGAATGAAATGAAAATAAAAATTATAATGAAATAAAATTAATACATTAAAAATTAGAAAAGAAAAAGATAAATAATTAAAAAATCAAAATATAATTAATAAATGAGGTTATTAATGTATCAAGGGACTAAAATTAGATTTTAATCTTACTCATGGTTTTAATCAAAAAGTAATCTTTGCCAAGGACTAAAATGAAGTTTTCTATTTTCTAATTCAATATATCTACAAACAAGTTTGGAGACTCACATTTAGTGGTAACAAACTGAATCGAGGAAAAAAATATAGCACGTTATTGATTGATTCAAAAGTGCTTATAACGTTAAAAAAAAAAAAAAAAGCCAACTTGGATCAGAAATCCAAGGCATTCGTTCCAACTTTGCCATTCGCCCCAAAGATAACATCATAAAATTGAGGCAGAAACCTAGAAAAATCTAAAATTAAAATCTTTTGAAAAATCTCAAATTCTCATGACCACACACATATTGTTGCAGAAAGAAACCTAGAAAGTGCACTTTTCTAAATTAAGCTTCATGTTATGTTTTCAAAGTTGGTCAAAAGATTCTTAGAGGTGAATGAAACGATCATTCTTTTCTTTACTCTTGACTACCATGTCATCAACATATACCTCTATTGTCTTTCCAATTTTCTCTTTGAAGAATCGATCAACTAGTCTTTAATAGGATGCTCCTGCATTTTTAAGTTCGGAAGGCATAACACAATGACAATACATACCTTTAATAATGACAAAAGGTGTCTTTTTCATGTTTGATGTGTACATCTTGATCTAGTTAGACTCGTTACGGAATCGATGAGTAAATCTATCTGTGGTAAAGGATAAGGGTCTTTTTGGCATGCCTTGTTTAAGTCTGTGAAGCCCACATAGACCCTTAACCTACCATTCTTCTTTTGCACAAGGACTATGTTGGCTAACCATTCTGGGTCATGGATTTCAATAATAAAGTTGGTGTCCCTAAGTTTGTCGATCTTAGCCTCGATGATTTCACTATGCTTTGTTCCATGATTGCACTATTACTGGATAACCAATTTCATGGTTGTATTCAAGTGGAGACATTGGCAGATTATCGAATGATCAATTCCAGGCTTGTCTTTGGCGGACCAAGCAAACACATCCTTGTTTGCCTGGAAGAAGGCAGTGAATAATTTTTTTCTTAATCCGAGAACTTTGATCTAATCCTAGCTCGTGTTCTGGTTTGTCGGTGTCAAGACTTATGTAGACAGCATCTTCATCAGCTTTTGACTCTAAAGTGTCGTCGTCCTGGGATCAAGTTCCATCTCGAATTCCAGTAGATTGTGTCTTGACCCATGCGGGATTTTCTATCGGGGCTATCATGCCCCGATCCCGACATACGTCCAAGATCGACACGTGACGTCACCAAGTATTCGTATAACTTACATACCCTGCATTCAGGATATTTGCAAAGCATAACCCAAGATTCGAATTGCGTAGAAATTTTCGTATACTTTATGGCTGCATCTAATCTCCTTGTTAGACTGTCTATGTACCCTCAATAGGGATCAAGCCATTTGTAGTTCACCATTGACTATTCTCAAACATTCATCACATAAACCACTATGTCTCAACATAATACCACAATCACATCAATTAATAATGCATACAATACACCGAAATGTAGGGCTAAAGCGACACAGTTTAGCCGAAGCTTATATCTATGAAGTTATCTCAAATGAATCAATCCAAGTAACCAATGAGTCAAATGATGCAATTTTGGACCACTTAACGAAATCCATTAACCTTGGGTTTCAAACCACTCAACGGAACCAAAATACCAAACGAGGTCGCGGACCACTCAACGGAATCCAAACCAAGATACAATTCTGGACCACTCAACAGAATTGCGGAGTAGAAGGGATTCCGAACCTCTTAATGGAATCCGAGTGGATATGATTCCGGACCACTCAACAAAATTGCGGAGTATAATGGTTATCAGACCACTCAAAGAAATCCAAGGCAGGGTACGATTCCGGACCACTCAACGGAATCGCGGATCACAAGGGATTCCGAACCACTCAACGGAATCCAAACTAAGTAGGGAACCGAACCACTCAATGAAACCCTAGCAGATACTCAGTTTCAGCTCACTCAACGGAACCAAGCGGATGGCCAAGGAACATATCAACAGCTCAAAGAAACAAATCATGAATCAAGTGCTCAATTTACAATGGCTCAACGAAATGAAACAAAGCACAAGTATTAAATTAGAACGATCAACGTAGCGAGAAATGAAATAATGAAAAGGGATACGAAACAAGTTTTCAAGTCTTTTACAATTTTAGTGGTTGTGCTTAAGGGTACATGATGATGTAGGATGGAGATAGTTTTTAGAGAATGCTAGATATACATTCGTTAGAGTACATTCAAGTGGTTTTGTGTTCCTATGAGGTATTTGGTATTCCTCATCGCTTAACGATATTCTTGGGGACGGAGAAGACGATGGTGGCACGGCAGAGTATGACTGGGATGTTGAGAAATTAGAGCTCTTCTGGGGCCATATCCATTTGGATTTGCAGGGTTTGATTTGAGGAGAAGAAACGGAAAAAAAAAATGGGTTTTGGATTGATGTGGTGTTTGATTTTATTTAATTTTTATTCCTGCATGTTTGGTTTTTTTTTTTTTTTTTTTTTTTTTTTGAATTAACACTTTTTGAATTTAATTTTTGTTTTGCATTAGGCAAGGTTTTTCTTCCAGCAGTTGATATCAGGAGGTAGTTACTGTCATATGAGCTGACGGTATGTAATGTGGCACTTTTCTGCTAATTTGCTATGTACTGTGATTTCTTTCTTTTTGATATTGGAAGTGTTGGTTGTAGTAAGGAAATAATTAGTTTCAATAGTACACGAGTTAGTTTCAATAGTATACGACTCAGTTTTTGAATAACACTCGGGTAGTTTTCGAATAACAATATTACTAATTAGTTTTCTAAATGCCAATTACAGCTCTAAATTTTGTCTTAGGTGGAGTATTCTTACTAATGTAGCATTTTGTTAGCACATCAGTATGTTTGAAGATGATATTTTTTATTGCTATACTTATTCAGTGCTGATGGAATGATGTTTGGAGCACTTAAGACCTGCCCACTCTGCTCTGGTTTTCTTCGATATTCTGGAGGCATGTACCTGTGCCAAAGCTACCTATCGGCATGGAGTAAGCGTTCTTACTCTACTTAGGAACCTGAACGTCTTGAAGGGAAGTGGAAAATCCCTAAAGTTACGGAGAATCAATATCTTAATTAATAAGGTATTCAACTATGGTTAATTTCATGTTGGTTTTGCTAGACAAGTTATGAATTGAGTTTTATTTATTTATTTTATTTGCAGTGGTTTAAATCACAAAAGCTTGCAAAACCTATGCGGGTACTGCCTCCATTAACACCTAGCAAGCCTTTTGGAGGTCAAGGCCAATCTCAGTCATCTAACAGTACAAGCTTGGCGGATTTAAAAGTTGCTTTTTGTGGATTACCAAAAGAATCAGTCTTTTTGTTCATTTTAATTTGCATTTAGTTCTTATTATCTGTGGCATTATCATCTTTTTTCCTTAATGTCAGTTCTGTCTATCTATTTCATTGAGGGTGATATTGCAGGAGGAATGGAGTAGAAAATTTGAGGGTGTAGCTGGAGTGGTTCATTCAAAGATCAAGAAAGGCATGTGTTTTTCATGGACATAATTTTGATTTAGTGCTTTCTTTGGGTTACGGCTGTATCAGTAAAAGATGCATAACTTTAGTTATTCTTGCTTAACAGATTAGTTTAACAAATTAAAGTGCAGATGCTAATTGCTTAGTTGTGAGTGGAGCATTTGATGATGATGCTGAGATGAGAAAACCAAGGTTAAGCTGCTATTAAATTGCTGGTCTTGACTCTTGGGTATGTTTCTATCTTGGTTCCTTTTTATCTGACTAGATTAAGTTACGTTTTCAGGAGGATGAAATTACCAATCATTAGGGACGATTATCTGGTTGATTGCTTTAAAAGACAGAAGAATCTTCCATTTGATATTTACAAAGTCGAAGCTCTCGGTGAGTCCTCTAGCATGGTCACTGTCAAAGTGAAAGGTCGAAGTGCTGTTCATGAATCTTCAGGTCTGCAAGATACAGGACATATTCTTAAGGATGGAAAAACCATCTAGAACAGTTTGGGCCGTGCATGAAGTATTTCTCTGCCCAGAAGGAGATGCTGTGGGATAGTCGATTTGTGGGCCGACTGAATTAAGTCGACCGAGTCCTAGCAGGAAAAGGATTTGTCTAAATAGAGATAAGATAGGCGAAATCCATCCGTGAAGACGAATAGAGTCCCGTTACGATAAGGAGTCTCGGTGAGAGTCTTAGCGAAAAAAAGAGTGGCCGAGGTAAAAGTCCGATTGGGGTAAGGAGTCCTAATCCGAGTAGAGTTATGATTCGATCAGAAGAGGATTTGACCCCTATAAATACAGAAGCAGTGGCAGCATGCAAAAGACCTCCAACTCAACACACAAATCTGCCCTGCGCAATTTCTCGCTCTACGCGAAACCTCTCAACACCCTTGATATTTTTATTTTCTTTTTCGCCTTCACACCTTCAGTTTGGATAAACAGCACTGTGAAAGCAACCGATAAACATTTTCAGTTTGGATAAACAACACTGTTGCCGTAGAACCAGCCGTCTATGAAGCACCTTCAGTTGGGATAAACAGCACTGCGACAGGGCCAACTGGTTATCTATCCAAGTCTCGGCCGACGAGGGTTTTCGGATCCATGTCGATAAAGGTCATCTCACCAGCCATCTCGGCGAAGTGAGGTGTTACTGAACTTAGGCTCGGTGCCTCGACGCCGAGTTATTTTATGATCGCATATTCACAAGTGGGTTTCAGAGTTCGGCACTTGGACGGCCGAACCACGTTCATTATCAAGACCTTCATCTTCTTTGAGTATTTGTGCCCCTATACTCTAGTATCGATTCGGTGTGGTTTTACCTTCACCAATACGGTGACTGTTACCGAATCGAACGACGACGAGCCGTGAACTTTGTAATTGGTAGCCTTGTCTTCAGGCTTGAAGACCCAGAGGCTGAGACGTGTTCCTTTCTCGGCCGCAGTTGCAAGACACAGAAGTCAGCCGCGCGCATCCACACAACATCAAGACATTTTTACTCATTGGTCGAGCTCGGCCGATGAATTGGCACGCCCCGCACACATTTGAAGGACATAGTTAGTTTACTAGTTACTCGGCCTGCGCGCCACGTAGGCTAGGTGATTTTTGCAGTCAACATTTTGGCACGCCCAGTGGGACCCAGTGCTAAAACTGCGAAGTTTATACCCGTTGAGACTCGTTCGGTGAAGAAGAAGACAGGAATGGGAAAGTCTACCACCGCACCAGTGACCCACAACACGGGTTAAGAAAATTCATCACAGGCACAGATCAATGATGCTGTGACACCTGACCCACGCCGAGAGAAGGGAATAATTCTCGGCGAGCCCCCTTATAACACAGGGATTCTCACTAAGGTCATAAAGGAAAAACTGGTCGAAGGAACAGTGGAGGACTGTGACGAGGATGGGGGTGATGTTACTGACCCACCATCCAGGTTGTTTTTCAGGAGACGATTGGAAGAACAATCTCGACAATTCGAACAGACATTTGGCCGAGACATACAATCAATCCTGGAAGAAGTATGGGGGCAAAGCGCCATGTAAACCAAGTTGCTCGAATACTTAGTCCACATTACCCCTAATTTAGGATTAACCGATCGAGCGAGACAGCCCTTGCCTAAACATAACGTAGTAACCACGTCAACGGCCGAGGCAGGATTTGCTCGGCCTAGAGCAATTGATTTAGAGAAGAAGAGCGGATCAACCAGCACAACAAATGACTTTGGGCCTGGCACACCTGCCTTAAATGCCGCAGAAATCCAGCGAATGATTGATTCAGCCTTGAAGAAGGGGCCGAAATTCCCCAAGTTTATTCATCCATACCCAAAGTATGTCGAGCATTTCGAATACCCAAAAGGTTTTAAGATCCCAGATTTCAGTTTGTTTGCGGGGGAGTCTTCGTTATCTTCTCTAGAACACGTGGCTCGCTTCACCGCACAGTGTGGGGATGTTAATAGTGATCATTATAAGCTACGATTGTTCAACTTCTCATTAACCGGACCGGCGTTCGCATAGTATATTAATCTTCCTCCAAATTCGGTCCAAAGTTGGGAAGAGCTGGTTGAGAAATTTCATGAACAGTTTTATCGGCCAGGAATGGAGATGTCAGTATCTTCGTTGGCTAAGATGGCTCAAGTATCCGATGAGTCACCAATGGAGTACCTAACGAGGTTTAAATCGGCCAGGAATTGGTGTCGAGTACCTCTCCCGGAAGTGGAATTCATAAGAATCGCTCTCAACGGCTTTGATCTGGAGTACAAGAAGAAGTTCTTGGGGGTAAATTTTCGGGATATGTACGAATTGGCTCAGCATGTAGAGCAATATGAGTATCTGCTTCGAGAGGAGAATGTACAGAAACCCTTCGGTCAGTTATGCCTCGACCGAAGGAGATAACTCTCAGTATGCCAGTATAGACGCAGCCGAAATCGTCATTGACAAACCATACATCTGCAAAGCTCTGGCTCAAAGTAAAGATACCAAAGCTCGCGTGGCCCTTGAGGAAGCTACAACCAAAACATAAAAGGTTTATACTTTTGACATTACCAAAGCCGATGCAATCTTCGACCAGCTATTGATGGCAAATATTATCAAGCTTCGGCCAGGACATAACATCCCAAAGGTCGAAGAATTGAAAGATAAGGTATACTGCAAGTACATAATTCAAGTAACCATACGAGCAACAACTGTGTGGTGTTTCGCGATGCCATTCAAGGATGGATCGACAAGGGAAAATTAAAATTCCCAGAGAAACAGATGGTCGTCGACACCAATCCTTTTCCCTTGGCAATAGTCAGCATGGTGGATGCCCATCTACCTAAAAACAAGAGTAATGGAAAAGCCGAGTTCGTACAGGTGCAGCATATTCCAAAATAGGGTTCTCAGCCATGGCTCAAGATTGACCTATCCTATAATGAGCCACCAACAGAGCTGACAGGGCCCACGATAGTCCAAGCCATGTCAGGAGCTAGTGAGGAAGAATTTGAAAAGCCAATAGTCGGCATGATGGACGCCACTTTGCCTAAAAACAAAAGCAAGGCAAAGGTCGAGTTCCTGCGGATGCAGCACATTCCGAAACAGGGTTCTCGGCCACGGCTCAGACACAACTTGTCTTCTAACAAGCCACCAATAGAACTGACAGGCCCTGCAATAGTTGAAGCTATGTCAGGATCTAGCGAGGATGAACCCGACAGATAAGTAGTGTTGTGCAGCGGTTGCAATGTGCAAGTAGTCATAACCGAGCCAAAGGAGAAGCAACCTCAAGTAGCGACACCACGCCAGCCGCAATCAAACACAGCAACACCCAGACAATCACTCATGACCGCGGCAATACCGCCAAAGGTGCTAGGCTCGGGCCAGCGCCGAAAAGTGTTCGATAGACTCAGACCCCAACCACGAGCCGATGGATCATCTTCGGCCAGGTGACAACTCGACTTCGATGCCCCTTTTTATAACGAGGATTATTATGCACGAAGTTCCAGCAGTTCCGGTTTGGTGGCAAACTAAAAAACGTTCAAGTCGCCGGAGCCACGCGACCATCGATGGTACACGTACAATTCACCAACCGGCGTGTACACTGCCCTGTCCAAATCTCAGAAGCGTCGCCGCCAAAGGATAGATTGCATGGCTCGACGCTAGGCAACCCAAGTCTCTTCGGCTCCCAAGTGGCAGCCTAAAAACACATAAACAAATGAAGATGATCGTCAACCCCCAGCGATCGTGACCGAGTTACTCGAAGGAAAAAAGGCCACAGACCGTGACATTGAAACTGCTTTCGAAGAGTCCGACAAACGGATGAAGCTCCTGCTTCGATCAGGAGAAATGAAGGCTCGCTTCGAGCAAATCAGGAAGGAGTCGGAGGAGAACCTTCCTCCAGCGCTGACATCAGAACCACTGATCAAGATATGACGGAATCTCCATCCTCCCTTCGTTGGCGAAGCCCTAAAGTATATGCTGGAATTCCATAAGACGCACTCGGCCAATGATTTGTATGGCTTACCAAAGGAATGTCAACAGGTCCTCGATCTGGCCTTAACCTCCCCAGATACCGAGCAGATAATTCAAAAAACTACAGACCCGACCATAAAGGCAAGATTCCAGCACATACGAGAGGCTCGGGTGTTCGTCTTTGAGGTTGACCCATACACGAATCTACACCCCGCCGAGCTCCTCTTTTCCTTCGAAGACCTTCAAGATTTGAGGTACCATTTTGAATTTTTCTCCGAAGTAGCGTTTTTTGGCCTCACGGCCAATGAACAAGACGTATAATGCGCCTCGACGCGTATCTTGACACAAGAAACGTTTTAATTGCTTACCAAGAGCAAGTCCGTGAATCAGCGACTGTCCCACCAATAAGTGAGCTCGAGGGTAACATCTGAGATAATTCGACACAAGAGGATGAGCTATTACTCGCCGATAATACGACGGACGCCTTAGCTGAAGACGCTCAGGAACAAGCTGCTTCGATCGACAATCCCGGCAAAGAGGATCATGACCCACTGGGCCCTTCTGTTCTTGACAACATAGAGATCAGCATGGTCCACGTCTTACCCGCCGAATTTCAGACAACTACTTCCCAACCATCATCCTTGGCTGGCGATGTAGTGGCCGAGAAGGCGACACAGGTCGACTTCGTCACCACTGACAAAGACGGGACAGAAAGCAAAAAAGGCAAACTCGCGGCAGCCCTCGCTGAGTTGTTTTCCCGGTCCCTCACTACCAATCTACAACATCTAAAGCCGTTGTACGTTACGGCTCGTATAGAAGGATACCCAGTCTCTAAGGTATTCGTCGATTGTGGGGCTACTGATGCGAAATATATAAGCACACAAATTAAACCCTTTTTTGACAATTGTAGTATATGTATAAGTAGGGATCGTTCTGGACCGGGGATTAGGAGGGATTGCTAATCTAAACTAAACTGACATAGAAACACAAAAATAAACTTAAAAACACTTAACAAGACTCACAAGACTCAAAACAAACTTAAAAGACTCAAAACAGCACAAAACAACTAAATAGACTCAAACTAGACACTAGGGATGACTTTGGACGAAAATTGGTTTAAACTTGACTCAAAATACTCAAAGAACTAAAAGAAAACAAATTTTGACTCTATAAACAAGATTTAAAAGCAAAGGGGATTGATTTGACGAAATTTGAAACTTAAACAAAAACTTTGTAATTAAAATAGATTGTAAAACGAATTTGGGTGAATTAAATGGATGGAAGGCTAGCTAGAGGGTTCTTCTCCACACATGTCATACTTGCATACAAAACGATTTCCAATTGATTTTTAATAAACCATGAATTCTCAACGCCCCAAGTTAATTAGGTTCGCTTAAATTAACCTTCAGATTTTCCTAAAGTTATTGAATTGGATGATTGCATACGACAACCCAAAGCATTCCCCACAAGTCCCCTACATGATTGCATAATAGAGATACAAGCAAGAATCATTAAGTTCTATGAAAACCATAAGCATTGACGAAGCACTCATTACTATGATTGCATGAAACTTATGCCAATAATTTACTTAACTCGATTGAGATCATCAACCTTCACTACTTGTAAATATAAGTTTGTAACGATTAGGTGAAACTCCCTTATATTCTAGCATCAAATTCATGCATGCAAACTAAGTGTCGACCCTCAATCAACATACACAAATCAGTTTTTATACGAACGGATAAGTAAATTGAATTCACAACTTATGAAACGCAATTAGAGGTAATCAAATCATATAGCCAGCATGGACATGGTTTCGAATTACCCCCCTAGCTAAGGGGGGATTTAGTTCCTCCTGATAGCAATTAAACAAAGAAAACTAAATTGAAACATTAAAAACAAGGATAGACAACACCTAGAAAAGCTCCAGCGATTCAATGCTTTGAATGGCATTCACGACTCCAAATGGCACCTTCTCCTTCCTTCCTTGAATAATTGCGGCACAAGAGGGATTTTTGTGTGGATTTGTGGTGGTGGATGGATGTAGGTGAATTATGGTAGAGGGTGGTGTAGGGGGTGGTGTCCAAATGGTGCAGCAAAGGATGGTATTTATAGGCTGAAATTCGCAGCCCCTATGTAGCAAAGGAAAAGGATTTAAATGCCTAATTTGTATAGGATAATAACACACAATCCTTGAAGGAAAAGGCTAAGGCTTTTAGAAACCAAGGGGGAAAGGAATAATCAGGTTTCTAGAAGTTCTAGAAAGGTTTGGGGCGTCACTTTGTAGGACAAGGGATAAGGCCTTGTAGAAAGGTTGTTTTGTGGCTGATTCCTAGAAAAACAAGGGATAAGGTGTGGCAACTTTGTAGGAGAGGATAAGGGCTTCTAGAAACCTAATTTAAATGTACTCCATTCAGAAAATAAACCCTCATTGTCCCAGGAATTAAGTTTAGACAAGAATAGGATAAGATAAGGTTAGTTAAGATAGGATAAAGATTGGATAAGATAAGGTTGTTTGGATAATGTTTTGGATAATTCTCCTTCTTTTGAGCTGATTCCTTATCTTCATTGACTTGAATTTATTTCTCCAACCTTGAAACATATTCCTAGCTCCATTTGGACTTCAAATTCGTCCATCTTCTTGCCCAAAGCTCGTGCAATCCATTCTAAGCCCAGATTTGCTCCAAAATGCTCCAAAATGCATATTTTTGCCAACTTTGCTCCTTGGACCTAAAAACACACGAAAATGACTTTAAACACTATAATAAGCAATAAATAGCTAAGGAAATACACGAAAACATACAAACTAAGTAGCATAATTATGCTCCTATCAAATTCCCCCACACTTAGCTTTTGCTAGTCCTCGAGCAAAACAAAACGAAACAAACAACTAAATCACAACCTAATCCTTCCAACAATTGCCTCAGGGATTTCCAATGCACATGACATGTTAAAAATCATCATTCCCACAGATTTTGGCCATCTTTACGCTTAAGCACATACTTAATCATAGTCACTACTTACTAGTTCACAATTAACCAATTAAAACGATGTTTTGAATGTAGTAACATGCCTTAGAGAATTCCCTCAATTCCTTACAAGATATGCACTCAATCTTCACTCAGATTTTCTAACTACACACCCTACACTAGTTATATGTGAGAAGATTGATGTAAATATAAAACGAATGCTCACATATATGTATAACAAAGAACGCAATTTCCAGAGTTAATAACATGTTTAGATATGATCTCATGAATGGAACGCTACTACTTAGATGCGAGAGCCAGTGACACCATATGCTCAAACAAAATTCAAACTCCACAAATTGAAACACACAACACTCAAGATTAAAGTCAAGGGTTGTAACGGGGCTTGGGGTGTTGGCTAACAACGAAAGGATAGGAAAAACAAACGTTCTTAAAGCAATAGTAAGCAAAATAATGAAATGGAACTTAGAATTCCCCTTAGAATGCAGAAATCAACTTTTAAACACAAAGGGAAGATTCAAGCAATAATTAGGGCCGAATTCAATGTTTTGGACCCTTCCTTCAACAAACAACACTTAAGAACTCTTTTTCACATCTTTTCAACTCCTTTTTCATTCTTTTCACAACTTTTATTTTTTTCTTTTTATTTTCCACGAAATTTTTTTTCTTCTTTTTTTTTTTTTTTTTCTTTTCTTTTCCGTGCCTCATTCAAGACTTTGGCACACCCACAAACAAACTCACTTCCCCCACACTTGTTTTCTGCCAACAATTTTCAAAAGGAATTCATATTGAGTCATGCGTTACTATGCTTCAAGAACAAAGGTATGGATGGTCCTAATCTAGGCTAGGTGAGGATAATGTGGGTTAACAAAGAAAATAGGCTACACACGGCTCAACGGGGTTAAATCCTACAAAACAAATGAACTTGGGGATTACAGCAATTTGGCTATGGTGGTCACTACACAACTTTATCTTGAATATGTGTTATGCACATCAATGACATGTTTTGAATGAATTAGGCATGAGTTCTAGTGTTTGGAACTAAATGATGAAACGCTTTCTAAGTAGTAACCAAGCAAAGAATAATGAGATCATGCAACGACTTAGAAAACAACAATACACAGATTATTAACTCTCCAAATAAACGTTTAGGCTCAAGTCTCACAAGGTTGTAGCGTTAGTTTGAGTTCCTTCCTTCAAGCATGTTACAAAAACTGATTTTTCTTTTATGATTACATGTGAATTCATAAGTTATAGCCACAACCAAGCATAAACCAAAGAGTAGATCAAACTTTTATCCATGTTTACAACTCTCTTTAACAGTCATGCAATTACAAACCGAATCCTCATCATTGTGTTGGAAGGTACCCTAAGACACAAACAAACACACAAAAACAACTCTTTTTGGGTTTTTAAAACAATTTTTCAAATTTTTATGGGATTTTCGGATTTTTGAATCAAAACACACTAAAACAGCTTAAAAACACTTAAAAACACTTAAAAACAGCAAGGAACAACATTAGAAGTTATGAGTGATAAAACCCTACGAATTTGCATCAAAACACTTTGGTTACCCCCCCCCCCCCCCCCCACACTTAAATCAAACATTGTCCTCAATGTTTCAAGCATAGACTCACAGAAATAACAAACAAGCAAACAAAACAACAACTAAACAACCTAACATGGCAGAAACGAAATAGCAACAAAGAGAAGAGTTTAGGAACACAAATCTGGAATTGGAGTGCTCTTTAGGTCTTCCTTTGTTGAATGCATGGGTTGCCTCCCAAGTAGCGCTTGCTTTAACGTCATACAGCCGGACGATGCTTCTCTTTAAGCTCCACTAGGTCCCATAGCATGGAATTGATCCGTGAATGGAAGGTGATACTTGAAATGATACGACAGTGGTCTAAATTCTAGTGTAGGTGCCTGAATCATCAAAATCAGCAAGTTAGTATAAAATGTAATGGAAATTGGAGAAGATGACTTACTTGCTTTGTCCAACAAAAACTCAATGACAAACACTACTCCTTTTACAGTTTCAGGGATATTGGATTTGGCCAGATTGAATGTGATGGTTAGGACTTGTCCCGTGTCATAAAATTCCACTTTTTTGATCTTTGTGGTTTCAAATACGTCCTCTTTGATGTATTCTACATCTTCTCCAGCCACTACTTTCTCTTGAATCATTCTTCTTTGTGTACAAAGTCCTTTGAATAATTCAACACAATTTAGAACTTGCTTTGGTGCACCAAGAATTCGAGTATCATTTTGCACCTTTGGAAGGGCTTCCACGATGTCTTTTTCACTCTCTTCTTCCTTGGAAATCATGAACCTGCTAGGAAAAGGGACATTTGGTGGAATGGGGTTAGAAAGAATTGAATTTGGAACAACATCACCTGAGTTGGACGGTATAAGGACTTGAGGGGCTTGCAGCAAGAGTTCTTCTAAACTACCCATGTCGTCCTCCTCCTCTTCTTCTTGCAGTAGCAATTCATCCATGTTCGGGCTATGTTTGGACGGTTCTAGGACAGCTTCATCCTCCATATCACTTTCCAAAGTGATGATTTCATCGATTTCAACTTCTCCCATTGAATTCACAATGTTTGTGTTGACGAGTTCACTTTGCTCTTGAATTTGCACCATGAATTCCATAATCTGCCCAACATGCTTCTCCAATTCTCCCATTTTCTTGGCTTGATTTTGCATCTCCTTATTTCGATTTTCTACTTCCTGGTTCAAAGAGGTTAGTAATTGAAAAATTTGATCATTATCCATGGACATACTTGAATTTGATTGGAATTGTTGTGGGGGAGGTTGTGGTGGCTGCATAGATGTTGTATAGAACTCCTCATACGGCTGCCAATATTCTCCTTGGTGAGTCTCCTTAGCTTGATTTTGTGAACCCTGCACCAAAGAGTTTAATTCATTAAGACTTTGATTATAATCTATTGACGAACCTGAGTTTGATTGAGCATATTGCATATGAGGTTGTGGTGGCTGCATAGGTCTTGAATAGAACTCCTCATTTGGCTGCCAATATGCTTCATGTTGAACTTGTTGAGCTTTCCACCACATAGAGTTTGAATGATCACTCCAATCTCTTTGTGGACATTGATTGGCTTGAAATCCTTGCCTATACGATGCACCAAATGTAGGGACACTTTGCATTGTGGTCCTTTCGGCATACTGCGACAATTGAGAAGTAAGATTTGCCAATTGAGCGTGAATGCTAACAAAATTCATGTCTTACTTCTCTAGTACCTAAAATCAAAGAAAGAGAACTAAATTAAATATCAAAAGTAACACAAAACAAAGAAAACAAAACTAAGTCAGAAACTAAAAGAAAAGAACCAAGGGATTAGCAAAGTTGCTAATCCCCGGCAACGGCGCCAAAAATTTGATGCAAAATATATAAGCACACAAATTAAACCCTCTTTTGACAATTGTAGTATATGTATAAGTAGGGATCGTTCTGGACCGGGGATTAGGAGGGATTGCTAATCTAAACTAAACTGACATAGAAACACAAAAATAAACTTAAAAACACTTAACAAGACTCACAAGACTCAAAACAAACTTAAAAGACTCAAAACAGCACAAAACAACTAAATAGACTCAAACTAGACACTAGGGATGACTTTGGACGAAAATTGGTTTAAACTTGACTCAAAATACTCAAAGAACTAAAAGAAAACAAATTTTGACTCTATAAACAAGATTTAAAAGCAAAGGGGATTGATTTGACGAAATTTGAAACTTAAACAAAAACTTTGTAATTAAAATAGATTGTAAAACGAATTTGGGTGAATTAAATGGATGGAAGGCTAGCTAGAGGGTTCTTCTCCACACATGTCATACTTGCATACAAAACGATTTCCAATTGCTTTTTAATAAACCATGAATTCTCAACGCCCCAAGTTAATTAGGTTCGCTTAAATTAACCTTCAGATTTTCCTAAAGTTATTGAATTGGATGATTGCATACGACAACCCAAAGCATTCCCCACAAGTCCCCTACATGATTGCATAATAGAGATACAAGCAAGAATCATTAAGTTCTATGAAAACCATAAGCATTGACGAAGCACTCATTACTATGATTGCATGAAACTTATGCCAATAATTTACTTAACTCGATTGAGATCATCAACCTTCACTACTTGTAAATATAAGTTTGTAACGATTAGGTGAAACTCCCTTATATTCTAGCATCAAATTCATGCATGCAAACTAAGTGTCGACCCTCAATCAACATACACAAATCAGTTTTTATACGAACGGATAAGTAAATTGAATTCACAACTTATGAAACGCAATTAGAGGTAATCAAATCATATAGCCAGCATGGACATGGTTTCGAATTACCCCCCTAGCTAAGGGGGGATTTAGTTCCTCCTGATAGCAATTAAACAAAGAAAACTAAATTGAAACATTAAAAACAAGGATAGACAACACCTAGAAAAGCTCCAGCGATTCAATGCTTTGAATGGCATTCACGACTCCAAATGGCACCTTCTCCTTCCTTCCTTGAATAATTGCGGCACAAGAGGGATTTTTGTGTGGATTTGTGGTGGTGGATGGATGTAGGTGAATTATGGTAGAGGGTGGTGTAGGGGGTGGTGTCCAAATGGTGCAGCAAAGGATGGTATTTATAGGCTGAAATTCGCAGCCCCTATGTAGCAAAGGAAAAGGATTTAAATGCCTAATTTGTATAGGATAATAACACACAATCCTTGAAGGAAAAGGCTAAGGCTTTTAGAAACCAAGGGGGAAAGGAATAATCAGGTTTCTAGAAGTTCTAGAAAGGTTTGGGGCGTCACTTTTGTAGGACAAGGGATAAGGCCTTGTAGAAAGGTTGTTTTGTGGCTGATTCCTAGAAAAACAAGGGATAAGGTGTGGCAACTTTGTAGGAGAGGATAAGGGCTTCTAGAAACCTAATTTAAATGTACTCCATTCAGAAAATAAACCCTCATTGTCCCAGGAATTAAGTTTAGACAAGAATAGGATAAGATAAGGTTAGTTAAGATAGGATAAAGATTGGATAAGATAAGGTTGTTTGGATAATGTTTTGGATAATTCTCCTTCTTTTGAGCTGATTCCTTATCTTCATTGACTTGAATTTATTTCTCCAACCTTGAAACATATTCCTAGCTCCATTTGGACTTCAAATTCGTCCATCTTCTTGCCCAAAGCTCGTGCAATCCATTCTAAGCCCAGATTTGCTCCAAAATGCTCCAAAATGCATATTTTTGCCAACTTTGCTCCTTGGACCTAAAAACACACGAAAATGACTTTAAACACTATAATAAGCAATAAATAGCTAAGGAAATACACGAAAACATACAAACTAAGTAGCATAAATATGCTCCTATCAGCTACTGTCAACGTTATGTCCGTGTCCGTCATGTGAGCCTTACGACGGTCAAGTGACGAACTCATCCCATCTGGGATAACTATGAGCAGTTTTGTGGGAGACCGGTCCCAGAGAAAATGAGTGCTTCCTCTGGAGGTAACTATAGCCGGTCGTAATCACATGACCGCATTCTTCATTGTCGACTCGAAAATCGATTATAACACCCTGCTCGATCGCGATTGGATCCATCAGACTTGCTGCATTCCATCGTCACTCTATCAAGTCCTCGTCTTCTGGGATGGGAAATTGGTCATTGTCCATCCGACCGACACCCAGCCGTTTGAGGCTAACATGATCCAAGCCCGTTACTATGATGATCACGTCGGCTACATTACCCTCCAAGGCCTTAATAAGGAAGGGCGGCCGACAAAGATTTCCGTGCAAAAACCATTGAAGTTGCCGCCAAGACTGTTCACCAGGAATCGGCGAGACTCGGATTGGCCAACATACTCACCAATGTCGATGATTGACGCCAGCCAAGAACGACGCTAGGCCGCAGTCTCCTTCACCATGTGGCGGCTGCTGGCCCATTGGTATACGGTTTCCAAGCAACCAAACTCGGGCGTCAACGTGGTCGAGTTTCTAGCAAAAGAAGATAACGGCCCAGTTTTGTCTCTAGATAAGGTCCAGGCTGCACCGGTCAAACTCGAAGACAATCGGCCTCAGGTCAAAGATCCTTTGGAAGAAATAAATTATGGGACGGCCGAAGAACCACGGCCTTTATTTATCAGTGCTCTGTTGCCCCAACCTATGAAAACCGAACTGTGCAATTTATTAAATGAATTCAAAGATTGTTTTGCTTGGAGCTATCACGAGATGCCTGGTTTAGATCGAACACTCATCGAACATGAGTTACGCATCAAGCCTAGATGCAAACCGTTTCGTCAGCCACCTCGACGATTCTCGATCGAAGTGCAGCTTGGCATAAAAGACGAGATTATTCAACTCTGGAATGCCGGGTTCATTCGGACAGCTAAATACGTCGAATGGTTGGCAAATATAGTTCTCGTTCTTAAGAAAAATAGAGCCCTGCGAATTTGTATCGATTTTCAGAATTTGAATATGGCAACCCCCAAAGATGAATATACTATGCCAATTTCAGACCTCTTAATCGACGCAACGGCAAGCCATGCGATTTTTTCCTTCATGGATAGACATGCTGGCTATAACCAAATTTTCATTGCCGAGGCCGATGTTCACAAGACTGCTTTTTGATGCCCGGGGGCACTCGGCACATACAAGTGGGTCGTTATGCCGTTTGACCTAAAGAATGCTGGTGCAACATACCAGCGAGCAATGAATGCTATCTTTCATGATCTCATCGGGACAACAGTCAAAGTATACATTGATGACGTTGTGGTCAAGTCAAAATGTCGGCAGACACACTTGGAGGATCTTCGCCAAGCCTTCCTACGCATGCGCCGACATAACCTCAAGATGAACCCGGCAAAATGTGCTTTCGGCATATCAGCCGGCAATTTCTTAGGGTTCTTGGTCCATCACCGGGGCATTGAGATTGATGACAACAAGGCTCGAGCAATCATTAATGCGCCACCCCCAACGACCAAAAAATAGTTACAGTCGTTGCTAGGGAAGATCAATTTCCTCCGCCGGTTTATTGCCAATTCGGCAGGAAAAATGCGCGTTTTTTCCACCTTGCTAAAACTCAAGGACTCGGACAAGTTTGAATGGCGCACTGAGCATCACGAGGCCTTCACACAGATCAAGGTGGCTCTCTCCACCCCACCTGTTCTCGTTCCGCCCCGACGTAGCAAACCTCTCAAGTTATACATATCTGCGGTCGAGGAGTCCATTGGTTGTCTTTTAGCACAGGATAATGATACTAGACGTGAGCAATCCATCTTTTACCTTAGTCGCAACCTCAATGCTCCTGAGATCAATTATATGGTTGTCGAAAAGCTCTGTTCAGCGTTGTTCTTTGCTGCTTCAAAACTCAGGCACTACATGCTCCCATCCGTTACTCAAGTTATCGTCCAAACCGACGTCATCCATTACATGCTCACTCGGCCGATCGTCAAAGAACGAATCGGGAAATGGACAATGGCATTGTCTGAGTTCAGTTTACAATACGTGCCCTAGAAGGCTGTCAAGGGCCAAGCCCTGGCTGATTTCTTGGCCCAACATCCATCCCCATACGACTTTGGGGGCAATGATCTCGAAATCGGCATGATGGAAGCCCGGGATAATTTTTGAACAATGTACTTTGATGGTTCAAGTACTTCTGTTTCGGCCGGGGTAGGAATAGTCATTCAATCTCCAGAGCACCAGCGATGGTATTTCTCTCTCAAACTAGACTTTGACTGTACCAATAACCAGCCGAATATGAAGCCCTTGTCATTGGCCTTAGTATCCTTCACGACTTGCGAGCACCTTGCGTTCTAGTTCTCGGCGACTCCGAACTTGTGATTAACCAACTCAATGGTACTTTTCGTTGCATGAGTTGCACTCTAGCTCCCTATCACATGGTCGCCAGCTATTTGGCCGAGTCCTTCGATGGCATCACATTTATGCACGTATCCCGGGTCCATAATATTGATGCAGACGAGTTGGCCCAAATTGCCTCCGGTGCGCAACTCATGGGGAGTAAAATTGGTCAGGTAATACCAGTCGTACGATGGTCGTACCCGGCCTTGGTTAACCAACAAGTTATTGATCAAGATCATGTGCTCCGAACACGGGTCATGTCTTTGCCATCGTTGCTAGAACGAGAAGATCCCGTCGAAGTCTGCGCGATTAAAGCATTACCAGATGATTTGAGAGAAGCGCTCATGCGGTACCTTGATAATCCCAATGGAAAACACGAGCGCAAGACAAAGGTTCATGCCAGGAACTATGTGTCATACCAAAACGTGTTATATAGAAAAGGCGAGGACAGTTTGTTGTTGTTATATCTCGGCCCCAAGGAGGCTGCACAAGCAATGGCCGAGGTCCATGAGGGAATATGTGGAGCTCATTAATCCGGCCGAAAGATACGATGGTTGCTTCGTCGGCATGGCTATTTTTGGCCGAATATCCTGAAAGACTGCATTGAGTATGCACGAGGATGCTTACAGTGCCAGATTCATGGCCTTATACAAAGGGCTCTGGCATAATCATTGCATTCGGTCACCAAACCATGGCCATTCAGAGGCTGGGCTATGGACATCATCTGCAAAATTACACCATCGTCTGGCTCGGCAAAACACGCTTGGATACTAGTAGCAACGGATTACTTCACCAAATGGGTCGAAGCAAAATCATACGCCGAATTGACATCAAAGGAATTGTGTGACTTCGTCGAGGAAAATATCGTGACCCGATTCGGTGTGCCAGAAATGATCATAACGGATAACGGCACAATCTTCACATCCGGCCAATTTAGGGAGTCCACGACGAATCTCAAAATCCGGCTCGAGCAGTCTACGCCGTATTACCCACAAGCGAATGGGCAAGCCGAAGCAAGTAATAAAGTTTTGATTGGCATCCTTGAAAAAATGGTGAGAGAACGACCGAGTATGTGGCATGTAAAGTTGAATGAAGCGTTGTGGGCCTACCGGACGTCACCACGATCAGCCACTAGGACGACTCCATACGCGTTGACCTATGGACATGATGCCATGTTACCAGTCGAGTTAAGTGTAAATTCGCTGAGAATGATAGAGCACAGTAGTTTGTTCAGTGATGAGTACAGTCAAGCCATAAGACAGGAGTTGAAAGATTTGGAAGGAGCTCGCCTTGACGCTTACAACTTATTGGTGGCGCAAAAAAAGATTGTCGAACGAGCGTACAATTAGCGAGTTAAACAAAAGATGTTTGGCGAAGGAGAATTGGTTTGGCAGATAGTTCTGCCAGTTGGAATAAAAGACCCTAGGTTCGGCAAGTGGTCGCCAAATTGGGAAAGGCCGTTTGTTGTTCATAAAGTCTTCGGCAAGGGGGCATATCATTTGAAGGATCGCACTGGTTTAGTCCACAAATTATCGATTAATGGAAAGTTCTTAAAGAAATATTATCCGACGAACTGAGAGATGCAGGAATAAGTATTTCATTCATGACAAAATAGGTTACAGATTACAGTCCTAAGGGGATGAACGAAGATAAGCTTCAAGGGCCGCTTTCAGTTCCAGACATCTCACTTCCCCCAGCGTGACTTCAGTCTGGCGCATCATTCTCTCAGACTTCATTAGTGCGATCCGCCTCGCGCCGGCTGCAAGTTCCGTTAATTTGGCTTTATTCGCCTCGAAAGTCGCTTCAAGAGCTGAGACGACATCCAACCTTCGGCGTTGAAGCACTGCAATCTGGTCGTCAAAGGCCACCAGTTCCAGTTTCTTCTCCTTTATTATTTCAAGATCATGTTGGGCGACCTCCTGAGCAGCCTCAGCAGCCTTCAGTACATCGTCAGATCGAAGGGCTCTCTCAAAAATCGGGAAAAAAATCTCAAGTCTTTTCCAGAATTGAAGACAACTGGGTAATGGTTGCATTATCCAGCTAGCCTTCAGAGGCGAGGGTATTCAAGCATTCCCCGACAGAGTCAAGGCCGTTTAATGCGAAATATATAAGCACACAAATTAAACCCTCTTTTTATCAATTGTAGCAAGTATGTAAGTAGGGATCGTTCTAGGCCGGGGATTAGGAGGGCTTGCTAAATCACTTGAAATCTGACTCAAAAACGTAAAAACAAAGTTAAAACACTAAACTAGACTCAAAGAATGCAATACTATACTTTAAAATACTAAAACAAACCAAAAGACTCAAAACAGCAAGAAAACACTCAAAACTGCCTTAAAACCACTTTCTGGGCAGTTTTGAACACTAAAGAAGAATTTGGACGAAAATAGTTATAACTTGACTCAAGACACTTAAAAACACAAACTAAATTGATTTCTAACTAATTTGACACTCAAAGTAAAGGGGGAATTGTTTTTGACGAATTTGAAAACGAAAACAAAAACTTTGTAAAACAAAACAGATTGTAAAACGAATTTGGTTTAAATGAATGGATGGAAGGCTAGCTAGGGGGTTCTTCTCCACACATGTCATACTTGCATACAAAACGATTTCCAATTGCTTTTCAATAAACCATGAATTCTCAACGCCCCAGATTAACCGTGAATTGCACTAATTAACCCTCAGATTTTCCTAACGTTATTGAATTGGATGATTGCATATGACAACCCAAAGCATTCCCCACAGGTTCCCTACATGAATTGCATAATAGAGATACAAGCAAGAATCATTAAGTTCTATGAAAACCATAAACATTGACGAAGCATTCATTACTATGAATTGCATGAAACTTATGCCAAGAATTTACTTAACGCGATTGTGATCAACAACCTTCACTACTTGTAAATATAAGTTTGTAACGATTAGGTGAAACTCCCTTATATTCTAGCTTCAAATTCATGCATGCAAACTAAGTGTCGACCCTCAATCAACATACACAAATCAGTTTTTATACGAACAGATAAGTAAATTGAATTCACAACTTATGAAACACAATTAGAAGTAATCAAATCATATAGCAAGCATGGACATGGTTTCGAATTACCCCCCTAGCTAAGGGGGGAATTAGTTCCTCATGATAGCAATTAAACAAAGAAAACTAAATTGAAACATTAAAAACAAGGATAGACAACACCTAGAAAAGCTCCTGCGATTCAATACTTTGAATGGCATTCACGACTCCAAATGGCACCTTTCTCCTTCCTTCCTTGAATAATTGCGGCACAAGAGGGATTTTTGTGTGGATTTGTGGTGGTGGATGGATGTAGGTGAATTATGGTAGAGGGTGGTGGATGGATGTAGGTGAATTATGGTAGAGGGTGGTGACTAAATGGTGCAGCAAAGGATGGTATTTATAGGCTGAAATTCGCAGCCCCTATGTAGCAAAGGAAAAGGATTTAAATGCCTAATTTGTATAGGATAATAACACACAATCCTTGAAGGAAAAGGCTAAGGCTTTTAGAAACCAAGGGGGAAAGGAATAATCAGGTTTCTAGAAGTTCTAGAAAGGTTTGGGGCGTCACTTTTGTAGGACAAGGGATAAGGCCTTCTAGAAAGGTTGTTTTGTGGCTGATTCCCAGAAAAACAAGGGATAAGGTGTGGAACCTTTGTAGGAAGGGATAAGGCTTCTAGAAATCAGGTTTTAAGTCTCCAAATAGGAAAAGAAATCCCTTTTATAGCTGAAATCTTTATGCATTAGGATTAGGAAACCTTGTCTTCATCACTCCTTCTACATCTTGGATTCATTTTCCTTCTTGGACTTGGAAAACTTCTTTGTTGCTGAAACTTGAAACCATTTGGATTTAACTTTCCTACTTCAAGTAGGAAACCTTGTTTGAGTAGGAATCTTCAATCCTCTAGGAATCCTAATTCAACTAGGAAACTTAAATCCACTAGGAATCCTAATTCAACTAGGAAACCCATTTTAACTAGGAATCCTAATTCAACTAGGATTCCATCTTCCATTAGGGACTTTCCTACTTCAACTAGGAAACCTTGCTCAAGTAGGAATCATCATCTTCAAGTCTTCAATTTCGTCCATCCTCTTGGCTCCAAGCATATGATATCCATTCCAAGCTCTAATTTGCTCCAAAAGGCTCCAAAATGCATCCTTTTGCATACTTTGCCCTTAAAACCTGAAAATACATAAAACTAGCTTAAAAGACTACTTTACTAAGGAAAAACACTATAAATGCACAAGAACAAGCTAAACTAAGGTGCATAAATATGCCCCTATCACCGTTGCGCTGTAGGACTTCCGAATCCGAAAGGGAAATAAGGTCTTGTAGCCGGGTAAAGGCGGAATGTTCAGCAGATGCAGCAGCAGGCCTGGTCGAAGAGGCGGAAGAGCCGGCCCCGCCCGAAGCAGTATAAAATAGAGCATCGACCTCGGCCTGCCAAGTGGGCTGAACACAAGAACATAAGTAAAACATAATTCAAGCTAAAGGGTTGAGAACCTAAGGAAAATATGAGTGGAGAGAACTTACGGTGGTCGGGGTGGCTTCATGAGTAAGGATAGCAAAACCCGCGCCTTGTGGAGGGACTGTCGATGCCGCCTGCGCTTCGGGCTCGGCAACGGCCTTCTTCCCTTTGTCAGCCACAAAAGGATAGGCCGGAAGGTTCTCGGTCGTTGGAGATGGACTTGGGGAAGAAGGACGAGGACGGCCCGTAAGCGGAGTCTCACCGTCGTCCTAAGAAGAAGGTCGTTTAGTACTAGGATCAAAATGTTAAATGAAAGCCAGTAGTAGATATTCAAACCTCTTCGTCTTCCAGGACGACCGACGATTGCTTTGGATGCTTGAGGGGCGACTTGGCGACCAAGGGGGTCACCTCCAGGATGGGGGCGGCAGAAGTCCCTTAGATAGCCCTAGACAAAACTAAGTTATAAAAAAAAGGCTTAAGACATGTACCTTGAATCGCGTCTTTTATGACGGTAGCGGCCTTCTTGGGTCTGTCACCAAAGAGTTTGGTGACCACGTCTTTGACCGACGCGCCAAAGAAGTCTTTCGTATAAGTCTCCCACCAATCACCGAAGGTGTCGGTGCAAAGGGCCTCGGGAGCGATCGATCGGAGATGAAATTTCTTGCACCACTCTTGAAAGTCCGTCTCGACGAATTTAAAATCCTTTTCGAAAAAGCCAGAGAGACGTCATCGGCTGAGAAGGGAGCAGGAAAAAATGAGAGGCACTGGGGCACCCTGGACATAGCCGAGCTGTCGGGCGGTGAAGTGGGGTGGTAGACCTCCCAACTTGCTCGGCGAGCGTAGCAGCCGAGGGAAAGATCGCTTGACAACACAAATGACCCCTAGTGTCGGCGAAGACTAAGATCCGCCTCTGCATCCCATGTCGTGGATGGGAGTTGGATTGAGTCGGGGTAGTTTCGACGACGGCAAATTAGGAATTCGTCGTCGAACAAAGCGCTAAGGCCGAAGAAGAATTTGAAAATGTCTTCGACCCGATGAGGTGATGCTGGTCGAGAAGCCAACTGAGGACCAAGCGCTTCGGCAGGTTGGAAGGAGGGCATGTCAGGCCGAAGCGTGGTGAAGTAGACCTGCAGCCAGAGTTGGAAAAGCCAGAGAGGCCCACTCTGCTGGGGGTCGATCTTGGTGGCGGTCGTCTCGGCCAAGCAGCGGAAGTGATTGGCGAGTATGGCCAAGGGCCACGGCATGACCATTCGCCAGGGCTTCGGCCACTGGTATGTTCTCGACTAAGCATTTGTTTGATTTGGTACAACAAATAAATTTGTTGTACCAATAGAAAAGGAAGGCCTCGTGTTCTTCTTTCCTTGCCACGTCTTGCCCTCAACTGGCGAAATGGTAGTAGAAGGTATTGTAGTTGAAGAAGTTCTTGAACTGTTTCTGAACTTCTTCCTTGGATGTGTCTTTCTCCTCCTCCTTCAAGGATTCAACAGCCCGAAGTTCAAACCAGGCCTTCAGATCCAGCCTCTTCGGATGCCCGGCGAGGGCATCATCGATTGGGGTGCCAAATGGGGGGTCCCCAGAATGACCATAATGTCAAGGACAGTAGGGCCGGCCGGGCCGAAGGGAAGAACCATAGTATTGGTGGCCGAGCACCAAAGGCTGAGAGCCGCCATCAGCAGCTCTTTGTCCATGGTAATTTCCACAGCGGAGAGCCAAATGGCGTCATAAATACCGAGATCCTTCCACTGGTCGCCAAAGAGCTCCGACATACGTTTCACCCAGACCGCACAGGTCGCTGGAGTCGAAGGCCAGGAACCTTGAGGTTTGGCCGAGTCCCATTTGGACCAGTCAATTCCGCGCAGCAAGGGGGCAAGGCAGTGATCCCTGCACAGGCCGGTGATGGATGAAGTGATGGTCTCCCTAAAGAGTGGCCCAAGAATTTGATGGGTGACACTCATGTCGCTTTCAAAGCGCATGGGTTTGACAGAAAATTTATCAAAGATGCTCTTACACTTCTCACATTCGTCGGCGAGCTTGGAAATGAAGGAGGCCATTGAAAGGGTTTTAAGCTTTCTGGGAAAGGAAGTTTGAAAAGATTCTGGGATTTCTTCTGGGAGTTTGAAGGTGTTGGAGAGCAAAGGTAGGAAAAGATTGAGAATTTTGGAAGCGTAAGAGTGTAAGTGGGGAGGAATTTGAGAACTTATAGGCGTTTTGGTGGGAAGATGGGACGTTTGATTTTCAAAATTTGGATAAAATCAATCGGGAAGACCGCCAATTATTCTAAATATTTGAGGGAATCTAGGTGAAAAGACCGAACGTCTCGCAGAGTTAAAACGCACGATTGTGTGTGGCGGCGAGCAATAATGGAAAAATGGTTCAGTAGCCGCGTGTTTCAAGAAACATCATTAGGGTTGCTGAGAGCGTTAGGGGATCGCCGCGTGGCAAGCATTTAATAAAATTGAGGACCATCGATCGTGCCTGTAGTCAACGGCTTTGAGGCGAGGGTTGGCTCCGCTCCTTCAAGGTAGGGGCTCGGCCAAGGCCGCCGACCTCAGAAGCAAGGGGGCAATGTTTGGGCACAAAATGACAGTTTGGGCCGTGCGTGAAGTATTTCTCGATCCAAAAGGAAATGCTGTGGGATAGTCGATTTATGGGTCCACTAAATTAAGTCGGCTGAGTCCTAGCAGGAAAAGGATTTGTCTAAATAAAGATAAGAGAGGCTAATCCATCCGTGAAGACAAATAGAGTCCCGGTATAATAAGGAGTCTCGGTGAGAGTCCTAGCGGAAAAAGGAGTGGCCGAGGTAAAAGTCCGATTGGGGTAAAGAGTCTCAATCCGAGTAGAGTTATGATTCGATCAGAAGGGGATTCGGCCTCTATAAATACAAAAGCAGTGGCAGCATGCAAATGACCTCCAACTCAACACACAAATCTGCCCTGCACAATTTCTCGCTCTACGCGAAACCTCTCAACTCCCTTGAGGTTTCTATTTTCTTTTTCGCCTTCACTCCTTTAGTTTGGATAAACAGCACTGTGAATGCAACCGGTAAACATCTTCAATTTGGATAAACAGCACTGTTGCCGTAGAACCAGCCGTCTATGAAGCACCTTCAGTTGGGATAAACAGCACTGCGACAGGGCCAACTGGTTATCTATCCAAGTCTCGGCCAACCAGGGTTTTTGGATCCCCGTCGACAGAGGTCATCTCACCAGCCATCTCGGCGAAGTGAGGTGTTACTGATACTTAGGCTCGGTGCCTCGACGCCGAGTTATTTTATGATCGCATATTCATAAGTGGGTTTCAGAGTTCGGCACTTGGACGGCCGAACCACGTTCATTATCAAGACCTTCATCCGCTTTGAGTATTTGTGCCCCTATACTCTAGTATCGATTTGGCGTGGTTTTACCTTCACCAATACGGTGACTATTGCCGAATCGGACGACGACGAGCTGTGAACTTTGTAATTGGTAGCCTTGTCTTCAAGCTTGAGGACCCAGAGGCCGAGACGTGTTCCTTTCTCGGTCGCAGTTGCAAGACACAGAAGTCAGCCGCGCGCATCCACACAACATCAAGACACTTTTACTCATCGGTCGAGCTCGGCCGACGAGTTGGCACGCCCCGCACACATTTGAAGGACAGTTAGTTTACTAGTTACTCGGCCTGCGCGCCACGTAGGTTAGGTGATTTTTGTAGTCAACAAGAACACAACTTTAAGCATGTCTGATTTGTCAACTGGTGTTAACAAATGAAAACTAATTTAATACTGTATTTCAGACGGATTTTAGAGAGAGAGGCAACTATGAAGGTTCACGTTATTTTTTGTTAATTTGATTATGCTAAATATTAATTTTATTGTAATTGTTTACTTTGTATTTTTGGTTTCTGGAATTCTGATGTTTGGTGGTTATTTCGTGTTTTGGTTAAAGCATTTGGTGATGATTGTTTTGTTACTTTGATCACTGGTAGATGTGAGCACCCTCCCCTCACTCTCTCGATCATATTTTGGTCCTTCTTTCAAGGTAGTCGATCTTTATGACCGACTTTGTGACTATATCCTTATATATCATCATCCATAAAATTCATCCAATGTGCAAGATTGTAAATACACATAAAAATTACAACTTTCACTTGAAAATGGCTTGGAAAATGGTATGAACCGAAACAAAATGGGATTACTCCAAAGAAATGAGAGAGGCCTCAGAACCGAAACAAATCCGAAAATATACACAAAATACGGACGATTCGCTCTCCGTCTAAAGCCAAAGCAAGCACATTTTCACACAACCGGTATCTAGAACTCCGGCACAAACCAGAAAAACACATGGCATTGCGTTACAGTTTCTACAGAAGTACATAGTAAACACAGATTTTTATACTTGTACACACATTTGAGCCCACGAGAAAACGATTGGACCACGCTGTCTACAGATTTTTCAGATGGTAAGGGGTAGAGCCAAAACCATACTACGCGGGGTGAATAGTTCCCTCCGAATTTTTGGTTTTGCTCTTGAACTTCCTTTGAGCTTTCAAGTCCACCACAACCACAGAGATATTGTCCTTGCTTCCCTTCTGGAGGGCTAGGGTTGAAAGGTAGGCAGCAGCTTCCCCAGCTGCCGGATCAACTCCTTTTCCCCTCTCTGCAAGAGGTGTAACCCCGTTCTTTTTGTGCCACAGCAGAATGCGTCTTCGAGCCACTTCACAAGCTTCCTCATTCGTCATAACATCCCATAGACCGTCACTAGCTAAAATAAGGCATTCATCGTCTCTAGCTCGAGGGACAACCATGATTTCTGGTTTCGGAATTATCCACGGTTTCAAATATCTATCCCCTGTAGGTCGATAAGAAGAGTACAATGCTGTTAAGCTCGTTATTAAGTTTAACATACATATGGGAAATGCTAATAGAAAACTGTAATCCATTTGTTGACAAGACTAGACAAGCAACTGAATGTTAGTACATATTGCGAACACTCATGGTAAATCATTACAACCCTTTTTACTTCCCACACACCCCTTATTAATTTCTATCATTTGATCTTCTTCAATTCATTCGATCCGACGGCCAAAAATTAAAAGGGTATGTGAGAAGTAAAAAGACGTGTGAGTATAGCACACCCCTGTTTGATATCTTTTCGATTGGATAAATATAATAAAGTTTACAGTATCAGGGTAAGAATAGACATACCAATGGACCTTGACATTGCAAGAACTCCAAAAACACGGTGTCCATTCCACTGTATTACCTTGCCACCAGATGCCTCAATCCTTTCATATTCGTCTTCTCTGTTTGGCTGGGAACAATAACGAAAAAGAAAATGCAAATAAATAAAAGGAGATTGGTTTCTACAAAAAGATATATTTTCAGTACGCCATAAACACATGCTTACCTTATGATCGACTGATAATGGTATTGCTTGTTTTCCACGACATAGAACTGCTCTTGAATCGCCACAGTTTGCAACTATAATATGGGATGACGAAACTAACGCAACGACAGCTGTAGACCCAACAGTTTCTGGGGCAACAGGCTCAAAACTAGCTTCAGAAGCATCAGCGTTGCTTTCAATGATGCCTCTGCTTACTTTTCCTCCAATCTCATCATCAACCCTCTGAAAACAATTAGTGAATGCTTTCTCCCACTGCACCTGCTGAGTTTCTATCATAATCCCATCACCCGAGTCATCCTTAATGCCTCCAAGTTCTTCAGCTAAAGCCAAATGCATCCGCTCACTACAATAGTTAGCAACCTGCAAGAGGAGACAGAAACTCAAATCATTTTCCGCCAACGAAGATAATAAGCCAAATGTCTGTACTCTGTTGCATATATGCAAGAACACATTCATGAACTAATCTAAATACTGGAAAATAATCAAACAGATAGACGTAAAGAACCATGGGTTGCCACCGCAATGCTATTTAATATAGCTTACACTCAAGAGTTTGATTAACTACCAATATGTCTGCACAATAAAAATGTGAAATTGTTGAATGATATAATTCAGATAAATATTTCCCAAATACATTCCATTGTATCAGAATACACCTTAACTTGAATGAATTAAATAAAATATACAGAGAAGACGCACCTGAGGGCCACCGTGGCCATCGTAAATGCCAAAAAAGTGACTGGTTAGGTGGGTCAAACTTTGGCTCATTCCATTATACACTTGACTACCGACAAGCATTTTAATTGGAATGTTGATAAACCGAGGAACAGCAGCAAATGCATCTTCCATTTCAGGTCGTCTTCCACAAATTGATACAGAACCCCAGAGGGGAATACAGTTCAGCTCAAAAACACTCCGGATGCCTGCTTTACTGACAACCTTCTCACCAGTTGACTGGATAAGTACCGTAGAGGTTGTTAATTCAGATTTATCTGATAACTCAGAAGCAGAGCTTACTGCTGCCACAACCCCAGAAGCCATTTTCCCAACAGCCGATTCTACCAAGACGATAGCTTTGGCAACAATATTCCCTTCACCAACTTTTCCAATCTCCACAGCATCTGGCAAGCTTACCGCAGACCCCATCTCTAAAGTCAACAATTCTTCACTAACAATTCCATTAGTATCATATCTAAAGGCTAAGATTTCCTCTTCCTCACTTTCTTGAACCATGATATCATTAGCAACAGAAGTGTTTCCACCATGATCGTCTTGTGATGGCATGGGAACCACACTAACTTTGCTTTCAATATCATTGGAACTTCCTTTACTGCAAGAGACTGACTCTAAAGAAACCACCTTAGAGGAATCCGTAGACAAATTTCCCGCGTCTGTTACAAGCTTTAGCCATGTGAACTCCACATTGGCTCCAATTCCAAAACTATCACATATCGAATTACCTAAACTAAGAGTCACTGCAACTGCTGGAGACATGTCTTCCATCAATTTCCTTATCTTTGTAACATTTGACATTTACCTTCAATCACATGGGGTAAATTTCTAGCAACGAACCAGAGGGAATTTCCTAATTTCAGTCAATATCCCCACTTCCGCAAAATATACAACTGATCCACCCACCAATTCTCTCCAATGATCAAAATGAAATGGGGTAATCAGATCTGGTGAGAAACAATGGATCTATAACCTCCTAGAGATAGAACTTCACCAGTGAATCGAGTTTCTTATATAGGGTTCTTACCTCACCAAACTCTTCCCCTTCTGGCGGAGAATCAGCCACGAAAAACCAAAACCCTATCCTCACCACCAACCTTTAGATATCCACATAAGCACATGAAAATTACAGCAATCTCACCTTTTTCTATAAATACAACAAGAGAAAGAAAAAGGGTTCATGAGAAACAACCTAGGAAAAAGGAGACCAACCCTACAAGATCACAAGAAACCCAGACAAAGGTGAAACCTTTTTTTCACACAAAACTTGGGTTTTCCTGGATCTAAGACAACTCAGCCTAATCTAATTAAATTGAGGTTGTCTGCTTTACATTTCTTCTCCTTCTTCTCCACCTTATTCCAAGAAACATAGGCAACCCCAAATCATCAACAACCATCACAACAGATTCTACAGAGACAGAACATCATCTGGGTTTGCTAATAATACATGATCTTAATCAGTTCCTAGCCAAAATTAACAAAAAATAATGCAAAAAATAATAAATTTGTGGGTTCAAATTCTTACCTGCTGAAGCTGATGAGACTAACTAATCAGAAATCCATGGTGAGTGAGTGAAGATTGAAGAACCCTCCTCTTTCCCTCAGCCAAATTTGCTGTTCTTCTCTGGTTCCTGGGGCAACGGAGGGTTGTCTGGCTCCGAGAGAGAGAGGAGGAGAGAGATTCTTTTGTTGTGGGAAATGCTTTTGCTTTTTCTCCAACTTGGGACACGTATACAAAGGCTGTGTGTAATAATGTTACATCACACAGGGGAGAGGCCTTTGTGCGACAGAGAATGCTGAGAGGTGAGGACATAGCTGACACGAAGACAACTACCCACATTGGACTTTTCGTTTTGTGAGACAAAAGACTTTGAGGAAGGGCACGTGTCCGTGAACCTGAGAACGACAGTTTTTTAGGGACAAATATTGTCTGCCTACCTGCACCAGCATTTCTGTTTGCACGGTAAGACAGATTTTTTCAAGTTCAGGGTTTTTCGAGTGGCGTTTCAGGTGTTATAATTATAAGTAGAGAAAACGATATATCTTTTGTGTATCTTTATCATTCACTTTTTTTTTTTTTTTTGAAAAAACAATATTATTTACATTAAGATGAGATGGTAGATTTAGTCTCACAATAGACTAGTAATAATGTGGTTTAAATTTGTATTTAGCGAAAATCGAATCTAAGATTTCTCACTTACCAGTAGAGAAAAATACTACTAAATCATAGTACTAAGCGGCAGCATTCACTTAAATATTAGCCATTTTTTTTGTTAAACGATAAATTTATTCAATTAGATATTTGATCAGAAAGCTAACGGGATTCGAAAGCCCAAATATTGGGCATTTGAAAAGTAATCTCTCACTCGATCATTGTTGGTAGTTAATTACAAATTTCCTGCGAGTTTAAACTAAAAATCAATAGATAATTTAGAAAACCATCTCCAATTTTCAGATTAAAATCTTTTGCATTATTAAAATATTTTTTAATGATCAGAATTGTCAAATTTTTAGGTTACCGTTTAAACAATTAAATAGGAAAAATTTATGAAATGTAATCATTTAATTGTTGAACCATGTTGTAATTTCAATTTTTAACTAAAAAATGTGGCTCGTTTATTGGATGAAGGGGGTACACCAAATTTATGCATCAAATTCGTACATTAAATGATGCAGTACCAACCAAATTTGTACTTTAAATCAAGTTGAAATTTGATGAATAATTGTAGTAAAATTTTACCTGGTAGAGAATGTTACACATCACTTGGTGCACAAATGTGGTGTATGTAGCAGCACTCTTGTTGGATAATCGATTAATGACTAAACGATTTGGATTTAATTAATCTTTTACAACAATGATCTTTATACGATGATTTAGAACAAACAGTTTTCATCATTGTGCAAAATTGTAGGATGAAAAAGATAAATAAGAAAGTTGAGAATGAATGTCCAAATGAGAAGGTTGTTAATACTTTCATTAGAAAAATGCAAAATCACAAATATGTGAATGAGATTTGAGACATCAATATGTAATTAAAAGTGACTAGGGTAACTAGTGGGTAATGTTATCCACACGCTCATTTTTATTTCTCAGACACTTATCTCATTTTGGTTGGATCGGTTCACAAATATTCCATTGAATCCGTTGTCGAAAAAAATGGAGGATCCGTAAGGATCGTTATAGTACATAGCT
Source organism: Crataegus laevigata (assembly GCA_963580275.1). Classification (NCBI taxonomy): domain Eukaryota; kingdom Viridiplantae; phylum Streptophyta; class Magnoliopsida; order Rosales; family Rosaceae; genus Crataegus; species Crataegus laevigata. The sequence goes on from OY756945.1 coordinate 19,438,849, forward strand.
GAGGAATTGGTTTGCCTATTAATGATCATAGTAGTTAGGGCTAAATAGTTTGCGTAGTGAAGATCGGTGAGCATGTTTGGCAATGTACGCTTCCATGTACAATGTCCTTACTATTGGTAAAGGGATGCTCTATATGGCCCATCACGAATCATCCTGGATGTCCCCAAATGTTCGTGCCACAATGAAAATTCTTTTGGATTCCCAGACTTCTGGCTGGCCACATAGTGGGCCTGAATGGTTGTAATCCATCGGTAGACGTTCCATTTGGAAGATATTTCTGAAATCTTAAAAACAACAAGACATTAGAATCACTAATATGATAAATCAAATTAACATGAAAAAGATAAACTTATCTATCGAGGACCAAGAAGAAAAGGCCATGACTGCTAGGGTTTCGAAAAGAGTCTTTTACTTTCAGCAAATGGAAGTTCGGAATGGAACATGTATTTTGTGAAAGCAGGGATTGCCTATATATAGTGAAACGACTCCCATTAATCCAGCCTATTACTAATTGGTGGAGATTGGCCAAATCATAGGATAACATTAGAGTCCTAATTGATATTGATTTCTTGTCTAACCAAATAAGGCCTCGTGATTAGTTGCATGGAATAAAGACTTCAAATCTTAACTAAAACGAGATTCCATAATTTTCTCAATACCAATTAACTTGTTGACCAAATTAGTTGATTGCCAAGAAAGCAATAAATCATATTCATTGATTCTCACAACCATACACCATCTTTTCTAGAATACGCTTCTGAATAAATTCATATGAACCTAGAGGAATTTTACTTCATTTTCTACATTGGTTTCAATATGGTAATAGTTCTCTTGAATCTCCTTAAACCTCAAAAGTGTTCCTCTGAAATGAAGTGAATATAAGGCTTCCCTTGTGGTAAAATTAGTACCATTGAACAACATAAAGCACTGCCATGCCCCACAATCAAGTTGGATAAGCTTGAAAAAGTTGTTAGATGGGTCATTAGGTATGAAGTTAACATATAAAATCAGACAACTAATTTCCCCACAATCAGATTTATATATAAATCTCTTTCGTCAAAATCGAAGAAGACACTGCAGGGTTGAGATTTGATAATATTGTCCTTATTCTTTGAACTTTTAGGTCTTAAGTACCAAGAATCACCCTTCTAGCGTGATGCCATCCCTTGGCTGGCCCTGATTCTACCATATATTTAAAACAAACTCGAAAGTAGATGTTAGAAAGAGACAGGCCCAAACATAGATTTTGAACTGTTCCAGTCGAAGCTTCTGTTCGATACACGTTTCCCAAAGCAAATCATACCTTTTGGTGCACCTCTGCTGAAGTACAGCATGCATGTTAGTGAATCCTTATCAAAGTAGGGTACCACCATTTGGTATACTTTAGTTGAAATTGGGTCTATACTGTTCAATACCTCCAGTCGAATCATTGGGTACCTTTCTCTCACAATTGTGGTAGTAAAATATTTTAAAATATTTTTTAATGATTAGAACTGTCAATTTTTTAGGTTACCGTTTAAACAACTAAACACGAAAAATTTATCAGATATAATCATTTAATTGTTTATACATGTTATAATTTCAATTTTTACTAAAACAAATATGGCCCGTCTAGTTATTAGATGAAGGGTGGTACACCAAATTTGTCACCAAATTCGTACACTAAACAATGCGGCACCAACCAAATTTGGAGTTAAATTCAAGTTGAAATTTGATAAATAATTGCAGTAAAATTTAACAGGGTATAGAATGTTACACATCATTTGGTGCACAAATGTGTTATATGTAGCACCACTATTGTTGGATAATCGAGTAATGACTAAACGATTTAGGTTTAGTTAATCTTTTACAACGATGATTTAGAAAATAGGCGGTTTCATCGTTGTGCAAAATTGTAGGATGAAAAGGATAAATAAGAAAGTTGAAAAAAAGAATGTCCAAATGAGAAGGGTGTTAACATTTTCATTAGAAAAATGAAAAATCGCAAATATGTGATTGAGATTTGAGACATCAATATGTAGTCAAAAGTGACTACTAAGGTAAGTAGTGGGTAGTGTTATCCACACACTCATTTTTATTTCTCACACACTCATCTTAATTTTCAACCTTGGATCGAATAAATGAAGAAGACCAATGATTAAAATACTAACAAGGGTTTGCGAGAGGTAAAAATGGGTGTGCAAATAACGTTATCCTAACTAGTTGTTGTGTGAAGAAAGTTCGGATTCCACCATAAAACCAATTAACAATATGAAGAGTAACCCAACTCACTTATAAGTCTAAGCAAGGCCCCTTCTTTCATCAACCTATTCTTAACAAGCACATCACGTGTGGCTATTTTTAAGCCTAACACATGAACAACACCGTGGTCAGCCATCCCTGCCTATTTAGGGGGGGTCTCCACCTCCATATCCATTTTGCTCTCTTATATCTTAGTTCCTTTCTCTTTCCTTGTCTCCATCTATCTTTTTCTTACGGTATCCATCTATCTTTTTTAATGTGCAACACTGAACAATAAAAATCATTAGAATTCCTCAGTTGATAACTGATTCATCTCCATTCTTTAATCAGTCACAAAATAATATCATAAAAAAGAAAGTCTAGAAAGAAAATTTTAGGGTATGTTTTGGTAATAACTTTCAAAGTTCAACGAATTTTGCCAAACAAAAAGATAGGAAAAATTAGAAAATGAGAGATAGAAAAAAAAAATTAAGTGTCTCTTAATTAGTAGCAAAATGGTACGCCAACGTTGGATTTCGTGGTTTGGTCGCGTCAAAAGAAATTATTGAAATTTTTTCATTAATTGTTAGCCATTAATTTTTTTTTTAATGAACAGTGAGTTCATTTCATAAACCATCTCCAATCGAAGGGACTAAATTACCATATCCAACTAGCCCTTTCAATAATTTGTTAGTTTTAAGTTTATTCTTTAACTTATTGGTTAGTTTAATTAAATTACTACTTGTATCATAGTAAAATAAAGTTATCCGGACACAATTTTTGAGTGGCACGTGTCGCTAAATAGACAACCTTTGGGGTCCAACCATTTCCTTTGTTTGAAGATGTGGCCATTTAGACAAAATGAAAAATGTGAATTTAGATTATTGGAAGATGTAAGAGAGGTGTGTGTATGAAGAGTGTTTGAGATGAATAGAATGTGAAATATTAAATTTCAATGAGGTAAGATTAGGCCTGGATAAAGTTCAGTACATGGGTGGTACCAAAACTAAACCTAAAACAAAAAGTCGGTACGGTTCGGTTTAAATACAAGTCCAATTCGGTTTTGAGTCTTTTAGTTACAAAACCTTTTTTTTTTTTGACAAAAGTAGGCCCAAATCAGTTTGGGGGTTTAGTTTGTTGTAGGTTTTATTTTAGGAGAGTTCAAACATCAAAGTTTTGGTTTTTGTCAATCCAACAAAGAGTTTTGGTACTTTTTTTTTTCAATCCAACAAATTAAAGTTCAAACATCTACTTTCATGACTCATACTAGTAGTACTAGTGCCAAAATCAACAATAAACATCAAACATCAAAATCAAATTTGTTTTCAATCAAACAAATTCAATCCAACAAATCAAACATCAACAAATTCAATCCAACAACATCAAAGTTCAAGTAAATGCCTTATGACATTAGTACAAACTTAAATGGAGAACAAAGTCCATGTCAAAGTCTTATGTCGTTAATACAACCCAAATAAAAAAAGAAATTCAATTTCATATAAAAGCAATTACACCTTACGCTTGACATATTTGGTAGTTGAAGGATTGGGAGGCTTTGAAGAAGCCTTTGGTTAAACGCCTTTTGAAGCTCGAGGATGACGGGTAGGAGTTAGTGAAGAGGATGCTTGAAGAGGCTAGAGGTTGTGAAGATAATGCTTGTTGTTTCGGATTAATAGAGAGGGAAAATATGCTTAAACCAAAATTGGATAACCCTACATAATACAAAAGTATACACAATTTGTAAATTTATAAAAGAATAAAATTGAAGAAATTTTAACAAATAAGAAGAGAAATAAGAAACTTACCTACTTCAATATTTTCGTAGAACTCTGGATGCTCCCGTGGGGCATATTCCTTATAAAGGGCGTCCAACATATCTCTCATCTCCTTAATTTTCAATTGGGCCTCAACTTTCAATACTTGCCTTTTAAGGAGATGAGTGACATGCCTTAACTTGAACCTTGGATCTAAAATAAGGGCAACCACTAGGGTTTAATTGAAGGTAAGAATCAAAATATTTATCATATTTTTCTCTCATGTCGGTTGCCATTATTTCAAAAGTACCTTCGTTGGTGAACCAGTTTGCATGTTGGGTAGGAGAACCAAATTCTTGAAGCCGTTTTTGTTTTGATGACATCACGAGGGCAATATGAGCTGTGGGGACCAAAGAATGACCTATCCGCATCACCACCTCATAGAAGACTCATAAAAACCGAACAAACACTTCTACATTTGCCCAATCTTCTCTAGTTGGTGGTTCAACCCTTCTTTGATAAGTAAGAGTGTGAAAGTGATTAAGTCTACAATACAAACATATCAAAGCATAGGTATACGAAAGTGCAGTCGAACTAACTAGGTACTAATTATACAAATAGGGAAAAGATCCCTACATTTATGTAGTAGAGCATCAGAACCGCCAGGAAATCCTCGTGACCCACAGAGAAGTTCAGCTAGCTAGGACCTGGAGGGGCGCAAAACAAAAGGGTGAGTGGGCAAAAACAAAGCATTTGAAAACATATTTATCTTTTCAAAACATAATAAACCATCTCCGTAAAGCCCGTATAGTTTCCAGAAAATACTACTACGTAGGTATGAAAATCAAAGCTCAAGGGCAGTGAAAACAGTAGCATGCCATGTCATAACATCTTAGTACTAATAAATGTAAGTCAGGTGTGAAATCAATATAAACTAACATGCCAGTCGGAGTCACCAAACGTGACCTATACAGCTGGACCTATAGCTTATCAACCTATGCTTGCACATGAGTTGGAGTCACCTAATGTGACCTGTATGACAAGGCTAGGTGTAAATATGTATGCTTAAATGCTACGATCACGTGAAGGCTGTGCGAATAATCTCGGGTCACTTACAAGTCAGAACCACTTATTCTGGTCTATATGACAGGGCTAGCACCAAACTTGGATCCAAGGTGAGCGTGTGGTGAGGGAGGTGAACATCACGTGAAAGACTGTGCCCTTGCTCGGGGCGGAAGCACTAACACTGGGGTGCAATAATGATGAGCTATAAATGTATTTATGCATACCAATGCAACACAATAAATTCAATCACATAATACTCACCTGAAGCTCTGAGCCCCTACAGCATCAACCAATATAATTCATAAATCATAACAAAGCAATATATATAAATGTAATTCATTCAAGGCATGGCAGGCAAAGTATAATTCATTTTAAAAGTGTTACTGGAAACTGTAGCATACATATATATATATATATATATATATATATATATATATATATATAAAGCAAATGCCCACTCACTGATAACTAGCAAGATCGTAGCCCCCTAGCCTCACTTGTCCATGCTCCTCCTCGGGTTGTGTCTCACCTATATGTGAAATAACTATTTTTACGTTAATTAATTAGCACATATATAAAACCTATGAATAACTTCTCATATCTTGCTCAAATGCAAGTTTGAATATATGAATGCAATCTACTAGACGATACGAACCCACACATATTTTTAGAAAAAAATTTGGACGTCGAACTCGCCGAAAACTTGAAAATTTTCAAATGCTTATATCTACTTCAATTTTTAACCAAAATCCATGAAATTTATATAGATTTAAAGATCTTGAGGAGTAGAACGCATTCATACCTATTAGAAGTCTAAAATCAAATCGAAAACGGTTGAAAAATCCCATGAAATTTCCGACCAACTATACAAACCGTATGATTCGACGTCAACACAACTTCAAACCTAGTCTAGGGTGCTAGGGAAGTTTAGGGAAGTTGTGTGTGAAACTTTCTAAGTCCCAAAACTCCTTAACCTCACCAGGATTGCATCGGAGGAAAGTTTGCTCCTTTTCAAGGAGCTTATGGTTTCTCGAGCTTGTCTCGTCCATTTAACGATCCAACGGTATCACTAGGTTTGTGAGGTCGAGGGAAGACTGATGGTCACCTTCACAAGTTCGATCTGTGAAGATTTTGATGGGTTTATATGTAGGCATGTCACGAGTGTGAGGAAGAAGAAGGAAGAATGGTCCAGAATAAGAGAGAGAGAGAGAAGGAATATTGTGTGTGTGTGTGTGGGGGGGGGGCAGAAGAAGAAAATAATATTCTCTGATTGGGCTGCCATGAAAGAGAAAGATGGGTAAAGTTTTAATTGGCCTAAAGAAACAAAAAGGACCCAAAAATTCTAATTGGAACTCCAATTTGGCCCTAACTCGTGTCAACGTGCTCGTGACGTTGAGTACAATTTAATTATGATAGTGAGAAAATAATTTAAAACTGCATATGTCCATCCACATCACTTAGCCATCGAGGGCATATTCGTCATTTTATATACTTAGGGAGAAAATTATATAATAAATTGGGACGGGTCGTCACAGTTTACCCCCTTAAGAAAATTTCATCCCCAAAAAAATAGACATGGATACAGGTCTCGCATACGCTCCTCAGTTTCCCATGTGGCTTCCTTGACTGAGTGGTTCCTCCACAAAACTTTCACCATGCAAACAGTCTTGTTTCTGAGAACCTTATCTTTCCAATCCAAAATCGTCACTGACTCCTCATCACAGGTTAAATCTGGGTTAATCTCCAGTGGCTGAGGAGGAATTACGTGCGACGGATCAAAGACATATCTATGAAGCATAGACACGTGAAACGTATCATGCATTTTTGATAACTCTGGAGATAGCTCAAGCCGATAGGTAACTTCACCAACTCGATCAGTGATTTGATACATTCTAATATATCATGGACTTAGCTTAACTTTCTTTTCGAACCGTACCACGCCTTTCCACGGAGATAGCTTCAAGAGTACCTAATCTCCAACCTTATATACCCTGTCAGTGGAATGTTTATCGGCAATACTCTTTTGTCGATCTTGGGCCACCTTCAGGTTAGCTTTAATCACCTGAATGTTCTGTGTAGTCTCATCCACAATCTCAGGGGCCACCAACACTCTCTCGCAGACTTCAGACCAACATAACGGAGTATGACATGGTTTCCCATAAAGTGCCTCAAAAGGTGACATGCCAATGCTAGAATGATAACTATTATTATAAGTAAACTCAATCAAAGCTAAACGTTTATGCCAAGCGTCTCCAAACTGCAAAACTGATGATTTCAGCATATCTTCTAGTGTCTGAATGGTTCTCTCAGATTGCCCATCCGTCTAAGGGTGATAAGTCGTGCTGTAAAGTAATTTCGAACTGAGGGCTTCCTGGAAGGCTACCCAAAATTTAGAAGTAAATATGGGATCCTGATCAAAAATGATACTAACCAGAACACCATGATACTTGACAATCTCTAAAATGAAAAGCTCAGCTAATTGACTTAAAGAGTAGCTCTCCTAAACAGGCAAAAAGTGCACTGACTTAGTAAGCCGATCAACTATCACCTAAATACCATCGTAACCATTTCACATACGAGAAAACTTGTTTCTACTGAGGCACAGGAAGTGGCTGTAGTAACCTAAAAGGTTTTTTCCTTTCTGCCATTACTTACTGATAAACTACACAACGACTCACATACTCAGCAATTTCTCTTTTCATACCAGGCCAATAATAAAATGGCCGGATGGTGTGATATATCTTGGTACTCCTAGAATGCATCACATAAGCCAAAATATGTGCTTCATCAAGTATTTCTTTCTTTAATTCTGCTATGTTCGGCACATACATCTGATCGCTCTGCATAAGCATACCATCAGGTCTCCGAATCCTAATATCTCTTTTTTTTCCCTGGACACTGCCTACATCAACTCTTGAGATTCTGAATCATTCGCTTGAGGTTCAAGCACACGATCCAACAAAATCGGTCTGACCTGGAAACTGGCAAGTGAAGCTTCTTCCCGATTTTCCACCTCTAATTTCATTCATGTAAACCTCAATTCTATAAGGAGAGGAATACGACTTGCATGAAAAGCATTAAGTCGGCCGCGTGATTTCCTGCTATGTGCACCTGCCACCGTGTTCGCACGACCGGGGTGATACTCAATCGTTCAGTCATAATCACTTAACAATTCTATCCACCTCCGCTGCCGGAGATTAAGATCTTTCTGAATGAAAATGTACTTAAGGCTTTTATGATCCGTGAAAATCTAACACTTTTTCCCATTCAGATAATGCCTCCAAATCTTCAAAGAAAAAATTAGACTCTTATGTATGCTTTAAGTATAAGCAGACACTTATTTATGCGATATATAATAAATTTACTTAATCCGCCTAGTCTGCCCAAAAACTAGACTCTAGTTCACCGCTCGACTAGTGCCTAGTGTCTTTTAGAACATTGCAATAAGGACAAAAAAAATATGGTTTTTGCTACAAAAATTGACAAAAACTACACATGGTGACTAGAATATTCCTCCATCTACTAACACGCTACCACTGTCATCCAACACTAGCAATAGAAGGTATTTATGCTAATCGATCAGTTAGTTTTGAGTTGGTTTATTATTTAATCGGCACAAAAATTGAAATAAAAATAAAAATAAAAATAAAAACTAGTTTTCACTATAAGAATATCGTCGCAAAGCAACCTTCTTGTGTCTTATATGTGTAGTAAGCAAAAGCTGTGACAGTTTGGTGTTGCGTGAAAAAATCAATATTAAAATAGTTGACATTAGGGTTAGTGATGGGCGACGGTTATAGTGGACGGATAATTGTGGTTATTTACTCATAACCGTTTATTTTTATATCCGCATAACTATTTACTCGTTGAGTAATTGTGTAAATGGTTATACCTATACCCATAACCGTGTACCCATTAAATCATAACCATTTATTCATAACTATTTATCCGTTTTTGAACCCGTTTATCCTTTTTTTTTTATACCCATTTTTTCACCTATCTAGATGTTTTTTTTTAACAACTTAAAAATTACAAAAAAATAAATAAAAAAATTTGTCATAATTTTCATTTTCTGACAATTAAACACCGTTATAGGTACATTTTAGCATGCATCAAGACTTGCTCTGATTAAGTACATAACATTTATTTTCATACATCGAGACTTGCTCCGATTAGTACTTCGTATCTATAACATTATTTTTAAGTAATTACGAAGTTTAAAAATCAGAAATTACAGGATCATATGTGTGTTTATGTATGTACACATACTCTTTGGCATTACCATTATCGCCAATAAGATCCGATCCAATGCATAACCACATCATGTAATATACAGTGAGTACCTAAACCAGCAACTTAGGAGATGAATGCGAGTGCTACAAGTTAGACTACTAAAAGTAGAGAGGACAATGAAACTGACTCATTTGTGTTCTTTGTTGCATTTGATTTGTTGTGCTTTTATGCGCAAACGGAAACAAATTTTAACAAAAGTACCAAATATTACCATCGTAGGTGAAAACGATACAAACAATATCAAAATCAGAACACAACAAATTAATGTGGTTTGGCATAAAAGTTTACAACCACGGATGAAGCACGACGAGGAGGGAGAGATGAGCGGGGGACGAGGCATTTGAGACTCTAAGTCTGACGGAGAGATTGAAAATTTAGTGTTTTTAATTTTACATATATTAAATTAAATGGGTAAATGATTACCCGTTATAAACTTGGGTAATACCCATAACCGATGGATACCTGTTATAACCGTGGGTAATGCCCCATAACCGTTTGTTCTTCTAAACAGTTATCTATAACTGTAACCGTGAATTTTAAATGGGCAAGTAACCGCGGTTACCCAAACTCATGGGTATTTTGCCCATCCCTAATTGGGGTCCACTTGAACAAAAGAAAATATACTACCCGTAGTTCTTTCAACTTTTGTAATTGACGTCACCATTGTTTGTTTGACACATTAAGAAACTCTACTATGCAAAGGGTGATACTATTGACATCTAAAAATGTTATTGTGCGCAACAACTTTATATATTTAAAACGAAAAATATACTTGTAAGGAAGCAATGGAAAAAAAATAGATTGAGAACCAAAGTGGAACAAACACTAAAGTCCATGAGGAAAATGTGTAATAAACTCTATTTATGCAAAACAAATAAAGAGTTTAGGGCCTGTTTGGTAGTGTACTTGAATTCAACTTTTTAAACTCAAAAACAGTTTTCAAGTTTTAGGTCTTAAAAACTTGTTTGGTATGACTATTTTTAAAAACTGAACTCAAGACTAACTCAAAAATATAGTTTATTCCTTAAAAACATAAAAAGTGAGTTTTTAGAGTTTTTAAACTTAAACTCACTCATTTCTTTTCTCTCCCTCCTCCCCTCTCACTCCAAATATATCTCTCTCTTTTCTTCTTTCTTTCTCCTTTTTTTTTTACTTTTTTCGTCTCTACTCCAATCCAATCAAGTTTAACTCGTAAGATTTAAAAAATTTAAATCACAAACCAATCAAGTTTTTGAGTCTTAAAGAAAATTGTTTTCAAGAAATGTTCTTAAGAAATGTTTTGAGAAATGATAAAAAATTTCAAATAAGATACCAAACAGGCCCTTAACTTTCCGGTAATTCTTTTACTGACCAACTACAAGTGAGGATGATAATCACCATCCTATTTAACATCACTGAATGTATTTTGAAATAGAAGTTTTAGATTTGATTCTCGCTAAAAGTGAATGTGAACTATACGATTGCTAGTTCATTGTAAAGATAAGACATCTCACTCTCTTTAGTATAGATAATATCGTTTTTTTTAAGGATACAAATTTTAAAATTTAAACTGATATAAAAATAGTAAGTTACTTATAAAAACGAATTTAAGAATCGTTGATATTTTCCGGGTATATATATTCACATATCTTTTTCCTCTTATTCCAATTTTCACCAGGAAGCCATCGTTGATATTTTCCGAGTATATATAATCACATATCTTTTTCCTCTTATTCCAATTCACCAGAGACCTCGTCTATTCTTTCTTTCTCCATTTTGTTTAATTTGGCCCACACGTCAGAGATCCTCTCTCTCTCCCTCTCTCTCTCTCTCGGTCTCTCCCCCCGCGAAGGCCACTACCAAACCCTAACCGCCGCCTAACCCTAAATTCTCCTCCTCTTCCCCATCTCCCTCTCTCTCTCTCTCTCTCTCCCTCTCTCCCTCTCTCGGTCTCTCCCCCCGCGAAGGCCACTACCAAACCCTAACCGCCGCCTAACCCTAAATTCTCCTCCTCTTCCCCATCTCCCTCTCTCCGCCATGGCGCATCACATGTCCCCTTCCGATCACGACCTCAACTCCGACTCGTCCAAGGCCCGCCTCTACAACCCCTACCAGGACCTCCAGGTCCCCATGCGAAACCTCTACCAGCTCCCTACCTCTCCGGAGTTCCTCTTCGTCGAAGAGGCTAAGCGTCAGCGTCGCTCCTGGGGCGAGAATCTCACCTTCTACACGGGCTGCTCCTACCTCGGCGGCGCTATTGGAGGCGGCGGCGCTGGTCTAGTTTCCGGCTTTCGATCGTTCGAATCTGGAGACACCACTAAGCTCAGGATCAATAGGGTTCTCAACTCCTCTGGCCACACGGGTCGTGTTTGGGGAAACAGGCTGGGCGTGATCGGGTTGATCTTTGCTGGTATGGAGAGTGGGATTCAAGCGGTCAGAGACACCGACGATGTTTGGAATAGCGTTGCAGCGGGACTGGGCACTGGAGCGATTTACCGAGCTGCAAGGGGCGTGAGGTCGGCTGCGGTGGCCGGAGCCGTTGGAGGAGTCCTTGTTGGCGTTGCCGTCACGGCAAGGCAGGCTGCCAAGCGATACGTGCCGATATAATCATGGCAGGTTGCTTTTGATGTGAGTGGTGGTATTGTTGGCTTGTTTTTCTTCTACTTTCAGTTTGGTTAGTTTTCGGCAATTTTGATAGTCCCATTAGGAATCGGAGACGATGATAAACTGAAAATATATGGGCAATGCATGATGAAGACGGTGTTGCTGTGTTTGGTAATTTTAAATGGAATTGATTATTGATTAACAAGTAGGTGAGGACGGGAGTTTTCGTTAAGAATTCTACTGTAATCTGTCGACTTGTCCTGATAACGAATAATTTGGGATGCATTTAGACTTGTGGGTATTCATTGTATATCAGTAATTCCTTAAATTTGCCGCCTTTAATAGTTTAAACGCGTGATGTGCAATGTTTGTTGGTGATCTTCTACTATGCGGTTGTTGGTGTCATGGAATTGTTTTCATTTGATGTTGTTATCTTTCGTATCAAGAGTTAGTTCCTTCTCTATTTCATTGTAAGCGTGTCGACTTCTGACTTTAACATTGTCAAGGGATATGTGAGTTGAGAACACATTACTAAAGAGGTTGGTTGCCGTTTGTTTGGTGATTGTTTCATGTGGAAACTGATGCTTAAGTGAGAGAGAGGGTGCGTGCTAGGATTGCAGTCATTGGCATTTTTGCATTGTAGAATGTTCTTGAGTTTGCAGACGAGTGAAGGTGTGGAGTTAGGCACTTTTAGGGTAGAAATTCGGTTGCACTGAATATCGATTTGAGTAATACTTGATTAGTGATGTAGGGCACCCATATTTTGAGGATGTTTAGGAAGTTCATATATTTTGATTGGGAATGTAATGTTTTGTATGGTCTTTCGTTGATGGCGGATAACGTACTTGTAGAAATTGAAACAGAGACAGAAATTGAGTTTGGTCTACAAGTTATGAAACGCATGCAAGTCTTTCTCAAATTGGTTCATAGTAACAGATTTTTATGAACTAGTTTGATAAACTCCAACAAAATAGCTAAAGCGATGATGCTGGAATTGCGTTCATGGAATTGTCATATGCTTGCGGCGTTCCCTCCATATGGATTTGTGTCTTGCTTTTGCGTTGTATTGGATCTGGTTGAGCAAAAAAAGCAAGTTTTGGAGAGAAACATCCACGCAACACTCGCTCGCTCTCTCTCTCTCTCTCGTGTACAGCATGGATACGTAAGTTTTAAGTTTTTTTCCAAACTTGTGTTATGAATGGATGTCCTAGTGGAAGCTATCTCGTTTTCTCGTTCAACTTTTAAACATATCATGTGAGACGTCCTCACATCTGCCACGACCTTTATGTTTAAAACGCACAGCACCAAGACATGGGTGCATTCCATTTTTGTTCACCTGTTTGAGAGCTGAGGTACATTTGCGACTGCCTTAACGTAGCTCGCGAAAAGATGTAGAGTTTTTCATGCCATCAGTAAGAACAAAACCACGCCTAAAACTTGCAAATATTGACAATTGTCAGAGGAAAAACAAAATGTAGGGGTTAGAGTCAAATTTCTTACTACATACTCTCTATACGGGCAAAATTTCGTCTGAAATCCGATGCCTGAAATTATCAACCCCTTTTATTTCAAAAGCTATGCCAAATTTGAATTAATTAACACTAGAAAATGGTTTCCTCAGTGATACAATCATCCGAAAAGCCCGAGTCGATGATTGGGAAGAACAGCTGGGGTATTATCATTCAGGCCCCTTGTCTTGACAAATCACACAAGGGAAAGAAAACAAAATTATTTGAGGCCAAGATCGAAAACCCATCTACTTAGAGCAACATTGACTCAGGATTCTCAACGTAGCCTTTGAATGCCTTCAGCCATTCCGCACCAATTGCACCTACACAAGAGAAAGTTGCGCTGTTATTTTGTCTTTAACGATCAGATTTTCAATTCCAAACAGAAATTAGAGATGGACCTACCATCGATAACACGATGATCACAGCTTAGCGTTACCGACATGTAGGAAGCAAACTTGTATAGTTCAGGCTCGGAACTAGGTACAACCCTCTTCTCAGCTGCTCAGAAAAAAAAAACACAGAATAAGCATAAAGACAACTTTGGTCCAAAGAAACATGATTTAAGTCCCAATCTTACCTGATCCAACTGCAAGAATGCCTGACTGAGGAGGGTTAATAATGGCACAAAATTGTTTGATGCCGAATGGACCTCCCAAATTTGACACCGTAAATGTGCCTCCCTGCAGAAAGAATAAACCAAATTTAGGTTAAGACCACAAGGCTATCATATACCTGCAGTGCTGACCATAAAGGACAAAATTTTTATCAACCTCGTAATCTTCTGGCTTTAAGCTATTTTCTTTGGCTTTTTGGGCCAGCTGCCTGACCTCCTCGGCTATGCTGGATAGTCCCTTCTTGTTCGCGTCCTACAAATTTAACAATGTAGATTCAGGCAAATTGCTGTTATAACTAAGTGATTCAACAATATAGGACCAAGCCAATCACTCACCCTAATGACGGGTACAAAGAGTCCATTTTCTGTCTGCACAGCAACATTAATGTTCACGTTGTGAAACCTGAGAATAGAAACCGTAAAGGAATGTTACAACTTACTTCAGGTAGAATATGGAAACCTAATTAGAAATGTTTGTATCTAAACTTACTGGCGGATGTAGTCATCTGTCCATGAACTATTGCATTGAGGAACCTTTTGAAGAGCCAAAGCAGCAGCCTGCAATATTAGTTACATTGGAGTGAATCTACAGTCGCAAAAGGTACCATATACCTCCAGTATACTTGATTTTTATTTTCTCTTACAAGAACTCTCATAACTTAACAAGGTTCTAGTTATCTCTAGAACTCAGTCTCCCCCTCGAGACACCTTTTATGATAGACTAAAAGTCATTCTGATAATCGTGAGATTTCATTTCATAACTCTAGATATCAAAAGAACCCGTTATCCCATTCTGCACTTAAGCACCTCATAACTTCCATTGGTCTTACCATGGGGGGAAATTTGTACCATAATTGGCCACTAAAAAATTTCAGTGAAGGAAGAATCGTGTACCTTAATTACGAGATCATTAACAGATATCCGCTTCCCACCTGATGCCTCTTGTAATGCATTGAGTTGGCCTCTCAAACTGCAGATAAACAAGAGTTAAACATATCCAAAGTTATGCAGTTAGTTCAATCTTTAAAATGTTTAAGAAACTTATACTCACTCCATGAGTCTATCAACGCATGTATCTACCGTCAAATAATAATGAGGAATTGTTTGCTTTGAGAATAATAATCTTGAAGCTGTGATCTGCAAAAATCATACCAGATATAGCTTTAGAAAGAATAAAGTAAGGTTCACAACAGAGATTAAACAATTAATAGATGAAAAGTACTTGAAAAGCGTAAGCGAACCAAACCAAATAAACGTATTTAAAATTTTCAGAGACAGTACTTCAGGTGCACCGAAGAAATAAGCAAGTAGTAAGGACTGAATTGATACAATTTAGAAATGCAAATCTCTCTAACACAAAACAAACAGAAGATATCGACCTAGATATTACTTGGAAAAAATTGACATTGCATTCTCTCAATTAATTATGACATAAAACACGTACAATCATTACTTCTAATATTACCTTCCGTATCTGAGAATGGGGGATATCGGTATAATCTAATGCTGCAGGTGCTGCACCCTTAGCTTTAGGAGCTTCCTTCCCATGAGAAGCTACATAGTCATGAGAAAACAAAAGCAAAAGATCAAACACAATTTATAACCATCAGCTGGATTGGCTTTTTTTTTTTTAAACCAGAAGAAAAATGGTAGACAAAGGTCCAAGACGAAATCAACAAAAAAATAAATAATAACATAGCAAAGAATAACAAAAGTATTAACGCGAGTTTTGGGTAATAAGATTGATACCCAAATACTCTTCAACATCAGCCTTAACAATGCTTCCATCAGGACCTGTTCCTTTGATACTTGAGAGGGGAACCTAGAAAACACAGAAGTCAGAAATGGCGCATTATTGTAAGTGTTTCCTACCATCAAACGATAATAATTCTGCCATAGAATTCTGCATGGCATACCTTGTGCTCTTCAGCCAAACTTCTTGCCAGAGGACTTGCGAATATGCGATCTCCAGAAGGGGTAGCAGCAGGAGCTGCACTGGGCTTTGAAACCTTTGGCTCTGGAACTGGTTCTGCAACCACCTCTTTTTTGGGCGGGGTAGGCTCAGAAGCCTCTTTAGCTGCAGGAGCACTGGCACCAGATGCCAATGGTGTATAATCTTTAAATTTTGCAATATCATCCCCCTCTTCAACAGTTATTGCAATCACCTATGTGCCAAAACCATTAGCAAGTGCTCATATTATATCAAGATGTTTCTTTCTATTCAATCTAATTTATCCCCATTATTAATCAGTCCAACACCACCAACCACAAGCAAAGGAAAGATGAAATATAAATCTACCCAAGCCCCATAACAGTTAACTAGAATCAATACCTCTCCAACTTTGATCCCTTGGGTCCCATCTGGTCGTAGAATCTTGGCAAGATAACCATCTTCCATGCATTCCATCTCCACTGTAGCTTTATCCTTAACAGGTCATTGGATGAGGTACATGTCAGTCCTCCCATCATAAAAAGAAGCATATAACAATAACAGATGTTAATTTTACTCAACCAACAAAGCTAACAGGTAAGTGGATGTAAAGTACAGAAAACTTAACAGTTTCAACTTCACAGAGAACTTCACCAGGAGAAACCTTATCACCCTCTTTCTTCAGCCACCTAGCAATATTACCCTACAAATAAAAATAAAAAACGAGGACTTAGAATGGAGCAGTAAATTTTCAAAGGTATGATAATCCAATAAGCTTCGTAACAGTACATACCTCAGACATAGTGGGTGATAGAGAAGGCATCCCAATTTCTTGGTGTGGAGGAAGGCCTGAAGTGCACATGATTCTTGACAAGTTAGATGATCAGATAACTCTAAATAACATGTTTGAGGATTACCAAATCAACGGAAGAGTGTAAAATAAAGAAGATCACACTTCAAAAAGGGATGCAAATCACTTCAATGCCCAAAACTAGTGAAATAATATATTCACAATAAATCATAGTATCACATTAAGAAAACTATTTCTCTATGAATTAAAGCAGCAGGGATCAAAAAAATATAATACAGAAATCATTATTAGGAGATTAATGACTAGTACCCACCCTCAACCATAAAAATATCCAAATAGAGTTATGAAATGAAAAAAAATAGAAACTACAAAGCCACAGTGATTGATCACAATATTACACTTTCAATTTCTAGCACGGATGATTTTGAGAAATCTATGAACAAATAGTTAAGTTGTTATAGTTCTATGCTGTAAACTTGTATCATTGAAGCAAGCTCTTATAGCGACATGAAGTCCATCATCATACTAGCCTACTTGGAGAGGCAAAAGCCAATGTGCACTCAAGGACATAAAAATACAAAAAGAAATTATCAAGATGCAAAACACCAAGAGGCATACCTGCATCAGATGACAAGCCTCTGCTCAACTGCGCCTGAATACTGATATAGGGAAAAATAGATGTATCAAACAAGAGTTGTACACACACACAGAGACAAAGTAACAAATCTAGCACAGCATACCATGAAAGCTGTTTGTTGAATACTGATCCAGAAATTGAACTTCCTAGTTTCCTTGTCATTGGGATATCCCTGGTAAATGTACCTGACACTGATTTCTGCAAAACATGACAGGTGACAGCATTATAATTGATACAAAGTTCACTAGTGGAAATTCCCTTAAAAGTGTGTGACAAAATGAAAAAAAAAGGAAGAAGCAAAGAAAGACCACTAAAACTTTGAACAGAAATACTCCAAAGATGGGACATTTTATAATATTTCTCCTATTAACATGATAAAAACCAGTTTAACTTACAGAGCTACTGCTGAAAGACCTAGAACCGCTTGCTCTTTCTGAAAGCACAAAACTGTGGCGATGAACCTTCAATATATCTGAAACAAAAATTGATTGTTAAATCAGCTAAACAAATTTTCAGAAGCATTTAAGTGCATAATTAAAAACCCAAGTGTGTTGTTGCATTCAACTGATGCCACAGATCTTGTGTCACACATTGTACAACAAGATACCTTTAACAAAATCAGTACTAGGAAAACCCTGGACTCCAGCTTAAGAACAGTCATAGTTAACTCATCAAATTTTTTAATTCAAGTCCTGATACATATATATGTACGAGCATATGTTAGCATGTGAAGCATGATAAGGAAATGTAATTGAAAATAATTGCACATAGTATTGTCCAAATGAATACACATATATATGTTAAGTACACGGAGTCAAGTCATCAGGTCAACCAGTTTTCAATTTCACATGGAAAACCAACATATATAGATAACAAAAGACCAGCTTCAATCTCATATTTACAACATCACTGTATTTAATCCTCTAATATCGAATCATCAGGTCCGAAGGACATATTCATGAAAAAACATATAGACATCATCAATTGGATTAACTAGCATAATTTATCTGGTATAGCAACTTATGTTTCAATGATATGCAAGATTAGCATAACAGATGGAAAGGAAAAAACAGTTCTTGACACACACACACAACACAAAAAAAGGCATTCCATTTAATTTACCACTAGAGGGTTGAACATCATGTGAAAACCAACAAACCAAGAGTGCTTGCTCTTGCCGTAGTAAGTTGGGAGCATTCCGTAACTGCAGTGAACACGAATATAGTACAAAATTATATGTAAAGAAACGTCGTGATAACATAGAAACCATCAGCTTCATAGATTAATGCTTGAAATATATCTAAATCAATGATATAAAGCACCAAAAAGAATAGAAAAACAAAACAAAAGACAAGAGCATATTTATATAATTGCCTATGTTATCTGGGCAACGTAAGCTTGTAATCAACATTTGGTCATCGGCTCATGGTAACTTTTAAGCCAAATTCAAAAACTTATGTCGACAATACATAGCGAAAAACTAGATTTTACAGGTCATGGGTACATGGTAACTTTTAAGCCAAAGTCAAAAACTTATGTCGACAATATACAGTGACAAACTAGAATTGACAAAAGCATGATGCTCTGCCTACAATTTCAAAACTAGTGAAATTCAAATTAAAAACACCCTGGACATAGTAATCCTAAATTACCCAATTGAGAATTAATTCTGGAATTTACACTACCTCCATTTATATGCGCACACCTAGCTTCAACAATCAAACAGAAGCTCATAAGAAAATAAATTAAATTACATTTCCTACTTGCTATCGAACTTCGAGTAACCCGAAAAATAAAGAAATAGTATGGTGAAGTATAAACAGATTCATCCAATCACTACCCCATTTGGTGACTACAAATATTCAAGTGAATTAATGGCGGTACATTCAATACAAAAAAAGGCTGAGATTCAAGATATGTGGAATTTAAACAGTAAAAACAAGTACTTGGCCACAATCCCATTAACCAAACAAGCTCTAAACCCAGAATATCAATGCCTAAACAAAATTCTGGCAATAAAACACAAAAAATAGCAAAAAATAGCACTAAGTTCACGAGAGATGGGAAAATGGTGAAAATTGAGGCGCACCTTTTTGGAGTGGTGGATGATACGAGATGCGTAAGTCATTTTTGGCCGGTATTAAACTGATGAAACAAACAGTACCCAAGAAATCAGTGGGAATGGAAGAGGAACTGGTGGAGTTTAGGGTTCAATGATCGAAACAGATCGCGCTGGCTGGCTTTGCAAATTGTGTATATATAAATATTAATATAGGGTTATTTTGTGTGAATAGCTGAACATTATGCCCCAAATTATATTATATATATACGAAAAGGTTCCACTTAAATTACAAAAAATTACCTCAATTATTGGTGTCAAGACACTTTTATACCTAATCTTTTAAAAGTGACAATGTTATATCTCATCTTACAAATTTGTGACAATGTCATACCTTCCGTTAGTTTGACGTCAAATTCTCAGTTATTAACGTAGTTGATCTGGGACCCATTTTGTATTAAAAAATTATTAAAAACAAAAAAAATGATTTAATATTTTCTTCTCCCATCTTCATCTTTTCTTCCCCCTTCTTACAATTGCAACCCATAAAAATGAAGAGAAAGAAAAAAAATATAAAAAAACCAATTTGTCTTCCCCCCTCCCCACCTCCACCTCCTCTTCTCCCCGCACCCACTCTCCATACCCAACCTCCTCACCTTCGCACCCACTACCTGCAACCCCAAAAAAAAAAAAAAACCCCAGATCCGAAGGTTGAGAACCCAGGCGCGGAGAAAATAGGAGGAATGGGTGGGGAAGGAAGAGGGTGGGGGGGTGCTCACGGACGAACTGGGTTTCCTTTTCTTTTTTCTTTTTTTTCCTTATCTCTCTCTTCTTCTTCTTCTTGTAGGTTCGGTGGTGTGGGGGGAAGGGACGGTTGGATCTCTTCACGAGGGGGGGGAGGGAAGGGACGACTCCAGGTCTCTTCTCTTTTTTTCTTTTTTTTTTCTTTTTCTTTCTTCTTCTTCTTCTCTGGGTTTGTTGCTTTTGGGGCGCGGGGGGGGGGGGGGGGGGGGAGGGACGACTCCAGGTCTTACTTCTCTCTCTTTTTTTTTTTTCACTTCTTCTTCATCTTCCTCTTCTTCTTTTTTTTCTTCTTCTTTTTGCAGAAAGATGAGAGAGAGAAAGAGAGAGAGAGAGGGGACAACTAACTAAGGTTTTTTTTTTAATAATTACTTTTTATTATTGAGGTATGAAAGTGTCATGACACCAATACTTGAGGTAGTTTTTTGTCATTTACTCTAGTTTCTTTTATTTCGTTTTTACCCCTATTTTTGTGCCTGCAACCAAAGGTTCCAGAGAATTCCTTCCCCTTGTCTTGGACTGCATCTTCTCCAATTTTCCTTCCCTTTTCACTTGTCTTTCTCAAATCTTATTCTCTCGCTCTCGAACAAAATACCCACAACTTATCCTTTCTGGGGATTTCCCTTTCTCTTACCCACTATTTATCCTTCAAAACCTAGATTTCTCACGTTTTGGTGCCTCACAGATTCTGGCTGTCTTCGTACCTGTCAGACCATAGAAGCCATCATTGATCAAGCCTTTATTTCAACGACATCCTCTCTATTTTTTTCTTGCTCTTGCTGATTCCAGCTGCGGCTGCACCCTTTAAAACGTTGATATCACTTTAGATCAATTTTGTCAAGCCTGGGCTCAATTTTTTCCGGGTTCCTTCTCATCGTCGCCTTACTCACTGTATGTCGGTCTTTGCCGTTGTCGTATCTCTCGCGACCTCATGATCACCCAAGGTATGTATTTAACTTTGAATCTCCTTTGCAAACTGTTTCCACATTTCCATATGGGTTTTTTGAACTACATGAAATTTTGTCATTCCTAAGATTTAATTGCTGTTATTGTATAGTCTAATTATTTTCCCCTAATATGATTGAATTTTAACTAGCTGTATGTATATCTAGAACAAATGAAAGTATTCAAAACTCTGAATTTAAGGGGGTGTATTCAATTGGGATTTTGAGAGATTTTAATTCTTTTAATGAATCTAGGGGTTGTAAGCATGAAAATTTTCTGAAAAACAACAAGAACACGTGTACAAAATAATATTTGTATTTGATGATTTTGGGTTACAATTTCTATTTGTTCCTCTGATTCAATCTTCGTAAGACTTTGATTTGTGGACTTGATCCAAGGGCCGTCGAGGCTTTGATCTTGGATGAACAGGGAGAAGTTTCTTCAAGGGCCGTTGGGCTTGATCTTGAAGTTTGACGGATGAACGTTTCTTCAGGGGCCTTTCGGGCTTGATCTTGAAGTTGGGTGAGGTTTCTTCAAGGGCCGTTGGTGGCTTGATCTTGAAGTTGGATGAACGGATCTTCAGGGGCCGTTGGGGCTTGATCCTGAAGTTGGATGAACGTTGAATGACGAACGGATCTTCAATGGCTTTTGGGCTTGTTCTTGAAGATGGATGAACGACGAACGAAGAACGACGATGAACGATCGATGAACTTCAAGGGGTTTTTGGGCTTGATTCTTGAAGAACGGATATGTGGATCCAAGGGTCGTCGAGGCTTAATCTTGGAAGGTAGATGAACGTTGCTTCAAGGGCCGTCGGGGCTTGATCTTGGATGAAGAATCGGCACGTGACCAAAGTGCTTGTTGATTCTTCAAAGGTTTTGGCGAAGTTTCTTCAAGGGCTGTTAGGCTTGATCTCGAAGGTGGATGAGCGTTTCTTCAAGGGTTGTTGGGGCTTGATCTCGAAGAACGATGAACGAAGAACGAACTTCAAGAGAATTCTCTTCCAATTTGGGAGTAGAGAAATGTATTTGTGAATTGGTGAATGAATTGGTGTGGAATGGCCTCTATTTATAGAATTCCAAAACTTGATTTTTGGATTTAAATAATCAGATGAAATAAGTCGTTTCTGCCAGGTGTTGACATATGTGCTGTTTGATGGCTTTTCTGACTCTTTTCGATTTTTCGTCTAGTCATACGCTACGTGTAAAATTTATGTGACACGTGAGCGTTGAAATTTTAGTTATTGGTCAACATTTATTTTACCGAAATTTCAATGTCTACAGGGGTATTCAATCAGGAATTTAAGTGATTCTCTGAAATTCAATGTGTATTAAATCAGGATTTTGATATAGTTTATTAAAATCCTCAGAAATCCAGGTGTATTCAATTAAGATTTTAAAGAAGTTTATAACATTTCCGGTGTATTCAATTAGAATTTGATTTTAAAGAATTTGAAAAAGTTGAGGAAATAGAGGGAATTGGAGAGATTTTGTAGTGTATTTTAAGCATCCACAAATCTCTTCTCTCCCCAAGAGATTTTGAGGGAATTGAATCAAAATTTTACATAGAATCTATGCAAATCAATTAGACTCCATAAAAATTCATGAATTTATAAATCCATCAAAATCTCTCAAATTCTCAATTGAATACTGTCCCTAAGTTTGATTGATAAGGATTGGTGAAATAGTTTACACTAAACATGATTTGATTATGTCTTTCCTAAGTTTATTATGCAGCTCCTTTTATAGGGAATGCTTCCCCTTAGTTATGTTTATTGGGTTCCTTTTGAATATCTTTTATGATCTCCAGTTTTCTCACTGTACATTTGGTACCCGAGTATTGGATGTTAGATTAGAGATTTTGAAATACCAATGTTTTTTTATCATCTTATTATTTTGAGCATATTATTTGCTTTTAGTCTTGATGCATCAATCTCACTGATTACAGTCAGTTGCAGATGAACCAACTAGCTACCTTTCACCAGAATATAAAACAAGGTAGCATTCACCTTCTTCTCCATCTTTCCAAACTAATTAATTATACTATAGATTACAGAGTAAAATTCTTCAATTTATGATTTCTGGTTTCATATAATAGATATATATATATATATATATATATATATGTAACTCTTAATAAATGGATTAATTCTTTATATCTGATCAGGAGGATTTGAGGTCCTCGGATAGTGAAGTCCAATTGGATCGATCTGAGCTCATATGTTAATTTGAGTATGTGCTCCTGAATGATGATAGATTAATTATTGTCGATTAGTTGAAGTATTTTTTTTTTTGC